>OW386537.1:2689709-4027522 GCA_936435175.1 Glyphotaelius pellucidus
ACTGGTAAAAACTAGAATATACAGAGTCATGTGTGCATGGCACACAAAAGTACGTAGCAAAACACAAAATGTGTAAATTCTGCGATGCACCATTACATCATAAATATACCAAACCACACACCATTACATAGAGGGAACTGTTTCCAACGATATCATTGAAATAAAAATAACAAAATTGTTACTGGTTCAGTAGATAATTATGTCTTACGAGCGCCTTATATTTGTTTTGTTTCCCAAATGTTATTTCCTTTGCCTTACTGTTTCCATTTTCTTCCTTTACTGCTTTCATTTTCTTTTCCTTTACTGTTTTTATTGTAAACACACTTTTTATTTACTATATTTCTTTTGTTACCCAAATGTTTATTTTCTTTGCATTTACGGTTTTTATTTTTATTCGAAATTCGAAAACACTTTACATTGTATATTCGATGCTTAACTGTTTTAAAACTGTATCATATATTATAATTAGGTAAATGGAATGTTGAAATGTTTATTTTCTTTGCCTTTACTGTTTTTATTTTATTCGAAATTCGAAAACACTATACGTTGTATATTCGATGCTTAACTAATTCTAAAACTGTATCATATATTATAATTAGGTAAATGGAATTTGTCAATCTTACTTAACACTACATATATTAATCATCACGTACCTAATATATACGAAACCTATCAATTTGACTGTCGTCCTTCCTAGTTGGACAGTCAAAAGCTTCCTTGTACTGTTATTGTATTTTTATAACAAAAAATAAATAAATGATGGTATCGTTTGTTGCTTTCCATAAATAAACCAGTCATTTGCTTTCACAATATTTTCATATTTTGGTGTCAGCGGTTGACAGTTGTTGACAGTTGACATTTTTAAAAGGTGTTGCCATTTTATTGACGGTCCCAAAATATTATTATTTTTTCTCTATGGCAACTATGAAAACTGAAAACAAGTAGCACCAACCACGTTGTTGGTTGGTACAATTTGTTGTTTTTTTCATGGTACAATCAAAAAACGGCGCTACCAACTACCAACGACGGTGGCTATAGACAAACTATGATGAACCAATGGTTGGTAGTGCCGACATGGGTGGTTTGGTGTATTTATGGTGCCGACTTTCGAAAAATTTTGGTTTTAAAGTTGGCGGTATTTTTGTTTGACATCTGACGTCTTCTGTTGTCGTTTGTTCGTATTGTAGCTATTAACGCTTTTATAAGTTATAATGAATAGAAACGGGATGAGTCGCAGAGTAGATCGGAGATGGTGGACAAACGGAGATGGTGGATGGTGAGCTGCCGTCATGAGCAGCACGGCACCCTGGACGTGTTGGACAACGAACTTCGCTTTCAAGATACGGAGTTATTCAAAAATTATTTGAGAATGCCAGAGGCGCAGTTGCAAAACCTGTTGGCGATGGTTTCCCCTTTAATAAATCGTCAAGATACCATGAGACGTGCAATTGCCAAGGCACAGGTACCCACAAATGTATATTATTTATTGTCGTTGTCATAATTGTGTCTCTCAATATTCTCAAACTATTGTTTGAAAAGTATGTAGGTATATTTCCTTGGCCCATTTATGGCAGGTGCCCATTCTTATTATTTTCAGATTAGCTGTAACATTACAATGTTTGGCAACAGGAGAAACATATAGAAGCCTGATGTACGCCACCAGAATACATGAATCCACCACAAGCAAAATTGTTCCGGAAGTGTATACGCTGTTTTGAAGGAAGATTGTAGGTAAAATTTGTCTTTATTATGGTTAATACGCATTCTATTATTTTACTTATTGTTCTTTTGACTTTATGTCCGGGTTAAATCTTCCCCACAGGAAAAACTTAACCCTTCCCACAGACTTTTTCACAAATGATCATCTAGTCAATCCACGCTATGCAATTGCACTATATAAGTATAATAAATACAAAACAATACATGAACAACATGTCAACCTACCAGAAACCAAATGGGAAAATAATTCACCGACTCCAGATATTTTCATATCAGAGGGTTCGGCTCTATAGAACTCCTAACTGGACTGATAATCCTACTGATCCCTCAATATAAATATTTAAAAAATCTTTCGTAACCCTACATGTACTTAATATGACTGATTTTTGCATTTTTATATATAGATTCTTTTACAAATCTAATAAGCCTACATTTTGAATGAGATAACTAGGTATAATGCCAGTAGCCGAAATAACAAATGGTAATATTTTTATAGTCTGAGAATGCCAAATTCTTTTAATCTCATTTCCTAAATCAGTATATTTTCCAATTTTTTCAGAAACAGATTTTTTAATATTACAGGAATTTGGAATAGCGACATCAATGATATGTTATTTTTTTAAATTTTGTCATTTAAAACTATATCGGGTGTACGGTGGCGTGCACAGAGTTTTTGATCAGGGTAGGCAGTAGAAAAACCTATGATAAAAGTATGAATATTATTATAATATATATATATATATATTCATATTAATTATAACACGAATAAATTATGATTAAAGATATTACGATAAAAGATAACGGAACAACCATTGTTTTTTAGGTTACTTAAACACACATTATTTCCTTCACTACGAAAAGTTTCACAGATTAAAATGTCTTTATTTTATCAGATAATTCACAATTAAAGTACGACAAACGTTTTTGAAGAGACAATTTGCATTTATGAAAGACAACTATTTGATAGAAATAGATAACAGGTATCACTGTCGACACTGATTGCCATGTGGTAATTTTGTTCCAGAAAGCACTGCCTAATACTAACAAAAAAAACTCATAGCAAATTGAAAACGACATTCCAACTGTATGCTCTGTGCGTTTCGTAAACATTGATATTCATATCTTGTATGAAGTTAGCTCTACGCAGAAATAATTCCTGCTTAGGCCGCATTTTAGTGAGGCAGTCGGATGGCGCGCGTGAAGTTTCCAGTTACAGTTTATGTCATGTTTGTAGTATGCCGTTTGGTGGCGCTCGTGTTGTTTCAGTTGGTCAGCTTCTTGAAAGTGTGTATTTATTTTTAGCAATAATTTAATAAATTATAATATTATTTACATGCTTATGTTTTACAAATACGGTAGGGTAGGCAGTGCTTATGTGCCTATATGGAGTGCACGCCCCTGCGGGTGTATATATTATGTGTATAATTAATGTTATAAATATTATTTATCATTTCAGATACCTTCGACTGAAGAGGAGTGGTTGGAGATTGCCAAACAATTTCAAGAAAATGGAATTTCCCAAATTGTCTGGTTGCTCTAGATCTCTAGATGGTAAGCATCAGTGGCGGACTAAGCCCGTCAGAGGCCCGGGGCGGCAAAGCTGAATGAGGCCCCCCCCTACTTTAAGAAGTTGATGTAATTTTACAGGCTTTTTATTCAGTTCACATTTGTATGTATTAAGTGTTCATGTTTATCAGTATATCAATATGTGAAGCAAAAACTTTGTACCCATTTTTACAAAAATTTCGCACACTTTTGTTTATATAGAGGAGTGCAGAATGCTAATATTTTTTTAAAATTATGCATAAAAAATACATTAAATCAATAAAAAAAAACATTACAATTATGGCCGAATTTCGACCATTGGGCGACCAATAGTTTAGTTAAAATCTTGCAAGTAAAATTTAAATTTGACTTACTTATTTTTGAAATTTAGCACATTAGAAAAAAAATTGTAACCTTTTTTTATACATTTATTTTATATTACAGACATTTTCGTTGGGTAATTTAATTTGCTAATCTCCGAAAAGCAAGTAATTCCAATCGAAAGTGCCAATTATTAGGTAACTTCATTAGTTTTCTCCAGTTTTTAAATCTTGACTCATATTATGTTACATTACTTATGTATGTTACGAGTCAATATTTAATATATCCTTATTTTTGTTTTTAATTGGTTTTTACCACACATGAATAACATTATAGGCAATTTTTTATAAGAAAAACTCTCTTTTTATAACTTTTGAAGGTTATTCCCATCAACGTAATTTATCATTGAAGAAGAAAATAACACTTATAATCTAAATGAAAATATGAAAGAGAACAAGACACAGAAAAAGACAATGGTCGCAACTGGGACTCGAACCCAGACCTCTCGTCTAACCGAGACGTGCGCGTTTAACCAATTTCGCTACTGCCACCTTCTGTCAAACCGTCATATTTGTCAATCTCATATTTCAAATATTTAGAATCAACAATATTATCTTCAACTAGTTTTTTTTTTTCCATATTATGGGCAACTACTCTTTTTATTGGAACAATCATTTTAAGAATTGGTTTGTTACCTGAATAGCGTCTCGGACAACTGTATCCGAATTTATTCATATGGAACTATTGACTTTATGAAAGTCTAAATGAATATTCAATTTTTTATAAGAAAAACTCTCTTTTTATAACTTTTGAAGGTTATTCCCATCAACGTAATATATCATTGAAGAAGAAGATAACACTTATAATCTAAATGAAAATATGAAAGAGAACAAGACACGGAAAAAGACAATGGTCGCAACTGGGACTCGAACCCAGACCTCTCGTCTACTTGTTCTCTTTCATATTTTCATTTAGATTATAAGTGTTATCTTCTTCTTCAATGAAACATTATAGGCATTTAAGTTCCTGTCAACTTGCTTTTATCTGTTATACTTTGTATTTACTAATTCAGATCTTATTATTTAAAATCAATACCCATCACAGTTTAAGTATTTTCCTTATTTGTTTGAGTTTTATTACAGGTACTTATGTGCTTTGCTGTTACGCAATGTGCATCAATGCTATGTGTATCTTTTCATACTTGATATACTGTTATTATACTTACTTACTGTAACTACATAAATGTAGAATTCCTTGTAAAAGCGCAATAGGGTGTTAATAAATTAATAAGTTTTAGATTAGATAAAGTATGTTTTAAAGTTCCTTTGGGGATGATAAATGGCTCTGTGGAATCTGATTGAAATCCAAATACAGTTTTGTTACTATGCGTCCTTCAGTAAAGTTGTTGCATTGATACAGGATATTGTCATGAATTGCAGTATTGTGAATGTTATTTGTATTGTAAAAAAATAAAAGAAAAAGTTCATAACGACTCAGACTATATTAATTACCAATTTATAAAGATACATAAATGTACAAAAATAAATAATATTGTTATTGTTTTTCTAAAAATTTCAAAGGGCCTCCCTCAGTGAAAACTTGGAACACTTTGCTTCTTGTTTCCAATGCCAAGTATCAATCTTTTTCAATTTCATTCAAGATACTCTCAACAAATGTTGTGTTTGTTACATTCTGTAGTAAGAGAACCTACTGACGTGGAAATGATGGGGTGCTTAGCACCCAATCAGCTATAGATGGTCTACGATTATGTTGTTCTACGTGATCTGATAATCAAAGTTCGCCGAAACCTAAAAAAAAGATTAATATTTTTACTATTTCCAACAAGTGTTGCATCAGGCATACCTCAGATTGTGATAATACTGTGTAAATGCATAATAAGAATTCAATTAAAATTACCAGAATCTTTACGCTGCTGGTTTTAGCCACAGCTGGTCTAGGATGATATATGGCTTCTGATAATCTACGTTCCGCCTGATTCCTAAAAAAAGATTACAAATTGTTAATAAATTACAAAAATTTCATCAACCCCGGATTGTGATAGTATAATGTTATGTGTATAAACCATAGTTGAAGGTGGCCTTAAAGACTAAAACCGTTTACAGTCAGAAATAAATTAAGTGGAAAAAAGTTTTTAATTGTTTTAATATATATTTATTTATTTTATTTTTATTTGTTTATCTCAAAAATGGTAAATATAAAGTAGTACTGGTCTTCCATTAAAAGCATTTGCTTGTGGATGGAGCTTATGTATATATATATTTTTTTTTTACATTAGCTCTGCACAGGAGGCCCTGTCAAGGAGGAAAATAATTCCCCTCAGGGCTTGTGTCATCTGTGGGGATGCTGTGTGAAAAGTCATTTTAGAGAAACGAAGGCGAGGAAGTAGTGGGAAGGAAAAAGATATGAGGGGTGTCAGTGTGATGAACGTATGAATCAATGGCAAGGCAATGCTCCGAGAGTCTAGCTGGAGAGGTCTACAGGTCTTCCTCAACCGTCTCTCCCGATCCGGCCTGCCATCCATTTGGTGGGCAGATGCATCTGCCGCCAAGATCCGAACAAACCTCACCCCATGAACCCAGCTCCCCTGCTAAGTCACCAAACGTGGCGAACCACTTGGGATGACCTATGGCAGAGGTGATGGTAATCCAATAAATGGTTCCCGGGGCGGCGGTACCCATACCCGCCTCCCAACATTTAAATATAATATTATTATGTTAATGCTGTTCAAATGCACAACAAGAATTCAATTAAGATGAGCAGAATACGTACATATGCTGTTGGGTGGCTGTCTGGCTGTCTGGCCGCAGTTGGTTTAGGATTTTGATGGTTCATTGCTGATGGCTTGTCGGCCTACGTTCCATCGAATCCTGAAAAAAGATTAAAAGCGTTGGCATGACTAAGAGCATTGCAGAGTAACTAACCATCACCGTTTCTCTGCAGGGGTAGGCAGAGAGGACACACCGCCAAACAACTCGGTCTTGACACACACTACTACTTGCCTCATGGTAGAGCCATGTCTTCCTAAGGCATCCCCGACCTCTTCTACCATTCACATTTGCGCCATGTTCTTCTTAAACTCCTTTCCTCATTCATTCGCTTTACATACTTTCTTAATGTTACTCATTACATTACGCTTACATCAGCCTTGCGTTCTTTGCGGATCTCCACTTTTCTTACATTTTCTACAGCTTTCAGTCTACGTACATCCTTCCTCTGCCAGATCCATGCCTCTCTGCCATACATCAGGGCAGGTACCAGCACTCCATTGTGAACTGCTAGCTTCGCTTCTTTGAACAGTTTATTGTTAGCGCCAATGGTGTTCAGTCCTCCATTAATGGAGTTATACAAACTCATCCACCTACTATATTGAGCACCGTTTTCCTACTCTCTCTTTCGTGACTTTAGACTTACTTACATTCATCTTAACTCATTCTTCATACACATTTGTTCATCCTAGACATGAGAGACTGTAGATCTTCCATACCATTGGAAATCAGCACGGCATCATCAGCATACGACGGGCAACATACTTTCAGATTACTCAATTAGAGTAGATCTTGACAATACTGTTTAACCAACTCAGCCTAGAGGAGATCGTGATAATACTGTTTAAATGCATGTACTTCATTCATGTTCATTAAATATATAATAATAATTTAAATTCCCAGATAATCTCACTGCCATTGTAAATCAGGCACTGCAAATTTGACTCAATTTCCATCTCTATGTTGGAGGTCGTCGCCTTAAATTTAATGTGGTCCCTCAGGAATGCAAACTTTTCAAGGTAACAAATGGATGGCACGTATACCTGCAACATAAAGCGATTACTCTATAGATATTACAAAAACATATATTTACTTACTACTGTTGCAGGATGACGATAAGTCCATTGATTGCTCTTGAGTATTGTGACAGAATACTATGATTTCTAGCACACGACGGGCAACATACTTTCAGATTACTCAATTAGAGTAGGTCGTGACATTACTTTTTGAATGCTTGTAATAAATTTTTGAAAATAATAATCAATTTCATTAAATGTACCTATTATAATAATTTAAATGACCAGTATTTTGCCGGATAATCTCACTGCAAGTGTAAATCAGGCACTGCGAAATTGCTTGAATTTCCATCTCTTTGTTGAAGGTTTGTAGCAGGTGCCCCCTAAAATAAAAATAAAAGAGATTTATAAAACAGTTTAAAATTATGTAAGTTCATAGAATGTATTTCTAACATAATTATTTATACACAGAAATGTCAGAATAGATGTTTATTGGTTTGTCTTCTAAACTTCCATTATAGTTAATAAATACAGCACTCGGAATTAAAATGTTGAATATTTACACTTACGTTTGACATGGAAGCTCTTGAATATTTTCTTTCAATGTTCTGTTGTGTAAACAGACGCAAATATTGCATTTTTTCTTCACTTGGGCTGCTTGTTGAGCGTCCGATGTTATTTCAGCACTGTACGATTATTGAAGTTATGGTTAACCGACGCATCTCAAGTTCTATTGCCCCATTTCACCACGAATTCATCATTATGAGGGTTCAAATTCAATCAAACAACAACCAACAGCTCACGACATAAATAACCAATCCCTCCCAACGGCTCGCGATATAAATCCTCGTGACAAGTGACAGCGCTGACTGACAGCTTGATCATGTGTTGCGTGCCAGCATTGCCAACTGAAATATGGATGAAAAACAGAGACCGTGTAAAACGAAAAATTTGATCTTTGGTCTCTAAACGGGAATCGGACTGAAAACCTCCATCATGTAAAGTGGCCATTAGCTTCTTGCAGCACGTTTTTATTATCTTTGATATTTTTCAGATCTACCAACAGCACCAACCAACCAGGGTTGCCAAATTGCCAGAATTCCCCAAATTGAGGGTAATCTTTGAGATTTTTGAAGATTTGGGTATTTTGCAGGGAGAACCGTTTTGGGGGAGAAAATGCGGGGATTCTGGGCATTTCTTCATTATCCAACCACATTGAAAATATAAACATTCGGTGGAAGATTTCGTAGTTTATTTTATGGCAGCACTGTAGCATTCATTTCTTAGCAATAATAAATTCCTGAAGTTCGGGACCCAAACTCCAAAAATGAAAAATGACGTGTTGGAATCCGCAACTCCCAGTCCCTGTCAACTAAACAGTTATTGCTCGTGTTACAATTTTTCAACGCTTCCGTTGAGAGAAAATTCAGTGTGATTAAATTTTTTGACAAAACTGAAACCGTCTGTGTACAGATACTGTGGTAGCATTGAAGGCTACTCTAGAAAGGATCAAGAAAAGAGAAGGAAGTTTGAAGTTTAATCCTTCAAACAAAAAAGTGTTAACCAAAACAATAGCAATAAATGTGTCGTTGATTAAGTCTTTTGAGAATGTAAATTGCTATATAATATAAAATATAACTTCTTGATATAATTTATTGTTCCCAATATCAATTATCGTATTAACATATTTTTTAATTGGTTAAAATTATGTTTTAACAACAAAATACTATTTCATCTTCTTTTTTCAGCTAATTTTTTTATGTTTCGTTTAAATTACTTGTGTTTTTCAGTATTTTTTCCTAACCACCCCTGGCGCACTGTACGTGTGATTTTACGTCTTTTGTTTTCTACTAACTATACAATTTGTTGGCACTCTCCTCATTGAATATTTTTTATATACCTTTGTCATTGTTTTCGCATCATGCGAACATTGGTTATTGGGTTGGAACCTATTTTTTATGCTCGTAATAATATGTTTGAATCCTGTTAATGTTCCAAATAAAATAAAATAATTTTATTAATCTTTAAAAAAAATGCTTACTTCGATAGAATTGTGTTATTTTGGAGGTAAAATTATTATAAGGGAACTTGTGAGGAAATTTCTGGGAATTTGTTATTTTGTTCTCCCCAATTTGAACATTTATTGCGGGTATTTTGGATCATAAGCATTGGCAACCCTGCAACCAATATGAAATAATATCAAATTTACCATTAGCTCGCGCCAAAATTGTTCGCCTTTATTATATCAAAATATTTATGCACAAATAATATTCGGGTTCAATTGCTTGGGAAATCGGTTCTCATATATTTAAACTACAACTTTTAAGTTAATAATTGCAGTAATTTCTTAAGGTTAAATCATGGTTCATTCACCGCAAATCGGTTCAGCGGATACCAAAAATGTTAAAACATCAAAAACAAAAATGGCGTCCTCGAAGCCTGCTTCTGTCGTTGACACTAGAGCAGAATTAGCTGAATTGGTTAAAAGGAAGGCCGAAATAGCGGTAATTAGTGTTTATTTCAAGAGGCAGGCTCATTATTTTCATAAACTACCACCATTGGATTTATTTTACCGGACGTATTTGAAAATTTTTCTCGAAAACATTTTGACAGATCCAGTTATGTTTTGCGGTCAAAAAACATGTTATTTTCTAACAATAATGTATGTCATCAAGTCTAGATTTAAATTAATTTCAATATAATATAGTTCACCTAAAATAATGCGCGGAGCTAATATTATTTTGAATGGGTTAAGGTTATGTATGTTGTGACACATTGATCATAACAAGTAGATGAAATTGTTTCAACAGCACCAGGCTGACAATTTTATAGTTACCTATTCCCAACCAATGACCCATAGTAGACCAGAGAAATAATTACCAATTAAACATTTCTCAGTTGAACTGAATCTTTATATAAACAAATATAACAGATTTTATGAAAATGGACAAAAATGCACGTAAATTACAAAATAAACGTTACCTGTAATGTGGGCTAGGTTAGATTTTCACTTTTCTCTAAGTTTGTGTACCATCTTTGCAGGAAACGCTGGCTAATTTGGAGAGACAAATTTACGCTTTTGAAGGTTCCTACTTGGAAGATACCCAACTATATGGCAACATAATAAGAGGTTGGGATAGGTACCTCACCACTAATAAGAGTACAAACCCCAAGGCTGATAAGCGCAACAGGAAATTTAAGGAAGCTGAAAGGCTATTCTCAAAATCATCTATTACATCTATGGCGGTAAATATTTATAGTGTGATTTATATTTTAAATTATTATCTCCTAATTTCTCTTCTCTAAATGTTGAAAATTTTGTTACAGGCGGTGAGTGGATTAGTTGATCCCGCTGAAGCCAAAAGTAAGTATTGACACTAGTATTAATTTTTTTATTGCATGACATGCGTTTCACCCTCGAAACGCATTATCAAACTGGCTCGACAACATGACATTTTTTAAATATGGTGCCTTAAGGCTGTTCGGATTAGGCTAGTAATTTTGTTGAGTGGCAAGTTGTTCAGCAGCTAAATGTGTCCGAACAACATAAATTTAGTCTGGTAGTTTAGTCGAGTCAATCCATTTTGTTCTATTTTTTCGGGCGAGTGGCGCCCCTCAACACATTTCACTGCTCAATGGCTCAACCACTAAACAAGTCCGAATCCGTTGTTTTATTAGAGTGCTGCAAAAATATAGTTTTGTTGAAGACACAACTCTAAAATTTTTAATGCTCTACTTACAACACGAGTTAATCAATATTTAATTTTTTTTTTTGTTTATTTTTGGGGTGTTGCGCTACCGCCTTCTTAAGCCAACGTTTCAGACATCGTTACAGTGTCCATCATCAGGGCTGCTGATGGACACTGTAATGTTGCTAAAGAAGGAGGTAAGGCAACACGGCATAACACCCCAAAAATAAACAACGAAAATACTTTTGGCTTGACTAAAATCTAAAATAATATTTAATCCATTGATATAGGGGGAGTGTGGCGAACCCATCGCTCAGGGAGTGGAAACACAAACCTGCAATAGCCATTCCAAGCCAAGGTGTGAGCTACCGTGTTTGGGCTGAATGTCCTGGGAAACAGTGTCACGAACGGTGCCTCCGAGAAACAGGGTCGCATCTCAGAGTATTTAGACCTTACTATAGCACTCGGGGCTCTACTGGAGTGGACCTTCTATTCCCCTGGTTACTTGTGGGACAAAAAATTGGACCATTCGAAAACTAGGAAACCTAGGAGTGCTGAGGCCACCTCTGTGAACTTCCTTCCTGGGGCCTGTAGGAGGAAGGCAGGAAGGAGGCCTATGGCCTAAGTGCTCATGGGAATTGATCGTAAACCGTCTCCGCAAAGAATAAAAAAAAACAAATTGACTCCTCCTATTAATCCATTTTCTTATTCATAGTTTCTTTGTCTTCATCTCACTAATTTCTTCTTCCACCTCTTCTAAAATATCCATTACATTCAGCTTAATTACTTTTACTTTTCGCCATTTGACTAAATTACTAGCCTAGTTTGAACTAGCCTTTAGTCTCACTGGGCAGTTAGGACTGTTGCATTTCTTCACAATAAAATAAACTTTTCTTCCAGTTGAGCGCAACAGTGAGACTGAGTCTCAAACAAACGAGGATTCCTCCGACACCCAAATTGGATCAGCAGCCAACCACCTCAGTCACAACTCCCTGTCACAAGGTACCAACAACCACACCACCGTCGCTCACAACTCTACAGATGGCCATCTATCCACTCCGCAGAAGAACGCAGGCAAGCACCACACCCACAACGGCACACCGACTGTAGACAAGAGCACCATCAACCAAAACACCTCAACTTCCAAGTACAACTCCACTCCGAAGACTCCCTCCGTAAGCAGCAGCTCGCAGAAGCAATCCAGTGAAAAGATTCTGGCCGCTCTGGATTCCAGCAGACCCGGTACTCCCAAAGAAAAGGAACAAGGCTTAGGACTGGGCTTGCTGAGCAAGCAAGACGCCAACACTTCAGTTAACAAACTCAAAACCCCCAGCTCCAGCAGTAGCGCCAAGAAAAATAATAACAAGAAAGCCCGACACCGATGATAGTTTATACATATATTTACATATTACTCTGTCAATAGTGACTAAAAAGGTAGAAGGGAATAATTAAATTGTCTGGTAAAAGGAAATAAGTCCAAAACTCTAGATAATATATGGTTCCTGATAGATATGTAACGGACGTGTTACAACTGAAGCGAATACAAATTTAATTTTTGCACAAAGAGCCACGCCAGCTGGCTGCTGAAGCATTTAGGTTTCCGTTGCCTCGCCCTATTTCTCAGAAGCTTTAAATTATCACATAGGAGAAATGAAATACCCTGTAATTCCCGTATTCTTTTCTAAAATAACTTTTAATAATAATTATAGAACAATAATAATTGTAAAATAGAATGAAGATTTACTTTTACCAAAATAATTGTAACTCGATCGCTGCCGCCGTTCCAGCTGTCCACCTCAAAATTTAGTACAAGCAACCTACATACATATGTATAAATGTTTCAAAGACCCAATCATGTCCGATTACGTCTAAAAGGGATCGAAATGATAATCTAGTCTCCTTAAACGGAAGCATTCTCCCGAACAGGCCTTCCATTGATATGCTTGGTGTAACTCTAAGTGACCAGCTCAGGTACGGGGGCTCCATCGAGGCCAGACTTAAGTTAGCCTCTCAGAAACTGGGCATACTGTACAGGGCACGCAGATACTTTAATAGTACACAACTGACCCTGTACAAATCGCAAGTGCGCCCCACGGTTGAATTCGGCAGCCACCTCTCGTCTGGAGCCCCAAAATACCTGAAAAAACCCTTGACTCTGTGCAGAAACGGGCGGTCCGTTTGATAGATTCTCCTAATTTAACAAACGGATTGCAATCTTTAGAGCACAGGCGCCAGGTGGGAATGCTGTCCTTGTTCTACCGGTATTAAAATGGAAGATGCTCCGAGGAACTAGCGTCATTGATCCCCTCGGCACCGGTGCGTAGTCAGGAAACACGCCAAACGCGCGCTCAACATTTGTACACCGTTGACTCGTTCTTGAGTTCAACAGCTCGGCTGTGGAATGATTTGCCGGCCTCTGTGTTTCCTCCCTCCTACAACATGGGTCTCTTCAAGACCCATGTTCACTCCTTCCTCTCCTCAAAAACACCCTCCACACAGCATCCTCAAAGATGACATAGGCCCTGAGGGAAATTATTTTCCTCAGGGCCTCCTGTGTGGAGTTAATGTAAAAAAAAAAACAATATATTTTTATTGAGAAAAGAGTATTTTTCATATCTTGCATTATTTTGTCAATAATGAATGTTGTCTATTTTAATCCCTTCAACTTTTTCAGTCATTATATAATATTTTTAAGTAAGCTAATAATTATTAAGGTTGCGGATTTTTAAATCGACCACCGTAATTTTAAGGTCTATGAATTTTATTAGGTGAATTTAACTCTTGTGAAGTGAAAAACTTTTCAACATGAAATTTGATGTATAAATATTGTGTAGGCATGTATATTTTTCAATAAAAAAGTGTTTAATGTTTTTATTTTATTAATATTTAAAAAATACATACATTTTTATTTATTCCTTCCCAAATTAGTATGAACCTTGTTTCTGGCACACAATAATACTATGTTATCACTAGGCAAGTACATATTCATACAGTAGTCTCGATAATCTGAACAAAATTAGTGGCGATTTTAGGCTTGCAGCCCACTTCTGTAATTTTTGCACACGGCACTGCAAAAACTATGGGTGGCGGTGATTGCAGCGCCATGTACTTATAGTTCTGCTACTAATTGCAGAGTCAGACATAAGCCTGACGTGTGTTCCGGGCCTTATGACATTCATCATACCAACCTTTTATTTTTAGTAAAAAGTTAGTCCTATACCTCTCGGAACGATTATTGCAAGTTTGCAAAACGTCTTGAGCGATCGCTTACTATAATGTGCCAAATTTATAGAACCTAAAAATACGGTACAAACGGTGGAATTTTTGTGGATTCATTGGCTTTAAGCGCAGTAAACAGTTCATGTGCTTCTATATTAACAATTTGAGGAATGATATTAATTAAATTGAACGGCCAAAGTGAAAACCTAACACTCATCGCTCGAGTGGGATAAAGTAAAATTTGTTCTGTAATCCAGCATGTTCATTCGGATTATCGAGACTGGACGTTATGTCTTTCAACCATGCCACTCTTATTCATTAACCTTTTGTCAGCATTATCTGTTAAAAGACTCAATAAGGAACTCCAGTCCATTTTTTTTATTTTTTTAAATGAATAATGACCTTCTAACTTAAATAACTGCATTTTTATTTTTATAGTTAGTTTTAATAGTTAAAATAAATGTCAAAGTTTTAATTTTTCAAGATCCCCCGAAAACCACCGTATCTAGTATGACGTCGTCATGACCAACTGAAGTATGAATTTTGTAAGCAACTGGAATCAGCTGTTCATGGCCGGCCATTTTGAATTTCAGCATTGGAGCGTTTTATGGACGCGGTGAAGTCACGCCTCGCAAATTCAATAATACCAACTTGACAGGGTGTTTTAATGTACTGTTTTAAAATGGACTTTTTAATAATTTTTTTTAAACTCTACGTTAAATATTATTTAATAAAACTTATATATTCAGAATCAGCGTTTATTGGTCTATATGAACATATTTTTTTAAAGCCAAAATATTTTTCACTGGAGTTCCTTATTATGTTCGAAGAAACTGTTTCTTTATAAATTCTTTTATGTGATCTGAAACAACATCCTTTGAATAACAACAACAAAAAAACATTACCGATCAATGTGTTGGAGCAAGTACAAAGCATCTATCGTGGTTCAGTAATTCTGAACTCTTAATAGAGAACAATGTGACCTTTTAAGATGGGTTTAAGTAACAGGTTCGCTGCCACAAAATTTTGAGCCCCTCGCTGCCACTGTCCCCAATTGGGAACAGTGGCAGCGAATCTGTTAAAGATAAAGAGTCACTTATTACCAGAGCATTAATGCTTAAATGTGCTCAACTAACAAGCGGCAGTAAGCAATAACTAGCTGCTTTTTGTAGACAAATAATTCATAAACAGCTGACAAAATAATAGTAGATATATTTTTATAATACAGGTACACAAATATATATTTTTTTGTTAATAAAATACACACATTCAAAAGGGCATATTAGAATATAAAAAAGCAATGTCAAAATTTAATAAATTATCTTAATTAAAATTGTTGAAAGTGAAAGAAAATTATTTATAGTAATAATACGTACATTGAATGTATTTATTATTTACACTCATTGAATGTGTCATGCTTATAGCTTATGAACAGATATGTAATATTTATCTCTCTGTCATTCACATAATATCGGTAATATCACATTCTAGTAGAGGTATTTGGCACCAAAAGCAACATCAGTTCATGAGCTCCTCTTTCACCTGTCACCTGCCGCGGGTGGAAGTGGTGGCCATGCAGTTGACTGGTTCGACAAAGCGGTCGTCTGCAAATGAAGGATCATATAAATGACATGTATCTGAAAGTATTTGTTACGGAATGTGTGGTTTTAATGTTTTCAGGACTAGGTTACATTGCGTTATGTTTAGCCCTCGACTGCGGCACCCACAATGTGTAGTGGAGGATGAGACAATTTTCACACATTTCGTATTCTCCAAGAAATATTAAAATAAAAAGTTAGTTTGTTAGTTCTTTAAAAGAAGTTAGTTCTTTAAAAATATATACATAGACGTTGGTTCATTAAATAATATAAACATGGATGCTAGTTCATTAAAAAATATATAAATGCTTGCCAAAATTTCATTCACATTTATTACTCCAAATAAGGTCAGGAATCACTGGTACGTTACATCTCCCAACACCTTACTCACAATTTGGGATATTTTAAAAGTGTTGTCCTTTTAAGATGGGTTTAAGTAACCTTGGAATTACCATCTCTTTGAAACTTTGCAAAAATTGTTAATTTAATTTCACTATTTAAAAACTATGCTTGAAACGGCTATACAGTGAAACCCTCTTAAGAAGTTCTCTCTTAAGAAGTTTCTTGGCTTAAGAAGTTTGTTTTTTTTGGTCCCTTGGCCCAAAATTGGCCCAACTTTTCCCCCATATAAGGTTTTCCTGCTTAAGAAGTTTGTTTTTTCCGGTCCCTTGGAAAACTTCTTAAAAGGGTTTCACTGTAGTGTGTAGTAGTAATTAAATCTAGACCACTAGGTACATCCATTTCCCCTGCTTCTCATCAAAAGAATCCCCTCATAAGGTGTGTCTGAACGTGGTATAGTGCTATTGGGTCATTGGGTGGTAATCAAATTTAATAAAGAGTTTCATTTAGAGGTTATGATATTCATCCATTGTTGTCACTTACATTGCCTTACTTCAATTCTGGGAGCCGTCCCAAAGAAGATTTTAGCAGAGAGATAGAATATCACCGGCAGAGCTGTTATTAGTCCGGTGCAGCAAAGAAATATCAGCTCCGGAGTTCTCCGCAACTTACAACAATTCAACACTCCACTCCAGAATGATCTTGTCGCATTCATCTAGAAAAAGAATTAATTGAAATCAATGGTCCCGAAGACCAATGTCGGATGTGCGATTTTGTAGTTTTGCAGTAGAACTCTTTAATGTTTCGTTTCTGCATTTTTACTGTTTTTGAGATCAAGAATTATATCAAATAAAAAAAAAAACATATTTCATTTCATTCCATCCAAAATTCAGGCTTTTAAATCAACAAAAAGAATCTTCTATATAATACGTGAAGCAAAATCTTTGTACCCCTTTTTACGAAAATTGAGCAGACGGAGGAGTATGAAATTTCGCACACTTATAGTTTATATAGAGGAGTGCAGAATGCTAATATTTTTTTTAAATTGTGCATAAAAAATACATTAAATATAAATTCATTATGGTCGAATTTCGACCGCTGGGCGAACACTAGTAAGAAATTAATATACATTATCTTTTGCCAATCAAGGTTGGGGCGCAAAATTCCCGATTCTTCCCATATATTGTAAATGTACCTTTATATTGGTTATTTTTTATCCTTTTGAAAAAACCAAAATTGTTCTAAAATTAAGATAAAATAATCTTTTCGATGTGTATATTAGAAATTAATAATTTTGTTTCTTAATATTTAAATTTTGATATTGAAAATGTAAATTGGTTTAAAAAATACATACCTGAGGATTCCCCAAAAAGTACGTAAAATAAATTAAAATTTTAAATACAGATTCATCAGGGAGTTTAATTTTGCATTGGCTCCTGTTATTTTACAATGGTAATGTATTGAGACAGTACTATTAAATTACATGTATAAGGGAAAAGGTTTTTCTGCAACTAAGATTTGTATGCCATGATCTTTCAAAAAAAGGGTTCAGATTCACATTTTCTTGCATTACCATAATATTAATTAGATGAATAATGATGAGTGAGAACTCACCGAATCCACAATGTCCATACAGATGCCTTTGGTTTCACTTGTTGTTTTCAACGAATCATAAAATGAGTTCAGTTGTAAGTAATCGTCCATGCAATCTTTGCATATTTTATCTGTTTTATTGTCTTGCAACATATTTTCCTTGATATGGTTATTGATGCATGCGTGTGCAGTTTCAAAATAAATTTTAAATTGTTTTGTCGCATTCGAAAGGACTGGCGTTCCATCAGACCAATCAAAACATTCTGAAAATTTAATAATTATTGAAAAAAAAATGTATCGGCACATTCTAAAACCGAGATGAAAGAAAATATGGTAAGTATTTACCTAATTTCCGCACTTTTAGGCACATAATGGAAATTACACTTAAGTTTCAAATTAATTAATAAGAGAAACAACTGATGTTGGGGATTACATACAAAATAGTTTATTAGGTTCTTGGTTTAGGTTACATATTTAAATAATTTGTTCGTATTTATTAGATTGAAACAAAATTCTTCGCAAATATCACTCTAAGTAAAAAAATATCCAAAACGGCAGCACAAAATCGTTTTACACGTAAGGGAAAATTTTGAACTTCGATTAAAAATAGAACTTAAAACGCATCTTTTACCATCTCTCCTGACGCAAATAGTTGTTTCTTGTAGTACATAAGTTTATTTCTTTATTTAATCATCAACGGCCTTATGAACTTAACATATTTTTACCTTTTCTGATTTAATGCATATCGTCGCAGGAAAGCAATGCTGCTGTAACTACCACTACCTATGAAAATACTTTTTATACACCATTTTGCAGAGTTCTTTTTTCTGCATCGATCTATCTGGGTCCCGTGACTCTATAACGATAAATAAGAACTGTACGACATTGGAAAAACTAGCCGTTTTGTCAATAATAATGTTTTTTAACTGATGTACACACCTCAAAATAAACAATTGAACAATTTGGTTTTTGGCTGTTACAGCAGTGTTGCTTACTTGCGACAATGTGCACCTATATAGGTGTGAAAAACAGTGTTAAATGTATAGATAACAAAAATAACATAAATGGTTATTACTAGTATGCGGCTGGCGGTAGCAAAAACATTGGGAATGTATGGCGAGCGATATGCTGAAATAGGCCAAAACCAAATGATCTTTTATAACTAAGTCTATTGGCCCCGTAAAACAAATTTGACTGGTTAAATTTTATTGTTTTGCCTTTAAAAATGAGCAGCTCTGGAATTTTCGTTTTGCCACCGCCAGCCGCATACTAGTTATTACACATGGTACCTAGGTGTAAAGGTGCAGTACAACGTTATACAATAAAAGAGACAGTTTTTGAACTGCAGATGGCATAACAAAAAATTATAATATGTAGGTTCTTAATACATAATTTGTAAGTGCCAAATACATAACAAAATAGATGTAAAAACAAGTTTTCGAAATAATTATTAGCAGAGAGTATCATGGGTAGGTTGAAATGAAGTGTAATTTCCATAATCTTAAAAGTGCGGAGGTTAGGTAAGTAAATATTTATCAAAAATAATCACTGAGGTAGGATGGATATAGTAAAGCAATAAGTTAAAAATATAAGGAACTTACTGTCACAGAATCCCCGATACCAAATATCTTTAATTCCTCTGAATGTTGATTCAATGATTTCAAGGCGGTCCAAATTAATCAATTTATCTTTACATTTTGTTCCATTTATCTCCGAAGTTAAGATGTTTTCATGCGCTGCTTTGACATCCATATAAGAATCTACGCACAGCTCACACGCACGTATGGGTTGAGAATTTCTTATAGTACAAAGGGTATAATTCGATGAACTCTGAGCAAACTTTTCTAAAGCCATTTCACACGCAGTCATATTTTCATACGTTTTTGAAGGATTGTAATAAGAGCTAGAATAAAATAACAAAGAAATTTAAAACGGTTGGTTGATATTTTGACAACCACAACACAAAATATTGTAAGAGATAATTTAAAGAGCCAGCAAAAAGAAAAATATTGATAATAAACTTACTATACATCAGGAAGTTGTAGGGACCACGACAACGTGAAACCAAGTAACAAAAAGCAAATTAAAAGTAATTTAATCATATTGGCAGAACATTCGTATTATAATTACTTTAGAACATCAAAAACCACGAAAACGAACCAAACTGCAAGCAAATGATTTGCTGATTTTGACAGATCAATCTTTGTTTGTCAATATGTCGACCATAGACAACACTAACAGGATTTAAGTGCAAGACGGAAGCTTTGATTCATAACTTTTTAAATGACCAAATCAAGATTGTCGCCTCCTAAAAAAGGGTTTTACACGATACTGCTCCTTTTTGTACTAAACTCATTGACGTAAAACCAAAAAAAGTTGTGTTGAAATTTTTGTTTTTATCTCACACTTGCTCTCTTCTTAAGCCACCCCCCAGGATACGAAAAAATATTTCTTATATTCTCTGAAATTCTATAGCCCATGAGTAGGTTCACTTGAACGTACCAAAGGCCGGACTTCCCCTAGAGGCACGAAAGGCCGGGCCGGTTAATTTATGGTCCCCAGTTCCTAATGATGATGGACCCGCGGTCAGGGACCTATTTTTTTTTTCCAAATATTTAAACATATTTCAAATGTTATTATGATATTTACAAATATTTGAACATATAAGACACAAGAGTCGCAAAATAATGTTTTTCACGTAGTTTTGCGGCCGGTGCTCTAATATATTAAAGTATCGGTATCAAAACTTCAACAAGAGTCAGAATAAAAAACATGTGTGCAGTTCACACGCGGTAGAAGTGAAACCTTTAGTAGACTGAACTAAGCTTCAACAGAATGAGACTAATGCAGAGTATCAGTTGTAGGGTTAATTTATTATAATATTGTTACCAAGTTTAAAAATTGTTTTTCATTTTATTCTACGAAGCACTGCACAAAGAGAAGGCCGAAAGGCTACGAAGCGCCACAAAAAAGACACCAATCAGTCTCTTTCTCTCGCAGGCTAAATCCTATAGACGCATGAGTTTGTCTCTTTTTAGTGTCACTCGTTTCCATTTCAAACCACAACGGTGCTAAAGAAGTTTTCACTTCAAAAAACTGCAAATTGATAATGTCAAACGTGAGTATTGAAGAGAATTGTGCAGGGATGAGATTGAATAGGGAAATGGACGATCTAAGCGTGAAAAGCAGATGAAACATGGAACCACATATTAACCAACACCGCAGGGGGGGTCAAGGGGAGGCACTTGCCCCCCTGGATTGATTGAAAATAGTCAAATAATGTTACTTTTATTTTAAATCACTTTGTTTTAGCATAAAGAAAGTGTGGAGAGACAGAACGTTGGCAGCCTGGAGCAACATCATCACCACGAACTTTTGAAGAAAACAGAAAGAAACTGTATCCTATTATTTCAACAATCTTATTTTGCGGAATAAATGATTTGGCAATTCGTGGGAAAGATAGCACCAAAGGAAATGTCGAACAACTTTATGCATATCGAATTGAGAGAGACAGTATTTTAAAAAACCATTTTGATACAGCTGCTGGAAATGCACTCTGTCACTCCTGGACACACTGACCCCAGATTCTACCCACCCCTCTTGCCTTTTTACCTTCCCAGAGGTTTACTTCTTATCCTTCCCTTAAAAAGACCCTCCACACAGCATCCCCTAAGATGACCTAAGGGAAATTATTCTCCTCAGGGCCTCGTGTGTGGAGCTAATGTAAAAAAAAATATATACACTTTATTTTGCCCTGTCGATTTGCAATTTAAAAAAAAAATTTGGGAATTACCTAGGATGCTTGTTGCACGGTGTGGACAGGGATATTCAAATTCACTGCATATATTTTAAACCACTAATAACTTATTGACGGGTGCTCAGACACTGATGCTAAAATACAATTTCTGGTGGCAATACTATAATATATTTGATGATCGAGAGTCAAGTAGTTCAATGGAATATTAGTTATCTTCACTGACAAGAGGATCGTACGCATCGTAGCATTCCTCATTACTGATAACAAAGCCAAGGATTCGGAAGTTGACATTCGACTGCTGACGCTGATGCCTGGTGTGACATAAGCAGAATGATGCGATGATATACTCCATGATAGAGATAAAAAACAGAGAATTTTCGCATTACCGATTAGATTGCTGGTCTACCATATACCAATAGATTGGTAGCACATCTTTCCATGTTTTGTATGACCAATTGTTCTGCCAATTCCAGAATAAATGACCTGCGTTTATCAGATTTGTTCGCCGGCTCAAAATGATTATCGATGATGTATGAAATATAAACAACTAACATTCAGCATGTTATAAAATTTGGTCAATGGCTACCGGGTTGTTGATCCTCTTCCTTCATCCGCCGTCAAATATTCGACCAAAATTGCCGCATGATCGAGAATTTGTACACATGTCTGGCGATTACGACGGCTAGCGAACAATCCTGCTAATGATGCCATTTGGAAAAAAAAAGAAAAAAAAATCACACAAAATTTTCTTTTATGAGTCCGTACACAACGAATGACGAACCAGAACTGAGCAGCTGCGTATGTATATATGCTGTCTGATGCACCCAGAAGCCAAACCAAACTTGTTCAAATGTGATTTGTGTCGAGAAAAAGGACATTCCAGACAACGAAATATATTAGATGCGTTGTGGCCTGTCCAGGCCACATGGTACAGTCCTTGAAGTTTTTGTCTTAATATTTTTGTTATACTAACTAAACGCAAACTCGTAGGCAATAGCACCATTCGATGCAGCTCGCCGAGTTGTATAGTATATTGATAGCGCTTGCCAATAAGTCAATGGAAAAAAAAAGATAATCACTTTTGAAAATCAAAATGGCCTGGCCAGGCCACATTGCCCATCGGAGGGTTAAAACTGCGAGTGTGAAACAAAACCCGCTATATCATTCAAGAAGTTACAATCAAAACCCACTAGAAAGGAATTCAACCAATCACAATCCAACCAATCATTTGCCAAGAAGGCGGGTTTAGAAACTCGCGCGTCGGGTCAGTTGAGTTTCAAAAGCCTCTATATCCTTAGTAAATCACAAAATGAGTATCAAAATCCGCTTTATCCATTTTATTTATAAAAATTACTTAAATTATGCTAGACATACATAAAAAAATAATTATATTACTCCATGTCGTTATTAAAAAAATTGAAATGCAATTATTTATATGTTAGAGATGTGACAATTCTTTTGCGGTTTTCTCCAAATCAATGAAAGTTGATATAGCGGATATAGGAATTGAACGACTCATATATTGTTATTATTTAATACATATATTATATATATAACATTATGTACAACTGCATTTGCATATATAATATATAAATGCAATTGTGAAATTCTATTATTATTTTTTATTTTAACTTTATGAGGTAGGTATGGTAAAGTTAAAGGTGACCGAATTGGACATCGACACCTTAGCTCAGTGGATAAGAGCACCCACCCGGAAAGTAGGGAGGTCCTGGTTTCGAGTCCCAGAGGTGTAAATATTTTTTTCTGATTTTTCTGTTTCCATATTTTCGATTGAGTTTCGCTCATAATGTCTTCATTTAATTAAAAATGTAAAATTCTAGTTGGAGACTATGTACTACCACAATCGGTGGAAAACCATTATCATATTTTTGTAGCTTTAAAAAATACGATTTCCCACATATGAGCTTTAAAATCGAGTTGCGGTCCACATGGTGTAAAATTCGGAGGAAAACCATTTGCTTGTTCCGTCTGTAACTATTATCCAAGCTTGTAGTCTCTTACAAAGACTCGCTCTTAAGTTAAAACAGGTCTTATGTTCTAAATGTAACTTAAAAATTCTAGATGCGAAATCCTCTGACACAATTCAACCGAACCTAGCTTGTTTCTGAGTGCAATTATAAATTTCTATTTGTAGAGTTCATGAACATGATGTCTGATCACGGATTTATCATTTTTTTTAATTTGAAGAATTTGAAAAATCGATTTTTAAAAATTAATAAAATCAGGACATAACAATATATTGAGGATTCAAAATTGGTGGTTGACAACGAGCCATACGTTCATCAGAAAAATAAAATTTAAAAATTTGCAGACGCATCCGCTGCCAAGACCCGGACAAACCTCAATCCATGAACCCGGGCACCCCTGCCTAGTCACCAAACGTAGCAAACCACTTGGAGTGACCTATGGCAGAGGCGTTGGTTATCCAATAAATGGTTCCCGAGGCGGCGGTACCCATACTCGCCTCCGAAATTGAATCGCTTGTCATAATAAAGTAAAAAAATATCATTAAATTTATGAATGTCTCGCGATCCCCACTTTGAAAACCATTTCTATACAACACGCATGCAACACGTGATCACCTATCAATGTATTAGTTCGAAAATTACACCATGAGATTAAGTCGGTGCTCAGTTTTATATTGCCGAGAATTCGCCTCCATGCAAGACGGCGGAATTCGAAGGAGAGTTGTATTGCGAAATTACTGATACTTGGGGTTATGTTTTTTCTGATTTTTACTATGAGAGTGCTTGTCTAGGGTATACTAGGTCAATGCCGCCCCTGCTTTAAAAAGATCAATCACGAATCTCGAATTCTTAAATAATGAAAAACCATAATAATTTTTATGTATATGTATTACGTTTATTTTTATTCAAATAATATACACATCGATATAAAGCGCTATATCATTTTGTAAATTTACAAAGACAAAGCTCTGCTAGATTATTTTTTACCAATAGCAGTCCTCTCATCTTCTGCTTAGTCGCAGCGCACACAAGCAACTTAAGTTGCGTCGCTACATTAAACGGAAGCTACATCATCGTGAACGGAAGCTCGCACACAAGGCAACACAACTTTTCAATTTGTATAAATTTTGAAAAAAGTCGCCAACTGTAGCCGCAACTAAAGTTAATTATGTGCACCTGAACTTACACTTTAAAATAATTAACCCAGTAGAACATAAAAATCGAATTTCATTAAAAATAATGAATTGAACTTCGATGGCAGGAATGGCCCTCACATCGAAGTGCCCCACGTCAAGCACATTCACTATTTTACCTTACAGGAGCCAAAACATTTTCCATAGTTTTGTCACAAATCACTGTGAAAACTTGATATTTTCAGACTAGTTTGTTTATTTCCCAAATAAATATCCTTTTTTCACAATTAATTTGTAACAAAACACAATAAAAACTTGTAAAGTCAAGGGTTCGCAGGTGAATTTATGTAGGGCACTACGATATATTATGACAAATAATAATAATTTTTATCACCTACTCCAATTTTGAAAATGTCAAATATAATTCGGGTAATGTCAGTTTTGAATAGGCATGTCAATAACAATTAGATAGAGAACTTCTATTTTTACATTAAAAACAGATTTTTGAATTGATAAAAGCCAGTTTACTCGACTTTAATGATGGAGGTGGGGTTGTACTTGAGAAATTAATGTTATCTATGAATCATGCAGGCCATTTAGCTGATCTGTTCAATTAATATGTTCTTTCTAATTGTTATTTTATCCACGCATACTTCTATAAAGCCTCGTCTCGCCAAAATATTGTAATGATTTATATATTTTCATACCGAGCCTACATCCCAACGGAGCGGCGACAAATTATTTCTCATGGCAGTATTTGTTACAAAATCAGATTGTTTATGCAACACTTTTTTTAGACTTTTAGAAAGAGTAATAATGTAATATCTATCACAGGGGTTAAAGTAATAATAAAAAAAGTTTTATCACTTTTAACACATCATCGGTGCCATGTTGAGAATAAAATTAATTATTTGAATTTCAATGGCCAGTTTCTGCAACAATAATAGGATGGGTTTAAAAAGTTGCGGTACAAATTTCCATAACAAAATGCTTTCATTGGAACAAGGGGATTACCACACGTCTTTTAAGCCGGCCTAACGGAAACAAATATTTCCAGGTAATCCATCGATCTTGGAATATCATCAGACTTGAAGTTTTTGGTCCAGTTGTCGGAGAGGTGAAAGCAATCTTTCTTCAGGTAGTGTCTGTCTATATTGCTTTGATCAGAATGAGTAGTCCTCTCAAATCTCACACAGCGGTATATGTCGAGCGGAAGCTGCGTTTTGAGTTCGTATATAAATTTGCGTGAGACGCTGTGAGGTCCGACATACTGTACGCACCCGAAGACCTCACCGGGTGGGACGACACGGAGGCTCACCATGAAGAGCTTTTCGAAGGCTAGGATGACCCAAACGTGCGATGTGAGTTTTCGGTAGAAGTCGTGGGTTACGGGAATGTGTAGCGTGTGTTTAGGGCCGCGGCGAAGCATCTCGGAGTGCATGTTTTCATAATGCAAGACGAGCGTGTCGAGCTTGCAGGTCCAGCGGGGGGCGCAGAAGGGAGAGAGGCAAGTGAAGAGGCGGTGGGGGCAGTTGGCCTCGTGTTCTCGTTTCTCCCGCAGAACCACCATCACCGAGCAACCCGAACCGTTGTTCTTGCAAGGATACTTCAGTTTCTCAGCGACCTGTTACAATAAAAAAAAAAATACTCTGTAATCTCTAATGCAAAACCATCAAATTATAATGCAGTTATTTACAATTTATACGTAGAGTAAAGATTATAAATCGATTTTAATTAAAAACGAATTTCGTGATTTTTTTTAGTTCACTCCAGTACAAAATTTTGCGGTGCGTACACACAAAAAAAGGGAATATTATGAACCTTTTCCATGGCTAAATTCCGGCTGGAGTTTAAGGTGGCTCTGCAAGTGGGACATGTTGACAGGCGCTTTCTGCACGGCCGGCAAAGAAGATGACCTCTACTGCACTGGTAGATGGGAGGAGGCATGACCTCCCAACAAACTGGACATTCAAGTAATCCCAGTAACATCTGAAACAATACATTCATCAAGTATAAGGAAAATTCTGATGATAAAATCATTGGATCCGAGTAGAATTATTAAACAAAGTGTGCACTGTTGCACGTATTATGCAGAGTTACGGCACATACCAGTAATGACACATTGATGTGACTTTCCAGCAGGAATGGAAATTAAGAAAACCATTGGGGTCATAAAATAATGTTAATAGGCATCTCTTATATTTTAAATGTAAATATAATTTTTGTTATAATAAACAGAAAAATTAAATTAGTTTACATGGAAGAGGTGAGGAAAATAATGTGAAAAAGTTTTTCATAACCTTACAAGTTCAGCAAAAAAAAGAAGGGGAAGAGGAATGCGAGGCAAAACTTGGCTATTCAGATCTAATCACCAAACACGGCTAAAGCATTTATAATAATATAATTTATATTGTCGGTAACATGTTTTGACATGAAGACAAAAAATGACTGAAGCTGAAATGTTAGAAATATTTTCCATGAAACCCGATCGGGACCATTGGGTATAGTTTGTTTACCAAATCTGTTAAATACAATAAAACTTGCACATTTTCTTTTTTTATGTGAATAACGCACAAGAGTTCCAACCGTTCCCAGTGGAAAGGAAGGTGGGAAAATACTATTCAGATCTGGTCACCAAACACACTTAAAGCCAGATCAAGTAACAATTCTGAATGGTGGTTTTATACCAGAGCAAAACTGAGAATATCTTCCACTCTGGATCAGGCCTCAAATATACTACGTATAGTAGACTCGCGGTAATCCAACAAACTTTTTGCAAGGCAGTTTCGGGTGATCGAATTTGACGGACTATTATAGAGTACTGCCACAGACCCTTTGTAGTTCGGAACTTTTTTTCCTGAATGTCACAGGAAAAAAACTCCAAAAATGGATGAGGGTAGCTCAACTTCATAAAGACTCCGAAGTCCCCATTTTAAGTCTCGCGGAAACGTTTTATGCGGGAATTCCCACCCACGATAATGCGTCCATCAACTGCCTCACTCGGAATGATGTAAATGAACGTATCACCCATAAAAAGCCCAAGCAAATCCTACGAAAAGATAACCACACCATATTGCGGCCATGTCCTATTGCAAATAATTTTTAACAAACACTAAATAAGTCAATTTTTTCTACAAACATAATTTAATTATAAACCCATGATAAAAGAGTAACAGGCCTTTTTTGGCCCGAAGCTCTGTATGCTCAAAAGTCGAAAGAACTTTTTTGAAAAGGATTACCTTGTAATCTGACGAATTACATACTTTAGATAGGGGTCGGATTACCGCGAGTCAACTGTATATATTATTTTAAATGAATGAATTGTGAAATAACACAAATTAATCAGATAAAATTTGATCGCGCACTTTGGGATTTCAACCTGCTACCTCCGGATTGCTAGTCGAGAGCTTTACCCCTCGAACCGGAGGCCGTCTTAAAAGACAAGGCACAGGACACAAGGACAAAACGATAAAGTATGAGAAAGTGCTGAAAATAATGAAAATCGATTACCTCATTCAAACTTCCATCTCTTTCGTCTTTTAGAACCGGCTTACTTTCAGCAACAGCCTCACGATTTTTGTCAATCTCTGTGAATAGTAAAACAAAAAAAAAATTAAAAGATGAAAATGGTTTTTGTTCACTAATTTTGCACATGGTTGTGAACTTAAACTTACTTATACCAGAGGTATTCATTTAAAAAACATGAAGTATCATTAGTATTATAATACATAGTTGCTATGGTATAAAATGTATAAAAATAAATTGGGACAAAATATGATCATAATTATCGTACTGTATAATGCCTTACCTTCTTTTTCAATGGTTGTGTTTGTTGATTTTGTTTCTTTTTCGGGACTATCTGACTGCTCCGTGATGGTGTTAGACGTGCTGGCATTTTCTGATGCAGTACAGCTGGATACCTAAAAACAGGTCAAATACAAAAATGTGCTAAATTTTACACAAAAAGAACCACATAATATTAATTTATGGCAATTATCAAACTGCTTCAACTTATTTCTACAGTACCTTTTTGAACTTATGCCTAGAGAGTTTTGTTTGTTGTTTGTCTTTTATTAAGTTATTACTGACAACCCGGGCAAAACCAAAAATATGTATTTTTAAATGCAAGTGTGTTAGTTATCAATCTTTAACTTTAAGTAATACAGTGAAATGCTCAAGAAGTTTGGTTTTTTCAGTCCCTCGGCCCGAAATTGACCCAATTTTTCCCACATATAAGGTTTTCCTGCTAAGAAGTTTGTTTTTTTCGGTCTCTTGGAAAACTTCTTAAGAGGGTTTCACTGTAGTTGTAAATGCGTATGTCATTATATAGTTATAATTATAAATCTTAGCTGTAAGCTATATCAATAGCAATTGTAGTCGACGATTCGCATTGTGTAGGAGCACTAGCAAAATAGTATAGCGGATACTCACAAGCGGTGCGTGCCACGCACACAAAATTGAGTCACTAATACAAATTTCCATGTAAGAATTAGGGCTTTAGGGCTCCTTGGAAAGGTCGCAGGGATTACCAGAGTTAGGGCGTGGGCGTGTTGCAGAAACCAGCAGCCGGCGCCGATTACCAGTGTTTATCGGTAAGCACGAACGCGCGGCACAAGCACGTATTCTTCTCATTAAATATTATTTTCAAAATAATTATGTAAAGTCTTAGGTTTCAAGTCAAACTTGACATCTAAGCAAACAATAATGTAGTTTAATAATAAGGTATAAATAAAATAAATTAAATTGTTCACAATTGCTGTTGGGTTTCCACCAACAGAAGGTTGATCATTTAGGTTTCCATAGCAAAAAAAAAATTGAGAACCGCTGATGTGATGTTTACATTTAAAAAAATAAGTTTAAAATATATTTTAGTAAAAAATAATATTTTAATGTACCTGTTCTTCCAATTTGACTGGTGATATCAACACAGATTCTCTGGGTAATGATTCAGCTTCATCTAAAAAATAATAATCTCATATTGACAAGTATAGTATACATGTAGGTGCTTGAAAGTAGGAACTGCGGCATTGTTTTGAATTTTTGCATTAAACCCTATGGCGTGTAATTTTATGTATTCAAAGAACCTTATCATTGGTCAAAACATTGTACATATTATATTTTCGTATCAGTGATCAATGAACTGGTGGATGCCATTTTTGCTATAAGTTGTTTTAATTTTTTGTCTAGTTTGTAGTTTTTCTAGATTTTAGAAATTATAAGTTTGTATAGCGCCCTTGAGGTGATTTTTCACAAAAACGGCGCAATACAAATCATCCAAATATTGTTATTATAGATGTACGTGTTTGTCTCTTTTTAGTGTCGCTATTTTTCATTTCATCGAGTTTCAAATCACAACGGTGCTAAAGAAAATGATTCAATTCAATAAAAATAGTGCCACCATATTAGACACCAAATATAAACATTGTAAAATGTAATAGTCAAATGAATATAGCACACCATGGCACAGAAATCGAAACTGAAATAATAACTTGTAAATACTTAACAAAATGATTGTTTTGTTGAGTACAAAGCAAAATGAAAGATAAAATGAGTCTTGGCATGAAAACCAGCCTTAAGTGACCAAAGACAATACAATGTGACTCGGGAGTCGACTAATACTAACATTTTTAAAATTTGAATCCTAATTGTATTTGTTATATCATACGCTATGCAAACTCATCTTACCTGTTGTTGTAGGAGGGGGTAGAGGCGCAGCTGGCTGAAGGTTTCTATTATTATCTGTATTTTCAGACGTATTTGTATCCTGGTTCTCATCGCTGGACCTGTTCTCGGAATTAGGTAGGTGCGGAGTGGATGTGATGGAGTACTGTATGTCACCCGGCAGGGAAGCGACAGCGAGCGATGTCAATTCTTGAGTATTTAAGACGTGTTCCTAGAAAAGTCATAAGAGTCATTGTGTAAGAGACATTCATTAGTGATGAAACTATTATTCAATCACCGGTTTCAATTGACCGGTCAGCGGCTGATTTAACATCAGCATCAAGTTCAGCGAGCTTCGTTCCATCAGCGTTAATAAATCAAAAAAATTTAATTTATAGTTTTTTAGTGCTTCATTGATGAAAATAAAATCAGGCCTCAGCTTTGACAACGTTACAATACTTTTTTAACAATCCTACAGAAAATAGGTGATGGATAATGATGAAGAATCGATAAATGACTGAAATGAAAAACAATGAGAAAAACCAAAATATCTCCAATTATTAACCCATTGGCCACAAACCCCGGCAGCCTGCCGGGTTAGAGTAGGTCCGCCAAAAAATCGGAAAACGAGCATGACAGCGACATTTTTTAATAAAATTTTAAATGCTGAACGCTCTGTAGGTAATTAATCATTCATTTTGCAGATTTGGCAATAATATGTTTCTTATGTTTTTTCCCTGATATTTGTGTTCCAACTTTTGGCAGCCAGCCGCCATTTAAATTTCTTCAAAATTGCGAGTGGTTCTACGCTTTTGGCAGTGACCCTGCACATCCCTGATTGCTTTGGGGACTATCATACCAAATATTTTATTAGTTATTAGTATAAATACATGTAAAAAACAAAAATTATTAATGTTCGATTTTTGAATATTATGTTTTTTTGTAACTTTATGAATAAAAATGTGAAAAAAAAAAACTTACGAAAAAAGATAAGGTTATATTTGTATCCTTATTCACACATATTTCAATATTTAAAAAAAATATATTTTTATGTTTTTCTTTACCTTAAGGGCCTTCCTTACTAACGATCTCAATCGTTGTATGGAGTATCTTGAATTCTCAGATTCAAACGACAATCTAAGTTATTAATCGTCAAAATATCGATAATGTAGCCGCGCTAAGCTATCATAAATACATTTTTCTGTCGAGATATATGTTTTTATTAACAATTTATTTTCGTTAAATACTATATAATGAACATCTAACAACTCTCGTGCTCATTCGGCTCTATGAGGTGGCCGTGAATGGACGTTACTTGCGGTCCGTCGTGTCAATATTTTTTCAAAGTTCGAAACTCCGCGTAAATATTATACTTCCATGCGACGTTTCAACAATATTACCACTCGGCACACTACTATAGTCCCTACGCGTTTCTCGTAGGGACTATAATAGTGTGCCGCCTTTTCTATGTTTCATCTGTGAGTTTCCGTCGAAGCTGTGTAGTGTCAAATAGTATTAATGAATTAATTTATTATTAACATTTTTTCGGGTTTCTAGGTAATAAACAATTTGATATTTTGAAAATATAAAGGTGTGGAAATGGCCAATGAAAAAAAAGGAAATATCCGTGCTCTAGAAAAGGAAAGTTCATCGCTTTAACCGCAGTAAAGAAAGTTTCTTTTAAATAACATTAATTATAATTAGTTAACAAAACTGGGAAAGTTTTTATGCCAGATAATAATCTGCGTTTAACTTTTCCCTATATAAATTATTCAATTAGTAATAATATGTATTTTTATTTAAGGATATCCAAGGAAAGTATTTCAAATGCGATGTCTATAGAAGCGGTGAACAATCCATCGGTTAGTATTTCAAATTTTTCATTCACGTTTTAAAATTATTTTCTATATGGGTAATTAGCGGTGGCGTGCAGTCCATAGTAACGCAATCCTAGAAGCTTACATAACATCCATCAAATTTTATAGTACTTTACATTAGCGCCAGGGGAGATCTTTCGCATGACTAAGAATGGATGTAAGGGGTTCACTTGCATCAAATGGCTATGCTTTTAAGATATCTTACTACATAAATATATACTGTATATATACAGTATTGGATTTTATTATATATATTTTCTTTATTATATTTTATATACATATATATATATATATATATATATAAAATTGATTTTCAAGCCGATTGTATATGTATAAATATATATACATATGTTATGGTTAAGGTTTTCACGGGTGTAAGATGTAAAACAATTTTCTCGGTTTACCCGCGTAACGTAGTCCTTAAAAGGACTTTTAATCTCCTGACGTTTCGGACAGATCTCACTGTCCATCTTCAGAGGCCTTATGTCTTGGTTTTTGTCGCAACTGTTCGCTTTCGCGTGTCCGAACCGAGTTAGGAGATAAAAAGTCCTTTTACGGACTACGTTACGCTGGTTAACCGAGAAAATTGTTTTACATATATATATATATATACAATCGGCCTTAAAATCATTTTTTTCTAACACCTATGTCTCAGACACTATAGGGTGTACTGTGACCATTTATATATCAAATTGTAGGAAATTTAGTTTACAATAAAAAAAAATATAGAATGATATTTGGAGAAAATTTTGTTGTTCGGGATCAAAGTGAGAAAAAAGATTTTTGGCAAGATCTGGAGGTCTAACGAGATAGAAAATTTTGATTTTTCATTATAGTCCAGTCAAGATGTACATCTTTGCTTGCAAAAGGTCCAGTCATTCTGAATTTTTATATGTTGTTAGGACCTATATTAATAAAATAGATTTGCAATTTCCAAAGTGCTGTGCGAGTAGCGCTGGACCCCAAAAACCATGAAATTTTCGGACTTTTTTTAGTTTTTTACTTCTCACTATTGGTTTTACCAGGTTTAGGGCCAATTACATGTAACAAAAAAGATATTTATGTGTTTGTTGTATGGACTGAACTCAGAATAAAAATTGAAAAAATTTTACGGGATTACGAATTTGGCAGACTAATATGGTTAAACAGCTGAAACGCTTTTACAATTTTTGCATGCTACCCGAATTAATTGATCCTCGACATAATCGCTGCATGCCTATTAGAAATCCTGAGTATTTAGAAAAGTGCATAATAGCGAAAAGAAGTAAAGGAAAATTGGTTTCAGCTAAAACCAAAACATGTAAGAAGGAATTGTTTCGAAGAAATCAATAACATTTTATTAAGTGTCTTCAGAAGAAATTTCATTTATATTCTTAATGTATGTAGTCCACATTTTTAGAGATAGGGAAGAGGAGGGTTGGAAAGTTCCTGGCTATTCAGATCTAGTCACTAAACATATCTACGCCGTTCTCAAGCAACTTTCAATTCTGAATTATGGTCTCTCACCAGGGCGATAGTGAATGTATCTTCCACTTTGGAACGAGGTACAGAATCATTCATTATATGTACCTATATAAATTTTCTTTTAATTCTACAATATGATTTACTCATATAAATTAAATTAAATTTGTTTTGTCCTCGCCGGCTTTTGAACCCGGGACCTCAAATCAATTTTTTGTCACCCTTTATAATTATATTACTATTTCATCTATGTGTGTGTCAAAAAAAAATCCAAATAAAAAGTTATATTAAATGTTTTCAGTTACTGAGAATCTCCTCCATGAATCAAGCTATCGTTATATTGCATTGCATTCTAAAATATATTTAAAGATAATTTTTATAATCACAATATCTTTAATTAATAATAATTTGTTTTGCTCTGTACGTGTATTGATTTTGAATGGGACGCACCGGCCACCTGCCACTGCGGCTAGTTCGAAATTCGAGTTCGCGCTGAAAACATTTAATACCGAGGGCCGTTAATCCAATATGTAAACAAATTAATTCATTTGAATATATGGTTGAAAAGTTACAATAGATTTAGTACATCACAAGGTACACAAGGTTTTCAATTTTTGGTACAAAATTAATTATGTGATTGTATTTTTTCAGACTGCCAGTCTAGAATTCAATTTAGTTTTGATGAATTATTTATTTCAATGTATACTTTTACTTATTTTTTACTAGATTAAGCCCCCGGTGTTGCCTGGACTTTATTCAGAGTTTTACGAAAACTCATGGTACAGTGATTATTCTCTAGTTTTGAATCTGAAATTTAATCAATATTGAACTGGAAATTTTGATAAAAATCAAAGACCCCCACCCATATGTGGTTGTCCGCCACAGACATCTCTTTATTAATAAAAAATAAATAGCAAGAACATAGAAATAAACTCGTCTAAACTAGTGATTCCCAAAGCGGTCCAGGTGGACCCCCATGGGTCCACGGGGGACTCGATGGGAGTCTACGTTGGCGTGATGAAGAAAATGGGGGTTCACAAGTTGTAAGTGGGGGGTTCACGAAAATTTATCTGGTTTCGATAGTAAAGAACAAAAATGTTGGCTTAGCTTTACCTATCAATAAACTACTCAAAATAATTAAGGGAGCAAAAAAATTCAAAATTTTACGATGATTTTTGATGGGCTGTATTTTGGCGAAAAATGGTCGTAATGAGACTTTAATGTAATCATTTTATTTTAATAAATAGAACACAAGAAAATATACTATTTTTATTTTACCACTCCGAATTTAGGGTTAGATCTAATCTTCACATTTTTTAAAGAGTTTTGGGAATATGGCAGAAATGTAGCAGGGCCTCCTGTGTGGAGTTAATATAAAAAAAAGCAGGGGGTCCATGAAACCATCAAAATTTTTAAAGTGATCTATGAGAAAAAAAAGTTTGGGAACCTTTGGTCTAAACAATACAGAAATTGTTACATACTTCAATGACCAAGAAATACATAGAATTTAATTACAATAAGTTTTCTATGCTTTTTCATTATTTTAATAGAGTAAATAAATCAAAATTAATATGTATACTAACGCGATTATCACCATCAAACCACGATGTAGTGTTGGCAGGGGTTTGATTGTTTAGGTATGAAGAATGTCGACCTCTGTAAAAACTGAAAAAATTAAATTGTTTAACAATATTACAAATAATTTTTCTCTACTGTTTTTTCTTCACCTTTCAATTGTGAAACTATGGTAATTGAAATTTATTATAAAATAGTGAAATTATGATCATTTAAATTTATTAGAAGATTGAGAAACTAAGTTAATTTAAATTTATTACAAGTTTGTGAAACTATGTTCATTTAAATTTATTAGAAAATTTGTGAAACTACATCACTTAAATTTATTATAAAATTGACAACCCAAGCAGCATCTTGCGTCTTATTGTTGTCTGTAGAATACACAATTATTAAACATTAACATAGATTTTTCATTAATATATGGGAGCAGCCAGGTCTGGGTGTTGTGGTGTTATTTGTAAAGTATTCTGTACTTTGAACTCACAAACTTCAGCACAGAGCCAAAGCTTTTACCGCTCTGTATCAGAATTTGTCAAAAGTAAACTTGTGATGCATTGTCAAAATACATGTGTTTTAATAGTGTGGTTTATACGAGTAATACTCACTCTCTGAGTTTATAGAACAAGTAGGGAACATTGTCTATATTTCTTATTTGTGGTGCAGAATCATGCGTTTGGTTAGTGCTGTTTAAACCTGATCCTAGAAAGAAAGTTAAAAAACAATGTAATTTATTTGGTAAGCTGCTTGTAAGGTAAAAGAATACTATCATATAACAATTGAACTGTGATTCAATATTATTTACTTGAAGTCCCAACATAGTCATGGTGCATCAGGACGTCAGATGGGTTTGGATATGCCGACACCAGGACTGCAGAGAAACCAGGGGGAGAAGTGGAAGTGCCTTGTCCATCAAGGCGAGTCGTCATTTTTACCCTTTTTGAAGACATTAAGGAATGCTTCCATACAGAATTTAGGTGGTCCTGAGAATCATCTGTAAAATAATGATTTCACTTTTGAAAATTATAAGGTGGAGCATCGAGAATAAGAGTAGACTTTTAGAAAATTTACAGTGCCAGTCGAAAAATCAAAAAGTAATCTAAATATTTACACCATAATATTTTTTTTAAATACTTAAAAAATAAAGTCTAGACGTTTTTGAAATACTAGAAATTTGAGTATTTGAATATTATAATATATATTAGCAGGTGTGTCAACTTCATCGTGGACATTGGGATAGAGAAAAAAATCGATGTTGCAGCAAAAATACTTTTCGCATTAAAAATATGTTAATTATTTTAAACACGAACTCACCAGAACTTGACGAATCGGAATGATCAATGGGAATGATCCTTTTCCAGGATTTCTCCATGGTAGAGGTATAATAAGTCAGTTCTTCCTTCTACAATAATATTTCCTTTACCTCACTTCAATCTACCTGCATGCGATGGAGTAGATCTATGAAAACTACAATGATTTATTTGGGAGCCATTGAACTATTTACTGATGATCACAATCCCCAAGCCCGATTAACAAATATAACAGGCTTATAATTAAACTGTTACAAATAAATAATAGAAACTGAAAAGTGCAAGAATCTCAAAATAAATCAATCGGTTCATGCAACCATAGATTTGCGCACACCATAGAAAAAAATTCTGTCAAAAGATGAGCAAGTAAAGGACCAAAAATTTTATTAGTGATGTAATGGGAATAATCGATACATTTACATAATCGATATATTTCTATCGATACATCAAAAGTATCGAATGATTCATCGATTAATCGCTCAGAGTTTGGGAAATTATTTAAGTAAGTAGATACTGCAACAAAATGAAATCAATCACTGTTTTTTTATTCTTGGCAACGATTTGAATTAACGAAAATTGTACTGCGGCGGAATTATTAGGTTTATTTGAAAATATTGATTTTAAAACCCAATTTAATGCAGGTAGTAGATATACTCAAAAATTGGAATTTCGAGGATTGAAAAATTAGAAATGATTTATTTTTATACTAATAATTCAACGGTTGGGCGTATTTCATATTTGGTTTTACGAAGTTCTGTAAATAATCTCCGTGCCATATATTGATAGTGCGTTTGGTTGTTACTATTAAAATAATTTCTAGTTGTACTGCTTTCTACGTGATCCTAAAAGGCTTTTTGCGTAGTTACTAGATCAATAAAACATTTTATATCAATTTGAAAAAACGGAACGTCCTTATCCATTGTTTCTTAAAAAAGGTGCCACGTGGTTGTGATTGAAAATTAGTAGCTTTCTTTCTGTTTCCCATTAAATACCTTACATAAAATAATAAGATTATTGTAAAACTGAGAAGTGTGAAGAATCGACAAAAATGCCGAAACTAACAAAAGCAGAGAAAAAGGCTCGCAAACTTGAGAAGGCAGCTGAAAAATTACGCCTTGCGGCAGAATTAAAATTACAACAGAAAAAGGTTTTATTCAATTTTTAATGTCGTCTTCCAGTCTTGAATCCGCTACGATTTCTACTTTGCGAATGTACGTTTTGTCTATTATTTAGGCTTGTTACTTTCGCATTATGCCATATATATGGAGAAAATGAGACCAAAAGACCTCCTCTAATCACATACACAGTATCAAAAATAAGGAAAACATTAAAAAAACTGCAAACACAGGTTATGAAAGAAATTACTTACGTAAAAATCATCATATTTTTATCTTTTTACCAAAAATCTGTAATTAAAAAAATGTCTGTTCGTTATTTCCTAATTTACACAACAATGATTACCGCAAAAAAGGTATCTTAATTTTCTCAACTGCAGAAAAGCGAGAATGTACGCAAAAATATTTTTTTGCCCTACGATCATTATATTGTTTTTTCATTTGTGTAGGTAAATTTAAAATATTCAATAGATTTTATTAGGACGGACCAAATTTTTAAAGTTATTTTGTAAAATTTAGTGTTTTTACGAAATCATAAAAAATAACGCCGTCTATGCGCAACTATGATGATAATCTTTTCTAATAATGTAGTGTTTATAATTGAAAATTAGATGGCGCCAATAATAACTATAAAAACATATTTTAGGTGTGTGACTAGGCTAAGAGCGGGATCAAATATTTCAATTTTAGTTTATCAGCTAAAATTGAACGACCAAAATTATTGTTTGTAAAAACTTGTTCAACTTTGTTGAAAGAAAGTTCAAACTTGTCAATATGCTTTCAAGGTGTCGAGAAAATTGAAACATCAGTACGGTCGATCGATAAAAATTTATTGTATCGATAATTTTTCGTAACTTCTCATCGGTTCCATTCCAACTCAGGATCAACTCAACTCAACGTCATTAAAAGCTATGAAAAAATACGAGTGCAGATCACACATGGTACAAGCGAAACTTTACCAAAACAATCTCAAGCCTTGACAAGTGATGTCACAATCAAAGCAGCAATGAGCGCAGACCTAGGATCTAGCGTCATTTCCGTTTAATATATCTCAATCAATGCCTTTAAAAGTGACATCATAATCAAATCGGCCAATGAGCGCAGTGTGATGCTTCACAGGTGCTAATGCGTAATTTCCGTTTCATCCAAATTCCGAATCACGAACGCCGCTATAGAAGTTTCACCAAAAATAATTTAAAATAGTTCATAACCTAACCTAACGTAACCTATTTAACTAGTTTTTTAAATATATTTTTTACATCACTTTTAATGATTTCATTCCGAGTTGTCCGGTCACCCTCTCATCTTTCCCCAACATGATTACAGATCGTCGTAAATAACAGTTCACAATGATTTAGTGTCTTAATATATTCGACGTCAACTGTATGTTTGTAGTTGTCCTAGGGAACGATGAGAAGTTACCGAAAGTTATCGACACAATCCTTATCGATCGACCGTGCTAGGGGTCCTGAAACCGTTATGTAGGCGATCATTTTTTTGTAAACTAGGACAGGACCAGTATTGTAAATTGTGCTAGTAAAACCATTACAAATAGTTGCTTTATACTAGGTACCTATATAATATTACTAATGATCAAAAATTTCGATTGTGCTGTGCGTTGGTTAGTCCTGTGTGAACATGAGATCTGGTTCATTGAACTTAAATTGCTTTGAATTTAAGCGTAATTATCAAAATTGGAATCAGTTGTGTAAAGAATTCAGACAAGCGATAACTACCTCCCTGGAGGTAATGTAATATTTTGTTTTTAAAAAATTGGATCTGATTTGTCAAAAAATCAAGAATTCAGACCATCTCGTGATTTTTGAAACTAGAATATAATAAAAATAAAATAAACACGCCACATGATAACAAACGCAACGTGGTGGTTGATATTGAACTACCAATTTACTATATGTATAATAGGTTCTAGTAAACACGAGTATTTATAAAAGATCATAAATGAAATAAGGAAAGTTCTCTCAAAACATGCACTTAATTATTTTTTGCCCTGTTTACAAGGATCAAATCAAAAGGGAAGTGGATCTGCAAGAACTTAGTCAGTCTCAAATGGAAAGATCTTGGAGGCACTTTATGATCCAACTAAAGCTGCCCTTCTTTCGCAATGAAATTAAAGTAAGTTTCTACACACCACCTACTTGACTAGGCTACGAAAAAACGAATGATGATACATTTACAGAAAAAATAACTTTCAGGCCATATGGAGCATATTCGAAAGAGTGATGGATAAAAAGGAGGCGGTTTTGAATCAACTACGCCACCAAATGCGCGAAGCGGATCACCAGCAGAGGTTGAGTCTAGCTGCCTTCAGTGATTCGGTAGATTTACAATTGCGTAAGGATACATCATGTCATCTTTTTTAAACATTAGCTCCACACAGGAGGCCCCGAGGAAAATAATTTTCCTCAGAGCCCACTAGTTTTAGGGGATGTATGGAAAACCTTTTAAAGGAAAAGAAGGTTACAAAGTTCTGAGAAGGAACAAGGTATGTGGGGTGGGTTGAAATCTGGAGGTCAATTAGTCCAAGAGTGACGGATGAATCCTTCTCTCCAATTGCGGTACGGTACAAGGCGATGGGTGGAGAGGGTTTGGCTGGAGAGGTTGAAAGACCTTCCTCCACCAGTCTCTCTGTCATTCCTGCCCTTCACGTGAGCAAATACATCCTGCTGCAGTACGTGAGCAAATACATCCGCCACGAACACCTAGACAAACTTTACCCCATGATCCCCTGATAAGTCACCAAACGTAGCGAACAATTTTGGTTGACCTGTACATGGTAGAGGTGTAAGTAATCCAATAAATGTTTCGATAACTTTGGTAAACGTTATCAGTGCCCTAGGGCGCACGTCATCGTGGACATATATAAAAAAATACATTTTATAATATATACTTATGTACTTATTGTTTTCAGAGCGTTTGTACACAGTCCTCGGGGACATGGATGAAGCCTTCGAGCAGGACTCGAAGGCGCTGAGGAAGAGGGGGGAGGACGAGAGGCTGGAGGTGGAGGCCATGAAGGACCGCGCTGAGTGGAGCATGGCCGTGCTGCGCTGGGCCATGGCGCAAGCAAACAAGGAGACCAAGGACCACTTCCAGGGCGAGTCGGTCGTTAAATACTTCGAGAAGGACCTCATGGTATTTTTTTAAATTATGAAGTTTCCCAATTTCACTAAATAATTGGTCACAACAATATCTACGAGTATTAACAATAATTGGTCACTCAGATCTATTAACAATAATTGATCGCGACAATATCTATTAACAATAATTCAAATCATTAGATTTCTTTGTTTTAACCATGTTTATTGTTTATAAAAAAACTGGTTTTTAATAATTTTTTTTATAAACAACTAGCGAGTTCCCGGCATGCGTTGCAATGCCACTAATAAAGAAATTGTTTCTCCCTGCATGTCTTTTCCCATTCGTCCCGTTCCTCCTCCGCCTCTCCTTCCCCTTTTTTGAATCCTTTTTTTGAATCCTTTTACAAGAAAATTAATTTAAGTTTTTTAAATCTCAAACAAGAATAGGAAATCACGGCTTTAATATTATGGGTATTATTATTTCTATTGATTAATTATTGCATTATATTATCTATCCATAGACACATGGATTATTTTATTTAGTATATTTTACACCCATGGGTTTTTCACATTGGGTACAATTTTTTACACAGGGTTAGTAAATAAATCGTGGTTTACAATCCTAACTATTATTATAAATCCGAAAGTGTGTATGTTTGTTTGTCCTACTTTCACGAATCAAAGGAACCGTCGACTTGATTTTTGTATGGAGATAGTTGGAGGACTGGGAAGTGACATAGGCTGCATTTCACCCCGGAAAAACCTTTCATTCCCGTGGGAAAATTCTTTGTACTGTAATTTCTTCAAAATATCACGCGAGCGAGGCTGCGTAAAAAGCAAATAATTGCATAAAATAAAATAAAATATTAAAATACAATAATCTGAAATATTTTGACATGAAAAAAATGTGTAGACGTTTTAAAAATCGGATTTGTTTTGTTGAAAATGAAGATATCATTTGCAGGTTGGTTATATTTGTTTTTTTTAGTATTTTTTTTTATTTTGATTAATTTTATAAATTCAATAATATTATTATTCAATTTATAAAAGCAGTTTATTTATAAACAAGTTCTGCTATGTAATTATTATTACGCGTGACAGCTGTTTCGCTTTGATAATGCCCTCGGAAGGCGAAATAGCTGTCACTAGAGAACAATGTAAAAGAAATTAAAAAATTAAAATGGAGTTCTACAAATTAAACCTTATAACAATAAATAGGTTATATTTGCTTGCAAAATGATGTAGGCGAGATATTGGCGAATTTGCCCAATAATGCGTTTGTAAACGGTGACAATAAAATATTTCCTTATGCCTTCATTTGCAAACAATTTGTTTTCTTTCAGTACAACAATGACCGCGAGGATTTGGAAAACATCCTGGAGCGAAGGTTCACACTAATTTCGGACCTCTACAAGGAATTGCTAAAAGATTACTTCGCGAAGTCAGCCGATAATCGGAAGAAATTAGAAAAACTCCGTCCCAAAGACACCATGATGTTGAATATTATCATCAAACAAGAACGGCGTACAGGAGAAAACTTTGTAAGATTACTAAACCAATATTTAAGATTACGATTGTTTGCATTTCATCGCGAATAAAAATAATATCAATAAACTAAGTAAACAACTATCCATCACACCGTTTCCCGGCAAGGGTAGGCAAAGACGATAAACCGTCACACAACTCTACCACGGCACGTACTCCTTGCTTCATTCACATTCATTTACCTAGATCGTCTCATACATACTCTATTATTTTCACGATTATGTAAGACTGTTGACGTGACCCGACTCAAGTATTTGATTCCCTTGATCGTGTCATGTCTCCCTCAGGTTCCCCGACTTCGTCTATCAATAGCTTCCACCAATATTCTTATTCTTATAGTATTATTATCTGAAGGAATGTAGTACATTTTCGGTTATTGTATACGGAAGTGGCGCTCTCTGTTATTTTCAAAAAGAACTATTGAATGGTTAACTTGAAACTGTGGTAATTTTTGAGCCCTCAAACCGATTTGGTTAAATACTGCTCTAGGGGAGGTTTGGGGGTAGAACCTTCAATTTGGTGTCAAAATGCATAATTTCGGCAGCGTTCTTTAATTTCTAGGTTCCTATGTGACAAGCTAATTTTTGGACCCGTTCTAATAATAGCTGTTGTACATACAAACAAAGGGTAAAACTCTAATATCAGGGAACTTTATTATTGGGGCGAAACCCACCAAACAGCCGCCTGCCTGCAATTTTGGCAGCAAAAAACTTGCGACAGCGGATTTTTATCTGCCAGTATTAATTAATATCGGCAGGTACCTATTTGATAATTCGCTCAGAACTCAGGCCAAGATTTTCAAACCTTTCAGTGTGGCTGACAAAAAAATTCAATATCTATATTAGTTAAAAACTCATTAAAAGTGACGAAAGAAATATATAAAAAAATGGTTAAACAGGTCACGATAGATTAGGGTTATGGCCTATTTTTTCATTTCTTTATAGTTTTTAATGATTTTTCAAAGAGGCGTTGAGTTGAGTTGATTCTGATTTGGTATGGGACCACAACCACTACGTATGTACTCACGGATGCACAGGTTGCACAGAGAGTTACAGAAAGTTAATTGTTTTTTGCATTTGGCGGTTCAAGATAACGCTGAAGAAGATGCGGCAAGTTGTCCAGTCCTATGAAGATGGCACTGTCATGGCGGGAGTCAGAGATAACTATAAACGTAATAGAGACGCCTACATGGCCGCCAAGAATAAGATGGACTCGGATCTCAAGTTAGACACCGATCAGTTCACAGACCTCGTGGAAATCAACAATGAAACAATTAATGCAAGTTTTTCTTTCTCTTATATTTTTATTTTGAATCTTTTCACCCACTTAGTGACAGACAATCAAAAACTGTTATAAAAATTATCTAATGTAGACCAGAATTAGGATTCCAAAATTTTTTGTTACCTGAAAATCGTAATGCTTCAATTCCTGCTGTAAAAGTAGGAGAAAGTGGTCTACCTTTGGACAATTTTGTATTTTTTGACTTCAATTTTTTTTTCGTTAAATTGGACCAAGACAAAGGCACTTTTTTTAAAATCTTATGAATTGGTCAATTATGCATCTTTTACACATTTTGCATTAACTTATTTTCAATAATTTTTGATTATTGGAAATATAAAAAGTTCATTTTTGTCCAAAGGTACAGTATTTATTTGTACCTTAGGACAGGGGTTATTGTACCTTTGGACAAACTAGATTTTTGCGGAGATAGCCCAAAACGTACCTATTAAATACGACTTTTTATTAATAAAACTACCCTTATATCTACCGTCTTGTAAAAACTAGATATGGATTTGTTTAAGTCTTCATATTCAAAACGATGACAAAAAATTGTCATTGTCCCTGCATCATTTTGAAATAACTTTTCGGTATGCACTGTTTGTGAAAGTATTTCTTGCAAGAATCGCCCTTGCATTCACAGATAAAAAAAATTATTACCTTTTTATTTGAGATGTTGCTAGGTAGATTCTCATGAAGGATATTTGCCAAGTAGAAACATAATATGTGTGGGTTTTTAAACTAGCATTACCATCAAGAACTTTGCAGAATTCCTGCGCGCCAATACTCGGTCCTTACCGAGTAATGTTCTTGATGGAGGAGAACATGACACAATCTCCAGAGCATGAGCACAAGGGTTTGCATGAAATATTGTTTTTGGGCGTCAAATGAAAGAATTATATTCGGAAAAGTAAAAGGTAGGATAAGTATTAATCATATTAACAAAATACAATCATGAAGTATTAGTCTTACCCCCAGGGATCGGCAGATGAGTTAAATTCTATCTAATCTGATTTTACACTAAAACAACCGTGTGTGTGTGCGCGGGAAGCCTCCATCAAGCCGGTGGTGATCCGACCCTGTCAGACCCAGCTGGCTCCATCAGGATCGCCGTCCGGAAGGAGTGTCCTGGAGACGGGTCCAGCGTCTCCAACATAGAGTGGCTGATTTCGGTTCATTCAGTTCCCTTCTAGGACAATATGGGAGCTCCGCGGGCGGATGGCCCCGGCTGGTGCAGTCCAGAGCGCGTGGCTCGTCTACACGAGCACCGCATGGAAAATAAGGCCTGAGTAGCGCCCCTGGAGTATTTCGCTTCCTTCGCCGAATGCGGGAATTTACATCATCGCGTGATCGCAACGATTCACGGCAGCAAATCGTGCAATATCGTCACTGCGCGTGCGGACCTTAGGCGGAAATTTAAACAGGACACACTCGACTAAAACTTTATAAATTCGGATGAAACTCCACCCATCATTGAGAAACACTCTCGTAACAATTTTATATACGTTCACCCGTCAGGGATTCAACGAAAATTATATTTTATGAACTGTGCCAACGTTTCAACGCCGCCCGGCCGGTGAAACAATTCCAGAGTAAACAAGAACGGAGCCGAAAACCATAGATTCCCGGTCGTCTCTGTGTTGCCCGCCCGTGCTATTAAGAACTTTAAGTAAATTAATTCAACAATGGTACTTGTTCTGAAGAGGTGTTAAAAAAAATAATGACTTTAAATAGGAGTTAACACCACTTCATAACAATGTATTTTTAAACCCTTTTTGAAGCCCTCCACGCAATTTAATTTTTGAATATAGTTTTACACGGCGTGCCTTCTTTTCTGCGAAATAATCTAATAGCTCAACAAAGTCCGTCTCAAAGGCAGTTTTATTTTCAATGGCTAGGATGGCGAGGCCAGATAGACGTTCCTGACTCGTTGTTGAAAGCAGATAATATTATGTTTTTATTCTTTTCAGTTTGTAATGGTAATGATGTCGTTGGTAATGTGCAGTATATCCTTAAAGCTATATTAATATTAGGAAACACTTCTTGCAAGTCATGCTTGCACACATATTGTAACAGGTCGAACGCACTTGAGTTTTCATTAATTTCGGTTACAAACTCTTTGAACAGGGCAGATTCATGGCAAAATTTAACTGCTTTCAATTCTTTTGAATACTTTCGACCTAGATTGGTTCCATTTTTCTGCAGATCCACAAACGCAGATCGACATAATCAAAAACCTGTGGCCACTAAGGAAGACGAAATTTTCATGTAGCCTTTTTGCGGTTTCTACCCTTGTTGCAATTTTTGTTAAACTTTTGTCAAATACTACTTTTATGTCTTTAGAAAATTGGCCAGTTGGATCTAGCGTTTTTGATTTATCCTCACAGATTTCATCGTGTTGCCTTTTCTTTTTGGAAATTCTTTTGTTTTTAAAGCCTGGCTCGATTTCCAACATTTTGGATATAGGTGCAGCTTCTGTGATCCAATGGTCTATTGGTTTTTCTCTCATTCATTATAAGATCTCAACAAGACCTTGCATTGTCGCCACAGAACGCGAAATGATAGTATCTTCTTTTTGTATTTCAACCTTCACTATATTAATCTCTCGAAGAATATTATACCACATTGACAAGTTAAGGATAAATTTAAAATCCATCACCGCATGTAGTAAATGACCAGCTTCGTGCTTTCTGACCGATTCTGCGGCTGGAGAGGATTCTTCAATTTCTTCCAGAGCTTTATTTTCAATCAAACGCATAAATTTCAATTTGGGAGGCGGGAATGGGTACCGCCGCCTTGGGAACCTTTATTGGATAACCAACACCTCTGCCGTAGGTCACCCCAAGTGGTTCGCTACGTTTGGTGATTTACCAGGGGTGTCCGGGTTCAAGGGGTGAGGTGTGTCTAGGTCTTGGAGGCGGATGACCAGGACACACTGAACCCCAGATTCCTTCCCACCCTTTAAACCCTTTACGTTCCCAGAACTCTCCTCCCGTTCCTTTCCTTTCCTTTAAAACACCCTCCACACAGCATCCCCAAAGATGAAATAGGCCCTGAGGGAAATCATTTTCCTCGGGGCCTCCTGTGTGGAGCTCATGTAAAAAAAATATGAAAATAAATTACCCTTTTGGCGCCCTCTAAAACTGCCGCCCAGGGCAGGCCCGGTAGAACAAGGATAGCATTTCCACCCGACGCCTGTGCTCTAAACATTGCAATCCGTTTGTTAAGGTGGGAGAATCTATCAAACGGACCGCCCGTTTCTGCACAGAGTCGAAAGTTTTTTTTCAGGTATTTTGGAGCTCCAGACCAGAGGTGGCTGCCAAATTCAACCGCATGTTCAGAAAAAAGAAATTAAAAAGTAAAAAGTATTTGTACAGAAGTAGAGATAGATATACCTTAACCTCTTAAATACTTGAAGTTATATTAATTTTGGGTTTTGAATGTTTACCAGCTTTAAGTCGGTATTTACCGCAAGAGCTTTTACAAATACATTATACAAAGGGCGTATTTTCATCTAAATAACCTTAAAATGACGAAGGTATTTTTTATTGTGTTATTGATGAGTAAAATAGATTCTATTTGGCAGTGGTTGAAAGGGGTGGTAAAAAAGGGTGAGCAGATTCTAACGGCGGCTCGTTTGTGTCGAAAGCTTCAGACGGGCCCTGAAATGGCGGGCAAGTCGAGGGATAACGAGCCCCTCCTGATGTACGACGAACCAACTGTGACTCCCAGAATGAATCAAGTACGTATGTTATGCTTTATATGATGAAGTAGAAAATATCCTATTACGCACAAGTGAAACCATTAGGCCGCTTGTATACGTTCATTTTTTTCAACGGACAACGGACCGTTTTTTTTGTCGGACTCGCAGTGTTGTATAGCTTATAATAAATGTTTGTACATGCACCGGATACCGATCCGGTAATTTACGTAGGATCCGCCTCCGCCTTCCCTCGGTGCGGCGGACACCGGTCCGGCGTAGGAATGTGCGGTCGCCTACGCCAGTGCAGAAAGGATCAATGAAAATGGTACCGGACGTATACTCGTTTTTGGGAAATAAAAGTTGGAAGGTATGATTTTAGGTTTTCATTGCCAAAAGTATTTTTGTTATTTATATTTGGGGTGTTATGCCGTGTTGCGTTACCTTCTTCTTTAGCCAACGTTTCGGACAGCTCTTTTTTGTGTCGGGGGTTTCTTAAAATTTTGTAAATTTTTTGCATTAATAAATTGCATTCATTGTCTTTCCATTTACAATATCAATAACAAACAGTAGGCAGCTTGTGATTTTAAATGGAGAGACTCTTCTTTGGAAGGAAACTGTATTTCTTCTACCCTTTTCTGACTTCAACAAGTTTATCTACTTATGTTGATATGCCTTAATATTTTTTGTAATTCTTTCTTTCGAAATGGTTGGCAAAGAAGCTTTATCCCATATTTTCAAAATACTTTTAGTTACCTACACAACAATATCACGAAACGGAGGGTCCTTGGTCGACTAAGGAACGGCCAATATGGCACGCTGCTCAAGCGAGGGCGGGTTTGGGGACTGCGGGCGGACGTGGTTTAGTGCCTTACTACTACAAAAATAATAAATGGTGGTATTATACATTGAAGCTATAGACTTTATTTAACAAGAGCTCATAAATGAATATCTTTAAACTATTTCAGAATATATCATTGAAGAAGAAGATAACACTTATAATCTAAATGAAAATATGAAAGAAAACAAGACACAGAAAAACAGAAAAAAACAATGGTCGCAAAAGAACTAGTTGAAGATAATATTAATGATTCTAAATATTTCAAATATGACGGTTTGACAGAAGGTGGCAATAGCGAAATTGGAAAACGCGCACGTTCCGGTTAGACGTTCGAGTCCCAGTTAAGACCATTGTTTTTTTCTGTGTCTTGTTTTCTTTCATATTTTCATTTAGATTATAAGTGTTATCTTCTTCTTCAATGATATATTACGTTGATGGGAATAACCTTCAAAAGTTATAAAAAGAGAGTTTTTCTCATAAAAAATTGAATATTTCAGAATATTTTGTGCAAAGGCTGAAAAAATGGAAATATTTCAATATTTTCTCAAACTTCAAAGGACTTGCGGAGCTCAAAGACATTTTTTTTATTTTTTTAAAACCTATTTTTTTTTCATGTTTTAGATGCAAAGACAACTTTTTATAACTAGCGCTTAAGGAAATAAGATTTTTTTTTTCGCCATACAGTTGCGGCCCACACTATTGTACATGCACCGGATACAGACCGGAATCCAGTGCATGTACAAACATTCATTATAAGCCATACAGCACTGCGAGTCCGGCAAAAAACACGGTCCGGTGAAAACAACGGACGCATACAAGCGGCCTTACCGTCCGTCTTCTACCGAGTGTACAAACTTTTTTGGAAATTTGTTTACTACCTATTGATTAAAAATATGACATCTTTCTTTACTTTATATTTTGATGTTTCATAGATCATGATGGAAATCACATTGCAAACTAAAATAGAATCCTAAACTAGAAATTTTGTGAGTGCAATTTTCATGAGTTCCCACTTGTTTTAGATTTTCACGCAGATTTACTTTAGTTATATTTAAAGATAATATTTTTAATTTCCAATAGACGTTGGAATCTTACGATGAATTGAAACCTTTCTGGGTATTGGTCGCTGAAGCAGACATATCGAGGAAATCTCTCCAAGATGAACGTAATAAATTAACCAGAGAAAATGAGCGGATGAAGAAATATTTTAAGTGAGTAACCTCCGTAGTTTTGATTTATTTTCTTAAAAACTACTACCAAATCTTATAGACAAACTTACAGAACTTGAATTTAGTATTATGGGAAGTAACGTGATAATTTAACTATTAAATTTCCTTGCCCGGCAATCTATATTACAGGTAAAACTGCGCTAACGTAAATATTAGAGTAAAAGAACACGTCAGGAGTTTAACAAGCACAGGTTTTTCAGAATTTGCCGAACACCTAATATTAACCAACCGTGTGTTTAAAAGAACTACAAGAGTCCAAGTAATACATAAAAATAGAAAAGTAATACGCCTTAATAATTCAAATAAAAATAATTGTCAAATTTTAAACAACCGTAATGATATTATTAAGTTCCGCAAGTATCTTGTAGCTAAACCATTCACAAAGAAAGCTTAGAAGACCATTTTCAAACCCTCATAATCTATATCCATACTTCCATACTAATATTATATTATAAATGCGAAACTGCTCGAGTTTGTTTGCTACGCCTTCACGCATTAACCAATAAAAAGACTTTAAAAATTATTTCACCAATAGAAAGCTAAATTATATGCGAAGACTATAGGCTGTATATGATGGTAAACACTGGCGTTATGAAATTTTAAATATTAATACATTATATTTGTTATACGTTTTCTGTCGCAAACAAAAGCGAGTTTTTGCTAACGTCAGAAAAAAAGTCGTTTCCATGGAAACGATGTTGATATATTTGTGAGCTCTATGCTGGTAGGTACTCAGCACCCTACCTACTGGTCGGCTACTGCTCTAGAAAATTCAAATATTAGAATATTATGTTTTGTTTTTTTGGACAAGCTTATGTTTTGGAATAAATATCAGATGAGAGTTCCTATTAAAAATATAATTCGTAACGATTATAAAGACTGAATAATAAATAGTGTAATTTTTTATTATATTTACAAACTTCAAAATATTTAAATAAAAATAAACATCCGAAATGTTTGTAAGCGCACAAATTCCGAACGAATGAACAAAATTGGATAATTCTTTTTTTCTTTGAGTTATAAGCATTATGAAATTTAGGTGGCAGGCGAGATGTTTGAAAACTGAATGAAAGGGAATGAATGTATGGAATGCGGTGGGGGTGGGGGTGGGGGTGGGGGTGGGGGTGGGGGTGGGGGTGGGGGTGGGGGTGGGGGTGGGGGGAGGGGGATAATTGATAAGTGCAAGCGCTACAGTAATTTCCCGTAATACCATGCGAGCGAAGCCGCGGGGAAAAGCTAGTAAGCATATAAAATGAAAATATGTTTGTTTCTGTCTACGTATGTATGTATGCTAAGCGTTGCAAAACCATTCACACCTGTTTCGGCTTAGAAGACCATTTTCAAACCCTCATAATCTATATAAGTATATAAAATATATGCTTCTGTCCATGTATGTATGTATGTATGTATGCTAAGCTTTGCTAAACCATTCATCCGATTGCGATGAAACTTTGGGGATTTGATGTGCGCCTGCCCGCGATTTTTGCATATACAAAAGTGAGTTCTGGAATCATGAAATTATGCGTTGCTAACAGTTCATCCGATTGCGAAGAAACTTTGAAGATTTGATGTGTGTCTGCCAGCGATGGTTTCTATATATACTGATGAGCTCTGGCATTATGAAATTTGTATTAAAAAATTGCAAAAGGTGGCAAGAGAGCTGTTTGAAAACTGAATGTACCGGGAATTAATGTATGGAATGCGGGAGGGGGTAGGGGAACCCGGGAGGGGGCAGGGGAACTCGAGAGAGGGTAGGGGAACTCGGGAGAGGAATTCGCGGGAGGGGGAGGCGAATCCGGGAGGGGGGAGGGGGGAGGGGAACTTGGGAGAAGAGAGGGGAACTCGGAAGAGGGGTTCGTGGGACGGGGAAAGAGGGCAAGAGGAGTGGGGAGAAGGAAGGCGGAGAAGGCAGAGTGGGAACGCGAGAGGGGAAGGGGACGCGGGAGAGGAAGGGGAGGCGGACGGGGAACGGGACGAATGGGAAAGGATACGCAGAGAGAAACAATTTCTTTATTAAGTGGCATAGCAACGCACGCCGGGAACTCGTTAATAACATTATAAAATTTGATTTAAATTATTTAAAAAAATTAAACGGAGCACTACGAATTAAATATAAAACAATTAATAAACAAACAGAATTAACTGACAGTCCTAATATAATTTTGTTTCCTTTCTCCCTATGTAACCCCCACCCTTCCCTTACCACTCTGCCTACCCTTCAATCAGACTGTCTCTGATGATCTTTTCCTCTCTTATATTAGTTGGCCTCTTCCTAGCTTTCTCTTTTGTTTACCTTAAAATCTTACTGTAAATTTAGTTATATATTTATTGTCGTGATGAAGGTTGAGATCAATCGTAACCGGGCGACTTGTATAAATCAAATAAAGTGGTTTTAAACAAAGAACTTTTTCACTTGTAATTAAATTTCCTCTAAAAAGGTTGTTTGTGAAATTTAACAAAAGGAAAGGAAATTTAACAAAAGGTAGAATGGGCACGTATCCCCAAACACAGAAATGTGGAAATCCTAGGTAGTTAAACATAAGAAAAACGATATTGATCTGTAATCTGGAATTTATTTCTATTCTTGCAGAGAATGGATGGAAGAACGTAAATACAGGACGGAAATTTATGAGCCTCACTCCCAAAAATTTGGGACCCTCAGTGTTGTGGAAGCCGCCCATGAATTTACCAAAATTGGTTACCAATTTGAATGAAATAACATAACATTGCAAAGTGATTTATCTTTGAATACAATTTAATAAACAAAAAAAGATTTTTGTTCCTTCGAAGTTGAGGGCTTAGTTTTTTTTGTATTTCGTGCGATGGCCGTTTCATTCACTTTCAGTCTAAAAAAATAAGCAATTCATTGTAAATGTCAGACATGCACTCTAAAGATCATCCTAAAAAGTGAGATCTCCACTAATTCGAAGGAAAACTAATGTCATCTATTTAGACAAGACCAATTGACAAGGCCAATGAACAGTATTATCGGTTTGAAAGTATTTTGACATTTGACAATGTTCGATCAATTTCAGTAGAAGCAGGACAAAGTGAGCTTATTTCAGACACACAAACACGACCACAACACACTTCTAAAGGTTTAACTGTTCAGCACAAACAGGCTAAAAATAAAGTGAAAAGTACCCTTTTTAACAGAAGGACCTTTGTAACACACCAATACGAATAGTTGAAGGCTGTATTACTGTATAGAAAAATATTAAAATACTTCAAGCGGTTTATGACATATTTTACCGAAGGTTTTTGGTGTTGATTGTAGAGAGATTGGTTGGCGACTGACTGATTTTCACATGTCGTATTTTCACGTAAGTATGAAGAAAACCGATTACAAATATGATATTCTCGATTTTGCTACACTTTAAAAATAATTTCACAATGCCGATCAGTTAAATTATTATTCGTTTCTTATCTAAACAATAGCTAGTTTGTCAAATAAGAGTAGAAAACATAGAAAGGCGCCACTGTTGTTCAAAAGACAATACTAAAAATATAACTCATGGTGGAATGTTTAAGCTGTGTAATCTACATTTAAAAAAAAAAAATAAAAAGGCATAAAAGCAAAAAAAAATATTTTTTCATTGCAATGTATATACCTACTGATCTCAAAATGAGAATTGCATCAAGGCATATTATACCTTTGCAATTTTGTGTTAACATAATGAAGAATAACGATATTGTAATACAATATAAAGCGCAGTTTAGAAATTCCTCAAATTTATTTAATACTAGCTTAAGTATCTAGCGTTGCCCGGGCTTTAGATCATGCCTCTAATTTTAGATCTGAATAACTCATTCAGTACTAAAAGTAGTGTAACTAAACTCACGATTAGTGATTCTTCCTTTCTACCTACTGTTAAATTAAAATATATGTTAAATTAAATGAAATGAAATCACTTTGTAAAACACAATTTAATCAAATTTATGCCAATTGGGTACCTAAATAACAGTGCTTCTTCGATTTAAGAAAAAAAAAGTTTTTAAAATGTGATATACATTGTTTTATATTTTAAAGAATATTTGAAAGAAAAATTGGTGTTAAATTTTAAAAATCGTTTAATTATAGTTTTTTTCTAATAAGGTTATTCAATCACAAACAATAGAAATTTTACATTCGAACACATTAATGCATTATTTGATATTTATAATTACAGTCCAGCCTGACAGATAACATAACAATTACTACTGAAATTCAGGAAACTCAATTGATGCACGGAGCCGTGGAAATGTGACGCATTTCAAATCCAATTTATGGTCAGGTAGTGTTTTTCAAATGAGTGGATCAATTTCAGTTTCGCCCAGTGCAGTCCAATCGAGCATTAAATTTTTGTATAAAGGCGGGATAACAAATTTGATTGGCACTCTGGGGTACATTAGCCGAAAATCTTCCAATATTCCCGATTTAGATCCGTCATAATAAGCAGAAATATAATTTTTTTGTGTTGTTATCGAATCAATCGGATTGAAAGGTTCTCTCGGTTCGGCCATATAGAGCTTTTTGATGTATTTATATTTCAGCCTCGTATCGGTGTGTTTATCTTGTAACCCAGTGTGAGCGTGATCATTGTCGTCCTTCAACGTTGGTTCCATTCGTTTCGCTGTCAGTTTTAATAGTACTTGATTTGGTGAAGAACTCTCTGAATTGTTTGGTACTCGAATACTGGTTAGTCCCTTTGACAAGCGAATCCCGGTCGCAAATGGATTACAGGCACACTTCAGTTTTGCGATCTGAAATAATATATCCAATATTCAGCGCTGATTGCAATGTAATACACAGAATATTAAATTTGTATTCGGGAATAGTTTTGTTAGTTATGAATTTGGTCAATGGTCAAACAATTTGTCCCTCTTAATTAATCTGGCTGACGACTAACAGTAGTTTCATTCGATTATTGAAGGTAGATATTGTGATAAAATGCATGGGTTGATATAAAAATGATTTTGCAATGCTTTATTGCGCTTTGTTCAAAATTTATTAAAAATTAACATAAAAAGAACGGAGAAACATACGGTCATTTTCATACATCTCCCTCACACGTGTAAAGAAAATGATACGCAATTGCCATATCAAAAAAGAAGTACTTTGAAAGAAACAGTAACACATATTTTGTGTGTCTCACCATTATTTAATGTGTAAGAAAGACCTGCAGCATTATAGCAGCGATAAAGAACGTACGTTTATAATTACCGTGAATCGTCACGGTAATTATAAAAGCGTTTTTTGATTAGTTAAAGTTGGGAATTAAAAAATAATTTGTTGGTTAGGTCCTCCTTTGACTGATCGTTCCGTCAAGATTGTCAATCTGAAATCGTTTTCCTTATGTGCGTTCCTTCGATAATTCCTTAAACTTTTTAAATATTTTTTGTGAGAGTCTGTCAAATAAGAGTAGAAAATATAAAAAAAAGAAACTACAAAATTTGTAGGCTGGCAACACAAATTTACTCGTAAAATATTCTTTTAAAGTGCAATGACACTGAAAATACAGAACACTGTATCCACATTGAAAACAACATTTATTTGTTTAAAAAAAAAAATTAAATCGAAAAAGCACTGTTGTTTAGGTACCTTCTTAATTACATAAATTTGATTAAATTGTGTTTTACAAAGTGATTGACTTTCATTTAATTTAACATAAATTTGAATTTAACAGTAGATAGAAAGTAAGAATCATTAATGGTGATCTTTTAGATCTTAATGAGTTAAATATATTCAGATCTAAAATTAGAGACATGATCTAAAGCCCGGGCAACGCTAGGTACTTAAGCTGATAAAATGTGAGCAATTTCTAAAGTGTGCTTTATATTTTATTACAATTTCTTTATTCTTCATTATCTGAACACAAAATTGCAATAATAATATACCTATATACAATTATAATTTTGAGATCAGTGGGTATCTATATTGCAATGAAAAAATATTTTTTTCACTTTAAGCCATTTTATTTTTTAATAAAAATGTAGGTTACACAGCTTTAGATTACCACCATGATTATAGTTTTAGTATTACCATTTGAACAACAGTGGCGCCCTCCTATGTTTTCTACTCTTATTTGACAAACTGTAGTTACCTCCCGATTCTGGTACGCTGTAACTGCAATGAACGTCGTCACTGGAAACGTGAATGTTACAGCTTCGTCCAGATTCAGAACTTCTGTCTGATTTAGGACTGTTGGGTTTGACAGCATCACGTGAATCTTCACAATGTACCTGAAAATACATAATATGTTTTGTTCAAATTAATTATTATTTTCAATGATGAAATTCAGTTAAAAAGCTGGACGAATTAAAAAAAACGTTGAATCAATCAAAAGTCGATTTTGCATGTGGTTATCTGCACAATTTAAGGGTCCACTATTCGAATTTCGACCGATTTCTTACATATCTCCCTTAAACATTTGAAGTTTTTAAGCTCTTAAAAAAAAAGTCTTATTTTTGGAGATAATATCTAGATACGTTCCACGCCGAAACGCAAATTATATGAAAATTATTTAAAACATGTCTATTTCTTTTATTTTACAAGTTATATTTGTGAAAAAATTCACAATGTTTCTTTAAATGATACTTAAGATACGTTCCACGAGATTTTTGCTCTATTTTAAACGAGTCGTTTTATTAAGCTTTTTCGCAATTTTCGCTACTATTTTACGACTTAAAATATTAGCGCGCTCTGTCCAACATTCGTAATTACTTATCTCTCCGTCTTCTTCTTTTACAGCGCCGTGCGTTTCAAGAGTGCCGCCTTAACATTTAATTTTTTAATAATAAAACACCAAATGACCGATCTCATTCTTCCCTGTCCGCAACATCACTGCGAAATAAAATTGTAGAACGTTTGACAACTATTTAACGTAAACTGGTTCCAATTCATGTGAGCTTTAAAATTTCGAATCGGGTCCGTTTTCACCGGGAAAAAAAAGCTACTCTGAGAACTTTAGTAATTTTTTGGCTTCGCTTTCCAGAGGTACAATTTGTCAAATAAGAGTAGAAAGCATAGGAGAGCGCCACCGTTGTTCGAATGGAAATATTAAAAATATAATCAGGGTGGTCATCTAAAGCTGTGCAACCTACATTTATATTTAAAATTAAAAAGGCATAAAAGTGAAAAAAATATTTTTTCATTGCAATATAGATACCTATTGATCCCAAAATTAGCATTGCATATAGGCATATTATTATTATATATTTGCAATTTTGTGTTAACATAATGAAGAATAACGATATTGTAATAAAATTTAAAGCACAGTTTAGAAATTGCTCACATTTATTTAATATTAGCAAGTAACTAGCGTTGCCCGGGCTTTTGATCATGTCTCTAATTTTGGATCTGAATATTTTTAACTCATTCAGATCTAAAAGTAGTGTAACTAAACTCACAATTAATGATTCTTTCTTTATACCTAGTGTAAAATTCAAATGCATGTTAAATTAAATTAAAGCCAATCACTTTGTAAAACACAATTTAATCAAATTTATGTCATTAAGTAGATACCTTAACAATAGTGCTTCTTCGATTTTTTTTTAAGAACAAAAAATGTTTTTTTAAATGCGTACACAGTGTTCTGTATTTTGTGTAATTGCACTTAAAAAGAATATTTGACACGTAAATTGGTGTTGCCAACCTACAAATTTTGTAGCTGAATTTTTTATATTTTCTACTCTCATTTGACAGACAATAAGGTATCAGATGTTACTTTCAGGAATGTCTTAAATTAAGATAGGTTTCGAAAATAATTTTTGAAAAAGGTTTTTCTTATTAAAATTTCGGAGATGTCGGCGATTTATTATGATTTTATTTATCATATTCACTAAAATAAGTACAACATTGAGAGTGGATTTAAATTACGAGTTAAATATGATTTAAAAAATCTAAACGAAATCGTACTAAAGTGCTTACAATGAATTACAACTATTAGAATACCTACCTAAGCTTTTGAAACCGCGAGGGGTGAAATTATTGAAATAACCGTTCAAAGATAACACCACGGCGCCGCAGCGGTATCTAGATCTGTCAAAGCACGTAATGTACTGATTGGGATAAATGATTATCATAATGACACGCTCCCAGACTGTGACAAACACGACTCTACGTGACATGTTTATTCATTACAGATCAAGGGTAAAACCTACGCGTTAAAGGGTAACGAGATAATATTATGCATCATTGAAATATCTGATGCTTTGGTTAAATAACAAAGTGTCGCCTGGAATATACTCGTACTATGTTTTATGTTTATTATTATACCAACAATGTCAATCTCTATAAAAATTGTATTATCAGTTAATAAATTATCGTAATTTTCCGTCTTGACGTCGACGCTATATTGAATCTTGTCCAAATTGACGCCTATCGTCCCTAACTTTTGAGGGGCTCTAAAAGCCTTGATTAAATTGAGCGAGTTTATAATCTACTAGCCGGCAAGTTTAAAAGCGGGTGAATCGGCGAGTGAAATTGTCATGATGACACACAAAATTGTCTACTCGCTCAGCAGCGACAGTAGCAGCTAAAATAACGACTCTCGCGCGAACCAATTCTGTCATCATTTTGTAGAAAACTTGAGCTCGCAGCTAGCGCCACGCGCTAGCCAGTAATAACGACTCCCGCGATAACTAATTCTGACAGTTACAAAATCAGCTGTTCGTGGGCCGCCATCTTGAGGCACACGCTGGCGAGTAGCGAGCAAAGTTAACCACCTTTTAACCTTTTTCAGGATTGTAAAGGATTGTAATAGTTTATACGGCAAGCAGGGTTTTTCAAAATGTTCAATACGTGAAGGAATGATACGTAAAATGTCAGCCGTAAATCAGAAATTACGTGCGAAAAAGTTTTAATGAAATATAAATTTAAATGCATATTTTTCCAACTATCCCGAGTGAAACCGATGTTTCTTCTTGTAACTAAGTTTAAAAATTGTGTATTTTCCATAATCTATGCCTGTTAACAATGCGGCGGAAAATGGAATAATTACCATTTTTTGCTTCCTGTAACAGCAAACGTGTTATCATTTATTTAATGTTCGAGTGCGGCCGTGTGTAGTTTGGTTTATGTTTGCTGGATTTGATTTGATTTATGCGTGGTGGTATCTCCAGGAAATCTAGCCACCGAAAATTGTCAAAATTTTTCACGTAACAAAAATTCAAATTGTTTCCGTTGTTACCTGTGCATCGACAGTAGTGGCACGTGGTCTCTCAATATGGGATGCTTGGTGTTTGTTAGCTTGAGACGGTCGAAGGAGACCGCCCCCTGAGCAGCCCACAGGTGTCCCGGGGCGGGGGCGAGGGGGTGCGCCACTGCACCCGCCCCCACCTCAGGGAGCAGGGGGGGAGCGGTGGTGGCTGCTTTGGAGGGCTGCCACTGACCGCTGCAATTTGTTTATTAAGTATAAATAAGAATACATTATTTTTATAATATTTGCATGCCATATTTCAATGAAAAATTGCATTGAAAATAAACGAAATTAGCGTCAAATATATTATATTACTTGTTATTTAGTTTTTTTTTTAGAGTTAATACCGCACAAGAGTCCCAACTGCTCCCGTCTTAGAGCCAGTGAGACCATGGAATCCCCGATCGGGGTATGTTGTGAGGCTGAGGGTAGTGGGGAGGGGAAGGAGATAGGGAAGAGGAAGGTGGGGAAGTACCTGGCTATTCAGATCTGGTCACTAAACACGGCTAAAGCCATTTAAAGCAACGTTTCAATTCTGAATGGTGGTCTTACACCACGAGTATTTAATATTTGAAGACTCAGTTAATATAAAAATAAAAATATTTAAGCCCCGTTCACAAATTGGGTTTTTTTTTAGAAATTCGCTCTTTTCAGAAAACTGTTTTCAGTTTCCTGAAACCATGCTACAAAATACTGCCAAAAAACTAGTATTTATATATGTAGTATGTAACTATATCCCATTGTATGTACATCTTCACATATAGATGATCCAGAAGTTTCAATTGTTCCCTTATATACTTACCTATTGCATAATGTCATTCTATTTCTGTCATAATTAGTGTAACTCGCTCATCAAGCACAAGAACTAGCTTCTTCTTTGGTGAGACTGCAATTTTAAAGAATTTCTGAACCAATATGTAATTTATATTAACCCACTGTAAACTTATATATCTATATTAAATAAAAAAAAAAAAAAAAAAAAAAAAAAATAATATATAACTTTTTTTTAATATCTGAATACCGCACAAGGGTCCTGACTGATCCCGTATGGAGCCAGTGAGACTAAGGCATCCCCAAATGGGGTATGTTGTAAAGCTGAAGGTCATGGGGAGGAGAAGGAGATGGGAAAGAGGAATGTGAGAAATAACCTGGCTCTTCAGATCTGGTCACCAAACACGGCTAAAGCCAATTCAAGCAAAGTTTCAATTCTGAATGGTTGTCTTACACCAGGGCAATACTAAGAGTATCTTCTATACTGGAACGTGACGCAAATGTACTATTTTTAATAAATTTATTGGTAAATTAAGTAATTAATTGTGAAAATATTGTTCATGTTCGTGGATGTGGTAATGTTGTTTTTAATAGACCTATTTCAAATATTATTTTGTTTGTAACATTGTATCCAGGCTCTCTCTGTTCGGTCCTACGTGAATAGATATCGGTACAAATGTAATACAGGCTACTCGCAATCGCAAATAACGAAAGTTAAAGCTTCACAAAGTCAACAGGATATCGGAACAACGGCAAAGTGCTGCCCGCACAGTGCACAGCTGATGCAACTAGTCGCACTTTACAAATGCCTCTTGACTTATGAGAGTTTGTCCATGAGTAGCTCGTGCTACCCTGTACCCTTAATTAGTTACCCTTAGTATAGTTTTAATTAATGTTAACGTTCCTAAAATAAAATAATATACCTACGTGCAAATCATTTTAAAGAGTATACCCCTTCGAATGCAATCGTGCACGGTGACTCGACAATTGATCCGGTGACAATTGGCATGCTGAGAGTTGGCCCACCGACAGTTGATCCCCCCGATAGTTGATTCGGCAGACAGTTGACCTATCGGATGGTAGATCCCTCGGACAGTTGATCCCGCTACGCTGATGTATAGTATATTTTTTTACAATGTTTTAGGAAAGAATGTGTCCTTACTGGGTACCCCGTTCTAAGGTCAATAAAGGTACATAGACTTATTACTTGAAATGGTTTTAGCCGTGTTTGGTGACAAGATCTGAATAGTAAGGTAAATTTTCCACATCTTCCCTTCCCCACTACCTTCAGCCTCACGACATACCAAAATTGAAGATGCTGTAGTTTCACTGGCTCCAGATGAAATAAGTAATATTATATGCAAGTAGAAACCTTTAGCGGTTTTTTACTAAACTGACTACATGCATAAGTATGCACGCATTGTTAGTAAAAATATTTGATTTTCAGTTAAGGCGCCTGCAGATATAAGTATACCGACTATGGTTGTAGTACGGCCGTACATCCTATTTGCATACTTACTCGAAGAAGTAATCTTTTAGGGGATCAATTGTCCAAGGGATCAATCGTCCGGCGGGTCAACTGTCCGCCGGATCAATTGTCGGGGGGATCAACTGTTGGCGGGTCAACTATCGGGGGCCAATTGTCACCGGATCATTGTCATAGAACCACCGTGCACAACGATAGTATCGAAAGTTTAAAAAAAACATTTTCGTAGTATATTAGTCCCAGGGAGAGGTCTTATTAGGAAAGGAAGGAGAGAAAGTTCTGGGAAGGAAAAAGGTGTGAGAAGTGGGTAGGAATCTGGGAGTCAGTGTGTCCAGGACTGACGGAAGTATGAGAGGTAAAATACCTCCATCAAACGAATTTGCCGCCAAGACCTAGACAAACCTCATCCTATGAAGTCAGGTATTCCTGCTAAGTCACCAAACGTAGCGAACTACTTGGGGTAACCTACGGCAGGGGCGTTGGTTATTCAAAAAAATTGTTCCCGGGGCTGCGGTACCTTACCCTCCTCCCAAATTGTTTACTTCTCTTTTGTGCGTCTGAACAAATAAATTTGTCAACTATGGTTTTTTTGGCTATGTATTTATAAATGGTCGTACAATAACCAATTAGAAATTTTTTTATGCTCGTTATTCTCAGGGAAACGTACCTTTTGCCTATCGCTTTTGTGGTTAAATTAATCGATAATTTATGAATTTCGTCGAGAGATGTGTCAATTTCCTAAGATGTTTGAAATACATTTTCATACTCGTAAAATTTTAACCTGATAACGTTTTAGGACGGTCGAACCCTTAGTTATATTAACTATTAATTATTGCAGATGAAATAGCGCCCTTCTGCTAGCTAATAAAACTTTATTGCGCCTACATAAATGTAATTAACATATTTTAACATTATTAAAGCATGTTACACACTTCGCGTCTTGACATTCACGCAGAAGTGAAGTTATATCATAATAAATAATAAGCCTCTTACGTTTCATGGGCGAATCGGTATCTTCGGTTGTCGGCGAGTGCCAATTCCAGGAAAACACTGTAGAGGTCGTTCGGCTCCAGCCCCGACACCCTCACGCGTAGGGGAGGGAACATTCTCCTGCTTCTCGGATAAAATAAAACAAATGATTAGAAAAAGCTTGGAACAGTTTAACGTTAAAGAAGCATTTACAAGGTGGAAAAAACAGCATCGAAAAACATACAACTCTGAAAAAGACCATAAAACAATGTATCGTATAAGGAGGAAAGTGTATATTTAGTTTGTCAAATAAGTGTAAAAAAACATAGAAAGGCGCCACTGTTGTTCAAATGGCAATACTAAAAATATAATCATGATGGTAATCTAAAGCTGTGTAACCTACACTTTTATTAAAAATTAAAAATAAATTATTTTTTCATCGCAATATAGATATACCCACTGATCTCAAAATTAGAATTGCATATAGGTATATTATACCTTTGCAATTTTGTGTTAACATAATAATGATATTGTAATAAAATGTAGCACACTTTAGAAATTGCTCACGTTTATTTGATATTAGCTTAAGTACCTAGCGTTGCCCGGGCTTTAGATCATGTCTCTAATTTTAGGTCTGAATATATTTAATTCATTCAGATCTAAAAGTCAATATTAATGATGCTTCCTTCCCACCTACTGTTAAATTCAAATTTATGTTAAACTAAACGAAAGCCAATCACTTTGTAAAACGCAATTTAATCAAATTTATGTCATAAAGTAGGTACCTTAAAAACAGTGCTTCTTTGATATAAATTTTTTTTTAGAACACTTTTTTTCATAAGTGTGCGCGTTAACAGCGTTCTGAATTTTTAGTGTCATTGCACTTTAAAAAAATATTTGACAGGTAAATTGGTGTTACCAGCCTACAAGTTTTATAGTTACATTTTTTATATTTTCTACTCTTATTTCACAGACAATATCTACAATGTTTTAAAAGATTTTCAAATCGATTTGTTAAAGAAATGACTTGCTGCGTATAAAAAACCAGTTGTAAATAATATGCGAATAAAACAATTTGAAAAGGTAGGAAGTCCATGTCTGCCGTGGGATTCAATCTTGCTCCGTCCCACTGTCAAGTTAGCTGGATATCCTGTCAAGCCGAGTAATCCATCATCATTTTCTTTTTACCACTACTTTACAATAATTAATTATAAATTGTTGACGTGAACAATATTTCCACAAGCCATTCTACGATATTGGAATTCTACAATAAACATTAAGGAGTTTCCCCAAAATAACCTTCATGATAATAATGTTAATGCGATCTCACACATTCTATAACGTATACACATTATATCAATATATCATATCATATGTATATATCACAATATCCCAATTACAAGGATAGTTCTTTTCTAGAGACATGAATTGTAGGTATTTCTTCAGGTGCAATAAAAAAACAATAATATGTTAAGTAGCCATTATTTTACCGAATATTTATTAAACATTAAAAAAATCAAAGGAAACAATTTTTTATTTAAAAAGTTATAGGGTGTTGAAGTGGGGATCTCAAAAAATGGCGCGCCTTGGTTGACACGTTTGCAACCCTCCTAGTAATTTAAAAAATTTAAAATTAATTCTTAATCCAAACAAATGCTGCTATGGCCCGTACCATGGAAAAATAAAAAAAAAATTCTCGCAAAATGGCGGCTGTCTGAAATAAAAAGACATTTTTTTACCAGTTTTTTTGACTTTTCCGAATTTAAAAAAAATAGAAATTTCATTATGGTTTTGGTAGGGGTGATAAAATAATTTAAAGAGAAGGCACCAAATTTAAAGTAAATCGGTTCACTAGAATTAGAAATATCGTGTCAACCATCTCGAAAAAGTAGTTTCGAGAAAAATGCGTTTAAAGTTTTGTTCTATTTAGATTTTAGTTAGATTCCGTCTAAAACGCGAAACTAAAATGGGTATAACTTTTAAAATAATTTGAATTTCGAAAAATCCCTTTAATGAGATATTTTTGAACATCTAAACTATGGAAATATAATATTTTTTTTCTAGACTAAAAAAGCCCCAAGGACAATATAAAGCAATTTGAAATTATTAAAAAAAATAATCAAATTGAATAATGTTACTACTAAGTTCTGCAAGTAAGTTTTTTTTTATTATTGAGACAGCCGTTTCAGCTTACGAGGCCGTTTTCAAACTGTCAGTTGTCAGTTGATAATTTTAAAAACTCGTAAACCGAAACAGCTGTAACATAAAACAAAAATAGTTGCAGAACTTAATAATAAAATTATTAAATTTGTTTTACATTGATTTTTAAAAATTAAGTGGAGTTCTAAATTCAAATTACACACAAAAAAATAATAATACATGAAAATAATAATCTTAGTGCGATCCCAGACAATCCAAGTATACATTATACATAAGAAAGTTCCAATTACAAGGGTAGTAAAAGTATAATATGATTTATATTAATAAAAATATAATAAAAAAATAAGAAAGACTTTAGTGACTGACATTTCAGATTGATTGGGAATTCTCCAGTGGGCTCCGATGCTAGAATCTGGATTCTGGCGCTTATAAATAATGCAATTAATAATAATAAGTCAAATTAATGTGGTAAGCTAGGGAACAAAATTTTCGAATTTCATTCACTTAGGATGGGTTGTTTAAAAATAATTAAACAATTCATCAATTCATTAAGTTAATTTTTACGTTCTGTGTAAGTTCTGTTATTATTATGATTATAATAATCACAGAACTTAATGGTATTTTCACAGAACGTGAAAATGAACTAAAAAATTTGATGAATTGTAAATTTTTTAAAGTTAATGTTCACGTTCTGTGTAAATTCTATTCAAGTTCTATTATTTCATCATCTGAAGTAATTAATCCCAGAACTTTAATAGTGCTTTCACAGAACGTGAAAATATAATTAAAAAATTGATCTATTGTTAATTTTTTTCGAAACCACAAGGTCTGCAAATGTGAAAACAGGTGGATATAAATTTCATGTTCAAATAAATGAATAGTTATTTGATTTTTCGGTGAATTCGATTATCATCCGCACTGTACGAATGCTGATTTCAAAATTAAAATCTACAATTTGTAATGAGTAAAGTATTTTTTTATTAAAATCTTGTCCGTTTCTTTAAAATTATTTTTCCATGTTTGATGCGATTTTGAAGTAAAATTGGAGAACGCACGTGGGAAATATAATAACATTTTTTTGGATTTTTTAATCGTACTTTAAAACTGGGACTTTTTCACAACAATGTTATTGTGAACCGTCGCGACGGTACCGCTTTACGTTATGATTATGGAATTAAATTTTACCTGTTACTTTATAATGTAAATTACAAAATAAGCATATGAGTGTACGCCTGCTTAAGATAATCAAACAATGAAGGTAAATATATAATTTATTTTTACTTACCTTCCTGATTTGGTGATAATCATTTCAGTACCGATGTTATGGAATTTTCTCCAAAGTTCTATGGAGCAAAGTTGTACGTCTATTTTTTGACGTAAATGGTTTTTCTCCATTTTAAAAGCGTAAACTAATATTTTACGAATATATCATAAAACCTAGATCATCATTGAACATTTGCGCATAATATTAATAACGCATAAATGTTCAGTTGATACCTGTAAATAATAGGTACAAGTTATATATTGTTAAAAATCTATCACTATTTCACTCTAGATAAATTCTTCTTCTTTTTTCGTATGATAGGGGGATCAGAGGGGGACATCTAGATCTGCGAGTCAGTCTAGGGCCTCAGGCGTTGCCCTGTGGACCTCATCAATCCCGCCGGGGAATGAATGGAGTGGGCATTCGTTGACCACATGTTCGGTGGTCTGCACCTCACCGCGTTCGAAGATAGGTGGAAGATAGGTGCAGAAGATAGGTAGAAGCTTGAGTGGCAATCGGCCAAGGTGAAAAATGCCCATCTCGTACAAGACCCCACTGAGAGACAGCCTGGGTTCTCATTGCCTCGCAAACTCGGAGAAAAAAAACTTTTCTAGATAAATTAATATTTAAATACCATATTTCCGTTTATTTAAAAAGTTAACATTACCACAATAGAGCAATTTTTAATGCAAAAAATATGGTCGACTCGATTTGGGAGATTCATGTACCGGTATTTTCGTTTTTTTTTTCAAAATAATAATAAATACATGTTGTTAAGGAACGTACGTCACTTAATTTAACCAGTGATTCCTGACATTATTTGGAGGAAAAAAATGTTGATGAAATTCTGGTCTCCGTCACTTGATGATTTTTTTTCTACTTTTTAAAATTAAAAATCAAACAAAAAATATTTCTTCCCCATGTCGTCGCCGATTAATCAACTGAGTAACAGCCAAACCCTTCACACTGCTCTTAACTATCCAATACCTACTGATTTTTTAGATTTTAGTTGAAAAAAAAATATTAACCATCAAAAATGTCATTGAAGAATTCCATTATCTTTGCCGGTGACCAAAATTTCAGTTATAGTTTTTACTCGAAATAATGTCACGAATCACTGGTTAAAGTGAGTCAAGTGTTTCCCCATACTGCGTACAGAATGAAGAATGGGGTATTGTGCCGCGTTGCGGCTACACGGCCAAATACTTCAAAAATAAATCGCGATAATGCTGCACACACTTTAGTAATGTTTAGTTGATGTCACCTGAAAACTTTTATTAACTATTTCGTAAACGTTGTATTATATTTTATTTTTCACACGTCTCCATGAATGGATGTAAATATTTCTAATTGGATTCCTTTGATATCTTTATTTAAACAGTTTTTTTTTTAGTTTTGAACTTTCGCGCAGTGATTTCCAAAATTGATCGAGCTCTTTTGAGGTCACAATAGCAACTGATGTTTGCGTTGGTTTTAAGAAGGAAGTTAAACTAAATTACAATTTTTGTTGTTAGGATATAATTTTATTAAGTTGCATAGTCGGCCTACATTGAAAAGTTGCTATACCTTTTGTTTATGCGGGACCGTCGGATACAAGTATAAAACTTTTGGGACAATCGTGCGTGTTTTCAATAAACAGCGGTTCTTTCCTAGAACATTTTTAGATATTCGTTGTGATTATTTTTAAAGTTTTTTTTTTAATTAATTATAGAGCAGTGTTATTGATTATACATTTTTTAAATGTATTTTTTTAAATACGGTCTTAACTTGTTTTAATAATAATTTAAAAAAATTAATGAAAATTTTTTTTTTTTTCTTCTCTTAAAAGTAAATAGCAAGATATTGACGTTTACATCGCGCAATAATGAATTCAAAATGATAGATTTTTTTTTAGTTATTCTCGGGGAATAATTGTTATAATTTCTAATTCTATGAACGAGATGAAAGTGAAGTGAAAGTGTTTCTGTTAAAATTCCTCAAATGAAAGGACGGTGTTATATGATTTGTTTTAAAATTTTCTGAAATTTCAAAGCTTAAATAAAAAATGCTGGTAAGTTTTTTTTAAAACTTTTTTCGAGTTTGAAATTAAAATAATGCAATTTCTACCGAAGCATATTTCAAAAACAAAAATTATAAAGGTAATTTGATGTAGTTTCTAAAATGGTATTTGATTTAAGGACATCTTTAACACTCTGATTAGGTCTTTAAAAATCAGAAATACAGTGCGTTAAAGGACGCGCTTCACATTATCCAGTGATTTCTGACATTATTTGAAGTAAAAAATGAAAATGAAATTTTGGTCTCCGTTGACTTGATCGACGATTTTTTTTTTCAAATTTTTTTTTTTTCAAAATCAAATAATTTTTTTTTCTTCCTTATGTCGTTACTTGTCATTCAGTCGAGTAACCGCCCAGCCTCTTACCCCGCCCCCAAATGTCCAACACATACTATTTTTTTTCGTTTTCATAGAAAAAAAAAGTAAAAAATGACACCGGAGACCAAAACTCAAGTAAGTCAAGTACATTCCTAACACCCTGCATGTAGGACATGGAAAATTTTTGTAATTTAATGAGAAAATATTATTAATAACAATGGATACAACAGATAAAGAACCCGCTTTGTCTGGATAAGCATGGTATATATATGCACTACCTTTTGTCAGTTTAGTAATATATATTAACTTACTATAAAGTAGTAAGGTTTTCACGTACACGGTTGTTCATCAATTGTATAAAATATTTGCAGCGGTTTTAAGTAATACTGTATATGTTTTTAATTGGTGAGGAATTTGATTTAAGTCTAAAAATATTAAATTAAGAATGATGTTCCTTTCATAGCAACATCCTGTAAAAGATTGCACATGATGATAATATTTATTCAATGTTAGGGGTTATTGAACATGTAAATTAAGTTTATGGCGAAATTACGCCCCGTGAACCAAATCGATATTATTCAAATATATACTTGTATTACACATATCATTTCACTTAGGTATATGTTTTGACAATGCTGTGCCTTCTTCTTTAGATAAATTACGTAAGCATTTTGTGCAATCTCAAATTAAGTAAACTTATAATTAGGTTATATAAAATTCATTCCACACAAAAAAAAACAAGTGACAAAAAATGTTGTTGGATTAAATTACTATTTCAAAAATATAACAGATGACCTATACGAGTACACACGTGGCTAATCAAAGTAGTCAACTGGTTTAGAGCCTCGATGGCTCTAAATGCTCCGGTTCAAGCCTCGATGTGGACGATTAAGGCGGCGCTATTCGGCTGAAAAAGAAGAAGATGGAGAGATATGTAATTACGAATGTTGGACAGAGCGCGCTAATATTTAAAGTGATGAAATCGCAGCGAAAATGGCGAAAAAGCTTAATAAAACATGACTCGTTTAAAATAGAGCAAAAATCTTGTGGAACGTATCTTAAGTATCATTTAAAGAAACATTGTGAATTTTTTCACAAATATAACTAAAAAATAATAGAAATAGACTTGTTTTAAATAATTTTCGGAGTCAACTTTGTGATTTTTTTCTATCGAAGGAATTTCATATAATTTGCGTTTCGGCGTGGAACATATCTAGATATTATCTTCAAAAATAACAAATATTTTTTTAAGAACTTAAAAACTTCAAATGTTTAAGGAAGATGTTTAAGAAATCGGTCGAAATTCGAATAGTGGACCCTTAAGACGACAATATACCCTAAAATATATTCAGAATCTTAACGACGTAAGAAGCCATGTACACAAATTGCGACTCACGACCCGTGTATTGGACGGAGCTACTGTTGAATTTGCCCTATCAAAGAAAAAAAGAAGAAGAAGAAAAATAATATGGAAATCTTAACGACGTAAGTGAAAAAAGCGTGTAAACAAATAAACGCCCGCGGCACGGCGTTTTAGATGAACGTACGGTCGAATTCGCCCTAGCGGGACTGGAGATTCGACCCTTCCGCCGCGTTCATTTGAATTAATTCTGAAGAACGTGTTACAAACATTTAAAATGTTTCTAAACGTTTTCCTCCCTAAGTTATTAATTCATTGTTTACAAAAATAAAATCTGGTGCTTACTTCTAACTTTATAGTTGAAAAACGGGTTATAAAGTTATAAAATTGTACGTAAAATATATTAATGGTAAGGTATTATTTTTATTAATTTTAAATACATCCCCAGGGGTCTCTTGGAATAAAAAAGTTATTATAGTAACGAATTCGCCGGAAACGACTAAATGTGAGTTTTGAGCAAACAAAAATTATTAGGGTTGTGTACCGCCTTATTAACAACACTTGAGTGTTGGGAAGAAATTTAATGTTGTTGGTCAGTTTTTTCCATTTTAACCGATTGTACCCAAGTTAGATGATAAAAATGTGTCATCCATAATACTCGTTAACTTACAATAATATAATTATACATTCATATTCTTAACTTCACGGATATTGGAAATGAATACGGCCCAAGTTGGTTCTGACTAAGAATCCTCTTCTACCCAACTGATGGCTTTAATTCGCCTGTTAGATCACTTACGCAACCCCGTATTAGCGTAACCCGAAGTGCGGTTTCAACCGACAGCTGGTAGCAGGTTTCTACCATTAAATGGTATTTAGAGCTTACTCAAACTAGACTTGCGTTTCGTTTTAAATATTGTGCATATATAAAAAATAGAAGAAATTTCTTTAAGATCTAATAGAACTGTTTCCACATGTTACGCAAGCAATTTATCGGCGTGCGTAACAATAGGTACGTAAATATAATATTATATTATTCTTATTAGGTCACTGCCCACCTTAGCGACTGGTGACCCCTAATTAGGTCACCGCCCATCTTAGCGATTGACAACTCCTGATTAGGTATGTTTTTAGGTTTTCACGGCCAAAAGTATTTTTGTTATTTATTTTTGGGGTGTTATGCCGTGTTTTGCTACCTCCTTCTTTAGCCAACGTTTCGGACAGCGTTACGGTGTCCTTCATCAGGGCAGATGAGCCTCATCAGGGCAGCCATCATCAGGGCAGATAGCTCATCTGCCCTGATGATGGACACTGTAACGCTGTCCGAAACGTTGGCTAAAGAAGGAGGTAGCAAAACACGGCATAACACCCCAAAAATAAATAACAAAAAAAAACTCCTGATAAGGTCATCGCCCATCTCAGCGACTGATGATTAGGTCACCGACATCTTAGCGATTGACGTCTCCTGATTAGGTCAGTGCCCATCTCAGCGACTAACAACCCCTGATTAGATCACCACCCACCTCAGCTACTGACGACCCCTGACTAGGTATAATGTATATTTTGCCTCACTAATACTCCGCTTTACAAAATGAATCCTTAATCAAACGGGAAACTGATGAATCTATTTATGTGATATCGCAATGGGCCTATGGCCTAAGTGCTCACGGGAATTATATGTAAACCGTCTCGGCTCTTAAAAAAAAATAAAGTAAATAAATAAATTAAAAAAAGGAAAAAAAAACTTGCTGAAGCGTGGACCCGACTCCAAAAGTTGTCTTAACCCTTTGATTAAAAGATAAAATAAATGCAAATCTGTTGGGTTCTCTTTGTGAAATCGATTCACCAATAACTTGTTCTACAAGTTTCCGGACACCGTGTATATAATATCTAATATATTATATAATAATAATATACATAATAAAAGAACTCGCCCTAGTTAATTGTTCTATAAGCGTGAAAATTTACCGAGACTTCATTTTCGATGGCTGCTTCTCTATCGACATATTTTACAGCCATTTTGTATTTTTTTTTATTGCGAGATGTCTGGTAAAATCATTTTAGATAAATAATATTCTGCAATTAATAATGGAGCACCCTACGGCTCCGCTTCGCACTTCACACATGATGTAAAAGGGTCAATAATAAAGATCAATAATAGACTAATCCATTATGCATGAGGTAGGTAAGGCATATGAATTCGATTAGGGGATTCCCGAGTTAGTTTAACTAACTGAAGGGGGCTTTTAAATTGCCCGTAATGTCTGTCAGCGACGTTAGACATATTATTATTTACAAGGACGTTGCAAGAAAAGGATCGGTGAACCTAAAATATTTCGACTACCTCCGTGGTCTAGGGAAAGGCTGTCGACCAGCAATCCGGAGATCGGGTTTTAAATTTTATCATTTATTTATGGATAACCACACTGGATATTTTACCAAACTGGATATTGCACCATACTGGATAACCATACTGGATATTTCACATACTGGATAAGCATTTTGAACTCTGGTGTGTTTTTTTTTACATAAGCTCCACACAGGAGGATATGTCTTTAGTATAGTCTTTATATATCTTTGGGGATGCTGTATTGTGGATTTTTTGGAAGAATAAGGAAAGGAGAGTTCTGGGAAGGAAAAGGTTTTAAAGGGTGGATAGGTGGGGTTTGGTGTGTCCTGGTCATCCGCCTCCAAGACCTAGACAAAACTTGCCCCATGAACCCGGGTACCCCTGTTAAATCACCAAACGCAGCGAACCACCTGGGGTGACCTACGGCAGAGGTGTTGATTATCCAATAAAGGTTCCCGGGACGGCGTTACCCATTCCCGCCTCCCAAATTGGTTCCTTCGACCTTCCGATAGCTGACGATGCTGCCGACCTGAGAGATGATTGTCGAGAATTGGAATTTTATGGAATACGCATTTCCGATAAGTAAGCCGGAGCCATTCCGATAGGGACTTAAATACCATCCAGCAGAGCTTGAACTGGATTCTTTGAGGACATTTGAGCCAGTGAAGTTTTTTGAGATGCTCTGAAATATGGGAATATTTAGAAACACCGGTGATGGGTCTTGCCGCAGCGTTGAACACGGATTATAATTTGTTCATTTGGTATTTTGGGAGACTTGCATATATTCCATTGCAATAATTTAGTAATAATTTGCAAGTTTGGTTGGTGAAAACGCTTTGTGTGCAAAGCGGAGAAGATTTTAGTTCTGATAGGAAATTGTCAGAGTTAAAATTACGCCATGCTCTAGACGTGATAGTTACTAAGTGATTTTCGATGTGTTAAAACCGATTTCAGCACGAATTAGCCTATGATTTGATAGCCCTACATCCACACCATCAACTAACAGATATTTATCCACTACCAGAGGCGGGCCGCTTGACTTTGAGACAAAAATATCCAAAGTTTCGCCCGCATCGTGAATTTGAGCATTAACCCATTGACGGCATCCAAAGCAATCGAATAAGTCACTAAATTTAACTGTATTGGGCGACCCCGGACGCTCCAGATGTATGTTAATATTGCCAGTTATAAAAATAGTATCGGAAAGTCCTACAACCCGCTCGAGAAAACATGACACTTCAAGTCCGAGGTGATTTACTTTGAGCCAGGAATACAGGGAACATAAAATTAATGATGCCCCTGCTGAAGAAACTCGGAATCCCATGATACTTAGTCGTTTCATCGAACCGATATTAAATAGATCGTTAAATCGATCCCCACGTATTTTTTAATATAAATAAGAGCGCGCGCCATGAATGAATAACTTTGCATATAAATTAACCTAATACAAATGTGTCGGAACTAGTTCATCCGTATTATTGGATGAGTGTTGCCTTCGCCATCGCAGCACCCACCCTTGCCTTCCCTGTCGGTGCATTTCCAATGCAATCTTTGATCTTCCGTCGTTTCAAATTACAAATGCTTGTGTTCCGGCTGGTCAGGCGTGTAATTAGAAACATTATCATTTTTATATTGCTAATGCATTGACATGAAAGGCACAGGATTGTAGTTTGCGGTAGGACAAATGACTACTTATCTTTTGTTGGAAAATACTTTGTGTATGCGATTTTTGTAAAGCATACACAAAGACGCAACACTCCTGTACAATTAGTCAACTATAACAATTCACCAATTGCTAAATAAGATTCAATTAAATATCCCTGTGCGCTCCACATGCTCTTCTGTCATTTTCAAAGTGAACGAATGCAAAACAAATTGCAAACAAAATTCTTGTGTGAACTGACTATAATAATTACAATAAGTCCATGGGCTCATGAGGCAACTGAAAAAAAAACGACAAAAAAAACAGAAAAGGAACTTGCGAATTTCATTGGCGGTCCGCACACAGGCAATTTGATAAGTGCAAGCGCTACTGTAATTTCCCGTAATACCATGCGAGCGAAGCCGCGGGGAAAAGCTAGCATATATATATATATATTTAAAAAGTTCTAAAAATTCCAATTTTCAATATGACACTTGAATTTGAACTGTTATACAAATCTTGAAATAAGTCGTCCCGAACGGGTACTTGCATAAATTTTATAACGATAATACGGTATTTTATTTATTAACGAATAATTTTTTTAAAACGGTAAATTATTAACGAATAAGTATGTAATTAATGATAAATGTCTACCTCTTCCTGGGCGAATTTTATTACCATTTTGGGTCTTTCAAAATTAATTTTCCAGAAAGGGGCTGGAATAATAACCAATATGGTCAGAATGTTCTTATTATAAATTAATATTAATAGCCATTTTCCAGGCTCTATGGGTGACTGATATTTTCGATTCTTGCTAAACTGACGAAATCTGCAAAAATAAGTATTCGTGGAAAAATCATCAATCTTACGTGGCGAGAAGACTTGGGGTCGAACTAAGGAAGCCGTTTTTTCAGAAACCATTGCGCCAAACCGGTTGAAATTTAGGATTCTTGTGATCTGAAGATTCCTTCCTATTCCGGATTCTTGTTTAAAATGGTGGACTGAAGGGGAATTATTGGCAAAATCTGCAAAAAGTAGCAGTAGTGGAAAAATCACCAATCTTACGGGTCGATATGTATGGCTTGGGTTTGAACTTTCAAAGCAGTTTTCCCCGACTCTACAGCGCTGAACCGACTGAAATTTATTTTATTCTTGGTGAAATTTATGACCTAAAGAGGAATTATTGACAAAATCTGCCAAAAAGCATATATAGTAGCAAAAAAGGTTCTTTTAATGTGTTCGGTGTTGGTAATATTTTTGACTGTGTATTTAATACATTTTATTTTAGGCGTAGGTATCATCAAGACAAATTGCACATCTTGGATCAGTATTATGTAGAAATGTTTAAAAAAAATATGGGCTCAATAAGTATACTCTTCTATAGGTTTGTGGTTCTATGTTTTTTCTCACTCATATTTTTTTTTACATGAGATACACACATGAGGCCCCAAGGAAAATAATTATCCTCAGGGTCTATGTTATCTTTGGGGATGCTGTGTAGAGGGTTTTTTTAAGGAAACGAAGGGGAGCGAGTTCTGGAAGGAAAAGGGCTTAAGGGGTGGATGGGAATCTGGGGTTCGGTGTGTCCTGATCATCCGCCTCCAAGATCTAGACAAACCTCACCTCATGAACCCGGGCACACATGAAAGGGTTAAACCATTCGATTACGCAGAATACATTTTGTTTTGTTTCGACAATACATTAGTACCTTTTTCGACATGTTATGCATGCAATGCATATATCAGTTGCCGCGTGTAAGAAAATTTGTGGCATTTTACGCTATCCAATACATTTATTAAGTAAAGTGTAAGGTAAAAGATTAATTTAATTAAAAAGAAAACTTTTTAGATTTACTTTTTTTTTTCATGCGATGGATATTCAATATAAATTTTCTAAATAAAAATGGATTACAAAATCCGGCTACCTTTATTAGATTTGCCTATGACAGCTTTTCAAGAGACAATTTTCATGAAACTTTTAGCCGTATGGCGCTCACGGGAGAGTTTCAGAAAATTGCGATAGATGGCAGAGCGCGCAGAATAGCACCAGACAAAATCATTCCTTTCTTGTAATATACGCAAACATAATATGAATAATTTATAAGCTCACAAATTTCAGCAGAAAATAGTGAACATCTTTCTCTATTTTGTACACACATGCTTAAAAGCTCGTGAGGCAGGAATCTCAAAATCACGCTCATGGAGTTTTGTCACTATTCTGTTTTGGGAAACATTATTGACATACGAATATATTTGAGTCACTTTTTCCGTTAAGACTATTTTTATTTTATAAGCCGTCACCATTGCGCAAAGGTGTTTCATTTGTTCAATTTTGAATTGGGGGATTGTTCGTTGATTTTGATGAACCTTATAAAAAGCAATGGAGCATTGACATAAACAAAACATACTTTGTAATTAGCCACTGGAATCTAATCGGAAAATGGTGAATAAAAACAAATGTACCAAGATTTTTTTTTTTTAAAATAGGTCTCAAGTCATAAAATCAATGCCTCTGGTACAAACAAGTTCTTAACTCACTGCTCGGCTCTACGTAGATATTGAATGGACATTTTTTCGATTTTGAACTCTATTTCATTACTTCTAATACAAAAAAAAAAAAAAATAGCCTGCATCCGTACTAGATACGTAAAATCCAAATTTAAGTTTTGTGTGAAAAAGTTCGCGCAAATCCGTTACGTGATATAATTTTTTTACAGCATATTCATTTTTGACGTCATAAGGTCTTATACGAAAAAGCATGACTCATTGTGACGTTCCGCCTGAGCCGAGCGTGCAAGCGAGAGCGCGGAACAAGCATTCGGCCTAAGCGTTTGGCTTGTGACGCATCTATCTCTCTTCGACTCCATCGTTATTATATGACGTTATCACGCAAAATTATCGTCCGTAAACCGACTTCACAGACAATCAATATTTTTTTAAATTTCTTGTATTATTATTTTTTTTACATTAGCTCTACACAAGGGATCCTAAGAAAACAATCACTCAAGAGCCTATGACATCTTTGAGGATACTGTGGGAATGGTATTTTATATGAAAAGGAAGGAGATAAAGTTCTAGAAAGGAAAAGGTATGATGGGTAAAAATCTGGGGGCCAATGTGTCCAGGAGTGACACACATTTTTTATTTTTTATTTTTTTCCTTTATTTTCCCAAATTTTACAATTGATGTATACAATATTATGACATAATAAGAACAATGGGAACCCACTAAGGCGCAGCCTGTGCGTGGGTAATATAGTTCATATTATTGTACTTTGAAATTTTGATTTGAATCCATCCATCCTACTGAGGTGCAAGGCGATGGGTCGAGAGCTTCTCGCTGGAGAGGTTAAAAGGTCTCCATCAACCAGTCTCTCTCGATCCGGCACATTCAGTGGGCAAATGCATCTGCCGCCTAGACCAAAACAAACCACGCCACACCACACCATGCTAAGTCGTAAGAAACATCGAACCACTTGGGGCGACCTACACCAGGGGTGTTGGTTATCCAATAAATGGTTCCCGGGACGGCGGTACGCATACCCGCCTCCCAAATTGTTATTTAGTTTGATTGAAATATAACTTCTAGTTCCGAACTCTAAAACAACGAAGACTTCTCTTTTTTTCAGTGATCTCGGCATTACGTCCATTATTTTTTGGGAGCGCATTTAAAAAGGAAAATGATACATTACTTAAAAATTTTATTAAAACCTTCATAAATCATTTTTTTTTAAAAACACTCTAATCTAAGTGGGTACCTCCTAAAAAGAATATAAATATTTAAGTATATTTACTGATTTTGGTTGCGAAATCAAAGAACCGCTAACCACCTGAACATGTGTACTTAAAATGTATTATTCATGATGTGACACCGTGCCCCTCAATTCAAAGTCTGTTAGTTTCGAGTTACACTTTGCTACATAAAGTTTTTTGTAAGCTTTTACACACAACCTCATTTTTAAAACATCTAACCAATTTGTTACGTTCCTCAAAACAACAAAATTGTAAACTAAAACAATGTACTAAAAACTCTTTATTTGCCAACAATTTTCAATGTAATTCTCCATACGAAAACTTATATTCAATGAAAGCGAACTGTTTAATATTTTGCGAACGTAAAAATACCTCTTTTCAGAATAATATACATTACATTTCTATTTAGTTGTACCGTAGAGAATATTGGAGGCTATTATTTTATACCATTTCGTACTCGAATATCTTCTCAGCCTTCTCAATTAAAGTTGATAAACTGGCTGGATAATTTTTGACGGCCAATTACTTAGAAAGCACTTGATAAATCCTCCGCCAGAATTCTCGGTATTGGGCTCACAGCTCACAAGTTACTGAGAAACAGCATTATGCCTTGTCTTGTTTACACCTGCTTATTGTTTTTAGCGAGAAAGGGATAGTAGCATTCGTTCTAAAATATAAAATTCGAAAAGATTTAACATTTTTTCGAAAACAAATAGGTATCTGTTTTTGAATTATATTAAAAAGTATATTTTTTCAATTTCACTTAAATTTTATTTTCTGAAGTCGAACAATATGAAAATAATAAGTTTGAAACACGCTAGCTAATTGGTGAGAACCTACCTACTGTATTTGTATCAACTCGTCTACATTATTAGTAGCAATTATTGGCTTTTCTTTCCTTGGAAGAATTAGGAAAAAAAAACAAGCTAACTTATTTATAAAACAATTGTTGTACCAGTATTTTCTATTTTAGTTATGTGCAAAGTTTAAAAATTAGTGTCGAATAGAGCAATGAGACATTTTTAAGTGTAATATTTATAAATCAGTACAGAAAACGCTTAAGAAATTAGATAGGGCTACACAAAAAATTACTGTGATATCTTAATTTTTAATTACAAAGTTTTTAACAATTTACTATCTACTTACTTTAGAGACAAACTAAATTACAATAAAGACTTTCACACACACCATACACAACAGAAAGAAAACGTTCGAGCAAAAACACGCGCAAAACAAAAACACAGAATTGTTTACTGTACAAAGGAATTCAAATGTAGAGATTTGTTCCTAGTGAAATTAAAAATTTATATAGCTTACAAAAATTTAAGAAAAATGTAAAAATCATGTATGTAATAAGTACGACGTGCGCCTAGGGCGTCACCTACCTGATTTGATATTCAAAAACTAAATAAAACAAAATTTTAACTATGTGCCTACATTATAAAAAACAAATAAAAATTTTCTGATTCATACTATGGGTTTGATTAAGTTTTGAAAAAAGGAAGTTATGCTGCCGCACCCTAAAGGCGCGCTGGGTTTCGATCACAAAACATCCGTTCGAAAAGTAGGCCTCAACGGCGAACGCACGCTCCTCACTGTTTCAACGCATGACGGCGACTAAACTGGGTCGGGACAAAACTTTATAGTTCCGCCTCTCCAACAAGATCACTAGCGCTCCGCCACGACATCAACCGACTGAATGGCGCGCATTTAAAAAAAATGAAGTTTTGCAGCCGCACCCTGTATTAGAAGTGCAAATTAAAATGTAAAAATGTTTATATTAGACCACATGAAGTAGATCTAAGTGTAATAAATATAAAATAAATAAAAATATTTTTTTTTATGTACATACGCAAGAGGTTATAAATTTGTAATTTTAGTCATCCTTCAATGTATAAAATAAACTTTATTAGAGATCTAGATAATTTAAGGGAGCTTTTGCTCGAATAACTTCTCAAAAATCTAATAGAGACGAAATCAGCCACTGCAGTGCCCTCTCGCGAACCCACTCAAGTATGCTAATATTAATTTCAAAATGTTTTACAGAACAGTGAGTCAATTAAAAAGTTACATTCCAAGTCTGGCTTTATTTTAAAGAGCAGAAAATTTTGGTTCGCAGAAAAAAAAACAACTCCTTCTGGATCCTGAAATTCATGAATGCCTGGTGAATAATCCCCTCAAGTCGGCGTGCTTCTTTGATGTTTACAGGGCCTCTAATTTAGAAACACCTTTACTACCTTTTGTCTTCAAAACATGTAATATGGGTAAAATGTTAGGGATCAAACATATTTGGGTAAGTAATTAAATTTACATTCAAAGACAATCTATGAAATGAGGATGAGAATTTTCAGATAATTAACGGTAAAGTTTTGGTCAAAGCTGGTAAACCACAATTTGGAGATAATCATTGTAATAATGGAACCCGATGCTGACTTAATTGGATATTGTGATGGATATTCAATCGGGTAGGGACCCTCTCAGTCCTGAAGCGTCTTTGGGAAACAATGGAGTCTGCCATCGAATCTGCGATTGTATCGTTTGGAAATCAAATTAGTTTTATTTTTAACGTTTTGTTAAATAACCTGATCAACAAAACATACTATTGAAACATTAAAAAAGTACCTAATCATTAGTGATGTGTCAAATTTGTTTCAATTAAGAAAAACTCTTTTTATTGTAACCGATACTGTTTTTTCTATGTTGTAACGATATTCTATGTTGTAACCATAGAATAAAGAATATAAATATTAGAAATGCCTTCCGTACAAATTTGAATGGAAACAAATATGTCCCTGACTTAGTAACTTTTGGTTCTAGACCATTTGGTACGCGGTCGGTCTCTCTTACACGCCTGAAATTTTATATCACCATCAGGTTTGAATTTCGTAATAAAGATGAAACACAGTCTTGCATGGAAGAATAGACCGAAATCAGGCCTATAATTGGAAACACGCCCACAGGACGCTTCGTTTGTTATTATTTATTCTATTACTTTAACCTATAATAAATAAAAAAACATTAATAAAATAATGTTTAAATTTTGGGTTTTCTTAAAATAAAATCACATAAATAATTTTTTAATTTTCAGAAATTAAACGGGGCTGACATCAATATTCAAATGCAATGAAACAGATGTATCCACTGGCAATATTATCAATTGATTGAACACCTCACTCTATCCTTAGTCACCTTAAAATGTGCCTCTCATTAAAATAACAACAATTTCACGAACCAAACAAATATGAAAGACAATATTATGGATGAAAGTAACTTTGGGCTTAAATTTCTCATTAATTTTTATAATCCCTTTTACAAAAAACTTTTGAAGCCAAATTGTCAAATACGATTGTTAAATTTGGGTAAATTGATTATTAAATTTACAGAGGTTGTCTTTTTTAGCTGCTAAAAGCATTTTGTTCCCGATGACAACCAAACTTTTTTCTCCGGCAAAGAATAAAAGAATGAAACTTCGAGAATGAAAGTTTTTCGGCTTCAATTTTTTTGGCGACAGTTATATTGGATTTGCCGTTAAAGATTCTTTGGTGTGACAGCTGAGTTTTATTAAGCAATTCAAAGTTTTCTGAAATTCGAAGTTTTCTACAGGGATCAAAGATCAATAGTTGACTGAGATAATAATATAATATAAAATAGAAAGTGAAGAAAATAATGTCTTTTCTTGGATATCGAAAGTGCCTAGATAAGTAGATTTCGACGTAAATAAGTTGTAAGCCTTCGGTACCTATCTATCTTATTCGCCATTTTTAAACCGATAACGCGAAAGATCGAAACCTAGTAAGCTCGTTGAGAGAACTTTCTGTATATACTTGTAGCACCTACGGGTAATATTTTTTTTCTATTTTTACATGAAAATATTTTTTCGACGTTATATTGTAATATAATTATTTTCATTATATTGAGTAAAGCCTATCATTGGTCAAAACATAAATAACCAAGTAGTAGAAATAAAAAAATAGTAAAAGTGAGTACATAAAATGAGTGTATTGAAGATTTAAAAAGACTAAAGACAATAATAGCTTATGAATATGCAATTAGAATGATTGGAATTGTGCAAAATAGAAGTATAAAAAAAGGTCATAGGGTCAAGACGTTATTGTTTTGGTTATCAGGACGTCACTATTACGACATTATCAGGACGTCCCTCACCCAGGACGTAATGATTTATTTTTTTCTGTCTTTTTCGTTTTTTTATTTTTATTTCATTTGCTAAACTGTCTTATTTATTTACTTATTTTATTGACTTATTTATCTTAAGTTAGTTCTAATTTTAGAAACATATATTTTATATTTATATACGAGTACAAGGTGTAACAGCACGTACATAGCATATTTGGAGTCCGATGACATAATTTTGTGTCCGATGATATATTTGAATAAAAAAAAGATGTTTTTGAATTTAAAAAAAAAGTTTCCATCGCAACTGAGTAGTCGGGTATAGCCTAGCGGGCACTCTGTCTCGTTCCAGCAGCACGGTAACCACGAAACAGCACGCGTATCACGTGATCCCATTGCGACGTGTAGGAGTGTGATCAATGGCTACGTGTGATCAATGGCTACGTGTGATTGAAAAATATTTTTTTGTGTTTAATAAAAAAAATATCGTCGGACAGCAAAATGACATGTACAGTTTTTACCCTAAGAGTGCTCATAGCTGGTTAAAATCCTTTGGGGAAAAAAAAATTTGGATTGTCTTTTTCACGATTTTAGAGGTAACTTTGACAAATTTCTATGAGTTAATGGTAATTGTTAAAAAAATATCTTACCCAATCTACCATTTAAATATAATGAAATGTAAAACCAAAAAAACATCGTAAAATAGAAATTTCAAATTTAAATATTACAAATTTGTGTTCAAGCGTTATTGGGTCATTTGTAAATTCGGTCACGTTCATATATTCTTTACTTAATAATTTAAATTTCTTATTTTATATTTCATCATATTTGTATAATAAACAGAGTAAATTTATTTAATTTAGTACATATCATTAATTCACCAATAATTGCCCAAGTTGCCTCTAAAATCATGAACAAATAATTCTTTAATGACATTTTTTTTATAATTTAAAACAGAAATCAACAAATTAACACAAATCCATACCAGATATTTGCTAAACTTTTTGACTAAAAAAATATTTTCAAACCCAAAATTATGTTTAGTATGGAAAGGGCCACACAACAGTAAATTACCAGTATTTTATAGCAAACCGTAGTACAAATTTAGATTTTAAAAAATACCACTAACCGGCGCTCTCTAATCTGGAACCTTGGCATAAAATCTGTGAATGTTGAAATTATGTGATGCGATATAAGGTGTGGTAGCCGTGTGTTACTGCTTCTACACGCACTTCAAATATTTGAACAGGTTTCACATTCCTTATCTGATTCCTACCCATTTTACAAACGTGAATCGATGGTATAAGCCCCCGATAAATACAGCCCAGAAAAAATGAATTAAAGATCCGTACAAATCTTATACACTAAGAAAAACTTGGCGTAAAATTATACATTATACGGCAGGTTTTTACTATTCCAGAGACGTATATTTACGCGCTAAATTTCCATGATGTCGCGAACGTCCTGGACATTGGCGAAGAACACATAAGGTGAGCCCTCGTCGAAGAAATTGTTTCTAATATTTTGTGATAAATTCTTGACTTAAATAATCAATAAGTATTTAAAATGTTGGTAGGTACATACAAATACAAAAAAAAACAAAACTACTAGTTTTTAAGAGACACTGAATGGTATTTAAATGTAGCATATTTTTATTATCAAGAAACATCGCTTGTTCTGTTGGATATATCTTTACATTTTTATCTGTAATGTAAAAACTTGTTCCTCTCTTTTTCTTTTCTACATATATAGGTTTGTCTTTTATTATTCATCTGTAAATTTTGTATTATTAATCTACACTATGTTATTATTTAAATTCCATCTGCAATTTAAAAACTGGTTTCAGTTTTTTATCTTTCTATCTTAATATATATATATTTCTTTTGTCCGTGTGTATGTCACTGAACTCCTCTTAAACGGCTGGACCGATTTTGATGAAATTTTTTGTGTGGGTTCAAGGGAATTCGAGAATGGTTTATATTCACAATTTGGTCCACTGGAAAATGTTCTTTTAATTAATTTTTTATTTCTAAGGAGTTGTTGATTTTGGAATGTTTTACACTGGATTCGGCAGACTGCGCTACCATCGCAGTATCGAATATTCAATATTATTCTATTTTAATTTTAGATTGTCCCGAAAGTTGTGTACATTGGAGGTTATCCACCACATACCCGCCCTGGTGTAAGTAACAGATGGTTACTCCTTCAGGGCTCTCGCAAGGACTCTAATTTTTTTTAAAGAACGAAGCTACATTTAATTTAGAACGAATCTAGACCTCCAGTGTCCCTGCATACGTTGTTAGTAAGCAGTATGCAAGTGCTTAGCGGGAAATACAAGATACAATATGTGTTAGTATGATAAGATATAGACAAGACAATGGGACAGGTTGGTGACAGTCCACGAGGCGGCAAGCGCTGGGTGATTGCATCCAGCATATCCTACAAGCACCTGTGTGGGAGGAAGACACGGTGTGGCAAACGGATAGGAGTCCTCTCCAATCGATTGGCAGTTCCAGCAAGAATGCACAAGACGTTCGGTCTAGCCGTAAACCACACTCAGCTTCCGCGCCCCTTAGCCGGTTCCTCGGTGATGCCTCAAAGAAAAGTAAATGGGAGATTGGGGGAAAATGCCCGACGACCCTAGGGAATTCAGCGTCGAGTAGCCGGAGGCAAGGCGAAGGAGAGCCGACGAGTTGTGTACAGGACAACGTCTGTCGGGTCCGCTATAAATAAATAAAATAAATTGTAGAACATTCCAGAACACTCCCAAATGTTGTCCTGAGCGAAGCCGGGTAACCCAGCTAGTTTTCTTATATATTATTTTGACTCAAATGCACCCTTATGCCTACCATGTCCATTTCTCAAGTGTTTTTTTTATTTATTTAAAAATTGTATCTCTGTATCATAATTATGTATCTCTAATCATGGAAAAGCCCATTTGGGCATTGAAAATTAATTAATCAAATAACAAAAATATTTTGATATCTTCTGTTGATAAAATAATGGTCATGTTTGAAGCCGTGAATTCCCATTCCACGTATTCCAAACCAATGGTTTTGGATTTTTCAGCCGCCTTAGAGGATGAAGGATAATTTATTAGGAAAAAAGCCGGCTGATCATGTTTTACACGCCATGTTCCCGAGACGTGTTGGATTGGTTTAATAGGCCCAGGCCCCCAGCCCCCAGCCCCCAGCCCCCAGGCCCCCGGACCCCCAGCCCCCGGCCCGAGGGGGAGACAACATGTCAGCATGGTATGTACCAGTACTTATACAATCGCGCTTGTGCGTATGTCATGTGTACCTACTATCTACCTATTATGAACGTTACCGACAAGTCGCGGACTTCGTTATTGTATAAGTTTTTCTCGAAAACTCGAAAATTGCGTAAGATTTTGTGTTACAATCTTTGAAACTGTCAGTTCGTGTTGGCGTTTTGTCGTAAAATATGATTAAAAATAATAATAACATTAAAATTTCCCCTTGAAACGGTATTACATAGTAAAAAGGGGGATTATCCTCCAAACTCAGCAAAAATAACTCAAAATTGAACTGATTAAACAATTTTTCGTTTACAACAATTATTAAGAAAACAATGAAAATATTATTTTTATTTGTTGTTATATGTGGTTCACTTATTCAGATATTCATTAACTACGATAATTGTAATGAATATTTTAAAACTTTTTTGTTTTTAAAATATTCATTAAATAACATTGTTAAGAAACTTCAGAAGTATTTATACATCCATACTATATACTATATACTATATGCTGTATACTGTATACAATATACTATATACAATATAATATATACTATGCTATACTATATACTATACTATACTATATGCTATACTATACTATACTTCACTACACTATACTATACTTCACTACACTACACTATACTATACTATACTATACTATACTATACTGTACTGTACTGTACTGTACTGTACTGTACTGTACTGTACTGTACTGTACTGTACTGTACTGTACTGTACTGTACTGTACTGTACTGTACTGTACTGTACTGTACTGTACTGTACTGTACTGTACTGTACTGTACTGTACTGTACTGTACTGTACTGTACTGTACTGTACTGTACTGTACTGTACTGTACTGTACTGTACTGTACTGTACTGTACTGTACTGTACTGTACTGTACTGTACTGTACTGTACTGTACTGTACTGTACTGTACTGTACTGTACTGTACTGTACTGTACTGTACTGTACTGTACTGTACTGTACTGTACTGTACTGTACTGTACTGTACTGTACTGTACTGTACTGTACTGTACTGTACTGTACTGTACTGTACTGTACTGTACTGTACTGTACTGTACTGTACTGTACTGTACTGTACTGTACTGTACTGTACTGTACTGTACTGTACTGTACTGTACTGTACTGTACTGTACTGTACTGTACTGTACTGTACTGTACTGTACTGTACTGTACTGTACTGTACTGTACTGTACTGTACTGTACTGTACTGTACTGTACTGTACTGTACTGTACTGTACTGTACTGTACTGTACTGTACTGTACTGTACTGTACTGTACTGTACTGTACTGTACTGTACTGTACTGTACTGTACTGTACTGTACTGTACTGTACTGTACTGTACTGTACTGTACTGTACTGTACTGTACTGTACTGTACTGTACTGTACTGTACTATACTCTACTATACTATACTAACTATACTATACTATACTATACCACACTACACTATACTACTACACTACACTATACTATACTACACTACACTATACTACACTACACTACACTATACTACACTATACTACACTATACTACACTACACTACACTATACTACACTGTACTGTACTGTACTGTACTGTACTGCACTGCACTGCACTGCACTGCACTGCACTGCACTGCACTGCACTGCACTGCACTGCACTGCACTGCACTGTAAAGTATACAATAACTATACTATAATATTATAAATGCGAAACTGCTCGAGTTTGTTTGTGACGCTCTCACGCATAAAACAATAAAATGATTTTTAAAATTCTTTCACCAATAGAAAGCTAAATTATACGCAATAACATAGTCTGTATATAATGGTAAGCTCTGGCGTTATGAAATTGTAAATATTAATATATTATATTTGTTATACGTTTTCTGTCGCTAACAAAAGCGAGTTATTGCTATCGTCAGAAAACAAATCGTTGCCATGGAAACGATGTTGATATATTTGTGGGTTCTATGCTGGTAGGTTCTCAGCCCCCTACCTACTGGCCGGCTGCTGCTCCAGAAAATTCAAATATTAGAATATGTTTTTTTTTTTTTGACGATGGAATAAATGTCAGATGAGAGTTCCTACATTAAAAATATAATTCGTAACGATTATAAAGACTGAATAATAAATAGTGTTATTTTTTATTATATTTACAAACTTCCTCTTATTTAAATAAAAATAAATCTCCGAAATGTTTGTAAGCGCGTAAATTCCGAACGACTGCACCAAATTGGATAATTCTTTTTTCTTTGAGCTCTAGCATTATGAAATTTAGGTGGCGCGTGAGCTGTTTGAAAACTGAATGTACCGGGAATGAATGTATGGAATGCGGGAAGGGGTGGGGTAGGGGGTTAGGGGGGATAATTGATAAGTGCAAGCGCTACAGTAATTTCCCCTAATACCATGTGAGCGAAGCCGCGGGGAAAAGCTAGTAGTTATATTTATTTTTAGAAAAACTTTCCCGGGTTACGAATAACCGGACAAAATTTCAAAATCTTCTACTGAAATCACACTTTATATTGTGATCCCGTGATTTAAAGTTAATTGAAACCCTCATAATGTTAAATCATTAATGAGTCAATAATCGATTGTACACAATTATTATTTATTTATGCTTATTAAATAAGTTATTATCGAGAGAGAATGGTTGAGGGAGTCCCTTTGACTTCTCCAGCCGTACTCTCTCGGAATATCGCCTTGCACCGCTGTGGGGGGGATGGATTCATACGTCCACCACTCCTGGACACACTGATCCCCAGACTCCTACCCATTCCTAATACCCTTTTCCTTCCAGAACTTCTTCTCCCTCCCTCCACACAGCATACCCAAAGATGACACAGGCCCTGAATTATTTCAAGGCCATGGAAATTATTTTTCTCGGAGCTTTCTGTGTGGAGCTAATGAAGAAAAGAGAGATACATAGTTAAGAGTTCCCTATACCCTAAACCAGTGGTCTCCAACCTCCGGTGCACAAATGGTATCGGACCGCACAAGGCCCTGCTTAAAGATCAAAATTACAAAAAAAAATCGAACATACCCAACATAAAATTAAATAATTATCATCAAAAAACAATAATTCAGTTGAGAACCCCTTCACGCCAAGTTGCCATCGACACAATAACTTCGAAGTAAAAACAAAACAAATGTTGTTACTGAGGCAGTTCAGTTATGTACAATAAATATTGTATTTATTACCATTCATATGTAAAAGCCCTGAAAAAAGGCGTTGATCAATAAATAAATAAATAAAGACGCAACGACGCGACGTGAGTCACCGCTCTTATATTCTGCTTGCCCAAATGCAAGTGGAATCGTTTTATTGAAAAAACGTGACGTAGGTACTAACACGATTTGATTATATTAGTGAATTTATTCCCGTTTTCCAACAAAATACTTTTTTGCGACCAACGAGAGCTTTTTATTATGTTTATAATTATTTTAATAAATTCGTAAATGTATAATGAAAGATTAGCCAAAATCTGAATCCTGCATTTACTATAATATTTTAATAGACATTTATATTTCTGAGGCTATATGTACTAGTTATACATTTTAGGTGACATAATAACGTGTAATATCAAAAAAATCTATAATATAAACAATCAACGCCCCCCCTCCCCCCACAATTTCCCTCAGTAGGCCGCGGTAAAATTATCAAAGGTTGACCGGTCCGCGGCGATAAAAAGGTTGGGGACCACTGCCCTTAACAACCCGTAGTGTGTATTTTATTATTTCGTTTAAATTAATCAAGTATTTACGGAATTTTAATTTTAAATTATTTATATTTTCTATTAATTTAATTTCTCTGGGTTTCTTTTCTAAAGGGTAGTCTTATTTGATTTATTTTCCTCGTTAGTGTGTGCTTGTGCTAAAGGGTTTCAATTTTTCTCAGAAATTCACTTAATGTTAGGCATTAATTATTTTCTAGATAAAAATAAAGTATTGAGGTAAATCATTTGTTTAAATTATACGGATTTTACCACCAACAAAATTTCATTGGATATCAATTTGTCGTTTATCCATATTAGGTGTAAAAGGATAGCTTAAACGTTTATTTCGTAGATCAAAACATATATTAAAATCCTGGAGTAAATATTTTTTTTTATCTAAAATCATTTTTCAATTTATATAATGGCCTTTAAACATAAGTCATTTCATACGCTTATTTCTAATATCGAGAGATATTTTTTACGGTCTGGTAAAAATTATATCGCTTTTCTCACACTGAATGAGAAAATGTTTTGGTTAGTTTTTTTTTTATATATTATAAAAATAGTGTAAGTACGACCTTCAAAAGATCAAATTGAATGACAATTTTTAAAATTTCGAAAAGGGTTTGGTTATTAAGTTTATCTGTCAAATTCACGATTACGACTCGTCAATCAGAAGCCATCCATAAATTACGTCACACGAATTTCATGTTTTTTGACCGCCTCCCGTCCCTGTCACACATCGTCACATTTGTGAGCCCCCCCCTAGTGTGACGTAACATATTTTGCAATATTACATGTAAAAAAAAATTGCGTTTTAATAATTTAGATTTTTACATGTGGCGTCACAGAGCTGATGACCCCTCCCCCATACTCTTTGTCGCACAATGTCACACTTCTCTACTCCCCCCCCTCCTTAAGGTGTGACGTAATTTATGGATGGCCCCTCAATGAGAAATAAACCATACAAAGGACAATTCAGATGTATTTTCTACTGGGTACTAAAAATACATTTCCATTCTCTGAGCTATAAAATCGAGAGGTACATGATTTGACTACTCGTAAAATACCTCAAAATTCAAGGTTTTTCACCCTCAATTCAAATGTCCTCAATCCTTAATTTGAAAACGCTCGCAGCAGGGTGAAACTTATATGGTTTAACCTAGTTCAAATGTGAACTATCAATACTCTTACATAGGTTTTAACTTTTTTTTATGAACTCCACACAGGAGGCCCCAAGGAAAATAATTTGCCTAGGGGCCTGTGTCATCTTCGGGGATGCTGAATGGAGGGTATTGTTAAGCAAAAAAATGAGAGGATAGGAAAAAGGTAGAAATCTGGGGGTCAGGGTGTCTAGGAATGACATATGAATTCAGCCGTTCCACTGCGGTGGAAACTTTAAATTGTCTCAAATAGCATGGAAAACGTATACGATTTGACAATTTGAGTTCTTCCAATAAATGGTACTATCTTTTTGCGGCAAAACTCGTGTGAAAACAACCCATTACCATATTTGAATGTTGCTCAATATTGGATGATGTTGGAATTTTTTTTGAGGCCAGCTGTGCAATACAAATACAACTATAGTTCCAACTGTATGACTGGATGGAGCCACAGGGCACACTGCCAGGGACATAATGGCTCTGTTACGATCATCTTCGATGAGTATCTTTTGTTGAAAATACCACCACTTTTGTTGCAAATACCACCACTTTTGTTAAAAAATAACACAACTTTCCCATAAAACGTGAAATTCATCAAAATAATGCTAGATATTTAGATATATTGCTTAAGGACAATAATTATTACTAGTAGTTAAAAAAACCTCTCTACAGGTTTTTGCTGCTAAGCCGTGCGGGCGGCTTTTAGTCCGTCTTCGCCCAGTTGGTGTTTGACCATTTTATAAATCCAACTGATTTCAAAAATAGCCAGTTCCTCGGACCCACTTTCATCGAGTGATAGTCACCGGTACAAGATAACCGAGAGAGGCAATGACGTCATTTGTAATATATAGCCGCTTGATGTACTACCGTCGCCTATGTACTACCGTCAATGTACTACCGCCAATGTACGACGCCTATGTACTACCGTCAATCTTTCAATATCTACTTTTTTCAACAAATTAGTGGCGGTTATACCTGAGGGGACACTTTTCCGTTCGACTTGCTGACGAAAGTGGCTCCAACTTGTGACGAATTCTTGAATTCAAAACCGAATTAAAACGGTAGCTTTGTTTTGAATTCCACGTACACAGATGTTATTTGCGGCGCGTCGCGTACGGCGTAACGTCAACATGCAATCGAAACTGAGTACTGAAATTCAACCACGCAGACGTTACCGTATTAATACTATTCGATTCTTGTCTTGCAATTTCTTTTTCCTCACGTACTACAGTAAGTTGTTGTGATTACGCAGTGTTGCGCGTGCTTCTTTTTTTAAATTAATTAATTTACCTATGTTATCTTTGGGAATTCTATGTGAAGGGTCATTTTAGCGAAAGAAAGGAGAGGAAGTTCCGAGAAGGAAAAGGGTTTGAGGTGTGGGGGCCAGGGTGAGCTAATTGTTTCGCGCAGAAGCGACTCAATTGGCCGCCGCGGTCACCGGATTTAACTTTCTTTGGGTATATTTGAACGGTTTTCTTTGGGTATATTTGAAATTTCACCTTGAAGTCAAAAAAATTCTCTATTGGTATTATAATTTTTCTGGAACCAACTACCACATACATGCACCTATTCCTCGACTTCACACACTTCACACACATCTTGCACTTTGTCACGTATTATTCTTCACAATTAGTAAGTCACTTGTAAGTTTTGTAAGTACTAACATACTAGTTTATTTATATGCCATCTGCAATTTAAAAACTTTCCATTTTATTGTAATGCTTTTTAGATAAATTTAAACCTACCATTCATACGATGTTTACTAGTTATCTTTTTATATTTCATCTTTTTTATTTGAAAACTGTGTCTTGGTGTTATAATCTTGTCATGCAAAAGCCCATCAGGGGGTTGAAAATTAATAAATAAATAAATAATTTAAAAAAAAATACTGTAATTTTCTCTGAAATAAAAAAAATAAAAGATTACAAGTTTAAACCATAAAGATCATTTTGTGGCAACTTGTGTGTCTTCCAAGATAACACAATAATATAGCAATTATTATTTAGAGGATTATCAGTGGCTATGAAAACACTCCCGATTTGTTATTTATTCCTATCGTGAAGGTAAATACGGAAATAGACATTGTAATCTGAGTAGATACATACAGATACTCGTACGTACACTTCGAGACTATTTCGAGGATGTTATAAGTTAAAACAATATATGTTTGACCTGAATCTGACAAGTTGTAAATTCAGCATTTCAACGACAAGAGCAGTAAAAAGTTTAACGTTCAAAGCCACAGATATATAAATTAATTTCAAATCTAATTTCCTTTCAAGAACCCCCTCCACTCTCCTTGTAACTGATTTTATCTCGAGGAGATTCAAAATGGATGCAATCTAGATGCTTTTACGAGTATGTTGACTGCGGAACACTTCGACATTGAGGATTCGATTTCCAAGCACAATTGTGTCTGACATCTTCCTTGTGAATATTTTTACATCCGTTAAGATAGGAATTTTCTTCTTCTGTCAGCAAATTTTAAATATATTGAGAACAAAATCACTGTATATAGGTATTATTAACACCGACTTAAAACCGCTAAACATTTAGTTCACTGAACGTGAATAATTTCACCCCGGAATAATGCACATCACAAATAATCGAAATTAGTATTGACGAATTCGGTTAGGATGAAATGCACTTAACATTCTAAAAATCAAAAATAATAATAATAATCATGTATTTATTTATTTGTTTATCTTGAAAATTGTACAAATTATAGTATTACTGATCTTCTTTATATTTTATAATACTATAATTTGTACCATTTATTTGTTTATCTTAAAAATGGTTCAAATTATAGTATTACTAATTTTCCATTAAAAGCGTTTGCATGTGAAAGGAAGAAGAGTTTACATTTTATGTATACATTTAAACAGTCACGTGTTTCACATGTATAACTAGTACCTACAGTTAATACAAACACATCGTAATCAAGACCCGATGTGTTTGTATTAAATGTACTAATTATACACGTGAAACATGTGACCGTTTAAATGTATACATAAAATGTAAACTCTTCTTCCATCCACAAGCAAATGCTTTTAATTAATTATAGATAATTTTTTAATATTTTTTTTGTTTTTTATTTATATTTTTTAAGAAAGACTCCCAGGTTATGAATAACCTGACAATATTTGAAAATCTTCTACTACCACCACAGTAAGCGAAAAATGTTGCTTGTGTCGTGAAAACTAGTTCTCGACGCAATTGCAATCAATCTCCTTAATAAAATGACAGTTTGTGAGCCGCTACCATGGCAACTTGTCAACAATGCAACTGAAACGCGAGTGCCGCGGCGGCCAGCAGTGCTGGTTTTTCAGTTCCATTGTTGACAGATTGCCATGGTAGCGGCTCAAGAACTGTCACGTTTTGACATGTCAGATCAGATAAATATCGATTTCGTTAAGGTTGATTGCAATTGTGTCGAGAACTGGTTTTTTCGGTTTCTCCATGAGCGAAGGCTCTTAGCCAGCTGAGGAATCGAACACGCAACCCCTGAGTGATGTCAACTCAGCCAAATAATAAATCAAAACATTTATTTGAAAATATATATACTGTAGTAAAAAATTTAGTTTTTTACGGGTTGATTTTTAATTTTTTTCAGCAATGATAATGTAGGCCTTACTTGGTGCTTTACCCGTGCCGAGCCCCCATCATGTGAACTAAAACCTTTTTATTAGTTAATACGCATTTTCAACTTGGGTTATCGTTCGTGTAATGATAACATGTTTTATTTAACGTTCTGCGATTCGAAAAAAAATTTCTTTGTCAGTTCAACTGATGGAGGAGATTTTTTTTTAAGGTTACATGTTTTTACAAATTAAATAAAGTTTTTCTTTAAAAAAATACATTAATTAATAAGTATCACACCTTTTTTTAGAGCAGAGCTCGGTTAAAAGTCGGAGAAAACGAATGTAAAGCACAATTTAACAATGAAAAAATAGTAATTTTTTTTATGTGTAAAACATAAGATTAATTTATATAAATAGGTGTATCGAAAATTGTACTCGTGAGCTAGACTGTGCGTTTTAGTTACGTACATTTTAATCTACTGATATGAAAATAAAAGAGAAAATATATTATTAAAAAATAAATGTCAGTCAATGTCAGGTGGGGAGACCCGGGAGACCCTCAGGGAGCTAGCGGGTATTTCGAAAACCTTCGTTAGGTCTGAATATTTCCCGGCGGGCCGGTGAGGTGCTCGTCGGGGGTCCGAAATTTTTGATGCCTGTCAACAATGATAAATATGCACTTTCTTTTCTAACACCTCTCAAATAACGGCCTATAAATCTTTTAAAACTAGTGAACCACCCCCAATTGACCAATGATTATGGGAACTAGAAGGGGAAATCAAAAAGTATATTTATTTATCCTGGGTTTTACAGATGTTCGCACTTACGTGAGAACAATCCAGTTTTAAAAACTCAGGTATTACACAATTACAAAAATGTACAATTAAATGTAGATACGTACAATTAGAAAAACAAAAACATCACACACAAGAATACAGAATTATATACAAGCTCACTCAAGTAACAAATTACAATGAGTGGCAAGAGACACAAGCAATACGTGAGGCATGCAAAGAGAGACAATTGACACAATATAATTAGTTAGTATTTTTTAACAGCGCCAGAACTTTTTTTTTAATCTGAACAAATTATCGACGAAAATATCTACTTCAGCACACCCTATCTTGTTACATAGTCAACACATCTGGGTCAGAGGGCTAAAGTAGGCGATATTATTTTTAAATGTATTCATGTGACCCCCTCGTTCAACCCTCCACACAGCATCGCAAAAGATGACATAGGGCCTGAGGGAAATTATTTTCCTCAGGGCCTCCTGTGTGGAGTTCATGTAAAAAAATATATGTGAAAAATGTTATGGCGTCTTAAACAATGGGAATTGGGGACATTTTTTTCAATTCTGCTAAGACATAATGTAGTATCAAGATGGCCGTGAATAATTTTATGTAAACATATTAAATTAGTCAAATGCCTTCTAGTTTTGAGGGTATCAATCTTTAAATAATCACGAAGTACGTCGTATGTATATTTGAAGTGATATTTTCAGCTAGAAACATTGCAATGTTGTTTCTAAACTTATCTATACTAAATAAAAATTTTCCGCTCAATACATCATCGGTGGTTCCGTTTATTCGTGATCGGTTGAAACTTTATGATGAAAAGTTGAAACTTTTGATGTCCGCTTTTTTAATTTCTACATGAATGTTACGTAAGGGACATCAGAAACGCCCCAGAGTGAGGTGACTTTGACACATTGTGCTTGGGATGCCAACATAATGACTACAGTAAAAAAGGTCTCCGCAATTCCAGCGGGAAGGCATCCAGCTGGTTTCACAGACAAAGCCCGGAGAATTAAATTGACTGTTCTGAATCGAATTACGCTAACTGCACATTCTCGATTGTTTGAAAATGCCGATTGCAAAAGAGTCTTCTCTTTTTTTAGCTGCAAAATATGCTTTGAAAATGCGACTTTAAGCTATAAAAATTTTAAATAAATTTGTTGCTTTTGGAAAAATCTTGCAATTTAACTAAGACAAATTGCCTTTATGGTGTAGCTTTATTAGATTTTATCACCAAAATTTAAGCTGATTGTAAAAGATACATATATAAGGAGAAAATAATAAACCTAAATTATAAAAATTCTGAAAATTTTAAATATCCATAATGCAATTAATCTTCTTTTTACATTAACTCCACACAACTTCAACTTGGGAGGTGGGTATGGGCACCGCCGCCCTGGAAACCATCTATTGGATAACCAACACCCCTGCCGTAAGTCACCCCAAGTGGTTCGCTATGTTTGGTGACTTAGTAGGGGTTCCCGGGTTCATGGCGTGAAGTTTGTCTTGGCGGCATATGCGTTTACCCATCGACCGTATCGTATGGCCGACCGGACCGGGAGAGACTGGTTGAGGGAGATCTTTTTATCTCTCCAGCCGGACTCATTCGATCCGTCGCCTTGTACCGCAGTGGGAGGGATGGATTCATACGTCACTAGTGGACACACTGACCTCTAGATTCCTACCCACCCTTCGTTTATCAATTGAATAAAATTTTATCGACGTTTTTAATAAGGTTTTCATCACTCTAATAAAAAAAACCCTAATATTTTTATTTTTTTTATTTTAAATAAAACAAACAACGAAGTTGCATTCCCATGAGTTATCAAAACTCATTAAGGGATCGCCAATTGGTACATTTGAAAAGATAAACCCAAACAATATAATATAATACACATAATGAATAATTAAACTTAAAACGTATAAATCAAAATTCTATTAAAGCAAACAATAAAAATCTATTAAAAACATAATCAGAAACACAAGTAGGAATTCTTTCCACTTTAAAATCTATCAATTGATGTGGTACGGTTGACTGTGCAACTGTGCAGTCATCAATCATTCCCCGCAGAGCTTCTTGATGATGTCGATATTCGAATAGACATTGATATTTCATTCTAACATTTTGATGACGAACAGCTTAAACAAATCATAAACAAGCATAAAAAAATATGTTTTTTTAATTTTGTTGCAATTTTTGGATTTTAAATTCGTTCATGCATCGAAAAATCAACCGAATCTTCTGCAGTCAATTACTTTGCAATAATTCATAAATTGTAACAGTAATATATACTAAACGCTTGTCATAAAAGCATAATATGCACCGTGTTATAGAGAAATTTTCTGCGACACGTATATCAACAAAGTGGCACGTTTGTGGCGTTGCACTTTAGAATTGAAATGACTTGCGATAAATTGACTAAAAACATTAAACATCGCGCGGTCAATGTTCATTGCTCGGTAGCCATTGGCAATCAACGGTTTACGATTAGTAAATACGTTATGTTACATTATTTTTATGACCAACATCATTATCGACAGTCGTTAGAAATTGACAACATGGGTAAAAAGTTTTTAAAGATCAATTGGTGAATTATTAAAATGAATCGATAGGACAGTGGACACCACTCTCGTGTCTAAAAATATTTTTGAAGTGAAACTTCTATAGCATGGCTGTGATTTGGATGTCACTTTTTAACTTATTAGGCAAAATGTTCGCGGATAATTCAACCCTCGACGATCAAGGTGCTGTCCCGACGTCGGTTCCTCACTGCGGTTTTCGTATGAAAAAGCTGAGGATCCGGCATCGGGATGTAATCCAAGTCTTACGAGGGCTTGATGTTAATAAAGCTAGTGGGCCTGATGGAATACCTGCCCTGGCAGAGGTGCGCTGCAGAAATTGCTCCAATTTTGACGAAGCTCTTTAAAATATCCCTGAAGTCTGGTATTGTGCCCTCTGGTTGGAAAAAAGCGGTCATCCATCCTATTCCAAAGAAGGGTGATCGCTCCAACCCGGCCAACTACCGCCCCATAGCGATCACATCAGTTTTGTCCAAGGCGATGGAACGTGTGATCAACGACAAACTGCTCACATATCTCGAGAAGAACAAAATCATTAACGACCGTCAATACGGATTCCGGCGGAACCGCTCGTGCGGCGATCTTCTCGCATATATGACGCATGTTTGGGGGCGGTGCCTGGAACGTTTCGGTGAGACCTAAACGGTCGCACTGGACATTTTCAAGGCCTTTGACCGGGTTTGGCATCGAGGACTTGTTAACAAACTGCCATCTTACGGACTTCCCGTATCCCTGTGTACGTGGATTGCCGACTTTCTGAGGGAGAGGTCAATTCAGACTGTTGCTGATGGTTTCACCTCTTCCTCGCATCCAATAAATGCTGGCGTCCCACAGGGATCGGTTCTGTCTCCGACTTTGTTTTTGTTGCACATCAACGACCTTTTGTCATGTGCACCAATTCATTGTAACGCGGATGACAGTACAGTCCATGACAGCTTTTCGTTTGACAAGCCCCCAAAGGGCACACAAACTCCAACGGCTCGGAGGGCTTTGAAGCAAAGAATGGATGGTTACCTCGAGAGTGTTTTCTCTTGGGGTAAGAATAACCTCGTCGAATTCAATGTTTCAAAGACCCAATCATGTCTGATTACGTCTAAAAGGGATCGAAATGAAAATCTAGTCTCCTTCAACGGAAGCAATCTTCCGAACAGACCTTCCATTGATATGCTTGGTGTAACTATAAGTGACCAGCTCAGGTATGGGGGCTCCATCGAAGCCAGAGTAAAGTTAGCTTCTCAAAAACTGGGCGTACTGTACAGGGCCCGCAGATACTTTAATAGTACACAACTGCTTACCCTGTACAAATCGCAAGTGCGCCCCTCGGTTGAATTTGGCAGCCACCTCTGGTCTGGAGCTCCAATATACTTGAAAAATACCCTCGACTCTATGCAGAAACGGGCGGTCCGTTTGATAGATTCTCCCATCTTAACGAACGGGTTGCAATCTTTAGAGCACAGGCGTCGGGTGGGAATGCTATCCATGTTCTACCGGTATTTCAATGGAAGATGCTCCGAGTAACTAGCGTCATTGATCCCTTCGGCACCGGTGCATAGTCGGGAGACACGCCAAATGCGCGCCCAACATATGTACACGATTGACATTTGTCACATGAGAACGGGTCGTTTTTTCGACTCGTTCTTGAGTTCAACAGCTCGGCTATGGAACGATTTGCCGGCATCTGTGTTTCCTCCCTCCTACAACATGGGTCTCTTCAAGACCAATGTTCATTCCTTCCTCTCCTCAAAAAGACCCTCCACACAGCATGCCAGATGACATAGGCCCTGAGGGGAATTATTTTCCTCAAGGCCTTCTGTGTGGAGTTAATGTAAAAAAAAGGGCTCTCTATTGATTGAGATATGAAATGGAAATAACGCGAGGTCTGCGCTCATTGGTCGCTTTGATTATGACCTCACTTTTCAAGTATTGGTTGAGATTGTTTTGGTAAAGTTTCGCTTCTACCGCGTGTAAACTGCACTCAATTTTTTAAAAATGTAATTTCAAAAAGAATACAGAATTAATTCGCATTCTTGGATAAGGGGCAATCCATAAATAACGTCACAATAATTTCATGATTTTTTGACCCCCCCCCGTCCCTGTCACACATCGTCACATTTCTGAGACCCCCTCCCCCTAGTGTGACGTCACATATTTTGCAATTTTACATCTAAAATTATTTTGCATTTTAATAATTTAGATTATTACATGTGACGTCACAGAGCTGATGACCCCCCCACACCCCTTGTCACACAATGTCACGCTTCTTTACTCCCCCCCCCTCCTTAAGGTGTGACGAAATTTATGGATGGCCCCTAATTCGAAACATAAATTAACAAGATGTGAAAAGTTTTATTGTTTTACTAGCTGATCCTGCCACGCGTTGCTGTGAAACACAACACCATCTACTGGATGGTTACGCAACCTAGATAACCAAGTGTTGATAACCAAGTGTTGATAACCAAGCTAGATAACCAAGTGTCGATAAATTAACTCACACCGCCGTCGGTTAGATCTGCCATCTAACAGATAAGTAAAGCTGAAATGAAAGAATGGAACTTACAATTGTTCCATAACAAACATTAAGTGAACACTTAATTCGCAATAATAATTATTGAGGTCAATAATTGAGATAAAAACTATCCTATATTTTAAGTTGGACCAAATTACACAAGTACGCCAAATTTCATCAAAATCGGTTAAGTAGTGTCGGAGTTTATCTCGAACAAACATCGTGACGCAAGATTTTTATAAAGAATTTTTATATTACGTCGCCTCGGAGAGAGTCTAGCATTCAGAATCGAAATGTTGGCGTTGGTTGCTTAATATGGTTTCGGATAAATTTATCAACTAGATTTGAATAATTTTAGCGCCCCCAAATGTACAGTGTAAAGAAATATATTACCGGGTACTATATCGTCACCCGGTTGCGTATTTCCAAAACCTATACCGGTTCAGTCGCTGTAGCGACAATTCACATTTTAAGTACACCTCAATATTGGTTATTTTTTTCACTTTGCAAAAACTAAAATTGTTCTAAAATCTAGATAAAATAATCTTTTCAACGTGTGTATTAGAAATTAATAATTTTATTTCTAAATATTGAAATTTTGATATTATTCCCATATATTGTAAATACACCTCTATATTGATTATTTTTTATCATTTTGCAAAAACAAAAATTGTTCTAAAATCTAGAAAAAATAATCTTTCCAAAGTGTATATTAAAATAAATAATTAATAATAATTTTATTTCTGAATAATTAAATTTTACTATATCGTCACCCGGTTGCGTATTTCCAAAACCTATACCGGTTCAGTCGCTGTAGCGACAATTCACATTTTAATTACACCTCAATATTGGTTATTTTTTTCACTTTGCAAAAACTAAAATTGTTCTAAAATCTAGATAAAATAATCTTTTCAACGCGTGTATTAGAAATTAATAATTTTATTTCTAAATATTGAAATTTTGATATTATTCCCATATATTGTAAATGGTTCCATGCCAACTGGGAATAATGTCAACTCAACACCTCCTTTAAAAGTCATTAAAATCTATGAAAAAAATAATTTTAAATTAGCCGATAACCCTAACCTAACATAACCTATTTAACCAATTTTTAATATATACATTTTTATCACTCTAAATGACTTATCTGAGATGGTTCTGAGTTGGTTTCATTCCGAGTTGGCTGGTCACCATTGTAAATACACCTCTATATTGATTATTTTTTATCACTTTGCAAAAACAAAAATTGTTCTAAAATCTAGAAAAAATAATCTTTCCAACGTGTATATTAAAATAAATAATTAATAATAATTTTATTTCTGAATAATTAAATTTTGATATTGAAAATGTAAATTGTCGCTGCCGCGACTGAATCGGTATTGGTTTTGGAAACACGCCACACGGTTGGGCAGCGTTATGAAACGGGCTGTGGTAGAGGCTACAGGAAGAGATTTATTGATGCGGATTTTGAAGAAGCCTGTATTTTATGAAGAACGAAAACAGATACCATTCCACAAACGAGCCGACTTGCACAAAAACGAGTCGAAGAAACGACCCGTTCTCTTGAAGCCAAATCAACTATGAACGGACACACCACGGAAACATACCACTCAACTTTGCTCTTCTCCTTTTCCAAGTATTCTCTCACATACGACTTCGGACTTTAAAACTCCTCTTTACTGAACGTGTTGTAAACTTAAGAGTTTACACCACATAAGTGTGGTAAGAAAATCAATCGTCATTGAATTCCAAAATTATATAAGCGAATTTTTATTTATTGACGATATAATCGAGAAACATTTTCGAATCACAAAACTACTCAACAGGAGGCTTGTCGATGATCAGATGCTCCTATACAAAATTATTAACTCAAAAGTTGACTGCCCGGATTTGCTAAACAAAATAAATTTCCACACGTCCATTCGATATAATAGACAAAATACCCTTTTCTATATTGATAGATGCAACACCAATTCCAATCAAAATGGATTTATACAAAGGACATGTAACTACTATAACAACAAATTTGCAAATATAGACACACGTGCTGACGTATTTACTGCTAGTTACTGTCGCTACAGAACTTCACTGTATAACATTCTAGGTGCGAATAACACATGAATTAATTGTATCTAATATTTTTATATTACTTGCGTGGCAACTTTCCCTTATCCCTCTCCTCCACTTATCCTTCCCAACCCAAATCCCTATTTTGCAGTCTATTTCAGTTATAATCACACTTATTTTAATGTTGTGTATTAGTTTACCATTTGTTGAATTCACATTTGTACTCTTATTATTTTTTTAAATATTCTAGTTTATATTCAGTTAGTCTTGTTTCTAAATACCTATCTGTGAACATTAATAATTGGTCTGTTTTTTTATCATCCTCTTATGTTTATTGTATTACTAAGACTGTTAATGTTCCTTAAATAAATAAATAAATAAATAATATTTGCTGTGGAAAGATTTTAAATATAAATAATATACCTGCTCTCTTACAGTTTTAACTTTTTTCCGAAACCTCAGTGCTTTTTCACAATATGAGTTTTCACAGCAAATAAATACTGAAGTGAATTTGTATTACCTTCTCCCAGATTTCTTAGAATCATGATTTTAGTGAACATTGCTAAGAAAGTCGCTGAAAAATCAAAATAACATGAACCCAAATATTTAAAAAAGAAGTTTTTTTTTTTAGTTTAGCTCCACACGGGAAATTATTTTCCTCAAGGCTTACGTCATCTTAGGAAATGCTGTGTGGAGGTTCTTCTTAAGGAAGGGAAGGATAAAAATGGCAATGAAAAAGATATGAGGGGTGGATAGTAATCTGAGGGTTAGTACGTACAGGAGTGACTGACGTAAGGCGATGGGTCGAAAGAGTCCGGCTGGAAAGGTCGAAAGGCCTCCGTCAACCAGTCTCTCTCGATCCAGCCCATCACGCAGCAGGTGGGCAGACGTATCCGCCGCCAAGATCTGATTACCATCATCATCCCATGAACCCGGACACCCCTGCTAAATCACCGAAGGCAGCAAACCACTTGGGGAGACCTATGGCATAGGTGTTGGTTATCAAATAAATGGTTCCTGGGGCGGCGATACCCATACCCGCCTCCCAAATTGAAAAATAGAATGGTTGAAAATTAATTACAATTGATATCTGTAGAATAAAAACTCAAAGGCACCAGGTTTGTAGCTTGACTAAGCCCGTCTTTCATTATTATCAATTACTTACTATATGATCAAGCAGTTTCTCTCTCTGTCGGTAATGAAGAGAGTTAGGACCTTCGTTCATGGAGAAACCGAAAAATGGTTGTCAACTCGGTTCACTCCGCAACCAATCTTGATAATTTCATCAATTATATCAGTTTGTTTAACAAAAATACAAAAATTCAATTATCAATCTAAATATTTAATGATAATTTTTCAACCTCCTGGAAAAAATCAATATTTTCCTGCTCTGACATATCGCAAATTACTCGAAAACTTGACAGGCGCAACCATGGCAACCTGTGAACCCGGCAACCGAAACGCGCCGGCCGCGGCGACTAACTGTGATTGCTTGCGACGCCCTTATAACTGGTTTTTAACAAAGGTTACATGTGTGCAGACCGCCTAGTTGCTTTTCTGTGGATAGCGATTGATATGCCAACTGGTTTTTTTTCAGTTGTTCAGTTACGTTAAAAAAGCGCCGAGTACACTACTTCAGAGGTGGTGCGGAAATGTGTGCTTACCTACTGTCTGAAATCGCGATAACTCGAGAACGGTGCTTTGTAGAGAAAAAACTGATATATTTTTTTGTAGAAAATTTTACGTTCTACAAATTTTTTTGCGTTCATTTTTCCAATAGCTCTCACCGTTTCAAAGATATACGAGAAAAACGAAAATTTGTGACCTTTGACCTTAGATAAAAAATAACGCTCAATCAGGATCAATAAGGACTTTTGACATAGCATTTATAATAATAAATTCAAGTTCTTTATAAAATTCCAGCTTATTGAGAATTGATGCAAGCTCAGCTTTTTTTTCGTCTATTTTGACTGGACTATTGTTGAAAGTTTGAAATCTTTCGTGGACCATATTCTAGCTCTTGCGGACCACCAGTGATACACGGACCACTGGTTAGGAAACTCTGGTCTAAAGGGAGTATGTATTTTACTGAATGTAACCTGAAAACATTATCGCCAAGTTTCATTAACTTGTATTAAATATTCTTCTTATATGCAATTCTTTGGCGATTACTTTGGAGCTAATCGTTTGGGGGGCTTTTGGCTTTGAACAAAATATACGATAACATTTTTTTAACCGTATTTTAATCCTACTTTTCTGAAAAGTAATCTCTTTATTTTCAATGCATGTCACAACTTCATCTAACAGAAAGGAAATTGTTTTTTTAGAAATATTTTTCAAGTATCAAGCGTGCGAAAGTGTTCGGATAAGAATTTCTGAGAAAGCATAATATTCTGGATTCTATAATTTATCGCCCAAAAGAATTTGATCAAAGCGATATCGATTTGGTATTAAAGCGTCGTTTTCATCGTCAATTTTCAAACTTCTATGAAAGAATTTTCTTCTCATATTAGGTAATAAAAACTGGAAAAATATTAGAAAGGCATATGAAAGGCAAGTTCATCGGCATTTATTATATTGGGGATATTACTCGCATTGGGACACCTTTAGAAGCAGAATTTCGTAAACTCATGATTCAGATTCTTACCGTTGAGACAATCTTGTTTTATTCTCAGGCTTAGTCACAGGGGCGACTTAGTCTGATCTACATAGCAAGCATGATTAGGTTGTGGCGAGTAAAATGTCCCATAGCCAGGGCTGGGCAAAATACATGCTTTGATGTAATTAAAATACACATTACAAAATACTTTTTCGCATGTATTTAAAATACGAAATACAAAATACTTTCAAGTCGTGTATTTGAAATACAAAATACAGTATTTTAAACATTTTTTTTTAATTTCAAATACAAAATACAAATTACAAATTACAAAATACATTAGGTTTTGGTAGAATCTTTGGTTGCAATAAATTGTCATAAGCGCACTTATCTAAGGGTGCGTTTCCACAGAAGCAAAGCTGAGCAGAAACAGAGACGTGCAAAAATTGACCAATCATATTGCTGAGAAGACACATCTCATCTCCGCTCCACTTGTAAAGTTTTCTGGTTTTGACGGAATTTGATCATCCATTAACAATTAACTCACGTCTTCATGAATAAATACCGCGAAACGGGATATAGATACATAGAGATTCAATATCTACACACAGGCAAACCATACATTGACGTCCTCCATGGTCGTGGGGTAAGGCTCTCGACTCCTGGGTCCTGGGTTCGAGTCGTAGATGTGACCTATCATTTTCTGATTTTTCTGTTTTCAGATTTTCGATTGAGTTTCGCTAATATTGTCTTCATTTTATTAAATAAAAAATATTGGTCAATCATTTCTAAAACCTTGTCGGAAGTACTTATCTGACACTCAACACTTTATTCCAATGCTAAATGTAATAAAACAAATTCCTCTTCAGATATGCTCTCAGAAAAAAGATGGATATAAATTATACTGATAATTTAAATCTTCTACGCAAGAGTACCCATGCAAGTTTGAAATGTAATTATTGAAGGCGCGTTATTAAGAATCTTCGAGCTGGAAAATATTGTACCATTAAAGTTTCAAAAAGAATTCTCGGCGTGAGATATTGTGAAGCAAGTATTTTATTTTTATTAGATTTGAGTAGTTATTTATTAGTGGTTGAGATAAAAGAAAACGGTTTCAAATGAAAAAGTAATAAAAATAAAAGTCGTAGAACGAATGGTCGACGTACTAGACAATTTCAGTGTCGCTTTTAATGTTGATACTGAGGGACCCTTCAAAAGATTGCTCGGCAGTCAGTACGGTGGCTGACGTTTTTTAATTTTGTTTGTATCGTAGTGTAAAATCGTAAAAAAGATACATCTGTGGAAAATTGCACTTTGCAAACATACTTTCATCTGCTTGAAGACATAGGAGTGGAAAGCACTAGATGAGGCCCTGACTAGATCGACCAAATTGAATGAATATTATATAATTGAATGGATATTAACTAATAATGTAAGACAGCACGAATTAAGTTTTGCACTTACGATTAAGTCATGTTTTTACTGTACATATAAAAACTCCGTTATCTACGCCAATGACTGGTTAGGCAATATAATATGTTTTTTGGTTGTTCAAAAAAAAAAAAAACATTTGTATTGAAGAATGGCGATATATATGGATTTTCAGAAATACTAAAATGTATGGATCGAAAAATCGCTAAACTACAATGACCGACTACAATGATCAGAGATGTCGCCCGTTTGTCTGTTTGGAGGAAAATGCAGTGTAAAAATGCATTTATTTCAAAAATATTATTGTAACATGTGAAAATAACTGCCATCGTTTGTGGTCTGAATATTTTGCAAGTTCATTGTGAATTCTACTCCAGTTGTGTGACAACAAGTCAGTTGCCAAAAACTGTTGGCAACTGACTTGTACATGTTTCAAAATTACAAAAATTGGACTGATCGTACTTTTAAGTTAATGAAAATATTGGGAGGCCTCCCAAGCTGCAAAGAACTACATAAAAGGTTAGTGAATCTGTTTTCCCTTGAGATTGTCGGATCGCCATTATTTGTGATATATTGTCCGCGCAAGATATATTTCAGTTAGATTTTTTTTAGTATTAAGCTCAGAAAGTTCTGGGGTCATTTACACTCTCCACGCTCGCATACGATGACAAAATCACAATCCTTAGATCGATTGACAAGTTTTTTGTTTTTTTTATTTATATATCATAACATAAAAGTTTGTTTCGCGGTGTGCACGTAATGATCAAGTTCAAAAACGTATTTTGTTAATTCAAGAAATATCGATGATGTAAACCGACGATATTATTTGGTTGAGTTGGTTTTAAAAAAGAGTTAACGTGCTTGATTTGAAATCAATAGGTGAAACTGTTTCTGTAGACATGATGTCTGATTAATCTTTTCTGATTGGAAAATAGCTTTTTATTTTTTGTAAGTATTTTGTAAGTGTATTTTTATTTTAATGGTACTTAGGTGCGAATTAACAATAGTTGAATGGGAAATGGCATTTCACGATACGACCTTTCAACATGACTGTTATTTGACGGAACGAATTATGAATGTAACTGTTTATACTTTATACCTATATGTAACTGTAACTGTTGGATGTTTCTTAAATAAATAAAACTTAGAAAAAAAATTATATGTGCAGTTCACGCGCGGAAGAAGTGAAACCTTCAGAAAGAGACGAAATTACAATTATTCCTGCTAATAGGATAATTGTATGGTTTATTTATTAAAATATTGTTACCAAGTTCGAAAATTATTTTACTTACATTTTATTTCACAAAACACTGCACAAAGAGCAGACCGATTAGTCTATCTCATTCTCTCGCAGGCCAAATCCTATAGATGTTTGTATTTGTATCTTTTTAGTGTCACTCGTTTCCATTTCATCGAGTTCCAAATCACAACGGAGCTAAAGAAGTTTTCACTTTAACAATTTTTTTTTTAAATAATTTCCCATGAAAGGTTTTTTTACAGACCTAATAATCCCCTTCTGAGTATCAATATCAGTACAATGAAATGTATTCTTTTCAATTAACCTAACTTTATTATAACATGACTTTAATTAGTAACTTTTAATTAGTTGCTACAAGATGTAAAAATGTAACATAAATTCGGGGACAATAAATTGCTCGTCGGAACCAAAAAGGAACATTGCAAAAACATCTTGTTATAATTCTTGCGGCTTTCCTGTTTATTTACATAAGCTTGCAGCTCTTTACGTACGGTGCAGAAGCGGATAAGATATAAAAAATTATAAACATTTTTGCCTTTTTCCGGTAGGATCCAAAGACGCCGCGATTTCTTCCCAATCTTAATCCATAAACGATATGTGATTGGCGTAGTCGTTTCAAACGATGTTCCTAAAATGGATGGAATAAAATTTTTGTGAAATGATTTATTCAACTTCAAGTCAAGGCTCTCATTTAACGGTCATTTTCATAGCGTTAAGGCTTCTTGTGTTTCCTGTGTCAGCGTTTGAATAACATTGCAGGCTTGGGGTAGGTTTAGGAGCTTAGGAGGTTGTCACCCCTAATGATCTTACTGGCCTGGCGGGAATAATCTCAGCTGAAAGTCTAGCCACCACTCTCTCTCCCCCTCCTGAACTGCCACAGCCTCGGGACCAGCGCTTGCGACACGACGTGATTGCAAACAGTATTTATCATAGTAATTGCCATCCCACAAATACCGTAGAGAGACTTGCTTCTCCCCAAAGGGGAACACAAAGAATTATTTGAACAGAGATCGTGTTTTTTGCACTATTGCTGGCGAATTTTAATTTTAAAATATGCTATCTAATTTACAGCGTAATGTAAGTAGAAGAAATTCCCCTGAAATGCTTGCATTTTTATATTTTATTACCAACAACCGTAAAAAACCGCAGGATGTGTGCTGTATATGTAAAAAAAGATTTGTATACGAATGTAAAATTTTTTAATTGATGTTTATTCCAAAACTAATTTTTTATTTTATTTTATTTTATTTTTTATATCCTTTATTTTTCCCAAATTTTACATTAGATGTATACATGAAATAGTAAGAATAATGGGAACCATGTGCATGGGTAATATAGTTTAATAATATTTTATTATTGTACCTAAAAAGAACAAACAATGGGCAAATAAATCAAAAACATGATTAAAAATTGTCTAAACAGCTGTGTACAAAATGAACATACACAGTGCAATAGTGAGTGTATAGTGTAATATTAAGTGTAATAGTAAGTGTATATTGTGTAGTAATGTTATAATAAAGGTGTATTGTAATTATAAGTACATAGTAATAAAAAGTGTATTGTTTAAATTTTTGAAATATAAAGTGATAGAAATTAAACAAACAACGTTTGTCGGGGTTGCGGGCCACGCGTCTGCGAACGTGGCCGGCCTCCAGGAGTCAGCTCCCGCATATTTCTAACAATTAGATACGTGATTTGTCCAAATAAACTAGCTCAGGGTTTGGGCACAAGCACGATTCCTCTTAATCCCAAGGCGAGTGCTTCTGGTCCGGTGTTCCTTCTCCTTCCCCTTCCCACCTCCCGGGCCTCTCTCGTCAAACAAAACACTGGTATTATAACATAAATGGTTTATTCAATCTAAGATTCACAATGGGTACACAGTCTTGACAGCCTCGGCGCATGAAACAGGGATGAACAACCCTACCTAAAAGTCTGTTTGATGAATAATCTCTCTCTCTACACGTTTTATAGGGGAACTAAATCACCATTTGCACACACAAGATAAGATTTGGTACTGACTCACGTTTTCGGGCTAGTATATAGTACGGCACTTGGATACACGAACAAGAGCTCGCGCGGGAAAATATCACCGGAATTTCGGACATGTTCGCCCGGAATGTTGAGCCGGGGGCTCTCAGCGGGAGACTGCCGCTTGCCGAACGCTTGCTTCTGACTTCCGCGTCGACTCAAGAAGGGGCAAAGTGTGCGCCTGCGCGCTAGGGCTCGATTCCCTAATGTCGTAACGTAACACGTTTCAATATCTACATTGTCAAGCCACGACTTCAAGTCCTTTATGTATTGAAGTAGTTTAGTTGTCATTTGAATATTTTTCGGTAAAAGATTGAATGTACGAGGTCCAATGAAACTGCTGTGAGTTTGCATTTGTTTGGTATTCGTTTGGGGGGTATAAAAAACATTATTATTCCTAATGTTGATTCTATATTCATTTTTTTCAAATTTGTTTTTGTTTTTAAAGAAATATTTCATAGTTTGCTGTATAAATAGTTTACGGAGACTGAATAGTTTAGCTTCTTTTTATAATGCATCTGTCGAGAATGTTCTGTTTCTATTATACATAACTTTGATAATATAATTTTGAATTATTTGTAAAGGTTTTATAAATACATCAAGTGCACCACCCCATCCTATTATTCCATACATGAGTGAAGATTGCACCAGAGAAAAATAAATCATTTTTAATTTGTCAATATTAAGTACTTCTTTAAGTCTGTAAAATATGTACGTAAGGTATCTTAATTTAGAAACAGTATTATTAATTTGCGATTGCCAATTTAAATTTGTATCAATATAAATACCCAAATATTTGATTTTTTCAACTTTTCCAAGTTCAAAGCAAGAAGAGCATGTTACTTGATTACAGTTAGCATTATGTATTCTAATTTTAAGGTTATTGGAGGGTTCGTTTTTACTGCTTTTAGAAAAAGTCAGGTAAAAAGTTTTACTGTAGTTTAAGAAGAGTCTATTACTTTTTAGCCATGATGAGACATATGCAATACATTTTGTTGCATTCAAAAAAGTTTCAAGCCAGGATTTTACATTTATTATAATTGCTGTATCATCAGCGTAAGATACAATTTCACCAGGGATTACAACATTACATAAATCATTTATATATATTAGAAATAGAATTGGGCCAAGAACAGTCCCTTGTGGTACTCCTTTTTTTATTCTTGTTTCTGTACTATAAAAATTCCCTATTTTTGTTCTTTGTATTCTGTCTTTGAGGTAGTTAGTGAGAATTTTTAGTGTATCTTTTTTGAAACCTATTTGATTAATTTTTTTATAAGTAGATTGTGATTTACCGTGTCAAAAGCTTTTCTCAAGTCTTTAATTAAAACTTTATGTTTCTTATTTTCGGTCCAGGCAGGCAGGACAGAAGTCATCGTGCATCTCTTCAAAGTGCTTCGCGTGAAGATAGATTTGATATTTTCATTGGAGTTTCGTCGAGGTAATAAATTGTAAATTAGTAAAACTGATGAAAACTTGTAAAATAATACAACGTTTTGTAATCTATTTATATAATATTAGGACAGACAATTTTAGACGGATTTTAAATATATTCTTTAAAAGTCCTTCAAAAATCAAACCGTTTGATATTTATTCACGTTCTATGGTACGTGAGAAGTACATATGCCTGCGTGTGGCTATGGTCATTACTGTGATTCTATTACGTATGGCATGAGACACGGAAATATATCAAAATAAAACAATAATCATAAATCAATCAACATAGGAATATATCAAAAATAAATATGAATATTTAAAAGGAATTATTTGAAAAGTTAGAATTATATATAAATACCCATTTTACCGCTTAAGTACTTATGTAAATGTAAATAATGTCTCGGGCAATCAAGTCCCGACGAAAAGTTCATAGCCTACCCATATCCATCCATCACCCACCTTGATGTGCGGGCTAAAATAAAAAAAAAATTACCTCTGTGTACTTATATAAAAATATATTTAATATGGTATACATGTTGTCGTATATTTATATACATACAAACATAGGTGTATGTAAATATATCTGTATATATGTATATATCTGTTAAAAAACTATATATACAAAGGTAGCATCGGGTAAAAAAAATCCATCAGGTGACATTACTACAGTTTGCAATCGACATTGTTTACCTAGCCGGATGAAAAATGTTCATCTCCGAAAGTAATAAATTTTAGCATAATTTAAAAAAAAATACACTATTTAATTAAAAAAGACACGTAGGTTTTACAGATTTTATGTTCATTCCAAAACAATATTATTTGTTAAAATTATATATGGGATGAACGTAGGTATGATGGAATGGCGACCTTTTCAAATGAAGAGATCTAAAATTCTCTAAGATTTATAATGTAAGTGAAATATTTGTTCAGTGCTTTTCTAAATGACAAATGTTTTGTAAAACTTTCTTCATTTGTAAAACAAACAAAACAACAATCGAAAGTCACACACGTGCGTTTCACAGTTCCCGAGCAATGAGCGCTCTGTTAGATTTATGTGAAAAAATGTTAACATTAATTTGTTGGTTTCCAGAAACCAACAAATGGTTCCTAATGTGATATACTTTTATGCCAGCGATTGAGATTTCTTGAAATGCGTTCGAAAAAACTCCAAATAATATTACAAGAGGATTACAAGAGGATTACAAGATTATTACAAGATTTGATCAAGATTACAAGTTGCCTTATTTACATTATCGTAAGATTTACAATGGATATTTAACTGGATCAGTCGTTCGTATATAGGAGGCTCTAAGTTATTATGGAGCTGGGCGCGCTAACATTTTCGGAGCACAGCGGTCTATCGTAAACCATCGGCTGTTTCCATAACCGTTCGTGCATTAGACACGAACAACGATAGATGATACTCTTTTAAGGTACTACTTAACTGACATCTGTTGAGACACCTCCAAACTACATATAATGTTCTAACGACATCTGTTGAAGGATGTTGAAACTACATGTATAATCTATATTCTCGCGATTCGAGAATATTGAATATCCGGATTTCAGAATAAGCTACAATGAATATGATGATATCAGAGCTTTCAATTTCCTTTCAAATGCGTTCGAGTACTCTCTGGGAGCGGTTATCATAGTAAATAGGTTTTTTTAGTGGCTGTATTTTTTTTAGTCCAAAGTGGAAAATAGTCCCAGTATCGCCCTAACAAAAAACGAGGTTTGAAAATTGCTTGGAAGATCTGAATAGCCAGGTACTTCCCCATCTTCCTCTACCCCATCTAATACCCCCTCCCCATTACCTTCAGCCTCACAACTACCCTAATTGGGCATGCCATAGTCTCACTGGCTCCAGACGGGAGCAGGTGCTATGTTTACATAAAAAGTAAATCGATTATTTTTTGCAAGTAGAAAGGTTTTCCAAAATTAGGTTCTCTGATTATAAATATCTAAATCCTTTTATGGTTCCTCCTTTGTAGTGTGGTGGCATTAAAATAACATCCTTTTTCACTCTATCAAATAAAAAATAAATAAATTTTGGTGTTTTTTTCACCTTTATGAACTCAAATTAGCATTGCTTTTCAATATTGACACTGATTGTTTAGACAAGCTATACAGAAGGTACCTAGCACCTGTGATCAAAAAATCATTTTATTTTTATTTATTTATTTAAAGTTCATTCAAATGGTTATAAAATTTAGTAAAGATAGAAAATTTGTTTTTGACAGGCAAATAATCCCGATGCAATTATTTTATAAATGCTTTCAGCTTCACAAATCCTACAATTATAATATCGGTACTAGTAATATAATAAATAGAAAATTAATGACTTTGGTGGAAAATAAAGAAAAAAAAAATCAGTATGTAAAACTATAAAGTCGCTAGATGTCGCTTTCTTTTCTTTTGCCTGTTTATTTTAAAGTGGTTTAAAGATTGGATACTGATTTCACAAAAATAGAAATGTTTATTTTTTTGGATTTCAAATAATAAATTTTAGTGAAGCACTTCCGTTTCATCCGAATTTCAAATCACTAACGGGGCTAAAGAAGTTTCACTTCAAAATGTGTCATTGCTCGCATTACTTTATCGAGTCGATTTTGCAAGTCAACTTATATTCAACATAACCATTCCCTTCTTTAGAGTAGTATAATTACAACAAGATAAACTACAAAGCTAATGGCGTTATTTTTTATAATAACTACGCTTTAAGTAATTATAATAACGTTTTATTTTTATAGCGCAGTTTTGTGTAATTTCACTTAAAGTGCGCTTAATTAAAATAAAATTTAAAAAAAGTGTGCAATTTACACGCGGTAGAAGTAAAACCTTCAGAAAACTAAAGGAGACAGAAGTGAGGAGGCTACGAAGCACCGCCGAAGAGGAGACCGATTAGTACATCTCATTCTCTCAAAGTTGAAATCTTGTAGACGTGTGCGTTTGTCTCTTTTTAGTGTCGCTTTTTCGTTTCATCGAGTTTCAAATCATAACGGTGCTAAAGGATTTTTCACTTCGATAATCCTACAGTATTCCTTATGAGTCCTTAAGCATCGATTACATTGAGCGAGTTTACAAGCTACTAGCCGGCAAGTTTAAAAACGAGTGAATCGGCGTGTGAGATTGTCATGACGACACACAAAACTGTCCACACGCTCAGTAGCGAACTAGCTAGCGAGTTGAAACCACGTTTCGCTATCTTTTCTGGGTGTTCTAGCGTTAAAATGAAGTGGAACAAAAACCATATCCGTTTTGCTTTCCTTTTTAACTCCTTTTTGAAAACATGAGCTAAAATAACGACTCCCGCGTGAACTAATTCTGTCAACATTTTGTAGAGAGCTGAGTTCGCAGCTAGCGCCATACGCTGGCGCGTAACGAGAATAACGACTCTCGCGCGAACTAATTCTGTCAGCTGTTTGACAGTTATGAAATCAGCTGTTGGTGGGCCGCCATATTGTGGCACACGCTAGCGAGTAGTGAGTAAAATTGACCCCCTTTCAACTTTTTTCATAGATTGTTCACAACCTGGTAGTAATACGATTACGCTGCGAGTTTATTAGCGGATAGTGAATTCGCCCGCTAGTAGCTTTTAAACTCGCTCAATGTCATCGAAGTTTTACAAAATATTGATAAAATTTGTTATTACATTTACAACATGACTTCATCGGTATCAACTATACTTAAATTGAAAATTAAAGAACGACAAAAAACCATTTACGACAATCGAATTGAAGAGAAGCAACCGCAAAGACAGATTGTATAAGCCTGGAGGTTATAAGTAACCCCCAAACTAAGCGGGCGTTATATAAAAAATTATGATAATAAAAAATGGTTATCCGTGCGTAAACTTCGAACGTCTTCCTGCAAAAGCGGTTTTTCAGACTTCCATATGGCTTCCACACAAAAAAGTCCCTGACACAATATCAACATAATATTTCGTGCGAAACAAATTTGGATGCAAAAAGTTGTCTCGACGCACGAGAGCAAAATTCGCAAGGGTTGAATCGTTGGTAATTTCTTGATGTCATAATAATGAAAAATTCTAAAATCTTAATTGTTTTCCAAACGAACACTTGCATACCATCTGTGGTGAATCTCTACTTTCACAATAGATTTGATGCAACTTGGAAAGCAAAGAGGCAAGAAAATGTAAGATAATATTAATTTATTTATAATTACTTTGAGACCAAAAAAAATAAGTAAATATTGCGCTGCTTAACCATAGATAAATGTGAAGTTTGTGGAAGAAAAGATATTCGAGGGTTTGTCGTGAATTAGCTAATTGAGGGGTGAAATGCATGAGTAAGTTAATGAATTTTATTATGTGAGGGATTTCTGACTAATTAATTAAATCAGTAATTTCGAATGTGTCTAGATTTGTGTTTGACATGCAACATATTTTTCATTGTGTGTTATAAGCTTGTGGTTTTTGTGACAAACACATCCAGAGAAATTCTTCCACTCTTTTTTCTCTAACTTATGTGAATAAGAGTGAAAAGTAATACAAAGCCACACACCAGAGTGAAAAAACCAGCCTACGGGATTGTTTCGCTACTAATTCTTTAAGAATGTCGTTCATTTTCATGCATTTGAAAATTACAGTAGAAATAGGCCATTTCTTCGATCGGGAAATTGAACCAGCTAGATAGATATCTGTTTTAGTAATATTCTGCCCAAAACAACTATACAAGTCCTCTATTCATACTCTGAAAAACTGTCAATTATTAATAACCTTAATGCACGTTAAGCGTTTAGGTATTTACCAATAATTGTTTAAAAAAAATTAAGCTCCGGATCAGAAAAATCCTGCATTGCATTTTATTGATTATTTTTACATTAGCTACATGCATTAGGCTAAAAAGGGACTTCAGGGACTATGTCATCTTGAGGGATGCTGTGTCATGGGTCTTTTAAGGGAAAGGCAGGAGAGGAAGTTCTGGGAAGGAAAAAGGATCGAGGGGTGGAAAGGAATCTGGGGGCTGTGTGTCCTGGTTATTGGCCTCTAAGACCTAGACAATCCATTCCTCCCATTGTGGGCAAGGCGATTGATCGAGAAAGTCCGGTTGGAGAGGTTAAAAGGCCTCTCTCAATCAGTCTCTCCCGATCCGGCCCGCCACGCACTAGGTGGGCAAATGCATCTGCCGACAAGACCTGGACAAACCCGTTACCAAACGAAGCGAAACACTCAGAGTGATTAATGGCAGCTTATACAATTTTGTTATTTAAAATTTTTATTTTTTATTTTTTTAAACACTTTACAAATATTAGACAAAAGGTCCCGATAAACTGCTTTTTAGCAGTTTGTCTAAAACGGGTTCTTTAAAAAAATTATTTCTTTTTTAACGGGTTTTAAAAATCTTAAAATAGTGAGTTAATTAATAGTTACAGTTAATTAATAATTACATCAATGGCAGGTAAAACAATGGCAGTGGTAACCGCACCCTCCTCACAAATTATTCCCGCAATCCATCCAGTCAATGAAAAATAGGTAGTTCTTTTAAATGTTGTCGCGCCCGGAACTGTTTCATGCAGGTATAATAACATAATCATACAACAATAATACATGTAAACAGTGCACGGCTTTGTTTCTGCTCCAGTTTAAAACATAAATAAAAATACTAAAATTTATACCTGTGCGCGTAGAAAATACTAAATTACAAGTGCAAATCAAGATTTAGGACGGGTTGTTTCAAAAAATTTGATGAGTTCATCAAATATTTGAAGTTAATTTTCAGGTTCTGTGTAAGTTCTTTTCGAGTTCTGTTTTTTTATCATCGTAGGCCAGCTGCTTTACAAAACTGAAATCATCACAGAACTTGAATAGAACTTACACAGAACGTGAAAATTAACGTCAAATATTTGACGAATTCGTCAAATTTTTTGAAACAACCCATCCTAAGTGTAGTGATAGAATTTTAAGTAATTCCAATCTCGCAGTTAAAAGATATATGAAAAACAAAATAACTATAAATCTGTCATCAGAACTGTCAATTCGTCAGTTCGAACTTGCTTCTAGTGTGTGTGTACGAAACGTTACCTTCACATTTACGCACACTAGCGAGTACGTGATCCAGGGGAGCTAAACTTTTTCTTATATTATATTAATTTCTACTTCGAACTGCTAATTATGGATTCGTGTGATCCCTACCACTTTATTACGATGGCAAGTAATATAATAAACTCTTTGAACAGTACCATTATGGACCCATCTAATAAATTTACCAAAGAGCAAATGGCTAAATTAACTCCTAAACTTTCGGAACTTTTGGGTAATATTAGTGTAGTTGGTGCAAAAGTGGGCTTCCTAGAAGGTGAGCTGAAGGCCTACACAAATATTTCACAACAGAAACCGGCCCAGGTTCAGCCTCTACCTAACACCATCCAAGACCTACCTGGAATTTGCGAAACACTAGCGGAAATGGAGGAGAGAAAATTACGATCAAAGAATATTATAATGTTTAATGTACCCGAGTGCTTAGCTGGTACTCAAACTGACTGCATGAGGGAGGATAAGAACAAAGTTGTGAGTATCCTAAACAAAGTTGAAAATGTTGATACCTCTGAAATAAAAATGTTCCGTTTGGGTAAAAAAGAAATGGATAAAATACGTCCAATCAAGATTGAACTGTCAGACCAACATCAAGTGAAACTGGTTCTTCAAAAAAAGGGGATAGACTACCAAAATGTCATTATAAAAACCAAAAAAGACTTAACGTGGGTTCAGCGTCAAGAAATTCAAAATGTATGGAAGGAGTTAGAAAACCGGAAAAATAAGGGAGAAAATAATTTAACTGTAAAATATATTAATAACTCACCTAAAATTGTCAATGTTCAACCAAAAAAACTCCAGCCATATAAACGCCTCATCTACTACCAGAACGTCAGGGGCATCAGAACTAAACTAAAGGAGTTCAGAGTAAATGCCCCATCTTTCTCAAATGATGTCATCATACTCACAGAAACTTGGCTAACATCATCAATTTTCTCAGCGGAGCTTGGACTACATAGTCACCATGTCCACCGAGCAGACCGGAGCCAGAATACTAGCTCCAATACAAGAGGAGGTGGAGTCCTGATAGCGGTCCGCAAACACATTACTTCGAAAATAATTAAAATCAAAAATACTGATGTGGAACAGATGTTCGTATTGTTAAGTGGTGATTTTAAGAAAACTATTATTGGAACTGTTTATATCCCTCCTAATTCCAACATATCAATCTATAAAAAACACTGTGAAGATGTTGAGTTAGTAATAACAAAATACCCAAAGCATAAAATAGTTATTTGCGGGGATTATAACCTACCTAATTGCAATTTCAACGTTTTAGACAGTAACTTTAATTCAATACCAGCAACCACCTACGAACGAGAAATTCTAGATATGTCTTTACTTTTTAACTTAACCCAATTTAACCATGTACGTAATATTAATAATCGTGTTCTTGATCTAGTTTTGTCAAATGAGAGCAACGTAATTATAAATGAATCATTGGAGTCTATTCTTCCGATAGACAAGCACCATCCCCCACTAGCAATACTTATCACTTGTACTAAAGAAAGCAATCAAAAAATTTCAATTCCCACATTTAACTTTAAAAATGCGAACTATCGAGACATTAATGATCGTCTCCACAAGGAAGATTGGTCATTTCTTAAAGAAGGCGATATTAATCAAAATATTGAAATATTTTATTATTTGCTGGATAAAATTATTTCAGATCTCATCCCACTCATTCATTTTAAAGTATCGAAATATCCGAAATGGTTCAATAAAGAACTTATTCAATTAACTGCCCTTAAAAAAGTTTTACATAAGAAATATAAAGAAGATAGGTCTTTATCAAATTATATTGAATTTAAAAACATTAGAAAAGATTGTAAAATCTTATCAAAAATTTGCTACAATTCTTTTATTAATAATGTTGAAACTTCAATAAATCATAATGTAAAGTATTTTTGGAACTATGCCAAATCAATGAAAAATAACAACTTTGGTATACCTGCCAACTTGGAATATGCAGGTAAAAAGGCCAATGACACTCAAAGTATCGCTGACCTTTTTGCTGATTTTTTTAAAAGTGTTTATGAATGTGATACACCAGCTTCTGATAGTACAGCACCAAATTTTACCACTGATCATAATCTTAATTTATCTTGTATCCACATAGAATATAATGATATATTGACTGAACTAAAATTACTAGACCAAAGCAAAAGCGGTGGCCCCGATAAAATACCTCCTGTATTTTTGAATAATTGTGCCACCAATCTGGCGTATCCTTTATATTTGCTGTTTAATCAGTCTTTACAAACAGGATGTTTTCCTACTAAATGGAAATTCAGCTTCCTTACGCCTATATTTAAAAAAGGTGATAAACACGAGGTGATTAACTATAGACCGGTGTGCCTTTTATCAACAATTCCTAAAGTTTTTGAAAAAATTCTTCTTAAAGAAATTATTTTCCAACTTAACCACGTCATTTCTCCTAAACAACATGGTTTCTCTACTGGAAAATCTACCCTTACTAACTTGTTAATGTATCAAAACTTTATATCTGATTCCATGTCTAGTAAATGTCAAGTTGACTCTATTTATACCGATTTTAGCAAGGCGTTGCTAAATAAACTGCGTAAACTCGGTATAGGTGGTTCACTATATAAGTGGTTTAACAGTTACTTGATCAACAGATTACTGGCTGTTAAAATTGATGGTACATTTTCATATAATTTCACTGCTACGAGTGGTATTCCCCAGGGGTCACATTTAGGTCCAATTCTGTTTTTATTATTTGTTAATGATGTGTTATATATTTTCAATGATGTTCAAGTATTAATGTTTGCAGACGACCTGAAATTATTCAAAGCAATCAGAAACATTGATGATTGCCATATATTGTCGAATAACTTGTTGAGATTTATTATATGGTGTCATGATAACCGCTTGCAACTTAACATAAGCAAATGTCAAATTATGAGGTTTTATCGAATAAAGAATCCAATATTTTTCGATTATTCCATTAACAATATGTCGTTAGTATCTGTCTCGGAAATTAATGACTTAGGTATTTGTTTTGACATGAAACTCAACTTTATCAAGCATATAGAAATAATAACCAATAAAGCTTTGAAAATGTTGGGATTTATTTTAAGGGTATCCAGTGATTTCAATAATGTCAATACTGTAAAAACATTATATATGTCACTAGTAAGGAGTCAAATAGAATATAATTCCACGGTTTGGTCCCCAAATTATGAGGTTCATTCATATGCGATTGAAAGAATCCAAAATAAATTTTTAAGATATGTAAATTTTAAAATGGGCATTCCTAGAGAATGCCTAAATTACGATAATGTACTTTGTTCATTAAATTTAATAAAATTATCTGATCGTAGAATCATTTCCGATTTAACCTGTTTCGATTTAACCTGTTTCGTAAATTCAATGTTTGATACCCCTGATTTATTGTATGTGATCTCTTTTCACACTCCAGGCAGGTCAGTTACAAGACAGTACCTACCTTATTATTGTGACAACTCTACTTCAACATCGCAATATTACACTCCTATGCGACGGATTCAACAGCTATGAAACAAATACTCCGATGTTGTTGATATATTTAGTACATCAATTTCAATATATAAGCATACTTTATTGAAGTTTTTTTTTATCAAGTATGGGAATACCTAGATAAAGCTATTTATTTGTATTTTGTCTGCATAAAGAAAAAAGCTATTTTGGATTTTTATATTTTAAATATTTTTTCTAAATATTTGGTACCTACATACTGTGTGGATCTAATTCAATAATGTTGTTACTTTATAATTATTTTTGTGCAATTGTCTTAAATAGTTATTTCCTGCACTATTTATAAGTATAATTCATAAATATTGTTATATATATATATGTAAAAGCCTAAATAGGCGTATATAAATAAATAAATAAATAAAAGATACGAATTAGAAAAACATTGGATAATAAAAAAACCTAATTTTGGTAGTGCAATTAGCAAGAGCATTCTTCCCGCAAAAAAGGGTTGCGAGTTCGAGTCTGGAACGCAATCTAATATATTTATTTTCTAGGAGTTTTTCTTACTCGTGTTGGAATATTATTAATATTGTATCTTATAAACATTGTTTTTATACACCTAACCAAAATTTCAGATAGAAACCAAAAAAATAGAGTAATCGAAAACCAAGAAAGAATCGCAATAGAGTATAATATTTCGTTTAAAGTTCTCTGCTGTTACCCACCAAGACACAAAGGGCCCGTAATGGAATGTTCATTATATTATGAATGTTGAATCATGAATTATCTCATTAAAATGTGGTTCATAAAAATACCCCCTCAAAAGCTTCATATCGCCAGACGGTTGCATTCTATTATATAGTCCTCGTTCCCCGCATACATTCTCTAATGAATTTCCATGCATAAAGTTCAACGTTTCCTTTTACCACAGCTTGGAACATTAATATTCATGTTTTATATAATGCAAGGGTATTACGTTTATCGCTGGCTTCCGTTTTGCGGCAAATTGTGATGCGATTTACTCATGATTACGATTTTTTTATTATCATCTCGTGGAGAGATAATGCAATCTTTAAGCTAAATGATGTCTTATGTGAAGAAGTACTTGGAAATAAAGAGAGCGTCTATAAAAATAATACAATATTGAGTGCTAGGTTCAATTGTAGGATTTTTAATTGTATTTTTTAATTATTTTTTAGCAACAGCCAAAAAACTCAGTGAAGTATTTTCATATCTTTTGTAATAGAGAATTCCAGTACAATTTTTTTATGAATAATGACCTTCTAACTTAAATAACTGCATATTTATTTTATAGTTAGTTTTAATAGTTAAAATAAATGTCAAAGTTTTAATTTTTCAAGATCCCCCGAAAACCACCGAATCTAGTGTGACGTCATCATGACTAACGGAAGTATGAATCTTGTAGGGAATTGGAATCAGCTGTTTGACTCCCGCCATTTTGAATTTCAGCATTGGAGCGTTTTCATAGACATTACTGGGCAATACGATTGTTTTTTGTACAGTTAAAGTTTTTGAATATTTTAAATAATATAGATAAACTAATAGAGATACTTTATTTTTGATACTGAATTATTTAGGCCTAAATAATGTTTCAATAAAAACAAAAACTTTTATACGTCCAATCCTCTATAAACCAATAACACGGAATGCCGAACGGCTTGCGTCTTCATTTCTATTGATTTCTATACAACTTTGACCCAGGTGACGCGGCGCGGTGACGTCACGCCGCCAAAATCCAGCAATAGGGTGTTTTAATGACACGTTTTAAAATGGACTTTTTAATATTTTTTTAAAAACTCTACGTTAAATATTATGTAATAAAACTTATATATTCAGAATCAGCGTATATTGGTCTATATGAACATATTTTTTTAAAGCCATAATATTTTTCACTGGAGTTCCTTATTCTGTTATTTTTACCTTAATTTTTTTTCAACATTTTTATGGAAACAGTTCGGGCTAGAGATTAGCTTGTGTCACTCTCCATTGAGAGAAAAAAAATTGCCTAGTTGTATGATTTTGTTTTCAGTATTGGCTTTTTAAAATGGCGAGGTTTTGAAAAAAATAAAGATTTCTTGATTTGGGAAAAAAATAAAACAAAGGGTCCATATATTATATTTTGTAGCAAACTTAATTTTTTCCATAACGTTCAAAGAACGCAAAAAAAATATTTTGAAACATTTGTGATATGTTTGTCAAAAATATAATAGGGGAAAATAACACTTTTTCTGGATAAAATCAGTTATCTTGTAGACTTACTGGTATTCATAAATTTAAGTTTTTTTAACATTTTTGTAAGCTATACGCAGTTTTTAATAACAAATGAACGTTAAAGGCTAAAATATTATATTGAGTCAATAACCTTTTTTAAAAATACGTTTAAATGCAGTTTTAATTTTCTTTGTAAGACGCAACTTTTGAGACCCCAGGCGTTTCAGAATTCAAAATTTGAAATAATTGACACACCCACCTCTCATACTTTTTTCCATCCCAGAACTTCCTCTCCTTCATTTTTCTAAAAAATACCCCCCACACAGCTCAACTCAAAGATGACATGGGTCAACTCAAAGATGACATGGGTCTCGAGGGAAATTGTTTTCCTCAGGGCCTCCTGTGTGGAGTTAACGTAAAAAAATAAAATAATGATGTTATTCACGGTGCGGTGGGAACTGATAGATTGCCTCTATCCAAGGTGTTTTAACTTTGAGAGGTAATTCTACAAGACAGTAAAAGTAAAAAAGTTTAATATGGTCTTCAAATTCCATCGTTTTAAGGTTATTTCAAGTTAAAAATTGAATTTTTAAGGAAAAAATAATATTCTTCTACAAAAATTATATTGGAGTAAAAAAAAAACGATGAAATTTCGAAAAAAATTACCTATATTATTTTACTTCTACCATAATATACTTCTTGTATTATAGCTCAATGGCTTAAAAACATCAGCCGTCCGTTCCACTATGGTCCGTTATTCAACAATGGTCCCATTCATTTTGGGATTCGGGAAAGGGTACCGCCGCCCCGGGAACCTATATTGGATAACCAACACCTCTGCCATAGGTCATCCCAAGTGGTTTGCTACGTTTGGTGATTTAGCAGGGGTGCCCGGGTTCATGGGGTGAGGTTAAACTAGGTCTTGGAGGCGGATGACCAGGACACACTGAACCGCAGATTCCTACCCACCCCTTAAACCCTTTTCCTTCCCAGAACTCTCCTCCCTTTCCTTTACTAAAAAAACCCCTCCAAAAACCGTTCCCCAAAGATGACATAGGCGCTGAGGGAAAATAATTTTTTCAGGGCCTCCTGTGTGGAGCTCATGTAAAAAAAAATCAAATTTAAATTTCAAACTATGGTCCCATAGTTCAAATTCCTGTCGTTTCGTGCGTGGAATAAATGAAAAAAGTCCGTATATAAGTAAAATAAGTAATTTGTACTTTATAAAGTAACTTTACATTAAGTATTAAGATCTTTTAAACGTTTATCAAACAAGAAGATTAATGTTTTTTTTTAAATATGAATACCGCACAAGAGTTCCAACTGCTCCCGTCTGGAGCCAATGAGACTATGGCATCCCCGATTGGGGTATGTTGTGAGGCTGAAAGTAGTGAGGAGGGAAAGGAGATGGGGAAAAGGAAGGTTGGAAGTACCTGGCGATTTAGATCTGGTCGCCAAACACGGCTAAAGCCATTTCAAGCAACTTTTCAATTCTGAATGGTGGTCTTACACCAGGGCGACACTGAGAGCATCTTCCACTCTGGAACGTGTCGCAAATATACTATATTTTATTTTAAATGAACAAATTGTGAAATAACACAAATTAATCAAATAAAATTTATTTGCCGCGCCGGAATTCGATTCTACGACCTTATGAATGTGAGTTAAGAGCCTTATCTCTGGGTTATGCCGGCCGTTAGATGTTTTTAAGATACAAGCCGTCAACACGTTAACACTTGCTTTTTGAAAGTTTTGGCAAAGGGTTAGTTTAATCATTGCAAGTCCCCTTGCAGACAAGTCGTTATATGCAGACAGTGTTGTCGGCCCACCTCATTCACATTCCACTCGCTTCCCCTAAATCCCGCCCATTATTACACGTTAAGAGCCTATCTATATAGGATTATGTTATGTGTCGGGAATAAAATGGACTGGCTTGTAAACCACCCCTAGAGAAACGGCTGCATGGCCTTTTTCATAAAAACTTAAATTTGGATTTGTGACTAAAATACTCAAATAAACTAAGAACTTATTTTTTCAACCGAAGGGTTTAGCAAATATCTAGTACGGATATGTGCTACTTTATTTATTTATGTTTTAAATTATGATATACAGGCCATTAAATAATTCATTACTGCTCTATTTTAGATGCAACCTTGGCCATTTTTTGTGGGTTAATTATTATTATTTAAAATGATCTTGCTTATCTGCTGGGTTAACATAAAAAAATTAACATTATAAATTTTTTTTTAATTACTACACGACATATTTTTGTTCCAACGTAAATCTATGTAATCAACGTAAAGGATCACGTGGCAATTAAAAAAAATTACCCATTAATTTCCCAACTCATTTAATAATGTACGTATTTTTTAAAAGTTAATATTTGGTTTACAATATATATTACTCAGACGTTTTTATTTTTGGCCGGACCGGTTTCAACCTTAAAATAGACAAAATATTCTCCCACAAAATACCTCAAGGATAAAACATCTCATCAAACAAAATATCTACTAAAACTTAACTTAACCTAACCTGAACGAACAAAAAATTAGACAAAAATATTACAGACGTCCTGTGAAGACAATGAATGATGATTTTTCAAAGAGGTGTTGAGTTGACTTTATTCTCAGTTGGCATGGAACCCATAAGTACATAGGTATTCAAGTCTAATAAATTAAGAACATTTAGTGGTTATGAACCGTTGTTTGTTCGTTGGCAATCTGCAGTCATGCTCGAGAACGATTTTAAGTCACCGAAATCATCGATAGAACCTTCATCAATCGACCATGCTAAGTAGAAACCGAACTATACAGCGAGACATTTCTAGCTTAACCAACGGTTGGTAACATAAAATAATAATCAAAGTCAAGCGGAAAAGGGCTTTGGAGGTATCTACCTAATTAAAGTTAAAGCTGCCAAGCCATGCAAGACAATTCGGTATTTTGATTGGAAATATGTAGGTAGGAGTTTGAAATTATTTATTATGTCATTAATTAATTAGTCGCAATTCTCTTTAAAACTGACAGAATAAAAACAATTTGAGATCTTATGATTTACTCTAAAATTATGATACGGTGTTTCCTTCCGCCTTTCCACAGTCAATGTAAGCGTTTAGATTGAAATATTATAAACATGTGCTAATTTTATCAGCTATAAGCTAACAAAATATGACGTCATGGCAAACATAAGTATTTGAATAAATTACATAATTGCCTTTTTATTTCTTTTCTTTTTTTCTTTCTTCTATTTCTTTGTTGTACAAAATCACTTTGTTTTATATCTTACTAGCTTTTCCCCGCGGCTTCGCTCGCATGGTATTAGGGGAAATTACTGTAGCGGTTGAACTTATCAATTATCCCTCCTTCTCTCCACCCCACTCCCTCCCGCATTCCATACATTCATTCCTTTACATTCAGTTTTCAAACATCTCGCCTGCCACCTAAATTTCATAAAGCTATAGCTCAAAAAAAAAAATTATCCAATATTGTTCATTTGTTCGGAATTTATGCGCTTACAAACATTTCGGATGTTTACTTTTTAATTAAATATTTGGAATTTGTTAATATAATAAAAAATTACACTATTTATTATTTAGTCTTTATAATCGTTACGAATTATATTTTTAATGTAGGAATTCTTATCTGACATTTATTCCAAACCAGAAGCTTGTCCAAAAAAAAACAAATCATATTCTAATATTTGAATTTTCTGGAGCAGTAGCTGACCAGGGGGCTGAGTACCTACTAGCTCAGAGCCCACAAATATATCACCACCGTTTCCATGGAAACGATTTTTTTCTGACGTTATCAAAAACTCGCTTTTGTTAGCGACAGAAAACAAATATAATATATTAATATTTATAATTTCATAATGCCAGAGCTTGCCATCATATACAGAATATAGTCTGCGCATATAATTTAGCTTTCTAATGGTGAAAGAATTATTAAAGTCTTTATATTGTGTTATGCGTGAAAAGGTCATAAACAAACTCGAGCAGTTTCGCATTTATAATATTAGTATGGATTTTGCTTATTATTATTTCTATTATTTCAGCAGTAGCATCTATATCTAGTACCAACTAAACCTTAATTTACATACGCTGTGATGCACATCCAGTTTAATTTTTTTAATTTGGTTTTAATAACTGCGCACATCCCAATGGCAATTTCATTAATGTAATAATTGTTAAGACTGTAAATGTTTCAAACAATAAATTTAAAAAAAATAAATAAAAAATTGCCATTATTTCTGGAATCTCCAAAAGTTGTACCTTTGTTTTTTGTCTTTTCACTACCTATCCACGTGCTGCAACATGACCTCAATAAAAAATTCGACATCAGCACTAAAAAACGTGCACTCATTTCTGGGTAGAATACGCAACATATAAAAGTGCCAATAGTTTATTTTCACTTGCAAAGGTATCCATTTCCATTTTTTATAATAAAATTGTCCAAAACTTGAAAACAAATGGCAAATATACCTTCTTGATATTTTTTAATGATAAATTTCACTTTACAAAATGTTTCATTTCTGGCGTGGAATGAAGAGTTATTTTCAGACCGAGATATAAATTAGATGAGAAATTACCCTGAGTGTGTTTTAAGAAAACACTTCCAAGATAAAACGTATCCAGTTTCACGTAATTTCCGGTTTAATACCTTCTAATTTTAACGTAAGAGGCCCGTTATTTGGATAAAAAACACTACTCATGTTTTCTTCAATATTCTTAAAATAATTTGTTCTTTAATTTATTCTTCTATATCTTTTGTCATCAATTTTTAATTTTTTGTTTATTTAGGAGAAAATACATACAAAAACAGTAATTAACAATTTTTGTTATTGTTTTTGGGGTGTTATGCCGTGTTTCGCTACCTCCTTCTTTAGCCAACGTTTCGGACAGCGTTACAGTGTCCATCATCAGGGCAGATGAGTGAGTGAGTATGAGTGAGTGAGTCACTCATCTGCCCTGATGATGGACACTGTAACGCTGTCCGAAACGTTGGCTAAAGAAGGAGGTAGCGAAACACGGCATAACACCCCAAAAACAATAACAAAAATACTTTTTGGCCGTGAAAACCTAAAAACAACAGTAATTAACAAGGCAATATTATAAAATAAGAACCAGAGAATTCGCCTGCATCCTGACTATTTCTCACTTAAACAGCAGATAAATAAACATTAACAAATATGATAAGTATTTAGATTTTCACGGCCTAAAGTATTTTCGTTATTTGTTTTTGGGGCACGTTATTTGTTTTTTATCAACACGGCATAACACCCCAAAAACAAATAACGAAAATTAAAAAAATATTTTTACGTGTTATTAGGTAGAAAGATTTATGAATTATTTTGTGTATCGAAATATTAGAGAAATGCAAAAACAACTTTTAAAAAGTTTATATGGTGAAAAAAAGTACTAATGTCAAAGTTTTTTTTTGTTAAATAGTAAAGCAGCCTTTAATGGGGTATTTCCACATTTTTTTTTGTTATTGAAAAAAAATAAGCAACAAATTACGATGATAACGGAATTTTTATTTTATTTTTATGACGACGACTTAACTTTCTATAACGTTTTAAAATACGCCTTTTTAAAATGCCCCCGAAACGATGTTTTTGCCACCATTCACTCTGTGACGTCACAGGCGCCTCTCATCATGCGATCGCCGCCCGTAGGTGACCGTAGTGAGTCCGTAAGTTGTACTTGGTGTTATTTATTGACTTCCAGTTTGCTCGAATTATATTTTTATATTTATCCTATATTTTCTCACTTGCAAAACATGTATAGTTTGGTACACATGTTTACAAATACTACAAGAAAAACCCAAATTAAGATGTTTAAACGACCCTTTCTAAGGCGACAAAAAATGTCGACCGTGTACAAATGTTGGGCGTGCGTTTAATGTGTTTGAGACACCAGCGCCGAAGGGTTCAATGACGCTAAGTCCTCGGAGCATCTTCTATTGAAATACCGGTAGAACAAGGACACCATTCCCATCTGAAACCTGCGTGCTAAACATTGCAATCCGTTTGTTGGAGAGGGAAATCTATCGAACGGACCGCCCGTCTATGCTTTCCGAATTTTCAAGTATTTTGGGACTCTAGACCAAAGGTGGCTACCAAATTCAACAGGTGGACTTGCGATTTGTACAGGATCAGCAGTTGTGTACTATCTGCAATATATATTGGCCCGTAGTACAGTAAGAAGAAGAAGAAGGAGCCTTCGATGGAGCCCCCGTGCCTTTTTTTTTTAGATTTAAATTTTAAACTACAAAAAAAAACCTTTCGTTATTGACTATTTAAATTCATAATTTAAACGTGGAAACACCTTTGTATACAGTCGTAAGATGGATATCTACGCAATAATTACTGCCTCCGTGGTCGAAGGGTAAGGCTCTCGACTAGCAATCCCGGCGTTAATATGTATCTATGTATGTATATAATACGCAATATAAATTTTATAATAAACGTTTAAAAAATATATTTTTTTATTTATTTTAAATCAAGACAAACATTCCTGAGTTACGAATGATCTGACAATATGTGAAAATCTCCTACTACCACCACAAAGAAAACTGGATAATGTTGCTTCTGTCGTGATGGAGAACCCAACCGCGATGCCAAATCAGCCACTGACCGGTCTTTGAATAAGTTGTTTTGCATTTCACAATTTATTCGTTTAAAATAATATGTACTGTATTTGCGGCACATACTTTCAGTATCGCCCAGGTGTAAGACCACCCTTCAGAATTGAAACGTTGCTTCAAAGGCTTTAGCCGTGGTTAGTGACCGGATTTGAATAGCCAGGTACTTCACCACCTTCCTCTACCGCATCCTCTTTCCTCCCCGCTACCTTCAACCTCACAAAATATCCCATGCCATAGTCTCACTGGCTCCAGATGTTTGGGAGCAGTTGGGACTTTTGTGTGGTATTCACTTAAAATAAGGAAATTTACTTGTAGAATGGTCAAAGTTTTAAACGTCCATTTTATGACAGGGAAGTTATGGGACGAACTGACACTTGCTGTTTTGTTCCAATTTAATTTAAAAAATATTGAAACCAGTATATAACGTATATAATATGAGAGTTTGTGCAAACAAAATGTTTTCATTACGCCGTTAAAAATACTACTGTCAGTCATTACAACTGGGCAATATTATATAAAACTATAGAAACACAACACAATCATCTTAAATATGAAATAAAACCGTCCATAACCCCGAACAAGTCGAAAATGTTTAGACTTTTGATAGTAACACGGTGATAAACCTCGGAACGGCGGCTCTTGTGACGTCATGATTCCTACAAGCAGTCATGGGCCGTTTACGTTTCGTTCCGTTTACGCGTATTTTGAAATCAATAATTATGAATGAAAATATTAAAATTAAACATTTTTAATGCCATAATCATATTCAGAAAAATAATCTTTAAATCTTCCACATGTTTTTAGCGGTATACCTGGTTTGTGAAAATACCCCATTAATCTTGACCCTGTATAAAATCTGCAACAACTTTATCGACTTTCCACAAAAGTACTTCGTGTATCAAAAATGCGTCGGAATCCTTCAGGTTTTATTAAACAATTTGCACATTATTCTGATTGGATCCCTGACACCAACCTGTGGCCCGACAATTCTACGTGTCCGGCTAAAGTGGATTAATTAGTTGTTGTGGGTGGTATTTTAAAGTTCATTAGTTGGAGTTCGTACGGAAAGTCGATAAAGTTGTTGCAGATTTTATACAGGGTCATGAGGTCAAGGTTTGTTTGCCGATTAGTGAAGTTGTTATATTTTGATAGCATATTTATGGCTGAGTTAGCATCGCGTTTGGATCCCATACAGGCGTCGCTTGTTCAATTCCTCGGCTGGCTAAGTCCTTCATCACAATACAATCATTTTTTTCCGCCTACTGATGATATCTATGATCAGGTTATTCGTAACCCTGTGTCTGTTTTTCCCTTTTTTTTAAATTAAAATTAATAAAAAAATTTATGTTTCCCGGTATAATATCTAGAATTCTAGAACAATGACTGTATATCGGCAAAATATTACTCTCTCTCAACGACGTTTATTTTGTTCTCAAGACAAAAATGAATATTTCTTTTGAATAAAATACTCAGATTTGAATAAGGTAGTTGATAAACAATTTTACATTTTCTTCCAGAAAAGCGACGATATAATAATATCCGTTCAATTTAATCCTCGCTCTTCTTGTTTCAAAACATTTTGCAGAAATTGTTGGGAAACCACCTCAAAACCGAAACCACGAATTGTTATTGAAAAGTTTGACGAAGTTATCAATGTTCTGAATCTAACTTTAACAGCGGTGAAAAACTTGTCATCCAGGCAAAACCAGGACGAGGTATTTATAGAGCTGCCTTGAGAAATATTTAATCAGATTTGGATTCAAAAATATTATAATTAATATACCTACAAGAATAAACATTTCCTCGCTATAGTGCTTAATTGCCCAAACGACCATTTTGGTTTTGAATAAATCTCTTATTAAAATTTAAAAAAGTGTTTGAAAAACGATAATTAATCACTTTATTAAGAATTATTTCAACTATTTAGACATTTACCTTTACGGAAGTAGCTTCATCTTAAACATTCATCATAATGTTTCATTGAAATAATGAAAGAGAACCTTCTCCTCCTGTAAAATTTGCTAATGGTCTATTGGACAAATACGAACTAAGGCGACGATTGGTCGTTATGGAAACCATTTATTGGATAACCAACACCCTTGCCATTTGATCACACTAAGTGGTTCACTACGTTTGGTGACTTAGTAATAATGTGTACAATAATAATTATGTGTACAAATATTAGTGAACACTTTTTCGAAATAGTTGGGAACGCAGTCCGAGTTCCCCCAAGTCCCCAGTCCGGCAGTCCCTTCTTACCTCGCAGATGCCTTAAGATTTTTAATTTATTTTTTAATAGAAGGAAAACATTCTCGGGTTGCGAAAACCCTGTCATTATTTGAAATATCCTACTACCACCAAAGTAAGCGGAAAATGTTGCTTGTGTCAGTAATCCGAGAAATTGAACTCAAAACGCCTGGGTTGGACCCAAACGAGATGCCAACTCAGCCACTGAACGGGCGAAGATGCTAGGGGCGTAGCGAAGTTCCATTTCAATTTAGACTGGCAATTCATTAAGGAAGATAGTATATTATTTTCAAGGTAATCAACTAGTTGATAGTTGATAACTTTTCAAAGACAATGAATTTAGTAGTTTAATTGAACGATATATAGTTATAACCATTTTAGAGCGTCCTTTGTTTGTCGGAATTATGATTTCGTATTTGTTTATCCCCTTATTCGCCGTAATATATTGCCTGATTTTCAATTTATGCCGTTTATTGTATAATTCATTGTGTTCTATAAAACTGTTTTAATCAAAAATTTATAAGTGGTAATAATAGCTCGTTAATACGCTTCAGTAAATTGTATAATTATTAATTATTACGCTAAATGCGCAGCCCACGGTGTAAAAAGTACCTACATCGCACTGTGACCGTCTCATGCAAGCTAGAAGGCAGGTAAATCACTTTGGAATTCTTGAACGATGACGTCATGGGGGTATTACCAGGTAGTCAGTGTGACAATTTCAAATTAATTGACTCAATTAATGCACGGGTTGACTAGTACCAGAGCGCCAAAGTGAGATAAATTCGATTTTTATTGTTTATTAATTTAAAGAATTTTGTTTCGGTTTTTTAAAATGGAGGCTAGTTTGGTTTTTACATTGTATGGTTTTTTTCTAAAATTTTTAGATAAATCATTCCAGATTTAAAAAAAAATGGGAGCGTCAACAGGAGTAAGGAACCCATTGAGGCCCACATTTTTAATAATGTGTTGTTTTTTAAGTTGTCGTATTGCATAAAAATATTCCTCCATCATTGAACAAACCAAATTTTCGACTTGCGATGAAGGAAATTATGGGTTTTCAACATTCAAAGATTATTAGTAACCCGAAAGGTTGCTTTCTCAATTAAAAACAAAGTTTATTTGAAACAATATAATCGCCTACTTTGGGAATGACTGCTGTAAGATTATAGCATCGAGGTTTTAATTAACGTTAAGTATAACAACATACTTCTTACTTTGTCTGAATGTGTAAGTTTTATTATACGTTATATTTGAGGGGTAGATGAAGGTTGGAATTGTCTGTAACCTCTCTCTCAACTTTGCCAATAAAGAGCACTACAAGAAGAAAATTAGTTTACTAGACTAGATTCGAAGAAAATAAATTATTTTGGAAAAGTGAACTGTAATCCGTTCTCCATGTGCATTATTTCAAGCATCGGATTAATAAGTGGCAATAGCTCGTTAATACGCTTGAGTAAATTGTATAACGTTAAATGCGCAGCTCACGGTGTTAAAAGGGCTACCCAAAGCCCTGTGTACAACTTTGTAAATCACTTTGGAATTCTTAAACGATGACGTCGTGGGGGTTTTACCAGGTAGTCGGTGTGACAAATTCATTTTTAATTGGGTTAATTAATGCACGGGTTGCCTAGTACCAGAGCACTTATGTCAGATAAATTAGTTTATGAATTGATCGATTGCTTTTAGTCGATTTTTGCCGCGCGACCTTTTGAGGTTGTTTATGAGTTTAAGTATTTTGTTTCGGTTTTTAAAAAATAGAGGCTACTATGGAAGATATGTACTATGTTTTTTTCTATAAATCATTTGAGATTTAAAAAAAAATTCATATTGATTTTTTTACGTGCCTTTCATTATTATGTCGTTGAACAAGTTGAAGATACCACAGGCAAGTCTTTAATTTTATTCCATTTCAGCCCACGCGTTAGGAAAATATTTATTAAGTGATCTATAAAATATATTTAATAGAATTAGCTTGGCTTTGAATTAAAGCATCGTTGGATAAACTAAGTTATATCTGGTTTTCCGCGGTGTTGTACATTAGGTAGTTACACGAAGCAGTCTTCACGTAACTAATTAGAAAGATAAGTTAAGCCTTGTTGCCGGAGCCTCCATCGTTTTGATTTATTTTTTGTTTTAGTGTGAAGAATTATTTTTAAAGCTTACAGAGAAGCTTTTAGTAAGCTAATTAACGGGAAACTTTTACGCGTGGGATTTACAAAAATATACCATATTCAGTACAAATAAGCATTGTTCTTTTATTTCAACAATGCTCACCTACACAACGATGACCATTCCTTCTTTTAACTCACATATAAAGGTTTAATAAACTTTTGTTATTAAATATTTTCCCTTAAAAAATAATTGAATTCCCAGAATCCTTACAAAACCAACAAATTTTCCTTTACGTTATCAAATTTCACTTTTGCTTTTTTCAATAAATTACTGAAAATGTTTTAGCACGAGATATTCAATACATTGCTTTTGATTTCGTTCAAATGTAGTACTTCATTTCGATAAATACGCATAAAACGTATTACGTTATTTACAACTGGGAGGTACTGAGAAAAATAATTCCACTCAGGGCCTATGCCCTCTTTGGGGATGCTATTGGACGGTCGTTTTGGGAAAAGGAGTGAAGGAATCTAGAGGTTAGTATGTCTAGGAGTAACGAATAACTGAATCCATCCCCATTACGGTGCAAGGCGATGTTTCGAAAGAATTCTGCTGGACAGGTCAAAAAATCATTCACAAATAGTCTCTCCCGATCTGGCTTGCTGGTCAAAAAGTCATGAAATTCGTGTGATGTAATTTATGGATGGCCCCTTAGGTAGTAGTAGTTCTGCCGGCAGTCGGGCAGATTTCATAGCATATCTCCTTATATTTCAATATCTTTAGTGTGACCCAACCTTAAATGATTGGATTGCTCGTACAATATATTGTTAAAGCAGGATCACACACGTCATTTTGAATCTCGTCAGTTCCCATTTTCATTTCCCGACCAATGTGTTCTGAAAAGCTGCAGCTGCGAGTGACATCCCAACGTCATCACCTGACGCTCGAAGGGCGCCATTTAATTGGCTGATATATGAAAACGCGTGCGGAAAATTACTGCCATAATGTAAATCTGCGTTGTTACAGATTAAGCACAGATGGTTATGACCAAACATTAGATGCATGTTATAACACGAATTTACAAGAAAATCACCAGGGAAATTTTAAATGTTAATTGAATATTTACAGTTGGCGTATATTATGAGATGTTTTCATCGTGTTGACATGTATTCGTAGATAATTAATAATAAAACATTTTATTTTTATTTTATTTTTTTATTTTTTTTTATTTTTTATTTAATATAGATATATAAGTTTACAGTGGGTTAATATAAATTACATATTGGTTCAGAAATTCTTTAAAATTGCAGTCTCACCAAAGAAGAAGCTAGTTCTTGTGCTTGATGAGCGAGTTACACTAATTATGACAGAAATAGAATGACATTATGCAATAGGTAAGTATATAAGGGAACAATTGAAACTTCTGGATCATCTATATGTGAAGATGTACATACAATGGGATATAGTTACATACTAAAATATTGTGCACTTTAGAGAAATTAGAAAAATCTAAATTAAATAGAAATAAATATAGATTGCCAATAAATAGAAAGAAAGAGAAAAACAGGTAATTATTTAATTAATTATTCCTGATGAAGTGTTGCTTCAGTTTGAGTTTCAGTTTATTGATGTCTTTGATTTTTTTTATTTCAATCGGAAGATTGTTGAAATACTTTATTCCTAAATAGATGTAATTGTTTTGCATTAGTTTGGTATTAAATTTTGGTATTTTGATGTTGTCTTGATATCTTTTTGATTGGTGGGTTTCAAATTTTTTGATGATATTATCTTTGTAAATTTGGATAATTGCATTTTTCTTGAAGATATTCTCCACTCGAGGCACCGTGAAATCTGCGAAAAGCGTTTCTGTTGGATATGTGGAGGGTTGATGTGAAATTTTCCTGCATGATGTAAATTATTAGTATTATGAATTTTTAATGTTCAAAATTGGAACTGATTGTGGGAAACAAGCAATATATTGGACGCTTAGTTTCGTTGCATTAATAATAATTCTATATTTAAAATATGCACATATTTGTATGTTGACATTTACACACATAACAACATTTTTTTGCTCAAGCCGCCATTGGGTTTGCAGGCGAGAACCGAACGGTTTGAGAACGGAAGTCGTCTAAATTCTAAATAATCTTTTCTCATATTTGGACTTTTGCCTAACCGGCTCGCGTGAACCGGTGTAGACCGGATGAATTCCACCATTGTTATCAGTAGGCTCAAATGGGTTTACTGATGAGGAGTTAATGGATTCTTAAACGACAAAAAGATGCCAGTTTGTTTAGTTTTGTGTGTAATTTAGATATATGCTGTAGGCATATCAAAAGGGAACACGAAATCAATAAGAGAAGATGTTTTGTTATTTTCACAAAGGCTCTTGCTAGATCACGCGATTCAACTATTATGTTTTTCAGCGATGAGCATTAGCGGAGAAATTTATTTGTATATTTTTTATCTCTGAGAAATATCATTTCAAATGAGATTCCAATTGAACCGATATTTCTAAATTATAATATTTGTTTAAATTTGTAATCCAATCAGGGTAAATCATATTCTATAATCAATTTTTTTATTAATGTTTTAATTTTTGGTCGGTGACCGGACAACTCAGAAACATACAACTTCAAAACCTCTTTCGAGAAGTCATTAAAAGTGATGAAAAAAAATTTAAATAGGTTACGTTAGGTTAGGTTAAGGGCTATTTTTCAAATTTTTTTTTATTCATAACTTTTAATGGATTATTTTATTTTTTTATTTTAATATATATATTTACGCCTTGACGGCTTTTACATGTAACATTGGTAAGTTGTACAGGAGCAACATAACAAGTATATAGTACAAAAAATAGAAGGTACACAACTTTACATATTAAAGTAGTTACAGAGCAGTGTTTAGTGAATTTGTCATGTTAACAATTTGACATTTAAGGATTGTTGCATTATATCTGCATACATCTATGTTTTTTAAAGGAAGCGATGTTTTTATAAAAAAATATAACAACAGAGTAAGTTTCATTCCCCGCACTATGTAATCTTAGTTTCACAAAAAAAATTATATTTATTTATTTACGCCTTGATGGCTTTAACTTGTAACATTGGTAAGTTATACAGGAGCAACATAACAAGTATATAGTATAAAAAATAAATAAATATAAGGTAAAAAATGATTCTAAATGATTTACGTAATTTTGTGATCCCTGGAAAAGTTGTTTCTTACGCCGACGACACGGCAATAATTGTAAACGGAAATTGTAGGATCGAAACATTTTCTAAGGCAACAGGATGTATTGCACTTGTTTCCACGCGGCTACAATGTTTTAAAATCGTTTTAAATTACAGCAAAACTTTTTATTTAACTTTTTATAAAAAAACATTAAAAATAATCCTCATGATAACCTTGAAATTTGAATCAATGATACAAGTTGCAATTAAGAAACGTATTCACTGTCCAATGAACTCGCTAAAGTTGAAATTATTAAATATTTAGGTGTATCTATTGACATAAATCTAAATTGGAAATCGCAAATTAATAATACCATATCAAGATATCTAGGGAGTGGATCTTTCAAAGGAGTGTTGAAATGCCACTTTGTTGAGTTGGCGTGGAACCAAAATTTTCGTCTATTTTGTTTTAGATGTCTATTAACAACATTTTAACTTTGTCGTCACTTTGGTACACAACACTATGAATATTTCTTAAGTAGTTTATTGGAAAACAATTTTTACCGTGAATAAATAAAGCTCTGTACCGGATTTTCGGCCACAACAGTGAAAATAATAAATTTTTATATCTTTACTCTCTGGCTGCCCACAGGCATACTGTATTCATGTTAGTCACTCAGATCTGAATGGAAATGAATGTCGCTACTAACATGTTACCTTTCGTCCTATCTATATACTGACCTGGCATCGTATTCGCCGTTTAATTTGTTTTAATTAACGACTATTTAAAAATACAAGAGATATTCACTGTCCTCACGAGGTATTCCTGTTTCGAGAGAGAATGTCTATTGAATGTATATTATTAAATCTTGATTTCCTCTTCTTGGTGTAATGTTGATTTCTTGTAGGCAGTGTTGGCGTTACTTCATAATTTGAAAGATTTCCTCGTCTTGACGTTTAGTTAGTCACGGTTTTTTTTTCGTTTTTAAACTTTTTTTAACACCATTGTGTTTTTAATTTTATTTGGAAGGGCATAAAGTAATTTTGTAGCATTAAAATTATGTATTTTCAGACTAAAATATGTATTTAATTGTAGGATGTTCAGTAAATTTGAGGTTTTCATCCTTGTGGTGTGTTGGTCAGTAAGGTATGAGTAGAGCACTTTTTGGGTAGAGTTTTATAACACTGAAAACCAAAAAAGTTTTTAAAAGTTTCTTTTGATGGTGTTCTTATGAGTACTTTCAAGATTATTTTTATTATTTCTGTTTGTGCAACAATTTGGGGCCAATCCCCATCTAATAATCTATATGTAATTGGTAGAGAGCAGTTAAGTTTGTGCCGAAAGACAGAATTTACGAAATCGAAATAAGCCAAGAATTCTCCGACTTAATCACGAAACACGCCCACATCGCTTTTCATGTGTTCTTGTTTATTCTTTTGTAAGTTATATGTTTTTGTATCATAGAAATCACTGAAGAAATGCATCGATCAAAGTGTGTTGTGAACTTATCTGTGTGCATAAATAACATAGGCCCAGCATATCAGTTGTTTTAAGCTCAGCTTGGTTGAATTTTTTTTTTATTATACATGAACTCCACACAGGAGGCCCTGAAGAAAATAATTTCCCTCAGGGCCTATGTCATCTTTGGGAATGCTGTGTGGAGGGTTTTATTTAAGGAAAAGAAGGCGAGGAGAGTTCTGGGAAGGAAAAGGTTTTAAGGGGTGGGTAGGAATCTGGGGTTCAGTGTGTCCTGGTCATCCGCCTCCAAGACCTAGACAAACTCACCCCATGAACCCGGGCACCCCTGTTAAACCACCAAACGTAGCAAACCACTCGAGGTGACCTATGGCAGAGGTGTTGGTTGTCTAATAAAGGTTCCCATTCCCGCCTCCCAAATTGAGACAATTGTAACACAGCTTGGAACATAATCCGTATATAGGTCAAAACTGTCTATGAATTTAATAAACGAACGTGCCTCTTTAAAAAAAAAAAACAAGTCTACTGTCTACATGAGTAGTTTATCTATGTTCTCTACTTCATCTTCATCGAAATATCTCTATGCGTCGGAAAATTGCGTTATGTTATGATGATCGCGATATTTCAAAAACGACGGCATTTTCCACGGGTTTAATTAACGAGTTAATTTTTGATAAATTTCCCCACTTCAATCAGCATGGTGCTATATGCTATAAAACAAAAGCATAATAGTATCAAAACAAATACTAATTTTAATTATTATTTGTTTTGCTAGAGTCAGTGCACAATTAATGAAATTAACCGCTGAAAACAAACTGTCCAGACGTTGAAACTTTTTAATCTCACTATCTTTTTATCAGACTATTTTTGATTGATTATCAATTAAAAACATCATTATTACACGTCGCTCGATGAATATAATAGTCTATACTTGTAAAGTTATGCAATTTACGTTAATTTCGGTTGGAAATCTTCAAATATTATTTACGTAAATGTCAGATTTGGCATATGACTGCTGGCGCCTTGGCGTCTAAAATAGGAATTATTCTGCGGCTTATAAAGCTTGAGCGGTAGATTTAGCCCGCTTAAATTGGAGCGAGGAATGTCGTTCATAGCAAGAATACGGACTGGCTGATTACCGGGCCAAAAGTCAGATAAATTAGTTGATGAATTGATCAGTTGCTTTTATGCTATTTTCGCCGCGCAACCTTTTAAGGTGTTTATGAGTGTTTAAACTGTGTTGTTTCGGTTTAAAAAAATGGAGACTGCTTTGGAATGCACGTAGTTTGTTTTTTTTTCTGAAATTTTTACATAAATAATTTAATCAGATTAATTTTAAATATTAGGTACTTAACTTGCTTGTTTTTTAAGGGGTTTAAAAAAAATTTAATTTCTAACTATTTGAGAATTTATTTCTGTTCAAATCAGATCCAATATCTTTCCACACGAATTTGCGTCAAACTTATTTTGGCATTTCACAGGTACCACATTTTTAACCACAAAGGATTTCCAGGCAGGTTTTAGGTTATTTATCGAGTTTGATGTTATACATCGTTTCTGAAAAAAGTGGAGCTCGCTTTGGGAAATACGTAGTACAGTTTTTTTTTATATATTTTTATATTAACCATATCTGATTTTTATTAATATTTGCGTATTCTAACTTACCGAGAATTTATTTCGGAGAGTATACCGCATGATAATTTTTATTTTTTTAAATAGAGTTATGTTGTTATATTACAGGCACCACATACAAGATTTCCACACGGGAAGTTCGTTACATGGAAGAGTTTGCTGAAGAAAAAAAGGCTTCAGAAAATGTATAATAATATTTTAAGTCTATTTGATCTTGAAAAGCTCAGTATAAGTGGTGAAAAACAGATAAAAAGCAGAGGTGGGCTTTATTTAATACTAAAATAGGTATGTTTATTTTTCTGGTAATTTGTAAATACTGTAGGTACATGAATATTAAAGGGGCGAAAATAAATCATTTTGTAATACTTTTATACGAAAAGTAATTTCGATTTATGCGTGAAACAATTTTTTTTTTAATTTTCAAAATAATTTTTTTTTCGAAAAATAAAATTATAATGTTTATCATCTTTTTTAAAATTAGAGTTAAATACAGCCCGAAGACAGGTTACTAAGTACTTGATTGATATTTTAAAGTTTTTTTCCGTCTAGCTCATAGGTTCTTAACGTAGGCCAAAACGCCCCCTTGTGGGCGTTTGAGACTTCCAAGGGGCAGTAGAAGACTCTGAGAAAATTAGGGGGATTGAAATGGCACAGAGAGGGCGTGGGCTGGTAAAAAAAAATGGTCCAACAAATACCAAAAAAACACGCTAGTCACATACTAATATAATATTGGCTATTTTTTTTTTTAATTGAATTATTGTATTGCAATAATTTTTATCACTATTTGAAAATTCACGTATTTTGATAGTTCGGGAAGCGGATGAAAATTGAACAGAAAGATTCCACTACATCAAGATCTACATTATTGGATGATGAAATTTTTTAATTTTTTATTATATAATAACAAAACGTGTATTATTATTATTATTAGGAATTGCTACCATATTATAGTTAAAAGAAGGAAGGAGGTAGCATCCCGGTACTTAAAATACAAAAGAATTGCTTTTATAACTTGACAAACAAAAAGGTATTCCAAATTATTAATTACATTTTTAATCGAATTATTGATTCCGTGACAGTTGAGTCCCCCCCGCCCCCATGAGTAAAAAAATATTCTCAGTGGGCGGTAGGCAAAATAAAGTTGAGAAAGTATGGTCTAGCTTGTATAAAACACTGTGCGGCGCGGCGATCGAGGTAGAGCCCTTTCATTCGTCGCAAAAACTGATAGCCGTTGGCTTGCGTCAGGCTCGCGTCAGGCTCGAGTCAGGCTCGCGTCAGGCTCGAGTCAGGCTCGCGTCAGGCTCGCGTCAGGCTCGCTTAACGGTTACATTAACAGTTTGCGGATTTACATTTTCTATGATAGACAACAACCGCAGATAAAATTGTGAAATATTTGTGTTAGAGCAAAAAATGAATAAAATTGCTTAAAAATTAGTATGAATGTTTAAAAACATGTTAACTCTTATTGTATCTATGCAAATAATTCTGCTTTTGCCTTTATTTGAAAAGGATATGGTAAATAAATCTGTTGGCTGTAGTTTCCCTTATTTTGATTTTTTGTAAGCCGAGAGGTTTCTGGGTGTTTTGTTGCGGGAACGTGCTTCCTTGCTCCGAGATGAAAAGGCTTACAAAGCAAATAAACATTTCCAGGAAACGGAAGCATTTGTATAAAATTTCTCTAAATTGATCACTTATTTACGTGATTCTGTTACACACATTTTATTACTTATTTACTTACCAAGATTTAACAGAATGTTTTGCGTTACCGAGGTACTTAACGGAGGTTAAATGGGAGCTATTTCTTAGAACGGGTTGTTTCACAGAATTTGAAAATTTCATTTTTTTAAAGTTAAAATTAAAGTTCTGTTATTATTTCATCATGAGCCCATTATTTCGCAGTACTTGGATGGTAACATAACTTGAATAGGACATTCACAGAACACAAATATTAACCATGAAATTTGATGAAACAACCCGTCCTAAAATGCTTTCGAAGATATCACTGAGTTTTTATCTAGGATACTTAGATTCAGTTGTTTTACAGAATTTGAACAATTCATCAAATTTAAAATTTTCAATTTCTTTGAAAATTTAATTCAATTTCTGTTATTATATCATTATGGGAAAGTTGCTTCACAAAATCGAAATAATATGAGAACTTGAATAAGACTTTCACAGAATTTAATTATCGACTTTAAAAATTGATGAATTGTTTAAATTCTGTGGAACAACTGGCACATATAAACGAGTTGAAAATGAAAAGTTCCCAGGTAGAGCGTTAAAAACTTTTATTTTAATAATTTTATTTTTATTTTATATAAATTTAACATTTCAATTTATTTGTATTCTCCGACTAGCATGCTCCGCATGCTCGCATTATGGTAGCCATATACACATACAGGTATTATTACGTAATAAACGAAAATAATAATTGTGGAAACAAAAATAAAATAAAAATATATATTAAAAACTTAATAAACTTATATCATAAACCATTATTAAGGTAAGAACAAAAAGAAATACAGGGTGCGGCAGAGAGGACGGACGGTTTTAAAAAAATCATAAAATAAATTTTCACATTTAGCAAAAACTTTGTGGGAATACATAATTATAATAAACACAATGATATTACTTTGTGTTATTCCAATTTATTAATAAAGTGGAATAAAACAAAGTCGCCCAAGTTGAGAGAGCGATGTTGGAGAGAGTCTAAGCGAACTTCCAAGAACGTCTCCAGCACTGCATCAACGATTTCGGCCACCACATGCCTGATGTGATTTTCCACACTTGACTGTCTCAAATGCTATTTCCTTGGGAACCTGATTCCATCAATAAATTTGTTTTTGAGTAAAAATTTACTATTTTATGATTTTTTAAAACCGTCCGTCCTCTCTGCCGCACCCTGTATTTAAAAAATATTATAAAAGTACGATTAAAACACATGAAAATTTATACTTTTATGTACCGCAAGACCTCCTTTTCGAGAGAAGTAAGGTTTGTCCGGGTCTTGGCGGCGGATGCGTCTGCCCACCAACTGCATGGCAGGCCGGATCGGGAGAGAATGATTGAGGGAGTCCCTTTGACTTCTCCACCCGTACTCTCTCGGAACCCGTACTCTCTCTCTCTCTCTCTCTCTTGCACCGCAGTGGGAGGGATGGATTCATACGTCCGTCACTCCTGGACATATTGACCCCCTGACTTACCTCCACCCCTAATACCATTTTTTCCCAGAACTTTCTCTCCTTTCTTTCCTTAAAATACCCTCCACTCAGAATTCCCAAAGATGACACAGGGGAATTATTTTCCTCAGGGCCTCATGTGTGGAGCTAATGTAAAAAAAAAATATGGCGATATTACACGGTTCAACCAAATTGATTCACTTAAGTTGAATGGCCCAGAAGTGAAAAGGTGTGCCGTACCTATATCCTGAAAAAGTGAACTATTCAATTCATATTGCTGAGGATGTCTTCGAATCAGGTGGTGCGCTTGGGAATTAATTTGTTAATTAAACACTACGCTTTAATATTCCACAGGCTGAGTTCTTCTTGAAATGCTTCCAGAACAGATGTATGTATGTATGTATCCCATATGCTCCTCTTTCCATTTATAAACCATTTTGACTACGTTGACAACGCGACTTTTTGCGTGGTTGCGGCGATGCGGCCGGGAGGGATGGAGAGGGGAACTTAGGAGCGGGCGTTCGTGGGAGGGGACGAGGGAGGTGGGGAAGGTAGAAGGGGAACGCTGAAGGGGAAAGGGACGCGGGAGGAGAGTAGGGACGGGAACGAGGGAAAGGACACACAGGGAGAAAAAAAATCTTTTTTTTAGTGGCAATGCAACGCATGCCGGGTATTCGCTAGTATTATATAAATATTATAAATAATACAGTTCACTTATTTACAAAAAAATTATAAAATACGTACTTCAGCTTACCTTAATAAACGTGGTTTACATATTTCCTACCTGTGTCACCCGTAAGTGAACGGGTGGAGAACATAATACAAGCGACGAAATAATAATACATCTTACGAAATGATAATACATATGACGAAATAATAATACATATGACGAAATAATAATACATATGACAAAATAATAATATGACGAAATATTAATACATTTGACAAAATAATAATACTTGGGACGACAGTGATGAATAAAGCTAATTGGAATAAATAGGAAAGCTGGAGTCAAAACAGTTAAATAAAAAAGGGTTTTAATCCTAAAGATATATATTATCATTTTCACAGTAACATTAAGTACCTTAACATTTATTTATAAATAGATTTTTAAAAATTATTATTTTTATCTTAAATTTACGTAACATACATTTATGCCTACTGTTTAATAAGTTATAAGATATATATTTATATTTATAGATACTCATATCTAACATGTTAATTATTGTAAAAAATATTAGTAACAAAAAATATTCCTTTATTTTATTATCATAAGAAACATTAAAATTCATGGAATCATTTGGAAAAATATCAAATTCTATTCCCTACTAGTAATGTAACTGGAATAAACACAATGAACCTCTTCGTGATCTTTATAATATTATATTTACAAAATGTTTCACAGTAGAATCTTTTATTTTTACTTGTGGGATATAACATGACACTCATATTTTTATTAAATATTTTTACTTAAGTGGTATGTAAATTTTATAATAATTTTGTCAGAAGAATGCGGCGTCCTACCCCGCTGCTCCACGGGTCGGCAAGAAATCGACATAAACCGGGTGCAGTAAGAATGAAAGTACGCAACACCGCTGCCCTGCCGCACCGACCCGTGTACGGGCGCCAATATAGCACTCGGTTTAAAATATATATCGATTCGTTACAGTCCCTGAGGAAGTGGCCTGACATTTGTAATCTTTAAAATTTAGTGGCTAGAGTTGTTGCGGGAGGTGGGAGGGGAAAATGGAACACAGGACGGGAAAGGGGAACGCGGGAAGGGAGGGGAGGGAGAGGTGGAAGGGAATCGCGGGAGGGGAAGGGGAAGGGGAGGAATGGGGGCTGGAACGGGGACGCCTCCGAAAGGACACAAATACACAATATCTTTCTTTGAGTGGCATTGGGTGAGGAATGGGGGCTGGAACGGGGACGCCTGCGAAAGGACACAAAGACACAATATCTTTCTTTGAGTGGCATTGGGTGAGGAATGGGGGCTGGAACGGGGACGCCTGCGAAAGGACACAATATCTTTCTTTGAGTGGCATTGCAACGCATGCCGAGTACCAGCTAGTATTTGTATTTTCATGCTTACAGATAAAACAATTACTGTATTATGCACCTATTATAATGCTTTCAAAGTGTTGCTAATTGTCGACATTATGATAGTTGTCACACGTTCATCACACGTCACAAGTATGTTTCAGTATCATTAGAGACAGTAAACAAATAAAGGTGATTAAAATGTCGGCGATGGCACCTACGCCTACGTATTGACAACTGCTCACAATCAACGTCGTTTTAGGCCAATAAAATGAATAAAGTAAATTACTTACTAACATTATTGTGAATACGATGGTTATTAATTATATTCATTATATACGATGTATATCGGTCACTAAACATTAAAGCTATTATAACAAATATATACATTCAATATAAAACGATTGATTTAAACCTTGTAGTTATCTCTGGAGCCCGGGGTCAAACAAATATGTATAATAAAAAAACATTGGTGACATTTTACACAATTCTTAACGTAGTTTAAAAAGTGAAACATTTTATTTATTAGTGAAGCAATTATTTTGGTTTCTAATTAAATGAAGACATTATTAGCGAAACTCAATCGAAAATCTGGAAACAGAAAAATCAGAAAACAATATTTACACCTCTGGGACTCGAACCCAGAGATGTAAATATCTTTTTCTGATTTTTCTGTTTCCAGATTTTCGATTGAGTTTCGCTCATAATGTCTTCATTTAATTAAATATTACAGTTTGAGGTTTTACTCATAAAAAGTTAAAATAAAAAATAATAATATTTTGGTTTCGATGTAAATGTGGGGTTGAAACATGTCTAGGTTCATGCACGATTATGTGGATATAACGACGACGTTTTTAAAAAGAAATGTGTCAGTGTTACAATGTTTGATCTGAAGGGTGATTCTGCAACTATTTTGTCATCTTTGAGTCAGGTCAAAGTTACCCAACAATTAAGACACAAACGCGAAATTCGTCGGATATCGGAAGCCGTTCGTCGTGCGTTATCGGCTGTCAAATCTGTGATTTTCTATAGCTTTTAAGGCAGTATTCTAGTCTAGAAAAAATTTCTTATTCCCAAAGTTTAAATATTCGTAAATATCTTCTAAAAAGGATTTTTCGAAATTCGCATTATTTTAAAGTTATAACCATTTAAGTGTCGCGGTTTAGACGGAATCTAACCAGAATCTAAATAGAACAATATTTTAAACGCATTTTTCTCCACACTACTTTTTAGAGACGGTTGACACGATATCTCAAGTTTTACTAAGCCAATTTGCTTGAAATTTGGTGTGAGCTTTATATACACTTTACTCCATCGCCCCTACTAGAACTATAACAAAAATTCAATTTTTACTATTTAAAAAAAAATCCGAAAAGTAAAAAAAAACTGCTAAAAAATGTCTTTTTATTTCAGACAGCCGCCATTTTGCGATTTTTTTTTACTTTTCCGAGATACGGGCCATAGCAGCATTTGTCTGGATTAGCAATGATTTATTTTTTATTTTTTCTGATTACAAGGAGGGCTGCACTCGTGTCAACCATTTTATTGAGACCCCCCACTTCAGTAGCTTTGTGAATTTTTATTTTTTTGTTTGATTTTTTTTCAATGTATTCTTTAATGTTTAATAAATATTTGGTAAAGTAATGGCTGCTAAAAATATTATTGGTTTTTTTTATTGCACCTGAAAAAACACCTACAATTCATGCTTCTAGACTAGAGTACTCCCTTAAAGGCTTTTCAATGCCTGTCGTGTGTTGATTGGATTAATTACTGACTTAACATGAATTACTATATATTAGTTATTAAAACTACTTACATATAAGCCTAATCGGCGTTCATAAATGACTATCCATTTATCGTATTATTTTGATGTTTGTTCACGATGACATTCGATTCACAAATTTTGCCGCAACTGACATCTCTTAACGAGGATTACGCGGCAAACACATTTCTACCGTTACAACTTTTAAAAATCGGTGTCCTAATACAAGCGCAGTATTCAGCTCATTAGCACGATACGGAATACCGCATTTAAGAAAGCTGTCAAAATGAGTCGTATCCGGCCGATTTAACAGGCGTTACGCTATCGCAAAATATGCAGAATCACCCTTGTGGCCTCATTAAATCTTAGAAATGTTCTTTATTTAAAAGTTCTCAACGATCAAAATGTTGATAGAAAGCTGCTTTAAAATACCTACCGTTATAAAAATTCTTTGATATCACTGTGTTTCTGACTCTGAAATCAACACTATTACAAAAGTGCTCCGAAATTGAAATCATTCCACTGTCATTATATCCAGAACACTAAGGGGTGAAATTACGAAACAAGACGAAATAATAATATTTCCTGGGTCAATGACAGTTTCCAATAGCTTTTATAGCGAGACTTGGATATCGCCCGCTTTGAGACGATAATGGTTTGACTCCTAACAGTATATGAGCTTGTTGGTAATCTTAAAGCACTTTATCCGGGAAACTCTCGTAACATTCACATTAGCTTCTTTTCAGCTATTTGCGACCCTGTCGTTCCGTGAACTTATTTTTAGTTCTTAATGTATCTAACAAGAAAACTGAATAATTTGACCTCAATGTATTAACGACCTGAATAAATGAACTCTGAAACAAGAAATTTACGGTACCTATTTAATTTTTATTCTTACATACATTTTAATTTTTACCCCTATCGGAACAAATTTTTGTGTTACGAGAAATACCAACAAAGATATTTGAGAAAACCTTGTTCAAGGAGAAAACTTTTCAAAGGAGTTTCACATCAATTTTCAATTATTTAGATTAAAATCTGGAACAAAACTTTTTCTGTAACTAACTAGAAGTAGATACCTTCTTACCACGCTACAGTCGACGCGAATAGAAAATATTTGAAAATCGTTCGTCTGCTAATAAATAACTTGGGATGGGTTGTTTAAAAAAATTTGAACAATTTATCAAATATTTGTAGCTAATTTTCACGTTCTGTGTAAGTTTTAATCAAGATCCCTTGTGATATAATCATAAACCAACTGCTTCATAAAACAAATTATCACAGAACTTGAACTGAAATTAACTTAAAATATTTGACGAATTGTTTAAACTTTTTAAAACAACCCATCCTTAATGTACGATTGATACCTTCAGTGAAATCTCTTTCAAAAAACTAATATTCCGTTAAGCTATTTTGTTTGAAGACTTTTAATATGCGTAAAAACAAGTATAATGATTGGAAGAAGAGTAATTCACTATTTAAAAAAATATATTTTATTAGCGATGCGGAAATGAACACAGAAATCTCCTTTAGATCGCAAGAGGAAAGACATGACAGATAACGCAAATAAAATAATTTTAAAAACACAAATTTATTCAGTAAGAATTTCTTTGCCAGTAGGTACGTACGGTTCAATAAATATACCTAACAGTGGCGTGTCTACTGATTGGGCGGTCAGGTTTGCAGGAGAGATGTACGAAAATGTCATATTCTGCCACGATATCACACCTTAACACAGTTCGCTCAATTTGTGTTGATGCAAACATGCGTAGGTACTTAGTAGGTTCTGAGAGTTGTAGGTATGTATGTATCTATATAGGCTTTCCTCGTGAAGCATCAATGAGAAACAGCTTTTTATCTTGATTAAATCTACCTATTGTTACTAACGACAAAGAGACAATAACAAGTCGCTTGCTGAGGATTGGTTTGTACTCCTGTATTTTTAGTTTTTTTTAAGGTGTGAACTGAAGTATTTGTTAGTTCGTTCAAAATTCAACTAAATATGTTATTCTTTTAATTACTGATAGATTAACCCTTGTATTTAAAAAAAATATTTATAACAATTAGTTTGAAATAAAGGAAACAAAAGCATAATTTTTTGAAACTCAAAAACTTTTATTTTTCAATACGAGTTTTTGTGGACATAGTACAAGCCAATCCTGAGCAAACGAAGTGTATAAGAAAATCAAGGTTGAAAAATCGAAGACTTTTTACAGTTATTCGAAAAGTTTCATAATGTTTTTTTTAAATTTTTTTTTAACATATATTATATTACAAAGTGTTTATTTTTTTCATTTTCACTTATATTCTGAATTTTCTTTAATGAAGTCAAATAATAATTTTGAAATTTTTAATAAATATTATATACATTTGGGTCAGAATTGCAGTAGCATCAACATTTGCTGCGATACCTATTAATAGGTGCAAGGATGAGATCATTATAAATATAGTGAATGTGGTAAAATTTAATGATTTGCATGAAACATCGGATTTGATTTAAAGCTAATTATTATTTCCAATGACTTCTGTCAAATGACCTCGTGTCAACATCGATATGATTGGGTTAAGATCGGTCCAACCTAGTAAAAGATGTTATAAAAAGGTATCTACAAGCAAAGTTCTTAAACTCTCAGGCTAATGTTTTCGGTTTTCGGAACAATTCACACAGGTCTCTAGAAATGTTTGTGTCTCCCTTACTATGAAAAAACACCACCCTTTATATTCAAATCAAAAAGGTGACAACACAACAATTAAAAAGCACACCTTTATGAATCCAAAGATTTCCGCCGCAATTTGAAAAAAATGATATTTGGGATTTTTTTAATAATTATTTTTACATGAAATCACAAAAAAGTAAGTTGCCGACAACGTTTATAACACATTTTCCTAATAAAATATACTTTTAGTTAGATAAACGTAACCATTTTGAAAACTTTTTATAATTGCATTCAAAATATTTATATTTTAAAAATTTTATGTTTTTTTTCGAATTATAAAATTTGAAAACGTGATTCATCACTTTTCAAAAACAGTTTTTGCTTTCGGATGGGTTCAGAAATATTCCATTATTTGGAATTTTGGAAAGCCGAAATATTTTGAAAATCCGACAAAATAAGCTGGAGGCCTGAGTGGTTAAAATTGGTAGATGACACAAATTGTGAAGCAATATTGTGAACACGATAAATTACTGGCATACACATCTTTCATATAATAAAATTATGCTATTACCCTTATCTCTATAATACGCACAGATATTAATTTGCTACTCTGTGGTAACCATTACAAATATTATGTTTAACCTGTCTTTAAGTTGTCACCAAAGCCGTTGTGAAGGGGCGGCCCGACGGAGATCTGGATTTATCGCTACGCCACTGTTAAGTACGTTCTTCACCTCTATGGATGTTGGAAATTTCGTCCCATAAAGTAAATAGGCCCATAAATCTTTTTGTCAATTCCATCGAATAATATTCGCCGCTGTATTTTTATTTTCGTATAAAGTTTATTTTCCTTTTTTTGAATATTAACACCCGTATCCTAGTTTGTGTTGTTACTGTCGCTAGAAAAACCAATGAAATGTTTTGACAAAAAAAATATTTTGTTGCTTTATGGTTTCTTTAAGAACTAATTACCCAAGACTGTTTCATCAGCATGATGTCATTTTTTGTTATTTTCTGAGAGTCGTTAGACAAATAGTTTCCTCTAAACAGAGAAGAAATTAAAAAAAATAAACTATCTTTATCAGAGAGAAAATACAGTGAAAGCAGGTTCCTAATGCTGAAATGGAAAATTAATCACAAAATACAAAGTTTAATATTTTTAACATCGGTTTAACAAGTTTTTATTAAAAAGTTTTTTTTTATTTGTTAGTGATGTAATTAACTCGAGCTGCTTTTATAAATTATTGGTGAATATAAGTGTTGACGTAATTGAATGCAAGTTGAGAAACTTTGCACACAGGGCTCCCTGTTCGAGAACTCTACAATACGTAATGTAAGCACACGTTTTTCATCTTACAGCCACAAGCTATTTCATTCCTTTAAAAGGGGTTAAGATGACTTCACAAAAATGGTACAATAAAGTATAGCCTAGTTTTTACTATTCATGTGCCTTTTTTCTGGATGATATCGCGATTTATAAATATTGAGATTTATTTTTTCTAAAAATACAGACGGTTGTTTTGTTTTCTTGTGCGGTATTCACATAAAAAAGTAGCTTTGTTTCAAATTCGATTCTGTATCTCAAAAAGTCACCAGCAGTCAACGTCATTGATAATAACCTTGTCAAATATTAAGTGAATATTTGAATGTGGCTGACGTACTCGTTAGATTCAATGATAAATCTGGTAAGTCAATTCTTTCGAGGAATTTATTGCGTTTGACTTGGTTCACCAATGCTGAAATAGATACAAAAAGTTAATGAGTTTCTGTAACCGGAGACAGCCTTCGGAAACGTAAAGCCTCTCGAGACTCTATTAAACGCTCAAGGGAAGCAGGAGCGCAAAAATAAATCATATCCAACCGCCTTGTAAAATGTCCTCCGCTGGAGTAACCTACAAGTTCATCACGATTTGAACGATGTTTGAACAAGGTGAAATGGAATGGAAGAGATTGTGATATTTTATTTTTGTTGATTGAGTTATTTTTTCTCAAAGTTATTTTTGGAATCACAACAGACGTACACGCGCCCTCTAACAATTTTAAGGACACGCGTTAACTTCGTTATTGAGGGTGAGATCAGCTAAGCTTTATAAAAGTATTTTATAATTTTCTTAAAACACGGGGTAATGAAAGTCATTCATTAGAAACGTTGTATGAAATCATTTTTCTTTATAAAGTAGCCTGAAAACCACGTTGGAACTTCCCAATCTTCGTCTATTCACGCCAATTCTTTGAGCCCTAAAGGTCATTAATCAAGAAATAAATATGTGTATGTATATTTTTATTTCTTTTATATATACATAAACGTATTCAGCTTTAAAAAATTTGAAAAAATTTCCACGAGCTTAACAATATTATTCTCTGTTTGGGGGTGCCATTGAGTGAGTGGTAATCTGAAAATGTTTCGTTTATGATCAAAAGTTGGTGTTAAGTCTGAATTTTAGCCGAAATTTCAGGTAAAGATAGACGAAATATTTTCTTTAAAATTTTGAATACATTCTGACTTTGGTATGTTTTTAGGTTTTCATGGCCAAAAAGTATTTTTGTTATTGTTTTGGGGTGTTATGCCTCATCTGCCCTGATGATGGACACTGTAACGCTGTCCGAAACGTTGGCTAAAGAAGGAGGTAGCGAAACACGGCATAACACCCCAAAAACAATAACAAAAAAAATTCTGACTTTGTTCGACATTGAACTTTTTAAATTTTATTTCTCTTCATCAAAAGAAAATTGCTTTTAATTGTTAAGCTTAACATGTTTTCGGAGGATTTTTTTCAAATTTACTTGTAATTTAAATATAATATATTAACATTTGTGTACATAAAATACGTATTTAAAATTTTAATTCATATTTTTATAATGGAATTCCACACAAAGACATATTTTATACATATTTTATAAAATTATATATACACTGTGCTCCACGCACATACAGCGAAACTTTGGGTGTGAATATTCGTGAAAAACGCGAAATTTTATTTTTATTGTTATTAAAAAATATGATGAATTTCTTATTTTTGTGCGTTTTATAAAACATTTGTATAAAAACGCCTTTATTATTATCCATTATTTCTCGGCACTCGGTCAGCAGTTGTATTGTTAGGTTGAAAATAAATTACATTGATTCACTCTTTTATTTTATCTTTTAAATGATAATTGGAACCTGTTTCCAAATTAATAATTGCTAATGCTAGGCATTTACAAAATTACTCTCAGATGTTATTTGAATAAATACATCACGATTCGTAAAAAGATAAATTGTTTGTTTAAAAAGCTTCATTAGAATTTATTTCTTAGATTATCACGAATAATCTACGCCAAAGTTTTTCGGTATGAGCGTGGAACACGGTTTATAATATGCTAAATATTTTTACAAATGTCATCATACTATCGCAATCTTATAAAATGAGTTTTAATGCAGAACCTGAAATTGGTCCTACCTTGGTTAATTTCATCTCCTAAACGGTGATCCGACAGTTGATCTCCCGACAGTTGACCCCCCGAAATTAAAATTATTTTGAAATTATAATTTTTTATGCATTATTTATCAATTATAAAACCGAAAATCACCTTAAAAATATCTTCAATAATATTTTGGGATGGATATCAAACAAGGGTACTTATTTACAGCGTCGTTTGTACTGGTAAATACATTTAGTGTATAATAGGCAAATAGTTTTTCCTTGATGTATTTGAATGAAAATATGTTTTATAATTTTGTAATTCGGTGATACATCCTCTCTGCACACCATTTTGGGACCCTTAGTTATATTTTGTGTAAGTAGGTATACCGTTTTTTCCCTTAAGGCGCGGTATACCCGCTCAAAAAGGAGAAGTTATGTAAATACGAATGTCAGAGAGAGCGCGCTAATGTTAAAATCGATAATATTTAAGCGAAAATTGTGAAAATGTTTAATAAAACACGACTCGTTTATAAAAGAGCAAAAATCTCGAGTGTTTATCTAAAACAGCTTCTAAAGAAACACTGTGAATTTTTTCGTACATATAACTTGTAAAATAACTGAAATAAATGTGTATATAATAATTTTCGGAGCATATTTTGTGATTTTTTTCTATAGAGGGAATTTCACATAATTTGCATTTCGGCGAGGTGAATGTATAGGTTTTATCTACAAGAATAACATGTATGTTTTTAAAAGCTTTAAAACTTAAAGTGTTTAAGGTACATATGTAATAAATCGGTAGAAAAGGGGTATGCCGCGGCTTGATCCACTGCATTTTGTATAGAAGTATGCCGAGGGATCAATTGTCGGGGGATCAACTGTCAAGGGACCTTCCTAAATGCTTACAAAGATCAATCAATGAATCAAGAAGGAAATATAAATCGTCGTACTATCTGGTCTTCTGTGAACTGTGGTTGGGTGGATGGGTGGTTGGTTATTGGTTAGAGGTAGCAGTCAGCAGCTGCGGCGGTGGCAGTTGAAGCGGCGAGGGCGGCGATGGGCGGCTTGCGCGCCGCCTGCCGGTGTCACTGCTGGGCGGGAAGCACGAGCTGTACGCGCTTGCCGCCCACCAGCGTGGTCTCGGAGGCGCGCCGGGACACGATCACCCCGTCACGGTTACCGTTGTTTATCAGGTGCTGGAACAAAGGACTTATGGAAGTACACGTGATGGAAATCGTAAGTTTTTATTTTTATTTTTGAGTGACAGCCAATTGTCTTTCAAATGCTTTTCGGAAAACCTCATACACACAAATTCACTAAATCTATAATGTTTATATAATTTAAGGCAGTATTCTAGTCTAGAAAAAAAAAATTACTTCATATATCCAAAGTTTAAATATTCAAAAATATTTCCTTTAAAGGATTTTTAGAAATTCGCATTTTTTTTAAAGTTATAACCATTTTAATGTCGCAGTTTAGACGAAATCTAACCAGAATCTAATTAGAAAAAAATTTAAACGCCTTTTTCTCAAATATACTTTTTTCGAGACGGTTGACACGATATCTCAAGTTCTACTAAACCAATGTACTTGAAATTTGGTGTGAGCCATTTCTGTACATTACTTTATGAACCAAAACTATAACAAAATTAAAATTTTTACTATTCTAAAAAAATTCGGAAAATTTTTTTAGAATGGTAAAAATTACTATTCCAAAAAATTTTTTTTGATGAATTTTCCGAGGTTCATGCCATAGCAGCATTTGTTTGAATTAAATTGTTTTTTTCGGATTACTAGGAGGGTTACAATCGTGTCAACCAGGGCGTGCCATATTTTTGACACCCCCCACTTCAACACCCTGTAACTTTTTTGTTGATAAATATTTGGTAAAATAATGGCTAAAAAAATATTATTGGTTTATTTTTTATGCACCTGAAAAAACACCTACAATTCATGCTTCTGGACTAGAATACCCTCTTAATAAAAAAATGGTTTTCAAAAAGCACGACTTAGGATTTCTAAAAATCTTACAACTTGTAAAAAGATTTTCTAACTGCTTCCGGCTCAAATAAGTGGGCAATTACGCCATATGGCACGATCAAAAGGGCTGTTTATCTAGTAATCACGATAAAACGTTTCATGATTTAAAAAAAAACACACCCGTAGTTCCGTAGTTACGTGTGAGTGACTCTACACGTGTCTCATTAGCAAAGTAGTAGCGTTAATTTATAAAGAAATATACGTAAGCCTTTCTAATGATTGTAAAAATGTCCGTTAAGAGGGAATAACCAGACAATCCGGAAATATGTCATTTTTAAATAAACTTTGACACGTATTGACTTTTTTCCACAAAAAATAAAAATTGATTTCGAAAGACTGTTCTTTTATCTAGTGAAGCTATTTTTAAATTTTGAGAAAAAATGTATATTTTTAGTACAATAAGGTTTTACCGTAGGTCGTGGGCAGATTTGTTAAATTTTCAAACAAAATTTTGTATTATACAACATACACTTCCAATCATATAATCAATCATGCAGTAAAATAAATCAAAAAATTATCTGTGAAACCTACTTTTCAGAATTTTAATTTTGGTTCAAATAAAATCATTAAAAAAAGATCCGCGCCCTTGTTTTGTGACGAAAATGCTTCAGTTTGTCTATTTATTTACGGTCTTACTAATACTAATATATTTAAAAGAAATTACATTCTTATTTTGCTTAGACATTATTGAATATGAATTAAATGAATACTTATGATCAAACAATAAATACATAGAGTACATAATTTTAATTATTTTATCATCATGAGTTTGAGCATTTTTGAATGTGGATATTTATCAAAGCAAATTTGGAATGAAATAATATCGATATTGAGTCATTATGTTAAAATGCTGGAATGGAGAATAATTAATCTTTCTCATCGGTACCGCCCTGTACCGTTGCAAGGGTACAATCGCAAGATCATCGTTCGACGAAATTTCAATTCTCGGCCGCCTGTTAATGGCTTCTAAGAAGAATCGTTTGTTCTTGAATGGCTCTTAAGTCGAATTGATGTTTTTTATGTGAATTCCGCACAAGGGTCCTAACTGCTCAAAACCGCCTGGAGCCATTGAGACTTTGCCATCCCCAATTGGGGTATGTTATGAGGCTGAAGGTAGTGAGGAGGGGAAGGAGAAGTGGAAGTTAAGGTGGGGAAGTACCTGGATATTTAAATCTGGTCACCAAACACGGCTAAAGTAATTTCAAGCAAAGATTTAATTCTAAATTCTGAATGGTGGTCTTACACCAGGGCGATACTGAAAATATATTCCACTCTGGAACTCTTTTTTACAATATCCTGGTTAAAATTAATTACGGATTTGAAAGTTTTTTTTCTGCAGAAAAGCGAAAAAGGTAGAAAAATAATCTTGCTTATTTACGAGCAATCATTCTTGAAAAGTATGCCAACCGTTTTGTGGTCAGGGAAAGGTATTTGACGAAAAAAATATGGTTGAAAGCATTGCTTTATTCTCTCCGTGTTTTTGAAAATGCTTCGCTTGTTCTTACTTTTGACCCCCAATTAATTATTTCCATCAAATGGCAAATAATGATTTCTCGCCCTAACCATTATTATTTGCTTATTTGACTATGTCAAATGAAAATTATTATTCGTCGAAAGTAACAACCACACTTCGTTCCCCAAATACAGTTTCTCGAATATCTAATATAATCCATGTAAATTAAATTTAAAGGTAAATGTTTGTTTTGTAATATTTTTCGTACCTATGAATTTACAACACATTAAAACCTCTATTCACGGCACTAACAAGAATAACAAGATTATATATTTCCATTACATAAAGAACTATTTTATACCGACTTTACCTCTAACACGCACAAACTTCATAGAACTGTAACCTTGGTAATCAGGTTACAAAAATACAAAACTGAAAAATTAAATCTTCCTTCACAGAAATCCAACCGGCTGGCAAACCGAAGGAATTCCAATGTCACCGGTAAATTCTCGACACAGTGACTTCATCAAGATTTAGATTAGCGTAGCTTACATAATCTCTCAAATTCAGCTTCTTTTATTTTAACATTATCTTTTTACCAATGCATAAACAGTGCCCATGTCTCTGCAGAGAGAGTTTTCAGCCCTACTGAACCGAAAGCCCGGATTTCCTGGAGGAACCTGGTTACGCCCAGGTAATTCTAATTCTAAAATAAGCCTTCAACTCTTTACAGCACCATCTATTAATATTACATTACTATACCTACTAGCACTAAGCGTATCAATTTACTTCCATCTAACTCTCCGTATCGACTGGTAAGAGTTTCGTGATCGATATTATTAAAGGTAATAAGGTTTGTAATCAGCTGAGTGTGATGGAATCGACATGACTACTTTGACCTCCACCGATGCCGGTACCGTAGAAGATACCTTCAGGAGCTTAGGTTTGGATCCTAGTGTGATGTTCTATTATTCGTAATCCCAAAGAACCAATGCTGGTTTATTAGAACTGAGCACATACATTCACGCAAACATGCCTCGCTCTACCAAACTCACATGAATTGCTGACGGGTAGGATATTATAGAATGTTGTATATATTTACCATTCTGGTGGCCGAGTCCGCCCTGTCGCGGAGAGTGGGCGGGCGCTGCTGCAGCAGGGTGCCACGGCGTTGCCGGTGCGAGGAGGTCAGCATCTCGCTGAGGGTGGTGGAGTCAGCATGCCTGCCCCTACCTCCAGCGGTGCCCGTACCGCAGCAGATCCACTTGAAGGGAGGGATTTTCCTGAAGAAATTCACAAATCAATCTTTGTTCTCAGTCAGGTAAGTGAAATACTGCTTTGCGTCATTCTTTTATAATACTCGTATATTTAACCATTACTTAATACCCTACTTTTTTATAGGCAATGTTCTTATTAAAACTAACGGTTTTTACATTGTCCTGGCCAAAGAAGGGTACTACCGCAACCAGCACAATGTTTTTATAATTTTTTTTTAATTGCTGCAATAACATTACGTATTTTCAAATATTATTTGATAACGTGGACCTCACTGGGTGTTTTGCCTGCGCAGAGGCCCCCATCAATAAAATAAAATGAGACTAAAAAAATACATTCATAAAAGCGTAAGTGAAAAAAATCGATAAATATTATGTAAGATAATATCATTCTCACTGCAAAATTCTTTGTTGGTAAAACCAACAGAAAGATTGCTATAAAGCAACATGCTCACCTTTATACAACTATTAAAATGTGTAGGTCTGAGTTTAGGGGTAAGAAAATAAAATATTCTGATTTATATCTTGTCATTTAAATAAGTAAAAAGAATATCTTTTTTTTATTTAGTATCTTTTCAGAAAATGTTATGTACAAAAGTCGTAATTTTTTTACGAGTCATAAACTTTACAATCGACGACTTAGATCTTGTTGCCCTCATTTAATAATATAATATAGCATTAAATAAAGCGTTGCAGGGAAATCGTGCCCATACCCACCCGACACAAATTAAAATGCCTGAACCAGCTACGGAGGTCGTTGTACAACTAATAATATTATTTAATATGGGACTGTGATGTAGAAACAGCAAGTTTATTAATAATTTGGCTATTGGTTTACCTCAAGCTGTTGAAGATGTGCGTGGAGAAGATGCAGTAGATGAGGGGGTTAGCTGCGCTGTTGAGGGGCGCCAGGCTCTGAATGAGGGTGGCCACCGCTACGCTGGTCTGAGTCCGCGGGATGCAGTCATACACTTGCAGGAGGTCAAACACGATGTAAGGCGACCAGCACAGGATGAATACTGTGGAAACAACGTAGTATTAATGGATGAGGGGGCTGGCCGCGCGATTGAGGGACGCTAGGTTCTGTATGAGGGTGGGCACTGCTGCGCTGGTCTGGATGCGCGGGATGAAGGCGTACACTTACAGGAGGTCAAATACGATCTAAGGCGACCAGCACAGGATGAATACTGTGGGAACAACCTAGCGTTAGTAGACGAGGGGACTGGCAGCGCTATTGAGGGACGCTATGCTCTGTATGAGAGTGGGTACCGCTACGCTGGTCTGGGTGCGCCGGTTGCATTCGTACCCTTGCAGGAGGTCAAACAAGATGTGAGGCGATCAGCCCAGGATGAATACTGTGGGAACAACATAGCATTAGTAGACGAAAAGACTGATCGCGCTGTTGAGAGATGCTATGCTCTGTATGAGGGTGGGCATTGCTACGCTGGTCTGGATGCGCGGGATGCAGTCGTACTCTTGCAGAAGGTCAAACACAATGCAAGGCGGCCGGCACAGAATGAAAACTGTGGGAAAAACATAGTCGAACAGATTAAACCACCACGTCATGACAGTAGAAAACGATGGCTGTTTTAATACGAGTATATGTATTTGAATCTGTGACGGAATTACGTCGTAATGAATGTATTCATAAAACAATTTCAAATGTTATCCCGCTTATTTGTAGTTTTGTCAAGGATGAAAACAGATTGAAAGTAATTGAAAAAGATTGGAAATTCGTTGGCTATTACTTGAGGAAATGTTTTTGTGGTACATGTTATTAGGTACTTCAGAAGATGATAGTTTTGATTTCACGAAAGTCCAAATATGTTTCACATCTTTCCTTATATTTAACTCAGCATTCTTTACATAGTTAGTTTAACTCTCTTTTTAAGATGAAGCCATGCAAAATAATGCACAATCATATTTTGAATATTGTTTTGAAGATTTGATCACTTAGGAGTATTATAGATGCTTCAATTAAATACAGTGTGTAGAACGTATGTATATTGTCCCTTAAAAACATCGGTCATTTTTTTATGTCTTTTAATAAGCCTAGAAAAAAATAAAGTATTACGTCTATAAAAAACACTTTCAAGTGCATACTCTTCTACTTATAAACCCCTTTTTGGATATGGTTTTATTGTTTAATTTGGGAAATTCAGTTTATTTTATAATAATCGCAAAAAAGATATTTCCCCCGAACTTCACAAAATAAAATGAAGTATGTATTTTCTAGTTGTTATATTAGACATCAATCAATACGGCCGGCACTCTACGAATTTGGATTTTTAAAGTGAACCTTATGCCATGGGCAGAAAAACCATGCACTTGGCAAATCCATTTCGAATCAGTTACGCCCCGCGTGCGAAGGGGTATAGACGTCCTAGACTCCGCGTCGCTTGGTTCCGTCAAATCAATTTAACATTTCCTTGTTATTACAGTAAACAATGCGTAAAAAAGGAGTTAATGATTTTTACATGCCTTTACGAAATCAAAATTAATTTAAAAAAAAAAAAAATAGTTAGAAAAAAAAAATTTCCAATCCTTTTCCAACCTTTTCAAAAGCTTTTTCTCAAGTATTTTTAAACTCCTCCCAAAAAGAGGCATGGATTCCGATTTCAATTTTTCCCTGGACTATTGGATCACCTTAAGTTCTCTTTTGGTGAGCCTAAGTAATGAGAAGTGTAAAATTATTATTTTTTTATGTAAATAAATGTCATTCCTAATTGAGGTATATTGTAAGGCTAAAGGTTGCTAATGGGGAAGAAGATAGGGAAGAGAGAGACGACTTTTCAGATCTGGTCACCAAACACGACTTAAGCTATTACATTTCAATTCTGGATGATGGTCTTACACCAGTGCGATACTGAGAGTAACTTGAACTTATGCAATTTAAATAATATATTTAGACTAATGACAGGTCAGTGGCTGAGTAGGCATCGCCACATCACGCGCTTGGGTCACACTCAGGCATCATGTGTTCAATTCCCCAGCCCCTAAGTCCTCCATCACGATACAAGCAACATTTTTTGCTTACTGTGGTGGTAGTAGGAGATTTGATTTTCAAATATTGTCAGGTTATTTGCAATCCAAGAATGCTTGTCTTTCTTAAAAATGAAGTTGCAAATCTGACAAATTTTTTAATTTTCGGCAAAAATTATAATTTACTTTGCAATGGAAAAACAAACAATATTCAATGGAAAAACAAACTTCACCCAGTTGTGATAATATTACGGGCAATTTAATATTATCGACGTTGTTAAATAATATATTCTGGAAAATAGCATCCAGATAAACTTTTATTGACTAACGATGTGGATTGTTCTGCGTTGCCTTCATTGTTAAAGCTCTTTGCTAACAGCATTTGTGAGGTATAAGGTATCGCGTTCCTTATTTGATAAAATCATACGAATTATTGGAGAAGGGGAGTTATTGGAATGAAAAGGCATTTAAACATAACCCTTTGCACCCGACTTTTATTGTTTAATCATAAGTATTTATAATTTTTCAATAATGTCTAAGCAAAATAGGAATGTATTTTTTTTAATGTATTAGTTTGTAAGACCGTAAATAAATAGACAAACTGAAATATTTTCGTCACAAAACAAGGTCGCGGATCTTTTTTTTAATGTTTTTATTTGAACTAAAATTAAAATTCTGAAAAATTGGTTTTCCAAGTAATTTATTGATTTATTTTACTGCATGATTATATGATTTGAAATATACGTTGTATAATACAAAATTTTGTTTGAAAATTTAACAAATCTGCCAACGACCTACCTTATTGTAGTAAAAAAAACATGTTTTCTCAAAATTTAAAAAAAGCTTCACTAGATAAAAAACAGTCTTTCGGAATCTATTTATAATTTTTTGAGGAAAAGAGTCAATGCGTCTAAAATTTGATTTAAAAATGACATATTTCCGGTTTTGTCTGGTTATTCCCCATTAAAGTATGCACATTTTTGCATATTTGTACATTTTAAACCTTGCTCACCGAAGCGAGGAGGGGGGGGGGGGGGGGGTAATAAACGCTCCCCAAACGAGTGTTTTGTGCGATATCTAAGTCGTTTTTAACATCACATGTAAAAACTATTCAGATGTACTTGGTATCATACAATCTAAAATTGAGGTAACAGACAAAAATCTTGCTGCGAACTTGCCGCGAGTTCGGACGTAAATAGTAAATTTAAGATGAATTTAGATTAATTTTTACGACAAATCGGTTTATATCATGAACATCAAAAAATATGCTACGAATAAATTGAAGCTTTTACTAGCTTTTCTATGTATTGGAATTACAATAAAATTATTATTTACATAACAAAAAATATAAGCGTGAACAACTAAAAAATTTTTTTTTGCATGACTTAACTATGAAGTAATATATAAGAAACAATTTTTAAAAAATACCCTTTTATGGCTAAGACTGTTTTTGAGATTTTGTATGTTCTAACTTTTTTCATTCATATAAAATTATGCAAAAAATAAATATAAACCACTTTTTCGCTTACTTGCCTCGTGCAAATGAGACGCTCGATTTCATATTTTGAAGGCATGAGAATCGAAATATTTCTAGCGTTTAAATTCCTCTATATGGAAAGGGTTGCAAATATATGTTTTTGAATTATGCTCGAATTTAGGCTGCCTTTTGTGGCATGTATATTATCAAGGCGATGTATGTGGCATGTATATTATCAAGACTAACATAATATTGATTTTTTGCTATCTCTTTTACTGTATTCCATGCTTAATGATTGACTGCTGAGCGAAAATGAGCGACGTCCGGTTAAAATGTAAGAATAAAATAATTGTAACCAAGATCCGAATGTTACTGGAAAGGGCAAATGGAATATGAAGAAACACTATCATTAATTAAAGGTTAAGATAAATCCGAGCAAGCAATATTTGTACAGCGCCCTCGACGTGATTCTCATGAAAACATTAATACGCTATTATTAATATTATATTAGAGTGTTTCAAATCTACTGCGAATTATGGCCTAGATGTGCGACTGAATATTAAAATGGTAAAACTTTTTCGACAACTGGTTGCTAGTCCAAAGGAGAGGACTTCAGTTTAATGAAACAACTAACCTTCAATGATATAATAACAGAATTTGAATAGAACTTACACCTACGTGAAAAATAACTTTAAAAAAAAAGAATTCTTAATTTTTTTTGAAACAAGCCGTCCTAAGCTTTACAGAAACACAATATACGTCAAGTTGAATATAACTAACAAGTTGAGTCCTAATAACAATTGAGCTGTTGAGTACAAAAACGAGTCATAAAATCTGTGGATGAATGTTGGCCATGCGTTTGGCATGTCTCCCGGCAGATCTGCTCGCCTGTGAAGGGTTCATTGTAGTTTGGGTCGATCGGCAACTACCCGCTTATTGTAGTAACCCGCTCATGATCCATCAATGAGCGAGCGAGTTTCTTTTTTCCAAAAGGATCGAATGTTACCACCCGTATCCGTGATGAGTGCCGTATATGGCGATACAAGTGACCCTAGATGTACGAGTATAAATTCTGGGAATCTCGAATTTCGTTCTCGCGATAGAAAAACGGAGATGGTAGATACCTGACCTGATATCTAAAATAGGCTACATTTACAACTGCCTACCTCAATCGAGAGTGCGACGGGTACTTTCAGACTTGATGTGGCGCGCGCATCGTCTCTGTCTCTAACGTATGGCATTTTTTTCCAAAGAGCGGGTACTCTCATTCCGATCACTTCGCAAGTGGATCGTGCACAAAACGGGTCGTATAAAATGATCTAATAACTCAGCTCTAGTTCACTGATGGCTGTTCCATAGTGTGTCTGGTGATGGTGGATTTACGAATGAATTTTCTCTGCAATTATTGTGCTTCCATTTTCGGATGTAAATCCGCGCGATGTTAAAGCGTTACTATAAAACTATAAGTAGATAATTATTGTGAATTCTTATTTCCCAAAATTAAATAAAATTTGATGTAATGCACGATCCTAATAAAAATTATGCTCTTAAAGGGTTGTATGGCCCATGGTTGTTGACCTGTAACAGTGTTATAACGAGCCTCTGTCCCGAACCGTAGATGGTATTGGCGTAAATTAGATTAGGCACAGGATCAAATCATAATAAAGCGGTGTACGAAAGTGCTTAAACAACGGGAAACTTTCATGCCTCCAGATAAGCGATGTTTATGGGAATATCATTTAGGAAAGTTTGCAAAATAATAAAGACTTTTTATTGTGTTCTGGACTTGAATAATGACATGCGGATTCATTACGCTTTATTTATTTTTCCATAATACGTTATCATTTTGTGTATAAAATGCCATTATGAGATACATGTGTGTAAGAATATCAACGAATTACATTTTTTTCTGAAAATATTTTACGAAAATAAAATCTGGACACAATAGGATTGAGATATTGAGAGACTTTTTCGCGATTTTATAGTTCGTTATATTCTTTGTGAAAAGGGTATTTTCTAAGAACGACTTTTCTGTTCTAAAAACAAGTATATATTTTTAAAAGAAGTACCTTGATTTCGAACGTCCAAATTAGGGTTTGATATAAGATTTTCACAATTTTATTGTTGTGTAATTTTTTTAAATATCGTGTTGATAGACTATGTAAGGTTGCTTGTAACTTTGGCCAAAGAGGAAGTGCAACATGGCTCATTATACAATAAATCAATATACAATAAATCTAAAAATAAAAAAGTGACTAGTAAATATTCAACACGACAATATTTTTCGTGCTGAATTGTTACGATTCAGTTAGCTTTCTGTCATTCCCCATAAATTCAAATATCAAAACGTATAAAATACTATAATATAATACATTCCACGTCTCTGGTCAAAATTGTGAAAAGGTGATATGTACCCAAGATTTTTGGGTTTTCCATAGTTTTAAATATATTTCCATCAATGAAAAAAGAAGAAAAATTAACATTACGTAATTGCGTTTCTGTTTAGGGGCTACACGCAGTTAGAAGGCCGAAAAAAAGACGCTTTTTATTTTTTTTTTGTGAAAAAGTATTTTATTTTTTAACGAAAACCCAAAAATATTTAGTTGCTACATCTAAGTTTATAGGTTTAACGGCACTAAAGATTTGTAAAAATACTGATATGGTGTGCCCCTGCAGACGATCTCCTTAAGGTTTTCCAAAAAAAGGTGTTCGGCGGTGACCACGATTTCTCCGGTATCGTTCATTTGAAATAAAAAAACCAAAAAGATTCTTTTAGTGGATAGATAAAATTAAGTATTGATTGACGGAATAATCGAAATTTTGATTTTTACAAAATTGCGGCTTCGTAAAAAAAAACGACCAAAATTGCCGCGTAAAATTAAAAAAATATATATAAATGATTATTTGAAATCTCAATCCGTCGATAAATACCTGAGAAATATATCTGAGAAGGTTGTGTCAAATTTCAAAACGATCGGTAAAGCCGTTTTTAGAAATATTGGTCACCGACATGGAAAACATTGTTTTCAGAAAAATGCGTTTAAAGTTTCAGAAGAAGTTTACATATAGATATTTGAAATGATGTTCACTTAGTTCGTACAAGAAATAACATGATTTAGTCTTCAGATATAAAATGAACCCTTCATAAGGTTATTTATAACTAGGAATACAAAGAAAGAAAAGAGCGGTTACTACTCCGATCTGCACCATCTACACCACCTACGTTCTAACCGTCCTAGACGTCTTTACAAACATGCGTATATCTCGAAAAATACTTATCGGATTGATTTAAAATATTCAGGGAATATTACCAGTTAAATATACATTCCGAAAATGCAAGAAAAAATCGATTTTTCTAAAATTCTAACAACGTATAACCCCTTAAATTGTTATATAGATCATTTACGAATAAAGATAAATAATTTTATGCATACAGTCATTGGTAGGTACCTAACAGTAAAGATAAAATGCTTGGATCTTGGAACAATACTTTTTATTATGGAGTTGCTATATTATATTTCTTACATCCTATCGTCTACAACCCTTGTTGTATTCTGTCCGCTTATAGAATTCGCCTTCACTCCTACACGTCTCACGTTTTATCCCTCCACTGCACAATTATTAATCTAACGAGAATGAACATCTTTTTCCAAAATGAAAGCTTTTACTCGCCCTTACTCAACATATACGAAACGCTTAAAGTTCAAGGATCGTCCTCACCATTGGTATGAGTTATGAAAAACACGCGTCGAATAAAAAAAAACATTTCTCTAGCGCTGAGGCTTTTCATCGATTCAATACTAAAGACAACATTATTCTTTAAACCTATAATTTTCTGGGCTCGCAATGGTCCTACTGTCACTGTTTTGATTTTTCTGTGTTACAAACTGTTTGTGACATAGTTGTGAATGATGAATACTTGGAGCAGGTGGATGAGTTTGTGTATCTGGGTAGTACGTTTACGAGAGATGGGAAGGCTGATGCAGATATTGAAAGAAGGGTAAATGCCGGTAACCCCATTAATGGAGAACTGAACGCCGTTGGCGCTAATAAAAAAACTGTCAAAAGAAGCGAAGCTAGCAGTCCACAATGGAGTTCTGGTACCTACCTGATGTATGGCAGTTAGGCATGGAACTGGCAGAGGAATTGAAAGTAAAATTAATGCTATTGAAATAAGATCCCTGAAGCGTATGTGTGGTAAAACCATGTATGATCGTGTGAGAAATGTGGAGGTCTGCGAAGAATGAAAGGCTGATGTAAGCATAATGAGTAAAATTAAGAAAGGGACCCTCAGATGGTTTGGGCGTGTAGAGCGAATGAACAAAGAAAGTAGTGTAAGAATGTGAATGGTAGAAGAAGTCGGGGAAGCCCGAGGAAGACATGGCACGATCAAGTGAATCTTGAGTCGGGCCGTATCAAAAATCAGAATAATAGAAGAGTACATATGAGACGATGTATGAATGTGAGTGAAGCAAAGTGTGTGTGCCAGGACCAAGTTGTTTGGCGGTCCGTCCTATCTGCCTACCCCTGCGGGGAAACGGCGTAATGGTTAGTTAGTTAGTTAATTAGATACAAACCTTTCTAAATCTTCGAATTAATAAATGAAAACGATACGACTTCACTGGTCACTTACTGCAACATTACGTAATTAATTGCAACATTACGTAATTAATTGCAACATCACTGTACTTAGAATGGCAAGACAATGTTTCCTGATTTATTAACTTATTTATATATTTGCTTGTTTTTAAGCGCAATCTTCTTTCTTACCCTTCATCCTCCGCTTGCTTGTTTTCAGCGAGGCTTTTGGGGTTTGAGAAGGGTCTCGAATAAAAAAGGTAAAATAATGGGCATAGAAGTACGTGCCGCTCTATGGTAATGTGAAAGCCACTTAAATCCCAGTCAGCAGAAGAGCGCCACACAATAGTCTTGTTAGTGCCTCTCTTTGGCGATATTCAAATCAGCCGGCAGGCCTTTCCTACCTCCTCGAGCACGCATTTTTGCAAACATTAACCCTTAGGAACTTGCACACAAACGTCAAATTAAATAAGTGTTCAAGTCCAAGTGTAAAATAGTATATGGTGGAGTATTGTTTTCCGACAAAAAAGTATTTTACATAATATATCTTGATTAATGACAAAGTGTCAAGATGTCACAAGTCTAAGTACGCAGAGAACGAAGGAAAATAATGAAGGTAAAACTCCTAATTTTGGTTATATCCTAAAAAATAATTAACTGACTTTCTCACGAAACATTGCTTTAGCCGTATTTTTTTTTAAATTTTATTTTTTACGTTAACTCCGCATAGGAGGCCCTGAGGAAAATAATTTATTTCAAGGCCTATAACATCGTTTGGAATGCTACGCGGAGGGTCGTTTTGAGGAGGTGAAGATGTGATCAAAAGTTTTGAAAAGACCCATGCGTAGAAGAGAGGAAACACAGAGGCCCTCAAATTGTTCCATAGCCGAGCTGTTGAACTGCAGAATGAGTCGTCGAAACGTTCTCATGTGACATAAATGTCAATCGTGTATAAATGTTGGGACTATGATTACCGACAATACACAAGTGCCGAAGAGATCAATGATGCTAGTTCCTCAGAACATGTTCCACTGTAATACCTATGGAATAAGGGGTTCCATGCCAACTGAGAATAAAGTCAACTCAACACCTCCGTGAAAAGTCATTCAAAGCCATGAAAAAAATAATTTTAAATTAGCCAATAACCCTTACCTAACGTAACCTATTAAACCAATTTTTTATATGTATTTTTTTATCACTCTAAATGACTTATCTGGGATGGTTCCGAGTTGGTTTCATTCTGAGTTGTCCGGTCACCGGAATAAGGAATGCATTCTAACCTAACGCATGTTCTCTAAATATTGCAATCCGTTTGCTAAGATAATTAGTGACTAGATATGAATTGTCAGGTACTTCCCAACTTTTATCCACACATTTTCCTTCCCCTCTCCACTTCCTTTAGCCTTACAACGTTCCCCGATTCGGGGATGACATAAACCCACCAGCTCCTTCCACTAGGACGGTCTACCATCTAGGATGCATTACAATACTTTTTTTTGCATTAGAAAGGAATAAGAGGAAGTTATGGAAAGCTAAAATGTAAGGGGGGTGGTGTACTGGGGATCGGTGTGACAAGGAGTGACGGACATATGAATCCATCTCTCCTACCGCGGTGTAAGGCGATGGGTCCAGCGAGTTCGGTTGGAGATGTCAAAAGGACGCCTTCAATCAGTCTCTCCCGATCAGACGATTCCGCATTCAAGTCAAACAAGTCATCTCAGGCAGTAATCACCATCAAGAATAGCTAACCACTTGGGGTGACTATTGGTAGAGGTCTTGGTTATCCAATAAATGCTTCCCAAGGCGACGGTAAATTTTCCGGCCTCCCAAATTAATACATTTATGGTACGTAAATATGTGATCAAATAACAATGGCAAGAGAATGCCACATGTATAGCTATATAAAAGAGCTGAACATATACAAAACACGATAATATAATCTGAAATAGGAAGGACAAATTAATTCAAAGCAACGAATGTACAGAAATAAACTTACCGAAAACGATGACAAAGGTCATTTTCACCGTTTTAATCTTCGCTCGCGGGATCAAACCTCTCGAGCTCGCCCGCCTCGAGTCCACATCATCAGAAGCTGTAAAACAGAATAAACCAAGATTACATTCAACCGACAACTGCTTTACGTATTGCGCTAAACAATTTATTTCAGGGAGATAAACATGTTGCAAGTGCTAAAATCTTTGGTATCTTTGGAGCCATCGCCAACAAGAATATTATTATATTATGTAGAAAATCTTGGTTTTTTCGTTTAGTTTACAGTTTATTACAGGGTGCGGCAGATTTACATTTTTTTTTTAAATGCGCTCCATTCAGCCGGTTGATGTCGTAGCGGAGCGCTAGTGATCTCATTCGAAAGGCGGAACTATAAAGTTTTGTCCCGATACAGTTTAGTCGCCACCATGGGTTGGAATAGTGAAGAGCGTGCCTTGGCCGTTGAGGCCTACTTTTCGAATGGATGTTCTGTGATCGCAACCCAGCGCGCCTTTTGGGTGCGGCAGCATAACTTCCTTTTTTCAAAACTTAATAAAACCCATTGTAAGAATCAGATTTTTATTTGTTTTTTATAGTGTAGGCAAATACCTAAAGTTTTGTTTTACTTAGTTTTTGACGATCAAATCAGGTAGGTGCGCTGAGTTGCGATCACAGAACATCCGTTCGAAATTTAGGCCTCAACGGCAAACGCACGCTCCTCACTATTCCAACGCATAATGGCGACTAAACTGTGTCGGGTCAAAACTTTATAGTTTCGTCTCTCAAACGAGTTGACTAGCGCTCCGCTACAGCATCAACCGACTGAATATTTCATAAAAATCTATCACAAACAATATCTTTTAGCTAGCAAGTCTTCACCAAATTCATTTCATTTCAGCAGATAAAACAGTACGAGTATTTAAACAACTAGGAATCGTGTAATGGATTTTGAACGTAATTCACATGCACATTTCAAATGAAATCAATCGTCCGTCAAAAACTATACCTTTCACAAGGACTATTTTGTACAAAATTGACCTTTGTTTTTCATGAAAAAACGCGCTGTGAAAAGTATGAATTACATTATGAAATTAGAAATTATTTACGTCGAATGTAAAAATGATATTTTGACGGAAAAAACATAATTATTACAAGAATTTGCGAATTTCGAAAGACCAAATTGAAAAACTTTTAATCAATTCCAGTAATGATATTTGTTTGTGTTTGCCTGACTGATACCTGAGAAAAATTGTAATTTTTCTGATTATTATTGAGTGACTTTCTCGCACGTAACACAAAACTACAATCACAATTAACTGAGAGCTTTGTTGCTAACGGAGAATAAAGAAGATATTGTCTACCTCGGACTTAAATGTAATTATTATTAACCAAACTCAAAGTGTTACCATTGTTGTTTATTGTTTGCGCAAACATGTTTAACCCTAATCTAAAGTAGTCCTTATTATGTGGCAGCTCTCATGTCACGATCTAAGTAAACACAATGATAATAGCATAATACACTGAGTTGTTGAGAATAAGGCCGTAGACCTCTATGTGTTTTGTACATGTATACAATATGTACCCACACACATCATCCTTTAAAAGCTTTTCATACATTTGTCACGTGTCGGTTTAAGAGTTAGTATACAATGTATTTCTGACATATATATACATTTCACGGATGACGGATATTTTTTTTATTTAAAAACGTAACGCCTGGAAACAGGCTCATAAATATTTACGCCGCCTTTCCAAGAAGGATCGACGCACAGGAGACGTATCACTATTGTCGGCAGATTCCTGGGAATGTATAAAAAATATCCAATACCATTGTAAATATAAACGTAATGCCTCGGAATATACATGTATTAACACTTCGATAGAAATATTCGAACATTTAAGGTCTCAAGACGACCTTTAAAAAATTGCAAAATAAATCATCGGGCTGTTTTGCCCCGACCAGCAAAAAACTTTGTGTGTTTTGTTGTACATGTCAATAACATCTCATCGAAAAAATGTAAATAAGAAATGTTTCTCATAAAAAACATTATGTGAAATTTATAAATTCGTGTGTGGTTCCATGAAAATGTCAGACGGAATTAATGTACCTACGGACCACATATAACAAGGTTGTCGTCGAAGGCGGATGTTTGTGACATGATGATTCGTAATAATTGTTTCCGCGTAGTTTTCTTCCTTTGAAAAAATTCATCACCACAAAAGTGGTATACACACATCTGAGTCATTATTGTTAAAAATGAATAAAAAAGTTGTTTGATAATATAAACCATAAAATAATCACGACATTGGGAAGGGATCGTTAACCTTTCGGCATTATTTGTAACTTTATTGTGCGTATTCAAATGTTTCTACTGTAGGGCTTACGTTACTATGTTATATTAGTGCAGACCCGTAAAAAAATCACGGGATAGTCATAGAGGCGCTATTGCGTACTAACATCAAAACGTGTTTCACGAGTAGCAGTGCGTGGGGACCGGATTCAATAGTCTCCGGTCGTACGGTGTTAAAGCGTTGGAGGTCAAATTGGACTGATTATAGTTAAAAAGTGGAATAAGCTTTTTTCTTTCATGATTCATCTAAATTACGATGGGGATAGTCTGAATTCCCGACAAAACAGTTGAAATTTTGAAAATGACAGTTAAAATAATTCAATTATTTTTTTAAAAGCAGTTAACTAATATTGGTAGGTACATTTTTGCTGAAAATGTAGCTTAAATTCAAATTCAAAGTTCTGAAGTTCATTGAACCGGAAATACAGACAAAGAAAGAGACCGAAATTAGTAATTTTAACAATGAGAATCGATGTGAAGGCCAATACACATTTCACGGTGTTATTGAAATTTATGGCCTATTGCTCAAATTTAAAACATAATTTTGATTCACCGTCTACAATCAATTACAATCAACCGTTTACATTATTTTAGATGAGCATTTTAAAAATAGTTAAGTAATGTAAAAAATCACTTATTATTTTATTTCAATCTATTTGGGAAAGACTCCAGTTGTAAAGAAACAAAATTTATTTTGTTGTTCATCAAATTGCGTATTTTAATACATTATTTTGTAGGTGTTGGTAGGTACTTTGAAATATAAAATAATGTATACAATCATTTAAAAAATGTCTGCTTTTGAAAACTTTTTTCAAATATATCAGTGGAAAATTTTGTTGCGAAATTCGGAATTTTCAACTTATTTTTAAATTAAAATGGATTTTCACACAATTATCGAGTTTTCTTATTATTAATCATGCTTAACAGTTAATTGTTTATTCATTTAAATATTTGTAAAGTATTAACCACGATTTAAAGTAATTATTCTTTTAAAGTTTTTTCATGAAAAACATGTTGACGACATGAGTTTTCTTTAAAAACTGTACCGATTTTTAATGAAACTTATTTGGTCAAAGAAGAGTGTTTTCACAAAAAGAAATGTCTACAAAAACAAAAACAAAAATTTTCTCACTTTACAAGTGAGAAAATTTTATGTGATTAATCACTTGCAAGTATATATAGTTCACCCACCGGATGATCCCCAATTGTGACATCCTGTACCTATGAATAAATAAATATATGCATACGATTGACATTTGTCATATGAGAACGGGTCGCTTCTTCGACTCGTTTTTGAGTTCAACAGCTCGGCCGTGCCTCCTTTCTGCAACAAGGGTATCTTCAAGATCGATATTCATTCCTTCCTCTCCTTAAAAAGACGGCCGGCGTAGTCCAGCGGTAAGGCTCTTGACTCGCTTTCCGAAGGTCGCGGGATCGAATCCCGGCGTGGCAAATAAATTTTATTTGATTAATTTGTGTTATTTCACAATTTACTCATTTAAAATAATATAAAGTATATTTGCGGCACGTTCAGAGTGGAAGATACTCTCAGTATCGCCCTGGTGTAAGCCACCATCCAGAACTGAAACGTTGCTTGAAATGGCATTAGCCGTGTTTGGTGACCAGGTCTCAATAGCCAGGTACTTCCCACCTTCCTCTTCCCCATCTCCTTCCCCTCCCCACTACCTTCAGCCTCACAATTGGGGATGCCATAGTCTCACTGGCTCCAGACGCAAGCAGTTGGGACTTTTGTGCGGTATTCATATAAAAAAAGACCCTCCACAGAGCGTCTCAGATGACATAGGCCCCGATGGAAATTATTTTCCCCAGGACCACCTGTGTGGAGTTAATGAAAAGAAAACATATATTTATTTATAAAAAATAGATATCACAACCATCATCCGTTCGGTTTACTTGATAAATCCAAATAATTTGCCAATAAACCGTCTGTTGTGATGGTACTGACCTTGTCTTCCCCGCTTGAGTCTCTTGGAGCTGGCGGGAGGACTGATGACCACCTTGCTCTTGGCCCAGATGGTGATGACGATGACGGTGTAGCAGGCCGTGATGGTCAGGGCCGGCACCACGAATAGCGTTACTGACACGCTCGTCATCCAGATCTGCCACTTTTGTGGTGACCCTAGCTCGATCCAACACTGCAGCTGGTCTGAAAAAAATACAGAACATTGAAAAAAAAAACTTATTTTATTGAGCTTTTGTGTCATGTCTGTCGATGGCACGCATCGGCAGAATTACTCAACAGATAAATGCTGCCTCAAAATTAAGCAATTCCGAAGTACGCCCTTTTTTACATTAGCTCCACAGGAAACATTCCCTTAGAACCTGTTGTCTTTGAGGATAATGTATGGAAGGTCTTTTAGAGAAAGGAAGAAAAGGAGATTCTGGGAGAAAATGTGTCGAGGAGTGACAGACGTACGAATTCATTCCTCCCACTATGGTGCAAAGCAATGGGTGGAAAGAGTCCGGCTTATGGATAAAAGGTCTCTCTCAACCAGTACCTTCCAATCCGGCCCGCTACGCAGTAAGTAGGCAACCGCATACACCGCCAATACCTATATAGCTGTGCGGGATGGTATAACTTACCTGTGATATACCATACTATAAGAGTCGCGGGAATGTATGAATAATAACACTTGGCCATAGTGATTGCATTTATTTTTAACTTTAATATATTATGCACAAATTGAATTATCAATTACGACAATTAACAGAAGGATTTAGATTGACAAATGACTTGTGTTATCGACTCTGATACAGAAACCGCAATGGCGGAGCTTGTGACTTTTCGAACTTTCTCGAGACTCCGGTGTGGCCAGTGTATGTAAAACAATGACACCATTACAAAAATAGTCAACACGCCACCTACCGAGTCGCTACACCTAGAAAAACTTCACTCATGAATCCGGGCACCCCTGTCGCCAAACGTAGCGAACCACTGGGGTGACCTATGGCAGTGCCTATTGCTTATCCAATAAATGGTTCCATACCTATACCCACCCAAATTGCAAATGACTGTGGATAATTCATGTGAGATTGTTTATTTTTTGTGCAGCTAAAAGATATGCGTGAAAACCTAAAAACATAACTGTAATGAATTGTTAAATTTTAATATAAAAGTTCACTAGGACGTTGATCTATACTAATATTATAAATGCGAAAGTGAGTTTGTTTGTTTGTTACGATTTCACGCCTAAACCACTAAACCGATTTTAAAAATTCTTTCACCAATAGAAAGCTACATTACCAGCGAGTATCATTGGTTATATATAACGGTTAGTTCTGGCGTTATGAAATTTGTATACATGAACATGTGTATATTTCATATATTTTACCGGCAGGAAGGAAATGTAGGGTAAGGTGGGAGAGGGAAAAGAATAGATAATATACATTTTTTAAATGTTTTGGTAACAAATGCGACAATCTTCTAAGGACGCCAGTAAATAGGGTGATTTTTATTTTAAAGTGAAAACTTCTTTAGCACCGTTGTGATTTGAAACTCTATGAAACGAAAAATAGGAAACAAATAAAGAAACAACTAAGAAAACACTAAAAAGAGATAAACGCATACATCTATAGATTTAGCCTGCGAGAAAATGAGATACTACAATCGGTCTCCAATTTGTGCGGTGCTTCGTAGCCTACCGGTCTCCTCTCTGTGCGGTGCTTCGTAGTCCTTCCACTCTTATCTATTTAAGTTTTCTTAAGATTTTATTTCTACGCGTGTGAACAGCACACTCTGATTTTTTATTTTATTCCGTGTATAAAATTTTACGGAAAGCACAGATATTTCGAAGATGTTTTATTTTGCCAGGATTCGCAAATCTTCTTTTCTATTTTCAAAAGTACGTGAGGAGGAATTATTTTACGGTTTGATTATTATTAAAGTAAATTAAATGTTTGTAAAAATAGCCATTTACTTGATGTTGAATCAAAATAATAAACAAATCAAAATAATAGATTTGATGGTCGTTCGTAAGCTCTACGTTCAATTATTCAGCAGGAAATACAAATATTGAAAAAGTTGTCCTCGGATTTTGCGCAAAAAATATATTTTTGATTTTGATCTTATAAATCTTTAAGCACAACGTCCCTGGTACCAAGCATGTAACATCAATCTTCGTAAGGCGTATGTAATTGAATGACAGGTCTATCAGAAATTTCTATTGGTCGTTAAATAAATAATGCATTAACTACACTATGCAGTGAGGGCCGGTACTATAATCATATGGTACCTTTATTATTTCCAGGCGAGGTTGTCGACGGAGGAAAACCATCTGATAGCGCAAACTGGATTATTATAAAACGCATTTTTGAGTTATTGCTATTTGCCGTTCCAGGGTGTACGAACAATAAATTACTCCTATGTAACGCTGCACTGTACACAAAATTCACATAATCATACGAAAGGTTCCGAGAGACTGCAATGCTTTTGCCCTGAACTGAAAGTATAGCAAACGATATACGATCGAACATATGCAGTAATACTTTGTCGAGTTTTTAAATTAGTAATCATGCAATCAACAAGGACATTCACAGACATTACACAAGGAAGTGCAAGGAAATCAGGCTACAAAAAAAGGACAAAGCGAATACGCATAACAGTTTACTGTACAAAGAAACTTTAAAGTCCGCACCAATTGGAAGGTTCAAGATGTATTGTAGGAGCTACATAAAACAAGAAAAAATATAGTAGCAATATGAAATGATTTAATTAATTAGCAAATATGTTCAATTTACTAAAACAAAATTAATAAATAAATAAAAGCAAATTTTAATAATAATAATGGTATTAGTTTTTTTCATCTCTCAACTCTTTATACGAGGCCCTGAAGAAAAAATTCCCTCAGGGCCTGTGTCATCTTTGGGGATACTGTGTGGACAGTCTTTTTAGGTAAAGAAAGGAAAAAGTTAGGAAAAAGGTATGAGGAGTGGATAGGAATCGGACGGACATTTGAATCCATCCCTGGTGCTTTGTGCGGTACATGCCGATGGGTCGCGAGAGTCCGGCTGGAGATAGGTTAGGTCTCCTTCCAGTCTCTCTCGATCCGCTACATAGTAGGTGGACAAACGCATTCGCCGTCTAGACCTAGAAAAACCAAACCCCATGAACCCGAGAACCCCTGCTAAGTCACCAAATGTAGCGGACCACTTGGAGAAACCAAAGGGTGTTGGTTATCCAATAAATGGTTGTCGGGGCGGCTGTACCCATACCCGCCTCCCAAATTGAGTTGTAGACACATAGCCAACAGTCCGTGGTAGTGAAGTTATTTTTACATAAGTACTTCTAAATTTCCCGGCGTAGTCCCTGCTTTAAGCGGAATTTTTGAAAATTAGATGTGAATAATAATTTTTCTCCCATTTTGAGAGTCAAGTGTTCAGAAATTCATCAAGAAACATCCACATTGTGATTGAAAGGATTGAAAAAAGAAAGGGTTATTTTGTAATCTCATATAGTCATATTCCTCTTGTTTTGAAAGTTGTGTGTGCAAAATTTCATCAAACTCAAATGAGCATAAAAACTGCGCCAACCCGCTCACCACCCAAAAAACACTATATTATTTTATGTATAGATTAAGCTGAAGTCCCCTACGTCGCCCAGGCTTTGCTTGTAGTTTTTTTTAAATCTCATTTAGACAGCAATTTTCCTCTTATTTTGTCGCATCATTTAATCATTTATCAGTGTGCAAAATTTGATTAAAAAGTATCAAAACTCTGCTTTGAGAAGTTCGAAAAGGGAATGGAGGGTCGTTTTTCGAAAGCCCGCATAGTCAGCCACCTTCTTGTTTTGAAGGTCAAGTGTGAAAAATTTAATTAATTTTGGAGAAAAACTGTAGATTTGTATAAAAAAAGCCCACTGCCCGTCAGCCATACATAATATTTTATGTATAACTAGCTGGTTCCCGGCATGCGTTGCAATGCCATATTCAAAGAAATAAATTGTTTCTCCCTGCGTGTCCTTTCCCGTGCGTCCCCGTTTCCCTTCCGCGTCCCCTTCCCTTCCCGCGTTCCCATTCCACCTTCCTCACCTTCCCTCACCTCTCTCCCGCTCCCCCGTCCCACCAACCCCCTTCCGCTTTCCATATATTCATTCCAAGTACATTCACTTTTAATACAGCTCGCGTGTCACCTATCACATTTTTTTATTTAATTCTAATTTAATTTTTTTATACATATTACGATATTAACAAATACAAACAAATATTCATTTTTATATGTTATATAATAACAATAAATTATTATTAGAACAAACAATCAAATTGGCATCTAACATAGGTACCTATTTAAAATATCTATAATTCTAGATTCGATTCAAATTATTATGTAAGTACTTCAATTTAATTCATTAAATTAAAGAGTTTTCAAAGTTGAATTCTGATTTGACAACCTTTGTTTTGCAAAATGTCATTCTCAAATTTTTGAAATTTTATTTGACAAATTTTCGCCAATTTTTTTCGCAATAATTTATTTGACGATTGAAAAACTTTTCAGATGTCTTGTTTATGGCTGAAATAATCCAAAAACCTTCGTGGGAGTTTTAAGAAGGTATTTTGAAAGTTTCAAATAATTCTTATGCTTAATGTAGCAATACATAGACATCTCATTATTCCTCAAACACTTTTTGATTTTTATACATATAGATATTAAGATATGGATTCTACATCATAGAAGGTAGATAGATGATATCGTCAGTCAAACCAAACACAACTGCATTTTTTATTGTATGTTCCTCTCAATAATTATTATCTCGGTAAAACTGAACTGTATGATTCAATTTATTGTTATTTATTTCTGTCGATGTGTTTTTTTTATTTTCCTGACCATCGCTGTATTATTCCGACAAACTGGTTACTGCGTCTGCAGCTGCTTCAATGGTATATTTCTTACTGACAAATACATAAAAATGTTAACATTTATTATGTGTACAGGGTACAGGAATTATTGAGAAGTATATAGATATCGCTATGACGATACACACGAATTTATATTTGGTAACATGACATTTTAATTCTATCTTGTTCATTCGTTTTAAGAGATTTAGTTTGGTAAATGCTACGTTCTTCATGACTAATAAATAAACGACTAAAATCATTTCCTGCAACTTTAGATTCAAAGCGGTATTCTCTAACAGGGAAAAGTTTTACCGTTCTTCCCGGATGTTAATGGTGTGTTTGCACTTAGTTCTAGACTTGAAGATAAATATTATTACACTCCTTAGTGAGATAGGCCAAGATTCCGAATCGAAATTGCTAGAACTGTGTTTAGTAACTTAATAGTTGCGACCATCAACTTTTTATTTTTCTGTATCTTGTTATCTTTCATACTTTCGTTTAAATTGTCAGTGTTATTTTCTTCAATGATATATTACATTGATGGGAATAACCTTCAAAAGTTATAAAAATAATAAAAATTAATTAAAATTAAGTTAATAAAAATTAAGCTCTAATAAAAATTGAATACGCATTTAGATTTTTGCAAAAGGTATTCCATATAAAATCGGATATATTTATCCGAGACACTATCTAGGTTACAAACCAGTTCTTCAAATTTCTAATGAAAAGGGTAGCTGCCAACATATGGAAAAAATGAAGTCGAAGATAATATTGTTAGTTCTGCAATTTGAAATATGAGATTGACAATAATGGTTCCGCGACTTTTCATCCCGCGACAAAATATCTTCCGACAAAATATCCTGCAAACATACGTATAAAACATTCCCTAACAAAATATATTCTAAACCTAACCTAACAAAAAAAATGTGAAAAAAATAATACAGATATCCTGTAAAGACAATAAATTATTGTTATCTCTATTTTTTGTCCCATTTTACTACGTTTTAACAATAATTTATCGTCTTCACAGGATATTTGTATTATTTTTGTCTCATTTTTTTGGTAGATTAGGTTAAGTTTTAATAGATTTTTTGTCGGAGGATATTTTGTCGGGGATATTTTGTCGCGGTATGAAAACGCGCATTACCGCAAAAATGACCTTTAAATACGAATTGGAAAGACCCCTCAATCGGTTTGTTCCGGTAAGATGAAAGGTACTGGGTTTGAGTCCCAGTTACGCAGCTATATTTTTATTTTTCTGTGTCTAGTTCTTTTTAATATTTTCGTTTGGATTATTAGTGTTATCTTCTTCTTCAATGATAAAATAAAGTGGCGTGCACTTCCATCCTCTTCCCCCTACTCGATTAGTCTTTCCTCTTCCTTCTTGTTCTCGTTTTCATTCGTTTTACAAATTCCCCAATCGGAGCCGCAATAGTCCCTCTGGGTCTAACTCTTTTGTGTGATTCGCGCAGAACAATAAAAATAATCAGAAAGCGAAGAAATTCTGACAGTTTTATTTACAGAGAACACCTAAAAGGTTATTTTTCTCGCTTACCACAGACAAAAATAATAGTAAGAAGTGTTTGAGGAAATTTTAAAACAGATTTGTGAGGCATTTTCTAGAGAATATCTAGGAAACCTCAGTGTATTATCATAAGAAAGGAACTCCTCAAACGATTATTATCTTTGAGTTTCATTTGCTATTTGAGGCTGTGAAAACAAAGACTTTCATAACAATGTATACTTGAATGTAGAGGCCAGAGGCGTGCGGATTGGCGATGAATATTAATTATATAACTTCACTTTTAGAAATACTGAACCCAGATCCTGCAACTAAGCTCGGCAGTCCCTGTTTAAGCCTACAGTTAAAAAGGCTCAAAAATAAAGATTTCTCTTCTGCTTTTTGGAAAAATGTACCACAGCTGACTTTAAATTTACCACAGAATAAGGGCCCAGCATCGCGGATTCATTTCACAGAAGGCTCGCTCGTCTTGAGTGTTGTATCTAACTGTAAGCCTCTGATTTCTATGAAATAATTTTATTTAATTTATTCAATTTACTGATTAACTCTTCCTTGTTAAAAATCCCGTGGCCTCCGGTGCTGTGTAGTCAGTAAGTATATGTTACGTATTTGGAATTTTGTCAATCAGAAATCATTTTGAAATCATTCATCCGATTGCGATGAAACTTAGGTGAGTTAATGTGCGAATGTCCACGTTGGTTTCTATATATAATAGTGAGCTCTGGCTTTATGAAATTATTTCATAAGCTATTCATCCGATTGCGTTGAAGCTTTGGTGAGTTGTTGTGCGCACGCCTGCAAGGTTTCTATTTGTATACTGGTGATCTCTGGCATTATGAAATATATATAAAAAAATTGGGAAAAGTAAAGGTATAAAGTTTTGTATAAAAACGGGTGAGGGTGGGGAAGATGCAGGGGAAACGCGGGAGGGGGAGGTGGAAGTGGAACGGGGGCAAACGGGAAAGAACACGCAGGGAGAAAGAATTTCTTTTTTTTAAGTGGCTTTGCAACGCATGCCGGGAACTCGGTGGTTACTTTATAAAAAATATAAAAGTAAACTATTAAAAAAATATACTTTCATTAGAAATGCAAGCACGCACATACGAAACAACTTTAAAAATAAGATTTTATGGCTTAAATTATGTACGACAGTTTCCATTGATTAACTTTTTTTTCTTCTAAAATTAATCACAAAATAAATAAAATCGTGACCTTTAAACTCCGTTTGAAAAACGGTGTTTATGCCTATTAAATACATATATATGGCTTACTAAGAATACATACATTCTCGAAATAGGTACATCCTAGTGAGACAGGCATCGAAAAATCGCACGTAAATATACTTTTTAAAGATAAATAAAGAAATAAAATAAAATAAAAACATTTTAGCTAATAAATGAAACGGCGTGCATTGAATTTCAAATGTGGCTTACATTAAACGGAACGCCCTTGATATGCACTCACCATTGCAGATCGATTCAGAGTTTTAGATTGACCTTTTATTCGACTAATGAATCTTTCTAAAGTGCATCGTGTTGTGTTTCTAGATATACATTTTTTTGTTTATTTAACAGACCAATCTCAAGTCGAACACTTAATGTTCTTCTCCAAAAGCGACTGTGTAAGTCTTTTGTTTTACGAAGTGGAGAGTATGGTATTTTGTTGATCTCTCTGAAATTGGATGACCGAGCGAAATAACCAGGGCATGTGATTGATGTCTTAGTTCTTTTTACATTGAAAAGAAAAACAACCAACAAGGCTTCATGAACCACAGCCAACGTATTGTTATTTTTTCAAAGTTGGCATCTTAAAACTTTTAAAACAATAGAGTGGCAGACTGATTTGTCTCCTCTCCTCTCTCCTCCTTTCTCCTAAAGGTCGAATTTTCGTAAAATTTTAATGAAGTTGCTCTCAATAAAAAAACCACCTGAGAAGAGAAAAAAAAAAAAACAACTTAATTCTGCTGCCTTGAGTAGTAGAAATAATAAAAGTGGCACTTGAGGTAATCCAACCACTTTTCCACCCTGATATAACTAACAGATGGTTACTCCTTCAGGGCTCTCACAGGGACTCTATTTTTTTTAATAAGCTACACTTTTGTTGCACGAAGCTAAGCCCTCAAATGTCCCAGCAAAACAGGAGTTAGTCTGAAAACGGGGTGATGAGTTAGCGTAATGAATGATGAACATAACACGAGGTAAATACAGAAAATATGATCAATAATATATTACAAAATTTGTAGAAAAATAAAGGAATAAACAAAGTCATCACCCAGAACAATGGAAAAATAATACCTGTAAAAATACTAAGATTACAAGTTAGTCACCTGAAGATACAGGGGCTGAGGTGGAGTAGGCAATACAAAATATACAAAGTTCTAAGAACTTTATATATTTTGCACTACCAAAATCAACATAACTAGAATGATACACAGAGATATCACAATAAAAAATAATAAAAAAACAAAATTTCTAGAAAATAATTGTGGCAGATAATGGCGAACTGGTGCAGTTCTAAGACCCTAATGAAGAAGAATTAACTCTAAAACAGAAAACCTGTTCAAACGTTCACAAAAGCTCTCAAACAGAAAGCTCCGAAGTCATGAAATTTTCAGAGATTTTATCATTTAGAGTATCTTGGTAAACGCAACAGTTTTCAGCTTTGAAAATTTCGTATTTTTTTATCAGACGACAAACCCGAAGAGCATGTTTGGTGTTTTTTATATGAATAATGTCTTGTAAATATGATCTTGGACAACTGACTTGCAATGAATTGGCGGCAGATTTTATTTTTTCAAGAAATTTATTAATAAATAGGTAGGTACTGGATCGGATACAGCTACTGGATCTATATTTTAATTTAAAGAGGTACCTCCAAAACAAAACTGAGCTTGTGTGTTTGAAGGGGTTGGGGATTTTTTTAATCACTTGTCATGAAGTCATAGAGTCACAGCTCAAATAATTAATATACATATATATTAAAAAAAAAAAAAAAGAAAGACAAACATTGTTGAGTTACGAATAACCCAGTTACGAATAATCTTTGAAAATCTCCTACTACCACCACAGAAAGCCGAAAATGTTGCTTGAGTCGTGATGGAGGACTTAGCCAGCCGAGGAATCGAACACGCGACGCTTGTTCGCGGTGACGCTCGGGTGGGACCCAAACGCGATGCCCACTCAACCACCGACCGGTCAGGTTAATTTTTTCGTATTTATCGTTGACATTTTGTCCCACAGATCTGATATTAATTCATAAATGCAAAACGTCAGAAAACACAAATCAAGTAATCAATTTAAAAAGTTTTTGTACGTTAAAAATTCGAAGAAAATTAATCGATAGATTTAGTCTCGACTGACCATCGCATTGATAATTTACATAAATAATTTGATAGCTGTTCGTAACGACAGTAAATCGAAGGATAATTTTCATTAAAAGTTCGTCTATGAATATTCAGAGGGCAAAAATGAAAATTTGTCTCTCCTTTGAAAGAACTTCAGCTCCAAGAAATCATAATGATTTTTTCAAGGCTATTGAATATCTCAAAAGTACATTAAAAGTTAATGAAGTACAATGTTGTTGATTTAAAGGAAAAAAAGGTTGTTTTTTGTTTTCTTTTGTTTTAAATCAAACTGTTTTGTGTCAAGCTCAAAGATTGTAATAAAATCCATTTAAATTGAATATTTCTGAAAGAAAAACTTTTCTTGAAAGATGACGAAATACGCTTTAAAACCTTACAATACGAAATAAACATACAATTTTAGAAATATAATTTTTTTTAATGCATACTTATTTAGTTTTATGAAGGGCCGCCTTACATTTTTCTAACTAAAAATAATGACAACGAAAAAAAAACACACACATGTTTTATTACCTAAATGTGTTATAAACATTATCGTCATCTCACTTCTTTGTCGTTTCGTGCAAAATTAATTTACAGAAAAAAAACCAAAGTTTCATAATATTTTTTCAAACCGCGGTGGGAAACTTTGATTTCATAAAGTTGTGCATTTTAATTATTTTGTAGTTAACTTTTAGATTTGTAAATAAAGCTTGATTTTTTCTCTTTCTAACATCGTTTAGAGTTAAGATCATATTTCTAACATATGAGTTGATTCGAAAAGCGAACAAATTAGGCTGAAGGTTTAAGATATTTATGGTCTGGTGTGGTGTTAAAAAAGTGTGAGTATTATATCGATTCTCGGCTATAGCATCATAGCATGTGAGAGATTGTCGGCATTAAGTATAACAAATAAAAGTGGTGTTTACAAAGTAATTGTTTTATTTTAAATTAAAAAATAAATGTTTGAAACTTACCTTGAATGAGCTTTTCCTCATAAAGAATGAGTATTGGCACCGAGAAGATGATACTCAAAAGCCACGCTGAAGCTATGAGGCCTTTAGCACGCTTCCCTGTAAAAAAATTGCGAGATTATAAAAACAATTTGTTGTTGCCACTGATTTGATAACCCCTAAAAGTGTGGTTTTTTTTATATGAATACCGTACAAGAGTCCCAACTGCTCCTGTGTGGAGCCAGTGGGACTAAGGCATCCCCAAAACGTTGTGAGGCTGAAGGTAGCGGAGAGGGGAAGAAAATGGGGAAGAGGAAGGTAGGGAAGTACCTGGCTATTCAGATCTGGTCACCAAACACAGATAAAGCCATTTCAAGCAACGTTTCAACTATGAATGGTGGTCTTACCCCAGGGCGATACTGAGAGTATCTTCCACTCTGGAACGTGCCGCAAATATACCATACATTATTTTTAATTGTGATATTTATGTCATCATTTACATTTCAGAATTTTTGACTCCTAGACCCCAGAAATTCCAATCAAGTAGTTTTTTTAAAGAAATAATTTCGAAGCCTATTTGATTCAGCAATTTAATGAAAGTACGTAAAAAATGAACTAACTACGGGAACACGGACACGCCCAAAACACACTTCTTTTGGTTTATCTATTCAGTGGTTTTTGAATTAAATTAAAATATTACTCTGTCGTAAAGTATGAGCTTTCGAACCCCTTAGCATTTATTGAAACATGCAAACACCTGGCCTCTATGAAATATGGCTTTTCAAATAAAGTCACGTTTCAACCAATAAATAATGATTTATTTTACAAACCGTTTAAATCATAAATAATTGCTTAAACTCGTTAACCCTCCGAGGAGACTGGAATAAGTTCTTTTGTTGAACACATTTAAAACATATTGAAGAAGAAGATAACACTTATAATCTAAATGAAAATATGAAAGAAAACAAGACACAGAAAAATAAAAAAAGATAATGGTCGCAACTGGGACTCGAATAACCTTCGAAAGTTATAAAAAGAGAGTTTTTCTCATAAAAAATTGAACATTTAAAACAAATTAATTAAATATTTTTTTCTTTTCAAACATTTGGGGAACAGGAACCATTTTTTGAGTAACCAACACCTCTGCCACAGATCATCCCCAGTGGTACGCTAAGTTTAGTGACTTAGCAGAGGTGCCCGGGTTCATGAGGTGAGGTTTGTCTAGGTCTTGGCGGCAAATGCTTTAACCCACCTGCTTCGTGGCTAGCCGGACCGGGAGGGACTAGTTGAGGGAGACACTCTGAACTCTCCGGCTGGACTCTCCCGAACCTTCGCCTTGCAGTGGTAGGGATGGATTCAAAAGTCCGCCACTCCTGGACACATTGAACAGATTCCTACCCACCCCTCATATCATTTTCCTTCCCAAAACTTCCTTTTCTTTCTTTCCCTAAAAAGACCCTCCTCCCAGGACCCTGAGGGATTTTTTCTTTAAGACCTCCTGTATGGAGCCAATGTAAAAAAAATTTATTATTATTGTAGGTCCACGTATTTAATGTTGTTATAGAAATGTGCAATATGCAAATATACCCACATTATAAAACAAATCCTTTAATGTACAGCAAAAATAAATCTTTAAAAATCTCGTAATTGTTAGTTAGGGCATAAATAAATTTATTCGTGAAATTAAAATATTACTTTAACATAATTCCACTAGGCCTGGAAGCTTAAATAGTATCTAATAATAAAAGTTTCAACATGTTGGAAATCTAGTTGCTGTTTGATTTCGAGAACTTTAAATGCTTGGAGCGAGTACTTCAAACCTGCTCAAGTTTCGAGGCCCTATTGAAGCCCAAATGGTGAGTACATCTGGCTGCCAAAAAGCTGCGAGCTCTGTACAATAATTGTACAAGGCTAACCGACTTCCGAACCTAAACAGGTCTCAAGAAGTACGCCAAATAATTGAATTTACTAGCCAATATCACCACTTAGCCGGAGTTTCTAGATGCTCGATTACCCGCCCTGACTCTGTGTTCAGTAGGGCGGTTCGTCTAATTAATAGTCATTATTTGAGGTAGTCGATAACCCTGTGAGTAGAGCGCTCAACTAGAAGTCGGGCAAATCGGATTCGAAACAAATTACTCTATTTTCAGAAATAAAAGTTATGTTTAATTATTTTTTTATTTATTTTTTTTTTTTAATCATTTATTCCAGATCTCGGGGAGGGTAGTGCAGTCCCACGAGTTCCATATTATACATATATAATAATCAAGTAATGATAACAAGATATAAAAAGGATACATTAAAAAAAAATATTTACATGGTTAAAGAAATTTAAAAGAAAATAATAATAATAATAAAAAAAAAAATAATAAAAATAAAACTTTTTGTTTAATCTATGTCCTCAGGAAGTGGATCCATCGCTTGTAGATGGGACCCTGCAAGAAGTGGAATGCTGCCATCACAATACTATTATACAGGATGTTAAGGGACGTAATGCCTCAACTTTAATCAGCGATTACTGACATTCTCCGGAGTTAAAAATGTTAACGAAATATTGGTCTCCGTTGACTTTTTGAAGTCTATTTTTTTTTTGTTTTCTCAACTGTTTATACAGTTTTAATTTATATAACATAAAAATATTTTATGAAGGCAACATATTTATACTTACAGCTGCCCGAGAAGTTCATTGGATGAGTGATCGCGTCACACCGGTCTATACTCAGAGCCACCAGAACGTACGTGGAAGAATAGGTCACCACCGCCTGCAAAAAGAAATTCCTCATAAATATAATCAATAATTTATTGCCTACATTAAGTACAGGAAATCAAACAATCGGTTTAATGGTGAATTGTCAAATGTTTTAGTACATACTCCAAAAGATATTTTGGTAAGGTTTTAAAAGTTAATTATTATTTCGATGAAAATAAAATAATGATAATGCATCCAGTTTTATAAAGATACAATTTCAGACGTATGAAACGTCTTGTAATAAATAAACTAATCGAATTCACATAAACAAATAGTCCAGTAAAATATGTACGACGTGTGAATAACCTTATTTAACAAAAAACTGTCTTTTCTCAACCCTCAACATTCAACCCCCTTGTACCAATGAGAAAAATATATTTATTTTTGTAATGTAACGTAATAATAAATATATTAACCACGGACTTTTGCATAATACTCGTGTCTTCCCAAACAATTTTAACTCATCCCGTGGCTTTTTAAATCTTAAGTGACTAATTTTAAAGTACATTATTATTAAAATTTTGTATTTTAGAAAATATCAAAAGGTGTCCCGTATAAATAAAATCGGATATGTTTTCCGAAACACTGTCTAGGTTACAAACCAATCCTTTAGAACTTCACAATCATTTAAAAAATATAGCAGCCAAAAATGTGGAAAAAAATAGTCGATGATGAGATATTAATAATTCTGAATTTGAAATGTGAAATCGAAAAATGACTTGAAAAAAAAGGTGCCAACGAACGATTTAAGGCGTTTTTTCCGGCAAGACAAGAGATCCTGGGTTCGAGTACCAGTTGGGAACGTTACCTTTTTATTTTTATATGTCTTGTTCTTTTTCATGTTTTGGGTTAGCTTTATAAGTATCATCTTCGTCTTCAATGATAAATTGAATCGGTGATATAATCTTCACAAGTAAATTTAGCAAGGATTATTCCAATAAAAATTAAATATTTTATATATTCTTATTCAGAAAGGTTGTTGATTTTGACAGCACTATTGTTTGCGTTTGACAACGAGTGGAACATATTACCTACAATGATCACAACAGGTCAAAAAACTGAGAGTAACATATCACTTCGTAGACTTGAAAGAGTCGCAAAAGTATAAACCGAAGGGATCGGAAAAAGTGTATGGAACATCTAATACATAAGTAACATCTAATAAAAAAATCGGATTCGAATTTTCAAACTTCAAACTAGCCCCCAAAAAACCAAACGTCGCAATGGGCACTGAGCATTACACAACGGCCAGAGGATGGGAAACCTAAAGTATCATAAAAAGATTAACTATAATTAACTGTGAGCAAAGAGCAAGGGTCCAGGAAAAGTGTTAAGAGTACAGTTATCTTATTCATGATTGGGATGGCCGTGATGATCTAAGTTCATGGCGGTCGTGTCCCTTTCCGATAGATTAAATCAAACCGACCAACAAATGAGGTTCCAGACAAATTGAATACTTCGGTGATCAGTTGACAGGGTGTCCTTTTGACATTGTTTATGTCCGTTAGCCTTTTGTCTTCTGAGTCAACCTGTCATATTGGCACGCTTGTGACACGTGACATGGGTTAGCTTTTACATCTCTTTGTGAAGCGTTCTTTGGATCGGCTGCCGTTCAATCAACTTTCGAAAGATTTTGCACAAAAGGCAGAATTGAAAGACAAATTACTTTATACCCATTATCTTAATATAGTCTAGACAATGATGAGATCTGGTTGGCTCTGGTTCCAGCATCGTGGGCTTAAAAACCGAGAATGCTTAAAGAATTTTTTATAGATACTTTGTTATGATTGTTATGAGTCATCAATACATCGTAGACGCAGCTCATAAGAATCCCAAGGGTTATTTTGATGCCACTAATTACCGATCATCTATACGTTTACCTATAAATAGTTGATTGACCAATTTTCTTTGCTGACGTCAAAGCTTAGGATTTTGATCACATCATCAAAGCTCTTACCAATAATGAATAGTCATATTCCCCCAGGACAGGAACCCACTTCTCCTCACCGAAAGATAGTGGCTAATGCCAGATTTTAGAACCGTCTCTCTCATTATATTTGTTCATGTGTAGTTTGTATTTTAATACTATGCTTTGCATCAGATGCAAAATAATTCATTGTGAATTTATCTGATCTCGAATAAATCAATAAGTTCATAATTCCAATAATATAAACAGGACAATATTTAGGACATTTTATCAGCACTGTTATTGATTCAAAAGCAACAGGTTAGTTTTGTATACCTACTCTTTACTAGTATAGTCAAAACCACATTGCATTGTAGGTACAATTGAAATATTTAGATGAATAAATAATATTCGAACAACGTAAAATAGAAAATAGACCGAGAACCTGAACGTGGAAGCTTTCCTATATCCGGGATGGACCATTTACGTACTGCTGTATATACATATTTACACAGGATTTTAAGGGACGTACCCCACTTACTTAAGCCAGTGATTCCTGACTTTATTTGGAGTAAAAATGTAAGTAAAATTTTGGTCTTTACTTAAAAGTTTTTTTTAAAGTTTAAATCGTAAAAATCAGTACGTCTTAGACAGTTAGGGTCGGAGTGAGCGGTTGAGCGTTTACTCGGCCGAGTGACTAGTGATAATGTGTGGAAGACTTTTATGTTTTCTTGATTTTGAAGAAAAAAAATCACCCGAGAATAAAATTTCTTTAACATTTTTTGCTCCAAAGAATGTCAGAAATCATCGGTTAAGGTAAATCAAGAACATCCCTTAACACCCTGTATGAATACTCGTGTATATGTATTTTTTTACTATAAAAACAAAGACATTTAAGAAGGTTTTCTTTAAATTATCCCTCAGGACCCTTGTCATCTTTGAAGATGCTGTATGAAGGGTCTTTTTAGGTTTTAAAGATTTTAGGGGTGGGTAGAAATCTGGGGTCAATGTGTGCAAGAGCGACGTGATGGACATATGAATCCATCCCTTCCAATGCAGTGCAAGGTGATGGGTCGAGAGAGTCTGGCTGGAGAGGTCTCCCTCAACCAGTCTTTCCCGATCCGGCCTGCCACGGAGTTTGTAGACAAACGCATCCGCTGCCAAAACTTAGACAAACCTCACCCCATGAATCCGGGCTAGTAAGTCACCGAACTTAGCGAAAAACTTTGGGTGATAAATGGCAGGGGTGTTGGTAATCCAATAAATGGTTCTCATACTCACCTCCCAAATAGTGGAAGATTCTCCCATAAACCTCTTCTAGATTTTCGGACAGCAAAAATTACAAGAATCGTAATTATTTAAAATAGTCTCAGGTTCAGGAATATTTCTGTATTGCCTTTCGTAGTCCATTTAACACCAAATTGCTTTATGATGTATTTTTCTACAAGAAAAATTCTCTCTTGCCATTAGGTAGGTAACAACGTCTTGGTAGTAACAATTTTAAGATACTTACCAATTATTTGTAACGCCGTTTAAATGCGCAGCAAATATATTATTAGGAGATAATTGTATAAGTGTGCTGCAGACAGTTAATTAAGAAGACCTTTGTATCGCTTTGTATTTGGTTTCATTAAGACCGCCGAGAAAATTTTCTGCAACATCTGTAGACTTATGAAATAGCTTTAGACATTAAATTTAATAACCAGTTATTTTCTCTTTAATGTCTCTGTTTAAACTCGTTGCCCATCCATTAAACAAGAACGTTATTTAATACTTGAGTCATTCCAGCGAAAATGTTGTGCACGTTTATCATTTTGACTTTTTTATGTCCGTGGAAGTGGATCTGTCAGAAGTGAGCATGCCCGTTAAATACAGATAAATATGACGATTTTAAAAATGATTTAAATAAATGTACTGATAAGCAATATTCTAATTAATGATATGGTCTGTTGTCCATTAATAACATCGCATTTTAAACGAAATTAGAAATAAATAACACATTAGAAAGATAATTTTTATCTTGTCAATATCCGAAAAAGGTTTTGTTAGAGTCGATGATTTAACCCCTCGGTTAATTTGTTATTTTTTCGGAACAACTCATATAAATCATAGAATTTCTTAGAAATCGATGTATCTCTCTAACTGTCACAATGAGAAATATAATATAAACAGTGTTAGAAAGAGAAAACATACCACCTAATTTTCAAATCTACAACCTTTCAAAGTTTCAAAGAAATCAAAGTTTCGGGTGGCAATTTGAAAAAAAAATTACGTAAACTTGGAATTTTTAATTATTTCTTTTAGATAGAAAAACAAAAAAGTGAGGTGACAGTTAAGTTCATAATACATTTGTGTAATAAAATAAGTATTTTTTTACTTTTTCAAAACTTATTCTTATTTGCATGCAAAATTTTTATATTTCAAATAGTTATATGTTTTTCTTCTTCAAATGCAGCAAATTTATTTTGTGGCACCATTTTTAATTATAAACTAAAAGATTTCTTTGTTTTAACCATTTTAATTGGAGTTGTTAGCAGTAGATGTTAATTGTGCGTTGAGTAATCAACGAATTTCTCATCAATATAAATGTGGTGAAATCATAAAAAATTAGAAAGGGTGAATTTAAATCTTAATATTAAAAATAATCAGAAAATATTTTTAAATTACCCAATTTTGAAATCATTCCCTCTGTAAATTGTGCCCTCTAATACCCCCCTTCCCCCTCCCCATTCATACCTTTCCATTGACACCGCTAAGTTTATTAATTCATAATTAGTTTTTAACAAACCCTGAGGAAGGGAGCATCGCTCTCAAAACATGTCGGTTTTATAGACATTAAAAGTGGTTAAAACAAAGAAATCTTTTAATATAAAGTTATATAGAATGAAACAAGTTCTTTGTTTAAAACCACTTTATTTAAATTTATATTCGTCGACCGGTTTCGATCGAACTCGACCTTATATGTTTATTGTCTTATTTACCTTCTTCATATTCGTCGATCGGTTTCGGTCGAACTCGACCTTCTTCAGGACAATAAACATATAAACTAGTTTATATGTTTATTGTCCTGAAGATAAACTAGTTTATATGTTTATTGTCCTGAAGAAGGTCGAGTTCGACCGAAACCGGTCGACGAATATAAATTTAAATAAAGTGGTTTTAAACAAAGAACTTGTTTCATTCTGTAAAATGTCAAGCCACAAAGTGTTTGCTTTCTTCGATAATAAAGTTATATGTTTATTTCGATTTATAAAATTTGAACGCATATTTCTTAACCTTTCAAAAACAGTTTTTAGTTTTCGGATCCGTTCAGAAATGATCCATTTATTGGATTTTATTTCAAAGTGGAAATATTTTGACCCTCTCACAAAATATGGTCAGGGCCTGAGTGGTTAAGACACAGGTACAGGAAAATATTTAATAATAATAATAAAAAGATTATTTTTTTAGACAGTGGGATAAGAATTAAGAAAAAAAAAGTTTATTTACCAAAAACATTGGTAAATTGGTAAACATATTTCCAAAGTTTTTACCTGTTTCAGAAAGTGTATTGGTGATTGCCTCGGGTACCAAAAACCTTCGTAATAGTTTTGCCTGTTTAATATTATGTATTATATCCTTTAGATGATAGAACTGAGAAGTTAAACTAAGTTTTACTCAGCGGGTCTCATATGAGCAATGTTATTTGATAAGTTGGTATATACTGTAAAGTTATATTAAAGTTGTGATACAGATATCACAACTGACTTGTTTATGACTTTCATGCTCTCGTCGCTGTAACTTTTGATGGATGAATAAGACGTTGAAGTGGTTGGAATGAGCGCGAACGGAGAAGGCGGAACAATGGGACATTAGACCGCTTTACGACTTACCTGGAGGAATCTAATGATCTTGCAGGCGAAGTTCCCTGCGACCCAGGCGATGGTAATCTTCTGCACTATGTCCGTCAGCACGCTGATCAGCCCCACACATAAATCTGCAACAAGATAGACAAACACCGGTCAAATTGTGACACTACGTATAAACAACGCTCAGTACAAATAAGACTGCTAGACTTATATTGATATATTTCTCTACACACGGTGAAATATGTGCCATAAACAGTCGAAGAAATAACTAAACATACCTATAAGTACAAACATTATTAAATAATACATAAAGGCAGGTATAAAAACTTAGCGTAAAGTTTAAAGCTTAAAATATTTCTTATTCAAATGCAGCAAACTTAGTTTGTGGCACCATTTTAATTGAAAATTAATAAAATACTTAGTTTTTACCACTTTTATTGTTTATAAAACCAACATGTTTTATTGAGCTATGCTCACTTCTTCAGGGTTTACTTGAGTTTTAAGTTAAGTTGCACGAAACATGTTGGTTTTATAAACAATAAATAATTTATACTTTCATTAATCCATTCATTAGAACGCAACTCGTATTCTATTTTCTGACTCTATAAATCGCAAAGTTTGCTCACCAACTGTTCCGATGTTCGGATCTTTTGATTTGGGGTCTCTAGATACCTGGGAAAAACCCTCTACTCGCGAAAATAGGAAAGCTGACTGATAAATTCTTCTTCAGGTATAAACGGATGTATTGATATCTTTTTTAAGATAGAGGTGCCACACTTGTTTTCCTATAATCATTGATTACTGAAATGCTCTAATATTAAAAAAAAAAACATAAATTAGAGATTTTCCTCTGGACCAGTGATTCCCAACGTGGAAGATATATCCTCTGGGGGCGTTGGTGAGATCCAGGGGGCGGTGGTGGACTCTAGGAAAAATGTGAGAAATACTACAACGGGGCGGTGAAAGGCTAAAATAAGGGTTAGAGGAATATAAAAATATACGTTTTCGTAATAAATTCAAGTAAATCATAGGTACATCATTGCAAGAATTTAGCATTTTGCGTTATTAAGTGAATTGATCAATAATTAATTAATATGTATTATGGATGATTTAGCACTTAGTTTTTTTTTGTTATTTTGATCATGTCTTTCAAAAAAGCCTGTTTTTAATTTGTTTAGAAAGCAAGAAACCCGGGTTACGAATAATCTCGGAATGTTTAAAATCCATCATTAATAAGTGAGGGTGCCGAGGTGGGGTTGAATAAAAACATATTAGAAAGCGGGCGGTGAGTTGGGAATCTCCGCTCTTGGCTCTTTCTGTTCAAACAAAAGTTTCTTCAAAAATTGCCAAGAGATTTCCATTCTGAACTTTAAAATCTTTTTCATTGATGTTCTAATACTGTAAAGCATTTTTGTCAAGTTTGCAAAAATGAGATTTTCTGTTATTTACGAGAAAGCTTCGACGGCAAGCGTCTACGATCAACTTTATGAATTCACCGAAATCAAACCATATAATACATGTACAGTCGAAGCAGAAGTTTGAAATATTAAACCCTCTCTGCCATAATACAAATATTTACGGATACGCTGCATTGTCTTCTGGAGAGATGTTTGATGGATGAAAGGGCAGACGAGGTCGCTTTTTGCCAAATTGTTGGCAGTTCCCCGCGCGCTGCCGCTGGCCGATAACTTCCGTTGACAGAGTTTGATGGTGGCCTAAAATGATTTATTGTTAGTGATTTTCTCCAGCGGAGAACTGGAAAATAAAGGGAACAATGTGATGCAGAAAATTTAGCTACCATAAAACCCCCGTCGCTTGACGGCAAATACTCGAACTTGTTATACGTTCACCAAACGAAATGGAGCAGGAAAATGACAAACGTAACAAGAATACATTTCGCTATGAAATCACCGAAGAAGCCTTTATATTTGATTGAATCGTTCATAACATTCTAAGTCTCACGAATTAACTCTTTTGAATAAAACACTCGAAAGTTTCCAAGGATCTTGTATTATGGATCTTCGAGAAACTAAATTCCATTCAATCGAGTTTATGAAAGGGCATTTAAAGCTACGAAATTTATCATAATGTAAAATTAATCCTAGGAGTATATTTAAGAAAGGTAAGTATTGCCTTTAATGATAATGGCTTGCAATTTAGCAAAAGCTTTATAAAGATGTACATTTCTTTAAAAATAAATTTAATTATAAAAAAAACATGTATTTTTTTCATTCTTACGATAATGTGGGGGGAGACCGAGCGCATTGTTATGGGGATACATCGATAAATCACACACCAAAGCAAATTTTGGCGCGCATGTCTATGGTGAACAAGCGCGAAATAGCCGGCTTATCAAATCTAAAAATCTAATAAATAAATTTGAATTTCGTGTGCAAAGTAATTTTCGTTGGAAGAATTTTAAGTCATATTATCATCTTACCATAATAGTTGAGTTAATTTATATCATATTTTTGATATTTCGCTTCCTTCTGCTTAGTTTCTGAACGGTTTCTTAGGCGTTATAAACTTGGTGTAAATGATATAACGTTTTTAATGTGAAATGCGTCAAATGGGCTAGTAGTTAGATTGATCAGGTGGCAAGTTGTGACATGTAACAATGTGCCGCACCTAGATACTTCGTTCCTCAGTGAGGAGCCCATTCACTTTTAACCCTCGTAACCTAATATATTAATTTATCAAATTCTAGATACATTTAAAAATCGTTAGAAAATACCAGAAAAAATACAGAGAGAGAAAGATTCGCAGTAAAATTAAAAAAAAGTTGAAAAGTATTTGACGATGTGCGATAAGAAAATGAAGAAAACTATCTAAGAAGATTACTAATAAGAATAAAGCAGTTCTTCTTCTTTGAACTCAAAAAACGTGAAGTGCTCGTGTCTCGTGTGTTTTGAGAGTTACGCCTGATCCAAACCTGGAGTGGAATGAATCCAATGCCCTAACTGCAAGCATTGGGCTCATATTTCTTGTATTACTGAAAAAGTTAACTTTGTTTGTCAAAATTGAGTCTCTGATGAAGATTTAAGTGGTGACTGATATAAAAAAATGTTCATTGGAATTAATAAACCGATTTACAACGGTGTCAACTATCTTTTGTTTTATTGTTGTTGTTGGTAACAATGTGCCCCCACCATGTAACAACGTTTTTAATGTCTAATTTTATATTTTTGTGACCTAAATTTTGACTGAAAAAAAGTTTTGTTATTGATAAAAGTGTGCACAATTTAAAATATATATTCTTTTGTTTCTTTAAATAAGCGGTCGTCCAATAAAAAATACTTTTCGTTTTTGAAGCAACAAGCCCCGCCTACCCTTATTCTTTATTTTTATAAAATTCATTTTGTAAAGTTGTAGCCTTAAAAAGCTGTGCTTTCTTCTAAGTAAATTATGATTTTTGATCTATTATTGTTATTCAAACAGATTGATATGTATTAGAAATTGAATGAAAATATATTGGTGTAATATGAAGAGTTTTGTACTTGTGAGTCTTACATACATGTTTAGGAATAAGTATTATGAACATTATGAATACGTGATCTTGAAATTAAAAACAAAAGCAAGGTTTTGAGTGTAGTATTAATAAAATGTATTGTAAACAGTTTGATCCAAGCGATGACCGTAAAAATCCTATCCGATAGACTACTTCAACCAAATTAGTGCTGGGCATTAACACCAAATAAGATTAGAAAAAAAAAAAAATTCTGCCAAAATTTACTCCAGAGGAAGACTGGAAACGGACGACTTCACGGAAAATTGATCATACAAAAATACTCAATTTTTTATAAGAAAAACTCTCTTTTTATAACTTTTGAAGGTTATTCCCATCAACGTAATATATCATTGAAGAAGAAGATAACACTTATAATCTAAATGAAAATATGAAAGAGAACAAGACACAGAAAAATAGAAAAATACAATGGTCGCAAATTAGAATGATTGTTCCAATAAAAAAGAGTAGTTGCCTACAATATGGAAAAAAAGAACTAGTTGAAGATAATATTGTTGATTCTAAATATTTGAAATATGAGATTGACAAATATGACGGTTTGACAGAAGGTGGCAATAGCGAAATTGGATAACGCGCACGTCCCGGTTAGACGAGAGATCTGGGTTCGAGTCCCAGTTGCGACCATTGTCTTTTTCTATTTTTCTGTGTCTTGTTCTCTTTTATATTTTCATTTAGATTATAAGTGTTATCGTCTTCTTCAATGATATAAAAAATACGTTCTGCAAACTTTTACGTCGGGAGAAGTACCTGAAGGCGACCTGAAAGGTCACCTCCAGAGGTTATAAACTATCTGATCCGCCAACCGAATGAAACCGATGCCAAAATTTAGGTATGAATTTCCTCTCTACGAATGTATCGTTTTGTAGAAACATTATTTAGGAGAACCGAAGGCAGACGCAATTATTTGAACGAAAATGCCTTTCTTCTTACTAACACTCTTTTAACTATTATGCATTGATGGATTCACGAGTTCACCGCAAATATTAGATCGGCAGAATGACATATTCGTAAAGAAGTATCCTTTACCTAAATTTTGGAATTTGTTTCATTCAGGTAGCGGATGAGATGTCGCTTTGCCAGGTGAACTTTTAGGTTATCCGCCAGGCCCTCGTCGCTTTCACAGGCAATAAAATATCTCATTTACCACTCGAACGAAACCGATGCTAGAATTAGGTATGAGTTCTTTCATTACGAGTATTCGTTCTGCTGACAATCTCATTTGGTGTTAATGCCCAACGCTCAATTGGTTGAGGTGGCCTATTGATAGGATTTTTATGGTTATCGCGTGGACCATTACGTTCGAATACCTAATTGCCAATGAGGTACATGTTCTAACGTTCCATTTAAATGCAAGTACAGAGAAAGGATTTTGTACTTAGCTTTACTACGGCTAACCTGTAAAATAAACTCCTATAAACCATTACAACAAACTATGTGAAATATTAATTTTATGAACAGCAATGTGAACTCGAGACCTCTCAACGTCGGACTTATCTAACTAACAAGCTGTGATGCAGATAGATACATACTAAATTTACCAAAAAAGGTTATCTTTATAAATATTGAAAATTTTTTGTTATTAAAATCTGTGATAGTTTTGAGTGTAATTTTCCTCCAGCGAGACGCGTCGATAGGCACGATAAGCACAGATAAGTACCTACTGGCGAATGGTTGAAGTAAATACCAACGTGTTTCACTTTATTGCTGGAAAATGTTCTGGAAGCAAACATTTTGGGGTGGATTGAAATGTTTCTATCGGTGGTTTATCTGTTTATTAAGATCAAATGGCGGCTGGCATAGTCCAGCGGTAAGGCTCTTGACTAGCATTCCGAAGGTCGCGGGATCGAATCCCGGCGTGGCAAATAAATTTTATTTGATTAATTTGTGTAAATTAGAGTCCTTGCGAGAGCCTTGAAGGAGTAACCATCAGTTACTTATACCAAGGCGGGTAAGTGGTGGATAACCTCCAATGATTAATTTTTGTTATTTCACAATTTTTTAATTTTAAATAATATAAAGTATATTTGCGGCACGTTCCAGAGTGGAAGATACTCTTAGTATCGCCCTGGTGTAAGACTACCATTCAGAATTGAAAAGTTGCTTGAAATGGCATTAACCGTGTTTGGTGACCAGATCTGAATAGCCAGGTACTTCCCACCTTCCTCTTCCCCATCTCCTTCCCCTCCCCGTGAATACCTTCAGCCTCACGACATACTCCAATTGGGGATGCCATGGTCTCACTGGCTCCAGACGGGAGCAGTTGGGACTCTAGTGCGGTATTCATATAAAAAAAATGCAATAAAGCACCCTTACATGTTCAGACTGATAAGAGTCTAGAAGTTTAAATACATATAAGAAATGCCCAAAAACTGTAATAATTCAAAGATGTTGAAAAGAAATTCAGAAAAAATTGTTTTAGTAGCGTAAAAATGCAGAAAAAAGTAATGTTTGCCTAAAGATATAAAATTAAAGTACTCCACTGAATCCTATATATCTATTTTAAAATGAAATTACATTTGAATATTAAAAAAAATGTATAGGTAGCTTCAAAGCGGCGTATAAGCAACTACTACGAGCTTGAATTTATATCTAGTTTTTCGAAGCGAAAAATCGAAATTCGATGGAGAGTTATATCATGAAATTATTCAGCTACGTGGTATTATTTTTAGAATAACGTTAGGTATGCGTGGGCTAATCTATTGTCATTAAATAACGATGCCTCTATAGAATAGTGGAATCCGAATTCTGAATTATCCACCGCTTGAAGGAACTGATATACTAAGTTACTAATGAGCTCACAACCCACTGTTCACCGTGCGTAGCGTGGTCTGAATCGGAAAGGAGTTTCTCGTAATTTCACGACACGTACGTGCATTTGATCTCTTTATGTCGACCCTATTGAATCCCCGCTAAGGCACCACGCTACGGCCTTTATGCTTATAACAAAAAAAACGTACGATAATTGTATAAAAAAATTGACATGAGCTGAAGGAGTCCTTTTGTATTCTGATGTATTATTTAGGTATACTATAAAATGTTCTAGAATTGTAATGACTTTGACGATAAAACAGAATGATCTCTCCCGTGAACTGAAGAGAAAAACAAATAGAAGTGTATTTAGGGCACTCATAGAAGTGTTCTATGAGTGCCCTTAGTAATATCAATTTTACCTTACCTCAGATGAAGTAGATCAAACGTTTTCATACACCGAAATTCTTTCTTGAAAAGTTCAAATTCAAACAGTTTAAATTTTTTTCTTGCAAGCCTTGAGTCTACAGGTAAATTGGTTACTTCAATTAGTATTCAAATCAGTATAGATCAATGAGATCACACTTCTAGGTATTTTCTGTTCAGTTCTCCCATGGTATGGATGTCATTGTGCTGTGTGCCGTATTTGATGAGATCGACAAAACGAACAAACAACTCGATTAAGTCCGCAGACCCGACGAACTTTTAAATTTGTGACCTAAATTTGGAGCCCAGATTTGGGGTCGAATTTTCAGGATTATTCTGAATATTTTAGATTGTCTTTGTTGAAACGCAGCGGAGGTCATGATTTATTTTAATTTACTTACACAATGGCACAATTAAAGCAATTATTTATTCTAATGCTGACAAAAGTCTTGAGAAATAATCACGTATTAGGCATTAAATAATTACTTTTCAAACAGTAAGAGAGTACGATTATAATATTGTCGAAAGCTTTGAAAAACTTGTTTTAACAAACTCATTGACATTTTTAGGAAAATTATATAACTTTGCTTTTGAGCTTACCGTCTTGAATGGATGTTTCTTTGTTGTGGATGTTTTTTATTTCATTTGTTTGTTCTTTATACCGCTCATCCGATTGCGATGAAACTTTGGTGATTTGTTGTGCGCATGCCCGTAAAGGTTTACATATTTATATATATATATATATATAGGAGTGGAAGATACTATCAGTATCGCCCTGGCGTAAGACCACCGTTCAGAATTGAAACGTTGCTTGAAATGGCTTTAGCCGTGTTGTGACCAGATCTGAATAGCCAGGTACTTCCCCACCTTCCTCTACCCTATCTCCTTACCCTCCCCACTACCTTCAGCCTCACAACATACCCTGATTGGGGATGCCATAGTCCCACTGGCTCCAGACGGGAGCAGTTGGGACTCTTGTGCGGTATTAACTGTAAGAAAAGGGTGATCTCTGGCGTTGTAAAATTTGTATAAAAAATTACAATGGTTGGCGAACGAGTTGTTTGAAAAATGGGTGAATTTCATATAGTTTAGCGGCAGGGAGGGATGGCGAGAGGGGTTGGGGAACCCGGGAAGGTGGAAGGGGAACGCGCGAGGGGTGGGGGTTACGCGGGACGGGCGTATGTGGGAGGGGGAAAGGCGTGGAAAGTGAAAGGGGATCGTGGTAGAGAAAAGGAACGCGGGAGGGTAATGTTTGAATGACATTGCAATGCTCGCCGGGTACTAAATACTAGAAAATGATTAATAATAATTCAATGTCACGTAAGGGTCGAAATTAATTTTTTTTTTTCAATTTCATCTGCTTTTATATTAAATTTCAACTCTGTAATGAAATCCACAATTGAATTCCTAAGGCTCTCTCAAATTTATTAACCTAAAAACGAAATTCTCTACTAAGTACTACTTGCTGAGCTATTTGTTTATTTAATAAAATTTGGTATTCCATCCACCAACACGGAAAAAAAAAACATTTAATTTTATTCATGACCCAAGATATATTTAATATTTAACATTTATTTAACGATTCGTTTGGAAGGCCTTAATTTTTTACTTTGTAATTAAGAACATAAAGGTGTCAGTTCTTATGCATAATTTTGGTTCCTTAAAAAGGGCTCCAGACCTTGGCCGTGTTTTCCTGATGCATAAATCCCAACGGTTGACATGGTTGCCTATATAATCTGTTGGTGGCATTGCGTATACAGTACAGTAACCTATCGTTCGCGGATCGCGAGCTCATTTCGTGTGGCCCTTGAGTCTTTTCGTTCCGACCACTTGGTTAAATAAAATATCCAAGAAATGCGGTAAAGAATATTTAATCTGCTGCTAAGGGGCTGTTCTGTTTCGCAAACGAGTTTAGCGGAAAACCGATCATACTTCAAAGTTTTTGAGTTAGCCGACCAAAATAATAAGATTTTTCTTACACATTCACAAAAAGACAAAATTTCGTGATTATGTGATGTCATATTTGGAGACGCTGTGTGGAGAGTCTTTTTAGGAAAGGAAGAAGAGAAAGTTCTGGGAAGGAAAAGGGTATGAGGGGTGGGAAGAAATTTGGCGGTCAGTGTATCCAGGAGTGACGAACGTTTGAATCCATCCCCACCACTGCGATGCAAGGCGATGTTCCGAGAGGAGATGGAGAAGTCAAAGGGATTCCCTCAACCATTCTCTCCTGATCCGGCCTGCCACGCATCTGGTGTGTAGACTCATCCGCCGCCAGGACCCGGACAAACCTCACCCCCGTGAACCCGGGCGCCTCTGCAGGGAGCAGGGGCCGTATGCCACTTGGGGTGGCATACGGCAAAAGTTTTGGTAATGCAATAAATGCCTCCCGGGGTGGCGGTACCCATACCCGCATCTCTATTAATGTATTTTAAAGGTCTCCGTTTTATAAAATCCCAAAAGTTTTCTCTAAAAATTTTTACTTTTCGAACGATAAAAATCAAAAGTTGCCCAAAATTTATGTACAATATTTTTTTTATTTGTTCTTTAATATTTCAGAACGATAATAATCGACAACATTTATTATCTGGCCTCGAAAATTTAAAATTTTCGCCTGCAGCGCTTTCTTGTTTGAAAGATATTATTCTTTTATTAAAAAATTACCGTTTTAGAAAATGCCTATAGATTTGCTGCAATAGAAATAGACTGCTAATTTAATAATGTCAAGCTGTACCCTATCCCTGCATCCAACAAAAATAAAGTGGATAAGGCCCTACGCCTAAAAAGGTTGTACGAAAAAGTAAAGTACGGCGCCGCGCCGTTTCTGTAAGGCAGAGGCTGCCCGAATAGTTCTTCAATGGAGCCGCCAATCTCATGCGGGCTCTACCGTCTTACGTTTTCAAACCATCATCTAACTGAAAGGTTGTTTTTAGCATACGTCTTAAATACGTGATGATAGTATTACAATTTATTTTTCATTGATTTTTAAAATAATTTTAATAAAAAGTCATATAGAAATGAAATTCCACCACGAATTCAACGATTTAAAACTTATTGTTTCATTTATTAACGTATTATCGAAGAAAGCAAACACTTGGTGGCTTGACATTTTACAGAATGAAATAATTTCTTTGTTTAAAACCACTTTATTTAAATTTATATTCGTTGTTAATTTTAAACAAACAATTAGATTTAACCAACAGTCCCATTTTAAGGTTATTTCCTTTCTCCCTCTCTAACCCCCACCCTCCCTTGACCCCTCCTCCTACCCCTCCTCCAACCATTATCTGATGTTCTTTTCCTCTCTTGTATGTTCTCCCTTTCTTTTGTGTTCACCTGATTGTCTTAACTCTGTACTGTAATTTAGTTTATATATTTATTGTCCTGAAGAAGGTCGAAGTCGACCGAAACCGGTCGACGAATATAAATTTATATAAAGAGGTTTTAAACAAAGAAATTGTTTCACTGTATTAATGTATTTATAAACCTTCTCGTAACGACTTCCTATGTATTCATAATGTTATCGAATAATCACTTCAGAAGTTATAAGTAACGCATCCACTCTTTTATGGCTTTAATTTTTTATTAGTGACATAATAATAACCCTCGTATATAAAGACCTCTGTATGTTTTAAAAATATTTTTTTTAAGTAACTGTGGCGATTTATTAATAAAATTATGCTCATCGCCGAAGGGTTAAATGTGATTTATCTTAAGATTTTTAAAGTTTTCTGAAAAAAATATAAGACTTAAAAGTTTTATGTAGATTCCGATTTCTCCGACTCCGAGTAAACGCTAATTAGTAAGTAATTTTCGAGTAGTAATTCCGAGCAATTTTTGAGCGCTTCTCTTCGTTTTCATTAGAAAATTAGTTTGGTTAGCGAAAAGAGTTCTACTTACAACAATTATGCAGCGACAAAAGGTTTTAGCGAGTTTTATCGAACCTTCTAGCAGCTCTTCATAAAACGTGTAAGATTTCTTTGTAACTAACTACCTTATAATTATAATATCTGGCTTCATCCTCTAATGTAGCAAAGGTTGTAAATTTTATATACATTTTTAATTTTATTTTTAGCGTAAAAATTTTTTTTTTATCGAAAAATGCTGCGACGGTTTGTGAAGTCGGCCTTCGTGAGAAATATACTCGTATATCATCGTCGGGGATCGGCGCTTGTTTTGAAGGACTGGTGAATTGGTGGAATGGTAGACGTGTTGCGGCGATTTAACCTCCGCGGAGACTCGAGTGTGTGTTGCGTCAAGTGAAATAATACTATAAGCTGCACACATAAAGCAAGGTATACAGCGTATATAAATCTGATTTCCCCCATGACACTTCGCCGTCGGATCCACACGATTGATTGCGCCTGCGTTTTATTGTGCAGGGATATTTTTATCACCGACCATCACATATTGGATAAAAAACCTTTCGTTGATTACGTGATTACGATTTACCGCTTTGCGAGGACAGTAAGCATTGAGACAAGAGATGAGCAACTTCATAAACATGAAAAATACTCTGTTATAACTGTATCTATGAGTATATTGGAATAGGAATGGTTAACTCAAATTTCCACATGCGAGTCTATAGGCATTTCCATAATCTATCCAGAACAGATACGGTGGTTACTTTGTCAAATATTGTGATTTTATGTAATTGGATATCAAAATTAGATTAGGTAGATTGTTCTATCGTTCGCAAGCTTTCTGTTTCAATTTTGTTTAGCCATTCCCAGCATACTTTGTAAAGCATCTGTTTTTGACCTTGTGATTCGAATGGTCTTCGTCTATGTGCATTGTGCACGGTATTTGTGTCTCTTTTGCTAACATCTTGTAGTTGATCTCCGTGAGATCTCGGCGTGTCACAAAGCTCCCTGTAAATAATGTCCTTGGGAACGCGACCGTCTTCCGCGCGGCTTACGTGCCCGAGACATTGCAATCTCTTATCCTCACAAATAAAGTTGTTGGACAATAGATAAAACTTCTGCGTTGTAAACTTTGCTATTCCATATTATACACACCGAGAAATGTTTTCAGACAAAGAACCAACCAGCGAATAAATAGGTAGAGAATTTAGAATTCTTTTTTTGTAACCATCATTTCTTCACACATTTAAGCTTTGCCATTCTTTAATCTATCTTAATATTATACAAAATTTTGCTTTTTCCTTCTAGAGGGATTCATAATTCTCAATTGAATAAGTTTAAAATGTGAGATATGTTTTTTTTTTAATTTTCCTTGTCAGTGCATTGTTTATTACATTCGTTGATAATTTTCCAACTACCATGCTAGAAACATGCCCGTGTCGTCTGGTGGTGTATTATGAAAAGCCTTAAGGAATTTAATATCAAAAGTGAATTGAAATCAGGTACTTACACTTTTTAAGCTGTTAACCACGATAAATAATTATTAATATGAGAAGGTGCATGAATGTGAATGAAGTAAGGGGTGTATGCCAAGACAGAGTGATCTGGTTAATTGTCAGTTTAATTAATAAATTTCTGCATAACATTAATTTATTAAATACACAGAAATACTTCATTTTAATTCTATTTAGAGAAAAATCTCAAATTTGTGAGTACGTTAAAATGTACTTACAAAGCGTTAAAAATGGTAAATGAATTATATTAATGTATACAGCCCTCTATAAAGTTGTTCTTACAAATATATTTAGGTTTTTTTGTCATTTTAATAGCATTCCACAATAAAGTAACAAAATAGGCGGGTACACTAGCTCATTTTTTATCCTTTGAACTACACCAAATAAGATTTTAAAACTTTAAAAAGCTGTTTTATTGAGGTGCCTTATCGTCATACACTTCGAGGAGTCCCTGTGGTACATATTGAGTTATTTCTCCCAAACGATTATTTATGTCAGCCGACGCGACGTGTGCTTGGCAGCAAATACATCAAAGTATTTTCTTTAAATCTGACGAAATAAAACAAAGCAAAACTAAGTAACAACTACCCGATAACAAATTTTTGGAGTGTAGAGAGTTGGTAGGTAGGTACGTGTAAAAGTGAAGTAAAATGTTATCGAGAACGCGTATTTAGTAAAATAATATAATGTCTGCTACAAACACCAAGTGAAAAAAACACAAAATTAAAAAATGTACCATTAACAAATTACTCGATTCCGTTTCATTTATTTTGTTTTGTGAGTTTGTACTCGAATTCAATGAAATTTCAAATTTTACTTTAGCTATATGGCATAAACAAAACTTTGTGTTGTAATTTTGAACCAATCACTTATAAATAAGGTTTTGCAAACGCCACTTGTTTCCAACGCCGAGTGGATGAACATGATTAATTCATTTGCTGAGCGAAAGCTGCGTTCAATCGTCTTGGGTGTAACCAACACACCATTTAATATACGACCAACATTATTTTGGTCATATATTTCAACGATTGTTTCAACTAAGGATGGGTTGTTTCAAAAAATTTGATGGATTCATCAAATACTTGAAGTTGATTTTCACGTTCTGTGTAAGTTCTATTCAAGTTCTGTTATTACATCGTTATAGGACAGTTGCTTCACAAACTGAAATAATCACAGAACTTGAATAGAACTTACACAAAACGTGAAAATTAACTTCAAATATTTGATGAATCCATCAAATTTTTTGAAACAACCCGTCTTTAGTATCCGCTGAGTTTAATTAGCGAAAACGGTCGTTAAAACTTTAGGTAGTAGGGCTGACGATGAGATTCCAGTCTAAAAATCAACAAAGGCGTTTTATATTTTTAATATTCGCGAATTAATATTATTATTAATTAATATCTTATTTTATGATTTATTTGCTCTTTTAAGCCCAAGGGAATTTTATGTATATTACCTAAGTTGAATTATTACCATTTTTTTACGCAAGGGAGAGCAATAGACAATGGCTGCAATTTTTTTTCCATAACAGTGGATTACAATTAGATAAAATAAAATAACAATAATGATAATTAACTAAAATTGTCAAATATAATATCTTAACTTAAAAATATATTGTTTGTACTATTAAACCTTGAATTTGTTACATTAAAAAATGTCGAAACCATTTGTATATAAATTTTTTAAATTACGTAAGCAAATAATTGGCGAGTTTGTTGCATAATTAGTTTGTGAATGGTGACATTGAAATAGCTCACTTTGCGGTGTGTCCAGTGGGTACTTTTCGATTGACTTGACTCAAAATTTAACTATTTGTCTTTTTTTTTTCAAAACAAAATTAAACCTAACCTAGTTTAGGTAATAAACCAGCAAGTCAGTCAAAATATTAGTTTGTATTCGTAAGTGATGCTTATTTTGAAACCAAATTTTAATGATTTGTATGCCTTAACCCTTTAATGCTTCGCACTTAAGCATGTACATATACATAAGTAAGATTTTGTTTGGTTTATAAGTCGTTGATTTTATTGGGAATTTAAAAAAAAATTACACTCATATCTAGAGCCCGATTTGATGCACAATGCCTTATACACCATCGACATTAAATGCACAAGATGTATTTTGAACTACCTTTATAATCGCTTCCTATCCCAGTTTCAAAGGGTTCGATCAAGGGAGATGAGATCCTGGGAAAAGTTATTACAGAAAGTAGATCAATATGGAAGAATGTCACCGGAACGTTTGCTCATTCGATGAATGCACTAGAAATTCCTGTGGCAATCCTTCGAGAAGCTACGGAAGCTTTGCTGAATTCTAAAAGCTTATAATATAATAGTTATCACAATTTTTGTTTGAACGCTCTTAGACATGTGGTTATGCGCACGATGTAATCATTATTTATTTAAGTTAACTGTAGGCAAACGAAAAAATAAGTATTTTTTGTACACACTTAATTCATCTACCGCAATGGTAATCTCGTTTGAAGAAATCGATGCATGACCCACCGCATCAAAACTTGGCTCTTGAACCGTCACGTATACCTGAAACAGATGGCGATGTGTGATAATTCACTCTACATTGGGTCATTGTCGGGGAAGATCGAGGTGAATAAGCAAAATACACATTTTTTAAAGTGGAGGTCAAGGTCCTGTAAACATGTAAAATATCCAACTTTATTACATCCCAATTAGTGTCCTCTGTAAACGAAAGATTAAATCGAAGTACCTATTATTCGATTAATAAATTTGTTCCGTAAAAGGAAATATCCGGTTTGCAGATCACTTCTTACTTGGCAGTGAGGTATTTATAAAGATTCACTAAATCCCTCCTTTTAAACCGTCTTTTTCAATTTTCGTAAAAGTTTTTCTAAGTAGATACAATCTATACAGTGATATATAGTGATATCTATTTTACGCAATCTTGAGATATCCTAATAAGGTAAAAGGAGATTGAAGATAAGATTTATGTTGAAGTGTGAGAATTTTCCTGATAAATCAATATTGCCTTTTACAGAAATGTTTTATTTATAAATAAGGGTTTTGCAATTTTATCTTAACCCACTGAGACACACACAGTGTTCTTAATTTTAATTAGTAAGATTGATTTTTAAAACTGTTTATTTTGTAGAGAAATAACAGAGTTTATAATTTGAATTATGACTGTCTCATGGTTAGCTAACGCTTTTACGTAAATATAAAAAGTTAGTGTGCGTTATCTGACAATTGTACATTTTAATTATGTTGACATAATCCGAAACTACTGTTTGAAAAAAAAAATTACCTAATGTGAATTGAAACAAATGTCTTACGTGTTACGTTTAAGTTCCGTGTCTTATTTGTTGTTCTGTAGAACTCGTTTTAAATTTGTTACATGTATATAATTTATAAAGTATGAATTTAAAAAAATCATTTAAAAATGGTCATTTTCAGAACGTAAATTTCAGGCGTAAATATAGCATTAATAAGAGAAATATTAAAAATGCTGCTGATAAAAATAATAGTATTTTTTTTTAAATTTTTAATATTCCACCCTGCAGTTTCTGTCACTGTAGCTGTTTAACTTTAACACTGATTTGACATGAAAGAAATATTAACAGTTTAATGGCGATTATCATGTATTTATTTATTTCCATGTACACGAGAACAACGTGATTAAATTGAAAACATGATTAAAAATAATTAAATTAACAGATGAATAGTACAAAAATGTAACAATATAAAATTAAAGTAAAAAGTATAAAATATTAACTCAAAAGTATTGAGCAAAAAGCATAAAGTAAAAAGAAATAAATTAGTAGAAGGAAAAATGTATAAACTATTATCTAAAAAAAGGATAAAAAGTACAAAATGTTTTAACATGAAAATATAAAAAGGTAAAGTACTGTTTTTCTTGTATAATAACTTCGAAAACAGTTTATGATGTATATTCGATGCTTAACTAATTCTAAAACCTAGTACTCCACTGTCATATATTATAATTAGGTAAATGGAATTTGGGAATGCTACTTAACACTATATATATTAATCATCATGTACCTAATATATACGAAACCTATCAATTAGACTGTCCTAGAACGGGAGTCCTTCCTAGTTGGACAGTCAAAAGCTTCCTTGTACTGTTAATGTATTTTTATAACAAATAAATAAATAAATATATAATGAAGTATTGCTTTTAGTAGGAGACAAAAATTATTTAAAAAAATAGGTAAACTACCGAGAATAGTATATATTAATGGTCAGCAGGTATTACGGATTATATACTACACATGCCACCTAAGAACAGAAATTCATTTGGGTTTGAAAGATTTAAGATTTAGTTAGGTATGCTAAAATTTAAAACACTGTTTTTTTCAGGGTTGAAATACCAGAATTCATAAATGAATCACCATAAACCACCCACTACCATCAACCTCTAAACATACCCCAATTGGGGATGCCTTAGTCTCACTGGCTCCAGATGGTTTGGAGTAGTTGGGACTTTTGTCAAACACAAACAAAACTTTTACGTTATTGTCTTCTCATTATTCCTTTCTCCTCTCAACACTTGTTGTTTAGAAGTGTCGCCATCAATGATTCCGAAAAATGATATTACATTGTTAATATCGATTAGGGAGGCGGGTATAGGTACCGCCGCTCCGGTAACCATTTACTGGATAACCAACACCACTGTCATAGGTTGCCGCAAGTGTTTTGCTATGTTTGGTGATTTAGCAGGGGTGCCCGGGTTCACGGGGGTGAGGTTCGTCTAAGTATTGACAGCGGATGCGTTTGCTCACCAGCGTGGCGGGCCGCATCGGGAGAGACTGGTTTTGATCTTTTATTTTATAAAGTTTGCTGAAGACGGCCTTTCCTAATCTTTGCTCCGATTCTGATGTTTGCTCATCTTGGTTTTAGTAAATTTGCAGACATTCTCTATAGAAGTTCTTTTGATGCTTGCTTACGGTTTTATTATCATAATTTGGTTTTGATTTTATCGAGATATCATATCCGTTCTACAGGCTTGAGGGTAGAAATTTAGGATACTTTGCACGATAAGAATTTTTAAGACAATACACTAAAAACTATTATTTTTGACTTTACAGCTACTAGTACCTTAAACATACCTACTGCAATACTTTACACATCGAGAGATTGCTTGTCCTCGTTTGAATACCGATGCAACATACAGCCTTCTGGGAAACATTAAATAAATCACATGCAGCTCCATGTTATACCTCAGGGGTTTGTTGTCAATGTGTGTCAAATAATTGCATTTATCAGTTTAATATTGAAACAAATTATTATTTGCAGGCAGATATGATTTAATGACTTCTTGTAATGGATTGAAAACGTATATTGCTCAGCCATTACTTTAATATTTAGATGCTGAGGTAAGGAAATCGTGTACCTACTTTCACGACTGACACACATCAAGAAGTATAATACCTCCATACATAATAATAATAAATTGCAATATTTATCAGATAAATTTGTTTTCAAATTGAACTTATTTTTATTAGCTACCTCTATACAATAATTATCCTACAAGCTTAGCACCGTAGGTAACTACGGGTATTTGAAAAATCCAATTTATTTTCAGATATTATAAGTTCGTACATGAAGATTCACCTACACCAAGCCCAGCGAGAGATCGCATGTGATGTTATCGTTCTCGTGTCTTCTGTCTTTTTCGTTTTCAACCAAGATGCGTTAGAAGGAAACAGACAAACGTCGATGACGTCAGTACGAGCTCTCGCAGGGAATAGTTTAGACTTAAACCGTTTGGGATATCTATAACAAATCATTTCTTACCCAAAAATAGTCTAATTAAATAATTTTTCCCAATAATCCTTTTACCTCTCCCCCCTGGGAGGCTAGTCTAGACATTTGATTGTAATGAAGTTTAAAAGTATTTTCGTCCTAAGTAAAAATAGCTCAGTAGGTAATCATTTATTATTTTCTTTGTCCGTAGTCTTTCCCTTATTAATTTTGGTTTATCTAAAGGCAAAATTAGAGTAACATTAAAAAAAAACATCACCTTATATAAATGTATAAAAATTACTGATGTTTGATTACTCCATACATTTTATTATTATTTCCACGCTGTGCCGTAGGATTAAATTACTGTTGGTTTGGTCTATCTTCACTGAGAGGACGGATATAGAATAAAACAATATTAAGTATGGACATGGTACAAACCAACAATCAATTTTAGGCTGTTTTATTTAAAAAACCGTGTCCTTATACTTTTGATTGTGCTTTTATTCAAACAAAAATTAGACCAATTACGTTGTTCTTTTACTTATGGATGTATTAAACCTTGAACTATTTTTAATTATTTATAACAATTCTTTTGGAATAAAGCAAACAAAAATAGAATTTTTTTAAACTTCAAACCTCGTTTTCTCAGTATGAGTTTTTGTGGATATAGAACAAACCAATCCTCAGCAACCAACTTGAGAAAACCAGAGTTCTTGGTAAAATCAATAACTGAAGGAGCAAGGTCGCAGCACAGTAATTAATAATAGACTTCTTTAATTTGATGTTGAATAAAACGAGAGGCTAATATGGACCATTGCAAGGAGCTGGCTCCAACTTTTGTAGACAGTAGCAAAGCTCTTTGAAAGTGGTTTTGAATATTGTTAAAGGCAAGCTTAAATAACATGACATTTGGAGTTTGTATGTTGGAAAAGTGCCACAACAAAGCTGACAAAATCACTAGAAATGTAGGTAAATCGGGAATCTAATAGTTTGTTAGCTTTTCGAGGAATAGACGTTTATTAGAGACGCTGTTTGTTTATTAAATTGTCTCGATCGTTTAGATACATACCTCAACGTTATGTCTTATTGTCATAACTTAACTGCCTGACAATGTTTTATTATGTTTTTGTTTTCTGCCAAAATAAATAATATATCACCAATGGCGACGCAACCAAATGGAAAATATTGTTTCACACGAAATATGTGAAAAATCAGAAAGGTCCCTGACAATCTGATTTCGGGTTGGTTGTTTGTTTTATCTTCGGACTCCGAGCGGGTGATGGCTTTATGGTGATAAAAGTCATGCGATGAATCATTTTTATGCTGCATTTTGGTCGAGATTATATTATTTATAGAAGGGATTCTCTTAGGGATCGGCAGACTTTATGGAAGGTTTTCTAGATTGTTAAGTCTATTTTTGTACAGCCTGAAGTAAAGTAAAGGCACGCACATATTTTACACCCACGCTTTTATATTGACTGAGAATAGTGTGACCAGCGTTTGACAAATTTTCAACATAATTTTAAATAATAAAACTGACCACTTTGTGCATTACATTATTGATAATGTCTCCTTGAACTTCTAGTTATTCGGCTGAAAATTTAAGGAATGGAACGTAATCGATTACCGCCACGTTTTGCAGAAGACCGTTAACTTTCAAGGACTTAAGGCGGTATAATACTAGTATAATATAGGGGGTTTGCTCAAGGCTCACATTTTAATAAATTCCGACAAATTCGTAAATACGTTTTTTTTCAAACCACGACCCAGGGATGTAAGTTATTTATATTTAAGATTAATAAAAAAATACCTAACCATTAATATATTTTACGTAAAACTGTTTGAAAATTTTATTTTCCGAACATACAAATTTAGCGGTGAGCAGCAGATTTTATTTTTCTAGACGGTGAATTAATAACTTCGGGAGGGATTCATTTAGAATCATCTTAAATATTCGTAACACGTTCTTTAGAATTAATTAAAATGAACCCGGCGGAAAGGTCGAATCTCCAGGCTTGCTAAGGCGAATTCGACCGTACGTCCGTCCAATACGCCGTGCCGCGGGCGTACATTTGTTTACACGCTTTCTTCACTTATGTTGTTAAGATTCCCACATTATTTTTCTTCTTCTTCTTTTCTTTGATAGGGCAAATTCGACAGTAGGTTCGTCCAATACACAGGTCGCGAGTCGCAATTTGTATAAATGGCTTATTTACTTACGTCGTTAAGATTCTGAATATATTTTAGGGTATTGCGTCGTCTTAACAATATTAAGATCAGATCACTAAAAATAGTTAAGACAATCTTTCGAATCTGATTGGTCGGAACACACCAAGGCGATACTGAGAGTAACTTTCACTTTAGAGTGAGGTGCATATATCGATCGTCAAGTTGATTAGTCAGACATTTCCGAAAAATCGAAATTTGAGTAGAGTTTGAAGTTGTATATAAACGCGTACCCTCTGTCTGGTACAATACTGAGATTACTCATAAACACCACCAAATCAATGAAAATGCAGAAAATATACACTGAAATAAACAAAAAAATTATGTTTTCTGGGTTATTAGTAGGAAATTTCAATATCTAATACTAATGTTCCAGACCGCTATGCTTCCCGGTGTTATTTTATAGCATTCGAATATTGTTTTCCTTATTACCTTAAAACTTAATATTTGGTCATCAACTGGACGATCGATATACGACGATGTATTATGTGCTAAACTAGTTACGACTCGTGCTTAAAAAAATGTTTCAACATAAAATTGCCAAGTTTGAAGAAGAAAACATGTCACTTTATATACTTGTGGCGTTCATACATTATTATTCCGCCACTCAAAGAACACACGAGAAAGATCTACAAGCCGCTACGCATTTGTTTACGTATTGCGCAGAGCCGGCTAAGTACCGTCTACCTACTTATGCACGCATCGGCGGCGACGTACTCGCTGGGACTGCCGTCTGATAAATAATAATTTCGCCACCTTCGCGAAAGGTCGAGACTCGAGCGTGCATCCACGAACACAGTGACGAGTACATACTAGCACCTTCCAGCGCACATATTGCCAGCGAACGGAAAGTTACTTGGCCGGTCGCTCTTATATAAAGCGACGCGCTAAACAACAAACTAGTCAGTATTGCGACGCGCTAATCAACACAGATTAGTCAGTCTCTATCCAACGGTCGCTTTTACAATCGCCTCTCTACAGCGAATCAGTGTAACTCCGAGTGCCCGGTGCATCCGCATTCTCTGCCTCCAGGGCAGCTTCCTTCGTGGACGTCACAAGGACTACCTGCCGGTGTCTCCACTCACCGAGTCACCACCGTTCATCTCCGCAAAGAGCGTCGAGCAGCGGCCTGGAAGACGAGGTCATCCTCCACCGCCACGGTGTCGAACATCACGCTGGTGGCTCCACTCACCGAGTCACCGCCGTTTATCACTCCAGGGCAGCTTCCTTCGTGTACATCACAAGGACTACCAGCCGGTGGCTCCACTCACCGAGTCACCGCCGTTCATTTCAGCAACGAGCGTCGAGCAATGGCCTGGACGATCAGGTCATCTCCGCAACGAGCGTCGAGCAACACCCTGGTGACCTGCAGGCCCGTGGCCTGCTCCACCACAGCATCACCGACCTACATCACTCATCATGACCGTGCAACCGCAACGCTTCACTCTACGGCACTTCGACATCTTCATGTTACATCGCACCGACCTCAGCTACGTAGCTCAAGCTTCAATAAACGACTGGACTCGCAACCAACTCGGATGCCTTTTATTTCTCTCTCCGTCTCTATCGACACCAGGAGTCCGTTCCCTCACTGGTAACCCCGACGTTATTACCTTGACGGAGTCCGTTCCCTCATACTTAAACCAAGTATTAAAATAATTTTTTAGATTTAATAAGTCACAAAGTGAATTTGTGGTTACGGTTGCGGAAAATATTACGTGTTAATTTAATTTAACTCCGTATAATTCAATTTAGGAGGCGGGTAAGGGTACTGCTGCCCCGGGAACCATTTATCGGATAACCAACATCCCTGCCATGAGTCACTTGGGAGGGTTGCCCGGGTTCATTGGGTGAGGTTTGTCGAAATCTTGGCGGTGAATGAGTTTGCTTCACTATTGTGTGGCGAGCCGGTTCGGGAGAGATTGATAGATGGAGACCTTTTGACTTCTCCAGCCGGACTCTCTCGACCCATCGCCTTGCACCGCAGTGAAAAGGATGGATTTATACGTCCGTCACTCCTGGATACATTGACTCCCAGATTCCTACCAACTCCTCAAACATTTTTCCTTCCTTGAAGTTCCTCTCCTTCCTACTCATGAAAAAAACTATCCACACAGCATCCCTAAAGATGATATAGGTCCTTAGGAAAGTTTTCTCCTGTGTAGAAATTATGTAAAGAAATGAAACAAATGTATTTTTTTACTGTCTACATTGGGTTTCAAACATGCAACTCTTTTAACAGAACGACCCCTAGCATGGTCAATAAATAGGATTGTATCAATAACTTTCGGTGACTCATCGTTCCCAAACACGACTGCAGATCACCAACGAAAAAATAACAGTTCACAATAACTGAGTGTACTTAATATATTCGACGTCAATTGTTATTTGTACGTCCTAGCGAACGATGAGAAGTTACCGAAAGTTATCGATATAATAGATCCTTATCGATCGACCATGCTAGGGATCAGAGATCATTAGATAGAATTAATATTTTATTTTCAGTAATTTTTTTTTAAATGTCTAATTATTAGCAACTATACTTTGATATTCCTAATTAATCGTTAAAATCTTGTATTGCTTTTACAATGCCTATAAAAACATACAATAATTAATATTAATTCGTATCGTCGTAAAATACATTCTATGATCCATAACCATAACGTTGGAAGTGAGCGAACTTTCTTCCCACCATAAGCAGTCGGTAGATTCAATTACAACTCGGATACGGGTAATTTGCGCGCAGAGAAAGGTAACCGCCATACTCTGGTAATTCGCATTTAATATCCCAACCCACTTTAAGTCTTCATTCTACAAGGAACTCGTAAGTTAAGGCTTTCGCCATCGTCTATATCAATTTAATACCGATTATAATTATGAAGGTACCTATAACTCAACTCTACGTAAGACATTATATAACGTATTAGAGAAAACTTTATGTAATTTCACTCGTGTCCCGATGAAAAGTATAATTTTCAACTGTTAGTAAGATATTTAACATATTATTATAGATAATGTAATTTCACCCGTGTCGCGACGAAAACTTTGACTTGGAAACTAAATAATATAGGTATCATGTGATCATATTTTTAACGATTTCTTGGAATTAAGAAAATCAGCAATATAATGCAATGTGGCATATTTGTTGGTAATTTTCAGGTAAGTTAAGTTAATTTTTCCGTCCCGGTAAGACGAGAGGTCTGGGTTCGAGTCCCAGTTGCGACCATTGTTTTTTTCTGTTTTTCTGTGTCTTGTTTTCTTTCATATTTTCATTTAGATTATAAGTGTTATCTTCTTATTCAATAATTTTTCTGTTTTTTTCTCCAATCGGAGGTTGACTATCATGAAAATTTTAATCCGAACTAGACTTGTACGAGTCACGAAGGATTTGTCTTTCTTTTGTCTACTTCTACCAATAGTTCTCTGGAATTTTAGTTGGGCATTCTTGTATTGGTCGTCCCTTCTGAAATAACAAATATTTTAGAGTTTTGTTCTTGATTGAGTTTCTGTATAATAAAGTAGGTGGTTTTTTTTGACAATTCGTTTAACCTTTACAGCAATGTAGCAAATGCTCCCAATTATACTACAACGTATAGCGTGTACATCGAGTACAAGAGCGTGTTTTTATAAAACGGAAAGGAATGATGGTTCAATTTATCCGTTTCCAAATGATTTTATTACGAATATAGACAGAACTAGCTTTTTTGGACTTAGTAAGCTACATAGGAAGCTAGTAAGCTAGCGTCTTAAGACAGGATAGTTTAATAGGATGTGGTTCTATTATTTGGGTTAGTAGCGTCCTACACCAACGAATTTTCTCTCCTAGCTTTGCGTTTAGGTATTTGAGGCCGCCCAAAGCTAGTGTATGATCACAGTAACGAGTTTAATTTAAAGTTTGTACAATTGTATCGTGATAATATCGTGGAACGCTAATATTCCATCTTATAAATACAAGTTTGCGTAATTGCAAATACCACAAATCTGTGCCGAATTAATTCAATCGGCATAAATATGACCTTCTACTGATAATGTTTCTTCACATAAGCTGTTAATGTTGCATTACGGATGGACGCAGACGTAACCCATCATCACTCACTGCAGTGATGATGGGTTAATTTCCTAGCACTGAATAAACTCCTCTAGTTTGTGACAAGCCAGGATAGTAAGCTAGGTTCTTGCCAGGAGAGGACGCCGGCATACTAGCTTGCTATCCTGGTTTGAAATACCAGCCTCGTGTGCTCTGGACATTAGGGTTAGGTAATGCAAATAATCAAGTTGGTGGAGGGGATCGTGGATCATTAAGACAGTGAGGTCATAAAGTCACTCATTAATTTTACCGTGGAGGTGGCATCTGTTATGGTAATATATTATAACAAGGCATCTCATTTGCAAAATGCGGTGCTTGCAGTGTGACGAAATGTGTTAATGATGCAGAGTGGTGGAACCGACATTTAACGGTTCTCTCATCGCTTGAGCTAAGAGTGTTAACCAAAAAAATAGTTTGGCAACAAAAAATAAAACAATTTTACTAAAACACCCACCAGACCGCCAAGCAGATCTGAATCCCTTTCAAGTCAAGCCAAGAATAATCTAAGAGCCGGATATTATTTTAGTTCTTTTATTACTATCGATTAATGTAGATAATGTGAAAACTTATTTATAACGTTTGATTTTTCCTTCACTAAAACCACTTCTTTTTCCAACAACATGTTTTATATTTTTATTGTGCTGGGCCACAGCCGGTCAGTTGTCTTTCGGGAAAATTCTACGAAAATAAACGTTTCCCGAGTTTTCCGAAAATCAGCTTGTTTTTATAAAATGGAAAGGAAAGATTGTTCAATTTATCCGTTTCCGAATTATTTTATTACCAATATAGATGTGTTGTCCTAAAATAGATAAACAAACTAATTAATAAGTGAACAATGTGAATAATTATACAGTCGAACATAATTACCTACTCCAGCTTTTTATTTATTTATTTTCGGGAAATCGACAGTTTACATTTTTTCAGTTTGTACATGTTTGTATAGCCAAAATAAAACCACTTATGGATTTCCTCCTTGTGACTTTACCTCTGATTAAACAGCAAAATAAAAAAAAATTGTAATAATAAAATTTATAATAAAAGAATATGAACCCACAAATTATATAAAACAAAAGATTTATAAAACTAAAATTTATATAAAACCTAAAAATATCAATTCATTGGTGTCCATAAAAAGCCAGGTTTAACATATAAATCAAATCATAACAGAATTATAAGTAAACGATAGAAACATATTCACATAACATATTCATGAAACGTCAGAGAAAAACTCTTTTATGTACCCCTTATATTTGGTAAGTTCGGAATTGAAAATGAAAAATGAAAATTTATGTTTAATTTTTAATTAAATGAAGACATTATGAGCGAAACTCAATCGAAAATCTGGAAACAGAAAAATCAGAAAAAGATATTGGCACCTCTGGGACTCGAACCCAGAAGTATGGTACAGTTAAAAGTGACCGAATTGGATATCGACACCTTAGCTCAGTGGATAAGAGCGCCCAACCCGGAAAGTAGGGAGGTCCTGGGCTCGAGTCCCAGAGGTGCCAATATCTTTTTCTGATTTTTCTGTTTCCAGATTTCCGATTGAGTTTCGCTCATAATGTCTTCATTTAATTAAATATTACAGTTTGAGGTTTTACTCATAAAGTTAAAAAAATAAATAATAATTTATGTTTAACATCACTCGAAACAGGGAAATACAGGTGCCTGAGATTATTTTTACTCTTGCTTAGTTGATTACTTGGTAGACTCACGCGGTAATTCACAAGTTTCGTCATTTGAAGTTAGAGAGAAATCTAAATATCGGTGTAATAATATTAGTGTTGCATTTAATAAAACTATTTCGAGAAATGATTAAAAATTCAAGTTATTTACACGTTTCGACTTGATTCTGACCTCCTCCACGCAGCATCTCCAAAGGTGACATAGGTACTAAGGGAAATTATTTTTCTCAGGGCCTCTTTTGTGGAGTTGATGTAAAAAAAAACCTATCACATGATCCGATTTGGACGCCAATGTGGAGATATTGACAACTTTGTGACGACATCTTACCCCGTCTCCCTTGGCACCACTTTAGGCTTCAAATATTGACACCTTCTTACGAGGATAAAAAAATTGTTTGGCTGAATGTCATTATTGTTTTTATAAAATGTTCAAACTTATTTGTATGAATGCAGAATGGGTGATATTATTGTATTAACCTCCCTACATTTTGGATTAAAGAATTCATTTTATTTTAGAAAAATTTTAAATTTTTTTTTCTAAATCGTACAAATTTTTATAATTGTATGTTATGAAAGTGTAAAATTTTGCTACTAAAGGATTTATCATATTAATAAAAAAAATTAAGTTTAATAAAAATATATTTTATGAAAAAAAATTACGTCATTATATTTTTTTAATGAACGAAATCTTTTTTTTTTTACATTACAGGAATCCCTGAGGAGAATCGTTTCCCTCAAAGCCTGTGTCATCTTTGAAGATGCTGTGTGGAGGGTGTTTTTGAGGAGAGGAAGGAGTGAACATGGGTCTTGAAGAGACCCATGTTGTAGGAGGGAGAAAACACAGAGGCCGGAAAATCGTTTCACAACCGAGCTGTTGAACTCAAGAACAAGTTGTAGAAACGACCCGTTCTCGTGTGACTAATGTCAACCATGTACAAAAGTTGGGCGCGTGTTTGGCTTGTTTCCCGACTTTGCACCGATGCCGAGGAGATCAATGACGCTAGTTCCTCGGAGCATCTTCCATCGTGATACCGGTAGAACAAGGACAGCATTCCCACCTGACGCCTTTGCTCTAAAGATTGCAATCCGCTTTATATTTTAAAAAAATACCGGTTAAAAGTTTTAATTGATAATGGTATTTCTTTAATCCCAGCGAATACGATCCCGATTTAAATTCCGTGTCTATTCGATTTTAAGGTAACAATATTGTTGTCAATCTTTTCATATTTCTACGCATTGGCGCCGCAAACTGGGCAGAATGACGTCGGGGCGTTCTGAATTGACCAAATCATTTACAGAAAAAAACTCATCAATTTAAATTTTGGGAAAAACATTGTTACTGGATAAATAGATCCTAAATATCAACATTTTTACTAAAAAGGCTTTCAATAAAGTATCTAAGATTTTTTCCCTTTTTCAGAAGTCCCAATCGTAAAACTTATTAAAATCTTTTCAAACTCGTGTTGCTGATCCACATGCTTCTAAATATGTGTATTTGTTGGGCAAAGTTTTGGAATATGCCAAAAACTTTCTAATGTAATATAAGATATTGCGCTTGGTTTAATTGGCCAATAAAATCCCCGATTCTAGCCAAACTTTTGACGATATTTCATATTTTTCAAGATGAAACCGAAATCACGTTTTTATTTGGTTTCTTGACGCCGACCATCTTCTATAGATATTTGGAGTAATGCAAATTATTCGTATTTTCATACAAAAGAATGCAAAATCAAAATCACACAAAAGAATGCCGTACGAGTTCACTGATTTTTTTATTTATTTATTCTTTAGTATGCCCAAGGTAGACCTGGTAGGCATCAAAACTTGTAGACTCCCGTGAACCCCACATTCACCGTTCCCCTCCTCCTCCTGCCTTTCCTCCCTGCCGCTAAAATATATGAAATACACACATTTTAATTTATACAAATTTCAAAATGCCAGAGCTTACCATTATGTATAGCCTATAACCTTCATGGGTGTGCGCACAAGAAATCACCAAAGTTTCATCGCATAACCGGTATAGCAGCGAATAAAATACGAACAAATAAACAAACAAATATTAATTTTTATATATAAGAAGATAACATAAACCAACCGGGTCGGTTTGGAAGCTCAAATTATTGGCACAGGTGGTGTTTTCGTAAAATGATTGACGGATTTTGTCAAATCGGCAGAAAAAATCTTTTTCATTAAACAATAAAAAATTTCTTCACGGAATAAATAGCTTTCAACCAAATTACAGCAAAATTGAAATAAATAACTGCTATTTTAATTTTAGGTATAACTGTTTGATCGTATCTAATCGTCATACTCCGGCAGTTGTTGCCAATTTGATAAAAATCATCTTGTTTTTTTCGTTATTTGTTTTTGGGGTGTTATGCCTTGTTGCATAACACCACACAATTACACATCTGCCCTGATTATGAAAACTGTAACGCTGTCCGAAACGTTGGCTAAAGAAGGAGGTAGCGCAACACCGCATAACACCCCAACAACAAAAAACGTTTTCAGCCGTGAAAATCTCAAAACTTATCCAAAATCATCTTGGTATATATATCAAACGCCGCGCCAGATGGCCGGGATTCAAGGGTGTCAACATTTTAATTTAATTTTCAATAATTTTTAGTTTCTAAAATTTTAACTAATTAAAAAAAATATATATATGTTATACGGCTGCCATTCTAAAATATGTTATTTTATTTCCAAACATATCTCCACTCGTAGCTGAATGATTTTTTATAAATTAGTGCTTTTGCTAATCTACTCGAAATCTTGTATGTGACCATTGTGACTGCGATTACATTAACCGGCGCCTACATCGCTTCCACCTTACCCTATGAAACTGTCTTTTTATTATCCGCTCAATTCCCGTTTAGCGGTACTAAATTCAAGTGAAAACGGCTATTAAATATGAAAGCAGTAAGGAGAAAACTGACTCGAAGCCATTAAGCAAGATTATACAAAATTAAGGCTAAGACAATCTCATACTCACTCGTATAACATTATTTTTAACGTCGTAGAAACATTGACAAAAGCGGCAGTTATGCGTCTCCAAAAAATAAATTTTATTCAGAGGTCGTAAACAACGGAGCCTTCTTGTTGTATCAACGAATAGAATCTTCAGAGTGATACTTTTTTTTGTTTAATCAATAGACGAAGGGTGATAAAGGAAATCGCCGAAAGGGGAGGGGAGACGTCCTTAGGGCGGCGCTGTCAGAAGCTGATTACGCAACCTTCCCCAACATTCCGGAGATTATGGTCCCGTCAGACACTGTTCCAGAAGGATTTCTATGTAAATTTCCACGCATTTGTTCGAGCATTGAACCAACTCGTCGACTTTATATTGAGTATTTTAAAAATGGTTTGTTTTATTTTGTATGACGGTTGCTCGAATTAATTTCAGATAAAATATATCCGATTATCGTTTTCTGTAAGTTTTATAAGTAATATTCCTAATGAAAGTTTATAATCTTAAGGCATTGAAATTTTGGTTAATTGGGTGATCAGCAACTCTATTTTAATCAACTGCACGCTCAAGTCACTGAATTGATAATAAATGAATGATTTCTATCGAACAGTATTAATGCGGTAACATCTGCGTGGTTGAATTTCAGAACCCAGTTTTGAGTGCATGTTGACGCCACGCCGTACTCATCGCGCCACAAATAACATCTGTGTACGTGGAATTTCAAACAAAGCTACCGCTGTACTTCGGTTTTTTAAGTTCAAGAATTCGTCAAAAGATGTCGCCACTTTCGTCAGTAAGTCGGACGGGAATGTGTCCGCCTTAGGTATAACTGCCACGAATTTGTTAAAAAGTAGTATCTTTCCGGATATGGAAAAATTGACAGCAATACATGTTACATCAATATGGCGTCATTGCCTGTTTTGGTTATTTTGTACCAGTGACTATCACTCGATGACAGCAGATCCGAGGAACAGGCGATTTTTGAAAAATTGGAATAAAATGTTCAAACACTAATTGAGCCAAGCCGAACCAAAAGCCGCCCGCAGGGCCTAGCAACAAAACCTGAGGAGCGGGTTTTTAACTGCTAGTTACAATTGAATTCTTGAAAAATATTATCAATGGCGCTTCAACTACTATTTATTCTAATCTATTCACTTCCTATGATATCTTCCTTACGTTTCTATTTTTATTTTATTTTCGAGTGTCATTTATTTATTTTTATTTTTTATTTTATTTTACTCATGCTGATGTCACTAGTTACTATGTACAACAGTGGTTGAACTGAATGAAACTTGGTTAACCGGAAAAGTTTCACTCACCCCACAACTTTTACTGTTGGGTGCGTGGATTTAGAAAAACTGTTCAGGAGAGGCTGGAAGAGTTACAGACATATTACATAACAAGTTATCGAATATAAAATTTAAATTAACTAATTAATAACATCATTAAATGTCATGCGCTAAAACATGCTTGCACGATAAATAAATATATAAAATAAATTTAAAAAATGTTGAAGAAAAAAGATGTTTCGTGAACTCCAACTTTCCTGATAAAAATGATATTCCCGTGGTTCATTTATTCGAAACAACTTTATAATCGATGGCTATTGGTATCACCTTAACGACACTTATGCGGCCTCTTGACTGCCTTTTTAATAAACTTAATATTTTTTAAGCTAATATTTTATAATTGTCCAACTGACAGTTTAATAGAAAGATTCGGTATTTGCGATCTCGTTGAACCATTATTGTTGGATTATAAGAAGATGATTACAATATTGAATATTATAAAATATGCTGTGATGAACCCGCTTGCACAAGACGAATGACAAACGTGGTCCCCGAGTCTAAGTTTGAACTAAATAGGTACACATGTCTGTATTCTTGGTTTGTGTGAGAGCAATAGAAAATAATTTAGCCCCAACAACTAACCTAAAAACTCCAAAACAGACTTGAATCACCCTTGTGGGTATTTTAAAATTTCGAAGAATGGTAGAATAATTAATTATACCGTGTTGTCTCGGGCACTAAGTAATGTTCTGAGCTTTCCCTCTCACGAGAAAAGCAATCTTGTCCCAACTTCCAGCCTGAGTGAGATGTGATAACTAATAGTGAGCACACAATCTGAGATAATGGTAACGACGCCATTATTCATCCCTCTTATTCTGAATTAGCGCGCCTAACATCCCTAATGCGTGTGACGTATTCTTTATTTCCCTTGAACCGATGTTGGATTATATAAATGTAACCGATGTAAGCCTACGATTTGAATACCTATTAATGAAAAGTTACCTCTTCGAACTTGCGGTATCTTTCCAAGTGATTGGATTGTATTTAGGTCTCCCTCAAATTCCAATTCTGCCAAATCATGACGGTTCTCTTGTTATTTACTCCTCCGTAGCCTGAAGTTTCTTCAGGTTATATCATATGTGCTCGACGTCTGTTTCTTTGAACGGTGGAAGCGGCAGATGAAATTACGTTTTAAATAAAAAAATATTGAATCGTTATTGTCATTAAAATATGTTATTAATATTACTGTGTAAAAGAAAAGGAAGAAAATAAAAAGTAAAAAGGGAAAATATACTCAAAATTTAACTAATATTCGACTACGTAGTGAAACGATATTATATAATATATTCATGTTATTTTTTGGATAAAAAAAAAAAAAATGATCATCTCGCAAATTGTCATAGATTTGATTCAGGTAAAATGGACCGTACCCCATATTGTACCATTTTTTGCACAAATCAAACAACATTCAAAATATAGACAAAGTACTTCCTTTTGCTACTCTCGGTGGAAAAAAGATTTCCAATAGTTTCAACATAATAAAATTGTTGGAAGCTGTAGTGTTTTTCAATGCCAGTGAATCAAAATTCAACAATATCTCGTGTTTCTTGGAGGTAACAAGCTAACTTATGTGGCTTACAATGAATCTAGACCAAACGTCTGCTCTAATGGATGCTCCGTGTATTTCTGAAGCAGGGGAACTCGACAAAGAAGGTGCCCAGCTGTCAATCGGATCCCATCAGCCATTTCCGTAATCGTTCGAATAGTAACACGAACGGCGACAATCACCACTCTCCTAAGGCATTACTTTATTACATCTGTTGAGATTCCTCAAAACTACACACAACTATCTATACAAACAACATCTATTTAAGGACACTGAAGGACACCGAAACAACATGTATAATTCTATGCATTACAGAAACATGACAGATTTCAAATTTATTCGTATTTCCAACCACACTCAACTTATTACGAGATATCGCTAATATACGAAGAAACAGATCTTTCGGATGAAAATCATTTCTTAGCGAGATTGTTCCCGATTAATATTTGTTTTTGCTACCTCTGAAACGGTGTAAAATAACTTGCAGCCTCCAGTCGGGTATGTACCAAAGTACCAATGTACCACATCCTCTGTAGTTAGGTCATGATAGAGACCAACGTTTTCTTAGAATCGCTAAAAATGCGCCCTCATTTCGGACGAATGATTTATTTGAACAGTAATACACGTTTGTTTGTAGAAGATTTTTTTCCGGGAACGTTTCTTATTCTCGTTTAGGCCTAAAAACAAATAAATCGATCTTATTTAAAACGTAATTTACGAGCTATTTACTATCGATTCAACGGTAAAGCGTTTTTCAATTTACGAGTATCTGAAAAAACTTTTGTCGCAAAAACTGTCGAAAAATACCTACGTAACGGAATAAATAGAGATCTCTAACGTAAAAGTGCTTTCAGAAGGAAAAATTAGCATAATACATTACACGTTCTTAGGAATTCTTCCTAACTTATGTTTTGATCCTTACGGTTGTGAAAATATCTTGAAACATTTCGAAATATTGAACCATTATACTACCCAAAATCCATTTCATTGAATTAACCAGAACGTTTTCTTATTTTCGAAGTCTTCAAAAGCCATATAGGTCTCTTAGTCTAAACTGTGTAGGTGTACTATCGGCTAGCTACTAAAAACGTTTTATTTTAATTTCAAATTTATTCTATAAATGTTTTGAAATATTAATAATAACTGACTGAGCGTAGCGATTTCCTATTTTAACTCGACCGTTTGACATTACATCTATATGTAAATTTGTTTGTACATACCGATTCCGGTTTTGAAAATCCGCAGCTTTCACCAAGATTCAAGTAAAACACACTTTGGCTAGATGGCTAACTTTGTCAAGGTAGCTGGGTCGATCTTCTTTTTAATCTACATAAAGTTGTCTCCACCAGTTAGTGGAGAAAAATTCAACAGAATTACCAAAATTATTATTTTATAATTACTTTAAAATCTACTGTACTAAAGACGTAACGGCTGTGTGCGTTTTAAAAAAATATGTGTTTATATTTTTGTAGTAAAAATTACGTTACATAGTTGTAACTCCTCGTGACAGAAGTATTTGTATTTCATACAAATCACAATTGTCTTCTGCCACCCGACTTGCGTATATTCTATAATGTTACAAAAATGATACAACGACGTAAAATATAAAACTATTTTTAAACTCCAAAAGGTATTTATTATTTATTTTAAAAAGGTACCTTTCAAGAACAAGCGATTATAATTTTTAATTATGTTTAATAAAATATTTTAAAAAATCTAAAAAACTGTCTCCTACAACTTTTGTGTCGTACGTTAATTCTGTCACGTGGGTTGTCATTCAAAATACGTATTCACGCAGCTCGTGTTTGTAACCCCCAATAGGCATTTTAGGCCTCCTTCCCCTCTTACAATTTCCCCTCTGAGAACCCGAGAGAATTTATTTATAGTTAAAACAAAATGTGACAGAGTGGTGGAAATGTGAAAGAGCGGTAAAAGTTACGTAGGTTAAAAAGAAGAACAATCCAGCTATCTTTGACTGAACTTTTCAAAATCACGGTCCTACTTACCTGAAAAAAGCTTAAAAAAAGAATTGTCAATAAGACAGTGACGTTTCTTTGAACTAATTTTATAAATCCCTATTTGAATTAAAAAAAAATATTTCCTAAGATATTGCGTGTATGGTATGTTTTTAGGTTTTCACGGCCAAAAAGTATTTTTGTTATTGTTTTTGGGGTGTTATGCCGTGTTTCGCTATCTCCTTCTTTAGCCAAAGTTTCGGACAGCGTTACAGTGTCCATCATCTGCCCTGATGATGGACACTGTAACGCTGTCCGAAACTTTGGCTAAAGAAGGAGGTAGCGAAACACGGCATAACACCCCAAAAACAATAACAAAAAAAAAAAATTGCGTGTATGGTTTATAATTAAAATAATAATAATAAATAAAAACTACGTATTTAAATACCTACTTACAAATCCTAAGAGAAAATTTTCGTTTTGATTTATTAAATAAGGTTAAATTATGTTACTGTAAAAAGCAATCAAAAATAAATAACTAATTTTGTGTAAAACCACGACATTTTATCAATTTATTTACCGACCGGTTTCGCTTTGCTCAAGTTTCAATTATAAATATAATATATAGGGTATAAATTAATAATAAACAAGAAATACATATTATGTGCTCATACATAAATGAAGAGGGAGAAAACAGAATATAACAAACATTAAGGATACATTTACATCATTACAAAGGAAGTAGGAAAAACCAAAAGACAATTTGCAAACTAATGGGTTATAATAAATATATCGACAGGGACAAGGCATTGACTGGGAAATTTTTAATGGTTTATTGGAAACAGATCTAGTATTGGGCTACTAGATACATCTGACAAAAAGCGAAAATCTAAAACACAAAATTAACACATGGATAGTCAACGAGGACATTAAATTCTGCGGCATGATAACTTCTACAATACAATAGTAATACACCTGTATTTTTTATATTTTCTTCTCAAATAATGTCATTTCTTTCTTTCATCTCTTTTCCATTTCTTTTCCTTTATATTTCTCTCATTCATTTTCATTTTATGTTTATTTCTTTCAACTCTATTTATTAATTTATTTTAATAATTTATTTTATTTTTTATTTTAAATTCCTAGCACCTTGGAACAAGATACATCTGACAAAAAGCGAAAATCTAAAACACAAAATTAACACAAGGATAGACAACAAGAGCATTAAATACTGCGGCATGATAACTTCTACAATACAATTGTAACGCACCTGTATTTTTTATATTTTCTTCTCAAATAATGTCTTCTTTTATACAGGTCTCTTTTACATTTCTTTTCCTTTCATAATATATTATAATAAAAACGAATATAAAACTTTTTTCCACTTTAAATTTATTGACCGTAACCGGTTTCAGCTCGCTAGAGCCATCTTCAGACTGGGTTTCATCTTTTCCTTTCTATTTCTCTCATTCATTTTCATTTTCTGTTTATTTCTTTCAACTCTATTTATTAATTTATTTTATTTTTCTTTTAAATTCCTGCCACCTCGGAACAAGGTACATCTGACAAAAAACGAAAATCTAAAACACAAAATTCAACCGTGGATAGTCAACAAGGGCACTAAATACTGAGGCATGATAACTAACTAACTAACTAACCATCACGCCGTTTCCCCGCAGTGGTAGGCAGAGAGGACAGACCGCCAAACAACTCGATCTTGGCACACACTCCTTGCTTCGTTCACATTCATACGTCGTCTCATACATGCTCTTCTATTATTCTGACTCTTGACATCGCCCGACTCAAGTATCTGATTCACTTGGTCGTGCCATGTCTTCCTCGGGCGTCCCCGACTTCGTCTACCATTCACATTTGCGTCATATATTCTCCTTACACTCCTTTCCTCATTCATTCGCTCTACATGCCCAAACCATCTGAGCGTCCCTTTCTTAATCTTACTCATAACGCTTACATCAGCCTTGCATTCTTTGCGGATCTCCACATTTCTCACACGATCATACATGGTTTTACTACACATACGTCTCAGGGATCTCATTTCTACAGCATTCAGTCTGATAACTGATAACTGAGGCATGATAACTTCTACAATACAGTAATAACGCACCTGTATTTTTTATCTTTTATTCTCAAATAATTTTATTTCTTTCGTTAATCTCTTTTACATTTCTTTTCTTTTCTATTTCTCTCAACTCTATTTATTAATTTATTTTATTTTATCTTTTAAATTCCTGCCTCCTCGGAACAGTCTCATATATTCTCTTTGCATTCCTTTCTTCATTCATTGGCCCTACATGCCCAAACTATCCAAGCGTCCCTTTCATAATCTCACTTACTACGCTTACATCAGCCATCTCCACATTTCTCAACATATGCCTATGGGATCTCATATCTACAGCATTCAGTCTACTTTCATCCTTTCTCTGCCAGTTCCATGCCTCACTGCGGTCCATCAGAGTAATTGGCCTCAAATCCATAAATAAGTTTAGTATGAATAGGACCGCGGAGCCGTTCCCCTTAAGATGTTAAGCCTGGGGTATAAATAAGGACTTAATATCTTACAAAGATATCTTACGAGGTTTAATTATACTTAGTACCAAGGGACAATTTGTTGACCTACCCTTGTCGAGAAGTGTATAAGTCAAGATAAAAAATGTTTTCTTTCTTCCTTTACTCGAATAATCAGCGCAATGAGTAACATTTTTCCATTATTACAAGACACTCAGAATGTTAACTATTCTGAAAAGAAATATGGTAGTTTTTCTTTCTCCGTTTGCACATACTTTATACAAATAAGCTTTTGGGGCACTAAAAATTTCTAACGAAGTGAAATTAATATTCATTTCATTTCGCGAAAGTAATGATATAATTTATATGGATAAAAGATAACGATAATGCTGGGACCCATTTTTATTTTCCTCAGGGCCTCCTGTGTGGAGCTCATCTAAAAAAAAAAAAAAAAACAAAAAAAAATTCTACCGATAAAACGTTGTTCCAATTTGGGAGGCGGGTATGGGTCCCGCCTCCCCGGGAACCATTTATTAGATAACCAACACCCCTTTCATAGGTCACCCTAAGTGTCTCGCTATGTTTGGTGACTTAGAAGGGGTGCCCTTGATCATGAGGTGAGGTTTGACTAGGTCTCGGTGGAAAATACGTTTGACCACCTACTGATGAGAGGCTGGTTGAGGGAGACCTAACTTAGACTTCTCCCGATTATCTCGGAACATCGCCTTGCACCGATGGAGGGAGGGATGGATTCATACGTCCATCACTCCTGGACAAATTGACCCCCAGATTCCTACCCAACCCTCATACTTTTTTCCTTTCCAGAACTTCCTATTTTTCCTTTCCCTAAAAAGACCCTGCGCACAGCATCCTCAAAAATTTCCTCAAAAAATCCTCATCATCGTTGAAGATGAGGATTTTTTGAGGTAAAATTCTACAGGCCCTGAAGAATTTTTTCTCAGGGCCTCCTGTGTGGAGTTAAGGAAAGAAATATCGTAAAAATATAAACTCTTATTTTTTTACACTCTTCTTAGGTTTTGAAAGCTGAAATGAAAGAAAGGGGAAGGAGATAGAGGAGATGAAGGCTATTCAGATCTTTCCACCAAACGGTTAAAGCTAGTTCAAGTCAGTTCAAGTTTTAAATCTGGGAGGCGGGTATGGGTATCGCCGCCCCGGGAACCATTTATTGGATAACCAACACCTCTGCCATAGGTCACCACAAGTGGTGCGCTACGTTTGGTGATTTAGCAGGGGTGCCCGGATTCATGGGATGAGGTTTGTCTAGGTCTTGGAGGCGGACGACCAGGACACACTGAACCCCAGATTCCTATCCACCCCTCAAACACTTTTTCCTTCCCAGAACTCCCTTCCCTTTCCTTTCCTTAAAAAAAACCCTCCACACAGCATCCTCAAAGATGTCATAAGCCTTGAGGGAAATTATTTTCCTCAGGGCCTCCTGTGTGGAGCTCATGTAAAAAAAAAGCAACCAACGTTTCGATTCTGAATGATGTACATTCTGGCATGTGGTCGAGGATCTTAATATCTCGACCACGGAGGTCGTTTCACACATCTCACGGCTATTTATATCCATATTTTGTTCCCAGTTATAGTAAAGAAATAAATATTTATCAAGACGTGTCAACCACAAAAGATGCCGATGTTTTCTGTTGTTTTTATTACGCTTTTTGAGTTACGAAACTCAAAGGAGCATTGCAGGAATCCGATAATGTAAGCTTAAAATGTGTTGTGCCTCAACACAATGGAATGCTTTCAGATGCAAAACACGCATGTTGATAATATTTGCAATTTCGCCAACCTTGATCGAAGTTGCTTCTTGTTGTTAAAAGATATTATTTGTTTTTTTTTTTAAATTTGATGTACACAAATAACTTTGTGTACATTACTTTTTAATTAACAATATCAACATGTTTTGAAAACTATGTTTTCTTCGTCAGGATAATAAATTGAAGAAAGAAAAAAAAAAGATTTATTTGTGCCCATATTCGCAACGATTTACTGGAAAAGACTTGGTCGACCGCAAAATAAACATTATTTGAAAAAAAAAATAGTGAGGCTTAATTTATGTTTTAATAAGTAAATTACGCCTCATACGCCGTATACACGTCTGGTAATGTTATGTTATCGCGAAAACAAGCTTCTGGGTCCGAGTGGTTAAATACGTCTACGTTTTAGCAATTACACATATAAGGCATTTTGCAAAACACAAATTAAATCAGGTATGTACAGAACAACTCTACGTACTTATAGGTTGCAACAGTGAGCTTGAATAGCTTACTCAACACAATTTTTACAGCAAGTACCTCTGCCATAGATCATTCCAAATGGTTCGCTTCGTTTAGTTACTTTGCAAGGTGGCCGGGTTTTGACAGCGGATGGGTCTGCCCATCAGCGGCGTCTCAGGCCAGATCGGGAGACTAGTTGAGTGAGACCTTTTTATCCTTCTAGAAGAACTATCTAGGAGCATCGTCTTGCACTGCTTTGGAAGGGATTCATATGTCCGTCACTCCAGGATACCGTGACCCTCGATTTCTACCCACCCCTCGTACCTTTTTCCTACCAAGAAAATCCTCTTCTTTCTTTCCTTAAAATACCCTCCGCACAGCATTCCCAAAGGATAACATAGGCTCTAAGCTTTGGAGTTTTGAAAATAAGACAGGTCGATAATTGTTCAAGAAAGTCAAATATTCCCAGGTTACGAATAACACAAAATGTTTGAAAATGTCCTACTACCACCACAGTAGGCCGAAAATGTTGCTTATGTCATTGTGGAGGATTTAGCCAGCCGAGGAATCGAACACGCGACGCCCGGGTGGGACCCAAATGCGATGCCCATTCAACCACTGACCGACTGACTCAACCTGATAATCATAATTGTTCATAATTTTCATCCACAATTTTCAATATCGTACTAAGAAAAGGTTGTAGTTAAATTCACACTGCGGTTACAAGTTCTTCTCAGCTCAATTTTAAAAAGGGAATACTTTAAAACATCTCATCCTAACTTCTTCCCTTTTATTTTATTTGGATCAGGGCCCTTCCAAGCCGCCTACACACGTCCCTCGTTGCGTGCCGGATAGTTGAGCTTGTCACTTGATCCCGTTTTGTGGTTCCTACCACTCGTCAACTTGGTTGGATAGGGTTTTAACTTCGCCTTTCTCACACTGAGAACATGTTCATAGTTGTCAAAGTCCTTACCATTGTAAGGTGAAGTTAGAACCCTATCCTAGCAGGGTGATGCATGACTCTAAAAAAATTATTTCGTCTTTTGGACCCTTGCACATACTCTTTCGCTCATCATCCAGATTTGGTGATCGTATTTGGTGACAAATCGCGGGCGCAAAATCAAGTGGTAAATCTAGTGAAAAATTATATCTTTACTATTTTATAAATGCAAAACTGCGTGTGTTTGTATGTTACGCTTTCACGCATAAACCAATAAACCGATTTTTAAAATTCTTTCACCAATAGAAAGCTACATTTTATGCGAGTAATACAGGCTGTATATAATGGTAAGCTTTGCCGTTATGAAATGATAAATATTAATATATCAGTATATCAATACGTGAAGCAAAAACTTTGTACCCCCTTTTTGCGAAAATTGCGCGGACGGAGAAGTATGAAATTTCCCACACTTATAGTTTATATAGAGAAGGAGTGCAGAATGCTAATATATTTTTAAAATTATGCATAAAAATACGAGTACATTAAATCAATAAAATAAACATTACAAATTAAATTAATTATGGTCGAATTTCGACCTTTGGCGACCACTAGTTATATTTATTATACGTTTTCTGTCGCTATCAAAAGCGAGTTATTGCTAACGTCAGAAAAAAAAATCGTTGCCGTGGAAACGATGTTGATATATTTGCGGGAAATTTTATTTGAAGCGTCGTACTTAATATCTATATATCTACAAAATTAAATGAATCTCCGAAATGTTTGTACGCGCATAACTTCCGAACGACTGCACCAAATTGGATAATTATTTTTTTTTACTACTGGTGAGCTCTGGCATTATGAAATTTGAGTGGCACGCGAGCTGTTTGTAAACTGAATGTACCGGGATTGAATGTATGGAATGCGGGAGGGAGGGAGGATAAGTGCAAGCGCTACAGTAATTTCCCCCTAATACCATGCGTGCGAAGCCGCGGGTAAACTGCAGTTCAAAATCTTATTATTTCTATCTCTCTTATTGTATAACGCTTAACTTTTTACCTACCATCTTTACTTCTATGTACTATGTGTAATACCTATTTATGTAATCTTTGTCATTTAAACACACCTGTATGCACTAAATCATAAAAAATGTAACTATGTATGTAAAAGCCCATAAGGGCGTTAATGATCAAGCCCCCAAAGGGCACACAAACTCCAATGGCTCGGAGGGCTTTGAAGCAAAGAATGGATGGTTACCTCGAGAGTGTTTTCTCTTGGGGTAAGAATAACCTCGTCGAATTCAATGTTTCAAAGACCCAATCATGTCTGATTACGTCTAAAAGGGATCGAAATGAAAATCTAGTCTCCTTCAACGGAAGCAATCTTCCGAACAGACCTTCCATTGATATGCTTGGTGTAACTATAGTGACCAGCTCAGGTATGGGGGGTCCATCGAAGCCAGAGTAAAGTTAGCTTCTCAAAAACTGAGCGTACTGTACAGGGCCCGCAGATACTTTAATAGTACACAACTGCTTACCCTGTACAAATCGCAAGTGCGCCCCACGGTTGAATTCGGCAGCCACCTCTGGTCTGGAGCTCCAAAATACTTGAAAAATACCCTCGACTCTGTGCAGAAACGGGCGGTCCGTTTGATAGATTCTCCCATCTTAACGAACGGGTTGCAATCTTTAGAGCACAGGCGTCGGGTGGGAATGCTATCCATGTTCTACCGGTATTTCAATGGAAGATGCTCTGAGGAACTAGCGTCATTGATCCCTTCGGCAGCGGTGCATAGTCGGGAGACACGCCAAGCGCGCGCCCAACATATGTACACGGTTGACATTTATCACATGAGAACGGGTCGTTTTTTCGACTCGTTCTTGAGTTCAACAGCTCGGCTATGGAACGATTTGCCGGCATCTGTGTTTCCTCCCTCCTACAACATGGGTCTCTTCAAGACCAATGTTCATTCCTCTCTCCACACAGCATCCCAGATGACATAGGCCATGAGGGGAATTATTTTCCTCAGGGCCTCCTGTGTGGAGTTAATGTAAAAAAAAAATGATTGATAAAAGAAAATAAAAGTTATTCAATATATAAAAGCGTGAAATCTAGTGATAAATTATTTAAAGGTCATGTCATTAGATTGTCGATAGGTAGCTAAGACATTTTACTCATGAAATTGGCTGTGAATTTGCCTTTAATGACAATTATTTAATTTGTCAGAAGCAATAGTGTAGTTACACCCGATAATGTGAAAATGTATACGTTTTATTATTAGACGCGATATTATAAATGGGACTCTTGCCAGCGCAGTTTCACTACTTTCGATGAAAAATGGCTACGACCATAAAGTGAGTAATTCGCTTATGACCTCGTTAGTCCGCACAAGAGTATCATGAACTTGGTCGTTTATGAAAATATTCCTTGTTTACTGCTGACATAAAACCAACTAATAATGACAGGCAATTTCATGCCCGTTATAAGTACAATATATCATATCAATTAATAGTATTTCTCATTAATTTAGACGTGGTAAAAATAAAAGATTATTTAAATAATTGTGGTGTATAACTTCTTCGGTTCCATGCCAACTGAGAATAAAGTCAACTCAACACCTCCTTGAAAAGTGTATCGAGAGACACCGCGCGAATCCGAATATTTTCTTGCTCACACATAATACGTCATCCTTATCTGCCGTCTCAGCGTGCCGGAGGACTTGCATTGGTTGCACAATTCAAACTAACGGCTAATCAGCGTGCAGCTCCCGCTCCCGGCCACCTACTTACCACAAGATGTACCTCCAGCCGCCTATTTAAGCGCCTACCCGGCCTTGAGAAGCCAGAGATCCAGCAAGCAGTCCTAAAGGCTCAATACCCAGTATCAACTGTGAGATTTCGTAGTGTACACATTGATCGGTAGAGGAACCCTTAGGCCACGTCCGCATAGGCAGGTGGCTTGCTTAGCGCCTAGTGCCTAGTGGCTTGCACCCTGGCTACTCGCTAGGATACACGGTGGCCGCACTGTAGGTGGTTTGCCTGGTGGGTCACTAGGTGCCTTGCCCATTTGCTTGTCGGCACGTCGCTAGGCGACTTGCTAGGCGACTCGCTAGGCGACTCGCTAGGCTCTAGGCGCTAAGCAAGCCACCTGCTTATACGGACGTGGCCTTAGAGATAGCAAGCCTGAAGACCTCAGTAGGAGGTTACGCGCCGCGTGAATAAAAGCCCTCTGTTGAAATCACGAAGTGTTTTAAATATAATTTACGTTATAAAAGTCATTAAAAGCTATGAAAAAAATAATTTTGAATTAGCCGATAACCCTAACCTAACGTAGCCTATTTCATCACATTAAATTTACATTTTTTAATCACTCTGTCTGAGATGGTTCTGAGTTGGTTTCATTCCAAGTTGTCCGGTCACCAATTTCTTTTGTGTGGATGTACATGAAAAGATTATGGTTTTTTGTTTGTATAATATTTTTTTATAACAACCGCCACAACATCACAACACTCAGTCTGACATCATTCAGAGGATCAAAATTTTCTGAAAACTTCGTAGCCGCACCGTTTTAATCGGTGTTTTACTAGGAGATGTAGGAGTTAGAAAATACCACGAGAAAATTTGTTGTTTTTTCAGCTTGCCGAGGGCGAAATTGTTGGAATTATCCATCATCCAATACAGGTCGGACTAAAAAAACTACTTTAAAAATATGCTCTCACTTTTTGCCGTTTCCGTAATGGATCAAAATAACCCGCCAGGGATGGTTATATTATTAGTAACGCAGCATGTAAATTATTTTGGTAAAAATTTAAGAAATATATATTCTGGAGATACCTCAACGAGCTTTGAACCCGCGGTATAGAAACAGACCATTTATTATTCTGCCAAAAATACCTTTCAATGATTAATCTAGTATCTAGTGTATTTAATCAACTGTTCAAAATTTGCAAGGAAGTTTTCAAGATAATTAAAATTAATATTGTCTTCTCAAAACTAAATCGGTTAGTTGTTTATCGCCGAAATTTAGCCCTTTCCAAAAACGCAAAACTTTCACAAAATTTGTTTTAGAGCAGTGATGATCAACTTTTTAGGTGGATGGCCGGCGTGTTCTAACGGTAAAGCTCTTGACTCGCAATCCGAAGGTCGCGGAATCGAATCCCTGCGCGCGTGACAACTAAATTTTGTTTGATTAATTTGTGTAATTTGATAATTAATTCATTAAAAATAATATATACATAGTATATTTGCGGCATGTTCCAGAGTGGAAGATACTCTCAGTATCGACTGGTGTAATACCACCAATCAGAATTGAAACGTTGCTTGAAATGGCTTTGACCAGATGACCAGATCTGAATAGCCAGGTACTTCCCACCTTCCTTTTCCACATCTCCTTCCCCTCCCCACTACCTTCAGCATCACAACATACCCCAATAGGGAATACTAGTCTCACTGGCTCCAGACGGGAGCATTTGGGACTCTTGTGCGGCAAACCTATAAAAAAAATAATCATCCATTTTCAATTTGTTCGCGGGCCGCAAAGAGCATGGTAACTTCACCTCTACACTATTAAATTTACCGTTAGTGGTCTGGCAACCTTCATGTATTTTCCTAAAACTGTATTTTTTTAATAAAACAACGACAGGACTCAAAAAAGAAAGGGCCGCATGCGAAAATTTTGTATCTCTAAGGCCAAACTAACAGACGCTGTCGATTTTTATCTTTCTGAAAATTAAAGGACATAAAAAATACCTACTTGCAATTTTGGGCAACTTTTGATTTTCGTTCGGATAGAAACCTAAAAATTCAGCCAAGAAAACTTTTTGTGTTTTATAAAATAGAAATCATTAAAATGCATCAAACGTAGGTCCCAACAAAAAAGGGCGGTGAGGCAAAGGTACATTTTTTGTACACTTAAGGTTAAATTTTGCCTTTTTAAGAACATGTAAGAAAATCTTTATATTTTGAGCGGCTGATTAAAAAAATTTGAAGAAGAGCTTATTTTAAATAAGTTTTCCGTTTAACCATTTTGCAAAACAGAAGAGAAACCATAGAATTGTTATTTTTATTTAACCAAGTGAATACGCAAAATGGGCTCGTGGGCCGCATTTAAAGTTGGCCAGAGATTGCTCAACACTGTTATGGGAGGGTGGAAATTATTACCAATGTATATGCAAGAAGAATAAAATCTAAAAAAAATAATCACATTAACAATGTAAAATAATTTCTTCAGAAATGAAATTTAAATATCGTTTGTTAATAATTGTAGTCACCTACAATGCATTCAATGGTTTGTTTTTAAAAAGAAAGACGGCCGGCGTAGTCCAGCGGTAAGGCTCTTAACTCGCATTCCGAAGGTTGCTGGATTGAATACCGGTGCGGCAAATAAATGTTATGTGATTAATTTGTGTTGTTTCACAATTTATTCATTTAAAATAATATATGGTATGTTTGAGGCACGTTCCAGAGTGGAAGATACTCTCAGTATCGCCCTGGTGTAAGACCACCATTCAGAATTGAAACGTTGCGTGAAATGGCTTTAGCCATGTTTGGTGACCAGATCTGAATAGCCAGGTACTTCCCACCTTCCTCTTCCCCACCTTCTTCACTTCCTCACTACCTTCAGCCTCACAACATACCCATAGTCTCACTGGCTCCAGACGGGAGCAGTTGAGACTCTTGTGCGGTATTCACATAAAAAAGAAAGGGTGGTTAACTTAAAAATTTTATTTTAAGAACATAAATATGTTTTTTTTAAGTTTTGATATAAACTGCGGGTTTTTGATAACTTTCCCACGATTTTTTACGCGATAATTTAATTCAACTTTTTTAATGCTGATTTATTTAAATGCTGATTTATTTATTAGCTGAAAGACATCGTTTAATGTTAATCTAATAATCGTAACTTGTGTATCATTTCAAAAATTTCAACATAACTATAGAGATATTTAAATTCTGAGCATATTATTATCTCGTACAGGAGAATAATTTAACAGTTAAAAATAATTCCCATGTTAAAATCTGAAAGAATATATTGAAGCAAGAGGGATTTATTATGGAAATTTCCATACATACGATGGTTTTGCCGATAATATGTGGAAGCTGATAGAGCTCGAGTTGTTTTGGTGATTTTATTAGCGGCGTAAAAATATCATCCCTCGAATCCTTCCTCTTCCCTCCGCTCGACCATAAATACCCACGGCAGTCAGTAACCGCGTTAAACATATCACGAATAAAATAAAACTAACCGCCTTTGTTTGGGTTGCTCCCTTTTCCAAATTATACGTTCACTTTTTGAGAAATGTTTAAGTTTTTCCTTTTACATTCGCACGTTTTGGCTTTTGGTGTTTTTTCTGTAGACAAAAAAGTGCTCTCGCCTGAATATTAATATTAGTCATGAATTGATCGAGAAAATCTTATTTTGAAATCCTTTATGTGGTGATAGAAGTTGAAGGACTACCCTTTAGAGTGTTGAACAGATAGAAGCCGCTATGAATTGCAAAGTCGTGTGGGTGAGATTGAATTTGTTAATATAACATCGCGTGCACGCAATAGAACAAACAAGCTAATAAAATACGAGAACTGTTACTGAATAATTATACGACAGTTCAGATGCATAAATATGCGGTTAAATAATAAAGGTGATACCAATGATGGTGCTAATTAAAACAAATTTTTAAAGAGAAAGTTATTCAACTTTACTTGCAGTTATAATCCGCGTTTGAGCCAATCGAAATGTTTTTTTTTCTACCAATATTTTTCCTTTTGACTCAACGTTTTGACAATTCTTGAAGTGTACGTTTTTAGATTTTCACGGCCAAAAATATTTTCGTTATTTGGTTTTGGGGTGTTATGCCGTGTTGAGCTACCTCATTCTTTATTCAACGTTTCAGACAGCGTTACAGTGCCCATCATCAGGGCAGATGTGTAATTGTTAGTGGTGAAATACCGTGATACCGTGTTGCCAGCTCCACTCTACTACGAGCTGGTATTACAATATACTTCAAAATGGTTGTAGATTTCAATTGCCTCCGTAATCAGGCGTGCTCCAATAGAAACTGGTTCCAAAAAAGCCTGTTCACCGAATCCACTGTCGTCTAGTGATCGCTAGTCACATACGAACTGGTTCCTAGTGGTTTGGTTACTTTGCTTCCAAGTAAATAAGCACACATTTCACCACTAAGAATTACACATCTGCCCTGATGATGGACACTGTAACGTTGTCCGAAACGTTGGCTAAAGAAAAAAGGTAGTTCAACACGGAATAACACTCCAAAGACAAATTACGAAAATTCTTGAAGTTTTCAATTTCAGGGTAAAGGTGGAACGGAATCATGACATCAAGACTGGCTTTTCACATCGTTTGCTCAAGAAAAATCACAATAATTGACTCAACTCCCTTATAATAATCATTAAATGATAACTTTCACATTATCATTTATCATACAAAGTATATAACATTGATGAACGATTTCATTGATTTTATTAACACTGTATAAATAATGTTCTAATCGCTCTTTTAATTTGAGATTCATGAAAACTTTCGATGTACAATATGATTGTCTGACTAGTGGTCACATATAAGTATTGTCATTCAGATTGAAAAATGGGTCCTTAAAATCGTCCTTGACCTGGCATAATGTATTGCAGTAAGGTCGCAGAGAAAACAAAGCAAGGAAATGCGCCCCTCTACTCAACAACCCCTCGAAACAGCATCAGAGTCAGTCAGACTAGCATGATTTGGCCATTAAGGCAGCGAACGAACCAAAGACGTCTAGTACATGGCCTTCAAGTAGAATTAGCCAACATTCGGACCAACCTAGAAAGCTATAGAAATGCGAATTGAAAAATGGGTCCTTAAAATCGATTGAAAAATGGGTCCTTAAAATCGTCCTTGACCTGGCATAATGTATTGCAGTAAGGTCGCAGAGAAAACAAAGCAAGGAAATGCGCCCCTCTACTCAACAACCCCTCGAAACAGCATCAGTCAGACTAGCATGATTTGGCCATTAAGGCAGCGAAAGAAGCAAAGACGTCTAGTACATGGCCTTCAAGTAGAATTGGCCAACATTCGGACCAACCTAGAAAGCTATAGAAATGCGAATTGAAAAATGGGTCCTTAAAATCGATTAAAAATGGGTCCTTAAAATCGTCCTTGACCTGGCATAATGTATTGCAGTAAGGTCGCAGAGAAAACAAAGCAAGGAAATGCGCCCCTCTACTCAACAACCCCTCGAAACAGCATCAGTCAGACTAGCATGATTTGGCCATTAAGGCAGCGAAAGAAGCAAAGACGTCTAGTACATGGCCTTCAAGTAGAATTGGCCAACATTCGGACCAACCTAGAAAGCTATAGAAATGCGAAAATTCATCACAATGGAGCGGCAAAACTAAGTACCATCAAAAGTACAATGTACATTGCTTCTTCCTGTATTAAATTCGAATAAAAAGTATCTGAAAAACTGCGTAATTCACCGTGAAGTTCTCGAAAGTAATTGACATTTCCATTTTATTTGATCCCTCGAGTTTTCTGAAAGTTTGATGACGGAATCCAGCGCCCGCGTTGGAATCCTGCCACCGCCACTGCGCGGGACACAGAGCACGGAATGAGTCTCCTCAGACAATGCGAGTTTATGGTATCATAAATGCCGCCCTAGATACCCCGATTCAATTGCTCGGATAAATGCGCACATTGCACAACAATAATAATTCTATATATAAAGTATTTTTCCCGTTGTTTTGCACATTATTACGAAATCGTTTCTAACAAACAAGTATGTTTTCTTGCAACGCACGAGTGCATGCATGTCATCGCTTAGGAATTACCATTAATTTCGTACGTTTCTGAAATTTGATTACATGATTATCGTGGCCCACTTACATTGCAGTAAGGAACTCCGTTCATTCAAAAATTACTTTTTTATTAATAAGAACTTCCAACCTATATACCAGCAAAAAATATTAATTATTGTTTTTATAGTAAAAATATTGTTTAAAAGTTTTAATTTTTCCGTGACGTCATCGGGAGCCTTGCGACATCACAGCAAGCTTACTTTTTGGATCAACTCGGTACTAAATTGAGACGGACTCGTAATAAGTAAGAGTCGTTCTCTTTCCTTTTATGATGATTTATATTTTAATTTCATGATTTAAGCGGTCTAAGAAAGAGATAAACACGCTTTGTATTTGCATCAAAAAGCTTACCATTCACTTTCGAATAATTGTAATATATTTTAAAAAGCCATCGACCGTAAAATTTTACATGTTTGTGAAAGATTTGAAAGGTTTCGTGATTTTCTTATTAATTATTTTTAAAAAAATTGTAAGAAAAACTCTCGTTTTACTTTTGAAGGTTATTCCCATCAACGTACTATATCACTGAAGAAGAAGATAACACTAATAATTTTAACGAAAATGTGAAAGAGAACAAGACACAGAAAAATAGAAAAAGACAATGGTCGCAACTGGGATTCGAACCCAGACCTCTAGTCTAACCGTCTATGAGATTGATAAATATTACGGTTTGGCAGAAGGTGGTTGTCCCAGTTGTCCAAAGTCCCAGTTGCGACCATTGCCTTTTTCTATTTTTCTGTGTCTTGTTCTCTTTTACATTTTTGTTTAGATTATTAGTGTTATCTTCTTCTTCAATGAATTATTTTTTATATAAAAAGAAAAAAAAGTGAAGCAACGACAGCCTTTAAAATACGTCTGTGTTATTAAATAATATTTTTAGTTACATATAAAGTGGTATTTCTACAGTTTACAAGAAACAAAATGGGCAAACGACCTTTCGAGTCTTTCAAATCCAGCATTTCATGTTGGCATACATTCAAAAACTGCGAATCAATTGATTCACAAATTTCTAATAACAAAATAACAAGACAACGAAGTGTTTTATTGTAAGAAAAAAGAAGCACAGTTTTTAGGTCGTGTCGATATCACCTTCGTATTACGTCATTAAAAAAAAAGATTATTTTTAAAGAAAAAAAAATACTATTACCAACAAATTCATTAAAAATTACCATTAACTATTAAGATTTAAATTTTCCCTCTGCTATCTCTTACCTTTACTATTTCACCTTTGCATTCCCTTCCTCTGCCCCTCTCTTGTCCCTAACCCCCCGTCATCTCTTCCTTGCATGTCCTTTCCCATGCGTCCTTCTTTCCGCCCCCGTTACCCTTCCACCTTCCCCTCCTCCTCCCCCGAGGTCCACTCCGTCCGGCAAAAATTATTTCCGGAATAGAGAACGCCGGTTTTCCCCCACGACTAAATAGTAACATAGTTAACTTGTTATGAACTCTCTAACCTAAAGTAGGTTTTACTTCATCTCTTTTTTCAGCCCAATTCCTGTATAGAGACCAAAAACAAAAATTTTCGCATTACGCGATCGCTTTTTTTCATCTCTATTTTCATATGAACAAACAACACATGAACCATTTTGTTTGCTGTGATGCCAACTGAAATGTAGATATGAAAATAGGGATGAAAATAGCGATCGCGAAGAGCGAAAAATATTGTGTTTGGTCTCTATACGGAAATCGGGCTGAAAAAAGAGATGATGTAACCTACCTAAGAACCATAATGCGGAAATTAACCAATGAATATTAATTTTGGTGTTGGAGGCTAATAATACGATTACTTCATAAACATGCATGAAATACATTAATCCTACCGGTAAAAAATTACCCACAACACTTTATTCTCTACCTCTGTGCCACGTCGAACAAGGGGGCCCAAAACCCAAAAACAAAATCACGGTAATTTGATTTGTTAAAGTTCACAAAGACGTACGTAAAAAGTACCCGGCCTACATCCGATGTACACAATGTACAGGCCAGTTGAACGAAACTAGCAGAATAAACTTGCATGAGGCTTCTCTGAGGCAATGCGCTGTGCATCATGCCGAGGCGTCAGAAAACAAAAGGCTACGATAACTCAATCTAATCACTAGAACTCTACTAGTTGTTTCAAGAGGAAGCCACAAGCTAAACGTGTGTAAATTCTAAGCGTGCCATTATTAATATTGGCAATAGCCATACAAATCGCTTGGCTAATGTAGTCTGGAAACGCTCGATTTCAAGCGCAAAGTGGTTTTTATTTATTTTGTGAATTATTTTATAAGAAAGTAAAAAAGTAAATCAAGGGAAGCAGTCAAAAAGATCTTAGCCATTATTTTGTAGTTTTTAAAGTTCTTTCATACAAGTGTTCAGTGAAAATTTAGTTACATTTTTAGTAAAATTAGTTATTTCCGTTTATATTTTTTATATGGCAATCAATAATTTTATTTTAATTCTACCCAAGCGAAACGATAGAAAAAGCTTCAATTTATTCAAAACAATTTTTTTGGTACTTTTAATGAAAACGGACTCATAGATTAATCTAAAATAGTAATTTCACATTCTAATGTAAACTTACCAGCAATCGCCAGCTGCATGATGAAATAATTCATCCGACTCTTGCGGGACTTGGCGAGCAGCAGCGCGGCGATCACACTGCTGTTTCCCGCTACTATCGCCACGAACAGTATCCACATCACGGAGAACTGAACTGTCTGAAATACAAACCAAATAAACAACCTTTAAAAGGATAAATGCAGTTAATTTTGAAGCATTTCAAATATCATCAATTTTTTAATGAAAAACTTCCCTTTTCTCCTTAAGGGGGTATTCTAGCCTAGAAGCATGAATTGTAGGTGTTTTTTCAGGTGCAAAAAAAAACAATAATATTTTAACAAATATTTATTAAACATTAAAGGATACATAAAAAAAAAATCAAACGAAAAAAATTAAAATTCAAAAAGTTACAGGGTGTTGAAGTGGGGGGTCTCAATAAAATGGCGCGCCTTAGTTGACACGATTGCAACCCTTCTAGTAATCTAAAAAAAAAACAAATTAATTTTTAATTCAAACAAATGCAGCTGTAGCCCGAACTAAGGAAAAGTCAAAAAAAAATTTTTCGCACAATGGCGGCTGTCTGAAATAAAAGACATTTTTTTACTAGTTTTTTAGACTTTCCAAATTTTTTAAAAATAGTTAAAATTAAAATTTTGTTATAGTTTTAATTAACGCGATAGAGTAATGCATAGAGAAGGCTCACATCAAATTTCAAGTAAATTGGTTTTGTAGAACTTGAGATATCTTGTCAACCGTCTCGAAAAATACTTTTAAAATTATGTTCTATTTATATTCCGGTTACATTCCGTCTAAACCACGAGATTAAAATGATTATAACTTAAAAAACATGCGAATTTAGAAATATTCTACGAAGGAGATATTTTTGAATATTTAAACTTTGGAAATATGAAGAAAAAAAAGAATAATTTTTTTCTAGATTAGAATACTGCCTTAAAATTGCGGATAACAAACTTTAAAGTATTTGAAAAAGCGTCACAAGTAATTCGTCACTTACATAATATTCGACGTATATTTAATTATCTAGGTTTATCACAATTATCACGATTGATGCAGGTATATAATAGGCCATTCACCTGCCCACAGATTGCTGCACCTGACGGCCGAGCAGATTGGCCTAACTTGTATAATATTCACGTACTAATGACAACAGGTAGACAATATCCAAGCATTCGATTGGAAACCTTTGTGCTTTCACACCTCAGTTGGCACAAACTCCCATGTTTTAATTTAGTAAAATATTACTAATTTCATTCCTTAAAAATCATTGCTAAATCACTTTCAGAATACGAATAAATCGAACATTTATTCTAACATCACCATATTAAAACCTATAATAAAGTCATTAAAAGTCAAACTGTTTCCACTTGAAATAATTGTAATGATAATCAATATCTCTTTCATTTTTCACAAGCGAAAATTTCTTCCCAAATATAGACAATATTAATAATGCATTATTAACAATTACATTATTTAAGATACGTTATAAATTCTAGTGACGATAAAGAATCTAAACAATTATTTATACATATTTTTACTTTTAATTTCATCTCTACATTCTTATTTACATTTTATTATTTAATACGCGTACCTATAATATTATTAATATTGATAAATAACTACAGTAATGCACTTATAATTGAACTTGTCGATAAGCAATATAAATATATTTAATTTTATTAGGTACTTTTTGTCAAACATGATTGATTATATATATTTTGGTACAATAATATACATAATTTGATAATGTTGTAACGGATGCAACAAGATTTAGAAAATCTAGATACTCACAGCGACCAATAAGACGCTAAAATCGGTGTCCCGACACTACCCCTAGAGAGGATAGCTGTACACGTGTACACACTCAGGACCCAGTGTTTACACTCAGCATTGAGCGTCTACTGGACTTAATATTATTTACTCAGAGTTACTGAACAACCGGTTTACTGACTTTAGCATAATTGCGAAAATGGATTTTCTATTTAAACTTTACTCTAAAAGCACGATCCATTAGGTTACCTGTTTAATAAATGAGGTGGGAAAGCCCGTAAGATACATGTTATACAATAAAACGTTTTGCCATACTCTATCGAATGCTTGTCTTATGTCGAGTGTGAGGATCACCGTATATTTGATTATATTGAAAATTTCAATTATGATCTCAACTACGCGGAGCAGTTGATGAGTTGAAGATTTACCTAGCTATCTAACCATATGCTTCTTAATGTATGTAATTATAGCACTGTGACTGTATTTTGGATTAGAAATTGGAGCTATGTAGTTTGTTCGACGAGGGCTTGGATTTCGCTAGCCACGGGTTTAGAAAAGTGTGGGGTGGAGGAGAGGGAAGATGCTTGGTTAGACTCAAGACGGCGTTCAAGCCGGAATCGTTGGCTAGTGTATGCATACCTTAATTAAAAGCCAGATATTAAAGTGGCTCACTATTGTCAAGTAGCACTCGCTGCGCATTCCAGTATCTGCTCCTTCTCCTGTGTTTAATCGACATTTTGTTTCCCTCTACAAAATCTAATGCAATAAAAAAATGTTATGCCGCGTACAAACTGGAGAAAAAAAGCGCGAGCCACGCCACGAATTATGGAAAAGGAACGAAGAAACCGCAGACGCCGTTTGCGGCTGCTTCGATCGTTTTTCGTAATTCGTGGTTTGGATCGTGCTTTTTTACGCAGCTTAAAAGCTTAGTCGAGTATTATACTACCCTGAAGAAGTACAAACAATTTAAGTGACGTAAACAAGGTTATCGTTTTATTTAAGGTCTTTATATTTATATATATTTTTTTTTACATGATCTCCACACAGGAGGCCCTGAGGAAAATTATTTCCCTCAGGGCGGGTAGGAATCTGGGGTTCAGTGTGTCTTGGTCATCCGCCTCCAAGACCTAGACAAACCTCATCCCATGAGCCCGGGCACCCCTGCTTAATCACCAAACGTAGCGAACCACTTGGGGTGACCTATGGCAGAGGTGTTGGTTATCCAATAAAGGTTCCCGGGGGCGGCGGTACCCGTTCCCGCCTCCCAAATTTTATCACAAACACCACAAATAAATTTTTCACATGATTTATTGCTCTATATTTAATAAATAAAATTTCTTTGAAAAAAACACAGATAGTGAGTGACAGACATACTTAATGCTTTAGGAAATACGGAACACTTGAGTTTTTCCCATCAAAATTTGATTTCATGAAAAAATATTCCTCTCTTTTGTAAAGAATTTTCATTTCATGGAAGAGCATATTTATAGGTTGACATTGAAATGACAGGTAGAATGTTATAATATCTTATTGTATGATTGATTGTGATCATATTTCAAGCAAAATATGAGTTCTGTTAAGAATGTTGGCTTTAATCCCAGTTGCCGTGGTTTTAAAACCCGGCGAGATGCAAATAAAAAATAACGAATAGAGGCGTGTGTTGGCTTTCAATAGATTAAATACATTGTCTTTTCGAAATAGAAGTGTTTTGTAGATTTAACTTCTGTACTTTTCTGAAAAGAAGACATCATCGTATGAGCAATCTCGAAAAGAGACACTGTTTCCGGTCAGTTAACGAAAGTAAGAAAAATCAGGGGTATCAATTTTTAATGAAATTTAATAAAAATGATTTAAAAAAACAACTTAAAAAAAATTAAATTAAACAAAAGTTATAAAATTAAAAAAAATAGCACGTCAAGAATCGAACCCCGATAAAAGACAACTTTGCTCACAATTTTAAAAACATTGCCATAAAATTTAAATAATTTTTCGGAGACCGGTACGAATATCGCCGCCCCGGAAACCATTAATTGGATGTCAATGTTCCATGGTTCGTCACGTTTGGTGACTTACCAGGGGTGCCCGGGTTCATGGAATGAGGTTTTTATAGGTCTTGGCGGCAGATCCATTACACCACTTATTGCGTGGAGAGTCGAATTGGGAGAGAATGGTTGAGGAAGACCTTTCGATCTCTCCGGCCAGACTCTCTTGACCCGTCGCGCAGTGGGGCAAGAACGCTTAAAAACGCCCTTTATTCGAAGAGGTTATAAAAAACCAAACTTTTTAATTACATTAAATGCAAACTTTATTATCTAAATATTATATATACACAGTTTAGTAACTACCAAAAATATGTATAAGTTTCTTTATCTGACATGTTTGAGTCGTCATTAGGTAATGGCAGTTATTTTACGAAACCTATAACATGTGTAGGAACTACGATTAGGAACTGTAGTAAATAATGATTTTTCAATGCTGTAAGCATTTACCCTATAAACAACAACACCCGCGCACGAGTTCAAAACGCTCACTTTTAACTCGCGCGTAGTTGTTGCCATAATAGGGTAAATGCTTGCAGCATTGAAAAATCATTATTTACTACAGTTCCTAATCGTAGTTCCTACACATGTTTACAACTTATTAGATCCTTCACACAGCGTGTCCAAAGATGACACACTAGGCAAATTATTTTTCTCAGGGCCTCCTGTGTGGAGTTAATGTAAAAAAGAAAATGTCGTAAGAAGTTGTTTTGTTAAGAAAACCGTTGTTCATAGTGTGATAAAACCACTTATTCTCGATTAACGATGAAAGGGAAGTATGCGTGACGTAGAATACGTGACGAAAAAAATTAAGATAGGCACAAATATTGTTTGGACACGTACCGTCGGCTGGGGTGAAGAGAGCCAGGTGGGGTGAAGCGGTCCACCAAGTTTATGAACGCTTTCTTGCGAACGCTGTAGCTCCTTCATCCGAAGTGATCCACCAAGACTTCTTTCCATACGTGTCTCGTATACGCATAGGCATACGCTTGGGATACGCTTGCCTAGTAGAAAAATTTCGGGAATTTCTTTTTTTTAAATTTTGTAAATATCCGATTGTTTAACTTTTGCTAATCCAAACCTGCATAGAATATTGTGTTCCAGCATTGTTTACTTATATCGTAAGTTCAAAAAATATTGCAGTATTGGTTTTAAAATAAACATAGTGATTCATTTATAAAAAATAGAGATTTTTCAGGACTTTTCACTACTAACACGCGACAAACAAATGGGAGGTCGAAAATATTATGAATAATATCTCAGCGTTTTTATTTCTTGTGAATTTGTTTACCTTTGTCGCTTTGTTGTATTTATAAATCTTTAAAAAAGTTTTTTTTTACATATTTTCCAAAAAATACAAAAAAAAATAACCCACACGATTTTAGTGTTTTTTTTTTTTATGAATAAAAATGAAAATAGAGTTAAATTAACACAGTGGTCCCCTTCATCTCAAGTGGGGGTGAAGAGATCAGCTTTTAAATGGTTTGAGGTTAAGTTTTTCTAAAAATGTTTCTATAACATAAATTTAATGATGGGTCAAACCATCTACATTATTTTTTCATAATATTTTGTGACATTAAAAAACCTCAACAGATTGCGCTTCACCCCAGTCGACGGTACTAAGCGAAATAAAAAAAGATGTATTGTAAGGATGTAATATGAGTAGAAAGAGAGAATCGGAGATTCTCTACGAAGACATGACACAATACGATTAATCAACACGGGCTTAGTCCTCGTGAAAATAAAAACTAGAACGAGAACAAAAGATTTACCTTACAAAAGAATAAAAAAAAATAATTAAGAAGAGTAAAAATGATTTGTAAATAGAAGCGTGGGAAGATAATTTTCGTGAATCATAATATCTTGAAACCTGGTCACAATGGTGTTTAGTCCGAATGCATAATCATTAAGAGAAAATGCATGAATATTTTGTACTGTGCTGTATCTCGTGTTGCATGGAATACTTCTAGGGGCTAATGCTAGAAGTGCCTAGGTCAGTTTTTGCTTTTGGTAATTTCATTTTGGTATCAGAAATTACTCTAAAACGTCCCTTATTTGAATGACACTAACACCTACGTGAGGCGCTCAAGATTGATGAAACTGTGATCTATATAATGTTGAAGTCAATATACATATTTAATGACGAAAGAAAAATGGCTAAAGCGCCATATAGCTTTGATATTTAAGATAAACCTATCAGTGGCGGTCCGTGATTTTCAGTGCGCTAGAGTGCTAACATTTGTTGTTGTTGTAGCTGAAAACAAATTTTGTTTTTAAAAATTTCAACATTTTGTTTGAAGATATACTGAAATATGGAGGATGCGGCGCATCCACATTTCAGTATATCCTGAAAGTCTTCATACAAAATATCGAAATTTTGAAAAAAAAAAAATTCAGTTTCAGCTACAATAACATCAATAACGTCGTATTTTTTATTCTAAGCCCTCTAGCTCACTGAAAACTCACGTACCGCCACTGAAACCAATATAATACGTTATGTTGCTTATTTGTGATTGTGCTCATCAAATTGAGTTTTCTTTAGTTTCCCACACGTTCTGCAAAATTCTTGAAAACTTGATTTTTTTTACATGAGCTCCACAGAGGAGGCCCTGACGAAAATAATTTCCCTCAGGGTGTATTTCATCTTTGGGAATGCTGTGTGGAGGGTTTTTTAAGGAAAGGAAGGGGAGGAGAGTTCTGGGAAGGAAAAGGGTATGAGAGTTGGGTAGGAATCTGGGGTTCAATGTGTCCTGGTCATCCACCTCCAAGACCTAGACAAACCTAACCCCACGAACCCGGGCACCTCTGCTAAATCACCAAACGTAGCGAACCACTTGTAGTTAGATAAACAAAACCAACCACCATATCACTGTCAAATATTTCTAGCGTTCAGTCGAAAAATCTACAAATTATGTTATTTAAAGCAATGAATAAAGAAAAATTTAAAAAAGCACAAACAAACAATATAGCTTATATTGTGTAGGATCGTCGTTAAAGTCACAATTGTATGACGCTTTAGCCATTTTTCTTTTCCAGCATCGATATACTTTCAGTGGTTTTTACGCCAAGAAATCGATAATCTTCATTCCAGAGTAATTCACAAATTTGACACAGACTTTATACACATAGCTTTATACATTCTAGCTATTATATCTAGCATTCTAATTTGACACACACTTTATACATTCTAGCGTTGAGTCCCAGACTTATACATCTCATTTGAGTACTTGTCATTTTGAAATCCATCAATCATTACGAAATCATCAATAAAGCCCCTTTAAGTCCTTAATATTGTCCTAAGGCTGAGTGATTTGTAATAATGTGGATTAACGCTTGAACCCTCTCCGTTGTACCAATTGACGTATTCTCTCGATAATAATAGATATTAAGTAAACACCAAATGGTTTCACTCTGGGATAATCTCAGTAGTTCCTAGTGTCAACACTTACAATATTGGTCCTCCACTGGATTATCTACTGTCAACAAAATGAAAACGTTTTCTCATCAATTCTGTTTCTAAGGGAGCAATTTATAATTTATGTATAGTATAAACGAAAACAATGAAAATAATCAAGAATAGTTTAAGGGTGTGAAAACCCCAAAGAAAATAATAAATTTGTATTGGATTCCTCGCATTCATTGTAACTATATAATATATGTTGTGGTTTAGGTTTAGAATAATTTTATCGGTTTACCCGCGTAACGTAGTGCTTAAAAGGACTTTTACCTCCTGACGCTTCGGACAGATCTCACTGTCCATCTTCAGAGGCCTTATGCATTGAGTTTTGTCTCAAATTGATCGTTTTCGTGTCTGTTTGGTTTAGAAATCAAAACCTAAGGTTTAATCTAACCACTAAAGATTTTTTTTATTTTATTCTTTGTGCTTTCCATTCCTTGATTACATGTTACGCGTAATTGATTTGTCTGCGAATTTTAGTAAACATCTATTCTGATAGTATTATTATGTTAAGGACTGTACATATTCGATTGTTGTAAACGGAAGTGGCGCCCTCTGTTTTTTTTTTTCAAATAGAACCTTTGAAAATTGAAACAGGATCCCAGATGTCAAAAATAAAATCAACAAAACGTAGAATTAAGAAAACAAAAATAAAATCAAAAATAAAATCAACAAAACGTAGGATCCCAGATGTCAAAAATAAAATCAAGAAAACGTAGAGTTTCTTAGTTTCAAAAACATTAATATTTTTTTCTAATTTCGAAATTTTTGAAACGTATGTTTTTAGGTGTTTACGGCCAAAAGTATTTTTGTTATTTATTTTTGGGGTGTTATGCCGTGTTGCGCTACCTCCTTCTTTAGCCAACGCTTCGGGCAGCGTTACAGTGTCCATCATCAGGGCAGATGAGCCGGGCAGGGCAGATGATGGACACTGTAACGCTGTTCGAAACGTTGGCTAAAGAAGGAGGTAGCGCAACACGGCATAATACCCCAAAAATAAATAACAAAAATATTTAAATACGTTGGCTAAACACCTAAAAAATAAATAACCAAAAAAATTTTTTTTTAAATGTTTAACACTGGAAAATTTTCCAAAAATCGCATAACAAAATCAAAAAGATAAATGTTTTTATAAAAATTTTCCCAACCCAATTTCCTACAATGTTTCCTAGCAAAAAAATCGGTTTCATCCAATTTTCCCGAAAAACTTTTTTCAGACAAATAAAATTTCCCATACATGGAAAATTTTTAACTACACCTAATATCAAAAGGATAATTAATTTTTTTAAACTTCCCGACCATTTTCCAACAAATTTTTCCTGAATATATTTTTTTAAATGAAATTTTCTAGTATGAAAAGTTTTTCCAGCACAAAAAGTTTACAAGACTTCGAATAATAAAATAAAAATATAAATGTCTAAATGTTAATACAAAATTTTCGATGGCTTTTTTATAATTTTATCATAGTTATTATGAAAATACGATTTTATTTATTTAGTTTTATTTTAGTACATAAAACAGGTATGTTGCCCAAAAATTTACATATATAGATGATTTAATTACAATGTAGGTATGCTAGAAATAATAACAAAAATAGTAGTAAAAATAGTTGGCTAAATATGCATAAATAGACAACTTTTTATTGGCACCTGTGCTGATGGGACAATGATTTTGTTGGTAAATAAACCAATCATAATATTGCCTGTTTTATACATATTTTTGCATTTTGTTTTCCTGTTAAGCACTTGCATACTGTCTACTTACAACGTATGCAGGGACACTGGAGGTCTAGATTCGTTCAAAAATAAATAAATGTAGCTTCGTTTAACAAAAAAAAAATTAGTATCTTGCGAGAGCCTTGAAGGAGTAACCATATGTTACTTATACCAGGGCGGGTATGTGGTGGATAACCTCCAATGCCTGTTTTTAAATAAAGGGCTTCATCAAAATATCAACTTTAAGGATGGGTTGTTTCAAAAAATTTGACGAATTCGTCAAATATTTGACGTTAATTTTCACGTTCTGTGTAAGTTCAATTCAAGTTCTGTGATGATTTCAGTTTTATGAAGCAGCTGGCCTATGATAATAAAATAACAGAACTCGATTAGAACTTACACAGAACGTGAAAATTAACTTCAATTATTTGATGAACTCATCAAATTTTTTGAAACAACCCGTCCTAAATGATTTATATCAAAATACATTTTTCAAAATGTTTAAATAGGACGTTAAAAATGTCTAAATAGACATTTTCTTAAAATGTTATAATGTCTTGATGTTCGCTTTCTAGGGGAGAAATATCCCGTACGTGTGTCGTAGGTTTTAATAAAGAAAATATCATTTTAATATATAAAAAATAAAGTAAAAAATTATAAAGTAAAATTATTTTTTAAATGTTTTTATTTTCTTACAAATAATTGTCAAATTTGTCTCTAAACTGATGAAACATAAAAATCTTTAAGGCCTATATCTTATGAAAGCAAAAATAAATAAAGGAGCTCGTATCCGTACTAGATATTTATAAACCTTTTGATTAAAAAATAATTTTTCAACTTGTTGAGTGTTTTGATCTCAAATCCAAAATTATGATTTGTATGAGACGGGCCGAAACGGGCCACGCAAACGTTCCTCTTGACACCCTGTTTAGTGGTGCGAAATAGTTCAATCAAATACTTTGGAAGCATGACCCTTAACTGATCTACCGCTGGTAATGTTACTTGAAACTTTATAATATTATGATAATGAATAATGACTAACCCTTAGCTATTCAATACTATCCCGGAAATGGATATTCTCCATTTTGTGAAATTAGATGTGCTTAGTTACCAAGCGATTTATTACATTTTTGGGTACATTATAATTTTATTATTATACATTAAAATAATATATTCAATTTTTTATAAGAAAAACTCTCTTTTTATAACTTTTTGAAGGTTATTCCCATCAACGTAATATATCATTGAAGAAGAAGATAACACTTATAATCTAAATGAAAATATGAAAGAAAACAAGACACAGAAAAATAGAAAAAGACAATGCTCGCAACTGGGACTCGAACCCAGACCTCTCGTCACGTCCCGGTTAGACGAGAGTTCTGGGTTCAAGTCCCAGTTGCGACCATTGTCTTTTTCTATTTTTCTGTGTCTTGTTTTCTTTCATATTTTCATTTAGATTATAAGTGTTATTTTCTTCTTCAATGATAAAATAATATATCCCTATTTTTTAATCAATTTTATGAAAATATATATTATAAGTAATATTATTTTGTCAACAATAATTTCGAATGTTTATTTATTGAAAGAACTTGCCGAAATAATATTGTGATCCCAATTCCGTACCGATTAGCCTGTGTACCAATATAACGTTTCCACACTGCACTTGCTAATATACAATTAAATTCACATTTAAAAAGTGATTTATGTAAGCCGTCACTAGTTACTAACATTAAGCTCCAAGCAGTCACCATCAGCATTTGTGTAGGTTTCCCTCGTCCGCTTGATTGAACGATTCCACGAGAATCCAATGCCTCTTAATTGGTATTTACTTTGAACTTCAGCTTTTATATTCCGTCCATTCGCATGCACCGTTCAAGTCTCTTTTATGATTTATTTTCTTGACAGATATGATAAATGATATTGACTATGAATGAATTGCGGTGCTGCCGTTTTATTGCTTCAAATAGATTTGATCCCAATTAAAAAGTCATAATGTTGTCATTTTCCAAGATAGTTCATGATTACATTGATTCAGTAGTTTCCGATCGAACGCAATTGACAAGAAATATAAGGGTTGGCTCGTTTAGAAATGGCAAAATAAATTAAGGTACTATACTGAATCAAGCCTTACGTATTTATTATTGTAGAAAGTTTTCGTTTCTCTCAAAAGGACCGTCAATCAATCTTTCCACTAATTGGACAAAATATATACGTTAAGTGAGGAGTGTTGGATCTCACGGTATGTTAGGTTAGTCGTAATTATAATCATACACGTAATTGTGTTACTAATAACGTAATAGCACAGGTTGAACAAATATAAGTAAGACGTATGATCAATGGGCGTGATGGGGTATTTATATTGAAACAGTCGCAGTCTGACGATTTAATTTAGGTAAAATTAACTCTTCTGCGTTGTAGCAACGTGAATTATTAAATACCTACACATGTAATTCTATGTAGATATCTAATAATTCATGTGGTATTATATTATGTTTATTGTTATAGTGCGCATAAACTTGAGTTATCGTTAAAATTGCTCTAATTTCGTTTTTTCTAACACTTTTGGTGTCATCCAGCGGTCTATCGGTGCATTTTCACTATTAGCATACAAGCACCGGATAAATTATTACAAAACATCATTACGGTGTTTCGCAATATTTTATTGTTTTTCAGCATTCCACTGGGGACAATAAATCTAGTGCCTTATGTAGTAGAGAGCTGGAGAAATAAAGAGTATGTGATTAGGAAGAAATGTACTGGAAATGAAACGACTGTTTAGATTAACAGCAAGTATAAGTTCTAAACCAAATCATAGTAATTTCAAACTATGATTTTTCAACACCGTTTTTATTAATTAATTTTACACCTTTAAACTCTCTTCAGTTAAAAAAAATTGATGTACTTAAATTCGTTGTTTTGTTGTATTATTTATTTTTTCTTTTTATAATAATCATTTATATCCCCGGGAAACTTCACTATTTAATGCAATACGTAACCCGCGGAGAAGTCGATAAAAAATATCGTATTTTTTTGTTTACCGTATTATAAATAGTGCCATAAAAAAGTTGAAAAATTATACACGATATGTTATGTTAACTTTTATCTTTCGATTTATGCACCTACATTTTTCTCAATGTTACACTGAAATGTCGAATATTAGTGTGATCGACAACACCCCCGTGCATGCGGTGATTTCGTTGCCCTTGAGTTTAGTTTGAAATTATTGGAAACATGTTTATATTAGAACAAAACTTATCTCACTCTTCTCATTGTAGCTATAACAAGATTGTCTGACACACTCTCCTATTCGGAAAAACGAAATTTCATATTTTTGCTGTTCTTAAATATTCCTTCATATTGATTGGTGCAGTAGTTTGCTTGTATCGATACTCAAAACATGCAAAATTAATGTAAACTTTAGATTTTTCGGCGCCGTATAAGCGACTATCTATTTTATTGATGACGAATTATGTAAGTATTAATCAAACTGTAGTCTTCAATCGGTAATAAAGCAAAAATTAAAAACCATAAGTTGGCAATGGAGGTATTTTTTTACTCTAGCTCCACATGGGCCCTGAAGTAAATTCCATCAGGGCCTACGTAATCTAAGGAAATGTTGTCTGGAGGGTCTTTTCAAGGAGAGGAAGTTCTGTATGAAAAGGTATGAGGGGTGGGTGGGAATCTGGGGATCAGCGTGTCGCATAAATCCATCCCTCCAACTGTGGTGCGGTGCGGTGCGGTGATCGAAAGAGTCCGGCTGGAGAAATTAAAAAGCCTCCCTTATCCAGTCTCTCTCCATTCGGCCCACCACGCAGCAGGTGGGCATACTCATCCGCCGCCAAGACCCGGACAAACCTCACCCATGAACGGGCTCCCCTGCTAAGTCACCAGGCATAATTTAAGAGAAAAGATATTTACGACTTCCAACATTTTCCCAGATATTTATAGAAATAACCACAATTAATAAGATGATAATATTAAATTCATCTCGCCTTTTTAAAATGATGTATAGTCTTTTCCTTACTAACCGGGTAAGTAACCGACGGACGAAAAACTTAGATTTGAATGTTATATGACAAACAAAAATATGCACATATAAATGTACTGTTTCCTGACAATTATTGTTGCTACTGTTCATACGAGTATTTGTTGACTTTTGCACCATTGGGATTGCCACTGGAAAACCACTGCGGTAGTTGAATGCTGGACACGTGATTGTGATTGGATTTATTTAACAGCGTTCTCTGACGCAAACACTCTCAACTATTCATACATTAAATCCCTGAGTGTATTCAGAAGAGCTTTTTAGAATTTACTTTAAAAGTGTTCATCGTACTACCACACTGACTGTATAATACTTTGGAGGAATAACGTGTTAAATATTTCCTCCAACGATAATACACAACAGAAAAGGCTTCCATGAAGAGTTTGAATGGAAAACAATGTCATCACTGGCTTAGTTTATTTTGGTTTCGGCCAATTTAGCACGCACTCTTTCTCTCTTACACTTGCCTGACATTGAATAATATCGCTATGCCATCAATTTAAATTTCATAATGATGGTGAAAAACAGTTTTTTTTTCAATAATTTCTGGCTTTTATCCTTCAAGGGTGTTCTAGGCCATCATTTAAAATTACATAGAAAGGAAAGGTGAGTTAATATAGTAATTTTGTTTAAATGCACAAATTTCAGAATAATGGTGTTGAGTTCAGACTTAGAAGGGATGAGATGTTGAATGGAGGATAGGCAATTTTAAATGACCTTTGTTAGAAGGTTGGATTTTTATGAAATACAGTTGTGCACCGCTGTACAGTTGTGAACCATTTATTGGATAACCAATACCCCAGTCATAGTTGCCCGGATTTACGGGGGCTGAGGTTTGTCTAGGTCTTGGCGGCGAACGCGTTTGCACACCTACTGCGTGGCGTGCCGGATCGGGAGAGACTGGTTGAGAGAGACCTAACCTAGACCATCATTTTTGCATTACGGTTATTCAAATTTTTACTTTCGAGACAATCAATATAAATTTAGGCTTAGGTTTTACATAAGACGAAATATTCGATTGCATTGATGTACTCGACAAGTTACTCGGCCTGTCCGGGAAATTCGTGACAAATTCGTGCTTCAATTTTACTATAACATAAGGGCTTATATACAGTCAGGAGGCCCAAAAAAAGGGATTTTTGTGTGTACTTAAATATATGTACATTACGAAAATGAAATAATAAAGAAATCGATTTCTTGAAAATTCTAACTGTATATAACCCCTTGAGCCTCGATGACATTGAGCGAGTTTATAAGCTACTGTCTGTTAGTAAACTCGCTCAGTGTCATCGTATTACTTGCTAACTAGCAGATCGTGGACAATCCACGAAAAAAGTTGAAAGAACTTTAATCGCTACACGCTAGCGTTTGCCTAAAGATTGCGGCCCACCAACAGCTGATTTCGTAACTGTCAGAATTAGTTAGCACGGGAGTCGTTATTCTCGCTATTGGAGAGCAAGTGTTCCACAAAATGTCAACAGGATAGCTTGGCATGTGAGTCGTTATTTTAGCTGCTACTATCGCTTCTGAGCGAGTAGACAGTTTGTGTGTCATCATGACAATATCACTCGCCGATTCACCCGTTTTTAAAAACTTACCGGCTAGTGGCTTGTAAACTCGCTTAATGTAATTGAGACTTTAGCAATTTCTACCGGGATTTGATTCTTGGACTATGGTCGAAATGATCATTTATGATTAGGAAGAGGAATGCGGAGGCAAAACGAAACTTCCAGAGCCGCTAATCATTAAAGGCAAAATAATTAAACTATTGTTATTTGACCGGTCTAATTTGTTTTATGGGTATAAAAGATGAAAGATCATTTGGTTTTGACCTATTTCAGCATATCGCTCACCATACATTCCAAACGTTTTTGCCTCCGCTTTCCGCCTCCTATTAATGATACTATGTTTGTATTTTAACGCGAGTTTGCTTTTTACATTTTTTTGTCAGTACTGAAAAAAAACTAAATTGTGAGTGAAAGAGCAATAAATCTTCGTGCTAGCTTAAAAATTATAAATACGGCATTTAATTGCATCTATAAATAATCATCTACGTAACAGATCTGCCATATTGAATATCTCTATTTCATTCTTTATTACAAAGATGTGTTGTGGGTGTAGTTTGCCGCGAGGTGTAACCAATCACCTGCAATTAAATAATGTTCTCCAGTGAACATTATATTTCCGGTTAACAATATTTTATTTTCCGTTCATAACGATGTTGCCAAGTAGATAAATATTATAAATCCGTGTCTCGGTAAGAAATCACACCTGCAACAAATTTAAAAAGCTTTTCGGTAATATACATTTTTCGTCCCTACTGGCATCATTCCAAACCGATAAAACGATTATTTTTGAGACCGAAGAGGTTTGGTAACATTATGATAATTATTGCAGACTCTGCGTTAATAAACGAAAACATTTTAAATTAAAACACTTACATTGTTTTATTTTTTATTTTTGAGCTAGCGAGTTCCCGGCATGCGTTGCAATGTCACTAATAAAGAAATTGTTTCTCACTGCGTGTCTTTTCCCATTCGTCCCGTTCCTCTTCCGCCTCCCCTTCCCCTCTCATGTCCCCTTCCATTCACCCGTTACTGAATATTATTAGTATATAAATAAATAATAAATTCACTTTAATTCTGTCATGCGTACATACACCGAAAACAAACTGTTGGTAAAAATTCATTTACAGTCATTCAATTAAGAGAAGAAAATATTAAAAATGGAGCTACAAAATTTGAAGGCTCTCAACACCAATTTAACTGTCAAATATTATTTTAAAGCGCAATCAATAACACTGAATATATAGAAACCCTGTAAACCTCATTTAAAAAAAAAAACAACATTTTTTTTTGTTTTTAACCCTTTGAGGAATATCGCCGCACGTATGCGGTGGCACTCGGACGATCCAGATAGGGTATCGCCGCATACGTGCGGACGTACGACTTAATTGAAAAAAAAATCACTGGTAAAATGTTGAGAATCACTGAATTTGTCCAACTATAATTTATAACGCAATGAGAAAAGGTTATAGTAATAAAAAAGCTCCGAAATTAACTTTTGTAGTAAAAAAGATAAGTAGATAATTAATTTAATCTATTGCAAAATTAAGAAAAACTTGAAAAATAACTCACTCCCACAATGTTCATGGCAAAAAAAATAACTGACTAATCACAGGGTTGAAGAAAAAAAATTAAATCGAAGAAACACTGTTGTTAAGGTACCTACTTAATGACATAAATTTGTTTTAGTGGTGTTTTACAGATTTGCTTTAATTTAATTTAACATAAATTTGAATTTAACATTAGTGATCACTAATGGTGAGTTTAGTTACACTACTCTTAGATCTGAATGAGTTAAATATATTCATATCTAAAATTGTAGACATGATCTAAAGCTCGGGCAACGCTTGGTACTTAAGCTAATATTAAATAAATTTGAGCAATTTCTAACCTATGCTTTATATTTTATTACAATATCGTTATTCTTCATTTTGTTAACACAAAATTGCAAAGGTATAATATACCTAAATGCAATTCTAATTTTGAGATCCGTGAGCATCCACATTGCAATAATTTTTTTTTTCTTTTGCCTTTTTAATTTTTACAAAAATGTAGGTTAAACAGCTATTAACACCATGAGTTATATTTTTAGTATTGCCATTTGAACAAAAGTGGCGCCATCCTATGTTTTATACTCTTATTTGACAAACTGTATTCGAAAATCGATCAATAAAATTTCGTACTTACATAGGTACTTATTTAAAATTTCTATAATTCTTGATTCGATTAAAAATATGAGGTGAGTACTTCAAATAAATTCATTAATTTAAAGATTTTCGAAAATTGAATTTTGATTGAACATCATTGTTTAGCAAAATGTCATTCTCAAATTGTGCCATTTTGTTTTGGTAATGATTACAAAACCTTTCAGATTGTCATGTGGTTGTTATAATCCAGAAACTTTCGCGGGGGTGGAGAGAAGGTATGTTGAAAGTTTCAAACATTTCCTATAGCAATACATAGACATCTCATATACTCATATACTCGTACGTTCATATCTCCAAGCAAGCATTTTTGGTTTTATTTATAGATCTGGAACATCTGTTTTCTTCTATAAAAAGGAACAATAAAAATTTAATTACGATTTTTAAAAAATGACTATGAACTTTTTGAAAAACAATTTTAGTCCGAAGGATCTCGCTTCTATGGAGCAGGTGATAAATATACATGTCGAGATTACTTTCAGACTTACAGGGTGCAACCTTTTATAATACAATTTCCAGCGAGCGGATAAAAAGGAAAAAAGCCTTTAATATGAAAAATCTATGAGGTTCAGGTTCGTGAATATTAAGAAAATAATATATTATGCATTCAAAAATCATCAATGCAAATCAACCTGTTTTATTTCTCACTAGCGAGTTCCCGGCATGCGTTGTACGCTACTCTAGAACGAAATTGTTTCTCCCTGCGTGTCCTTTCCCATTCGTCCCGTACCCGTTCCACCTCACACGTTCCCACTCCGCCTTCCCTTTCTTTTCTCCCGCCAAACCTCTCCCGCAATCCCCTCCCCTCACCCGCTTTCAATACATTCAGTCCCGGTACATTCAGATTTGCGTGCTACCAATTGCAATTTTTTTTTTTCAAATTTTCTATCAAATTTGGTATTTGATAGAAAATTTGTATTATATTTAAAATTAATGTAATTTTTATAACCTTCAAAGTATTCGATTTTGGTTAGGTTAGGTTAGGTTGTTAAATTAATGAATTTATTCTCACCATAGGAGAATAAATTCATTAATTTAAAAATTTTAGAAAATTTAATTTAATTTAACAATCGATAATTTCTCAAATTTTGAAAGGTTTGTAAGAGTTTTTGTAATGATTAAAAAAACTTTTCAGATGTATTCGTTATGTGGTTAAAATAGTCCAGAAACCTCGGAAAGAAAGAAGGTATTTTGATACTGTAAATCATCCACTTCAAATCCCCAAAGTTTCATCGCAATCGGATGAACTGTTAGCAGAGCATAATTTCATGATGCCAGAACTCACTATAGAATCGCGGGCATGCGCACATCAAATCCTGAAAGTTTCATTGCAATCGGATGAACGGTTTAGCAAGGCAAAGCATACATAGACAGAAACAAACGTATTTTCATTTTTATATGTATAGATTTTGTCAATGAATAGTTTTTAATGAATAATTTATCATATTTTCACTTCTTCAATAATCGAAATTCATTTTGTAGCGTCATTTAAATTTAAGAAAAATAAAATTTTCATAAAATTCAATTTACCTTAACGAACGGATTGCAATCTTTAGAGCACATGCGTCGGGTGGGAATGCTATCCATGTTCTACGGGTATTTCAATGGAAGATGCTTTGAGGAACTAGCGTCATTGATCCCTTCGGCACCGGTGCATATTCGGGAAACACGCCAAACGCGCGCCCAACATATGTACACGGTTGACATTTGTAACATGAGAACGGGTCGTTTTTTCGACTCGTTCTTGAGTTCAACAGCTCGGCTATGGAACGATTTGCCGGCTTCTGTGCTTCCTCCCTCCTACAACATGGGTCTCTTCAAGATCAATGTTCGTTTCTTCCTCTCCTCAAAAAGACCTTCCACACAGCATCCCAGATGACAGGCCCTGAGAGAATTTTTTTTTCTCAGGTCCTCCTGTGTGGAGTTAATGTAAAAAAAGTATATCTTACATTTTTTACGAGATTCTTGTTTTCGATTGAAGCATTGAAATGAACAAATAGAGTGGTTCATTCGAATGGATTCCATTTGCAATAAGTGTGGTTCGTGTTCGTATCCGTACCCACAAATCCTGGCGGTCATGTCGGGATAAATGAGCATCCCTGTTTGTCATTGCACGGAAGAAAGATGAAAATATGTTTTGATTTATAACTTAATTAAATTGGTCCATATCTCCGGGCCACAAGCATAATATTTACTTCTCAGGATACCGAGCACTCCAATCGAGCGTGCTGAAATAGATTGAAGTAAATAAGCTGAGGTGGAGCCATATTTCACTACACTTCGTGACAGCTCGAAACAAGACGGTTGTTGCGTTGCATACATTTCAAGAAATAATTTATTGAACCAATAAAATTTATTCAGTCATTGTCATTAATTTAACGTTTAAATAAAGTAACCGATAAATTCTCATTAGCTACTTACTACCTTCGTTGTATTTACTTCTAGGTTGTCAATAGGGAGAAGGGAATAAACCCACTTATACAACATTTTGAACAATGCTTAAAAAAAACCCTCTGTGTTGGATGAAGACATTTCTTATTTCTTTACTACAGAAGTCCAACAGAAAAAAAAATCACACCGTATTTAGGTCTAATAGTGCGAAAGTGAGTATTTTTGTTTGTTACGCTTTCACGCCTAAACCATTAAACCGATTTTAAAAATTCTTTTACCAGTAGAAAGCTAAATTATCAGCGAGTAACATAGGCTTTATATAATGGTTAGCTCTAGCGTTATGAAATTAGTATAAATGAAAACGTGCGTATTTCATATATTTGAGAGGAACGGCAGGGGGAAGGTGGGGTTCGCGGAGAGGGGAGAAATGAGGGAAAGGGAAGGCGAGCAAGGTGGAATGGAACGGGGACGCACGGGAAAGAACATGCAGGGCGAATCAATTTATTTCTTTTAATAGCATTGCAACGCATGCCGGGTACGAGCTAGTATTATTTATTATATTTTATGAAATATCGAAGAGAGTAAACAATGATTCAGGAGTGCATACAAACATTTGAATGGTTTTTCAGTGCTTAAAACAATTTAACGAAATATCCAGAATCCATATTTTGTGGAAGATAACAATTATTATTATGAATAATCCCATATTTTTGTTATTTATTTTTGGGGTGTTATGCCGTGTTTTGCTACATCCTTCTTTAGCCAACGTTTCGGACAGCGTTGCAGTGTCCATCATTGTACAACAACACTGTAACGCTATCCGAAACGTTGGCTAAAGAAGGAGGTAGCGAAACACGGCATAACACCCCAAAAATAATAACAAAACTACTTTTTGGCCGTGAAAACCTAAAAACATACCTAATAATCACATAATTTAAAATCAGAATCTGCTTGTGGAATGCCAAGCTCTGCTCTAAAAATATAAACCCTAAGATTTAATGAAATTCAACAATCGCATTTGCTACAAATACGTCAAATACATCAAACGAATTGAATGATTGATAGAATTCTTTTCGAAAGTCGTTTCCCTGAATGTGTTTAAACTGAGAATATCAATGGAAATTTAGAGAGAGCTTACCTACCTTCAGAATGATACCTTTTCGTATCCATAAAATTTAAAAAAAATTAGTTCCATTTATCCAAATTGTTTAAAATATCAAGAAATTTGTGCATGCATTTGCTGTATAGTAATATAATAAGTCAAAATGTAGTACTGTGCATGCCTGTTATTCATGAATAGACTGGGAACGTGTAAAAACATGGATCCAAGAGACGTGATCAAATGAACCTGGGTTCATTGAATTTCATAGGAAGATGTACCTCTGACGCGTAACTTTTTCTGGATTTGATGAAATTGGAACAACCAAATTTTTACCTCCAGGAATCTTTGCGACAACGATACATTATCTCTTTTGTGTTTTTTAAGCCCGATGAATATCGAAAGAAATACTGACACTCCTCGACGACTGACCTGCAGTTTAGGTTTTGATAGAAACAATTTTCATGAAATGTGATAATGTAACTAGGCATGTACCTATTATAATGTTTGAGTAAATAAATTATGATTAACGAAACAAAGCAATCTACTTAGATGCCAACAAACACCACATAGTTCTGATTGTAAACTGAATACTGATCATACTTAGAGTTTTTGATTGGACTATGTTACTAATACTCCTGCAACGAAGTTTAACAACGCCACTCGCAAAAACCCATACCTAATATGTTTCATTTAAAGAGATTTTCTTGGGATTTACGACAAAATAACTTTAAAAATGTTTGTTCCTCTCTGCCTTTTCTTTGCATTTCATGATTACAAATTATCGCCCTCAAAGCTCTAGCCCATTTAGAAGAGTGTTTTACTTTCAAAAGAGAGTGAAAAAATCGTTTAGCAGAATCTTATTACTATTTTGAAATGAGAGTAAGAGCGCGTATTTCTTAAAGACTTAAATTGATTAATTGATTTTATAACCAATTAAGGACAAAAATGCATTTATAACTCCAAACTGCTCACTTGTTTTGTTTCATAACTAAAATTGCGAAATAATTTCGTTATCACATCACACAGGTATTAAATGTGACGATTGCGCTATGGCCAAAGATATTGAAATAAAAGTTATGGCTCTACGTATACCCAGAGGTATCCAAAAATACATTTTTTTTTTATTCCAGGCATCTAGTCAAAATATTTTAAACATATCTGTACCCACCAATAATTTCGAAAGTTTTTCGTACTATAAGATTGGTACACCCGACCGCAGTCCTAAAAATGCCCAAAGACGCTGGGTGCCTAGTGACTTATCAATTCTGTTTAAATTTAGTTTCGCGATTAATTTCGAAATTGTTCTTTTTTATGTTTTTTGTTTAATTCGTGAGCTTGCTAACAAAAACAATATTATTGTTAATTATTTTAAGAATTTGGCACATCACTACAAAAACAAGGGTCTCTCTTAAATGATTTACCTGTACCAAAATCTATTTGACTACCGAGTGACTAAAATGTGACGGCCCGGTATAATACTATAATAAACGTGTTTTAAGCGCCACATAGCTGATAAACAACCATTTACGTTTTTTACAAGGGTGTATATGTTTTTAATTGAACACAAAAATCTTTTAAAAATATTGGTCTGTGTAAATAATAATCTAAGACAAAAATTATTTAATTAAACCTATGTTTTTACAAAAATCTTCCAGAAAAATGTCATCAAATGTGTACTTCGGTATTAACATTAATTACGGTGACGTTTTCTTCTTCCTTTTCAATTCCAAATAACTTACATTTGGCTTGAGGTTACCAGCGGCAGGTTTCGCGATAAAATAAATTAAACGCTGAAATTATACTAAACTTGGTGGACTGTCAGAATGGATGTGACGTCACACTCACTACACTCGACGAAGTAGAGATTGTGGGACAAGAAGATTGGGGCTAGAGTTGTGAACTTTAGATGGGTGCCGTTCCATAATATTACGAGTCATTTGGTTTTCACTTTTTTTTACTATTAATTAAAATAAACAGTCAAAAGACTCAAAAAAACTATCCTCAGACTATCCAAATACAACCTTGCCTAATGATCAGTTGAAATAACATTTAGTTTATTTCATCCAATCATTTGTAACCATCGATTCAAATGAGTCAATGCTTTTTACAGATATAATGTAGGAATATTTCTAAGTATTTTCCTGTATGAGTAAATATTATATGTATTATTTATTCAGTCACACCACCTTTGCTTAATCATAAAATATAAAAAATTATGTTTCTTCATTTGTCCCTTATGCGTTCCTAAACCATTCATCCGATTTCTATGAAAATTGGTTATTTGATGTGCGCATACCCCCCATGGTTTCTATGTACGTTGGTGAGCTCTGGCGTTATAAAATTAGTATTAAAAAATGGAAAAAGTGATTCGCGAGTTGTTTGAAAAATTAGTGTATTTCATATAGTTAAGCCGCAGGAGGAGAGAGGTTGGAAGGCGGAAGAGGTACGCGTGATTAGTGGGGCGACGCGGTAGGGAGGGGGAGGTGGAAGGGAAACGCTTGAGGGAAAGAGGACGCGGGAGGAGAATGGGGGCGGGAACAGGGACGCATGGGAAAGGACACACAGGGAGAAATATTTTAATTCTTTGAGTAGCGTTGCTATGCATGCCGGGTATTCGCTAATTCGAAATAAAACATCTTCCGATCCACGTTTTCTATTCTGGTTCCTTTTGGACAGTTTGATAATGCCTTCAGAAGGCGAAACAGCTGTCACATGTAATAATTAATACAACTTGTAGCTTAAATTAATTGAATATGTTACTTAAATTACTAACTTAATTTGTTACTAAATTTGTTACTTAAACTACTTAAATGAATTGCATAAGTTAATAACTGTACACTGTACCTACCCAATCTGTAAACTTCATCCGCTATAACACAGGGACATCCCTAGCATGGCGGATGAATTAACACAATTTTTTTGTTCATTGTATAAACTTCTTTTAATAAATAAATAAAATAAATAAATAATAATTACTTAGCAGAACTTGTTTATAAATAAACTGTTTTTATAAACTGAACAAAAATATTATTGAATTTATAAAAGAAATTAAAAATTAAAATGGAGTTCTACAATAAATAAAAAAATACTTGATAACAATAAATAAAAAATTCTTTTCTGATTTTTTGCTGTGTCAAAACCATAAAAACATGCAGTAATTTTAATCTTCTTAATGTTCTTTAAAATGACACTTAATTAATAGTGTTATAAACCGGCACTGTGATCTTCGTGCACACAGTAAATTGTCTGTAGGAAAGTACTACGTCCTGCCGTGCGGTTTACGGCGAGAGTATTTCCCCGCGAGAAGAAACGTTTGGCACAGTTTCTGTTGGAGAGAATTTTAGGGATGCGTTTGTTAGCGTTACGACGACAGGCGCAAACCAAATGGGTAACTTTATGAAAATTCATTCACTGGGAAATATTTCCAAGCTTTGCGAATTCAAAATAAATCATTGCTCAATTTTCCGGCTAAATGAAGTTCTTACGTAGAAATATTTTCCAACAACTCTGAATATTTTTCGCGCAATCACTTAATTAATTCACTTTGATGATCTTCATAGCGAAACGGTCTAGAAATCTGACTTAATTTTTGGCATAAGCGTTTTGGTACTGTTGCTAAACATTGTTGGTAGGCCATGCAAATTAAGTTAATTGTATTTTATGTAGTATGGGACTAAAGCAACGAAAATAAAAATTGCGAATAACAAGCGAAATCAAAAGGTATTTAAAAAATTATCTGATATTTAAAAAAAAAATTACACATAATTCCTATTTTAACCCGACCGATTCGCATTTCGTCCATTTGTAAGTTAGTGTGTATGTTCCGTTTCCGTTTTCGAAAATCTGCTTCATTCATTTAACTATTCAAGCAAGCCTTACTGTGACTAGCTGGCTTATTATTTATTATGGTATATATCTGCAGAAAAATATTGACAAAAAATAATTGTCATTGAGATAATGACCTTTCATTAGACCAGTTGTAAAGTTCCTTATTTGAAATACAAAAAAGTAAAATTTAATAATAATATTGACACTGTAACGCTGTACAAAACGCTGGCTAAAGAAGTAGGTAGCGCAACACGGCATATCACCCCAAAAATAAATTAAGAAAATAACTTGAAGATCTAATTCCATGGCAGTTGATCCCCCCACAGTTGGACTCTCGACTTACTTAAAAACAATATAAGTTGAGTTACGAGAAATACGGTATACCTCTTACACAGAATATAACTAATTAACAATATATACCAACTTAGGGGCCTTCCATAAATTACGTCACACGAATTTCATGATTTTTTTACCCCCCCCCCCCGTCCCTGTCACACATCGTCACTTTGGTGAGACCCCCTCCCTCCTAGTATGACGTCACATATTTGCAACTTTACATCTAAAAACAATCAAAAGTGTAGTTAAAATTTTTATTTTTATTTTTATTTTTATTAAAAATATTTAGATTTTTTCCTGTGACGCCACAGACCTGATGACCTTCCCATACCCCTTGTCTCATGATGTCACACTTCTCTACTCGCCTCCCCTCCTTAAGGTGTGACGTAATTTATGGATGGCCCCTTATTACAAAAGGTATTTTTGAAGTTGATTCAATTAGGTTTGTTATTTTAGGTTTGAAATTGGCAAACAATGCACAATAAATTATATTTTTATAATAATAATAATTTAGGGGGCCAAGAATCGGGGGTCGACTGTCGGGTTACGTAAATATAACGCACAGTACATAGTATGGTATGGAGTTCGTAGTGCATAATATGAAGATCGTGTACATAAATAAAAGTTGTTCTTACCTCATAGAAATAATACTGATTGATAACATTGTTAGTCCCGTTGCTGCCCCCGGGGTCACTGGCCCAGCTCTGGTTGTGGTAGCTGGAGTTGGCGGCCAGGATGTCCCCTGCCACAGCCAGCGTGGAGGAAAAGAAGGCTCTGGGAGTCGGCTGCATCTCCACAAACATCCCTCCTTCCAACTTCTCCTCCATTCCTCCTTCCATCTCCAGCAAATTCATCTTTTACCTCCTCTAGCATTCATTAGAACTTCAATTTGTTCAAGATGCCAACTGAAACAAAGAAAACATCCAATTAATACAGGGAAAGAAAAAATCAAGAAAAAGTTTTTTAGATCTTTTGTTTATTCACACGTAGTTGACAAGGAAAATAATTGGAGAAAAATTGTATTTTTAAATAATAACACTTCAAATTTAATAATTAAAAACATGCCAGATAATATCCAACCAGCTTTTTACGCCAATAACAAATTAAAAAATATATATATTAAATAACAAGGACAAAGGTGTTTTATTGAATAAATCTGGGGTTTATAAATTAATTTGTGATGATTGTAGCTTTTTTTATATTGGGAAGACTTCTAGAAATTTTAATATTAGAGTTAAGGAACATCTAAGATGTTTTAATAATAATAATTATTCAGAATTTGCCAACAACGTTTTAGAAAAAAGTCATTCTTTTGATATTAATAAAGGTTTAAAAATTTTACACACTAACACAACGGGTGTACAATTAGATAATTTAGATATTAGGAAAAGTGTTAATAGTAAATTAAATATTATAAATAACCTAACTTTTTTTTAAAAATAGACATCTTTTAAATTTATTTTCGTATTAAAACTTATTTTTATAATAATTTATTTTGTTATTTTCAAAAGATTTTTTATTATGTTAATGTAATTTTTTACCCATTCTAAAATAATTTTTATATTTTATTTTATATAACTGTTTTTTATGATATTTTAAGTAATTAATCACCTCTCCTTTCCAAAATTTTGTCTACACTTGTTTGTCATTTGTTATTTTTTATTAACTTATTATCCTTATGAAGAAAACATAGTTTTCGAAGCATGTCGATATTATTAATAAAATAGTGGTCTACACAAAGTTATTTGTTTTCATTTATTATAAAGAAAAAATCGTTCAAAGTAATATAAAAAAAATCGGTATTATCGAATAGATATACTCGAGCGGTAGCAACCCAAATTAGGGTGGGTGATTTTAATAAATTATAAATTTAAAGATTTTTTTGATTTTTTTTTAAACTTAAGAATACGGGGTAAACGCATATTTATAATTTTCGTAAAAATATTTGGAGGAATGATTTTTGAAATGAGCGCGGCCGAATCGAAAACCGAACACCCGGAAACGTCCATCGCTCGAATGAATTGAACAAACATACTTAGGCTGTCGGTGCACGGGTGCGTGATTTTAAATTGTATTTCCGCGTAATGCGTAAATCTATCAAGTTCAATAAATTTTCTTTATTTGAACTGTGTATTTATTTTGTTTAAATGTTTTGAAGATGAATATACATACGTTACTGAGACATGGTTTATGGTTTCGTATAACGATTGGAGCATTTTTGGCAGTATTTTTAACCCCCAACGCAAGGAGCGGTGTTATAAGTTTAACGTGTCCGTGTGTCTGTCTGTCTGGCTGTCTGTTGTCTGTCTGTCTGTCTGTGGCATCGTAGCTCCTAAACGAATGGACCGATTGTGATGCAGTTTTTTTTGTTTGAAAGCTGAAGTAATAGAAATGGTTCTTAGCTACAATTCATGAAAATCTGTTCAGGCGTTTCAAGGTTATCAGCCTTTTTTGTGCCGGGGGTTTCTTAAAATTTTGTAAATTTTACTTATGGCCAATTTGCAAACACTTGCGAGCGCATGCTGGCCAAAATAATATGGCCAATTTGAAGAGAAATTTGAAAACGCTTTAAGGTATTATTTCATATGTTCCAGTTGTAATGTATATATATAACGATTTCAACCTTATTTTAAGTTCTATTGAACTGTATGGTTGGTTATAAATATGCTATAATAAGTACAATTTTCGTTGACACATGATACGAATTTCAGGTTTTCGTGAATTTCATGGTTTTTGATTTTTTGAAGTGAAACTTATTAGGCATCGTTAGTGACCTGAAATTCAATGAAACGAAAGTGCGTCACAATTTTTTTTTATTTCACGGGTACTAGGTTCTATGTGATATAATATGATAAATCCTCGCTCTCGCGCACGCCTCCCATAGTCCAGTGGCATAATGCGCCTGGAAATTGGCCGGACATCCGGGCGACCCAGGTTCGAATCCTAAAAAAAAACGCAAAATCATTCAATCTTCAAACCACACCAAAATGAACAGGCGAAAGAAAACGTCATCTAGAGCGACTCCGAAGAGAAACCATAAACATTAATATGATGACCAAATGTAAAGGAAAAGGTGCACTGGAATTCGACGACAAAATATGGAGACAATCATCCTTCACTAAATTACTAACTAACCATCACGCCGTTTTCCGCAGCGGTAGGCAGAGAGGATGGACCGCCGAACAACTCGGTCCTGGCACATACTCCTTGCTTCGTTCACATTCATACATCGTCTCACACATGCTGTTCTATTATTCTTACTCTTGACGTGGCCTGAATCAAGTATCTGATTCACTTGGTCATGAAGCTTTTTTAAAGTAAAACTTCTTTAGCACCGTTGTGATTTGAAACTCGAATGAATTGGAAATGACGCACTAAAAAGAGACAAACACATACATCTATAGGATTTAGCCTGTGAGAGAATGAGATAGCAATAAAATATTTATTTATTTCCGGCTACTATAAAATACGGTAAATCCATTACGAAATAAATTCATTGCGAAAAAATAAAAATAAATTATATAAATATTATTGTAAAAACAATACCCAATCTTCAAACCACTTCAAAATGAACAGGTTAAAAATACTTGTGATAGAATGAGGTAGCAATAAAATATTTATTTATTTCACGGGTAGGTACTCGGATCAAATATAATGCGATAAATTCACGGTCCCACGCAAATCTTCTTTAGTCTTGTGGTATAAAGCGCCTGACGAATCTCAGCGGGTAGACATTCAGTGGACCAAGGATCGAATTCTGCAAAATCAAAAAAAAAAAAAAAATTTGAAGTGAAACTTCTTTAGCACCGTTGTGACTTTAAGCTCAATGAAACTGAAGTGACGTTAAAAAGAGACAAACACATATGTCTATTGGATTTAGCCTGCGAGAGAATGAGATAGAATGAAACCTTACCGCATTGGCCGCTTTGATTATGAGGTCACTTTACAAAGCTCCTTTTGGTTGAGATTGAGTGGGGTTCTACCGCATGTGAACTGCACTCGATTTTTTAAAGTTTTTAATTTGTGCGGTATGTAGCCTCCCAACTATTGCCTACTTCTGTTTCTTTCTACCGCGTGTGATTCGAATTTAGATATCTCCCTTTCTTCTTCTTTTTGAACGCTTACTTACCAGGCCTTAAGGCGCAATAATTTTTAATAATAATTTTTGTTTGCTCAAAACTCACATTTTAATCATTTCCGGCGAATTCGTAACTAAAATAACTTTTTTATTCCAACAGACTCCTGGGGATGTAAGTTCTTTATATTTTAAATTAATAAAAACAATACCGTACAATTAATATGTTTTACGTAAAACTACTTTAAAACTTTAAAACAAGTTTTTCAACTACAAAGTTAGCGGTGAGCACCAGATTTTATTTTTCTAGACGATGAATTAATAACCTCGGGAGGGATTCATAAAGAAACATCTTAAATATTTGTAACACGTTCTTCAGAATTAATTAAAATGAACGTGGCGGAAAGGTCGGATTTCCAGATCCGCTAGGGCGAATTCAACCGTACCTTCGTCTAATACGCCGTGCCGCGGGGTATATTTGTTTACACGCTTTCTTCACTAACGTCGTTAAGATTCCCACATTATTTGTCTTCTTCTTCTTTTCTTTGATAGAGCAAATTCGACAGTAGGTCCGTCCAATACACGGGTTGCGAGTCGCAATTTGTGTACACGACTCCTTTACTTACGTCAATAAGATTCTGAATATATTTTAGGGTATATTGACGTCTTAATATAAATTTTGAAATAAAGGTAAATTCACTGGCTTTAAACAAATTAAAAATTTATCTGTTTTCGCATCAATATTTGAAGGTACGATTTTTTTTAAATGAGCGAAGGCGAATTCAAAACCCAATGTAAAAAATTCCCCAGCGCTTCAAGCGGTCTTTTGAAAATGTCTTGGCGCTCCAATAGTTGACTGGGTTCAATAAACATGCCTTAGCGTGCCGTTCATATAGGTATTTCATTTGTACACACATTTTGTACACGCATTTGAATGGCTAACCTTCTCAAAGCGGTGGTAAATTTTTGTTCTACTCCTACAGTTATAATAATAACCCGTGTTGTATCGCTGGTCTACGCTAGTAATAATATAAACGGAATATTTAAAATGGAACCATAAATATTATTGGGTAAGCATTGTTAACGCAACAAGAAAGAACCCAACACAAACTAATATTTGAAAAACCGTAATTAAGGGAATACCTATTTTAAATACACGTGGAGATTCCAGTTTACAAGTCAGCTGCCTGAACTAATATGTGACGTAACCCTTACGAACATATGTTTGAAATTCGTTGAACCTATTTCAAACAATGTTTATTTTATCTGTCAGCTTAATTACCGTTGGACGCTTTGTAGGTAATATTCATAAAGTAAAACTGGCTCATTGTTGCATGGATTTCAGTTTACGAAAATGAAGATTGTTGAGAATTTTTAATAAAAATATGTAATTAAAGGAACAATTATTGAACAGCAAATTGAAGATTATTTTTAATAATTTTTTAGGAGACAATGTATTGTATTGCCAATAAATTTATTATTGACCTATTTAAAACAACTTAAATTTGAATTTGAGGTCAAAATACCCAACTAAACTATAATCAATTACGGATATTAAAAATATCGATGACTGGACAACTCGTAATGAAACCAACTCACAACCATCTCAGATAAGTCATTTAGAGTGATTAAAAAATATATATAAAAAATGGTTAAATAAGTTACGTTAGGTTAGGGTTATCGGCTAATTTAAAATTTTTTTTTTCTTGGCTTTGAATGTCTTTTCAAGGAGGTGTTGAGTTGACTTTATTCTCAGTTGGCATTGAACCAAAAATATCTTGAATGAATTTATGTTTTGAATGATGATTTATAGGCCATTAAGGCACTAGCCTCCTGAAATTTTTTTTTGTCATTTTTAAAAATTTCATTTTCTAAAAGATGCATTTGTTAAGAATGCTTTCACAAATTATTTAAGAGAAATTCGTAACAGTGACGGAGATACGGCATTTTATGTGAAACCGTTTGAAACAGTTTGTCTGTTGAATTATCATTCAGCAAAACTTTGAACGCGTTTTTCTGGAAACTGCTTTTTTCAACCTGGTTGACAGCACATCAAAAAAACTTAACATCTGATTTACATGCACCAGGTCTTAAATTCTTTAAAAATCCTGGCTCTAGGGTAGGGATTTTTAGGGGCTAGGGGTCTCTCACGTAGGGATTTTTTTATAAAGGGCCCCCTTCTATTTTTTTTTTTGAACGATGAAAATTTTCCATAAAAACCGAGAATAAAATTCGTTGGTCCGCAATTTTTTTTACTTTTTAGATATCAAATTCCCCTACGTGGTGCCATTAACCTATATTTCTAGTTTCTAGATATATTTTTATTTTATTTTTTGATGAACCATATATTATGGTTTAATGAGTGTCCTGTCCGGCGTACACCGCAAACCATAGATACTTTAGATTCGTTTGTGTACATTTGTATACAGTCGTATGTATATATTGAACAATGAGTTTTTATAAAAAAATTCCATTCATCGTGTTCTTTAAAATAATTACGAAAATACCCTTTTACAATCTACGCACAGTGACCTGCACCCCGTGCATTCCATTTTGCGCAAATTTTGCTCGAATTTTGCAAGTTTGACTTTTTCAAAATGTTGTGTAATTCATATTCTTTGATTTCTTCTTGCCAAGTTTTGATCATCTTTTTAAATCATTTGCTTTATCTGTTTTCTCTATTGTTGTTGGAAGCGAATTATGGAGCGGCATTTTTAGTTCCTTTGTCCAAAAACAGTTTTAAATTTGGGTATTTTCATAATATCATTCTGGTTAGCTCTTGCGCTGTGAAAGTGTGTTTCTTCGTTTTTGTAAATTTTTCAAAATATTTGATTAAAACATTCTTGGCAAAGTCATTTTGAATGTTTGGGACTGCAAAATACTTAAAATTTCTTTTTTTGGCGTCCTTATGGGACTTTATATGCACAATTGAGAATAATAACATTTTTACTTTAATTTTATGCAAATCATGACAAAATCGCCTCCAGCGTAATGCTGTTAGTAACATACACGGTTTATTGTTATAATGTGAGCTAAAAGCATATATTATGTGTTCATAAGTAGAGGATAGGTTTAAGGGTGCTTTATCAAATAATTATGTTAATTTAACTCTCGCAAACCACTTCCTATTATATTCTAGTAATGGGTTTCTCTTACGATGCCAGCTTGCATAGTAAATGAGCCATGGCCTGGGAAAAATATCAGAATCTCAAAGGAATATTAAAATTAGTTCATGACAGTAGTTGGTACTTTAGCAGCTATTTTCTCAAACTCACTTAGAACTTATTTACGCAACTTGTTTTTTTTATGTACTCCATTGTCTTTGTCTGCTTTATCTTCTACCGTACAAGCACTAGCTATGCTTTATTCAATGAGAGTACAACATCAGCATCTCTCTGCCAGGAATCAGGGGGACTGTGGAAATTGGAGATATAATACATTATTGAACGAAATTGTAAATGGGAAAGAAGATGAAAAAGTTATACTTATGGAAGTGTATGTGATTAGAGAAATATTTCTAATCTGCGTAGTGGTTTCTCATCAGGGTGTGGTTATGATAGAGTCTTATGCGTTTAGCAAAACATATTTATATTATTTAAACTCAACGAAGCAAAACATTTAAAAATCATTTAAAAAAAACGGTACTGCTCAGATGCAATGTTCATGCAAATATAATATTAAATAGGTCTGTTTTGCTAAATACGCAGGACGTGAAACTGAATTAGCCTTTCCGAGACTGGAATATTATTTTTGGCGGATATTTAAGAAAGATTTTACCAGACACTGCCCAAGGAAAGTAAAAAAGAATTTGCGTTTAATGTAAAGGGATCTTGCAAATCCTTTAAAATCCTCAAGATTATCACTGAAATATCTGCCTTTCTTTCAATTTATTGCTAGTGCCTAAACTTGTAGTGTAATCACCTTAGTTATACTAATCCTAGCGAGAGTGACGTGCAAGTGACGTCATCATTCTAGTATTTTCTGCCTTTTTAGTTTTCAAACAAGATGCTTGAGAAGGAAGAGGACGAACGTCGAAGAAATCCGTCCGACCTCTCGCCGAGACTAGTTTAGAGTTACCGTGAGACCTTAATGGCCAGCTTGTAAGTACCAGCTCATAGAAAGCTGTCTTCATACTCATTCTGCCCAAAACTCACTTCAAAATAATATATTGTCTATATGATAATTTATGTAAAAAGAACAAAGAAGGTGAAAGAATGCCTACGAAATCTTTAGTTAGTGTCTACCTACATCAGTATGTTTTGTGTTTACTGTTGGTATTGAAATCCATTAAAGGGCTTAAGGCTTAACCTTTTCCAACCGTAAGCATATTTGAAAATACATGGTTTTCAGAACCTTTTTCCTCCCGATGTAAAAAATGCGGTTTTCATTTTCCAATAATTGCTGGCATTACCAGCTTTGCCGTTATTTTTTCATTGAATTTTAGCTGCGGTTTCAGGCTGTTGCCGAGTTTATATTTTTTAGCTTGTGTTTGTGTTTAACCCTTCGAATGCCCCGGGAAATACATTAATTACGCCTGATAGGGTTTGTGGGATCCGATGATACATAATTGATTTTTTTTGTCAGTATATATTAATGTTTATCTTTCTTGACTTTTTTTAAAATTAATGTTCTAATGAAGAAATACAAAACAATTCATAAATTATAATACTTTTATTCACCATGAGCCAAAAAAGCCCATTAATTTTTTGCCTAACAAAAATGTAACGCTTTTTTTATAATTGCGTAAAACTTAAGATATAATAAAATTTTAAACAAAATGACGCGCTGTGTGTTGTATAGCAATTATTTTTTAATATTTAACTTGGAAAATAAATTCGTGCTTTGATAGAATTTTTAACCTGAAAAATTGGGTGCTTTAAACAAATATGAGGATTGCAAGAGTAACATACATAACTTGCGAAGTTTTGTATTGGGATATGTTGTACACTTGTGATTTAAATTGGGGAGATGAAATCATCAAGACAACTTGTTGAAACAACATTTTAAATCTAAAAAGAAATTAAAACTCAAGAATACAATAAACATTGCTAGAAGAAAACGAAATAAAAAAATGATAGCTGCTTAACAAAAGATATACTTCGTGTGCCTGTTAGGGTATGTGAGACCCGTGCAGACCTTGACGACGTTTGCTTCCAAGGGCAGTGTGAGTAGAACTAAGTTCTCTTCGTGTAATCGTAGCGTCACTCGTTAGCGGCAGTTACTGAAACGCATATTTGTGCGAAACTTTTTAAATATTTACAGCTGTTTTAAAACGCCCTGGGTCTGTCATACCCTCTCAAATACGCGGAGGGTTAATATTTATGTACTTCTGCAACCATAAAATAATTTTTTTAAAGCATATTTTGAATCAAAGTTTTTATTGTTTAATTTAAATAAGTAGAAAAAAAATTGTGTACGTTGATTTGTAATATTTTTGTTACGTTCTTTCAAACGAAAGTAGGAATAACTTATACAGTATTGAGATAAAAAACTACACCAAAATTTATCAGACACTCGTAATTAAACAACGTGTTAATGAAGCATAAATTAAATGGTTTTATCACTGCCAGTTTTAATTTAGGTCTGAAAGGGTTGGTTAGCTCTTACAAATCTAACGAAGGTACTCAAACTTTAGGTACTCAAATATCTAACGAAAGCTTACATAATACATTATTTGAAAAAAAAAAAACAAATTTCCACATATTATACTAAAAAGGAATGATCTCATGTATAGTCCCGATTTGACTGTAGAGTCACAAGTATAGAGAACTGCTTTACGAAAACCGTGGTCCCAAAACACGCAAACTAGAAATAACAATGAACCCCGATTCGCTCTTACTTACTTGCTCCGTAATTGCTCCTCTTAACATTACATCAAATTATTATTACCAACGAATTGCAAATCTGGAATACAATATTTCTGTTTGCCTTTTTCGATAAAATTGCAATCTTTCAATTTCTTACAGATCTTCACAGTTTCAACATTCAATAAATATTTCATGTTGTCAAAAAATATATATTGGTCGCACCTACGTTTTTTAATATCTCAATTGATGTAATCAAAACTATTTTTTTGCAAATTTACTTACGTTCAATGCAAACCATGCACAGGTAAATCATTTTAAATAGACAATTGATTGTTTATGTGCCTACTGAATAGTTGTGTACTTTTGTTATTTTTGTTTTTGAATCTTTATTCAGATATTTCCCATATCTAATAAGAAAAATATATATCATACAAAATAAAAATAGTTTAAGAAGTACAGTTAATCCCTAAAGACTAGGCCCTATTTTGTCAGAGGGTTAAATTATTTCCGATTTCCAATAAAATCCAAATAAATGGAATATTTCTGATCATATCCGAAAATTATAAACTGGTTTTGAAAGGTTTCAAGACGCTTTCAAATTTTACGTTTCGAAATAAACATATAATTTTTATAAATATAAGTATAAAAAATTTGCATGGCTACAAAAAAAAGTTTTAAAAATGACTCACCTACGTTTTTTCTAACTTAAATTACTGATAACGAAAAAAGAAAAAAAAAACACATAAGTACATATTGTGTTAGTATTTCAATCGCGCTCTTCATAATATAATATGTTCAATAATATTTGTTTAAATTCTTTATTAACATCGACATTTTCTCCGATTCACTGCCCAAATTTTAAAAGAGCATCATTTTAATAATAAAAATTGTTCAAAGCGCATACATACTCACACACACCTACCCACCCCACATCACCCGGTAATTACTTACTATACATATACCATAAATAAGACACTACAAAGAAACATATCATAGGTACCCAACATGAAATATACTTAATAATTGTAAATTGTTTTCACCACTGTAAATAATGTACTGTTTGTTTCTAATGATAAATAAATAAATAATAAATTAGAAAAATGTAATATTAACGTCATTTTCACTTCTCTTTTTTGACGTGAAAATGTAAAAATAATAAAAAAAAACCATATAAATTTTCTTTTTTCAAATTGCAATCCAAAAGTTTGGTTTCACAAAGGTGTATATTTTACTAATTTTGTGGTTAATTTTTAATTTGAATATTTAGCGTGGTGTTTTCTCTTTCTTATACCATTTATATCACGTTTCTCTTTTTGATATTAAGGGAGACCTATGAAACCTAAACGAATTGTTTCAAAAAGCGAACAAATTAACCTGAAGGGTTAAATTGTCATAAAAGTGAGCAAAATAAATAAATATAAAAATCAAAGAAATCCAAATATAAATAACACAATAAATATAGTAATCCGTATTCGTACTAGATATTTTCAATAACTTTTGATTTTTTCGTTTTGGTCAAGTACAGTAATTTAAAATTTTATATGAAAAAGACCGTGCAGCCGATCCTCTTATTTACGAACCATACTAGAGGTAGATGTCAAAATTGTCATTAATTTTATAATGTGTTCTTAATCGTATTTCACTGCTTAAAGGCACGTAACTCGTCACCTATTTTGTTGAGACATGTCGTTTGGCCCGTGAATGCAAATAAATGTAATTATTTCTATATTTCATTACCCGACAGATAAGTAGACTCTGTTTATTGCTCGTGGTGATGTATTTTACCCCGCGGCTCACTTCGACACTAGCAGAACTAACACAACACTTTAAAGTATAATTATACAACAACCTGACTCGTTAAAGTAATGTACCAACATCACGCGATGCAAAACATCGTCATCAGATAAGTAGAATCTAGCAATTAGTACATGTTGACTTTCAAAATATTCAAGGATGTAATCCATCAAAACCAGATGATTCTTAAAGGAATTCTACATGAATAAAGGCACATTTAGAGGTTCCCTCATAAAACATGGGTCTCTTCAAGGCCTGCTGTCCGAAACGTTGGCTAAATAAGGAGATAGATAACACCCCAAAAATAAATATCGAAAACACTTTTGGCCGTGAAAATTTTCAATCATATCTGCAAGGAGAAGAAGTTCGAAGTAAAAAGGTATGCGGGGTAGTAAGGAATCTAGGGGTCGGTGTATCGAGGAATGGTAGTTCACAAGGCGGCGCTACCCATTCCAGCCTCCCAAATTAGGATAAAATTATGAAACAATATAAAGGCAACTAAAAACCACACAAAAATATGAGAACTTCAGGCCGCTTCAGAACTGAAAATCCTATCGAAAAGAATTGTGAAAACTTTCAATTAATTTTTCCATTATATTTTATGCTCTTTTCATGTACCCACAAACTTTGCCATAAAAAAACATTAAAAATAGATTAATTATAAAGAAAAAAGGCGTCTTGAAACAATTATTGCTTATTGCTGTTGGTGTATTGATCACCGGTTAATCTCAGTGAATAATTCTTGAAAATAACAAAATGTGTACATGATTTACAGCTCTAGACACTAGATATATATCACAGGTTTATAAACCTAGGGTTTAAATATGCTGGATGTGAAATTGAGAAGAAACCTAATGTAGGTAATAAAAAAATTAATAACAGAATTGTGATTAAAAAAAGTTTCACTGTCGCATAGAAAATGTTAAATGCAAATTTTTAATTAATTTGTTTTAATTAAATAAAAATATTTTTTAAAGCAAAATTCAACTAGTTTATATGTATAATTCAAATGGCTTGCAGGGGAAGGAATACCCATATCTCGCAATCGACAAGTGGTCCATAAAAGTGTTACCTCCGCATAAGGTGGCTTCCATACAGGGAAATGGCCTCGTAAACAAGGACCAGCGGGCTATAGAGCTCCTAGCTGTATCCACACATTACCAGCGGTCAGAGCTGTTATATATTACCAGGCATTTAGATAAGCTCTGGCATGGATGCTTTAGCATTATGATGGACGCCGCAGGAGCCCGTTGAATAAGACGTCGTAAGGTGACCCCTCCACGAGTACCTATCTAACCATTCAGTATGTAAAGATATCAGGCTCAAAATCAAAATATTCCTTTAATAAGAAATCGGCTAAATCCGACTTATGTTGATCCAAAAGGAAAGTCAATGCGATCGCTATTGCGAGTGGTTTGAAGAGATATACTCGTAAAGCGAAATGATGGGAAACGGCAATACTGACTTTCGTGCCCACCACCCGCTCCCGCTCTGAAATTCTCATTAGCCTATTTCTGTTAAAGGAAGTTTGATGAAGCATTAAAACTTTTATAACGTTTCAATACATTATCTAATGTAATGTTATTGTACATTGTTCGCTGCGTCCACTTCGCACGTCAAACAAATTGAGCGTCGCTGAAGTTCTGCGTCGCATCGCACCGTTTGTCACTTGTTACTTGTGGTGTTGAACCCTTCGAAGTGGTGGTGAAAAATTGGATATTTTCACGCCACGCCGCGTTTTGTTGCGGTAACATCGATTTCACCTCGGTGTTCTGATGTTTCTGTGACAAATAGTGCACCGCGATGGTGATGCGCAAATGATCTGTGATTGAAGATTTTTTCAAGCAAATACTAATAAAAAGAATACATCAAGGACAGATATGTGTTTTGTGTCATTTGCAGGATGTGGTGAAGGCAGAGCATGAACATCAGACTAGAAGTTAGCAATTAATGGAGGTAAAACATATCGAAGCACTACAGAGGTGAAGGTCTCCATTCCAGGATAGCAACAATACCTACCTGAGATATCTGTCTATATCTTTTGATCAATTTTACTAAATTGATCGTTGAAATATTGGGTTCATTAGAACATAGACGAGTATTTGAAACGTGTAGTGCAAAGGGCCAATCTTACATATTCTGAGTCAATGATTGGATCTATTCCATTTCCAAGTGTTGATATCCCTTTAAATCGCATTTCAATTTCGCTGCAGCGACACGTTGCTGTAAATAGGGTATTTATTATCGGAAATGCACAGTTTATTTATATTATTGCCCATTTTGTTAAGAATTTTTCACGAAGATACCACGAAGAAAAAAAATTGGAAAAAATATACCCACTCTTCTAATAAAATTCCACATTGGCATAAAAATCATTTTTATGCCAATGTGGCTGATATTTTTAATATTTCCATACTGAAATATAAGGTTGTACTGATCGAATATTTCAGCCAATTATACGTTAACGAGGTCACTACATAATGATTTTTTGATATTATTGTTTATTTTTAATGCCTGTATAATGTACTATGACTGTAATTAAATATACACAAGCTTGTAAATGGCACTTTGTGCCGTAAATTTTAAATAAATAAATAAATAAAAACTTTTTTACAGAAATCGGCAAAATAGCCTGAAATTAGAACATATGCAAATAATTTTTTTGTATGAATACCTCAAAGAGTTCCTACTGCTCCAGTCTCGAGCCAGTGATACTATAGCATCCCCAATTGGGGGATATAGTGAGGCTGAAGGTAGTGAGGAGGGGAAGGAGACGGGGAAGTGGAAGGTGGGGAAGTATCTGACTATTCAGATCTGGTCACCAAACACGGCCAAAGCCATTTCAAGCAACGTTTCAATTCTGAATGTTGGTCTTACACCAGGGCGATACTGAGAGTATTTTCCACTCTAGAACGTGCCGCAAATATAAAATACATTATTTTAAATGAATAAATTGTGGAACAACACAAGTTAAAAAAATAAAAATTATTTGATTAATGATTCGATCCCGCGACCTTTGGATTGCGAGTCAAGAGCCTTACCGCTCGACTTCACCGGCCGTAAAATATACCTATGCATAGGTACTGGCATGTGTGAAGCTATATATCCGTCTCGAAAATAATGTTAAAGAACCCGAAGCGAAGGGGCCTAAAATAATTGGGTTGTCTGGAAAATACAATCTCAACACCCCCTTTACTGCATTAACGATAAGAAGATTTTCCCCTAAAATGTTGTCTGGGTAAATCCATTTAGGCACGCGTAAAAATCTTTTATATCCTTAGAAATGTGACGAGCTTGTATAAATAATGTATTTGAGATTTGAATACCAAATATTAGCGTATTGTTTCAGTATTATTAGGTACACCAGAAAATAACAAAACATATTTGAGCCAAGAATAATAATTTTTCGGGCTGGCATTATGTTTTACTATTCTGACAGCGAAATAATATTTAACATATTTTTCTAACGCCATTTAGCATTATTCGATATCACTGATCTCCTGGGATGGAAGAGTTCAATATAATATTGATTTTACTAACTTTAAGGGCCAGATGGATTAAGGTTTCGATTTAATAGCTAGTTTTGAAAAAAAATTGTGGAGAAGTTGTCAAGTCAATTTCGGAAAACAACATCAAAATAATAAAGGCTATATAATGGCTCTTAGTAATTGCAGTAGATAAATTCGGCTTAAGAGGAACGTATGCGCGGCCCATTTTGGCCAGTTTCACACAAAACTTAGATTTGTATGAAACTGGGCGAAAAAATAAAAAAATTAAACATTGCTAAAAATGCATTTTTTGGGTAGTAATTTTAATTTATAAAAGACAAATTTTTGTTTCGCCATAAAAAAGTAATTTGTATTTTAAATTTACACCTTTCAAAATGATTTTTTTTCTTAATATTTATTTTGTATTTTACGTTTCATTATATTTCAATGATTATTTTAGTAAAATTTTATTTATTTTTTTTCATTTACTCACAAATGATTGCTTAAGTTGCCTCTAAAATCATGAAACACTAAAATCTTTAATGGCCTATATCTTATAAATTAAAGCAAAAATAAATAAAGTAGCTCACATCCGCACCTCCTCGATATTTAATATACCCATTGATTACAAAAATAATTTTTCAGTTTGGTTGGGTATTTTGATCTTAAATCCAAATTTAAGATTTGTATGAAACTGGCCGAAATGGGCCGCGCTTAGTTCCTCGTAAGGATAAACCAAAATATTTAGTTTTTTTTTTAAATTGGAATTCTCAATTTTCTTTAACCAATATCTAAGGCACCGCAACATGAAAAATCTGTAAGTATTTCCATAACCGCCGTACTTTTATTAGGCACAGATTCTGGAAATTACACCACGTTTCAACTTAATTGCTACAAGAATTAATAATAATTAACTAATTACGTTTGGAAAGATGCATTAAAATACCATTTTATTTAAAATATTTAATTTCCCGCTTAAAACAATCTCTTTGCCTTTATTTTGGATTTTTTTATAGAAATGAGATTTAAGAAAGTTTTGTTTCAATCTAAATAGACAGGAACGACTTTTGAAGGAATGAACACTAATAATCTCTTTTGTGCGTATAAGTAGTTGTTTCTTGTAGTGTAATTTCTATAATTTGTGCACATAAGCGTGCCGGTTAGGTTAGGTTAAAAACGCAAGAATTACATAATTCACTCAAATTACGAATTTAATAAACACTTTTGTGGGTAGTTGTTTCTTGTAGTAATTGCTGCAACGGAGCGAAATTTGCATAATTTCGCTTAAGATGAAGTTATACGTGAAATCCTATTTAGATTAATCTGTACGACGAATTGGTTTACAGTATGAAAATCAAAACAAATGCTACGGATAAATTGAAGCCTTTACTAGCTTTTCTTTGTATTGGAATAACAATAAAATTATTATTTACATAACAAAAACCATAAGCTTTAACCACTAAAAAAATGTTTTTGCATGACTTAACTAGAAACAATTTTTTTTAAATACCCCCTTTTGGATGAGACTATTTTTGAGGTTTTGTACATTCTAACTTTTTTCGTTCTTATAAAATTACACTTTATCGCTTACATGCTTCGTTTAAATAAGACGCTCGATTTAAAATTTTGAAGGCATGAGAACCGAAATATTTCTAGCGTTTATATTCCTCAAAAGTGTGGCGGTTAGGGAAATAATTACCAAAAAATCATAACACTTTCCACAAAGCAGTACGATGGGATTAAAATAATATTAATAACGAATAACACATCAAAAATATCTTTCTTAATCCCAGATGTGTCGGAAATTCAATATGCTACGATTTTATTAAATGCATTCAATGGTAAGTGGGCAGTAGTAGCACGCGATCCTAAAATAGTAATAAATCCAACATTAACAGTAGATAGTTGGTAGATTTAGCTCCTGCGGTGAATGTACCGCCCGCGCAGCTTATTAAAATACCGTCGTGTAACAGAATAAGCGAGCAGATAATCTTCCCCGCGCCTTCGCTTATCAAGACTAACCTGATACAATTAATCGTCCGTGACATAATCTTATAATTACGGCATGGTAATAAATTGCTCTAATATTGTCTTCAGCGAGATGACAAAGTTCGGCTGCCTAGGAGATACACTAAGATAATTATTATGAAGCGCTCAGACGTGCTTTGGTTGACAGAAATCGTGAACGTGGAACGAACCACGTTGAAATAATAGGAAACTGTTTGTCTGTCAAGCTTTGGGGTAGGTACTATTGAACAAGTATCGCATAGAAGAGATCAAATTTTCCCACGTAAATTCCTACGACATTCAAATTAACCAAATAAAGGTCGGCCCAAAAGCAAACGTCAAAAATCCGGTGTGTTTTTTCACACAAAATTTTTCCACACAACCAAAGAGTTTTTTTATTGTTAATATTTGTTATTGTTGTTTGTTATAATTTATTTTTATTATTTTATAGATGGAAAACAGTGAGCAATAAAATAATATATATTTTTTTGCCGAACTTGTAAGATGATAACCCTTTTTCTACTAGTCTTGAAATATTTTTTTGAAACAACTACATCTTTATTATCATTATGATATAATTTTCAATATTATTTGTTGTTGTTCTTTTTTTCTTGTTGTTGTTTACGTCTATTTATTTGTTATCTTTCTTTTATTAATTAGGCGCCTCTCTTCTTTTATTTATTAATTTATTTATTTATTAATACTGGGTTTTACAGATGTTCGCACTTACATGAGAACAATCCAGTTATAAAAACTCAGTTATTAGACAATTACAAAAATCTACAAATACGTACAATTAAATACAGAAAACAAACATCACAAATAAAAATACAGAATTATATACAAGCTCATCAAGTAACATATTACAATGAGTGGCAAGAGACATACGAAATACGCGAGACATGTATAGAGAGACAATTGACACAATATAATTAGTTGGTATTTTTTAACAGTCCGAATCCGTACAAATTATCGACAAAAATATCTACTTCAGCACACTCTACCTTTTTCTATAGTCGACACACCTGGGTCAGAGGGCTAAAATAGGCGATATTATTTGTAAACGTATTTACGTGAAGAATGTTATGGCATCTTAAACAATTTATATTTGTACTTCTTGTGTGCAAATTATAATTTTGATTTTTCTTGAAATATGTACATTCAATTGTATAATCTTCTACTTATGTGTTGTGAATTCCTCCCATCCAAAAATGAGTTTAATAACTCGTCGGAATTGCTACGCAGCAAAGAAAAAAAATGTTGTCAATTTTTTTTCAAGGCTCAGAAAGTTGTGAAATTTCAAATTTCAAATTATAATAAATATTGTGAAAGTTCAAAATGTTTTAGCACTTAAAAATAAATCATCTCTCTTCATATGGATTAAAAACAATAGGCGCCTGTTTATTTTCATTGATTTATGGATGGTTATTTCAAAATTTATGATTAATTACATTCTAATGGCTAAACTTCCTTTGTTTCAGACTCGTGGCACTTAAATTTTGGTAAAAATATAGAAAATCAAAACATGCTCTCAAATTCGCATATTCAATAAAGTTTTTTGGAATCTGTTACAAAGAATTCCATTATTTTGTTCACCCAACCCATTATATTTTATCTTATTTTGTTCAAAGGTGGCAAAAAAACTAATTTGGGAGGCGGTTACGGGTACCGCCGCCCCGGGAAGGGGTTTTTGGATAACTAGTTACCCCTAGTTGTTTGCTACGTTTGGTGACTTAGCAGGGGTGCCCGGGTTCATGAGGTGAAGTTTGTGAAGGTGTTTTTGGAGGAAGTCCACCACTTAAATAAGCGAAGCTAGACCTCCAAATTTACGTGCATTCGGTGTTATGAAGCAGTACGCAATATACATAAAGCATAGAGTGTTAGTGACACATAGGTAAATGTACAATAAGACAGTGGGGTAACTAGACGCGAGGCGGCAAAGTCTAAGCGGTCAATGTGTTTGCCCACAAACTGCGTGGCGGGCCGGATCGGGAGAGATTGGTTGATGGAGACCTAACCTAGACCTCTCCAGCCGACCCATCGCCTTGCACCGTCGTGAGAGGGATGCATTCGTACTCCTAGACACATTGACCCCCCAGATTTCCCACCCCTCACACCTTTTCTCTTCTCATAACCTCTTCTCCTTCCTTTCCCTAAAAAGGCCCTTCACAAAGCATCCCCAAATATGACATAGGCTCTGGAGGAATTTTTTTCCTCAGGGCCTCCTGAGGAAAGTATAAAAAGTGTTAAGTCAATGTCAAAAAAAAACAAACACAAAAAGGCTACCATTAACAATGACATGTAATTCATATGACATGACTTCAGTAATACTGTCTACGCAGATACGCAGAGCGAGGCTATTGCAGATTAACCATGGTTTAACTCTCGTGATGGACACGGGTTATAAAGTAAAACAAATTATGGCGGTGTTTTAGAAACAAATTTAAACGTGTGGGAATGAAACACGTAACAGATCTTTTCACAAATTTCCCGTGATTTCAACCCATTAATTGTATACAATGTTTATATCCAATCACTTTATGATGCTTTCTGTATCTGTCTTATATTTTCCTTAATTATCAAAAAGTTCATCGTACAATTATTTATTGAATAAAACCCTTGTAGCTGTACAGGGCAATTTCGATGAAAAAGAATGATTATTCTCCGTACCAGCATTCTTAACTAATAATTCAATATCGATTTAATTGCATTCAAAATTTATTTTAATACATATCTACATTCAAATAAGCAATAAAAATGCTCAAACACGTGATGATAAAATTATGTCCTTTTTGCGATTATTTTTTGATCATAAGTATGTTTAATTTTTCAATAATGCCCAAGGAAAATGAGTATGTAAAATCATACCTGAAAATTAGTTTGTAAGACCGTAAATAAACAGACAAACTGAAGAATTTTCGTCGCAAAACATGTGTGCGGATTTTTTAATATGATTTTTATTTGAAATAAGATTAAAATGCTGAAAAGCAGCTTTACTCCGTTCTTTGAGTATGTTTGAATTGATCGCAATGATAAGCAGCATATTTATGACTATTATTTTATGTGAATACCGGACAAGAATTCCAACTGCTCTCGTCTGGAGCTAGTGAGACCATGGCATTCCCAATTGGGGTATTTTGTGGGGCGGGGAAGAGGAAGATGAGAAAGTACTTGGCACCAGATCTGGTGGCCATACACGACTGAAGACCTTTCCAGCTAACTTTCAATTCTGAATATTCTTACACCACGGTGATACTGAGAGAATCTTCCACTCTGGAACGCGTCCCAAAACACTTTTTATTATTTTAAATGATTAAATTGTGAAACAACACAATTCAATATAAAAAAATTCTTGTGCACACCGAGGTTCAAACCCGCAGCCTTCAGATTGCTAGTGGGATTCTTACCCCTCGATCATGGAGGCATAGATTACCACGACCTAAAAGATTCAAATAATCTGTGTTCAATAACAACGGACATTTATTATTTACAATGCCTAGATCAAAATCAAAATGAAACTCGATTTATTTTCTAGGTGCCGATTTGATGACGTTTTTCGACCGTTTCCGCACAGTTATGATGGAGAGCACGTACAGCATGTATCAGCAATCGAAGATCAGTGAACGATTTATGACTACCTAATATAAACTCAGGGGTCAAAATGGGTGAGATGGACGCACACCTATTTGATTTACGAGATAGATTAGAGGAGGGCGGGAGGAAATCATAAAAAATCACGTAAAACGAACAAAATGATAGTGCATAAAAATTTACTTCGGCTGGGCAGCTTTATCAAAATAAAAATAGTGGCTGACTAAGGCATCCTCAAAGAGCCACGGAGATAAGTATTGTATGAGTAAGCAACATAATAAGATGTAGTAGGCGTAAAGGCAGAACAAATGGAAGAGACAAACCGATTGTATATAATGTGGCTGAAAGCATGGTTAAGATAAAATAGAATAAGCATGCCGTGAAAAGACACAATCTCAAATGTTGACAAAATCTTACCGCCTTGGAACCGTGGGACCAAAATAGGAACGGATTTAATTTTTGAAGACAACAATTGTTACAAAAATAAGGCTTGAACTGAAGCTGGACCGCGGCGAGAGTTTAACAGATTTGAGTCATGTGATATAAGCAGATAAAACATCAGTCAAACGATGAACTGATAAAAAATTATGGACAAGATTTTTTGTTTGTTTTTCTCGAATGTAAATTTCGTTTTCTTATAATTAGTACCTACACAGATAAACCCCAGTTTTCGAGTTTTTAAACGAATTCGTCTTCTTTTAGCCTTCAGAATTTGCATTTATATCAAAGTTCAAGTAATCTATATTAATATTATAAATGCGAAACTGCTCGAGTTTATTTGTTACGCTTTCACGCATACAACAATAAAAAAAATTTTAAAATTCTTTCACCAATAGAAAGCTAAATTATATGCAAAGACTAAAGGTTGTATATGATGGTAAGATCTGGCGTTATGAAATTATAAATATTAATATATTATATTTCTTATACGTTTTCTGTCGCTAACAAAAGCGGGTTATTGCTAACGTCAGAAAACAAATCGTTGCCGTGCAAACGATATTAAAATATTTTTCATTTCAGGCGTCGTAGTTAATATCTATCTATCTATGTAAATAAAAATGAATCAACGAAATGTTGGTACCTACGCGCGTAACTTCCGAACGACTGAACCGAATTGGATAATTCTTTTTTTTCTGCTGGTAAGCTCTGGCATTATGAAATTTAGGCACGCGAGCTTTTTGAAAATTGAATGTACCGAGAATGAATGTATGGAATGCGGAAGGGGGGGGGGGTAATTGATAAGTGCAAGCGCTACAGTAATTTACCTCTAATACAATGCGAGCGAAGCCGCGGGCAAAAAAGCCAGTAAATAAATAAAACCAAAATGGATTTAGAAGTTTTTTGAAATATGAATTCCAAAAATAAAAATTCTATTACATGATGGTCTATTCTCGATTAATCAGTTCCAATTTGGAAAGTGGCAATAAACAATTTTCTGTTAAATATATTAAAGTTTTGCATACTCTGTATATAATGCCGTATAAAATACTATAAACTCTTTACTAATGCTTGTGTGATTTTTTTGCATAATCGGTTCCAACTTTAAAAACACACTAAAATTTAAAGTAAATTTGAGTCTATTGAATCCGATTTCACACAGGATAAAAATGAATACTACCGAAATGTTTGTGTTTGGTACGCGAATAGCTTAAATATGTTAGTGTTAAATCAATGACTGGAGTAGAACGACACTTTTACATCAGAACTAGGAACTTTGCACCAATAAACCTATTTTAGCGTTTAGAAACAAAACGGAAGTAAACCAAAAGCCCTGTCAAGAGATTAATCGACGAATTCAAACAGCATAAATCGAAATTCTGCACTTCTCGAATATTTGAGGCGAAAATTGCGTTATTTATCTAGGCTACCATTTTACTTGACAAAACGATGACGCGGAATTGAATTCATGAAAAAGTCTAACGATTTGGGTAAATCTTTCATCAGTTCCGCTCCATTGACTTCGGCTAGATAATTATTGACAAAATGAAAGTCCTTTCGGATGGAAATGTGGGGTTTCACACTGCTTCACCAAAATTCATTCATCCATTGGAAATATTTTTATTCCAATTTCTCTCGGAAATTCTATTCCAAAGTCTTTTGTCAGTGCGGACAACGGCGTTGAATTTTAATGGGCGTACCCACTTCAAGAAATTTAACATGAATGTAATTTTATGTAGGTACCTGCTCGCATTATATCATATTGATTTACGTAATTCTTTTATATAAGTGTATCCAAAAGCCTTAAGAAAATCAAAAGCGTTTTTCAAGTAGGTAGTGTTGGGCTTGTTAGATATAAGAAAGCGAGACGTAAGATTTTAAATCTTTCTAAAGAATTAATAAAATATTAAACATTCATTATAATCTTTATATATAAAAATCTCGCCATGTTTGTTCGAGATAAAGTCCGGAACTAATTAACCGATTTTGATGAAATTTAGCCTACTGTGTGTAGTTTGGTTCAACTTAAAAGATAGTAAAATTTTTGTCTCGATTATTGACCTCAATATCTATTATTGTGAATTAAATGTTTGTTATAAGTAATTATTTGTAAGTTCCATAAGTTTCTAATAGACGGTGGTGTGAATTAATTTATCGACACAACACTTGTTTATCTTGTTTGGGTAACCATCCAGTAGATAGAGTTGTGTTTCGATTTCACATCACAGCAACGCGTAGTCAGGTCAGCTAGTTGTAGTATAAAATATATATATTACAACTTTTTGATTGTTTCTTTGACCGATATTGCCTTAAGACCACAAACAATTTCTTTATTATTTCGTCAGCACGACCGAAAAAACTATTTTTTAATGAAATTATCTAGAGAGCAAACAATATTTTTTATTTATCCAATTGAAGTATTTTTCCTTAGTAAAAATTATATTTAGGCACATTAAATTTATTTTAATATTAGGTGAATGGTATATTAAAAAAGTAATCCTACATAGAGGCAGGTACGCAAGATGAATTGAGTTTTAATTTTAAAAAAAATATCCATCTATGAAGAATCAAATATCTTGCTGTCTGGCGTTTATATAAATCTCAAGATTTCTTTGCATGGAACAAATTTTATGCAATAATTGAAATTCTAGTTTTTTGGAAATTTATTAAAATCACAAGAAAATTCATTCAGTCATTAGATGGACGTTAAAAAAATATTCAATTGAAATAAAAATCAAGAAAGTTAATGAGATTCAATAAAAAGATGAGTAATTTATTAGGCAAATGTCCACTTGTTTTGATATTTCTAATTTTCAAACTATTATTCATGGTGGAATTCCATTTTTGTACCATTTTAACAACATCAACAACTTGTTTGCTGGTCAAATCAGGTTTTTACATACGCTTGCAATGAAGGTAAATGGTCCATATTGGTCAACCTACAGCAGTGGTTTTCTCGTAGATTTAGATGTATGTGAGTGGTAAGTTGTTGTGAATGTATGCGGTTGCGGTAAAATGGTCTGATTAAAGTCATAGAAACTTCATTTGTTGACCAACTGCTATAAAAAGATCACGCACAGAAGGCGGTCTTAAATCTGATACGCCTCCGATGAATGGATAGAGAAAGGAAAAGTGTATTTCACGAGGGGGGGGAGGGATTTAGTAGCAGTAGCTAGAACCACCTCTAGATGCTGTGCTGAAGTACAACTTACTTGTGTACATCTCATCAAATTCATCTAACGCCTTATACGGAACGAGCATCTCCAGATGTCTCTACCATCGGGGGGCAATCAGAATAAGATACATTTTCAGAGTTGATTGTTTTTTAGTTGCGGATACAATAAATGAATAACGCGAATTTGTAGTAAGCAAATAATAAATACAAAAATAAATGTTAGATAAATGGTAAATAAATAATTGATATAAATAAATAAATCAAATATTTTCAATAGTATTGACGGCCGGCGTTGTTTAGCGGTAAGGCTCTTGACTCGCAATCCAAAGGTCGCGGGATCGAATCCCGGGCCAATAATTTTCTGTTGATTAATTTGTATTATTTCACAATCAATTAATTTAAAATAATGTATAGTATATTTGCGGCACGTTCCAGAGCGGAAGATACTCTCAGTATCGCCCTGGTGTAAGACCATCATTCAGAATTGAAACGTTGCTTGAAATGGATTTAGCCGTGTTTGGTGACCAGATCTGAATAGCCAGGCACTTTCCCACCTTCCTCTTACCCACCTTCCTCTTTCCCATATCTTTCCCCTCCCACTACCTACAGTCTCACAACATACCCCAACTGGGGATGCGATAGTCTCACTGGCTCCGGACGGGAGGAGTTGGGACTCTTGTGCGGTATTCATATAAAAAAAGTTAAAAAAAATCAACATTAAATATAGACAAACGTAAATTATAAAATATTTTTCCCCGGAAAATAATTTGTAATATAGAAACTCGATTTTCCTTTTAAACAAGCTTTTTCTCTTTGAAAAATTATTATCTTTATTTTTTAATTTCAAAGGAATTTGGTGATTTTGAACAGAAATTTATTGAAGCTGTTGCCCTTCGGGGTGGAAAATTTTTATGAAAATTTCATGTTATTGAAAGGAGGAGGATTCGTCCATTGATTGTTGACTATTGAAAACGAGAATTCAACTGATGTGATATAAAATTAGGAAAGCATTCTGATTTCAAATATTTAGAAACAAATTATTCGACTTAAAACTTTGTCAACCAGAACGAAAAATTCCCGGATTTATTGTTTGGTCAGGTCTGACCTAATGCTTCTGAACAAATCCAATGATTAACTCAGTCAAGTGATTTATTGGGGTTCCTTTTAAATATTTTTTGAAAATCGTCAAATTATTTCCACTAGGGTCTTGATATGAAAATTTAATATTATTAAAATTAGACGATTTCCACTTAATCCTTATATAAAATGTTACTTATCTTGCACATTTTTTTCACCTGATCAAATTTGATCTAAGGCAGTCAACAAAATTGACAATTCACTGTTACGTAAATGAAAAACTTTCAGATAAGTCAGGTACTTAATTCAACTTTGTAACATTTAAAATTTTAAAAAAGTTTTCCTAGAGGAAACAACTTGTATTAAAAAAATACAACCTTTTTCTTCGCCTTAGCTTCCATTACTTGTACAGCTTTTTTATCGTTCGCTAAAGGTAATTAAATTTTCTAGCAATTGCAATTTCACGGTTAATTCATTTTCCGTTAGCCGTAATGAAAAACGTAAATTCGTTTCACAGAAATGAGGTTGTTTGACAAATAATACGAAATTCAAATAAAGTCAATTATATATTGGCGCTTTTTAATCTAAATTCTGTAATATAAAAAGAAAATGTTAGAAGCCTTTAAGATGTGGTGTAGGCGGAAAATACTCAGGATACCGTGCCAAACCTTAACAAACTATGAAAAACCATGACAAACCATGATAAACCATGATAAACCATAACAAACCATATCAAACCATGACAAACCAAACCATGACAAACCATGACAAACATTGACAAACCATGACAAAACATGACAAACCATGACAAAACATATCAAACCCTGACAAAACATGACAAACCATGTATAACCCTGACAAACCATGACAAACCATGACAAACCATGACAAACCATGACAAACCATGACAAACCATGACAAACCATGACAAACCATGACAAACCATGACAAACCATGACAAACCATGACAAACCATGACAAACCATGACAAACCATGACAAGCCATGACAAACCATGACAAACCATGATAAACCATGACAAACCATGACAAACATGACAAACCATGATAAACCATGACAAGCAGCCAGGAACTTTAATGTCGATATCAATTCTGACAAATCAGGAATCTGATCGGTCAGAATTGATATTGAACTAACCAATCGAAAGAATCTAACACCATCTCCATTTGTTTAGAACGCTGCCTGGGATATTTTAGGCAGGTCATTAGCAAAATTGAAAACTGGAAAAGGATGACCCTCAAAGAATGAGAAGTAGAGTAAAAACACCAATGTACCGAAATGATGAAATCTCTAAAATATTGGTAATAAAGCCTCTCCAATGCCCACTCTCCACGCCGCGTGGGATTCCGAGGAGTAGAGAAGCCTACTTCATCAGCTTAATTGGCTTGGGAGTAACGATCCTTAGCAAGAAGCGTACCTAGCGTGTGATTCACAAATTCCTAATTTTACTAATAAATTTGCATAAAATTTTAAGAGCGTAGAAATTGTGCAGTTAACTCATAAATAACACCAATAATTAAATTTGTCTTCCCTTGGTTGAGCATTAAAAGGAAAAGTGTATCATATTTCAAAGTAGAGGATGCCACTCAAAGCAGCCTGAAAGAGCGAAAAATGCCACCCTAAAGGTTCTTCTTCTGGGGGACATGCCTCTTAAAGCAATAACAGTAACGCAGATTCGAATTTCCATCACCATAATATAGAGTTACTGGCGCATTCTCTTATTATAAGTCGAAGCTGTGGCTGCTGTGGGGCTGAAGCGGGGATATCAGCACTGGGTGGTTTCGGCACCCAATTGCTTGCTCGCCCTAATTCCTACATTATTAATTCTGCTAAAAATGATAGCGATCGATTCCATATTAACAGTGGAAAATTCTTGTCTGTTGATTCATTTTCAGAATATATTGAAATTAATCACTTTAAAGATCTTTAAATTAAGAATCATGGCAATAGAAGCCCAAAGGTACAGAACTGTTAATGGAAAGATTTTGTAGTCAAAGTCATTTTAATTACAAACTAAATTATAGAAAAAGTGCCAGGTGTTGATGGGTTTGTAGATTATTCATTGAAAGTTTTAGTGTAAACAAAATCGGTGTTATCTGACTATATCCCCGAATCCCCCTGCTTATTTATCTTTCATCAATTTATTTATAATAAAGTTGATGGCTGGCGTTGTGGATTTAATTTTATTCCGAGATTGATGAAAATTTGCACACTTGATCTTCAAAACAAGAGAAAGGTCACAGTCTTCACGAGATTTTGAAAAAACCAACCCCATCCCATTTTCCCTCACCGTCAAAAAGAATTTTGATATTTCTTGATGAAATTTTGCATACTTCATAATAAGAGGAAAATTATTTTCTACAACTGATTTTGAAAAATTAGGCTTGTAAATAATAATAAAAAAATTCTGGTATGTATGACTTACGACTGATAATATTATGAGGTGCCTACTAATTTACTACATGCGCTTTGTTGTTGACATTATTCTCTTTTACTTTATTTCCCTTCGGCACCGGTGCATAGTCGGGAAACACGCCAAACGCGCGCCCAACATATGTACACGGTTGACATTTGTCACATGAGAACAGGTCTCTTCAATACCAACGTTCATTCCTTCCTCTCCTCAAAAATACCCTCCACACAACATTTTAGATGACATAGGCCCTGAGGGAAATTATTTTCCTAAAGGCCTCCTGTGCGGAGTTAATGTAAAAAAAAACTTATTATTTTCAAACACTCTAGACTCTAAACCTCTTCACCATAAAGAAACTGTTTTTTTTTTCAACCAAAGGCTTGGTCAAAGAGACTAGGAATATTTTTCCACAAAACTTTACAACATTCTTCCAGCAGTAATTAAGAAAGTGGTTAAGGAGAATGAATTAAAATGAATCATGAAGAACTTTTAGAACTTACATTAAAAAGGAGACGAAAAACTTTATGAAAAGCACAAATAATTTGAAAACAACGTAAAAAACAAAACCCAGTCTGCCTCGGCCATAATGAAAAAAACTACAAGTGCCTTACATACAAATTTGAATGGCAACAAATGTTCCTTTTAGCGTGCGCTCTGTCTTGGCACTTAATTCGCCTGACATACCGCTATCTCCATCCCATTTGAATTTTGTAATCTTATTGAAAGAGTTTTGTATCGGAAAAATAGGCCGCTGCTACCCGGATTTCTACCGATTTCTTACATATCCCCCTTAAACGTTTGAAGTTTTTAAGCTCTTAAAAAAAAAGTTATTTTTGAAGATAATACCTAGACGCTTTCCACGCCGAAACGCAAATTATATGAAATTCCCTCGATAGAAAAAAATCGCAAAGTTTGCTCCGAAAATTATTAAAAACACTTTGCTTCTATTATTTTACAAGTTAAAGTTGTGAAAAAAAATCACAACGTTTCTTTAAATGATACTTAAGACGCCTTCCTCGAGATTTTTGCTCCATTTTAAACATCATGTTTTATTAAACATTTTCACAATTTTCGCTTCAATTTTATCATTTAAAATGTAAGCGCGCTCTATCCAACATTCGTAATTACATATCTCTCCATCTTCTTTTTTTTAGCGGGAAAGCGGCGCCTTTGGACCCGATTGGCCAAATATTTGGAACACGAAACATGTCCTCAAAGCATTTCTTGCGTATTTCTTTATTCTACATACAATGGCCCCAACGCACTACTTCTTTGTACTAAGAAGAAATAAAAAATTATATAATTTTTTTTTTTATCAGTTTGTGATTTTAAAGTGTATTTACCCAAATTAGTATTTTGGAAGGGAATATATTTACCTAAACATAATATATCTGATCCAATTCGTAACATAAAGGTCTCGTCAAACAGAACGCGTAATTTACGCGGCGTACGGCGTAAAATACGCCGCGTACTGTACGCCGCGTTGTGTTGTACTGAACTTGTCTGAACCGGTCAAACAGAGCGAGCGCGTACCAGTACGCTACGCTCTGGCGCGGCGTTAGGACGTCGCGTTGTATTTTTTCACAAGATTTTATTTTACGCCGGGCGCTCTGCTGTACACCGAAGCCGTTCAAACAGAAAGTACGCGGCGTTAAGGCGTAATTTACGCCGCGTAAATTACGCCGTCTGTTTGACGAGGCCTTAATGGTTTTTTGCGTAGAATTGTTATATATCATATTATTAATTTCAATTCATCATTCTATAAATTGTTTTTCATTTCAAAAAATTCTCTTTACTTCGAAAAGGAGATTGTCAAATACATTCAAATGAATCAGTCCAATATTTGGACTGATTATTACCAAGTATTAGGTGTCGAATAGCTTCGTCCAGACGGTCCACATAACTCAAGTTAATCGGTCTCAAATAGCAAGTAAGACAATAAAATTGTTGGGAAGGCCCGAAAACATTATTATGGTCACAACTAATTTCATGATATTCTCTAATAAATAATTAAGCAGTCCCTTTGACTGCTTAATTATTTATTTGTTAGTTGGAAACTACTCATGTATATTGTGTGGAGTGTCTAGACGAAGCCAATGACGTTTCGAATTTCATGTAAAAAGGTTCGATAAATGACCGAGGTTATCTGAGATTTCGTTACGATCTTTGGAAATGTGTTCATGGCCTACTTTTTTTTACATTTATAACAAAATTTTTCGAATGAATTTTTATTCTAGTAAAAAAAAAAATTACATTTTCACTCATATTAACCAGAAATAATTAAATACATTTAATCAATACTAAACACCATAATACATCGCTACTCCATTTCATTACTCTGTTTATCAAGAATGTACATTAACAATTTTTTTTTAAATTTACCCACCTTTTTTTCTTTTTTAATGTCATTTGGTAGGCAATTATATAAGTTGCCCCCCTCGTTACCAATGGATTGTTTACCATAGTTAGTGTAGATGGTGTTTAAATGTATGTTATCGTGTTGTCGTGTAAAGTGTTTGTGTACTTGGGATGTTTTAATGAATTCTGTGTTTGTATGTATGAGTTTATTGTTTATTTTGTATATGAAGATATGTATTGTATTCATACAGTTTTTTTATGTTAACAGTTTGTTTATATATATATACTTTTTTTGTGGATGTTCTAGGCTTGTAGTGAAATAGTTTTTTGATTAACTTGTTTTGTATTACTTGTAGTTCATTTATATATGTTTCACATGTGTTTCCTCAGATTTCAATCAAATAATTTAAGTGTGAGTGCACGAGACTATAATATATACCTTTTTTAAATTTATTTGGCAACAGATGTGATAGCCGGCTGAATACACTAATTAAGGGGATGATTTTGTCTTTAATACCTTGTATATGCTGTTTAAAAGTCAAATGCTGATCAATGCACAACCCAAGATATTTTTCCTGGATCAGGATTTGCAGGTCGTTCTTTTCAATTTTTAAGGGTACATGAGGAGGAATTATTTTACGGGTTGAGCCTAAGATCATGTATCCTGTTTTTTTACGTTTATTGTTAAAATATTTGATTTGAGCCAACTGTTGATTTTTTCTAGGTCTATTTGTGCATTCTCTAGTAAGATGTTTAAATATTTACCCCTGTAGAAAATTGCAGTATCATCTGCATATAAAAAGATTTCACCATTTAAATCTAATTGCGAAATATCATTGATGTAAATTTGGAAAAGTAATCTAAATGAGATATTGATACATTTTCTGTAAACAAAATTTGTTTTCAAACGGTTATTTCTAATATTTCACGCCTCAAAAGCATTCTTCACCCTTTAAACTTTCTATGGAAAGATTATTTCGTGCCAAAATACTGAGACACCAAATGCATAATGCAACATTACAAATTCTTCAAACTTTTGCTTTCTGTTTCAAGATACCGCTTTTGTGACACCTGCCCGCTTCAAATGTTCTTCATAGCACCAGGAGTGCCATAAAAAATAAAACGAAACGTCTGACTGAATCTTCATAAAAGCGGATAACCTTTTGTTTGTCTGGTTTTCACCGTTCAAGGGAAATTACGTAAACGGACAGATAAAGATATAAACTTTGAAGTCGGTAACAACTCAGTGTAACTACCTATAAGTATTCTACACAATACACAAAGCATTTCAAGTAAACAAACCAGGAGTGATTGACGCTTTGGATAGTTGTGGATATATAATACGTATGTAAGGGTGAACGGATAACTCGGAATCTCCTCATCACCTTTGAAAAGTGATAAAAAAATTAATAAAAAATTAGTTAAATAGGTTAGGTAATGGACAATTTTTCATTTTTTTCTCTTCAACTTTTAACGACTTTTCAAAGGGGTATTAACCGTTTGTAAGCTAATAATTTTTTATTTATTTATTTATTGTTTGAAACATTTACAGATTGTTAACAATTGTTACAATCATAGAATTGCCATTGGTATATTACAAAGATATTAACACTCCAATTAGAAATGTTCACAGCATGAGTAAAAGTTGTTACTAGACGGAAATGCTTCTAGGGATAACATAAATAATGATAATCAAAATGAAATATGAAACAAAGTATTTATTTTGTCAAATATAATACACAGCAGAGAAAGAGAAAAAAGAAAGAAAGGGTATAACAATAAAGCAGGTAATATTATTGAAATTTTGCCTAACTTATTAGGCATTTAATTTAGGAGGCGGGTATGGGTACCGCTGCTGCAGGAATAATTTTTTGGATAACCAAAACCTCTGCCATAGGTCACTCCAAGTGATTGGCTTAGTTTGGCGACTTAGCAGGGATACCTGGGATAATTGGGTGTTTTCAGGTATTGGCTGCGGATGTGCCTGCCCACCAGCTTCGTGGCGGGCCCGATCGGGAGAAGCCGGTTTGGGGAGAAACTTCGATCTCTCCAGATGGTCTCTCACGACCCATCGTCTTGCATCGCAGTGCACCCTTGGATTCCTACACACCCATCATACCTTTTTCCTTCCCAGAACTTCCTCTCATTATTTTCCTTAAAAGTACCCTCCACACAGCATCTCAGAAGATCAAATAGGCCCTGAAGGAAATTATTTTCCTCCAGGCCTTCTCTGTGTGGTTAATGTTAAAAAAATATGTACTCCGTTTCGTCCGTCTGATTTTCCGTGTTCCGATAGCATTGAGGCAGTAATACAAAATTATTTTAATCGAAAAAAAATCAAAATGTGCAATTTGCATGCGGTAGGGAAACCTTCAGAAAACTAAAGCAGTCAAGAATGGAGAGACTACGAAGCACCTTTTATTATCAATATGAAGGATGATTTTTTCAATATTTTTGTCGTCGAATTCCAGTGCACTTTTTCCTTTACATTTCGCCATCTTATTAGTATTAGTATTTCTGCTTCGGAGCTAGATGTCGCTTTCTTTTTATTTTCTTCCCTGTTCATTTTGGAGAGGTTTGAAGATTGGATATTGATTTTATTAAAATAAATTTTTTTTTTTTTGGATTTCGTAGGATTCGACCTTGGTCCGCTGAATGCCTGGCAGCTAAGATTCGTCAGGCGATTCATACCATTAGACAAAAGGAGGCTGCGTGGCACCGTAGATTTAGCATCGTGAAATAAAAAAATATTTTATTGCTATCTCATTCTCTCACAGGTTAAATGTACGTGTTTGTCTCTTTTTAGTGTCGCTCGCTTCCGTTTCCGTGGTAAAGAAGATTTAATTTTAAAAAAAATGTTACTGGACGGCGAAATGACGTTTACATATTTTACTCAAAATGAGCTTAGGAATCACTGGTCTGTCGGGTTCGTCCTGACACTATATATATACCAAATGCCAAACAAATATACCAAACGGCTTACAAAAGCCGCCCAAAAGAGCATTGCGAGCGCCTTTCTGTTTGTGTCGAGAGCTTATAATTATCGGCGTAATCATTGCCACGAGAATTACGTTTAATGTTCGTAATGCTGTCCACTCGAAGAAATCTCTTTTCATTACGTATTATTCATTACGTTACACATTACACGTGTCTGGACCAGGCACTGCGATCCTTGTCGCTAGCAGAATAACAGCACCTTTATACTTAATAAAATCAAAATGATTAAATACTCTGTCACAGGGTTAAGATCAATTGTCGAGGGATCGATTCGTAACACTGTCCATGGACATTAAGATTGTGTAATGTTCACTTCAAAATCTAAAAATACGCAAATGAGATTACTTATTGAGGAAAAGTTTTAAAATTAACGCTCGACTTGAATTTACGGTCTGCAAATTAAAAATTTTAACAACATTTTTTTTAAGGCTGTCCAAGGGCGCCCCTTGGAAAAATGCCAACAGAATAAAGTTACTGCAGGCAATTAATAAGCGCAACACGAGGCCTGAAAAATAAACCTTCCCAGTAACTAAACTTCAGGATAATACGACCTCAAATTAATAAAGATTTGTATTTTTTCAAGAAAGTGGTATTTTCCTCGACAGAAAAGATATATTTTTGGTACATTTAATAATTCTTGGTTTGCGCTTCGCCGGATCTTAAGAGCCATTAACCAGTGGTCAAGAATTTAAATTTTGTCGAACGATGATTTTGCAATCGTACCCTTGCAACGGTACAGGGCGGTTCCGACGAGAAAGATTAACTTTTTTTCATACCAGCGTTTTAACATAATAACTCAATACAGATTATTTCGTTTCAAATTTGCTTTGATAAATACTCCATTTAAAAATGCACAAACTAGTAATGATAAAACAATGAAAATTGTGTACTTTATGTAATTGTTTTTTATCATAAGTATTTATAATTTTTCAATAATGTCTAAGCAAAATAAGAATGTACTTTTTTTAAATATGTTAGTTTGTAAGGCCGTGAATAAATAGACAAACTGAAGTATTTTCGCCACGAAACAAGGGCGCGGATCTTTTTATCGTTAATTTTTTATCATGGTTTTATTTTAACTAAAATTAAAATTCTGAAAAGTAGCTTTCCCAAATAATGCATTGATTTATTTTACTGCTGCTTGATTTGGGAGGCGGGAATGGGTACCGCCGCCCCGGGAACTTGTGATTTAGTTTTAACAAGATTCCTACCCACCCTTAAACCCTTTTCCTTCCCAGAACTCTCCTTTTACCCTTTTCCTTAAAAAAACCCTCTACACAGCATCCTCAAGGATGATGCCCTGAGGGAAATTATTTTCCTCAGGGCCTCCTGTGTGGAGCTCATGTAAAAAAAAAAATTAAATGTATGTCATAATACAAAATTTTGTTTGAAAATTTAACAGATCTGGCAACGACCTACAGTAAATTAACAAATACTACTAAAAAAAAAATATTTTCACAGAATTTAAAAAAAAAATTTACTAGATAAAAAAATAGTCTTTTGAAATCAAATTATAATTTTTTGTGGAAAAGAGTAAATACGTCTAAAATTTGATTTAAAAATGTCAAATTACCAGTTTTGTCCGGTTATTCCCTCTTAAAAGGTTAAATTCTCGATCGTCACGTCTTTTGTTTCCAAAATTATTAACAAAACGCTGCCACGGAAATGGAAACCTCAATGTGTTGCTAAACGAGCAATATTATTTGCCTGTTATAGCCTATAGCCGAACAATTGTCTTGGGCGACACATGGCGGGACAAGGAGGATCTAGTCACGGTGGACTGGAACTTTTCTCCCGGAGGGGTAGGGCGGAACGCGAATACATGGAAGCAAGAAACAGGAAAACAGGAAAAAAGGGCAGTGGAAATGGCAAGCGAGAAGCAGTGGGAAGCTAATTGAGAAGCAGGTAGCAATAAGCGGAACGTAAGAAACAGCTTGAAGCAAAAAATCAAGAAGCAATAAATTGCAGGAAATTGGAAGCAGTGGAAGCGGAAAGCATGAGGCAACGAAAAACGGGAAAGAGGAAGCAAGTGGAAGCTTGAAGCAATTAACGAAAAGCATAAAATAATGGAAACTGGAAACTGAAAACAAGAAGCAGCGGGAAACGACAACAAAAAAAAAACCTATACGCGGTAAACTGGAAGCGGGAAGCAGGAAGCTTGGAGCAAGAAGAAATAGGAATAAAAAAATAGCGAAAGGAGGGAAAGAAAACCAAACCTCAATAAAATCCTAATCTTTAATCCTAAATTGGCTTATTAGATTGCCATATATACCGGTTGGTTTAACTCCAACAAGAAAAACAACAAAAACCTACTTTGATGTAGACACTTTCAGAAGAGCGCTCTCTAAATTTTTTCGTGACCCGACCATTCAGAAACATGTAATTAAACCTCCTTTAAAAATTCATTAAAAGTGAAGTTTTTTTTAATTGGTTAAAAAAGTTACGTTAGGTGTTGGGCTATTTTCTATTTTTTCTTTCTAAACTTTTTATGATTTTTCTAAGGGGTGTTGAAATGATATGTTGAATATGTGGAATCAAAATGTTTATGCTGTCCGGTAAATGGTTTGGGACACGTAATTTAAGGACTATTTTGAAAAGAGAGAATTTTAAAAAATCACATCATTCAAAAAGTTGATGATATTTTTTTTGCAAATTATATAGGTAACTCATTAAATATGGTATTATTTTGCTGGTTTAAATCAATCTATTCTAATATTCGATCGAAGCTCTAAATATTTTGAGTGAATATATTTAAATTCCTGAAAAACATTATATCATGTAAATAAGGAAAATTTATTTCTTTGTGTCGTGTGGCGATTTAGAATAGACCTTTTCGCAATATTTCACGTAAAAATGTGTGGATTTTGAATGCTTTGTAGTAAATGTTACCAGATTATTGGGCAGGCCTTTCATGTTTTACGTGGTATAACCCAAAAGCTTATGGTGAAATATGAAGTGCTTATTCGGGCGTTGTTCGACGGAGCCTCAGTGAACACATTTAATGGAAAATTGCTAATATATTTTGAAATGCGCACAAAATTTATAATTTTTTTCCGTATCTCTAATAATCGAGAAGATATTATTTTCTAACCAAAAAAAATTTGTGTTTTGATAAATTTAGTAATTTTCAGTGGAAAATGTATATATTCTTGCTGTTTGAAATCAAAATAATTCTCTCCAATTTATTTTCACGTCATGAAAATGGTACTGAAATTACTTTTTGGGATTCTACAGCAATAATAATTTATATCTATGATTTACGTATTGCATGTTGATTAAAGTAAGGCTGATTTTAGTCCGCCGCCGCCCCGGGAATCATTATAACCATTATTACTGTCATAGGTCACTCCAAGTGATTCGCTGCGTTCGATGACTTATCAGGGGGGCCCGGGTTCACGGGGTTGAGGTTTGTCTAGATCTTGGCGACGAATGCTATGGCCACCTTCTGCGTGTCGGGCCGGATCGGGAGAGGACTGGTTAAGGGGGACTTAGCCGGACTCGCTGGATAAAATGATGAAACACTCAAATTTTTAATGGCCTATATTTTAATATTTAAAGCAACAATTAATAAAATAGCTCTTACCCGTACTAGATATCTGGTAAACCTTTTGATTGCAAAAATAATTATACAGTTTGATTGGGTATTTTGATCACAAATTCAAATTAAATATTTGTATGAAACTGCCCGAAATGGGCCGCGCTAACGTTCCTCTTAACGTTCACAGCGTTTAATATCAAAACAATAGCCTTTGCCAAAATACCTCATCCAAATCCAAAAGTCCGAACGTTACTTCAAAATTTTAATCTTATTTTTACGAATAGACACATTTATAAATAATCCATACTAAGAAATCGTGGTTCATGAACTTTCTAACTTAGCATCATTGAATGAATATGAATATTAACGAATTACAATTATGCGTGGCGTTCTGTCCTCTCTGCCTACTCATGCAGAAATGGCTTTGTGTTAAGTAAGTTACAAATCAATTAAGTAAAGCCACCCAAAAAAACTACATGTAATTTGCATAATATTTTGACAAGTCGACTAACAGGACATAAGTATTCATTTACAAGTGTTTAAAATTAACCCATTGACACGTTTGGAAAGTTATGACTACATTTTTAAAACTTTTCAACGCCATAAATCTTTTTTCACGTTATAAATTCCGAGTCATTTACGTCAAAGCTATTTCCTCAGACTTCCCGGCGATCCTTTCTTCCGATCAGAAGGGGAAATTGCCAACTTAAGATGGATGTTTAATACATTCTTTCTGCAGAATTTAATTTAGATAAGATGAGTAACTTTCATCCATATTCTTTATTTTTGTTTCAGCAGCAGCAGCGGCCTTGGACACCATTTTATAACAATATTAAGATAATATTTTGTAATAATACAAGTAGACACCGATCTATAATCCATACTTTACTTTAATATTATAAATGCGAAACTGCTCGAGTTTGTTTATGACGTTTTCACGCAAAACACAATATAACTGTAAAGTAGGTTGCACCAACCTGTTCATTAGGATTTGATTGTCTCTATTTGCTTTCTTCTTTACAATTTTAAATTTTATAAATATGTTTTTTATTTATTTCAAATGGTAATGGATGTATATTGAGGTAGAACCTGCAGACAAGCAGCCATGTGGCAGCTTCGCGGGATTACCTATTTAAATTGCCAATTCTATCTGTATTTTGCGAACTAAGAATGACTACCAAAAAAATGTCCAAGTTATGTTACAAAAAGTGCATAGATAACTGTGAAGAATTGGCTCTCGCCGACCATCAAAATATTTATAAATTCTCAAACATGCTTAATAATATTGACTCCAGTATACCCTCTAACATGTATTTGGATAACAAATTGGCCGATAATCCCCAAGAAGTTGTCAATTTGTTTGCTGAATTCTTCAGCAAAGTCTATGAATCAACAAATAATTCTCCATTGTTTAATGCCACTACATCCAATTATAACCAAATCGATTTCAATCAGTGCAAATTTGAAGAAAGTGACATTAGAACTTTATTAAAATCTCTCGTCCTGAACAAATCAGCTGGCCCTGATAACATTCCCCCAATCTTCTTATCGCAATGCATATCAGTCTTGACTTATCCCCTTACTAAAATTTTCAACTTGTCAATAAAAACTGGCACCTTTCCGAAAAAATGGAAGACAAGCTTTCTGTCTCCAATTTTTAAGAAAGGAGATAAGTCTGATATTTCCAATTACAGACCTATATGTATACAGTCGTCCATCCCAAAAGTATTTGAATCTGCTCTGATATCTAAACTCTCGCCTGAGATCAATAAAGTAATTTCACGTCGACAACACGGTTTCATGTCAAAACGGTCTACTCTCACAAATTTAATGATCTATCAGGAAAATTTATTTAGTACGATGCATAATCGTCTTCAGACAGATGCTGTATACACAGACTTTAGTAAAGCTTTCGACAAAGTCTCACACAAAATCCTTATACATAAACTAAGATCATTTGGAATAACGGGGCATATTTTGAGATGGTTTGAAAGTTATTTACGTAAAAGAAAAATATCAGTTAAACTCAATTCGCACTTTTCACACCAGTTTGAAGTAAACACCGGTGTTCCACAGGGGTCACATCTGGGTCCAGTGTTGTTTTCATTATTTATCAACGACATAACCACCATATTCGATGGAGTTATGATTCTTTTATTTGCAGATGACCTTAAAATTTATAAAACAATAACTAATCCGAATGACTGTTGTTTATTACAATCAAATCTTGTGAGGCTACAAGAGTGGTGCACCCTAAATGAACTGTTTCTCAATATTGAAAAATGTCAAACAATTACTTTTGCCCGAATAAAAAATCCCATTAAATTTAATTATAGCATCAACAACATTTTTCTTAAAAGAGTAGAACAAATTAAAGACCTCGGTATTATTTTTGACAATAAATTAACGTTTGTTCCTCATATAAATGAAATAACCAATAAGGCCATGAAATGTCTGGGGTTTATTCTGAGAACAGTTAATTTCAATCAATTAATTCCTTGTAATTGTTGTACACTGGGTTGGTGAGAAGCAACTTAGAATATAATTCTACTATCTGGGCTCCATTATATAAAACCCACCAACAAAAAATTGAAAGAGTTCAGCATAAGTTTTTAAGATTTATTAACTACAAACTGGGTATACCGATTGAAGAACTTAATTATATATACCTAATGGAATTACTTAACATAACCGATTTGACATCAAGGCGCATAAAAAGTGATTTAGTTTGTCTTTTCAAAATTTCGAATGGCAGACTGGACGCCCTCGATTTGACAAATTTTATTAATTTGCGAGTACCTACTCGCGAAACTCGGTCGAATGCATTGTATTCTGTTACCAATTCCGCTAATAATTATTTTATAAACTCTCCCATCCAAAGACTCCATTTACTCGGAAATAAATACAACTCAATCGACATTTATCGTCACCAATCTGTGTCTAAATTCAAACTCAGTATATTAGAATATTTAAAATAAAGCCATAAATATCAATCAGTTGCACCTTTATCAAATTATTAATTATCGCAAAACATGAAATATGTGAATAATAAGGGTAGCCAAATAAGAACACAATTAACAACAATCCTCTCGTATTTATTGTTATAAATATAATAACTAACTCACATTGACTTAAATTTCTATTTAAATCTTGGTGCCCTAGCAATAATAATATATTAATGATTAAATTAAAATCGATGGTCTCTTCATGTTCACAATAAAAACAAAATTTAATACTTATGCATACAAAGATTACCTTAGTACTTACCTTTTTATCCTCTCTCTTTTGTATTAATATTATCTTGTGCTTTTTGTACCATAATTTGTACTATTTTTTACTTTTTTACCATCACACTATACACTTGTTGAACTCATCTGTATAACTTTTCAAGATATTACAACTCATGTATTTTTTATTTATTTTCTTCTATGTGTAGGTACTATTTATCGCTGCGTTAATTTTGCTGAATTCTTGAAAAACTTGCTTTCGAACAATTTATTCATGATCAAGTTAATAATAAAGTCAACATAGTAAATACCTACACGTTCCTCAATAACTACTTTTAAAGTATCTTAAGCACTCTTCTGTTTTACCATTATTACAATATGTAAACTTTTTAACTCCTTTGTACAATTTTAATGATAACGAAACTACATACCTATGTACATATTAAACCTGTTTGTATCCTTAAAGTACAGTTTATAATGTTATATACTTCAATCTTACAATTATACTCCTGAATAACATATGTAACTTGAATAATATGATTCTGTAAAAGCATTCAAGGCGTGTATGAATAAATAAAATAAAATAAAATAAAATAAATTTGTTAAGTATGTTTTTGTTGGAAATAAAAAAAAATAAAAAAACTTTAATAATTATTTCACCAATAGAAATCTAAATTATATGCGCAGACTATATGTTGTATATGATGGTAAGCTCTGGCGTTATGAAATTATAAATATTAATATATTATATTTGTTATACGTTTTCTGTCGCTAACAAAAGCGAGTTAATTGCAAATGTCAGAAAAAAAATCGTTCCCATGGAAACGGTGTTGATATATTTGTTGGCTCTAAGCTGGTAGGTCCTCAGCCCCCTGGTCAGCTACTGCTATAAAAAATTCAAATATTAGAATATGTTTTGTTTTTTTTGGACAAGCTTCTGTTTTGGAATAATGTCAGATAAGAGTTCCTATAATAAAAATATAATTCGCAACGATTATAAAGAAATATTATAGATATTAACAAACTTCCAAATATTTAATTAAAAATAAACATCCGAAATGTTTGTAAGCGCATAAATTCCGAACGAATGAACAAAATTGGATAACTATGTTTTTCTTTGAGCTATAGCTTAATGAAATTTAGGTGGCAGGCGAGATGTTTGAAAACTGAATGCAAGGGAATGATTGTATGGAATGCGGGAGGGGGTGGGGGTGGGGAGGAGGGGGGATAATTGATAAGTTCAACCGCTACAGTAATTTCCCGTAATACCACGCGAGCGAAGCCGCGGGGAAAAGCTAGTAGTGAATAATGATAACCTTGATGGCATTATTCATTTTCTTGCATAATTTTTTTAAATCTTATGTTTTTTCTTTTCAATTTTTATTCTATGTGCGTATATATTGTTATTTTGTTAGTTTTTTCGAAGTATGGAATGTATCGTAATGCACCACCCTTGCATTTTGGAGTAAACTATTATTTTTATTTTTGTTATTGGAATGGGTTATAATAACCCATCAATGTAAATTCATCATTGAAGAAGAAGAAAAAAAAAGAAGAAAGAAAGATTAAAAAATCATGCAGAAAAATAAAAAGGTGACGGTTGCAACTGGGACTCGAACCCAGGATCTCTTGTCTTATCGAGTCAAACGCCTTAAACAAAACGACCATTGGGAACTCTTTTTAACCACTATCGTCTACGCCTATCTGTAGGTTACGGGACTATCGCCGTTGTAAAAAACCTATAGTTTTTGGTCTTAATGAACTGTCAAATTGGAAACAAAATTTGTGTTCTTTCCTCTTTGCAATTAAGGCTCGATAACCAAAATATTTCTAAGGTGATAAAATTCCCTTTCAAATTGTTTTATTACGAATAAATATTATAATTTGTAAATTTTAAAATTGTAAAAATGACTCACGTGATGTTTTTATGTGAAAACGATACTAAACTCACGGATTATGTTAAAAAAACACTTATTCTATCGTATAAATGTATAATAAAATATTTTATCACCTCACTTTTTTTACCATTTCATACAAAAATATTTAATAAAAAATTAACACTGTTTAACGCCCCCTATACGTTTAGGCGGGTGAAAACAGTTTCTACAAAATAATAATTTTTTATCTCTTTCTATGGATAACATTGAACGGAGATGTATAGCGTGTTTTATTGAAGATATTTTCCTTTTAGTTTTAGAGTTGTAACTAGAACAGAAACGGAGTTATAACGATTTCTGTGGGAACACACGCGTTAGCTTGAAAACAAGCTTATTGGATTGTTATTGTTATAAATATTGTCGTGTAAACAAGCTAAGGGTCCAAGTGGTAAAGTCATTTTTGAAGATCTCATATTTCAAGATAAGTAAGAGATCTTTACTAGTTGCGACCGTTACTTTCTTATTTCTCTGTATCTTATTCTTTTTCATGTTTAGTTTAGATTTCTTAATGTTATCTTCCTCAAAGATATATATATACAAATAATTTTTCTGATATATTTTTGGGATATTATGCCGTGTTGCGCTACCGCCTTTTTTAGCCAACGTTTAGGACAGTATAAGTATATAAGTATCCATCATCACGGCGTAATACTCCAAAAACAGTTTTGGCCTTAAAAATCTCAAAACACGTTAATTATTATTATTATTATTACCAGCTGAAGTCCCCGGCGTTGTCAGGGCTTTACACAGAGTTTTTCGAAATCAGACTTAGACAGTGACCTTCCTCTGTCAGGTCAAAGGTCAAGTATCCAAATTTTCTGTAATCTCGGTAAAAAAATGTAGATTTTAATAAAAGCCAAACAAACGCCGCCAGCCGGTCGCTACGGAAATTTATTAATATAAATAGATTTTAGATTGTTTTATTTCTTAAAATAAAAATAAAACACCAAATAAATGCTTTATTTTATAAACCAAACTTCGTTAATTTTTATAAACTAAGCAATAAGTGTCCTGCAGATAAAAATCATAAGTGTCAAAAAATATGTTTTTATAAAGAAAAAACAAGTGAATTCAAAGTGATTTATTTTTCATGAGCAGAAAACATCATTTATTATTTTAATCACATAAAAGTCGCTACATAATTTACAATATTATAAAGTTCCTGTTTATTAAATTTGAGCTATCTACTTTATCAACTTATCGGCATTAATGAAGCAATAAAACATACCCAGAATGAGGGATTAATAACTAAACCTTACTTCGGAATCTTTATCGTCCGTATAATTTGGTAGTACGTCAATAATGAACTTGCGCTCAAGTGGGATTATATTTGATATGTGACACGGCTCATCGATGACAGGTAGAATACGGACATCATCCAATAGGCCCCTGTTTGGCAAAGTGAAGCAGAGGTCGCCCGGAAAGCTAACAGCTTAGCTGGCTAACTAAATTGGGTTGGATGGTAAGACAAAAAAAAAACACAAAGGCTATATGTTGCAAAAGCTGTACGCCAAAAGACTGAAGACGAAGATGATGAAGTTATGTTGGTTTTTTTGTTTTCTATTGTTTCTTCACATGGTAGGTATTGTTGTTTACATTTCAATTTTTAACCTCACTAGGACAAGCCTTTGCCTTCGAGGTTAATAATTTTTTAAAGTACAGGAGGTGGCAGCATATTTTTTTTAAATGCGCGCCATTCAGTCGGTTGATGTCACAGCGGAGCGCTAGTAAACTCGTTCGAGAAACAGATCTATAAAGTTTTGTCCTGACACAGTTTAGTCGCCGTAATGCGTTGGAACAGTGAGGAGCGTGCGTTTGCCGTTGAGCCCTACTTTTCGAACGGATGTTCTGTGATTGTAACCCAGCGCGCTTTTAGGGTGCGTGCCGCACCCTAAAAGCATAATTTCATAACGCATAATTTCATTTTTTTCAAAACCCAATAAAACCCATAGCATGAATTAGAAAATTTGTATTTTTTTTTATAATGTAGGCACTTACATAAAGTTTTGTTTAACTTTGTTTTTGAAGATCAAATCAGGTAGGTGACGTCCTAGGCGCACGTCGTAGGAAGTTAGTGGGGAGGGGAAGGAGATTATGACGAAGAAGGTTGGGAGTACCTGGCTCCGGATCTGGTCACCACATAGTCTAAAGTCATTTCGAGCAACGTTTCCATTCTGAATCGTTGTCTTCACCAGGGCGACACTGAGAGTATCTTTCACTTGTATTATTTTAAATGATTAAATTGTAAAATAACATATTGCGAACGCCGGGATTTAACCCGCGACCTTCGAACTGCTAGTCGACAGCCTCACCTCTCGACAACAGAGGAGATCATCCATTCTCTGCGCGGAATATGTTCATCTACCATTTTAATAATAAATATTTTTTTGTTATAGAGATGTCTACGAGAAAACGGAAAACTTTTTTACTCAAGGAAACTACTTGAATTTAAGAACTACCCATCTCAGATAAATTTGAGTTCCGAAAGTTTGATTAAAACACTTAATAATATAATATTTTTAGAGCGTTGAGCCCAGCTTTGTTTATGAACATTGCCGGCAAGTCGAAATTATTCCAGACAGATTGTTTTTTTAGTGAACTCACAAACTGCCGAAAACTTGGAATGCGTAGAATGTTGTAATTTATAGTTTTTTAAAACGGGTTTGAAAGGAAAGACTTTCGATTCAATCATACTTCGATCTGGATCTTACGGTGATAAGAGAAAAAATACAAAATCTTTTTAAATAACAGTTTTAAACGTGGTTTTAATAACATCTATAAAAATAAATAGGTTGCCGACTTTATTACAGTTTCAAGGCTCATACATAGAACCCTTAAACGAAAAATATTAATAAAACATGAATACTGCTGGTCACAAGTCGAGTTTGAAAGGGGAAAGCTGATGAAAAACTTTGTTACATAACGCTTAAGTTTTCTTTTACGTTCTGGGCACGCTTCGGTGACATATTGCGAGAAATTGGGGGAGATTTTGGCAAAGGCGATCTGTCTCTCATGGTGTGTAGTTGATGGGTCCGTTGTATGTTTTGATTACTTTATGTCTAAGATATTTTCGTGACAATAATTAACTTATCTCAGCAAAATATTAATTTACAAAATGTTGCCAATATTCGAAGCGATTATACACGAATGTTTTCTGCATGAAAGTATAGTGGAGTTATAATACACGTAGCATTTTTCTTGATTAACAGTAACCTGTCTCTGATAACCATTTTGCTAAATTAATGAATATTAAAAAATATTTTTTATTAGATTTTTCCCGCATGAGATAAGGTGGAAATTACTGTAGCGCTTGCACTTATCAACTATCCCACCCCCTCCCATACTCCCCCCCCTTTCTCATCCCCACCCCTCCCCCTCCCACCACACCCTTCCCGCATTCCATACATTCATTCCATGTAAATAAAGTTTTCAAACGGCTCGCGTGCTACCTAAATTTCATAACGCCAGAGCTCATCAGTATTAAAAATAAAGAATTATCCAATTTGGTGCAGTCGTTCGGAAGTTATGCGCGTACAAACATTTCGGAGATTCATTTTAATTTATATAGATAGATAGATATTAACAACGACGCCTTAAATAAAATTATGACGACTAAATATGACGCCTTAAATAAAATTTCCCGGAAATATATCAACATCGTTTCAACGGCAACGATTGGTTTCCTAACGTTACCACTAACTCGCTTTTGTTAGCGACAGAAAACGTATAATAAATAAAATATATTTATATTTATAATTTTATAACGCCAGAGCTTACCATTATATTCAGTCTATTATTCGCATATAATGTAGCTTTCTATGGGTGAAAGAATTTTAAAAAGTTTTTTATTGGTTAATGCGTGAAAGCGCAATAAACAAACTCGAGCAGTTTCGCATTTATAATATTAGTATAGATTTAATCCAACTTCCAAAATTAAATATCTTGGTGTATATATGAATCAGGGTTGTCACGAATGCAAACATTTTGACATCCGCGGATGCGGATACGGATTATTAGAAGTTCACTTCTGCGGACGCGGATGAAGATGTCTAAAATAATGCGAATATTCCGCATTTACGGATGCGAATATCCAGATCCAAATCAGGGTTGTTCGGATGCAAAATTTTGACATCCGCGGATAAGAATTTTCAGAGGTTCACACCTGCTGATGCGGATGCGGAATTAATGCAAATATTCCGCATTTATGGATGCGGATGCGAATATCCGTAATACCCCTGATATGTATAGAGCAACAATTAAAATGGAAAACACATATTTGTGAACTCGTCAAATAAGACTTTATATTCTTAGACTAGAAACCTAAAAACAGTTTACCTACTACGCAATTGTTCAATCTATACTACAAAACGGTATTATAGGTAAGCACATTCGCCGTCAAGACCTAGACAAATCTCAACCCATGAAACCGAGCACCCCTGCTTAATCACTAAATGTAGTGAACCATTTGGGGTGACCAATATCAGGGGTGTTGGTTATCCAATAAATTGTTTTCTGGGCGGCGGAATCCATACCCGTCTCCCAAATTGAAAATTATGTTATGTTGCATACTTATGATTTATTGAAGTTTCCAATTAAAAATACGAATAATTTGAATTTCGAAGTGGCAGAAGTGGCTGTCACAGTAGCGGCTGCCACTTTAAGGGGGGTGGTACAGTACAGCCAAAATGATGGTAGATACGCCCCAGGCCCAGCGCCCCGCGCCACTGTTCATTGCACTAAATCACCATAAGAACCGCGAGGCTCGACGCCCCAAATTCACGTCCACCCTTCACTTCTCAGGCTTCCCGTTCTCCATCACCTTCCCCTTTCTACTCCCTCCAGCCTCACTACATATACACAATTGGGCCTATTTTATTGAAATATACATCAAACACTTTTTGTAACGCAAAGCTTATTTTTTAAATAACTTTGACGTTTCAATTTTGATTGGATGATTTAATTTTTTTTTTACAAACACAAAAGGTCCTACGAAAAATAATTTCCCTTAGGACTAATGTCATCTTTGGGGATGCTGAGGGTCTTTTGAGGAAAATAAGGAGATGAAAGATTCTAGGAAGGAAAAAGTACGAGGGGTGGGTAGGAATCTTGGGGGTCAGTGTCTCCGGGAGTGATGGACGTATGAATTAATCCTTTCTACTGCAGTGCTAAGCGATGTTTCAAGAGAGTCCTGCTAGAGAGGTCAACAGATTTCCCTCAACCAGTCTTTCTCAATTCGCCCTACCACGCAGCTGGTGGACAGATGCATCCACCGCTAAGACTTGAACAAACCTCACCCCATGAACCCGGGCACCACGCTTAGTAGTAGCGAACCACTTGGGGTGGAGATGTTGGTTTTCCAAAAAAATAGTAAAAATACCCTTACCCGCCTCCCAAATTGTAGTGAGTATCTTCCACTCTGGAAAGTGCCGCAAATATATTATATAACAATTTAAATTAATAATTGGTGAAATTACACAAATTAATCAAATAAAATTTATTTGCGCACGTTGGATTTGTAACTCGTGACCATCGAATTATCGACCATCGAGAGCCTTCCCCCTCGACTACGGAAATTAATACTTTACCAAAAAATCTTTAAAGGAAAACATTGGAGTTTAATATTTTTAAAATGTTTTATTGCGGCGAGTTATAAAATTACATTATAAAGACAGGTTGCTTAACAGAATTTCAACACTTTTTGAAATTTCAAATATATTTTTCAAGTTCTGTTTCTTTTTTGTTGAATTGATAGATTATTACAGTTTTGTAAAGCAACTGGCCCACACTGATTTAAAAACAGAACTGAACAGTGAAAATTAAATTTGAAATTAGATGAATTGTTCAGATTCTCCGAAACCACTCGTCCTAAATATTGCACGTCCTGGTTGAAAATGTGAATTGTATAAAGGATCTCATGAAAAATATGTGATCGGTCGGTGGCTGAGTTGACAAATGTATCGGGTTCCACAAGACGGCGTCGCGAGTTCAATTCGTCAGTTTTATTCTTCTCCATCAGTATACAAAGAAACAACTATCGTTTTTAATGGTAGTAAGAGATTGTAAAATATCCAAAGGTTTTTATTTTGCATAAGTTGCACACAGGAGGCCCTGAGGAAAATAATTCCCCTCAGGGCCTATGTCTTCTTTGGGAATATTGTGTGGAGGGTCTTTTTAGGAAAGGAAGGACAGGAAGTTATGGCGAGGAAATGGGGTATGCGGGGTGGGTAAGAATCTGGGTTCAGTGCATCTAGGAGTGACGGTCATCTAGGAGTGACAGTCCCTGTAATCCATGCAAGATGACTTTCCGAGAGAGTACGGCTGGAGAATTCAAAGGAACTCCCTCAACTATTCTCTCCCGTTCCAGCCTACCACGCAGCTGGTTGGCAGACGCATCCGCGCCAAAAACCGGATAAAACTCACCCTATGAACCCGGGCACCCCTGCTAAGTCACCAAACGTAGCGAACCACGTGGGGTGACCTATGGCAGAGGTGTTGCTTATCCAATAAATGGTTCCGGGGTGGCAGTACCCATACTCGCCTTCCAAATTATTCGTAACCCGAGAATGTTTGCGTACTTAAAAAAATGAATACAACCATTTAATATTTATTTACATGTGGAGTATCTTGGCATTAGATGGGTTAACGAAAAAGGATGAAGAAAAGTGTTGAATTTGAAACGACACCATTATAAAAAGGTAGTGCTAGTTATGCACTTATCCTGAAGTTAGTTTCAAGGAATGAATTGAAAGTTTCCTTCAAAGCGTCACAAACTCACAAACGGATGTTTCGAAACGCGCACACGTGCCAGCAAATGTAAACAATTCAATACAAACATCTATAATGTGTCAGAGACATGATATTACACTAAAGAAGTGGTTAGAACCTGAAAGGAAAGCTAGTATGTAATAATAATTGAAAAGCTTTTATTAAAAGCAAATGGGATTTAATGACTGCCTACTTGAAAGCTTTCCGACGGAATTGATGTGAATTAGATTTATTTTGATAGAGCAGCTTTCTCGCTTTAATAATAAACATATCAGTATCATTTTATTATTATTGGAATGTTGCAGCCATAATGAAAACGCGATTGCAATAATTCACTGTAGCTTATTAAGTCGTTCGTAATTACGTGAGCAACCTGACTATGCAAGCACCTCAGTACATACGCACCACACGCGCGTACTTAATAAGCCCTCACGTTACATAATATGTACTTTAGAGCGTGCAATATGCTTAGTATCGTGAAACAAAATCTAGGTTTGTGTATCTTTTATTGCTCCACGACTTTTGATTTTAAAGCGTATTCTCCGATAAGAGCAGCCGGGATAAAGTAGAAAAGTTTGGACTGAATTAGGTTAACTTTGTACGAACTTCGTATTACAGTTGTTCTGAAATGAAAAGGTATTTACGGGAAACTTTCTCATGCGCACAAATTCTTTTGATGTTTTGAAATACAAAGTAATGCGTACATTGGGGAGACAAAATCATTCAATATTTTTAATTACAGTGAATGTTTTATCTAACACCAATCAAAGGCCAACAAAGTTATAAATGTAAATACCTAGTCAATTATGATAATACGAGTATCTCACTACTCTGAGTTAGGGAGACTTCTAGCCTTATATTTAAGGATTTTTTAAAGCTAAAGAACAGAAGAAGAGATTGGAGGAAGGTTGGGCTAATTTCTATTACCGAATATACCGAATATGGAATAGCTTAGGTAAGAAAATCTGATTAATTATAATTGAATCGTTTATTATGTATAACACATTGAAATCTTTGGAAATATAGTTATGGAACTTAAAATGTCAAATGCTTCTGTCCCTCTCCTCTTCCTCTAGCCTCTAATATACCACGGTCTTCAATTTTGCAGCTTCCATGACTTTTATCATTTTTCCTTTGTCCCACGTCTTCCGTTGTTTCTTCTACGACATTTTGACGTTCGTGTAGGCCAAAATATAACCTGGAAAAGCAAAGAAGAAAATTTGTTTTTCTAGAATTCCATATTGGAAACACTCTTCCTAATATGAGATTATTATGATATTAGGGTCATCGAGAAATACCATATTAGGAACAAGATCAATGCAAACAAATATATTCCTACAATTAAATCTACTTCAATTTAGCTTCAAATCATTATGGAAACATAAAATTTAAAAAATAATATTGTCTATCAGTGGAAGATTGACAATTTTGTAAAGAAAAATTAAAAAAAAAATAAATAAAGTGAAACTACGTAAATATCAAGTGAGGCACAAAAACTTTCTCAGGTGAGTGTGGTATGGTCGGTGGTCGGATGAGTACTGACATGTTCAAGGTCGGTCTGTAGGGAATCGGGAACGCTGGGTTATATGCTGTTTTTACTTAAATTTTGAGAAATACCACCATCTCATATTAGGGAAATATGGCATATTCGGCACATCTCCTCTAGTTTAGATATAGATTTTGGTACGAAGCATAACTATTAGCTATAGCAATTCCAGAGTTAACCATTCCACAGTTAAAAGTTTTCAGTTTATATTAAGTATTTAGTTTAAATATTTCACAAAAGTGTATTTTTCCAATTGTAAAATAACTAAATTAATTTGAAAAAAAACACTTGAATATACAGACAAATCATTAAAAACGTATGTAATATATTACGAATTATTTGTGCACACTGATAATATCGAAAGTTACAAAAGAATTCTTGGAAAAAAAATGGGAACATCTAAAAATCCCCCCTTACCCCGCAAAAACCAAGGATATTGCTATATAATATTAATGGCAATTTTAACAAATTAAAGATGTAATAATTGAATTAAAAAATAATGAATCTCAAGAGTAGGTACCTACCTACTCAAGTATCTACTTACCTAAACCGTTTAAGCTTAGACTAGTGATTTAGGTTTATTTACACTTTATAATATCCACATGTCAATACTATAAAATATGTACTTTTATTTGGTTAATGGTAAGAAGTTGGATGTATATACATAAACAATAAAGATTATATAAATTTAGATCCAAAATTTAAGGTAAATAATCGTTATTTTTTCATTAAATTCATCTACTTGAATTTCGATTTTCTTTTCTTGAACGAATGAAGGAATGGAAATCTTGAAAGTGGAAATTAACCCACTTTCCGACATCCGATCAAGCTAAAACTCGGCCGTTAGACTGGTTGACGATGACAATACATTCTCACGTACACACACACACTTATCTGAAATTGGCTACTAGCCGGCAAAAGAGTGGGCGCAACTAGGTCATGACGTTCTGCAACTAGGTCGTGCCAAAAATGCGTGGCAAAACGTTGAAACTGCTTCACACAATAAAAAATAGATGTGTCACGGTAAAAAAAATGTTTTTACGGGTTGATTTTTTTCTCTATACAGTATACAACTGCATAACCAAGGGACTCTTTAAAATGATTTACCTGTACCCTTCTGACAATGAATGCAACGTTTCGTATTGAAGACTGCTAGAAATTACACGTTGGAATTTAATGAACTCATATGCGTACAACTACCTATCTTATTTGGGTTAAATATTAAATTGTTTATAGTCCTAATAATGGTGGTGCATAGTTAATAAGAGTTAGAATTTATTTCTGTAGGAGTTGCATAATTAATAGATATGACTGCTTGCTAATGCTGCGTTGCATATCATAATATTGACGCACGCATTAGGAGCGTCATTGACACCTTTCCACTCAATCGAAATTCTATTTTAATACCAATATGTATTTCATTACACATCCTTCATTATCATAATTTAATACAATGTGAATCAAAATTAATTTCGCGCGGTATTTCCAAAAAACTTTTTAAACTCCTATTTATTTCATTCCGAATTTCTACTGTTCCATAATTTCATTTTAGTTTTAAAGTTTCTTAAAATATAAATGTTATTTTTTAAGATAATATCTGTACATTTGCTAAGCGGTAACGGTAATTATGTGCAATTTCCTTGATAGAAAAATCGCAAAATATGCTCCAAAAATTATTATTAACATTTCTATTTTTGAAACTGACCATTCATGGTGGAATTCCATTATAATAAATTATAATAAAAACAAATATAAAACTTTCTTCCACTCCCCATGGTTACACCATTAGATTAAATATAATAGTTATTATTGAATCTATAGAAATTTTGTTCTGTAGGTATTAATAACATTAATAAATCGATTTTTTACGAGAAAAACTCTCTTTTTATAACTTTTGAAGGTTATTCCCATCAACGTAATATATCATTGAAGAAGAAGATAACACTTTTAAATCTAAATGAAAATATGAAAGAAAACAAGACACAGAAAAACAGAAAAAGACAATGGTCGCAACTGGGACACGAACCCAGACCTCTCGTCTTACCGGGACGGTAAGACGAGAGGTCTGGGTTGATTGGTCCCAGTTGATTGATTGGTCCCAGTTGCGACCATTGTCTTTTTCTGTTTTTCTGTGTCTTGTTTTCTTTCATATTTTCATTTAGATTTAAAAGTGTTATCTTCTTCTTCAATGATTAATAAATCGATTCAGTTTAAAATGGAAATAGGGGGAAACAAAATTAATTTTCTTGACATAGGTATTGAAATTATTAACAAAAAATTAGAATTTTAAATATATAGAAAATATAGTGATAACATCATACACAACACATCTAGACACCACATTTCACATAAATTATCAGTATTTTATTCACTCATTCATAGACTTCCACATGTGCCTTTGAATTATATAAATTATACAAATGAATTAAATATTATACAAACTATAGCAAAGAACAATGGATACAAGAGCGAAACTATTCACAGTTTATTAAAGAAAAAAGATAAAAAAAACTTACATTAACAATCATTTCACAAGGCCTTGAAAATAAAAATGAAAAAGATATCACTAAACAATGAGTTAAAATCCCTTATATTGGCGAAATATCAACAAAAATATCCAGATTAACCAATAATGATAAATTCAAAACAGCTTTTTATATAAAATGAATTCTCTGGGAAGAATTCTAATCAACAATAAAGATAAGAGAGAAAAATTTGAAAACTCAGGAGTTTACCAAGCAACAAAAAATATTTAAAAAAAACTAACGAAAAAATTAGTTTTGAATATTTATATAAAACGACGTATTAACGAAATATCCATCAAAACATCCTGCCAAACATCATTTTATAATAGAAGAATGGGCATTTCAGAACAGATGAAAGCTAACAGGTTGAGAACCTAAAAAAATACCGACCACAGAAATCCAAGTTAATTTAAATTGCTTTAGTGCGCGTTGATTGGATTAGAACTCTTTGGATGAACCCAAATATCCGGAAATTGGGTAGCCTTCGAATCGCGCGGCGGTTTTACCGATAATAATTTACCTTTTGAAACCTGTTAAGCGCACGTAATGCTAATTTATTCATTTTACGGTAAAATGCCTTCTATGGCGAAAGAAAAAATCTGTGTGTTGAAGCAGCAAAACCTCTAGAATGGAGAGCCTTGGCATCATGAAAATTACATTGCTTTTCCTATATTCCTGTCTCAAATTTTAAGAAAACCTTCCAGACATGAAAATTACATTGCTTTTCCTATATTCCTGTCTCAAATTTTAAGAAAACCTTCCAGACATGAAAATTACATTGCTTTTCCTATATTCCTGTCTCAAATTTTAAGAAAACCTTCCAGACATGAAAATTACATTGCTTTTCCTATATTCCTGTCTCAAATTTTAAGAAAACCTTCCAGACATGAAAATTACATTGCTTTTCCTATATTCCTGTCTCAAATTTTAAGAAAACCTTCCAGACATGAAAATTACATTGCTTTTCCTATATTCCTGTCTCAAATTTTAAGAAAACCTTCCAGACATGAAAATTACATTGCTTTTCCTATATTCCTGTCTCAAATTTTAAGAAAACCTTCCAGACATGAAAATTACATTGCTTTTCCTATATTCCTGTCTCAAATTTTAAGAAAACCTTCCAGACATGAAAATTACATTGCTTTTCCTATATTCCTGTCTCAAATTTTAAGAAAACCTTCCAGACATGAAAATTACATTGCTTTTCCTATATTCCTGTCTCAAATTTTAAGAAAACCTTCCAGACATGAAAATTACATTGCTTTTCCTATATTCCTGTCTCAAATTTTAAGAAAACCTTCCAGACATGAAAATTAAATTGAAATGAAAATTTTATTAAAACTGCAACGTCATTTACCATCACCATCATCATCACCATCAAGGGAATTTTTGTGCGGTTTATCTTTATATCTATCACTCAAATTGTTTCAAACTTTAACAAAGTAACGTATCATTTAAAACACCGAAATTATTAAGACGGAAACATTAAAATGCGAGTTTTTCAAAATTGATTCATTAAAAAGCGTTAATTTGTTTTAATACTGTATTTTTCTACAATCTATAATTTTCTATAATTTTTTTTTAAATATATATAAGAAGGGGTGTTAAGTGGAACGTTTGCGCGGCCCTTATCGGCCCGTTTCAAACAAATCTTAAATTTGGATTTGAGATCAAAATACCCAAACAAACTGAAAAATTATTTTTGTAATCAAAAGGTATATCAAATATCTAGTACGAATGTGACTAAAACTATTTTATTTATTTTTGATTTAAATTATCAGATATAGGCCAATAAGGATTTTAGTGTTTCATGAAGCATCTCGGGCAATTATTTGTGAGTAAATGAAAAACAAAAGAAAAATTATTTTACTAAAAACTGTTGGACAGTTGGAGGCCGGTCACAATTACCCTTAATTCTTTCTTATAACTATTTTTGAACAACAATTTATTGTCTTTACAGGATGTCTGTATTATTTTTGTCCTTGATTTTATTATATTTTTGGGTGATTACTCGGCTGAATGACAAGTGACGATATACGGAATATTTTTTTTTTGTTTGATTTTAAAGAAAAAAAATTGAAGAAAAGTCGTCAAAAAATATGTATATAAATTTGGTTTACATTTTTTACTTCAAACAATGCCAGGAATCATTGGTTAAGGTGAGCCAAGTACGTCCCTTAACACCCTTTACACATCAATTTTTTGTCTCACTATCAAAATTCAAGGTTCAGAGGAGAAACTTGTGGACTCATTTTAGATGTCTATAGAGCTGTAAAAACGAATGCTTTAATTTAAAAATTGTTTAGTAAATGAATTTTCTCACAAAACTTCCATTTAACGCTGTAGCATATTCATTTATTACAAGAGTTCCCATAATAGCAATTGTTAAGTGCGTAAAAATAATATTATTTCCCTCTGTTATTATTATACCGTCGTTGAAAATGCAGAAGCGAAAAACCACTTTCAGAAAATATTACAGGAGTTGTAATAACTTAATTTATTTATTTAGTTTACTAAATAAATAAGAGCTAAATAATTGATTAGTTCAAGTGATTCTTAAAATGTTTTATATTCTAAAACATGGTAGTAGAGTAACTGTATGTTAATCGTTAAGATAAAGTTATACGTGAAATCCTATAGATACTATTTAGATTCATCTTTACGACGAATTGGTTTACAGTATGAACATGTAAAAAATATGCCACCGATAAATTGAAGCTTTTACTAGCTTTTCTATGTATTGGAATTACAATGAAATTATTATTTACGTTACAAAAAATATAAGCGTAAACCACTAAAGAAATGTTTTTTCATGACTTAAGTATAAAGTAATATAATAAACAATTCTTTAAAAATACCCTTTTATAGCTAAAACTATATTTGAGGTTTTGTATGTTCTAACTTTTTTCATTCTTTTAAAATTATGCACAAAATAAATAAAAACCACTTTTTCGCTTACTTGCCTCGTGCAAATACGACGCGTGATTTTAAATTTTGAAGGCATGAGAATCGAAATATTTCAAACGTTAATATTCGTATTAAGTAAAAATATTTATTGAACACTTCACTAGGAAAACCTGTGCTGAGGCGATCGCATTTTTCATATAAGTGTTATTGTATTTTACGTTAGGTTAGTTACTTAGAAGTTAAGACACATGGTGGTATCTATAGTAACAATATAGTAAATATAAAAAAATATTCTTCTTTTATTCCAAGACTAGGAAAGTTAACCCAAATTTAATTTTAATTATCCACAGACCCCTTAAATGATCCTGAGGACCCCTGGAGGTCCGCATGGACCACTTTGACAACCACTGATCTAACTGAATATATTTTTTGGCGTCATAATATATTTCATTATACTTTATGGTTATTAACTTTATTAATCTGAAAGCCGTAGACTAATAAAAGCAATAACGTAATAATCAATATAAAGATCATGCTTTATGCTCGCTAAACTTTCGTGGCTTGGCTTGTTTCAGCTATTCTCGCCATACATTTCCATTGAGAGCGATATGCTGAAATTAGTCAAGCCCAAAAACGCTTGCCACATCATAGCGTAGTCTGACAATACCTCAATGAAGATATTTTTCCGTTTTCACGTCTGATATGCTTGTAGGCATATATAAGAGAGCTTTTTAACAAGCTAAGCTAAGCTTAAGATAGATGGGAACTAAGCTACATCAATCTACAGGCCACATTTTTTGGGTTATTTTCTAACTTAACTCACTTCGTGTTTCCATAAAATACACCTTGAATAATATGTATTTGGCTTCCAGTAACTTGACTATTTCCACGTTTTATATATATTTGTTAAAGATGTAACAGTATATGTGGTGAAAAGAAAAATAAAACATTTTTCAAATAGCCCCATTTAAAACATATTTTCCTTTACTGCACCTAATTTTACCTCCCTCCCCTCTCTTATCTACCTTCCACAAGCCCCACAACCGAAATTGGTTTTCGCTCTCACTCTTCTTGTTATGTATAAATACACTGCAACTCTGTGACTAATTTAATATGTTTTATAAAACACTGATGAAGGTTCAATTGAATCAAATCCAGTTTGTTATGTATATGAATTGGTATTCAAACTAAGTTATTTTATTTTAATTATTATTATAAGTAAAACATCCACACAAAATAGTTGGTAACTCCTTTTTGCCCTTTCACTCTGTGTTTAAATGTTACGTTTGTATATTATACCCACATTCGTACTAACAAGACTAGTATTTATTTAAATCTAAAATCAGTGCGCGTCTAGGAGTACCCGGTACTCGGTGTTTGTGTGTTGTGTGGTGTGTATACTGCAGTCTGTCAACGGCGTGGACTGAATGCGAATTAGGCTAGAAGAATAAATTCATTAAATTAACAAAGTTGCGAAAAAAGTCAATCGGGTTAAGGGCAAACTGTTCTGCATTCGCAATCTAGCTTTAGAAAACGTCATTTTACAATTAACAACAACGTGCTGAGAACTCAGCTGAGAGAATTAATTATTCTCAATATTATTACAAAAGTTAGAGGATTCATTTACATACATGCAAAGAATTCCCTTCATGTTATACACGGAATTTTAATTGCTTAAACACTTGAACAATTATATCCTAAAATAGAAATAATTATAATTATTTTAAGGTGGAGTTATTTTTAGTGGACCTTCACGTTTTATTGCTCAATCATTATTGTCGTTATTTATTTATTTACACTTTAAGGGCTTTTACATTAAACAAATCTTAAAATATGATGTTGGTGCAATAAATTCTGTAACAAAATAATTATATAAATGACTAGCGAGTTCCCGGCATGCTTTGCAATGCGACTTAAAAAATAGGTTGTTTCTCCCAGCGTGTCCTTTCCAATTCGTCTCCGCATTCCACTCCGCCTTCCTCGCCTTTCCCCCTCTCCCTCCCCGTTTCCACTCCTAACCATCCCGTGAACCTCCCCCCTTCATTCCTCTCCGCCTCTCCTGGATTCACCACCCCCTCCCGCCTACCCTCCTTGTCATTAAATTACGTGAAATTCACTCACTTTTCAAATAACGTGCGCCATCTATTGCAATTTTTTATACATATTTCAGAAAGAGCTCACCAATGTACATAGAAAGATTCGCGGACGTGCACACGACAACTCACCAACGTTTCAACCGGCAACTAGATGAGTAGTATAGGAAATAATTACACAACGCCACAGTTTAATATTATATATACAAAGAAACCATCGCGGATACGCGTTTATCAAATTAACAAAGTTTCATCGCAATCGGATGAATGGTTTAGGAACGCATAAGGTTCAAACAAACCAATAAAAAAAACAAACAATATACATTCATTATTTTATACACAGATAATATTTTTATTTCCAGCTTCATGAAATGAATGGAATTCAATTAAAAGAAATTGGCAATACAGCAAACAATAAAATATACAAAAATTTAGACAGAAAAAAAATTAATCAATGTGATAAAACATTTTAGATTTTTTTTTTAATTTTGAATACCTCACAAGAGTCTCAACTGCTCCCGACCATCTGGAACCAGTGAGACTATGGCATCCCAAATAGGGTATGTTGTGAGACTGAAGATATTGGTGAGGGGAAAGAGATGTGGAAGAGTAAGGTGGGGAAGTAATTGGCTATTCAGACCTGGTCACCAATCACGGCTATGGCAACGGTGACCGGACAACTCGGAACGAAACCAACAGAACCATCTCAGATAAGTCATTTAGAGAGATAAAAAAACTATAAAAAATGGTTAAATAGGGTTATCGGTTAATTTAAAATAATTTTTTTCAAAGCTTTTAATGACTTTTCAAGGAGGTGTTGAGTTGACTTTATTCTCGGTTGGCATAGAACCCTATAGCAACTTTTCAATGTGAATATGGTGGTCTTACACCGGGGCACCACTGAGAGTATCTTACACTCTGGATCGTGTCGGAAATACACTAAATTATTTTGAATTAATACATTTTTGTCTTACACCGGGGCACTACTGAGAGTATCTTCCACTCTGGATCGTGTCGGAAATACACTAAAATATTTTGAATTAAAACATTTTTTGTCTTACACCGGGGCACTATCTTCCACTCTGGATATAATTAGGAATAAATTTTGAAATAACACAAATGAATCAACTATAGCAACTTTTCAATATGAATACTTACACCAGGGCACTACTGAGGGTATCTTCCATTCTGGATCGTGTCGGAAATATACTAAATTATTTTTAATTAATAAATTGTGAAATAACACAAATGAATAAAAAAAATATATTACTTCGCGCGCCTTGATTTGAACCCGCGACCTCTGCATTGCGAATCGAGAGCCTTACCTCTCGTCCACAAAGGCCGTCAAACAAAATAATCATCAACATCAACAAATAGAAAGAAAAGATAAGAGGAAAAAGTATTGATACCTGTCTAGAATAAATAGTTAAGTTCAACAGTAAAAGTGTCTGTGGTGAAACAGAGTCACGAGTTTACTAATGTAATTTTTTTTTTTTTTATGAGTTTACTAATTGTTTGTGAAGGTAAACTTGGTTCAATAATAGCCAACGCATAATGTAATTAATACCTAAGCTTTTAGATGAACAATTGAACAACAATAAACCTTATTTCTAGACGTAATTAAGAAATGTCCTTTATCTGGCAAAGGAATCGAAACATGTCCCAAAAATAATGGATTGGAGCTGCCGCGCATACCACTCAATATGTGTCCATTATCACAGGCAATCTTCTCAAAGCACCTTTTGTCGGCACTGCGCGTGCGCCGAGCATTCATTATTCCTATATGGAAGAGTTTAATATGTCCATCACGACGTCCAGCTTGATGAAAATATTCAAATTTTTTCAATAATTAATAATTGCTTTGGAGGTGGTGTGCAGGGAGTCGCTCAACAGAAACGTTCGACAGAAACGATATGTTATGATATCATAAAAACTAATCAACGAGGTCTGAAGTTTTGTAGGAACATCATGATACCCTTGAGTTACCCGGGTGAACTGTCATCTAATACAAAAAAGAAATAATATGTACGAAGAAAATACTCTTAAGAAAGTATTTTACAAGAATATATTAAATTATTTAATGGTCGCAAATTCTCTTCATGGTGTCATTTTTAATTAAAAGAAAACACATCACTTTGTATACATTGCCTCTATCAAAATTATCAACATGTTTCGAAACGAACGTTTCCTTCGTCAGAATAAAATGAAAATTAACAAAAATAATTAAAGACGAACAAAAATAGATAAATAAGTGTATGTAGACAAAAACATTACAAAGAGTGGTGATTAATTAGCTACAGGTAAAAATAAAAAATAAAATTATAAAATAAAAATAAAAATAAAAATAGAAAAGTAAATAATTGCATTTACATCTTAAAAACTTTTATAAATTCACACAAAATAATCAAAGAATAACCAAGTTGTTAACTTAACAAAAATTTATCATTATAAACTTAGGTAAAATAAATTTATGAGAAAGCTATTTTTAAAATAATGTAATGTAATGTTTTTTTTCTACAGGCACATATTTGTCTATATTTGTTCTACTTTTTGATTTGGGTCAATTTTCATTTTATCCTGACGAAGAACCATTGATTTCGAAACATGTTGATAATTTTGATTAAAGAAGTGATGTTACTGTAAAAACCCGTACTACAGTAAATCTTAAGATTTTCCAGTAAATTCTAAGATTTACCATTTTTTAATGGCAAAAGTCTGTTGGTAAATCTTTACTAGTGATGATTACTAGTAAACCTAAGATTTACCAATTTACGGGCTTTTACAGAAACATATACAAAGTTATTTGTTTTCGTTTAATTAAAATATTGAATTCACATTATTTATTTATTTATTTACGCCTATTTAGGCTTTTACATAAGCATAACAATATTTACAACATTATACCCGTAAATAGTGCAGGAAACGACTATTTAAAACATTTACACAAAATAAATATAAAGTAAGAATATTATTGAATTTGATCCACACAGTACGTAGGTACAAAATATAAAAAATCCAAAATAGATTTTTGTTTTTCTTTCAGCCAACAAAATACTGTTAATATGTAGTCGATTTAAATAACTTTATCAAAATATCCCCCTACTTGATGAAAAAAACTTCAATAAGGTATGCTTATATATTAAAATTGATGTACTAAAAATATCAACAACATCAGAGTATTTGTTTCCTAGCTGTTGAATCTTTCGCATAGGAGTGTAATATTGGGAAGTTGATGAAGAATTGTTGCAATAATATGGTAGGTACTGTCTTGTAACTGACCTGCCTGGAGTATGAAAAGAGATTACATATAATAAATCAGGGGTATCAAACATTGAATTTACGATTTTATTCAGGTTAAATCGGAATGCACATTTCATGCACATTTTATGCACATTTCTTGAGATATATATGTATACAATACGACTTATTAAAAGTCACCATGTTTAAATTAATTGAATGTGTTTCTTATTTGTTAACTTAATTTGTTACTAAATTTGTTACTTAAACTACTTAAATGAATTGCATAAGTTAATAACTGTACACTGTACCCAATCTGTAAACTTCATCCGCCATAACACATCCCTAGCATGGCGGATGAATTAACACAATTTTTTTGTTCATTGTATAAACTTCTTTTAATAAATAAATAAATAAATAAAATCGAATTGTTATTATCACACCGAACGTAGCTTATTTTTCCGCACACCTTTTTTATTTCATCTGAAACAATTGTTTAACTGGGGTGCCGTAGTCCTACTGGCTCCGGGCTCCAAAATTTACCTACATGCACAAAAGCAGTCTACCGAGTCACATGCTGCCACCACTCGTGGTCATATGAACGCTGATATAGTGTACGGCAATATAGGAATGGGTGGTGCAACTTTCAAACGGTTTAAAATTATTTCGAACTTCCGTTTTCTATTAATAAATTTAGGACACTTTGACATAATGCTACGAAGAAAATGCGGGCAGGAATCGTTTCACAATGTTTGTGTTTATTTTATGCAAAGTGTTAAGAAATATCTCGGTGCCGGCATATTAGGCAGTAAATCTTAAATACTCACGTTCCTATTATAAGCTTCCCTTGGCGCTAAGCGAAAACTTCGGATTCAAATAAGTGTTACGTCAGTTGCGAAAACGAATACATTAACCAATTTTGAAGGTTCGGGTTTCCAAACAAAGTGGATCCCGCTGAATCGGATACTATACCGTGGAAATTGTAAATTGAATTTCTAGGCACGAATACATTAAAACTTCTAAGTGATAACAAGAACCCTTCTCTGAGGTTAAAAAGAAATTGAAATATTACTTAGCAGGCATTGGAGAGCGGAACATAATGTAATTAATAATCGTTTGTTCATTTGTTAGACGATTTAATGAGCTCGAAGACAATGTCTGTCTGAAGGTTTTTTAAAAATAAAATATTCAGTTTACATATATTAAGTACGTACGAATAATAGGTCGATTACTAACTATGCTATTGTTTGTAAGGATACCACACTTCAACGCTCTTAGAGTTGAAATTATATATCTGATTAGCATAAGATGAAGAACTTGTAGGTATTGCAAAATAACGAAAGAAAAGATTTTAAAAAACGCAAGTTTGATTTACCGAGGGTTACGAATAAGATTAAGAATGTGACACTTGGTTTGAAAAAGAACAGTTGTACGAATAAAGGAGAGTATGGAGAATATATGAGCAGATGCGCGTACAGTAGGAAATCGAGAATCCTGCCGGTAGGAAAACACATGAGATAAAAGGCAAAGATAATCAGGGTACTGGACTATAAGAGAGAATTTTTTTCGTTAAAGGAATAGATTATAGAAAAACGGAAAATGCTTTCGGCTTACTTTTATACAACCTAACACCCGCATCCTAACATTCTAACCATCCACAACCCTTTTACCTCCCCTTTATCCTCCAGGTTCACAAAATTACCAAAAATGGATACGCTGTAGACCTTTTTACCCCGAAGAGTTGGGATTCATTTGCAGTATCACATAAAAGGGGGTTTTCTAATATCTTAATTCAAAGCGTGGAAATTAAAGCACGAAACAGTTTATCTGTTGGGTGACGCGTACCTTACGCGCGTTTTCGGGGAGTTTCCGTAATTCACTAAGTAGATAAACTCGTAAAACGGCCAGCGTTTCCGCAAACCATTTATTCCAGAAATGTTTTATTACCCTCGAGGTCAATTCAAAAATAATTAATGGAACACTATCTATGTACGTCGGAATTTTAGTACTACGTGATTGCATTTTGTAATTGTAATAATTAGCACGTACTGACTAATTATGAGTTTTATGTATTCAATATGTACTTTTTCGAAAAATGTCATTATTTGAACCGATTAGTGGCAGAGGGGTTCAAAGCGTCGAGTCTGCACTTTAAGCTTAATCTTTTGCTAACTAAGCACTCCATATTAATACATATTAAATTACTAAAGAAAACTATTACAAAAATGAAATTGACCTGGCTAAACAAAATGTTAAGCACATTTGGAAAACAATAAATGAAATTAATAGTAGAAAAAACAAAAAAACTCTAATTAAAAAAATTTATATCGAAAAAAACTCTGTTGATGCCATAAGAGAACCGACAAAATGTGCTAATGCCTTTAATAAATATTTCGCTAATGTCGGTCAAAATCTAGCTACACGGATTGATGAAAATTATAAAGTAGATAATTTCGAAAAGGACTGTCTTACACAAAATAATCTATCAGTTTTCCAACCGGTAACAACAAATGACATAAAAAATATTATAAACGAATTAAAAGGTGGATCTGCACCAGGATTTGATGGAGTCACAGTGGAAATATTGAAAAAATACAACAACTTATTCAGCTTTCCTATTACACACATTATAAATATTAGTTTGAATAGTGGAATATTCCCTTCCATTTATAAAAAATCCATCGTAACACCCGTTTTTAAAGCGGGCAGCTCTGAAGAAATATCAAATTATCGACCTATATCTCTCGTCTCAAACATTGCAAAAATTTTTGAAAAGATCGTAAAAAAGCAACTCATGTACTATATTGAAAATAATAAAATACTTAGTCCTAGTCAATTTGGATTTAGAGAGAAACTAGGCACTCATGATGCCATTGCTGAACTAACCTCAACTATATACAATGCATTGGATAAAAAAAATAAATGCCTGGGCATTTTCATTGATTTACGCAAGGCTTTTGATAGTATCTCCCATACAAAACTAATTAATAAATTAAATGATATCGGTATTATTGGTAAGGTTAGGGTATTGGCTACAAAGCTACCTAACTCAAAGAAGTCAAAAAGTAAAATTAAATAACTCACTAAGTGCAGATGAAACTTTAGCATTTGGAATTCCCCAGGGGACTGTTATTGGACCGATTTTATTTATAATTTACGTTAACCAAATGTTTAAATTAAATTTTTTTACGAGAAAAACTCTCTTTTTTTTATAACTTTTGAAGGTTATTCCCATCAACGTAATATATCATTGAAGAAGAAGATAACACTTTTAAATCTAAATGAAAATATGAAAGAAAACAAGACACAGAAAAACAGAAAAAGACAATGGTCGCAACTGGGACAAGAACCCAGACCTCTCGTCTTACCGGTTGCGACCATTGTCTTTTTCTGTTTTTCTGTGTCTTGTTTTCTTTCATATTTTCATTTAGATTTAAAAGTGTTATCTTCTTCTTCAATGTTTAAATTAACACTAAATGGTAAACTTATATCTTTTGCTGACGACACTGCAATAATTATCGAAAAAAAGACGTGGAACGATATTACAAATGCAGCCAATCAGGACATGAAGGTTATAAAAAAATGGTTCGATAACAATTTATTATCACTCAACACAGAAAAAACATACTATATTCCATTTTCTCTTCAAGAAGATGTGCCAATTAATTTAATTAACATAATAATCCATTCCAAAAATTGTGCAAATGACGGTACATGTAATACGGACTGCGCTAAGCTAAATCATAAATCTAATGTAAAATATCTTGGAATCTTAATAGATAAAAATGTTAAATGGAAAGATCATATAGATCTCACTGTGGAAAGAATAAGAAAACTTATCTATGTATTCTACAACATACGAAACATTTTAAACAAGAAAACTATCAAAATTGTCTATTATGCGCTAATTCAGTCCTTATTACAGTATGGCATTATTGGTTGGGGAGGGGCCTATAAGATTTCCTTACAGCCCATAATTATAATACAAAGAATAATTATTAAAATCATCCTTAGGAAACCATATTTTTTCTAGCAGGTATTTAGGTAGGTACTAAATTTACGAATATCATTTTCGGGTGAGCTTATAATAAACACGATGTAGTACAATGTTTTTTTGAGATTTGTTCTGGAGGTGAATAAACCTCTTTAAATTGTTGCTTTAAAAGTCTCTACTTATGTTAAGCGACATGTTCGTGTCAGGTTCTATCCAACCTGCATCTCCCATTTCCTTTAATTATTAATTTTTTTAACCCTTCAGGCCTCGGATCTATTTCGTCGGAAGGTAAAAATATTTCGGCTTTCCAACAAAATCCAAATAAGTGGAATATTTCTGAACACATCCGAAATGTAAAAACTGTTTTTAAGGGGTGATGAAAAGAGGCGATTTCAAAATTTATAATTCGAAACAAACATATAATATTTGAAATATGAAATTTTGTAATGCAAATATAAAAAGGTATTTAAATGACGCAGCTTACGTTTTTTATAACTAAAATTACACATATTTTATTAGACAAATATATCATTAACGTTAACTCACTTTTTGTCGTTTTATGTAAAAATAATTGTTAAAAAAACCCCAAGTTTCACAATTTTTTTTTTAATTGCGATCGGAAACTTTGGTTTCATAAAGTAGTAGTACATTTGAACTATTTTGTAGTTTAGTAACTTTTAGATTTAAATATAAAGCGTGGCATTTTCTCTTTCTACTCATAGTGTTTACATCATATTTCTTACCATGATAGTAAGGGAGACACAACGATTTCTATGAGACCTAAATGAATTGTTTCGAAAAGCGAACAATTTAGCATGAGAGGTTAAGTCTTACATCATTCCTTAAATCGGGAGCATCGTTGTCATACTGACTTCGGTGAATTTCGATTCCGAATATTACTGAGAACGTCTTCCACTCTGAAAGATGATAGCATAGGCGCTCTGCAGTGTGCACGTTTCTGATAAACAAAGAACTAATGGGCAATATTAATTGGTGAATCGAAGTGATTAGTGTTCGGAGTATATATCGGGGTCATGATAAAAGGTAAAGCATGGGACTTCAGGTCAAAAATATGAAAACCTCATCCAGCAATTTCGTGATAAAGTGGAGCAATTACAAATATTAATTGCCATGTCGATTCTACGTCTGATTATTTTTCTTTTCAAAGAGAGCGGTGTAGAAGAAACCGTTGTTATTGAGACGTGCCGGTAATAATATCTCAAAGCTTAAGTGCGCTTATAAATAAATATTATACACGCTTAAATTTTTTTAATTGCGGTTAAATGTTTATAGCACTCAAGATCATTTTATAACAACTTTATTACAAGAAAATAACCCGCGGTCAAATAAGGAAGTTTTTATTTTGATCGGTGCGGCCGCGGCTCGGCATCTTGTAATTGAGGTTCACAATTAAGACTGAGTTTTATACATACATAACTATGTATGTAAGTAGTTATTGGATTATACCAGTCAGTAAGTCCGGTTTTGTTCATTTTCTTATCGTTAGTGTTGTATCTGGCCCCCTAGCACGGTCGATTGATAAGGATTGAGAGGATAACTTTCGGTAACTTCTCATCGTCCCCTTAAACAATTGTAGATCGCTAACGTACAAACAACAGTGGACGTCGAATATATTAAGAACACTTGGTCTTTGTGAACTGTTTATTATTCATTGGCGATCTGCAATCATGCTAGGAGACAAGAAGTTACCAAAAGTTATTCTATCAACCCCCGTCAATCGATTGTGCTAGGGGGCCAGATTTGGCAAGCGCGACTAATATTTTTCTGTAATTTAAAATGGTATTCACAGAAGGTTCATCGTGTTGTCAAAATATATTATTTGTTAATTTTTGTAACGAAAAAACTTTTCCACTTTTTTACTATTTTTTCTCTAGACCAGTGATTCCCAAAGTGGTCTAGGTGGACCCCCAGGGGTCCACGGGAGACTCGACGGGGGTTCACATAGACGTAATAAAAAAATGGGGGTCCACAAGTTGTAAATGGGGGTCCACGAAAATTTATCTGCAGGCTTATTCTCTATCGTTTGTGGGATCGTTATCGAGATAACGGACCTGATCTCCTGTCAGATTTGTGTGATTTTTACATATTTACTTTAACATATTTTAGTTTAGATCGTTTTAAACATGAATTCCTGCAAGAATGCATGATTATTTATTCATTTAATGTACGTTGTACATAGAAAAAGCAAATAAATCACACAATCTGTCAGGAGATCACGTCCGTTATCTCGATCACGATCCCACAAAAGATAGAGACTAAGCCTGCTGGTTTCGATAGTAAAGAACAAAAATGTTGGCTTGGCTTTACCTGTCAATGTAGGTACTAGTATTTCGGTGAAAAGTTGTCATTTTGAGACCCATCCCGTGCCCATATCCCATCCCGCCCCCTATCGTATATCACATTACCCCTCCCCCCCGTTGTGACAGACCACAACTCCAGCGTTTTATTCAATTTTCAATACACCGCGTGTCAAGTTTTGGGAATATGGTAGAAATGTGGCAGCAGGGGGTCCACCGAACCCAGTAAAATTTTGAAAGTGGTCCACGAGAAAAAAAGTTTGGGAACCTCTGCTTTAGACTTTATGTCTGGGTTAAATTTTCCCCACAGGAAAAACTTAACCCTTCCACACACTTTTCCACAAGTGATCATCTAGTCAATCCACGCTATGCAATTGCACTGTATAATAAATACAAAACAATTCAAGAACAACATGTCAACCTACCAGAGACCAAATGGGAAAATAATTCACTGACTCCAGATATTTTCATATCAGAGGGTTTGGCTCGATAGAACTCCTAACTGGACCGATAAATCCTACTGACCCCTTAATATAAATATTTAAAAAATCTTTCGTAATCCTACATGTATTTAATATGACTGACTTTAACATTTTTATTTTTATTCATTATCTTATTTTTCATTACACTAATATTATTTTTTTTTAATTATACGTCAAGAAAGGTTTTCAAATAAAGGCGAGACTTAAAATCATAAGTAGACAGTAGTATATCTGTTTTATGCAGGGTGTTAAGAGAAATATAAAAGCTAGAAATATTTCGATTCTCGTGCCTACAGAATTTCAAATCGCGCGTAGTATTTGCACGAGGCTAGTAAGCGAAAAAGTGGTTTTAATTTATTTTTTGCAAAATTTTATAAGAATGAAAAAAGTTAGAACATACAAAACCTCAAAAATATTCTTAGCCATAAAGGGGTATTTAAAAAAAAAGGTTTTTATATTACTTCATAGTTAAGTCACGAAAAAACATTTTTTTGTGGTTTACGCTTATATTTTTTGTTATGTAAATACATATTCATAAATATTAGTAAATAATAATTTTATTGTAATTCTTATACATAGAAAAGCTAGTAAAAGCTTAAATTTATCCGTAGCAAATTTTTTAATGTTCATAATGTAAACCGATTCGTCGTAAAGATGAATCTAAATAGGATTTCACGTATAGCTTCATATTAAGGGGCAAACTTGACATGCTTTATCCACTGATTCCCTTACATTATTTAGAGTAGATGTGAGGTGAGGTTTGTCGAGGTCTTGGAGGTGGATGACCAGGACACACTGAACCCCAGATTCCTACCCACCCCTTAAACCCATTTCCTTCCCAGAACTCTCCTTTCCTCCTTTTCCCTAAAAAAACCCTCCATACAGCGTCCCCAAGGATGACATAGGCCCTGAGGGAAATTATTTTCCTCAGGGCCTCCTGTGTGGAGCTCACGTAAAAAAAAAGGTGTAAACAAAAATCCGGTGTAAAAAAAAAACCATTAAAAAATCAGTGGGTATTGGCCAATTAGGACGGGGTAAGGGATTGGGCGGTTTCTCTGCTAATTGAGCAGTGATGAAATGTGGAAAAATAAAATTGATTTGGAAGAAATAATTTTGAAAAAATTGACATAAAAAGTTACCGGAGATCATTCATCGTTCCCGTTTTTTACTCCAAATAATGTCAGAAATCACTGGTTAAAGTAAGTCAAGTACGTCTCTTAACATCCTGTGTTATAATATAGGTATATGTAATTATAAACTAGTATAATAACAAAAAATGCAAATACAGCTTAAGTATTAAAAACGGAAATTACAAGAGAAAGAATTTTGAATAGGGTGTAAATAAAAATAATAATTTCTGTGGTGTGACTGCGTAAATCTGGTTCAATGATTTCTAAAATTGAGATGTGCTTTGATTTTCAAAATTGGAACCGATTGTGGAAACGATTCCGAGAAGCGATAAAGTAGGTATAAAAAATATTTTTTCATATAATTATTTATTTGAAATAGTTATTATTTTTGTTCACATGTTTCAAGTTTTCTAACGTTCGATAGGTAAATTATGTATAATCGTCTTTTGGAAGGCCAATGATCCTGAGACAAATATTTTTTTATAAATATTTTCAAATTTGTATTCTACAATAATTATAATATCTCCCGAGATAGTATAATAGATTCTTAAGAGGTTCCTTAACTTCAATTTTGTATTTTTGATTTTCAACCAATTTTTATCACCACGATTTTTATACGCAGAGGCAAAGCTGGTACGAAATAGTTCTTTATGATTATGATGAATTTTGAAGATCGTTGGCACAGCGACTAATTAATGGCTCCATCAATAATAATAATATTTGGATGATTTATATAGCGCCGTTTTTGTGAAAAATCACCTCAAGGGCGCTGAGCTACATCGTAATTCATAACGAATGTGAACACAATAAATTATTGATCATCAAATATTTGTGGGTTGAAAACGTAAATATTATATTTTTGCACGTGTTCAACAAAAAAATAAATTGTTTGCAATAAATAAAATAAATTAGTTTTTTCGTAAGAAGCAATTACTTTGTGGTTAGACATTAAATTTAAAAGAATTAAAACACTTTGTATTTAAACCACGAATTTAAATTTAAATTCGTGGTTTAAATACAAAGTGTTTTAATTCTTTTAAAAATAAATTAGTGTTTCTTATGGTTTTCAGCAAATTGTATTAGACTTTGTAATAAAACAGACTGGAGGTACCAGCAAATAAACGATAATAAAATTTTCCGACACTTTTAAGCTTCAATTTTGTATTGAAATATTTGAAAACGTTCACTTATAACAAATTATGGTAGATGATGAAAACCGACCAAAGTATTAATAATCAGTTATATTGGAGTAGCTGAAGCGCCGAGCGTTGCACTAGCTTTTTTCTGCTTTAAGAACCATTAACCAGCGGCCGAAAATTTAAATTTCGTCGAACGATGATCTTGCGATTGTACTCTTGTACAGGGTGGTTCCGACGAGAAAGATTAATTATTCTCCATACCAGCATTTCAACATAATGACTCAATATCGATTTTATTTTATTCCAAATTTGCTTTGATAAATATTCACATTCAAAAATGCTCAAACTCGTGATGATAAAACAATTGAAGTTATGTACTTCATGTAATTATTGTTTAATAATAAGTACCTTTTTATAATTTTTCAATAATGTCTAAGCAGAATAAGAATGTAATTTAAAAAAATACATTTTTTAAGACCGTAAATAAATAGGCAAACTGAAGATTTTTCGTCACAAAACAAGGGCGCGGATCTTTTTTGTGATTTTAGCTAAACTAAAATTAAAATTCTGAAAATTAGCTTTCTCAAATAAATTATTAATTTATTTTACTGCATGATTACATGATTTGAAATATATGTCGTACAATGTAAAATTTTGTTTGAAAATTTGACAAATCTGCCAACGACCTACGGAAAAACATTATTATACTAAAATTAAACATATTTTCTCAAAATTTAAAAAATAGCTTCACTAGAAAAAAGAATAGTCTTTCGAAATCAATTTCTATTTTTTTGTGGAAAACAGTCAATAAGTTTAAAAATTGATTTAAAAATGACATATTTCCGGTTTTGTCTGATTATTCCCTATTAAAGGATATACAATCGAAATAATATTTCTTTAACAATAATAAGAATAAAATAAAAGAGGTTGGAAAAGATTTTCTTTTATTTATGGAGACAGTAGATTTATATAATCAACAACCCACCCACAGACACCCTTCTTTATGGATATAAGAACAAGAATGGCCTTTGTGTAAGACCACCGTTCATTGCATGAATTGGATTTAGCTGATTTTGGTGACCTGTTCTGATAAGCCAGGTACTTCCCCACCTTACCAATGGCTTTCTTCTTCCCACTACCTCCAGCCTCACAACATTCTCTTACTGGAGATGCCATCGTCTCACTGGCTCCAGCCATTGGGACTTTTGTGCGTTATTCACATAAAATGGCTTCCTGTATGGAGCTATTATTAAAAATATATATTTATCGATGGTTCAAATTCACCCCCATTCCTCGGTTTAGCAGCGTAGGTAATATAAATTGTAGAGAATAGGCGATGAAGTTTATTTTTATTTTTATATGAATACCTCTCAAGAGTACCCAACTACTCTCGTCTGGAGCCAGTGAGAGTACGGCATCCCCAATGGGGGTATGTTGTGAGGCTGAAAGTAGTGGAGTGGGGAAGGTGATGATGAGTCTTAGAAATAGCATTCTTAGGATTAGGAACTAATCTAATCGAGGTAACCCGTTCCACGTTTAAAGCTTAGTTTATTCTTAGCTGAAACTCACAACAGCCATCGTAGAAATTTTTACACGGCAAAACAAATGCTTTGATAAAGCCACGAGGAATAGTAGGTACTGCTGAACAAAGTTTCAAAACAAAGGGATATTTATATTTGTTTAACAAATTGTTTTGTCCGTATTAATGTTAGTGTATAACAAAACATCATCATTAAGATTCTGTAAATAAATAAATAAATAAGAAAAATACAATTCTGCACCTACAGAAGCAAAATACAAATCCTCTACCATCTGATTGCAGACGTTTTCTGATCTGATACTTTTATTTTGTTTAGAAAAAAGAATGAAATTTATAGAAGTTAACTGAAGTGATGGGTCAAATGCTTTCGAAGTTTGGTTGACAAATTGTTGGTTTTGAAATGTACAAAGGAAACAAACATGTCCATATTAAAATTTTCAACTGTCAGTACATATTTTGGTCATTATATTGCTACTTTATTATTTTAAAACAATACAAATAATAAAAAAAAAAATACTATTTAGACACACTCAAAAACAATACCTCAATACTTCAACTTAATTGTAAAAAAAAATTATCAAAATTACAAGAAATTAAAGAAAATGCAATCCAATTGCAAACAATTCATTATTACTTTATAAATTATTTTCAGCTTTCGTTTCAATGTATTTTTTTCTTATGAAATTGTTCACAAAACAATTAAAATCACTTTTCCGCTAGAAATCTTGACTTTCGACTCCATTTGCCAAGCGATTTTTATACCAATTACTTTTATTATGTACATTTTTGACTGAGGTTTGAAAAATATTGGAATATCAATTTGAATCGCTAATAAATTAGGTATAGATTTCTTATATCTTTTGTTATTCACCCGCTTCGTAAAAGGAAGGGCCTACCTGTTAACGTTGTTGAGAAAATTGTTTTTACGTTTTATCCATTGACGTTTTAATTTACGCCCTTTATCATTTTCGTTATCATCAAAAACTAATCTGAAGTATGTTCGCATGTGTTACATAACTTGTTAAATATCATATTATGTTCTCCTAAAGTGGGTAAGATTGCTTCAATCGACGTTCAATAATTGAAATAAATTCAAAACCCAAAATATTTAGCATATAAAAATAATATGTAACGTTCAAGTGATGATATTTTGATTGAAACTTTAACACCGTTGGTAGACCCTTTAGTTAATGTTACCTATCACCTAATAACGCGGGCTCGCTTTATGAACCCAGGTGATGAAATATTGAGAGATGAGGTGATTTATAACCCATTTCATCCAAAGGTATAATTAAAACGGCCCGTTGCGAGATATCGCTAGGCCGGTAGTTAAACCGGCTGGACGATTAATAAAACTTTCCTTCTTTTAGCTTTTCAAAGTTCTAATGGTACTTATACACATTTTTTATTCACAAACGCATCTCACGTTTAGTTCGTCCTTGTAACTTTTATAGAAAACAAAATATTCTAAATAAAAAATGTCTTTTTTTTTCTCACATTATCTTTACAGAGGAGGTCCTGAGGAAAATAATGCCCCTTATAAAAATAAGGGCCTGTTTAATCTTTGGGGATGCTGCGTGGAGGTATTTTTTAGAAAAAGAAGGAGAGGAAGTTCTGGGAAGGACAAAGGTATGAGAGGCGGGTAGGAATCTGGGCGTCAGTGTGTCCATACGAACGTACGAGTCTATCCCTCCGATTAAGATGAGCAAGGCGATGCAAGGCGATGTTTTGAGTCTAGAGATGTTTAGAGAGTCCCGCTGGTGAGGCCAAAAGGCCTCCCTCAACCAATCTCTCCCGATCCGGCCTGTCATACTATTGGAGGGCACACGCATCAGCCGCCAAGATCCGGACAAACCTCACCCAACGAACTCGGGCACCCCTGCTAAGTCACTCGGGCACCCCTGCTAAGTCGCCAACGGGAACAATTCCCCTGCAGGGAATCTCTTGGGGTGACGGTACCCATACCCGCCTTCAAAATCGAAAATTAATTAATGTATTATCGGGATTATTATTTTAATGAAATTGCTGTCACAGTTCATAAAGCATCATTTTTTTTTAAATTCATCAATATTTTCTTAAATAAATTCCAAAATTATTTAACAAAAATTCGCATATTTATTTATTTATTTTATTTATTTATTATATTACATTATATACAATTAAATAGCAAAATAACATAATAACATGATAATATATTTAAAGATAACTGTAAATATTAAAAATGTGTACAAGTGTTATTATGTCTTGTAGGTCAACATAGTTCCTAGCTAGGCAGATTGCCTGTTCTAAGGAACCAATTGCTGATGAAAAAGTCAGACATGTATTTTGTAAAAAAATGTTGTTTTTATTTATTTTTTCTAATAAAATATGTACTCAGTTTATATTTAATGTGCCATTTTTAGGTAACCATGTAAAACTTTAAGTGACATTATTTAATAGTTTTCAGACTCCATCCTACCCAAGTCAATCAACCATTTAGTTATTAATGAACCGATGCAGGACATTTTGCATGTCTTAATATTTAATTCTGGGGGGATTTTATTATACAATTTCGGTCCCAGATATGTATATGTCTTTTGATACTTTGCCGTATTGCTCTCTGGGACCACGAGATCCTTTCTAGTGTGACTTCTTGTGATATATTTATGCTCAATTTTATGAAGATTTTCTAGATTTTTGTGTACATGGATAATAACCCTTTTTATGTAGTTTTGACGAACATCAAGTACATTAAATTGTTTGTAGAGCTGATCGCTAGAAAACCTATAGGGCTTACGCAATATGACTCTAATTATTGATTTCTGGGCCTTCACAAGCGGATCTAAAATAGTTTTACCTGATGCTCCCCAACCAATACAACCATACGTTAAGATGGAGTTGCATAATCCGAAATATATTTTTCTTAGGTCTTGTTGATTAATTACATTTCGTAATACAAAGAATATGTGAATTAATTTTCTTACCCTTATTGCAAGGTTGTCAATGTGATATTTCCACTTAAGATGATTGTCTATAATAACGCCCAGATATTTGATGTTTTTCACACATTCCAAAGCTTCACAGTTGCAGTCAGAATCTGTATTATCGAAATCACAGTTAGGCTTATGTGTTTTTATTGTGTATGACATACTAGGTTGTCCTTTTATAGTTGAGCTGAATCTTATGTATTTAGTTATTGCTATATTTAGAGTTAATAGATTTTTGTCAAGCCACTGTTTTATCGCGTTGATTCCACTTTCAGCGTGTTTGTGAGTTTGTGTCCAATCATCTCCTTCAAATAAAGCTACTGTATGGTCTGCGAATGTAATAATTTTTCCGCCTACTGTTTTGTTCGCATAACTCGTTTATGTAAATTATGAATAGAAGAGGTCCCAATGTGCTTCCTTGTGGTACGCCGAAGTTAGTATTTAGTGAGTTACTCACTGTTTTGCCCATTTTGAGTTGCTGGCTTCTACCTGCATATGTTACATAACTTGTTAAATATCATATTATGTTCTCCTAAAAAGGCTAAGATTGCTTTAATCGATTCAATTCAATAATTGAAATAAATTCAAAACCCAAAATATTTAACATATAAAAATAATATGTAACGTTCCAGAAATTTACCTTCAATTATAACTGAAAGTACTCTCTTTTTCAGATTTTCAAGCACCAAATGTTTTTTCGATTGGTCTCGAAGTAAGTTTAAACTAAGCATTTAGGTGTAACCAATAAGTCCGTATTTTGTAATAGTGGCCCTGGCCTCCGGCAGAAATTTGCCTGGTTAAGAATGTGTTCAGGAAGCAATGTCAGAATACAGGTCGCCATAATAATAATATTTGGATGACTTGTAGACTGTGGTTTATTTATTTATTTATTTATAAATAAACGCCCTTTTTCGGGGCTTTTACATATATAGCATAGAAAAAACATTTTATTGTACATAACTGAACTGCCTCAATAACAATATTTTAAATTTATTCAAAGATAAATTGAAGATGTCCACTGACTTGGTATAATTGTTTCCCTCCATTAGTATTCTGGGCAAAGAGGAATACATATGATAGTTAGTCCCAGAATTTCTGCACTGAAATAAATCCTGACTTCTAGTATTACGAAGTGGAATTCGGAAGCTTATCAATTCAAGTAATACCGGAATTGTTTAATTGTAATTATCTTGAATTATCAATTTGGGAGATAACCGACACCTCTGCAGTAGGTCCTTCCAAGTGGATCGCTACGTTTGGAGACTTAACAGGGCTGCCCGGGTCCATCGGGGTTAGGTTTGTCCCAATTTTGGCTAAGTATGCATCTGCCCACCAACGGATCGGGACAGACATTATATCTCTCCAGCAGGTTCTCTTGGAACATCGACTTACCGCAGTGGGAGAGATAGATTCATATGTACGTCCCCCCTGGACACACTAACCCCTAGATTCGTACCCGCGTCTCATACCCTTTTCCTTTCTAGAACTTCCTTTCCTTCCTTTCCTAAAAATATCCTCCACACAGCATCCCCAAAGATCACATGGGCTTCGAGGGGGAATGTTTTCCTTAGAGCCTCCCGTGTGGAGCTAATGTAAAAAAATCATTTTATAAGGGTGTGGATTGGTTCTTGTACTTTCTAAATACTCTCTCGATGATCAGAAGTAATCCCAACAGAGCAAAGGAAAGCAAACGCAGAAGCTATGCAAGATACAGGGCACGCAATAGACTGAAACTTCCAAAGTAGCGCGTGATAAGCAATCCTCAAATTGGCTTATCAGATCAATGACGGGGTGCCTGATCGACTGGAAAAGAGGGACGGATAATAAAAATATAATATAAAAACACAGCGTAGCGAGCTTATCATCTCTGCTGCCACTGTTCCAATATCCGATATTGCATAGTGTTTTAATATTATGTTCCTTGTTCGTCTCCCGAAATAGCCAGAGTTGTCTGTTTTTCAAACAATGGAAGATACGACTACCGGCGTGTAATTTTCCGCGTTAGATAGACACATTGCCTATTAAACTCGACCGTTTCTTGTGGACTGAGTAAACAGTTAAACACAACAACGGCAGTGGTAGGCACTGGCAGAATGATTGTTCTATTTTTGTCTTCGTTGGGGCCTTCCTAATACAGTATTTCTACCGGTGCACTATGCTATGTGTTATAGTATACAAAATTTTGCGGTAAAGCAACACTTATCAAACTTGTCCATATTTTGGCCTCAGAAATTTGCATGACTCCTCAATATTTTATGTTACCAAAATAATTTTATACACAGTAGTTATCCGCAAAGTATTTGTATCCATTAATATCGTTCTATAAACATTCATAGAGATGATTATTTTCGTGAAGCAACGCCAATGTAGGCTATTTCAAGAAACTTGTGCAAGAAAGTTGCGATTTTTTTATCTACTGTGTAAAAATAATTATGTGCCACATTGTTTTAAATTTGGTACCCACTGCTTTTCTTTTGTTTAGTATAGGCCTAGTAAAGATGTCAATAAAATATTTAACAAATTTATTAAAAAAAAATTAATAATAACAAAAAATAATAATGGTTCATTAACTAAATATCTTAATTTTGTTTACTTTTACAAAATATTCTTGTTACCATCTATACGGCGCATCTTACGTATCTATTATATTATATCTCTATATTCTAACCGAAAACTAAAGTATTTCCCCCCCCCCCTTTGAGACGGAATTGGTTCCAAAAGTAGTCAAAAAAGGAACCGGTTTCTTGTCGGAAAGATCGAACTCTGATAAACCTACTTCCACCTCACCGCTCTACAAAAATATGATGGAACGCTCTTATATTAAAGGGTCTCTCGACTGGCACAGATGATTTCAGTCATCTTAAAAATCTGGAAGTCAAAGGAACGGCTCAGTGAGTTAATTATCTACTATTAAAAACGTAATATGGCCTTAATTATTGTGTTCATAAAATGAAAAAAAAGTTGTGAAATTGAGTTTTTCGAAAATACTTTTTTGAGAAGAAATTTTGATTTTTCACGACTTCAAAATTAAAATTCATCGTTTCAACGTAAATCTGTGGTGTGCAATTTAAATTTACACCAACAAACTGCACATTTTAATCATTTTTTCCTTTTTTTCATATTTACATATTTAATAAATTAACCAAGCAAAATTTATTTTTTTAAATACTTGCACGTGATTTCCTCACAAATAATTGCCAAATTTGCCCCTAAAATAATGCAAAATAGAATTCTTTAATGGCCTACATATCGTAATATAAAAAAACAATAAACCAGATATTTGCTATATCTTTTGATTAAAAAAAATATAAGTGAAGTTCATACACGGTAGTAGTGAAACTTTCACATTTACCGGCGATTTGCCGGCCTCTGTGTTTTCTCCTTCCTACAACATGGGTCATTTCAAGACCAATGTTCATTCCTTCCTATCCCCAAAAAGACCCTCCGCACAGCATCCCAGATGTGGAGTTAATGTAAAAAAACACAATCTCAACCAATAGGAGCCTTGAAAAGTGAGCTCATAATCAAAGCGGTCAATGCGGTAAGGTTTCTCTCGCAGACTAAATCTTATAGATGCGTGTGTTTGTCTCTTTTTATTGCCGTTTCCGTTTCATAGAGTTTCAAATCAATGATAAAAAAAAACGGTATATACTAAAGAAGTTTCACTTCAAAAAATTAATCAGTTTGGTTGAGTATTTTGGCCTCAAAATCCAAATTAAAGCTTTATATGCAAAATAAATATTAATTCATTGCACAAACTCGATTAAAATCTAATATCAGATATTTTTATCAAAATATTGCATATTTTTCTTATAATGAGCTTTTACAGCCAACCTGGTTTGAGAGGTACTGTTGATTGTTGAAGGCATTAGTGTAGAGCGTGTAACACCGTGAATGTTCGATCTGTTTGCCAACATGGTTGGTTTCAAGTGCACTCGCCTTATGCACGTGCTGCGAGGATGCACTTAAACATCATTTTATTGGCAAACATTCAATCGTTTTTCATTATTGATTGATGCACCATCCGCTCATAGTTTGCACACAAAGTTTGCTTTGAACATAACGTGGCCATCAAGGTTGTTCCAGTATCAAGGTCACTGATTCAAGACTTCAGATTTATGTAATGGGATTTATTTATTACCGCATGATTATTGTTATCGCTTGAACGAAATACACATACAATATAAGGTGGGATTTTGCCAGTATCCGAAACCAGACGTCTTTTAAAGCGTTAAAATAAATATATTTTATAAGCATATTTCACCAACATGTCCAAAAGATCTCCTCACATCCTTTCACACATATTAACACAATACGGGGGTCATTTTCTAATTGGATTCTCGGGTTTCACTAGTTTGCACTCATTTCAATTTAGGAGGCGGATGTGGGTACCGCCGTCTCGGGAACCATTTATCGGATAACCAACGCCTCTGACACAGGTCACCCCAAGTGGTTCGTTACGTTTGGTGGCTTGGTAGCGTTACCCGAGTTCACGAGGCGAGGTTTGTCCGGGTCCTGGCGGTGGATGCGTTTGCCCACAAACCACGGAGCAGGCCGGATCAGGAGAGACCGGTTGATCTCTCCAGCAGGTTTCTCTTGGAACATCAAGCTGCACCGCAGTGGGAGGGCTGGATTTATTCCTCTGTTACTCCTACCCACCTCACATGCCTTTTTCCTTCACAGAAATTCCTTTATTTTATAAGTCCCCTCACACTTTCACACACAAGCATTCCCAAAGAAAGTTAAAATTTTTGTTTTAGAGTCCTTGTAATAATGAATTCATTAACGCCTATTTGAAGTTACAATACGAAACTGTGTATTGTACAAACAATCAAAGGCATTCGTTCTATTTTATTTGTAAAATCATTAGTTTACACAATATTGACAAAATTTCTTCTCTCTCTAAGTAAGAAGTACATTAAGATACATTTTCACAATTGGTCAACATACTATAAAGAACACATATCAAGTAAAAATTCGATACAAATTTTTAAGGTGCATTAATTTCAAACCAGCCGTAAAGCCATTTTATGTTTATTTACTTGATTTAACCGACTTAACTCGCAGCCATGAATTTTCTTAGAACCACGAGCAACTTACCTAGTACTTTTACAAATTAGTTAATGACTTAATGGATGCACCTAACAAGAAAGCTGATAACGTTACGAGTACCAACTTGTATTTCGAGCTTTCAAAGTTGCTCTATATTAATTAAATTCATTCCCCAGTCCAAAGGATGCACACGCTCTGAAACGAATTCAGTTCTGTTCAGTTTTCATAATATGTCCTAAAATTTAAATGATTAGAGATTTTTAACATTTTATTACGGGACTCTTAATAGGTATTAATAATTTTTAAACCAATTATTTTATTTTATTTTCACATTCCTTGTAAATTTCTCTAAATTATATGTTCATACCTACATTTTTTAATTACGTATATTATGCTTTTTTAATTTCAAAATGTAATTCTTTTATGAAACTTTGCCCTCGCTTTGGCTGCTTCACTAACGCTTAGGTTGACAGACATCCATACTAATATTATAAATGCGAAACTGCTCGAGTTTGTTTGTTACGCTTTCACGCATAAAACAATAAAACGATTTTAAAAATTCTTTCATCAATAGAAAGCTAAATTATATGCGAGGACCCTAGGCTGTTAATTAATTAATTAATGTTATATTTGTTACACGTTTTCTTTCGCTAACAAAAGCGAGTTATTGCTAACGTCAGAAAACAAATCGCTGCCATGGAAACGGTGTTGTTATATGTGTGGGTTCTATGCTGGTAGGTACTCAGCCCCCTACCTACTGGTCGGCTGCTGCTCCAGAAAATTCAAATATTAGAATATGTTTGGTTGTTTTTGGACAAGTTTATGTTTTGGAATAAATGTCAGATGAGGGTTCTTACATTAAAAATATAACGATTTCAAAGACTGCATAACAAATAGTGTTATTTATAATTTTTTTTTAAAAACTTCCAAATATTTAAATAAAAATAAATCTCCGGAATGTTTATATACGCATAAATGCCGAACGACTGCACCAAATTCAATAATTCTTTTTTCTCTGAGCTCTAGCATTATGAAATTTAGGTGGCACGCAAGCTGTTTGAAAACTTAATGTACTGGAAATGAATGTATGGAGTGCTGGAGGGGGTGGGGGGGATAATTGATAAGTGCAAGCTATACAGTAATTTCCTCTAATACCATGCGAGCGAAACCGCGGGGAAAAGCTAGTGAACTCATGAAGGTGAATGCACCCTACGTTTTTCCATCGAATTTGGCAGCAATATAGAGATCTAAGCGACTTATAAACAATGTGCTCATAAGTACGAATCGAGCACGGATTATTATAATTCAGCAATGTGTAAGCGACGAGTGGATCCATCCACTTTAGAAGCCGTATCTGCTTTATCATTTGTTCTATCTATTATGTTAAATTTCCGTCGTTTGTGACAAGAATTGGATGAATAGGGCGTATGAAGGGTTCCGAGTTTTGAGAACAAGTACTTAAACGCCGGAAGAACAGGCGCGGCGGGCATCGTCGCCATTTTAATGAAGGTTCTATTATAAATTGACGATATTTTGCAAAAGGTTTCACCTCCTCTGGTTATTCGTGAATCATAATTTTACTAACAGCATCCTTGCCTTTTAGTGTCAAAGACATAGAAGAATTTCTTTCATTATTACAAAAAACTATTTTCAATTTTTAAATACAAACAAACATTTTATAGCTACGCAATTCAAATTGTCCCAAATTCCCTAAAACTCTATAAAATCAAAATATATGTACATTTTTATTGTAAATATTTTTAAATTTTGTTTGTGAACAGTCCTCTATTCTGAAATTAATTTTCCTGTCAACCCTGAGTATTATGGCACCCCCGGGACGAATCTAATACCATTCTCATTTTAATCATTGTGAAATTTCAAGTATTATGAAGAACCTTCCTTGAACCAATTACGGGACTATTTAAGGATTTACAAGAACGAGCTCTGCCATGTATAACGAACACAACGTAGATTCTCACAAAATCACAAAAAAATTAATTTATGATTTAATTATTTCTCACAAGTTCTTGAATAATGAATGAATTTCTCACAAGTTATTAATGAACGATAAAGTTACTTAGTAACAATCTTAACTTTTACATTATATTATCTGAACATATTTTCTTGAGTTACGAATACACACATCTGCCAGCACATAAAGATATTTTTGTTACGTTTTGGAAACTACTTTTTGTTACGTTTGGTAATGAAAGATTAAAAATGATTAAACACAATTTATTTGTTTTTTTTTTTTCATTTTACTCTTTCTGATGACCGTACTGACAACTACTCCATAACTCCTCTACTTTACTTTTTTTTACTCTCTGCCTTACTTTTTTTATTTATTGTTGCTAATTGTGTAATTTCATGATGTACCTACACTAACCTAAAGGTATCTTATTTTATTTTTGGTTTTTATTTGGCAAAAAAAACAATCATTCTTTACGTTGGTGTACTAGTTTCGACACTACCCGACCGTATTCAATTTTTATAAATAAAAATGCGTTTTTTAACAAAGCTTCAAGGAAAAAATATTATTAGAAATGTAGGTAATTGGGTTTGCAAACTTTAGATTAATTGCTCGTGAAATTGCAACATAGCATTGTAAAGGTATTTTAGTCATGTTATTACATAAACGAGTTATTAATGCATATTATATAATGTAGAGGCAGTTCCTACATGTACAGGAAGGACGAACATATTTAAATATTTCCACCGCTCACTAATGGCGGCTAATTACCGATACGTTAATAAAATCATTTGTATTTTCTCTTTTGAATAAAACCCTCTGGCCTAACCCTTAGAATTCAAGGTGTAAATTATTGTGTGCCCGCCGTATGCCAGCTGACACTACTATCGTAATGTAGCTCTTGTTTTTTGCAGAATTATGCTTTTATAAAGTGTACCGTCTTACCAGATAATGTTTTTTTTATATATTTAAAAAATGTATCAAAAGCAGTTTTCCATAGGATAGCTACTCATATTTAGAGAAATATTTTTTTTCTCCTGAACGTCAAAAAATGTATAACACCTGTATTGAAAAAAAAACAAAGGAAAATATTCTTGAGTGTTATTATATTTTTCAGCAAATTAGTGTTCTTCACAGTAAAAATAAGTCATACGAGGATTTCCTATAATAATTACAGTTATATGACTTTTGAAAATCGGAATTATGACATTTGACGTGGAATTTTGCGATGCACTTTTTCAAGATAAAATAAACATGTTTGCAAGCGGTGGAACAACAAGCTAGAATTATAATAAAATAATTTTTTTCATTGCCAAGCGAATTATATATATTTCAGTATGTATGAGCAGTTTTTAAGGTTCAAAATACAATAAAATCGCGGCAAGTGCGGTGAACTACTAAATAATTCGCGGTGGGTTTCTTGGTACACTAAGGATTAACCCATATTTCGCTGACGTTGCGAAAACGCAACAGTTTGGTTGCTGAAATTATATCAAATGATTCATCCAGAAGAAAATATGAGCCTTTTGAAATTTAGAAGAAGTGTGGCCACCTTATGAAGTCGTAAAAAGTACATTCTTCTTCTATTGACAGACCAAGTAGATTTGCGACAGCATCGAGGTCAACTATAACAGGGAGTAGTCATTTTTAAATAAAGGTGAAAATAGAAAGAGTTATCGTATATGTGATTCACAAACATATTATATGTGTCCAGAGTGTATTGTGGCATTGCACCATAAATGTAACGAAATTGGCCATCCCGGAAAATAATGTTTATTGTAATATTTGTGTATGCTAATTTCTTATAATGTCTTTTGGAATGGTGCACTTTCCTGCTTATTCATATAATATCTTTAATTTTAGTTAATGTTAAAAGTATGATTTATAAATTAAAAGAAGTTAATCCACTTTCAAATAAACTTGTTTTGTTTCATACGTTTACTTTTTACCCCCCTATTTCGCTGACGTTGCGAAAACGCAACACCTTTTATTTTTGTAAGTATGAGTTTTTATTTTTTTTTTTATTTTATATTTTCTTAATTGGGTGTTTATATACAACATATCCAAATTTCATCAAAATCTGACCACGGGAAGGGATAGCGGCGAAATATGGGTTAATTGAAATACAATATCGTTTTTGATTCTAGTTCGTAAATATCAACCACACATTTTCGTTTTTTTTTAGTGTTTACATCCCTAATATTATTATATTAATCATCCACCATTCTAGCTTGCAATACTATTACAACATACTCATGTGGAACGTTTGCGCGGCCCTTTTCGCCCCGTTTCACACAAATCTTAAATTTGGATAAATAAATACCCATAAAACTTAAATACTATTAAATAATTTTTGCAATCAAAAGGTAAATTAAATATCTAGTATGGATATGAGCTTTTTTAATTTATTTTTGCTTTAAATTATAAAATAGAGGCCAATAAAGATTTTAGTGTTTCACGATTTTAGAGGCAACTTGGGCAATTATTTGTGTGTAAATGAAAAATTTCACTAAATAATCATAAAAATATAATGAAATATAAAATAAAAAATAAAAATAACGAAAAAATATTATTTTGATGATTTTTCATTTTGTAAATTTAAAATACAAATTACGTATTTACGGCCGAACAAAAATTTGTCGTTTATACATTAAAATTACTAACCAAAAAATGCATTTTTAACAATGTTTTATTTTTTAATTTATTTTTCATAGTAAATATTTGCCAAATAAACACAGAAAAAATATTTTTAATGTTTTTCATTTACTCACAATTAATCTCCCAATTTGCCTCTAAAATCATGAAACACTAAAATTTTTAATAGCTAACATCTTATAATTTAAAGCAAAAATAAATAAATTTGCTCATTTCCTTACTAGATATTTGATATACCTTTTGATTACCAAAATAATTTTTCAGTTTGGTTGGGTATTTTGATCTCAAATCCAAATTTAAGATTTGTATGAAACTGGCCGAAATGGGCCGCGCATACGTTCCTCTAAATAAAGGAATCTACACATATGCGGTTGCATGACAGTTGATCCGCCGACAGTTTGCCCTCCGACATACTTATATACAGTACGCAGTCGGTTTAGGAAAAACATGTATATACCTTACACAAAATATAACTAAGTGACCCCGAAGTGCAGAGAGGATGTACCGCCGAATAACAAAGTATAAAACATATTTTCATTAGAATCAAGGAAAAATCTACTACATTCTTTGTATACCACCGCTTAAGAATTCGTTTGATATTCATACCAAGTTATTATTAAGGGTATTTTTGAAGTTGATTTTACGTTTGAAATTGGTAAATAATGCACAAAAAATAATACTTTTAGGGTAGACACAATATGCCCGACAATTTACGCACGAATTAAAGACATGTATTTTCCATCACTTGGACAACTATATTGCAGTCTGAAACATCGTAAACTGTGTCAAAAATATGATTATTTTATTATGAGTGAGATTAAATAAACGATCACAACCAAACGAGAATTTAAGCTTTTATTTCAATCACCGCACAGCACACAGGCAACAAGTCGTTAACATATCTAAATGACGTCGTATATTTAGCTCTCGGAAAGAAATCACTTCTGTTTTCTTGGGACTTTAAAAACGTTCATCACCACCACGGCTGAGGGGATTTCTCCATGACAAATAAATTAAATTCATTTGTCAGAGTTCTTCCGCTCTGTGATTTACACGTTTTATTTTAGAGAAGATAAAATACGATTGGAGATTTTAGTCGCGGAACTGAAGAATTTTTTTAAAAATATTATAAATAAATCTTCCGCTGGTGTAACTTATGTGATCTCCTGGTTCAAGTGCTTGATTATTTTATGAAATATTTCTTATTACTGACTCTTTTAAAGACAAATTTATAGTTTTAAGACTCATCGGATTGCTATCTACCAAGATATAAAACAATCTATACGAATATTATAAATGCGAAACTGCGTGTGTTTGTTTGTTATGCTTTCACGCATAAACCAATAAACCGAGTTTAAAAATTCTTTCACCAAAGAAAGCTATTGCTTTTTGGGGCGTTATGCCGTGTTGGGCTACCTCATTCTTTAGCCAACGTTTCGGACAGCGTTACAATGTCCAACATCACACATCAGCCCTGATGATGGACACTGTAACGCTTTCCGAAACGTTGGCTAAAGAAGGTTAAAGAAGGAGGTAGCGCAACACGGTATAACACCCCAAAAACAAATAACGAAAATATTTTTGGCCGTGAAAATCTATAAACTTATCCAATAGAAAGCTACCATATATGCGAGTAATATGGGTTGCATATAATGGCGTTATGCAATTATAAATATTAATATATTATATTTATTATATGTTTTCTGTCGCTAACAAAAGCTAGTTATTGCTAATGTCAGAAAACAAATCGTTGCCGTGGAAACGATGTTGATATATTTGCGGGAAATTGTAGTTAATATCTATCCATCTATATAAATAAAAATTAAACTCCTAAATGTTTGTACGCGCATAACTTCCGAACGACTGCACGAAATTGGATAATTATTTTTTTTCTACTGGTGAGCTCTGGCATTATGAAATTTGTGTAAAAAAGTTGCAAAAGTTTGAAAACTGGATGTACCGGGAATGAATGTATGGAATGCGGGAGGAGTAGAAGGGGAGGGATAATTGATAAGTGCAGGCACTACAGTAGTTTCTCCCTAATACCATGCGAGCGAAGCCGTGGGTAAAAGCTAGTAATAAACAAATAGAAAAAATAAATAAAAACATATAAAATTTAACAAAAATTGACTCTATGGGAATAAAAACTTTAAGTATTTTTAGCGCAGTTCTGTGATGGTGCACTTTACAAAGGTACATATTTAAAAAAGTGTACGGTTAAAATAATTATCCCGAGCCAATCTAGACTTTCACAAAATATTTCGTAATATTCAACTTGGAAGGGAATTTAAATTATTGGTTCGACTCAGACTGATCCTGACAAGTGTTGCTGAGATAAATGTCGTCAGATAAAATATGTTATTTTTATGTGTCTGGAGATTAAACCAGTGATGCACAACCGATGGACCGTCACCGGCCTTTTCGTTCAGTATATTTGGATTGCTTTTTGGTTTATAACATACTAGCTGGTTTCCGGCATGCGTTGCAATGTCATTTAATAATTTCTCCCGGCGTGTCCTTTCCCATTCTTTTAGTTCCCCTTCCACCCCTTCCTCTCCCGCGTCCCCTTCCCCTCTCCCGTTCCCACTCCACCTCCTCCACCTCCTCCACCTTCCCTCTCCCCACTCCACTCCCCCCTTCCCCCGTCCCTCGAATCCCCCTCCCGAGTTCCTCTCCCCCTCCCAGGTTCCCTTCCCCCTCCCGGGTTCCCCTCTCCACCCTCTCGCGAACCCCCTACTCGAATTCCCCTTCCCCCTTCCACACATTCAGTCCCGGTACATTTAGTTTTCAAACAGCTCGCGTGTCACCTATTGCAATTTTTTAAAGCAAATGTCCCGACAATACGAACACAAAAAAAAATTATCACAAAAATAAATTATAATTTGGTGCAGTCCTTCGGAAGTTATGCGCGTACATACATTTCGGCGATTCATTTTTATTGCATTGTATAGTTAGATGAAAGGGTATGAAAACAACTGTTTATCTTTAATATTTTGAATCAGCCGCTCAAAATTAAATATTTTTTTTAGCATGGTCTTTGGAAATTCAGTTTGATAATAATCGACAGCATTTATTTGTTTTCCTTGCAGATGGGAAATAATTTTTTTTCGTTCCGTAATGTTTATATTAAAAAAAATTACCGATTTAGACAATGCAATAGGTTTGCGAAATATACGACCTACTGCTAATTTTTATCACTCTGAAATATTAAAAAATATTTAATTACATTTTGGGCCACTTCTGATTTTTATCGCTTGCAAAAACAAAGTTTAATCAAAAAACTATAGGTATTTTGTACAACGGAAATCTTAAAATGTATCAAACATAAATCCTACAAAAAAACGCTGCACTTCAAAGGCAATTATTTTTCCAACAAACCCTTTTTCTAAACAGAACAGCAACCATTGAATATTCCTCATCGTAAATTTTTGGATATTTTGTTTAGCCATATAAGCAGTACGAAAAGGCTCTCCGGCCACATGAAATGAGCTCGCGGGCCGCGACTTGCTTATATCTGCTCTAGACCAAGAGAAGATACATTTCGCGGCTACGTGTCAATCTCGTGGCTTTAAAACTATACAAAATAAATTTGGGTTAATCTAAAAATTTCGGAAAATAATTTCCTTCTTGGCCATTTTTTTTATCTTTGGTTATGCTTATAACGGGTCTTAACTTAGTTTAACGGAATTTAGCTTAATCTCATCTAACGTCAAATTTTTAATAATTTAACGTTGCTCCTTCGGGATCTCGCGTGCCGAGTAAAAATAATCTTAAGATGAAAACTCTCTAGAAAAACACGATGATTGTTGACACCTTGAGTCACGGAAGTCAATTGAATCCTGAGAATTTGGAGAAGGATACTCTCTGAAATTTAAGCTGACAAGTTTTATAAGAATGGGAACTCCAGAAGCAAAAAAAATCCCAGACCATCGCTTAAGTTAATTATTTTATTCGCTTGTGAAATTTTAAAGTTTATTAAAGACGATTTCTACGTATAAAACAGTAACATCTTCATAATATTATATGACAAAGTACCCTTATTTTTTGACTGTCCAAACGACCTTTAGAAAAATTTACAGGAGGAGAAGGTTTTTTTTAATTATTTCAATGAAACATTATGATAGGTGTTTAAGATACAGCCATTTCCGTAAAGGTAAAGGTCTCATTAGTGAAAATAATTCTCAGTTAAGTGGTTAACTATAATTTTTTATACTTTATTGTAAATTTTAAAGAGGAGATTACAGCCTGTTAAGGCCATCTTCAGACTGGCCATTTTCAGGCCGGTCTGAAGATGGTAACGGTTATGGTCACAAATTAAATGGAAATTAATTAAATGAAGACACTATGAGCGAAACTCAATCGAAAATCTGTAATAAATTTTTATCCATTTTATTTAATGTGCGACATCTATTGACTCTTCTGCAAGTCTAGGATGAATATTATTATTTTTTATTTTATCTTTTTATGAGTAAAACCTCAAACTGTAATATTTAATTAAATGAAGACATTATCAGCGAAACTCAATCGAAAATCTGGAAACAGAAAAATCAGAAAAATATATTTACACCTCTGGGACTCGAACTAGACTTGCAGAAGAGTCAATAGATGTCGCACATTAAATAAAATGGATAAAAATTTATCCAGACACCATCTAGATTGCATTTAGTTCGAGTTGAATCTTGCAACCATTCATAAAGATGGCAGCCAATAAAAATATGCGTTAAGAAAAATGAAGATAATATGGGTGGTTCTTAGTCGAAGTATGGTACAGTTAAAGGTGACCGAATTGGATATCGACACCTTAGCTCAGTGGATAAGAGCACCCAACCCGGAAAGTAGGGTGTCCTGGGTTCGAGTCCCAGAGGTGTAAATATCTTTTTCTAATTTTTCTGTTTCCAGATTTTCGATTGAGTTTCGCTCATAATGTCTTCATTTAATTAAATATTACAGTTTGAGGTTTTACTCATAAAAATTTAAAATAAAAAATAATAATAAATGGAAATTAGTTTTATATTTGTTTTATTATATTATTATAATAAAATTCCATCTCGAATTGTCAGTATTAAAAAAAATATATTAAAAACTGATTTTCTGCTTTGAAATTGCTAATGGCCAAGTTCTTTGATCCACTGTCACATTGGTATTGCAATGTTTTAAACATTTGTAAATTTAAGCGTTGTGCCGAAGGATTGATCGGACAACTTAACTTAAAATTGACTGCAAAATACGTCATGAAACCAAATGATTTCATGACAAAGATAAATTATTATTTTGGTTCACCTGTTACCGGGCCTAACTTAGACCTAAACACATTCGTTACTAACTTAAATTTGATTAAAAATTTCTATGAATAAATTGATCAGCACAAGGCAGGCAATTTCGTTACTTTTTTATACAATATAAGAATAATACATTTATAAATTAGGTATTGGAAATTATTCCTCCATTTTCACAAGTGGTTTCAACGATAATCATTTAAAAAAAATACTGAACTAAACATACGTTTAACAGTTCTGTTAACAGGCATGTTAACAGTTCTTTCATTACCTAATTCTATAAAGTTCATAATGGATATTTATGACTTTGTGAGCTGAAAATAGCTGACCTAGATATTCTTAATACATAAATGTTGTAGATATTTCATGACTCTGGAACTCATCTTTCGAGAATTTTCGATGCTTCAGCAGACAGATCTTCTGCTTAACCGGTTTGATTACAGGAAACCATATTTGTTCCAGTTCACATAGTCTCATAGAGATCGTTGTGTCTCCCTTACAATCATAGTGCGAAGTATGATCTAAACTAAACCATAGGTTTTCAATGTGGCGATAACGCCCCCTTGTGGGCATTTGAGACTTACGGGGAAGATCCAGAGAAAATTAGGGGGCGTTGAGATGGCGCAGTGAGGGCGTGGGCAGGTAAAAAAAAAATTGTTCTAAAAAAGACAAAAAACACGCTAATGACGTACTAATAATCTTAAGTGTATTACAATTATTATGAATTGACACTATATTATGAATAGAAGAAGGAAGGAGGTAGCAACCCGGTATTTAAAATACAAAAGAACTGATTTTTTAACGTGCTCAACAAAAATCATTAAATGTAATATTTTTAATCGAATTATAATTCCGTGATAGTTGACCCCCTTCCCCCACTTCAGATTCGCGACAGATGTTAAGTAAAAGAATATGGGGGGGGGCTCTAGAAAAAAAAATCAATAAAAGTAGGCGGTGGGCAAAATAAGGTTGAAAACCTATGATCCAAACGGTATTGGAAAGAAAAACAACACCCTTTATATTCAAATCTAAAAGTTAACCGAAAAATAATTAAAATGTAAACCTTTATGAATCCAAAGTTTCCAAACCCAATTTGAAAAAAAAACAAAAATTTTTCGAGAATCTTTTACTTATTAATTATTTTTAAATGAAACAATAAAAAATTATTGGACGATAACTTTTATAATACATATACTAATCATATCATATTCTTTTATCTAATGTAGTTTTGTATTATTTCCTAAGTTTCAAAGTATCTGTCAAATTAAAATTACACTACAAATCATGTAAAAGCCCTCTGGACGTTTAATAAATAAATAAATATTCGTTTTCAGTAATTTTAGATAGAACGAGCATAAGAAGAGCCATTAAAAAAATATGTTTGGATTCAAAAATTTTATATGTACTAACATTTTATTTATTTATTTTTAACTATCAAATTTGAAAGCGTATTTTATTAATTTTACAAACAGTTTTTTTAGTTTATTTATTTTAATTTTATTGCAAAACGCAAATACTTTGAACCTCTGTGACAAAACGGTTGAGTCCTGAAGGGTTAACGGTTCTTTCATAACCTACTCCTGTAAAGTTCATAATTTATATTTATGACTTTGTGAGCTAAAAATAGCTAACCGAGATATTCTGTGTACATAAATATTGTAGATCTTTCAAGACTCTGGAACTCACCTTTCGAGACTTCAATATACAGATTTTCTGTTTAAATTTGTTCATTTCGCCGGAAGAAGTAGCCATGTTTCTATTCGCAACGAGTTTCCAGTCTGTTTATAAAGCTGATAGGGGATTTCCGAGAAGGCCTAGGTTAAACGATTCCCGGAGAATTAAATGTCCGCCGCGAGCAAAGGGAAACTTTTCAAGGGAGTAATAAAAGTCAGGCCTATTGGCGGCGTCAAGTGGGCTATATGTTGAAGAGTTATACGGCATAAAGCATAAAGCTATTTTCGGAGTTAGGCTGTAACTGGACAAGGACATATTTAACATAAACTGAGTTTAACGCTATGGGCGGACTTAACAAATTACTTTATTTACTGTGAACTAACATTTTTATTATTGTAGAATTTTTTTGTCACACCTTTTTTCCTTTTACTTTAAGTCTATCTTGTTTAATGCGTTTCTCTTGTACATGGTGAAGGTAGGGATTCTTTTTAAATCCGAGATTTCTGTCAGACGCAAATTGATAAAGGGAATTGATATATTATACTCGAGGAGTCCTCCATCAAAATACAAAAAGAATTGTTGTAGATTTTGGGTTCAGACATTTTCGTAAGACGAATTGAGACGAACGCTTCTTGTTTTCAATACAATACAAATTAAAAAATATATATTTTTAGCAATTTGCGTCGAAATCATTTAGTCGGAAAAATAAATAAATGAAGGATTACTACAACAAAAGTGTAAGAAATTTTCCAAATTTGTTTCCACGCGTCCATCACAACCGCACAGATAAAAGCAAAGCTTGAATGAAATTTCGGAGTTGGTTTCCTCAGGGCAAAATGCTAGCTAAAAAAAAATTATTTCCACTGTTCATAAAGTGGTTGAAATTTAAAAAATAACGTATATAAAATCATAATAACAAATAAAACACATTATACTGACCTGATAAATGCATTAAAATACGATATTAAAATGACATACTCACTCCGGAGCGGGGGTTTTGATTTAAAGTGTCTCAAAATATGTGTAACAGTTGCATGAATATTAAGAAAATATTTGTGAAATTTGGCTATCATTTTCAGCAACTGCTGAAGAGATATGCAAATCTGAAGAGACGAAAACAATAAACAACAAAAAATTAAAATCAGTTACCTGGGCTTCCGCTAGTGGCGTACAGAATTTAATTCTACGAACAACATAATAATTACGATTATGTTGATAGCAGACATTGATTGCAGAGTTAGAAATATCTCCAGTGGAGTTGAGAATTTTGATATTTCACACTTTGTTGGAAAAATGGGACAACAGAAGTAGGGCATGGACTATGGACACCAGCAAACGATTAGTCAAAACTCGAAACAATGCAAAATGTGCATACGATAATCAAGCGGAAAACATTGTAATTAAGTATGCAACACAATAATGTATTTGATTAAGCCATGTCGTGTGACCTTCAAAAATAAACAAAGGAAAATTAATCATTTTACAAATTAGTATATTTTACTGTTTATATGTTTCTACACATCTATTCAAATTTATAGCCAAAAATAACCCCAATAATTACTTTAATATCATCGGTAATTTATTTATTATCATCAGTATAAATAAACCATGAACCCTGATTACATGTCACAAAATCATCGGATAAATATTAGAAATAATAAAAAAAGAGTAAAACAGTTAATTGTGGCATTTGATTGAGAAATGACACCAGAGATACAATGACATACAAAAATCTATAGAACAAATAAAACTAATATTGATTGAAAAGATGTGATAGCAAAGCCTTCTTGTACCCTACCTTCCATGCAGTTATATAGATCTGCAACATTTACGTATCTATTACTAACTTCATGCAACTTAGGTACAAGCGAGTGTTTCGTATACTCTGTCATTGTTGCTTTTAAACAGGATTTTAGAACGAGTGGCTCTCGTGGGTATATGAAATTCAATTAAATTAATGCAATCAGGACTGTCTACTCTACCATTTAAAATTTTGAACATAAATATTTAAACGAAGACAGAAGTGAAGAAGAGTGAGCTTTCTTGCCTTATGTTCACAATGTGACGGACAGTATTGCCAGGCTTCTTAGAAAAGAAAGCATCAAGATTGTCTTCAGCAACGCGACCAAATACAAGACCCACTGAGTGAGGCCTGCAAAAATTTTATTCCCTCTGAAAATAGATGGACTTTTTAAACTCGGCTGTTCCGGGTGTGACAAGGTTTATGTAGGCCAGACAGAACGGACTATCTCCAAAAGGATATCAGAGCACTTTCAGGCATGTAAACTAGGCCACCCTGACAAATCGGCAATTATCGAGTAATAGAAACCGGCCATTATTTTTGATTTGTTCCTGAAGTCCTGGAAAGACCCGAAACATATAAAGCACGCCTAATTATGGAGGCAATTGAAATTCACAAAAATTCCATTAATATTAATAGGGACGACAGGGCTAATCTCAATAGTTCGTGGTATCCTGTATTTGTCAACCGCACCAAAACTAAATGCAGAAAACTAGTTTAAATTATATTGTAATATCAGCTCATAGAAGATGGAGTGAAGCTGGCAACCAGATATCGCATCTACATTCATAAGCACACACTTTAACCACTATCAATTACACATCTGCCCTGATGATGGATACTGTAACATGACATAGCGCGACATAATCCATATATATCGCGCGACATATCCCAAAAATAATTACTTAATTTTTGCCATTCGAATGCGAGGAGCCCAGAGTGGAAATAGTATTGGCAGTCATAATATATTATTATAATTCAAACATTGAGAGTCGCTAAAAGAACCTATCTCTATGTTTTTCGCGGTGTTAAAGTACCGAAATATTCAAAATTATGGAAAGATTTGCAGGGAGAATACTTGGTAGAAGCCGGAATTATACAAAGAAAGCTGATTAAACATTATAATCGAAGTGTTCGAGGTGTATAATGAATGTCTAAATTGGAAACTGTTAAAAGCGCGGTTACTCTTTTTGCATGTATTCTGTTGGAGGAATTTTATTATGAGTCTCCACTCCAGCAGAAATGTTTCATTTTACAACCAAAAATCATCTTACAGAATCACGTGATTTTTCAATTTCTCTAAAACTGATTGGATGACCTCTTTTATTTTCTTAGTATATTTAATTTATACAATGGTATAATTAGGTAATTTTTATTCTTTACGCGTCAACTATAAATTGTGTAGCGTTGTTTGTATTTAGATTTGTGTCGATCTTAAAACTGAATTTTTCAATTATGTATAATTTTCACCTTGATTTGTAGTCAACGGTAAATTTTCACCGTGAACGATTTACACCAACAAATTGTATCTGCGAAAGGGTAGACAGAGAATCTAAACGATACACAAATATGACCTGAGATAGATAGATACCTCTTTGTTTCTTCTATATTAATTCGTTATTTCATACACAAATATTCAGTTATTATTTGCATGGCTCAGCCCAAAGGCATTAAGTTCTAAATAAAAGGAATAATTGAAAGAGTTTTTTTGCAGTCGATTTTTTTCTAACAGACTAAGAGGCAGAGATTTTTGAAATGTCATACCAGATCCCTTAAAATCTCTGCATTGAACAGATTTTTCCGATAAAAAATAACACTTTATTGCTGAAGATAACGTTTGTTCAAACATAACATTTTATCGTGAAAACTATCACACAACGGACGCTAGGGAGCATTCACGGATAAATTTTATTTTACATTCGTAACATCTAAAATACTGTCATTCCTTTCCTCTTGAACCAGCTTCACGTTTCTGACCCATCGCAGTTTAAAATATAAAAAATGCCAGATTCTCGACATCTCAGTTATTTTTTCTTGTTGAAAGCTCTCTTCGTTTTCAGGTTAATGATAAACTATTGTGGTTACCGTGGTTTAAAAATTGTTAAGGTAGAGTTATTAAGCTTAAAACGCTGTACTTTAACAAGCCTTTCAGAAAAATGATTTTACCGTTTTTGGTTTGTGTTCTTTGAAGCTGTCACCGTCATGTTTTACCGAAAAATATGGCTTGGTTATTTTCTTTAATCAAAGCTCGTAACATGTTGTTTGTTATGATTAAATTTTAGTAAAGTTAGTGTAGTAATGTACAAAGCAGATGTTTTATTTTGGATTCTTTGATGATGTAAAACATACATCATTATCACATGTTAAATTCCTTTGTGAAACAACATCGCTCGAAGAAATTTCTCGCAATTATCTAATTCACAGAAATATCAAAATTTAATAGGAATTGGGTCAAATGAAATTCTCCTTACCGAATGGAAGTAGCGTCTTTCAAAAGGATATTATAAATCGTAATGAGCTGAAATAATCCTCACAGCGGAACTCTCCTCTAGTTGTGAAATTATTCTGTGAGAATTAATTTGTTCTCCCTGACTCTAACGGCTTACACATGTGGCCCAAATTCGACAATTCTGAACACGGTTGATTGTATTTCCAGCATTGGTGATTTTCAAATCTGATTATCTGATCTCATATTCAAATTTCAGACAAACCGACACAATATTTGGTCACAACCGCAAACGCAACGTGTGTTATAATTTATTCCGTTGTAAGACAAATGAATTTCTTTAGAAGGCAGAAATCAGTAAATTCTTCAACATGTTATTTAATAAGAATTGGCGAGTTTGCTACTTAATAATTTTATTTTTAACTCTTTGAATAAAACCTCAAATTAGTGTATCTAATTATAACCATCAGTAGAAATCAGAAGCATTAATGACAAAGTACAATTGTTGAACTCAATCAAAAAGTATTTTAGAAAAATAATCAACAGGAAGACTGCTTCCCCCATTTCCGCATGTTTGTGTATTTTAGTTAAAGGGTCTTAATTGCGATGTGCCAGATTGTGATTGATGTGTGATTGACCAAGGATCTTCGGCTTTCCGGGCTGCCTTTAGAGTCCGGAAAACCGAAGGTTCTGAATTCGAGTCCCAGATGTGCCCATAACTTTTTTCATGATTTTTCTGTTTCTAGATTTTCGATTGAGTTTCGCTAATATTGTATTAATTTAATTATTTAAATAGGTCCTTACGCCTGTGAATTACTGTTAAATCGACTAAATTCGGGAGTTCGGCAGTTTACAATTTAAAAAAAAAACATAGGTCGCCAATCATCGTTTATAGATCCTCAAATGCATGTATTTTTAAGGTATTTAATAAAAAAGATATAAATTGTTCTAAGAGAATATTTAATTAAAAACTGTGGAAACTTTCATTGAAGGCTTTCTAGAGGCAGTTACACATCTACATATTCGATTTAAATAACCTTTAACTTACATAATATCATGAATAGTGGCTTTGTGGCCACTATTCATGATATTATGAAAATATCATGAATAAAATTGCTGTTAATATTTTCATCGACAAAAATAATGAACGAAGTGTCGACGACTTGGGTGATTCTTGTTTATAATGAAGCGAAACAAGGAACGTTTAATGTCGATCATATAAAACTGATTGCCAAATTTATTTTTATGATAATTTTATGACGACCGGTCCCATCGGAAAACTTGTTGGAGTTTTTTTTTATCTTGTGCTAGAAGAGAGAGCGTCACTATCTTAACTTCCACAAAAATGTTTTTTTTTCTTGCTTGTAATTATTAGCATTTTTTCTTTGCTTTTTCTAGGGAAACGGCAGAAACTCATTTATTTTGTGCAAATTACAGAAAATAATAATGTTTGATACGCTTGTTTGGTTACTTATACTTTTGTTGATAATTAATTGTTGTGTTCAGTAGTTGCTAAAAGCGAAACGTGCACAGTTTTGGCGCCTTCTACTTACTGCTTTTACAAGTCCTCCTCGGCTTGAAGTTTTATCTTTCCTCGTATATTTTTTTGGTGACCGGACAACTCAGAATAAAACCAACTCAGAACCACCTCAGAAAAGACATTAAGAGTCATGAACAAAAAAAATATAGTTAAATAGGTTACGTTAGGTTAGGGTTCTGGGCCATTTTAAACTTATTTTTTTCACAGCTTTTGATGAATTTTCAAAGAAGTGTTGAGTTGACTTCATTCTCAGTTGGCATGGAACCATTTTTTAGATTAACTCCACACAGGAAAATAATTTCTCTCAGGGCCCACGTCATTTTTGCTGTAGGGGTATTTTTGGGAAGAGGAAGGAGTGAACATGGGTCTCGATAATACTTGAAGAGTGTTGTAGGAGGGAGGAAACAGAGGCCAGCAAATCGTTCCACAGCCGAACTGTAGAACTTAAGAACAAGTCGTAGAAACGACCCGTTCTCAAAAGTCAACCCTGTACGTATGTTTGGAGCTATTGGGCGTTTTCTCGACTATGCACCAGTGCCGAGGGGATCAATGACGCTAGTTCCTCGGAGCATCTACCATTTAAATACCGGTAGCACAAGGACAGTATTCCCACCTGAAGCCTAAAGATTGTTCCCACCTGTGCTCTAAAGATTGCAATCCGTTTGATAAGATAGGAGAACCTAACAAATCGCCCGTTTCTGCAGATTCGATGGTTTATTTTCAGTTATTTTGGGGCTCCAGACCAGAAGTGGCTGCAAATTCAACCATGGGGCGTACTTGCGATTTGTACAGGGTTAGCAGTTGTGTACGATCAAAGTATTTGCGGATCCTGTATGGTACGCCCAGTTTCTACGAGGCTACCTTAACTCTGGCTACGATGGAGCCCCCGTACCTGAGCTGGTCACTTAGGGTTACACCAAGCATATCAATGGAGGGCATGTTCGAAAGATTGCTTCCTTTGAAGGAGATAAGGTTTTCATTTATTAGACCTGATTGGGTCTTTGAAACATTAAATTCCACGAGGTTAACATTTTCTCTGTTTTATTTTTGCATTCAAATACATTTGTCATTATTATATATAAACCCGCTAATTAGCAACCCGAGTACCAGCTAGTTGTCATATTTCGACAAAATGTCGCCTTTTATGAGGGTTTTCACGAGATTATAGCATTTCTTAGCGTATTTCCATATAAACGATATTTTACTCGTAAGCTCGAAGAAAATAATCCACAAAGCATTATTGATACATCGAAGCATGTACATCGATTTTTTGGTTTACTCATTTATTTGTTCAATCAAGATTAAGATCGGTCATCTTATTCCATCTCCTGTAAATTTGAAAATTTGTGTTATCTATAGTTGTTCTTCGCTTTAAACTTTAAACTATAGTTTCTCCACATTTAGATTACTGCTGTTCGATGTTATATTTGGCCAAAGAAGGAAACTTGAATCAGCTTGAAGTTATACAGAACAGGACTATGAGATCAAGATACTGGAGAAAGGCAAGTGTGCAAGAGTTAATCATATGAGAGAGGAGCTCAATTGGATTGTGTTGATTTTTGTGCATAAATAAATAACCATATGCCAAAATACTTTAAGGATGCAATTGTAGTTAATACACATACACATAATTATGAAACTAGAAATAAAAATAGAGTTAGATTGAGGCGTATGAGAAAATCAGAGGATCAAATCAAAGAGGACTAAAAATGTATGATGAAATGCCTGAAGAATGTATGAAAGTCTGAAGAATTAACGTATTTAAAAAGGGATGTTATGCTTACTCTTAAAATATAATTTTATGAAATGATACGTTACCAAGTACATATAAGTTTATATTTGAATATAATATAAGCTATCTCAATAAATAATAATAAAAGAAAAAAAAACCTCGTCTTTGAATTAAGAAAACGATTTGATTTTGAGTGAGAAATCTCACGGCGGACGCAGGTCAGGCCGAACACGGTACTGTTTGTGGGTTTCCAGATCTTTGAAGTACTCCAGACGAGACAGTAAGTTCTCAAACAAAATGTAACAGTTTCAGGTATTGGAAAGCATTAATATATTTATTTTTAAGTTAGATCCAACAAAATTCACCTGATTTGCAATTAAATGATATTTTGAATATTGAAATATTTGGTTTAATAGTTTGATTATCTGAAAAAGTTAAATCTAGGCATATAATTAATAGGTACCTGATAAAATACAAAAAAAACTATGTTAAATACGAGCACTGATATTAGACCGTAATACTGAGCAACTTGTGATATTAACTACCATAAACGGTTATAGCTTAATGCTTTGGATTTGTAAGAAAACGGTCTCCGTGGTCGAGGGGTCAGACTCGACCGAGAGGGTAGTTCCTTCAGTGGTCAGTTGATGTTGAGCTTGATGGCAACTGTCGCAAAGATGGAACTTGATGGAATGTTAGATGTTGTGGTTGGATTTATGATTGATTCTATTAACGTTGAGCTTATGTCTGTTGTCGATGAAGGAGTAGTTCCATCAGTTGTCATTGTTGATGTTACGGTTAAGCTTGCTGGAATATCAGTTATTGACAAAACGGCGGAAATTGAAGGGAAGTCAGAAGTGATAATTGGATTTGTTGTTGATAATGTTAAAGAACTTGAACGGATGTCAGATGTTGTGGTTAAATGCGTTGTTATTTCTGTTAACGTCGAGCTTTTTATTGTTGATGTAACGGTTGAGCTTGAAGGAATGTCAGTTCTTGACACAATGGTGGAACTTGAAGGAAAGTCAGATGTGATGATTCGATTTGTGGTTGATACTGTTGAGCTTATATCTATTCTGTTGTCGAGAGGATGGCGTGATCGAATCGGTGTACGCAAATAAATTTTATTTGATTTATTTGTGTTATTTGAAACCCTTTGCTTCCCGACGGTACAAATTTGTCATCGTCTATAAAATTCATTGTATCTTCTATCCCAAAAACATTTCCTTATTTATTATTATACAATACGTGATAATGATTCTTTGAAAATAAATCTAAAACCGTTAATTTTCAGCGCCCTAGAACCTTAGACATTCACTGGCATCTTTCTTGTTTTTGAACTAGAGCTGAACTTGAAAAACTTTAAAGGAACGTGTTATTAAGTTTATTCAACATTGGATTCTAATTAGCTTTTTGCCAGCTGATGCGATGTAGATAGTCTGGCAAGTCAGCAAAATTCAGGGAATGAAAACTTCAACAATAACTGCTTCAACCCTTTCGGAGTTTTGAAGTTACTTATATATTATTTATTTACACCCTAGTAGGCCTTTACATGAACAGTTAACAATTGATTGTATTTAATTATAACATCATAAATATGGTTGTACTAGAAAACATCATATATGTAGATAAATTTAATAAAATTTTGTGCAACTTAGCAAAATATTAATATAATGATTAATATTGAATGATAATAATATAAATAAATGAAAACAAATAACTTTGTGTACACCACTATTAAAAAAAACAAAATTATTTGTTTCTTCAAAATTCGCAAATTCGTGGCGTCATTAATTTAATGAAAACAAATAACTTTGTGTGCACCACTATTTAAGTAACAATATTAACTTATTATCCTGACGAAGAAAACATAGTTTTTGAAACATGTTGATATTGTTAATTAAATAGTGGTGTACACAAAGTTATTTGTTTTCATTAAATTAAAGTTATTTGTTTTCATTTATTAATAATGATGACGCGACAAAGTGAATTTGCGAAGTTTGAAGAAGATAATAATATATTTTTGTTATTTATTTTTGGGGTGTTATACCGTATTGCGCTACACCCTTCTTTAGCCAACGTTTGGGACAGCGCTACAGTGTACATCATCAGGGCAGATGAGCTGATGATGGACACTGTAACGCTGTCCGAAAAGTTGGCTAAAGAAGGAGGTAGTGCAACACGGCATAACACCCCAAAAATAAATAACAAAAATACTTTTGGCCGTGAAAACCTAAAATCGTACCCAATAATAATATAAGTCTGAAATAGTAATTAAAATAAAATTAACATAGAAAAGCAAATCTGTGCATCCACGCTTACAACATTGAGTATGTGTGTTCAAAAACAATAAATAAAATTATTATTTACTCGTTAGGAGATAGAATAATATAGCAGAGATTAAAAAAAAATTGTATCAATAAAAAACCTTTCAAAATCAAAAATAGAAATATTAACGAAAAACTAATGCAATTTAGCAAAATAATAATAGTTTGCTTAATATAGAAATTAAATAATAAAATCTGACTTAGAGTGTAATGCATAAAAACTAGTATTAAAGATTTTAATAAAACTACCGATCACGAGCAGTTCGGATGAAATCTTCAGGGGAATCCGCGTTTTGGATAATATGCCACTTTATGCCAAAAACATACTAGCATACCTCTTCAAACACAGAACTTCTTTTGGAAATATCCATACTGCACGATGTACTAGAACCAAAGTGCATAATCTCCTACATTATCATTCTGCTAAAATAATGTTTGGCCAAAGAAATGTTAGATACTTTGCAACAAAGCTATACAATCCGCTGGCCGTAAGACAAAACAAAACTTAGCTTAAATGTAAATCAGACATTTGGATCATCAGCCAAGACAGATCTACCATCAAAGATTTTATCAAAACAAATTTATAAGAATGTATTTTTTCAATGATGATTGTCTGTTATTTTGATTGCAATATTGTGTTGTTATTTATATGTTACTAATATTTTAAAGCGCCTGCTCTCAACACGGGATTCCTAATGAGACAGGCATAGCACATCACTAATTGCAAGTCTAGAATAAATAAAGATGAATATTAAAAAAATTGAAAAGGTGTATGCATTCAATTATTTGTGTGTATGTATGTGTTATACAGGGTGCGGCTGCATAACTTCCTTTTTTCAAAACTTAATAAAACCCATTGTATGAATCAGAATTTTTTTACTTGTTATTTATTATGTAGGCACAGACCGAAAATTTTTGTTTTACTTAGTTTTTGAAGATCAAATCAGGTAGGTGACGTACCCCATTTTCCACTGTGTAAACCGATTTCTGGCGTTAGTCACGACTCTTGCCAGCATATCAGGCGCTATCCTGGCAATTTCTTCCTAGATGTTGGTCTTCAAATCTTGTATGGTTCTTGGACGGTTCACATAAACACGGGATTTCAAAAAACCCATAGAAAAAAATCACACGGGGACAAATGGGCCGGCCATTCCAAATTGCCCCTAATTGAGATGAGACGCTCTTGGAACAAAACATGATCACAGAACATCCGTTCAAAAAGTAGGCCTCAACGGCAAACGCACACTCCTCAATGTTCCAATGCATGATGACGACTAAACTGTTGGGACAAAACTTTATGCGAGAGGTCCTGGGTTCGAGTCCCAGAGGTGCCAATGTCTTTTTCTGATTTTCAGTTTCCAGATTTTCGATTGAGTTTCGCTTACATTGTCTTCATTTAATTAAACAAAACTTTATAGTTCCGCTTCTCGAACGAGATCACTAGAACTCCGCTACGACATCGACCGACCGAATGGCGCGCATTTTAAAAAGGAAAATATGCTGCCACACGCTGTATTTCACCACTTTTTTGATCTAGGAAAAGATTGTAACACAATACATTTAAAAAATTGAAAAGTCAAATTTTTAATGTGTTTTGTGTCTTCTAAAGATTAATTAAGAAAGAAAAAAGAATATTTATTTGGTTTTTTGGTATTAATTATGTAATATGATAAAAACCTTTTTAGATTAGCATTTAATACACGAATGAGTCGTGAGTCTCTAGACAATACTATGTTGAGGTTTCATAAATTTAAACTAACCATTTAGTTAAATTTATGCATCGACCCCATATCAACACCCACTGTCAAATGCCTCTCTTTAACCGCAGTAGTTATTTGCGATGGTTTCTCTTTCGGTGTCTGATCATTTAATTCTAACTAAGCCTGAAATTATATTTCATTCCGTCGGAGGTTGGTAACATTGGCACGAATAACAATAACAACCACATTAGTTCCAGGGTTCCTACCACGCAATTCGTAACAAAAGCGCTATCTTATAATGGTTACCATGCAATTTACTTAGATGAATAATATACATAATAGTTATGAAACATTTAGTTTTTTGACGGCCGGCGGTCGCGGGATCGCATCGCGGCGTGGCAAATAAATTTTATTTAATTAATTTGTGTTATTTCACAATTTATTCATTTAAAATAATATATATTATATTTGCGACACGTTCCAGAGTGGAAGATGCTATCAGTATCGCCATGGTGTAAGACCACCATTCAGAATTGAAACGTTGCTTGAAATGGCTTTAGCCGTATTAAGTGACAAGATCTGAATAGCCAGGTACTTCCCGACCTTCTTCTTCCCTATCTCCTCCCCTCCCTACTACCATCAGCCTCACAACATACCCCAATAATTGAAAAATTGGTTATTGGAAAAAGAATATTTATTTTGATATTTATGATAAAATTTATGAAAAAATGTTTAAACTGTAGATAAAAGATGTAAATTATAACTTTAAATATATATCTAAGTGAATTATAAGCACCTGCTGTCAAGCCAATTGAAATTGACTTAGCGGGACTTGTTTTGTTGATTTATAAAATAAATAAACTAATAAAAAAAATAAAAAAATAAAATAAAAATTGGGGATGCCATAGTCTCACTGGCTCCAAACAGGAGCAGTTGCGACTCTTGTGCGGTATTCATATTAAAAAAAAAAAACATTATTTACTAATGATAAATTCCTAGTAGTTGCGCTTTTTTCAAATGTCTTTTAAAACAACAAAAAAATAATAATAATTGTAATAATAAAATTCCCAGGAACTGAAGTCGACAGCTCCAGCAATCGATCCAATACCGATTTGATAATACCGACTTTTATTGTTTATATTAACTGCATTAATGTCATTGAATTTCAGAGAAATGCATATAGTCCGCGTGGCTACCAAAATATGAAAAAATATTAAAGCATTGCCATATTGAGTCTATCTGCAGATTTCAGCTCAATCGTATGTAGGGAAGTGGGTTAATATTTATTTGCAGTCAAACAAAAAAGAATCGAAATTTAAATGTATTTATTTAAATCCCAAAAAGTTAGATCTCCAAAAATATTGAGTAAATATTTAAACCCCTACATGATAATTATTTATCATTAATTTTTACACAACATATAGAGATATAGGCGACAGCAGGAAAAAGCTGGATGGCAATGTGGAAGATTTGAAGCATTTCGTACTTATCCTCTGAAGCTCAATGGTGATTTAGAACTGCATCACCTGAAAGAACGTGTTTTTCGCTAAAATATTGTTTTATTCTATCCGTCCTTTGACGTAGATTCATTTCCGATGGGTGAAGCTAAGCGCACCGTCTGAGAATCATCATTTTGTTTGGAACCCCAGCAGACATCTCCAAATGGTCAAAAATACAAATCTACCAAAAATACGGCATGGCCGTGCGCCATGTAGAAGATACGACGAGCATCGAAAACATCCAAAGGATTCCGAGGAAAAGGCTTTAGCGAATTAATTATTCTTAGGATAGCAATATTTCAAACGTTTTTATAATATCTACTGTGCGGGTAATTCTACAACAAAAGTATCTGGTCCCGGCAACTTTTCTATTCCAAGCCGATTTATTTACAAAAAAATATTTTTAATTGATTTATATTCCCCGTAATTATAAAGTGAATCTAAGTTAGCGTTTAAGGCGATGCATTACTAAGTAAAAGTAATTAAGTATGAGACCGATACAAACTGAAAACGAACTTAAAGTTCAAAATCTACTTACAAACCCCTTTTCGGTTGTGATTTTATTGAATAATGTGGAAAATGATCGTAAAAAAATTAAATATTTGTTCCCGAACTTCGCAAAATAAAATTAAACACGCTGTTTGGTGACGTTTTATTTTGAATAAATCAAAACGGGAATTTAAATTTTACCGCCATCTATATAGAGGTGTTATTGTTAGTGGCGTGTTCCCGAATTTTACTTGATATGGTGTGACGCATTTTAAGTAACGCAATGTATATTAAATAAAAAACCTATTTACGCTCGGAATTGAACCACACACAGTATCTGGTCAAATCATCTCAAAGTATTCTGCGTAGACTAGGCAACTAAGGAGGAAAAAAATAATATGGTTGAATATCTCACTCAATCCGTTCGAAATATTTAGTATGCTAGTGAATTTTCTGATAATTGTTTTATTTTAATTACCGTCTGTACCTGTGTTTTAATCTTAATAAAAAAAAAAAAAATGCCTTTAATTTTATTTGTTTGTATTTTAACAAAATTCAAATTCCGTTACGAAAAATATGAGTCTAGTTTTTGCACTGTTAATTAGTGGTGGAATTCCATTGTATTATAATTGAGATTAAAATACTTTTGCACTTTTTTCCACTAATTTATTTACACCAGGACCGGTTTCATCCTACTACGGACATTTTCAGACTGGTAGTTGAAATTCTTATGCTATGGCATTTATACAAACTTAAGCAGGGGTACACAACATTGCCTCTATATAATGAACGTTTCTATAAAGGTATTAAAAGTTAAATTAACAAAATATTTAAGGTATTAAAAGTTAAATTAACAAAATATTTAAGGTATTAAAAGTTAAATTAACAAAATAGAAACATTCATTATATAGAGACAATGTTGTGTACCCCTGCGTAAGTTTGTATAAATGCCAATGCATAAGAATTTCAACTACCAGTCTGAAAATGTCCGTAGTAGGATGAAACCGGTCCTGGTGTAAATAAATTAGTGGAAAAAAGTGCAAAAGTGTTTTAATCTCAATTATAATACGAAAAATATATTAAAAGTCAGCCAAATTATTCTTTTCGTTATCGAATAAAAAAAAATACTTCGTATCTCAAAGAGTTAAGGGTTTTTGTAGTAAATTTGTAAATTATCGTAGATGGTGGTAATCGTATGGCAGAATCATAAATTCGACTCTCTTTACATAAATCACGATTATTTCACGTTGATAAAATTTTCTCGAATCTTTCAGATAATAAATCTGTAATCATAATAATATGGTTTCATAGAAATTGCTGACCTTCATGGAGGGAAAAAAGGAACATAAATATATCTATTTTAGGTGATCAAACAAATGGTTAGTTTGATAACCTATTCCACATTTCAAAGAGTTTTCTATATCAGCACTAGAACTTCTGAATTTAAATGATAATTAGGTTTCACCTTTATCTTTGATTGTACTACTATTATCGAAAACCATATTTTTTAACTTTAATTAAATAAAAACCAATCACTTGTAAAACACCACTATTTAATCAAAATTATCTACATGTTTCAAAAACAAAGGTTTCTTCGTCAGGATAAGATTAACATTAAAAAAATAACAAAATGTAAACAATATAGACATACGAGAACTATATGCAAAATAGGGGATGATGATTAATTACTCAAAAGTATCATAAAACAATTATATAAAATGAAATATAAAATTTATTTTAGAATATGTAAAAATTGCATTTATGGATTAAAAACTTTTTAAATAAACAAAAATAATAAAGAGGTATAAATATATTATCATGAGTGTAAGTAATAATTTATGTTTCTTATTAATACATCTTGATTATTTTCAAAGTTTTTAACATTTAAATGCACTTTTTACATAATATTCAAAAATAATAATTATTTTTCATTTTATAAAACCGTTTTTTTATGATACATATATTTACTTTTTACAATATTTTTGTTAATAGTTCCTTATTTGGTTTTTGTTATTTTTATTATTATCTTATCCTGACAAAGAAACTTTTGGTTTTGAAACATGTAGATAATTTTGATTGAATAGTGCTGTTTTACTTGTTTTAATTTAAATTGTCTTTGCTTCAAAGCTTACATTTTCCAACAATGACAATCAGTGGTGAAAACTATAAACGTACAAACAAAAACGTTATTGATAATAAATACACCTTTTTATATACTCAATGATATTGTTATTCTATTTATAAAAAAACGGTTTATTTATATACCAGTTCAGCCGTGTAATTAATTATTACGCGTGGCAGCTGTTTCGCCTTCTGAAGGCATTATAAAACTATATAGAAATAAGATCTACAATAAAAAAATAAAATTAAACTTCATGACGATGAATACATACTCAATTTAAAAAAATGTATTTGAAGAATCCCCTTTTCTGTTGTCAATTAAGCACCAATCACTTCTAATGTGAAATGCGAAATAAATATTAATGACTTTTTTGTGAGCACTTGAGATAACATTCTGGGTCATAACCACCACGGTATTGAGATAAAATTCTGAAAACTTTACTCCACATAAAATAATTGTTTCTTATAATAGAAAAACCTATAAATATGTGGCCGCCCACTCGCTCCGTTATTACGAGCACTTCCACATTCCTGCAATTCGCCGCTCAATTTTCAAAAATAAAACTTTTTAGAATATGTACAGCAAACTATCGATTAATAATGATTTGTCTCACGGCATTGCTAAGTGAAATCCAATATATCACCGCGACTTTTAAATAAAAACCAGAAACGTTTAATATCCTTTCCCACAAAATTTATTGTACGGTCCACAAAATATGAATGAGTTTTTTTTAAAGCTCTAAAAACTTCATCGCTTTAATACAGACATTAAACTTATTTAGTAGATACGTGAAATTATCCTCGCTCCCATTTTATTCTATTTTCTATTATTCCAATAACAATCTTAATGTCTAAATATGACACAAAAAAATAAGACAATGCTGCTCGGAAAAATAATTTTCTCAATGTTTCAAACTAAATTGCCAACTAAAGTCTATTTCAACAGTCGTAAAAAGACGGATCTTCTTGTAATAAAATGAAAATAATAGTGAATTACTTACTTAAGTCGAGCATTGAAAGCTTCACTAGTACGGAAATAAATACACAAAAGAGTACAACAATAGGATACTTACATGAAATCATTGAAGATCTGTTCACTTCAATAGTAATTGTTAAATCGTTTATATTGTCGCGCACTGCGGCTGTAGCTCTCTGGCTCTTTGGAGACTTGTGAGCCGTTAATAAGCTGACAGGTAGAACAAACAATTACTCGTAAATTGGGCCCGCGCGTAAAACGTACCAGCTAGTTCACGGATAATACTTCACGGATCACGTATGACATATCTCCGAATTCACGTCACAAACTGTTCCCGGGGGAATACATAATGTCTTCATATTGAATTCTGTAGTGTTCAGCCACCCATCGGAATGATATTTATTTGTTTTCCAGCGGAAAACAGATCGTAAATCTTTTTTGAGTGTCCAACCGCCGTGTTGTGGTTTCGGCGCCGATGATTTTCGGGGAATAATGATTTCCACGCCTTGGAAATATAACCAGCGTATTTGTGTATCGGAAGAAGATCTCTTTCGCTGTTGATGTTGTATCTGCAAGCGGAAAATGAAATTCACGTTAGACGAACACTCTCATTTATATCGACTTGAAACACAATGTGGGAAATATCGCTTCCGCGCTTTTCTTTATGGAAGCTTGTTTATTTATCTAAGTTTATATTGTGGGCTTTTAAAACATTCCAGAAAAAACTTAATTATGATGTTATAAAGTCATTGATTACTGTAAATAATCATTTTCCCACATAATCCGTTATTTTAAAAGCGTTATTAAAATATTAATAATGCAAGGCAAAATCAGTAGACTATTCCAGATAGCTTAAAATTATATTTATATAGCATAGTAAAATTATCGAATCAAAAATAAATTATTGTTTTTAAAATAATACTGAAATAATAAAACCACGGCAAAAACATAATTATTTGCAAAAAATTTTTTCAACTTAAGAAGTTCTTGTATCTTAACAAAAATGCTGTGTAAAAAGTTAATGTAACCAAGTCTTCATTTTATTTAAATAATTACAAAACAGTTCAAGGAGAAAATATGATGTTTTAGAAAGAAAATCTCAAGAAAACTTACATTTACGAGATATTCTAAAAATTAGAACTTTGTCAAAAACCTAAAAGATTATAACGTTTCTGAAGCCTGTTATGCAATTTAAACCTTCGCGCAGATTTTTACGTGCATAATTTATTTAGTGAAAAAGTTTTCCCGCTCTTTGAACAGTTAACTGGATGAAAATGTATCGGAAACGCCGGCTCGAGTCGGGGAACCGCTTGACGGGCGACCGCGCGGCGTGCCGGCTGGCTGCCTATTGGAGAGGAACAGCGAACTGCGAACTGCGAACACTGAAAAGTCACTAGCCAGCTTCATAGCGGCTAACTGCTCGCTGCGATGCCGAACTTGAAGAGCCGGCTCACTACTGACTCGTACAATCCTTATTCCGACGACCGGAGCTTTCCACGCTTCGAAACCAGCAAAGCGAACACCCTTCGTCGAAACGGCTTTCACAAAAGTCAAGCATTTTTGGAAACAAGGCACAGAGTTTATCACGTTTTCAGTTTACTTTGCAAGGATTGCGGAGTATAGATTTCGTCTCTCGACAACTATGATAGTTTTATTTACCCAGCGCGTGCAAAATAAAAGAAATAACCCTTTAATCACAATTTTATTTTAAAAACAACCTAAGCAACTTTGCCTAACAACCTACCAACAATGTAAAACTTATATTTTACTATAAATTCAAATTACTGAAAATTCCTGATAGAATTCCGTTATAACAATATAAAAGAACACATATAAAATAATGTAATAATATGTACAACTTAATAATATAACAGTAATATAAAACTTATTTCCACTTTATTTTTTTACCGTAACCAGTTTCAGCTTGTTAAAGACTGGTATAAATTATTCTTTATCTAGTGTTTATGTACATAATATATGGCGGAGGGGTAGGAGGTGGTCTACAATAATTTTATCAAATTTTTATTGTTTTTCCATATTTGTTGCCATGTCATCTTTTACGATTAGATTTTTAATGTGTATTACTCTCCCCCATATGTTATGTTTATAAAATCTAGATTAAGAATAATTTGTACCAGCCTGAAGATGGCTTTAATTTGATAATTAAAAACATGCCAGATAATATCCAACCAGCTTTTTACGCCAATAACAAATTAAAAAATTATATATTAAATAACAAGGACAAAGGTGTGTTTTTGAACTAATCTGGGGTTTATAAATTAATTTGTAATGATTGTAATTTTTTATATTGGGAAAACTTCTAGAAATTTTAACATTAGAGTTAAGGAACATCTAAGATGTTTAAATAATAATAATTATTCAGAATTTGCAAACCACATTTTGGAAACAGGTCATTCTTTTGATATTAATAAAGGTTTAAAAATTTTACACTCTAACACAACGGGTATACAATTAGATAATTTAGAAATTTTAGAAATTAGAAAAAGTGTTAATAGTAAATTAAATATTATAAATAACCAAACGTTTTTTAAAAATAGCCATGTTTTAAATTTATTTTCGTGTTAATACTTATATTTATAATAATTTATTTTGTTATTTAGACTTCTTGTTTTGTTTAAAAAAAAAAAAAAAATTTATTATGTTAATGTAATTTTTTACAGATTCAAAAATAATTTTTATATTTTATTTTATATAATTGTTTTTTATGATATATTTTAGGTAATTAATCACCTCTCCTTTCTAATATTTTGTCTATGTTCTAATTAGTCTATACTTGTTTGTCTTTTGTTATTTTTTATTAACTTATTATCCTGACGAAGAAAACATAGTTTTCGAAACATGTTGATATTGTTAATTAAATAGTGGTTGTTACACAAAGTAATTGTTTTTCATTATTATATATTGTTCCCTTTAACTACGCATAGATCATACGTATAAATATTTTTTGTGTTACAATATGATTACCACGATAGATTTGTGCCCGTATTACGATAGTCGAGAATACGTTTTACATTGCAATGCATACTTATATTATGCAGATTAACAAAATTAAAAATTTAAATTCAAATGCAGATCAACAAAACTAAAATTAGTCTATAAAAGTTAATAAAACACTATCATAATGAAATGACATTGTGAAAATCGGATATATGAAAAAAGTTAAATTAAAAATACTTAAGGAGGTATGACGACCTCCGGGGTCGAGGGGTTTTCTCTCGACTATCAAGCCGGGGGTCGCGGGTTCAAATCCCGGCGTGCGCTTGTAAATTTGATATGATTAATTAATATAAGTAATCATTTAAAAATAATATATAGTATATTCGCGGCCCATTTGGGAGGCGGAAATGGGTACCGCCGCCCCGGGAACCTTTATTGGATAACCAACACCTCTGCCATAGGTCACCCCAAGTGGTTCACTACGTTTGGTGATTTAGCAGGGGTGCCCGGGTTAATGGGGTGAGGTTTGTCTAGGTCTTGGAGGCGGATGACCAGGACACACTGAACCCCAGATTCCTACCCACCCCTTAAGCCCTTTTCCTTCCCAGAACTCTCCTTCCCTGCCTTTCTTTAAAAAACCCTCCACACAGCATCCCCAAAGATGACATAGGCCCTATGGGAAATCACTTTCCTCAGGGCCTCCTGTGTGGAGCTCACGTAAAAAAAAAAAAAAAAAAAACGTTTCATAGTAAAATATTGTCAAGTAACGGAGGATACACCCTGGTGTAAGACCACCATTCAGAATTGAAAAGTTGTTTGTAATGCCATAAGCTGTGTTTGGTGACCAGATATTAATAGCCAAGTACTCCCCAATTTTTTTCTCCATCTCCTTCTCATCCCCACAGCCTTCAGCTTCACAATTTAATCATTTTTTTTTATGCCATAGTATCTTTGGCTCCAGACGGTTGGGAGCAGTTGGGACTCCTGCGCTGTTTTCATATTTAAAAAAAAAATATAGAAGCACTTTAAATTGCTAAATCGAAGACTTTAACCATAATCGATATCAAGAGTTTTTAATAAAAATTGTAGGAAATTAAAAAGGAAAAATGAATGGTGAGAGAATTTTAAGAAATCTCAATCAAAATCTTAAGAAGCTCGTCCCATTTCAGATATCCTACGTTGAAAACGTGATAATGTATTATTTGACTTGATATCGGCATCCAATCAATCTGTCTATTATTTATATACTGGGTGTTAAGGGACGTAGTTTACTTACTTTAAGCAGTGATTCCTGACGTTATTTGGAGTAAAAAAATTAAATAAAATTTTGGTCTCCGGTGACATTTTTCTACAAAAACATAAAAATTCAAGGTGTTGGATAGTTGGAGGCGGGGTTAGGGGTTGGTCGGTTACTCGGCTGAGTGACCAGTGACGACATGTGGAAGATTTTGTTTTTTGTTTGATTTTGAAAAAAAAAAAAATTGAAAAAAAAAAAACTGTCATCAAAAAAGTTACCGGAGACCGAAATTTCTTTTACATTTTTTACTCCAAATAATGTCAGAAATCACTAGTCGAAGTGAGTCAAGTACGTCCCTTAATATCCTGTACATAAAAATCGTAATGTACTTCGGGGTATATGAGTTTGGAATATTGCTATATTAAGCATATGAAGTGTTTAAAACTTTCAAAATACCTTCTTTCCGTCCTCGCCCACGGTTCTGGATTATTAAAACCACATGACAATACACCTGAAAAGATTTTAATCATAACAAAACTCTTACGAAACTGTCAAAAATGTCACTCCATCACAACACAAGCAACATTTTCGGCTCTCTGTGGTGGTGGTAGGAGATTTTCAAATGCTATGACTCATTCAATATTAACTTTTTAACTCATTCAATATTAACCTTTGAAAATTAACATTTAAAATCCTATAAATAAGTCGCCTAACAGTGGATTGAGCCACAGTTTGAAAATTGTCTTGTAAACCAAAACAGCTGTTACTAAAATACTTGCAGAACTTGATAATAAAACTATCAATTTTAATTTTAATTAAGTGTCTACTTTATTTTAGATTATTATTATTTCAATCGATTAAAGTCTGAATTTAATGGCCATAACAGACATAATTTTAAAATAATATAAATCTTTTGGAACTTTTTTCAAAAGTAAACCTTTTAAAAAGTATTTTTTAATGATGAACTTAGGTCTGATTGTGTCCCTAATATGTAATTTAATTTATAAATAACTAGCTGAGTTACCCGGCTTTGCTCAGGACAACATTCGAGAGTGTTCTGGAATGTTCCACAATGATGTTCCCGATTCCCTATTCCCGAACATTCCACAACGTACCCCGCCACTCCTTCCAAAATTTTCTAGAGCTCTATCGAACCTTCTAGAACTTTCCGGAAGACTTTTCTAGAAATTTCAAGAGGGCGAAACTTCCAGCCTATTTTTTCAGCCTTTAAATCATCAAAAGCACGCCCTTTAGGTAAAAACGGGACCCCTCATATGTTTATAACGCAAATAAGAAATTTCTGAAACGGCTTGTTCAAATGACTCTTGTTCAAAAATTTTAGTACGAGTGAGTAATAAAAAAAAAAACAATGTAAACCTCACTATTTCCAATTTAAACCAGTGATGAGGAAGTTATTAATAAATCAATTTAGCAGTTATTTGAAACTTTCTCCACATTTATTGCTACAATATACCAAGTTCTGTACAATTTCAAACGTTTGACGCTTTTCACACCGAATTTAATGTTATATATTACTTCTCTAGAAGCAGCATCTCTTGAACAAAGAATAAACGGGACCATATTTAAAGTGGTTCTGTTGATCGTGAATACGTGATATATTCTATTATATCGTCTTCGTTTCTTGGCAAATGTCATAAGGTGACAATTTGAGAAATTCGTGAAAATTCAAGATAATAAAAAACCAAATTGAAATGTAGAGATGTGCCTATTCTTATAAAACTCAAACCTTTCATTTACCATGTGAAATGATTTCGGTGAAGGGATTTAACCGAAAATGAAATGTCATTTCACAAGTTTCTGATTCACAAGATCACTCCAAGCTTCAAAGTGAATACTCGTCTTAAATTTAAACGATGGATTCAGCCTTCAGAAATTTAATGTTTTCCCTTAATTGTGATAGGAAGGCATCAGATGAAACCAAAGAAACGAGAAGTTCCCCTCTCAATAAGGGTAATTTTTTAAGCTATCATTAAAATATTAAAATAATAATTTCCAAAATAAAAATCCATCCCTATTGAGTTCTTCTTTAATAAATTATAGTATGTTATAATAAGTATATTATGTTGCCATACGCAGCCCAAAAGTCTTTAATTCTTCCAAATTAAATAAAAAAAAATCGATCTTGAAAATTGCAAATTTTTTTTTTTTTTTTTTACATTAACTCCACACAGGAGGCCCTGAGGAAAAAATAATTTCCCTCAGGGCCTATGTCATCTTTGAGGATGCTGTGTGGAGGGTGTTTTTGAGGAGAGGAAGGAGTGAACATGGGTCTTGAAGAGACCCATATTGTAGGAGGGAGGAAACACAGAGGCCGGCAAATCGTTCCACAGCCGAGCTGTTGAACTCAAGAACGAGTCGTAGAAACGACCCGTTCTCATGTGACTAATGTCAACCGTGTACAAATGTTGAGCGCGCGTTTGGCGTGTTTCCTGACTATGCACCGGTGCCGAGGGGATCAATGACGCTAGTTCCTCGGAGCATCTTCCATTGTAATACCGGTAGAACAAGGACAGCATTCCCACCTGGCGCCTGTGCTCTAAAGATTGCAATCCGTTAGTTAAATTAGGAGAATCTATCAAACGGACCGCCCGTTTCTGCACAGAGTCAAGGGTTTTTTTCAGGTATTTTGGGGCTCCAGACCAGAGGTGGCTGCCAAATTCAACCGTGGGGCGCACTTGCGATTTGTACAGGGCTAGCAGTTGTGTACTATTAAAGTATCTGCGTGCCCTGTACAGTATGCCCAGTTTCTGAGAGGCTAACTTAACTCTGGCCTCGATGGAGCCCCCGTACCTGAGCTGGTCACTTAGAGTTACACCAAGCATATCAATGGAAGGCCTGTTCGGGAGAATGCTTCCGTTGAAGGAGACTAAGGAGGCTTTGCGTGAATCAAACATTTAACATTCTAATTATAAGATCTCTATTGCTTTATATATTTTGTTTTATTTCTAAATATGTTTGTAGCTAATTTAATGCACTGTAACTATTGCAATAGATAGAATATCAAATTTTCTGTCAGCATTATTTTTGTCTTTCAAAAATACGATGTTTTAAATCTGTTTTTTTTATCAATCATTGGGCATTTTATTATAAGTTTGAATCTATGATCATTGATCATTAATAAACTCGCCGGTGTAGGTATTGTGTTACGTTTACTCGGTAAAAATAGTATTTATTAAACTCACACTTGATTTCACAACATTGCGTTTTGCTTCAAACCACAAAATATTTTTATAATTAAAGTGATTATTCGGGTTTGTTGGTCGTTTTTTGATTAGGCGGGTTGACTTGCAGAATGATGACAGTGTAGGTGGCTATGGCACCGACCAGAGAGTAGATGAAGGTGAAGTCAAAAGGGAAGAAGTTGCAGGCTGTAATGGTGAATTTTCTGCAGGACATGAGCTGGGAAAACCTGTCCAGGAGCTCTTCGCGGGCTGGATCTAGAAGTAAAAACAAAGCAAAACAGGAAATAAGAAATTCCAACGCTTCCCTCAAACCCTTACCTTACCTAATCTTTCTCTCCACAAAAAAACGAATATAAATTTTTTTTAAAAATTTATAATTAATCTCTAAAAATACATCAATATAATATAACATCTATTCTTCATTCAATGGTTCATTTCGAATATGCCTAAGTAAAGTGGGCAGGGCAAAGATAATGTTGGGTTCTGATCTATTCTGTGAGTCTCTATCATCAATTTATTCGACGAGTGTTGAAGTTGATTCAATTTGGGGTTTCTATTCTATCGAAAAGCTTGTTTTAACCGATCTATTTCATAGACTCAATTGTTTTAATTTATTTTTTTAGACAGATTATTTGTTCAGTTACAGGATTTCTTATTTTGATATTCTCAACATTTGGTTAACACTTGAGTTAGTTGCATAAAAAAGTCATAAGGTTATTTAGAGATTAATTAAATATATCCGCTGTTTCAGAATTTGTATTCAATGGCACCATTCCTCTTGTCATGCTATGCTGTACTAGAACAACTTTTCTGCAATGTGGTATCTTAACAAGTCGTAGCGATGACTGCTGCTGTAGTTTTTCGGCACGTCTATGCCAAGAGGAATCGGCTATCAACAGGGTTATGAATTATGTTAGAACTAACTATCGCAAGGTTTGGAGAACAGTTTGGTTTTCTAGGTTAAATCTATTTAGCCCAAAACTGGTATTCGAATACCATAATACAGACATGTGCCTGGCGGTAGTCGAAAAGCGTGTAAAAAGCTGTAAACAAAACTTATTTTATGAATAAAGAAATAAAATGTGGCCTCAAACGTACGCTGTAGTAAAAAATTACGGTCTTCTGAGAGGGGTGTTATTATCATTATTTCACATTTTTTAATAATAAATCCTAATTTGTTTTTTCCGACCATTCTGCTACAACATAAAGGTCAGATTGCATTTGTAAGCAGTCTTGGTAAGAAATTTCGTAAGAAACTATTTTTTTTTTTTTAAAGAAAGACAAACATTCCCGGGTTACGAAAATAACCCAACAATGTTTGAAAATCTCCTACTACCGCCACAGAAAGCCGAAAATGTTGCTTGTGTTGTGATGGAGGACTTAGCCAGTCGAGGAATCGAACACGGGACGCCCGGGTGGGACCCAAACGCAATGCCCACTCAACCACTGACCAGTCATAAGAAGTATTTCCATCAGAAGTTTAAGGTCATCCGAAAATAAAAGACAACTGCAATATTTGACCCGGGACGCCGCGGACTTCAGCTAGTATTAATATTTTTCAAAAGATGATGTCACAAACGGACCGCCCGTTTCTGCACAGAGTCAAGGGTTTTTTTCAGGTATTTTGGGGCTCCAGACCAGAGGTGGCTGCCAAATTCAACCGTGGGGCGCACTTGCGATTTGTACAGGGCTAGCAGTTGTGTACTATTAAAGTATCTGCGTGCCCTGTACAGTATGCCCAGTTTCTGAGAGGCTAACTTAACTCTGGCCTCGATGGAGCCCCCGTACCTGAGCTGGTCACTTAGAGTTACACCAAGCATATCAATGGAAGGCCAATAATTTGAGATAGATAAAAACGCACTCTATCTTAATTTAATATTGATTCTCTGAATATTTAAAATTTATAATTCGATGAAACAAAATATTTTTTGGTTTTAATGTGCATAATAAACAAACAAATTTTAAGACCCTATGTTTAATGATACGTTTCGTAAAATATTTAAATAATTTGAATTCTATGATGGATTAGACCAAAATAATGCTAAAATAAAAAAGAGAATACGTGATTTTTTGAGCGAGAGCACTTTGGGGCAGTGCTCGAAAACGCCCTTTATTCAGGGGGCGTTTTACGGAGAAATTTGAATGTGGCATGGAAAGTTATAAAAACACATTTTTTTAACTACATTACATATGTAGACTTTATTATTTATATATTTTATATAAACAAATTAAAATAAAATATTTTTATTTTTTTTTATCTGACATATTTGAGTCGTCACCAATATCACCATCACCATCATTATCTCTTCCATAATCAAGATCATCATGATCATAATCATCACTACCAGCATCATCAACCGGCTGTAATTAATGTAATGGTCTCATAGAAATCGTTGTGTCAAGGCTCTTGACAGGCAATCCGAAAGTCGCGGGATTGAATCCATTTTATTCGTGTTATTTTACAATTAACTCATTTAAAATAAAGTAAAGTATACGCGGCACACAGGGATGAGATCAAAAGCGACGTGTGATTGAAAAACATTTATTTTATTTTTGACAAAAAAAAAATCTCATCGGACAGCAAAATGAGGTGTACATTTTTTACTCCAAAAATCCTCAGGAATCGCTGGTAAAAATCCTTCGGATGCGTGCTATTACACCCCGTATATTAATAACCTGCAAAATTACGGTGCTTTTCTCATCAGGAAAAGGTAATTTAAAAAAAGAAAACTCACGAAAAAGTAAAAACTAATTTTCGACAGTAAACGTATATCATAGTCGTATAGTTTATGCGAAAAGATCGATTTGAGTTTAATGGACGTTAGAACCCCGTCACAGTAAGGCAGCAAATTGCGTAGTTAACATCAAATTTCATCAATTCAGTATGAAAACCTAATTTGGATTACCGTTTTCATCTCCAGAGACGGGGCTGTCAGAACCTCCATCAAATATCACTTTCACAACATCAGAGCCCTCACGCTATGATTAATCAATGTCGAAATATTCAAAGCGATGCAATTTTTTTCTCCAACGCGTGCGAATTTTGCGTTGATAAAATGCAGTGGTTCGCAAAAAATAACCATGTGAAAGTGAAAAAAAAACATCTGAAAGCGATTCCATAAAAAAACAAAGGGAATAAAAACGATGCGGAAAGCAGACTGTCACCGCTCGAGCGATCGTTGATAATATGGAATTGACGAGATTGGCGTTCGTCGTTCCACCCACGATATCTTTCTTGATAAATTTCAATATTTGAAAACCTTGAATTCGGTTTAATAATTTCTAAAATCTTGTTATATCAATATTGCTTTCAACCTTTGCGGTAATTAAGCGCGTTGGGTAAAGTAGGTGGTGGACGCGCTGACTGAAGTAATCTAACTCTTAACCCGTGAAGTCTATTTGACAGCTTTAGGTGTCATGAAATGGTTGTATCTCCCTCACTATCATAGTGAAAAATATGATATAAACGGCGTTAGAAAGAAAAAAGACCACGCTTTATATTCAAATATTAAAACTAACCACAAAAGCAGTAAAATGTAAATCTTTAGGAAACCAAAATTTCGAATCGCATTTTGAAACTTTGGGAATCCTTAATAAATTATTTTTACATGGAACGACAGAAAAGTGAGTTAAAAATAACGTTTAACATACATTTGTCTAATAAAAAATGTTTTATTTTTTCATTTTTTTTCGTTATCTGTAATTTTAGTCAGAAAAAACATAAGGTGAGCTATTTTAAAAACTTTTTGTGTTTGCGTGCAAAATTTTTATATTTCAAAAATTATATGTTTAATTCAATTTTTAATATTTGAAAGCGTATTTCATCACCTTTCTAAAATAGTTTTTAGTTTTCGGATACGTTAAAAAATGTTCATTTGTTTGGATTTTAATGTAAAGTGGAATTGGGTATGATTTTAGTTTTTACGGCCAAAAGTATTTTTGGGGTGTTATGCCGTGTTGCGCTACCTCCTTCTTTAGCCAACTTTTCGGACAACATTACAATGTCCATCATCAGTGTCCATCATCATTTGCTCATCTGCCCTGATGATGGACACTGTAACGCTGTATGAAACGTTGGCTAAAGAAGGAGGTAGCGCAACACGGCATAATACCCAAAAAATAAATAACATAAAGTGAATTATTTTGACTCTCTGAAATAATACGGTCGAGATCTAAAGGGTTTTAAATAACACAATGTTGCAATTAGTGAAAACGTAGATGAGGAAGTAATAAAGTAAACATCATTTTAAAATATGATAAAACGCACAAACAATTTTGTAAAAGAATGATTTGTTGCATTATTAGTAATGTTTTTAATAAAAGTTTTTTGGGTAACTTCCTTTTTTATGCGGTTTTATGGGTTTAATTATTTTTTCCATGTGTTCTTAAAATGTTTCAATTTGCCTTTTCCTCAAATTCATATTACCGTTTTTATTGTTATCAAGCTTGATTTGATGAACACCGTTTTTTTTTTAAATTTAAACATACAATAATATTGTTATTCAAAATAAACAAAAAGTTTATTTGTTCTGTTGTGTAATTATAATTATGCGTGAGAGCTGTTTCGCCTTCTGAAGGCATTATCAGACAGATCGATAAAGCCTTCAGAAGGCGAAATACAGCAGAATTTGTTTATAAAAATTAAAAACGCAAAAAATAAACCCATTTATTTGTAAAAAGTTATCGGTAATCGGAAAAAAACCCTTTCTCACAATTATTATCGTGTAGTCAAAAACTCAATTTTTCCAAATATAACAAACTACTTATAGCAAAGACGATGCACCTCATATTCGAAAAAATGGTGAAAACCTACTTCAACTTATGTATGTATATCATTTCAGAAGGCTGTATCCTACTTATTTCAATAATGTACACTTTAATGTATCCGCTATAATGCAAATTTAAACGATTTGTGTATCCTTATCAGCTGCCATGTGGTGCTAATCAATGTATTCCGCGAGGTGGCCACTAAAGGCAAACAAATGATAATGATATTATCAAAGTGCACTTGCGTTGAATAAATACATTGAATTTGGATAAGTTTCGTCCTCGTATCGAGTCAACGAACTACCTCAAATACACAGGCTGTATCAGAATGTTTTCTTCTTTCAAAGGGGGTGTTAAAGGGGGATATCTAGGTCTGCCAGAAGTCTGAAGATGTTGCTCTGAGGACCTCACAATCCTGCCGGGGAACGAATGAAGCGGACATTTGTTGACCACATGTTCGGTGGTCTGCACCGCACCGCATTCACAAATCGTCGACTCTAAGCCCCGTCTATACATCATATATTATGGGCACAACGGCCATGCGAACACCTTATCCTATTGACGGCGAATCAGGGTTTGCGAGGCAATGAGAACCCAGGCTGTCTCTCAGCGGGGTCTTGTACGAGATGGTAATTTTTCACTCAAGCTTCCACCTATCTTCTGGGGTTAGAGGTGATCAGAGGAGTCTTTCTCCTTCTGTCCAGAAGGGTTTTTGCGACTTCAAGTGGCATGCCGGGTGAGCGACGACATCATCGTGCAAAGGTATTGCGCTTTTTTGCAGCGCCTTCTTGTATTCCTTCAGTGTTGCAATCTCTCGCCTGATATTTAGCGGGGTTATGTTTGCAAGTACGGGGAGCCAAGTGAGAGGAGTAGATTTTAAAGTTCTTAATTAATATTCTATAGCCTTGAGGTCAGAATTAAGGATCTCTTGGGCTGTGATGGCGATGTCATCTGCGGAGCACCACTCGCTCTAGGAGTTTGTACATGGTACTTAAAAGCGAGATGGGCCGGTAGTTGTTTGAATCCTCTGGTGGCTTATTGGGTTTGAGGATCGCAATAACTTTAGTTTTTTTCCAGATATTTGGAATTTCTCCAGTTTTAAAAATTTCAGTACATTGTTTTGCGATACATAGTTTTGTCCGTAGCCCTGCATATTTTCGAAAGTCTGGAAGAACTCCGTCGCATCCAGCTGCTTTCCCAGCTTTTGTTGAAGTGAGGGTGATGTCCACATCATCAGCTGTAACGGCGACCACATCGTCAGGGTTCACCGTCCATTTTAGCTGCGCCGCTTTCAGAGATTTTTTAATCTGGTGGCTTATGTTAGACATTGATGTCGTTTTTTAACTGCGGAGAAATTGGTGAGCAACAGCATTTAGAGACACTTTGGGGGTTGTCTTAAATGAGTAATTTGCAGCTCCGAGCCGCCTGAGTATTTGCCACGCTTCTTTGCTCGAGTGTTCGAAACTCATTTTTTCCATTAGTTCATTGCACCTGTTCATGCGCCTGTCATCCAGAGACTGGAGAAAATCAGAAGCAGTGTCTGAGTCATTGTTCTTCTTGAATTCAGCTAGAAAGCGCTTGCTTTCTGAGCTCCATGTTGGGATAAACACTTTTCTGTAGCCTCTAGGAATGAATTTCTTCGCAGCTAGAACCTACCCAGTAGACTTCAGCCGGCAAATCCTGAGTTAAAAATGTGTGTTGCATTTTCAGCTTCGGTGTTTTATATATTTATTTTAAATGGCATTTAAAAAAGTCTGGATTTTAAGTTAGAGAGTGAATATTGTACCAGAGGTATCGTAGTTTTCACACGTCAAATCCAATTACTTCAAAAATAATAGTCATGGAATGTTTTATTAGTCTCCCAAACATTACAAAAAGCGTAATGAAATAGTACACATTCCAATAAGCACTTATTGAAATTTCACTAGGCAATGAATTTTAATACCCCACTCGCGTTCCTTACCCCAAATAAATACCCCGAATATCCCAATTAAATGAAATTTTACTACCGGTTTGTAATGAAGAAGCTCCAGGAAGAAAATTGTATTATTATAATATCTTAATAATAGGTACCGATCTGGAATATTATTATTTTGGGAATATGGGCAGAGGGCACATCGGATCACTGTTGAAAATTATCAGATCTGCAATCCACGAAAAAATCGATTGTTATTTTTAATCGGTATTTTGCATTAAATTGTTTTATTTCTTACTAGCGCATTCCCGGCATGCGTTGTAATGCCACTTAATAAAGAAATTGTTTCTTCCTTCTTTCCTATTCGTCCCGTTCCCCCTCCACGTCCCCCACTCCACCACCTTCCCCGCCTTTCTTCTTCCTCTCCCGATCCCCCTCCTCCCCGTCCCGCATTCCCCCTCGCGTACCGCCCTTCTCCAGCGTTCCATGCATTCATCTCTGTACATTCAGTTTTCAAACAGCTCGCGTGTCACCTATTAACATTTTTTATACAAATTTCATAACGCCAGAGCTCACCAGGACACATAGATACCTTCGCGGGCGTGCGCACAACGACTCACCAAAGATTCATTACAAACGGCCTCCGTGGTCCCGAGGTAAGACTCTCGACTCACAATCCAAAGGTTGCGGGTTCGAACCCGGAGTGCGCAAATAAATTTTATTTCATTAATTTGTGGTATTTCGCAATTAATTAATTAAAAATAATATACAGTTTATTTGCGGCACGTTCCAAAGTGGAAGATATTCTCAGTATCGCCCTGGTGTAAGATCACCATTCAGAATTGAAACGTTGCTTGAAATGGCTTTATCCGTGTTTGGTGACCAGATCTGAATAGCCAGGTAACTTCCCACCTTCTTCTTCCCCACCTCCTTCCCCTCTCTACTACCTTCAGCCTCACAACATACCCCAGTTGGGGATGCCATAGTCTCACTGGCTCCAGACGGGAGCAGTTGAGACTCTTGTGCGGTATTCATATAAATAAAAAAATTTAAAAAAATAGAAATATCGGACTAATGGTATAGAAAATAATTTCATAACGCCAGAGTTCACCGCTATGCACAAGAAACCATCGCGGGTATGCGCACAGCAACTCACCAAAGTTTCATCGCCATTGGATGAATGGTTTAGGGAAAAAAGAAGAAACATTCCTTTTCATGTAATTGACTGCCTTTACCGATTATATTGTTTCTTAGTTCCTTCTTGCCTGGAGGAATGAGCAAGCACGCGCCGATAAGGTCCTCAGTTTTCAGTATTATTACCACGTTTGCCTGAATTCCTACATATTATTTCAAAAAGGCTCCGAAACATCCTTGTTTTCTCCGCGTAACGAGAATGTGAATGTAATCTGGTTTACTTTTGGCGTCAATAAACTTACCGATTACAGAAATTTATTCGGAACCTCTCTATCGGAGCGGCGCCCCTTTATATCGAGGTATCGGCCAGTCGCGAAATTACGTACCTAATTGCCGTCCCGGGCTATTGAAATCTTTCCGATAAATTCTGTTAAACAGTAGGTACTTTTAATTTCTTTTATCGAGTAAAAGTTTTAAAGAATTTTTTCAACTTAAAGTTCCTAATCTTTTGAGAAGGCGAGATCGCGAGTAATTTGATTAGGTAATGATGTTTTTAAATCGCTGAGAGCAGTTTATTAAAATTTTGACAAAAAATAAGCTTAACTCTACATAAATAAGTCAGTTATATAACACCATTTAAAAATAGAATCTTAGATTTTCACGGCCGAAATTATTATCGTTATTTAAGAGGAACGCGCGGCCCATTTCGGCCAGTTTCATAAAAATCTTAAATTTGGATTTAAGATCAAAATACCCAACCAAACTGAAAAATTATTTTTGTAATCCAAAGTTATATTAAATATCTAGTACGGATATGAGCTACTTTATTTATTTTTGCTTTAAATTATAAGATATAGGCCATTAAAGATTTTAATGTCTCATGATTTTAGAGACGATTTGGGCAATTGTTTGTGAGTAAATGAAAAACAAACAAAAAAATAATTTTACTTATTATAGAAATATAATGAAATGTAAAATAAAAAAATATAACAACAAAAAAATCATTTTGATGGGTGTAAATTTAAAATACAAATTACTTATTTCCGGCGGAACAAAATTTTGTCGTTTATGTAATAAAATCACTGCCCAACAAATTCATTTTTAACATTGTTTCATTTTTTTTATTTATTATTCATTGTATTTTTTAAATAAATATAGTAAAACAATTTTTTTAATGTCTTACATTTACTCTTAAATAATGGTCGAAATTGCCTCTAAAATCATGAAACACCAAAAGCAAAAATAAATAAAGCAGCTCACATCCGTACCTACTAGATATTTAATATACGAGTACCTTTTGATTACAAAAAATTATTTTTCAGTTTGGTTGGGTATTTTGATCTTAAATCCAAATTTAATATTTGTATGAAACTGGCCGAAATGGGCCGCGCATACGTTCTTCATAATTATGCACACTGCGACGCTGTCTGAAACGGCTAAAGGAGGTAGCGCCACACGGCATAACACCCCAAAAATAAATAACGATATTTAAAAATAGCTTTCATGGCATTGGTTTTATTCTTTTTATGGTTTGCCTTAGAAAAAAACCATACTTATGCCGTTTGATATGAGCCATTTACAATCTGCAATCTGGAAAAGTACATAATTATTTGACTCTGGCTGCATAAAATAATGGTATTTCCCACGAGAAGTTTCATTGGAACGCATTCACAAAGGCTTTCTTATCTCTTAATTCTGCAAAATAGGAAGCAACCCACTTCCAAGCATTAACCCTTTCAGCACCGCACTTTTTTCCACATAAAAACAACTTTTTTACGCCTTGTAACAACTTAAATAATTATTTCATAATTTTTGGTGTAAGTAATTTTTTTTGCTTACAAATTTAGGTTTTTCTATTTTTTATTTTGATTATTTTTAGGCCCCGTAGGGTTATTTTTTTATTAGTGAGGAAAAAAAACTTTCACGAACCATTGTTTTAAAAAATATACACAATAAAACGTGCATAGATATATGGATAGCATAATCATAATAATGTATCCCAGTCCAAGCGAAATAGCTGAAACAGGATCGGTCATGTCGCTGGAATAAATATTGCAACTAGCGGAAAAAGTAGACGCGCCGCGCAGTGAGGAATATCCACCATAAGCTATGAAACGAAATTTTTTTATTTATAAATGTAATAAAAAACACAGATTTAAATATGTGGAATAGATAATATGAAATTAAACTTACATATTTGAACCTATATAAAAATATAACATTTTCACATCACAGGATAAACATGATTAGCCATTTACTAGCGCCTTAGATGTGATTTTTCACAAAAACGGCGCCTTATAAATCATCCAAATATTATTACTATTATAAAAAGAGAAAAAAAACAACAGAATGAGAATAAAAAAAAAACACCCAGCAGGGGTAGAGTGTTCGTAATTAACAATTTGTTTGAATTTTTTCTTTTATGCATTTGGTTAATTGGCCTGAAGACAAGTGGAAAATATCAGCGCCTGAAAAGATGTTATTATATTTTGTGCACGTCCTTCTGAGAAATGAATGTTGTGTGAAATGTTCCTCAGGATGAACGCTTTAATTGAAAGGGTTAAATCCAAGTGTGTGAAGATGGTATAGTAAAAATATGATAATTATTATAATTACGATTTGTGTAAGACCGTCTCTTTGCTGAAACACATTTTTGGTTTTAGGGGTGTGTATTTAATTTGTGGGCCTCTAGTTTTTTTTTCTCTACTAATAATATCCAGCCAAAAGTGAAGTTACTAAGTTGTTTGATGAATTATATATTTCTTGACTTTTTTATTTTATTTTTATTATTGAATTTGATTAGGCACATCAATTACAATACCGCGCTTCTCTTTTAAGCATTGCTTGTGTAGAGTAGCGGAGTGCAGTACATATTGAAAATATATGTTTTCCTTTCGATTACATTGAAATGTTGTACGAAACGGATAATTGTAAATGTTTCCATGACAATCATTCATATCATAAATGCAAAATGTGTTTGTTTGATTGTTTGTGTGTCCTTCTTCCATGTCGAAACAAAGCGACTGATCAACAAAATTTGTTGCATAAGGATAGTTGGAGGACTGGGAGGTGTCATAGGCTACTTTTCATTCCGGAAAAACAATTTTTTTCCCGTGATAAAAAACTTTATACAGTAATTTTAAAGCGAGAGAAGCCGCGCATAGTTTTACGTAACGAAAAAATAATAATATTAGAGTGAAAAGTTTTTAATTAGGAAGTTGTAATGTAATATGTGAGTAAACTGCGGCGCTGGAAATAATTAATCGAGTTAAGTAATGGCACAAATTTATAGATATAATAATATGTGTGTGTATGAATTGTTTTATAAGTTTTTTGATTTTAGAACTTTTAAAACTTATTTTGAAAAGTTTTTTAATCGTATTTGAAATTTCGTCAGTATCTTTTATTTTTTTAATGTATTCTAGTAGGTTGTTGAAAATTTTTATTCCTTGGTGAGTGTAATGGTGTAGCGCAAATGAGGCATTCATATTACAAAATAAGAATACGAAATTTAATCGATCGCGATTTTTTGTGATGAATTGGTATTTTTGTTTGTGTTTTATTATTTGGAGCAATGATTTTTTTAATGTAGTTTATTTGAATTAGTAGACATCTTCAATTTATCTTTAAATAAATATAACCACTGGATCTGACCACGTGAAATAAATAAATTTGCCTCGATTGCTCGAGATTTCCAGAAGATCATTTTCTAAATTTTTCGCCAACATTAAAAAAATCATACCTTCGAATTTTAACTTCGAGATATAAAAACGTATTGTGTTGCTAAATAGCTAATGAATAAACTTGTACTTAACCGTTTATCTCATATTTTTAGGATTTGTAAAAACATATTAAAAAATCATAAATCTTATAACCGGGCGAATCTTGCGTGTTTGTTATTTTGAAAGTCCGTGAGAGGTGCTTATTGGAGTAAACATTTTTTTCGATTTTTCTATGTTGTCTGTGATATACTTGATAATGAAAGGTGCATTATCTATGGAAAAGGTACTTAATTTTAACCGTAAACAGCTGATCAGAAATTCTTTGTGAAAAAAATATTTTCAAAATTTATTTTTAACATCCTTCTAAAATAGTCTATGAAATTCGGATTTGCAACATCTATGGTCATAATAGATAAAACATATCAATAGCTTTGTTTTAAAATAAATTGCTGGCCATGGAAATATTTTAAATAATTATAAATACTTCCTTTTAATACCATTCCCACTTTTGAAATAACTAAAACTATATTACAAGTAATTCAACACTCGGCACATTCCAACACTACACTCTATTACAATTGCGACGTACACCAACACAACACAAGAAATCACAACAAACTTCTTATATCAAAAATCAAATCAACAAAATATGGACTAAGATCCCTAGAATACATAGCTCACACAAAATATAATCAACTACCCAACGAGATCAAACGTGCAAGTCAATGTAAAAAGACCCAAACTAACATGCTCAAACTTCATCTTATTAATGACTATCTGAAATAATAATGTTGTGTATGTCCCCATCATATGTCCATTTAATACATACAGCTATATGTTTCATGTAATGCGTATCATTCCCGCAATGAGTTTATTAACTCCTGGGAGTACAATGCTTTATATAATTTACTATATTCTGTATTGTATACTTTTCATAAATAAATAAATAAATAATAAATGTTTTACGAATGGTAGGAAAATATGGTTCAACTTTGGACCACTATCAATCACAAAAAATACTGTATATTTCTTACTAATCGTTTGTAAAAGCCCCGAAAAGGGGCGTTAATAAATAAATGAAACATGAGTTGGTCAAATAATAAATACTGTAAGAATTTATAATAATCTAAACATAACAATTGTACACCGCGTACCCACTGTTCAACGGAGGGTTGTGCATATCAATTTTGGCCAATATCTTGGGAAAGCTAGAAATGAGGAATATGGGTTAGGTTTAAATCTGACGTATTTTCTAGAAATATTGACAATAACATTAAGACTTCAAAAGTATTATATTCCGCTCCTGGCTGAACTAAGCAAATCAGAATTTTCATAACAATTAGCAATTTTATGTTTTTACTCTTGACTGCGAAAAAATAAACAGAGTTAATTGTATTATTGTAGAAAGCAATCACTTTGTGGTTTGACATATTTAATAAAATAAAATACTTTTTTGTTTAAAACCACGAGATTTATTAATTTTTGAACCGACCGGTTTCGCTTAACTTAAGCATCATCAGGGTACAAATTAATACTGTAATAAGTAAGAGTTAATTGTAATTGTCGTGCGATCAAACGTCACTGTCTTTTGTGATTTTAAGTATTGAACTTGGTTTTAAAACAGTGGGCAAAGACACACGTTTTACCATTTTTGCCTTGTTTCGATTAATAAAATCCATGAACATTTTACAATCATCCAACGTGACGCAAGGGTTGGGTTAAAATAAATGTTTGGTTGATTAGAGTTTTATTGATTTAATAAATATTGGTGTTGACTTCGACCTCGACAAATTATCCAATATTTATTTTATGTTAATTTAGGTGTAGAAAATTATATGGCAAACCGCGATAAATCCAACGAATCCCCGCCTTAGCGATTAATAAAAATCGAAAACGTTGCACGAATAATTTAACCAACCTTAAATGTTTACTTTACTCGTTCAAATAAGAACCCAAAAAATATTTTGTTTAGGCATATCGTTATAGACACATAGGAAAATGTTTTACTTTAAAGTTAATTTGACTGTTTTATCAATTTTCTTTGTAACATTATTTATATATTTTTTACACGGAGGCACCGGAATTCAACCCTCAGTTATAAGTGTGGTTACAAAACCGTCTTTTAATGTGTTGCCTTCGAAAGCCATCCGGAACCGTTGATATTTTCATAGTGGTAAATATGCACCAATATTTTTTTATCATATTTTGACAAGGAGAGGAGAATTAACTAAGTTTCGGAATGAAATTTGTTTGAAAAAACTGTGATTTACGCTGATTGATATATTACTTGGAATTTTTTGATGCTGATATCGAATTATTTCTAAAAACCTATATTCGTTTGCTGATTTTACATGTTTTTCAAAATGTGAGACTTAATATTTCAATGAATAATTCAGAGTAATTTAAGATTTAACCCGTTCAATCAAATTAAACAAAGTAATATTGTTTGATTTAATTACAATGGGCCGGTTAGTGGTTGAGTGGGCATCGCGTTTGGGTCCCACCCGAGCGTCCCGTGTTCGATTCCTCGGCTGGCTAAGTAAGTCCTCTATCACAATACAAGCAACATTTTCGGCTTTTTGTGGTGGTAGTAGGAGAATTTCAAACATTGTTGGGTTTTCGTTATTTGCTTTTGGGGTGTTATGCTGTGTTGCGCTACCTCCTTCTTTAGCCAACGTTTCGGACAGCGTTACAGTGTCCATCATCAGGGCAGATGCGTAATTGTGTGAACACCCTAAAAGCAAATAACGAAAATACTTTTGGCCGTGAAAATCTAAAAACTTATCATTGGGTTTGCCTTCCTATAAAAAATAAATAGATAACTACAAAGTTATTGATACATTCTATACAATGATCCGATTCGGTTCGTGATATTACGGATATGGTGATAATATGAACTAATCTCTGTAATAATGTAAGATTTTCAATTAAACCCTTTATATGTAACCATTATAAGTCTAAAGACAAGTTTAGTATCTTGTTATTGTCGGTAGTGTGGCACAACAACTGGTAACTGGCTTAATGTATTTATACTTTAGACATATGTTTTGTTTGTATTATTTGTATTGCCTACGCATTACGCATATCAAACAGTAAATAATACAACTGGATTGAAATATTTATAAGCGTAAATTTTATTCAGAGTAAACATGGAACGAAGGGTAAACAACGGTGGTATATTGAAAGCTCGTTAAAGTCAACGATTTGGAATTTCATACCCGGTTTATAAATAATATTACGAATCTCTCACTGAATTTGTATTTCAAAAACGTTTAAGCATGTTATCTATATTTGCAAAAATGTTTCCATTAAACTTAATCGAGACCAGTAGTTTTTCATATTTTGTCATACACACAGTTGCACAGCGTAGGGGGTGGCGGCCTGCCCGGACGGCACTTATAAGGGGCGGCAAAATTTCAATAAATAATAATAATATCTTGTTAAGATTAGCACCACCTCATATCGTATTTTTTTCGCACCCACGATTCAGACCGATTGAAATGAGATCGGGGAGTCTCCTTTCTTCAAGTGAATGCAAAATAATGATATCTTGCTCAATGTAGCGACTGGCAACACCGTCTGTACTTACATTAATTAGTTGCTGGCAATAAAAGTTTATTCACTTACAATGTGAAAATTTTTCTCGGAATGGTTTGTTTTGGGGATATCCTTCGATTGCTCACCCTATACAAATCACAAATGCGCCTCACTGTTGAATTTGGCAGCCATCTCTGGTCTGGAGTCCCGAAATATCTAATATATAAATTTAAAAATTTAAAAAATATATATAAATTTAAAAAATCCCACCTCTTTGCGTAGAAACGGGTGGTCCGTTTGATAGCATTCCCGATTACAACTGGATTGTAATGTTTAGAGCACCGGCGTCAGCTGGAAATGCTTCCGTGATCTATCGGTATTTCAATGGAAGATGCTCCAAGAGTCTGTGATCCTTTCGGCACCGTTGCGTAATTGAGAAACTCGACGATTGGGCGCTCAACATTTGTGCACGGTTGACATTTGTGTCGCACGAGAATAGGTCGTTTCTACGGTTCGTTCCTAAGTTTAAGTTCTTGAGTTCTTGAGCTCAGCTGTGGAATTTACCTTTGTTTCCTCCCTTCTTCACTCCTTATTCTCCCCAAATAACTATAACGGACTATTTTTCCGTAAAAAAATAGCGTTCAATAACACGTGCAAATGATAAAATTGTTTAAAGTTGAATTAATTGTTTAATGATAAAATCTCACTGGCCACCGAAATCGTGCGATTTGACCCCGTTAGACTTTTTCTTGTAGGGTTTAGTCGCAGGTATATGCAAATAAGCCACAAACCACAGCGGCCCTTAAAGCCAACATAACCAACGACATTGGGCAAATTCAGCCTGATTTATGCGCCGGAATGGCATGGAAAATTGGATATTTCAGATGCGCGCCACTCAGAGAAGCCGCGGCGGACTTTTGAACGATATTGTACTCATACATAATGGCATCGATAGATCTTTAAAACGAATAAAAAATTTCGATGATATCTCACACACACTTTTATTCAAATTTAAAGATAGGAAGCACTTAATAAAAGACCCTTTAGTACACATCATATAAGTCAGCTTGATACAAATTTGGATGGATAAAGTAAACGTATAAGTCAGTTTGATACAAATTTAGATGGATATAGTCCACATATAAATCAGCTTGATACAAATTTGGATGGATATAGTATACATATAAGTCAGCTTGATGTAGATTAATTTGCAGGTGGTCAAATGGATGCATAAATACCGACTGCAAAGTTAACTATGTCAAGCCGTAAGCGTTTGTGAATGGTAGTTTTTATTTTTGTTTATGTTTGCTGCGCTAGATATTCAGTCAGTCAATCATTAAAGACGAGTCTCAGACAGACTTCTTATGAAAATTCACATCTAGCAATAGATTTTACTGTAACCTACATGTTGATTTTTCAAAGAATTGACATATTTATGTTCTTCACGATTCGGATCGCATAAACATCAGAATTTGACGTGTTTAATCCGTGGTACATTCGTACTTGATTATTTGTAATATGCTTAAATTTCTTCAGAAGATTTATAAATAATCTTTAACGTCTTAATATTAAAAAGGTAATAAAAAGAAAGCTGAAGTGGTACGAAGTGTCGGAGCGTGAATTACTGAGAATACTTGTACAAACAAATAAATATTTCATAGAATGAGCGTTAAGTTCAAATGATTGATGCTTTTGCGGTAAAACGTTAACCCTGTTTCCAATCCAAATGTTTTTTGAAGAAACTATTAAATTTATTTAAATTTTTGCCAATAAAAGTGCCTGTTTATATATTTTAATAAAATCCATAGCAGTTGGGTACTTTCGGAATGTATTCTTCTCTTTAATGAATGCAGTTTATTTATCTATTTTCGGAATATTGAATGACTCCGAAATGCTCCAGTAAAAGACCGAAAAATGTGAAACAAGCAGCATTCAATTGCGAGGGCAAAGATGCCATCATTTCACAGATTTTTATCACCCTTATTTTATTATCGAACTTGTGGCCAGCGATCACAGCAGCGATCTCACAATAGAATACCTTCCATTGGCGGCGCGTTCACCGATAGCGGAAGTGCGATCAGTCTCCAGCACCGCGACGCACAGTGGCGGAAATTTGAGCGCTGGCACGACGTTGGTCCCTGATCGGCATGTTCCCGAAATGATTTTTTTTTCTTATGAATTCTCAATTAACCACTGACTTAAAAAAAACCATTAAAAATAACATCCGAAGCTTACTTACTCTGCAATTCGTCAGAGAGCAGAAATATACGGGCGCGCATTGCACTGCCGTGTTTGGGTGGTTTAAGGGAGTGCGGAATCAGGTTGTATGAGTACTTATCATCGTTTAATAAAAAAAAATTGTTTCCATGGAAACGATGTTGATATATTTGTGGGCTCTATGCTGGTAGGTACTCAGCCCCCTACGTACTGGTCGGCTGCTGCTCCAAAAATTCAAATATTAGAATATGTTTTGTTTTTTTGGACAGGCAGAATAAATGTCAGATGAGAGTTCCTACATTAAAAATATAATTCGTAATGATTATAAAGACTGTATAATAATTAGTGCTATTTTTTATTATATTTACAAACATTAATGTATGGAAAGCGGGAGGGGGTGGAGGGAGGGGGGGAATAATTGATAAGCGCAAGCGCTATAGTTATTTCCCGTAATACCATGCGAGCGAAGCCGCGGGGAAAAGCTAGTACTGTATAAAGATAAATAAATAAAAAATAAAATAAAATAATGTTTTATTGTGGACTGCACACCAATAAAACGTAAATTTAACGTCTTTCTCAAATACTCACTGACATTAAAAATTTCATTGAAAATAACATCTGTAACTTAATTTTTCTGTAGTCGTAGAACTTACACAGGGCGCGTATTTACACTGTTGTATTTAGGTGAGTTTGAAGGTGTGCGGAATCAGGTTTTCTACGCACTTATCATTTTATAAAAGTTAAAAAAAAAAACACTTTAAATATTTTCCAATGTACGTGCCTCATATAAATTTTAAGAAACAATATATTTTTAATAAATTATGTCATTGTCTTGGTTTAAAGTTAATGTTTTTGTAATTAATCGCAGAACCGAAGTACACTGCTGCATTTTGTTGAGTTTGAAGGTGTGCGGGATCAATTGTTTTTGCACTTTTCATGGAATAAAAGCTTAAAAAAAACACTTACAAACAAGGTAAGTTTTTTTATTGAAGTACATAAAAAAATATTTTTTAATAAATTATATCTGTTGCCTTAGTTCAAAGTTCACGCTTTTTTTCAATTTTTTTTTCTTCTAATTTTTTGTCTTTCATGCAGTAGGAATAAAAACTTCAGAAGTCTTCATTCCAATTTTAAAAGTATGTCAATCCTGTGCCTTTTTAGTACACGGAAAACAACACTGTCAAATACCACCATCTACTCTAGTAATGCATTTTTAAAAAATGTAACTAATGGTGGAAATGGAAAGCTGTGTAACCTACATTTTTGTACAAAATTAAAAATGCATAAAAGTGAAATATTGCAATATAGATACCCACTTTTCTCAAAATTAAAATTGCATACAGGCCTTTACAATTTTGTGTTGCAAAGTGAAGAATAACAATAACAATAAAATATAAAGCACAGTGTAGAAATGTCTCACATTTTTTAAAACTAGCTTAAGTACCTAGCGTTGCCCGAGTTATAGATCATTTCTCTAATTTTAACTAAACTCACCATTAGAGATTCTTTCTTTCTACCTACAGTATAATTCAAATTTATTTTAAATAAAATTAAAGAAAATCACTTTGTAAAACACCATTTAATTAAATATATGTCATTAAGTAGGTACCTTAATAGAAATGCTCCTTCGATTTTATTTTTTTTTATTTAAGAACAAAAAAATGTGGTTTTCAGTGTCCACATTCATTGTCATTGCGCTTTTTTTAAATTTTATTTATAGAACACATGTAACATATTAGTGACACTTACATAAAGAATATTAGATCACCATACTAGGCGGCTGCCTGTCTCATGGTGACCAATGGATAAAAGTTATGATTTATGAAGTATGGAGTCTAGCGTGAACATGGTATAAATGATGCTAAAAATTGGAAAAATTACAGTAAAAAGTAGAAATTATAATAAAAAGTAGAAATTATAATAAAAGTAGAAATTATAATAAAAAGTAGAAATTAAAATAAAAAGAAGAAATTATAATAAAAAGTAGAAATTATGTATGCTTTAAAAGAATACTTGACAGGTATGTTTTTAGGTTTTCACGGCCAAAAAGTATTTTTGTTATTGTTTTTGGGGTGTTATGCCGTGTTTCGCTACCATCAGGGCAGATGAGTGCATCACTCATCTGCCCTGATGATGGACACTGTAACGCTGTCCGAAACGTTGGCTAAAGAAGGAGGTAGCGAAACACGGCATAACACCCCAAAAACAATAACAAAAATAGAATACTTGACAGTTTAGTTGGTGTTACCAGCCTACAAATTTTGTAGTTCCATTTTTAATATTTTTTACTCTTATTTGACAGACTAAACCTTACATATTCATTACACTTACAACATTGTAAACACAAGGTAAGAAAGCGCAATATTTTTAATTTTGTTCAATGTTGTCTTCGTTTGGAGTAGATTTGGTTCTTATGATCTGCTTCTTCTTCTTCGACGGCGCTAGAGCCCATTTCGAGTCTTTGGCTTCCTTCAAGACAAGCCTCTACAGCGCTCTGTTCTCAGCCGTCGTCTTCCACTCTACAACATGGAGTAGTTCTCTTGCATCCTTCCTTACATCATCCTCCCATCTCAGCCTAGGTCTGTCCGCTTTCATTGGCTCTTATGTTATTACTTCTATATTGGTGAATAAATTAATGTGTGCAACTACAGTGACAATGTTCAATTTACACATTTTAATTTTTTTTTAAACCTTTTCATTAAAATATCTTGCTGTCTCTTAAATCATGTAAAATATAATAGCTTTAAGTCCGTTAAAATATAACATAAAGTTTAAGCCTATCGGGGCGTTTATAAAAATAATAAATACAAATCTAATTCATCATAAATAAAATACGCAATTCACGATAATCTACACATCTGCCTTGATGATGGACAATATAAGATTGTCCGAAAAGTTTGCTACAGATGGACGAAGCATCACGGCATAACATCTCAAAAACCAGAATCGATAATTTATGTTTCAATTTATATCCAATTCCATTTTAATCTTTCATATTTACTCGTACATAAGTACTGATTTCAAGTTATTTTTGAATAAATTCCTCAGGTTCAGCTGCACTGAAATAAATAAATTTAAAAAAAAACCACTCAAATAACAAAGATCAAACAGTAGCAATGTCGAATTCCGACCTATTGTCGAAGTGTTAAGGAAATGTTTGAAATAGTTACTTAGTATATTGTTTTTTCTCAAGTCATCATAACATCAAAGTAACTAGCTACAAGAAGCAAAGCTATTTAAAAAAAGAGCTTAACTCGACTGAACAAATAATATGTTTCTAATTTTGCAGTCATTATCTCTCGAATAGCCAACTATTTGTAGTGACAAGACGAATGGGTAGAGTTAAGTGGAACAGGCGCGAGATGTGAGACGCGAGGCGCGAAGAGCTCCAGTCTAATTATTTAACTCCTCGTCCTATCCGTACGCAGCGGCACACGTCGTGTAACTCGTGTGTAATCTCACATTGACTAATGCTTGTCATCATTAACTACTAATGCACGCTTTTTCACCAACTCCCGAAAACTCCGTTCAACTATGAAATTAGTCGCTCTGTAGATTGCTTCATATTATTTTTGGTTCGTATTTCAATCGAGATCAGAAACGACAAATAAATTTAAAAAATATACGGCTCTCATACATGTTTAATTTCAATAAAATATTATACAAGTTATGTACTTCGTACGAAAGTATACGATAGTTACCTACTCTTACCATTGCCCTCACAAAAATCTGTGTACGATACCTGTCCCGAATAGGTAAATGCTTTCTTACACTATCATCTTTAATATTTCACTTCTGTTCTCTCCCGTTCCACATTTTCTGCGGTTTCTTCAGATTTATTTATCTTCATGGCTTATCCCAAAAGTATGAATCCTTTTTGTGGTTTTCGTAGGTCACTGTCCTTGAAAGTTTAAATGTATTTATTTATTACTTGTGGTCGCCCAATGGTCGAAATTCGTTCATAATTGTAACGTTTTTTTTACTGATTTAATGTATTTTTTATGCATAATTTAAAAAAATATATAAGCATTCTGCACTCCTTCTCTGTATAAACTATAAGTGTGCGAAATTTCATACTCCTCCGTCCGGGCAATTTTCCTAAAAAGGGGTACAAAATTTCTGCTTCACGTATGATGATTATTGAAATTATATAGCAAACATAGAACAAATAATATGATATATAACAATTTTTTTTGAGAAAAACTCTTTTTTTATAACTTTTGAAGGTTATTCCCATCAATGTAATATATAATTGACAAAGAAGATAACAATAATAATCTAAACGAAAATATGATAGAGAACAAGACAGAAAAACAGAAAAATATCTGTCGCAACTGGGACTCGAACCCAGAACCTCTCGTCTATCTTAATTTCGAGTCCCAGTTGCGACCATTATCTTTTTCTGCTTTTCTGTGTCTTGTTCTCTTTCATATTTTCGTTTAGATAATTATTGTTATCTTCTTCTTCAATGATATATTACATTGATGGGACGGAACCTTCAAAAGTTATAAAAAGAGAATTTTTCTTATAAAAAATTGAACATTTATTTTTGATCTTTATGATATCAATAGTTCATATAAATAAAATCGGATATATTATCCGCGACGCTATCCAGTTTACAAACTAATTCTTAGAATGGTTGTTTCCAATAAAAAGGGTAGTAGCCTATAATACGGGAAAAAAAAAGTTGAAGATAATATTGTTAATTCTAAAATTTGAAACATGATTGACTAATATGACACATCCCGGATAGACGAGAAGTTCTGGGTTCGAGCCCCAGTTGCGACAGATCTTTTTCTGTTTTTCTGTGTCTTGTTCTCTTTCAAATTTTCGTTTAGATTATTATTGTTATTCTCTTCTTCAATGATATATAACATTTTAGTAGAGAAATATTTTCGTTCTAATTAGGGAGCACTCTTTCTACTAATATTAGATACTTAAAAATAATAAAGACAGGTACATTATAATTGCTGAAAAAATCGATATCTATGTCCATGAAGTGAAATGTGTATTTTGATATACAATAATCACAAAAAAATTGCCACCAGATTATAAGCCAAATTTTTTAATAAGGCGTGTCGAAAGGAATTGCTTTCTGTTATGCTCTTATAATCGAGATTGTTCCTGGTCAGCAACGGACAGTATTCCATAAAAAAAACAATTACATGCCTTCAAAAACATGATAGCAGTTCGTACAATGATCGAATAAATTATATTATTAAAATGTTAGCAGCTGTCAACGATCAAATTATTACTAGTAAATAACAGTTCTGGCAGATATCGATTAAATAAAACTATAACATAGCATACTGTTCACAAATAATGCTTTACAAATACTATGACTGCGGAGTATTAATATTATATACATTTTTACATGACAGTTTCGTGAGCTGTCATGTTCGTCATATTGTGATGACTAGTTGACTAGCGCCATGTGTGTCGGTGGAATTAAAAATTTCGGTTTGCAGTCAGTGGAGCATAAGTCGATTACTGTAAATTTTCCGGCTAGAATCGCGTATTTTTCAACTATCTTCTATTAAATCGGAGTTGAGAAACCGAGCCGTAATAGCCTGATTGTTTTGACTACCTAAATACACTGATCACGAAGACTTTTCGCAGATTTTTTAACGTTCAAATACTTTCAATTCGTCATACTTGTCGATGGTTTCATGATAAATAAGAATAATATATTAGGATAATATGTGTAGGTTCTAACAGGTAGGTAATTAAATAAATTCTTGCACACTTTTTAATGGTGAGCATACTCAAGCGCCCAATCTATTTAAAAACAAATTATGTGGGTAAATTAAAGGATTTAAGTTTGGCTAAACAGGTTTTTTATGTTAGTTCCACACAGGAGGCCCCGGAGAAGATAATTCCCCCCCAGGTCATGTCATATTTGAGGATATTGTGTGGAGGGGCTTCTTAGGGAAAGAAAGGACTGGGAAAGAAAAATGTATGAGAGGTTTGTGATATGTTCCAATATCGTGTATATGAAGTTAAACTTATTGAAAAGTTTGCTTCTCCGCAAGCTCCGTGATACACTAATCACAGTAAGGTAACATGCACATTGCACACTATACAGAGCCAATCTGTGCTGTTTTTTTTCTCCGACCGTTATTCGTTTTGTAAAGTCCATTCATCACACAGCGGTCGTGGCTCATAGTTCGTCAGGTGGTACACGCAACCACGTGCTGTACATGCACTCGTAAAAATGTATTACTGGATGTAATGCTTAATTTTTTTCATATTCTTAAAGTTAAAATATAATTTACAACAAATTACATTATTTATAACATATTTATTATATTATTCAAATGAGTTATAAAACTCATTCGCATTATAAAATAAAGAATAAGCAAATGTGCATTCAGATTTTCAAACAGCTCGCCTGCCACCTATTGAAATGTTTTTTACAATTTTCTATCAAATTTGGTATCTAACATAGGTATGTATTTAAAATAAATATAAATTTTGATAAGCTTCAAAGGATTCGATTTTGGTTAGTACCATAGGTGAGAATAAATTCATTAATTTAAACATTTTTGAAAATTGAATTTTAATTTAACAATCGATGGTTTGCAAAATATTATTCTCAAATTGTGAAAGTTTTGTAAGAGTTTTGTAATAATTAAAAAAAAAACTTTTCGAACGTATTGTCATGTGGTTGTAATAATCCAGAAACCTTCCCGAAGACGGAAATAAGATATTTTGATACTACAAATCATCCACATCAAACCCCCAAAGTTTCATCGCAATCGGATGAACTGTTAGTAACGCATAATTTCATGATGCTAGAACCCACTCTTGTATATATTAAGAATCGCGGGCATGCACACATTAAATCCCCAAAGTTTCATCGCAATCGGATGAATCGGCATACCATCCATACATAAATACATAGACAGAAACAAAAATATTTTTATATTTATAGATACCTTCTTATTTAGGAAGTTAAAAAAGCTATTCTTTTGAATTTTAAGAACCGGGCTGCTACCTCTTTCCTTCTTGTATTCATTATAAAGTATCAATTCTCAATAAAAATACACGTTAGTAGGTGATCGGCGTGTTTTTTGTATTTTTTAGACCATATTTTTTTTACCTGCTACGCCCTCACTCTGCCTCCTAATTTTATTTGGGTCTTCTTACGCCCTCCTGAAAGTCTGAAACGCCCCCTAATTGGACGCCCTGGAAATGCCCTGACCGCCCTGGAGAAAAATTCTCAGGACTCCATGGACAGCCAGACGCACATATGTGTCCATTCTGGAAGAGCCAGGCTTTCAACTATGTGCCTACAATCGATACTTTGGTCATGTTCAATATTTTGTTGACGATAAGTATATTTGATTTTGTGATCATACTTGTATATGTCGAATTAAAGGCTGGCTTAATATTGGTATGTAACGATTATTGAATTATTCGTAATATGGCAGTTTTAATGATATATTTTGAGAGAATCGTAAAATGAGGCATTGGTGTCCATGTGAATTCCACAAATTATTGTTTCTCATTAAATATTTTAATGAGAAATAGTCATACCATAAAATAAAATTTTTACTTAACAAAATTAACCGTAAATCAGAAGATATATCTAACTCGTATTTATTTATTTGAGACACAAACAATACATTTTAATGCTCATACTTGTAGTAACATAAAAAAATATTTGTATTAAAAAATAAATTTCCCTAGACCAATGCGTCTGCAGCGTTCACATTTGTAAATTCACAAAAACAAACACATAAATATAAAATTTGACAGTTCTGTAACAGCGGGCCAATACACCTGTATATAAAATTATTTCTTGTAAGCAAAATCGCCCTATATTGGACATTTGCCGCCACAACACTGTTTACATAGAATATGAATATGTAGGAAATATATGACAGTGAAAACCATATCAGAACTTGATCACCGAAGAAAACAAATGTACAAAAAATATGTATTTAATAAGACAAAAATAACAGTTTTCTTAATGGAAATAAAAATATGAACATTTTTTTCAGGTACAAAAATCATGGAGATATTTCTTTAAACTAATTATATTATTTGAAAAAATATCTATTGTAGTGTGCGTTTAAGCTAGAAAGTTGTATGATCGAACATTTTAGACAAAGGATTAAAACATCCATACCGATAACCCACACCACACATGGACAAAGACACTTTCAGTATTATGCAACCAAACTTTTTAATTGCATGCCCATTACTTTGAAACAAATATTATCTGCAAATACATCTACAAACATTCATAAAAAATATATCACTGACTGGATTAAAAATCAAGATATTTACTTTATACAAAACATTATTATTCCCAACCAAACGTAACAAAACTACAAAAAGTATAAAATTAAATAAACCTAAAAATTAAGTAGTTGTTCAAGTATCCAACAACTATACATACACTTACAATTTATATATGTGTGTACATATATGTATATATATATTTTTATGCATGTGTGCAGGTACATGTATTTTTATGGATGTGTATGTATGTGTATGTTTATATATATATATTTTTTTTATATTCCTCTAATATATTTAAATACTTTTTTTTGCTCTTCTAAATAACCAATGTAAAATAAATATTAAAATTTGAAAAAAAAAAAATTCATATAAAACTTTCTATTACAACACATAAATACTTGTCATACATAAACATAAATAAACACTTAAACACCTCAGCACAGGTTCTCCTAGTGAGGTGTTCACGAAACATACAACAATACCTATCCACAGTTTCACCTTCACAAACCTACCTTACACCCAACAATAAAATTACAAAATATATTATGTAAAAATATTTTCGAAATTGATCTATAGGTAAATACTGTAATATATAGAAATAAATAAATAAATCCTAATTATTGGCAAAAATTTCTGGTTTCCGTTTCATCTAGTTTCAAAACACAACGGTGCTAAAGAAGTTTTCACTTTATACATTTGTTTGCAGTTCACACGCGGTAGTAGACAAGAGTGGGAAGCACCGCACAAAGATGAGACCGATTAGTCTATCTTCAAAAAAAGAAATGCTCAGCACGGGAGATCCCAGTGAACATAAATATCATCATCTCAATTTGTTACAAAAAAGGAAAATAATAAAACTCTTATTTATTTATTATTAATATTCTAAGTCAGAACAGATGTTTCCAAACACCGAATAATTGATCTCCTTATACCTTATACCTTTTTAGGTAGGTACTATAGATTTCCTAGATATTTTGGAGTTAAAGCTTCTTTAGCACCGTTGTGATTGAAAACTCGATGAATCGAAAAATAGCGACACTAAAAAGAGACAAACACACATATAGAATTTAGCATGCAAGAGAATGAGATAGTATAATCGGTCTCCTCTTTGTGCGGTGCTTTGTAGCCTTCTCACTCTTATTTACTTTACTTTTCTGAAGATTTCAATTCTACCACGTATGAATTGCACACTCTGTTTTTTGTTTTGTTTATTATACTACTCACCTAAAAGTGGTTTTGTAAAGAAACATAAAGGCCCGGCTTCCCGCATTTCTACCGATTTATTACATATTTTCCTAAAGCACTTTAAGTTTTAAAGCTCATAAAAATATATGTTATTCTTGAAGATAATATTTATACATTCCCCTCGCCGAAACGGCAATTACATATGTGAAATTCCAACGATAGAAAAAAATCGCAAAAGATGATCCGAAAATCAGTATATATATTATATTTATTTACTTTTTTATTTAACGCCCAGAGGGCTTTTAAATGATGTGTAGTGTAATTTTAATTTGATAAATACTTTGAAACTTAGAAAATAATAAAAATAAAATTACATTAGATAAAACTCATACAACAAGTCATACAAACACAGAAACAAACATAGAAAAATACAGCTATTTTATAGGTTTACAAGAAGTGTTTAATAAAAGTGTTGAAATAAATGTTTTATATGATCCACAAAACTCGCCAAGTTGATATTGAATATGCAAGTTGATATTATAAACACTTTTTATTATATGTATGAAAAAATTCACAGTGTTTCTATGCTATTTTTGACATTCCCTATGAGATTGTAGCTCTATTTTAAACGAGTCGTGTTTTATAAAACATTTTCACAATTTTTGCTTAAATATTATCGATTTTTATAATAGCGCGCTTCCTTTAACTTCTTTTTGAGCGGGTAATTAAGACGTGCGTTTTTCCTTGGGGCCTCCTGTGTGGAGCTAATGTAAAAAATTGTCAATATTCATCGGGCGAGAAATTCGATTGCTTTACTTCGAGCGCAATAAAGTAAGTGAAAAATTTACGTGCGACTTGATGACAGTTGAAAGTAGGGAGTGCTTAAAAATGTCAACACGATAAGTTATTGGAATCAGGTTACTGTGGTCGAACAACTTCCGTGACGCGGCGAGCTTCTTGCCGAGAGTCTGGGATTCGAATGCAACCATTTATTCCACGAACATCTTGTAGGTGTAATCGTAACCTACAATTCAACTGTGAGAAGGCAGAAGGTAATAATTATAACAACCCTTGTTTATAAAATAATGTTACAACATATCCAAACTTTCTATTTTGATTGGTCACAATTTAAATATTTTTTATTAGAAATCGAATTAGTTTTTTAACAATTTAAAATAAATCAAATTTCATAAATAAAAATTCTGAATAACCTAACTTCTGCAAGAGTTTGAATTTATTTTTATTTTTTGTGACATCTACAACATACAATTTGGGAGGCGGTGTACCGCTGCTCCGGAAAACAATTATTGGATAACCAATAACCCTGTCTTTGGTCACCCCAAGTGGTTCGCTACGTTTACTGACTTCGCAGGGGTGCCCGGGTTCAACGGGTGAGGTTGTGCCACAAGCTGAATCGAGAGAGGCCGTTTTAGGGTGACCTTTGACCTCTCCAGCTGGTCTCATTGTCTTGGTACATACACTGTCTTGCACTGCAAATATTGATGGATTCATACGTCTGTCACTCCTGGATATACTGAACCCTGGATATCTATCCTTCATACTTTTCCTTCCCAGAACTTTATCTTCTTCCTGTCATTAAAAATACCCACACAGCATCAAAGTGACATCTGCCCTGAGAGAAATTATTTTCCTCAGGGCCTCTTGTAAGAGGTTAATGTAAAAAAATCTGTTGGGACGTTTAAAGAACTCTGGGTTGATTATACTTCATTCCAATGGCATAAGATAAAAGTTGCATACAATAACGCTTATTGCCAACTTTTCCGCCTACCGAGATACTGCAGTTTTTTTTTAAGTTTTCTTTATTCATTAAAATGTTTGTTACATGAATTTTATGATTTTTCCACCACCATGCTAGGCACATGCCCGTGTTGTGGTGGTCGAAAGTGCCACGGAAATGTTCCTGGAGGGATGAGTGCACACTTTCCGAGCACTTCGCGAAGTTTACTGCGTAGACTGCGCCAATCGAAGAATGCGATCGTGACAAGCTTTATCAATGTTAACTAAAAATGCAAAACTATGAGATTTTTAAAAACAAAAAATCTTAGACTTGGGTGTAAATTTCGACGCCAAACCGCATATTGAAAATATCTCAAATAAGTGTTTAAGAATGTTATGTTTTGTACTAAGTTTTGTACCAAGATTTTACCAACATTAAAACTTCTGCACACGTCACATGTTGTTCACAGATTTTCTTAATTTTATTGTTTCATTGAAAATAAGGTTTATTTCCTGTAATATGAAGACATCTTCTCAACTTGAAATATATTTTACTTATTATTTAATATTACCACTAAACATTTTCAAAGTGCTTCGAAATATTTAAATCTTGTATTATTTATTGTTTGATCTGTTACTTACACAACTATATGTCTTTCTCAACTTTTGATTTCTATTTCTTGCTGTTTTACAAGCTCACTAGAACTGTTTTTTCATGTTGTATTATACCTGACACTATGTAAAAGCCGAAAGGCGTTGATAATATAAATAAATAAATGACCGCCATGACTGCCTGGATGGAGTCCCCCCTGATGGCCATCTGAAGACGGGAGACGGTGGAAAACCCTCCGTTAACAGCTGCTTGAATTCATTTAAGTGTTTATAATTTTTTTCAGTTTCATTTCTCGTGTTTTTCTTGCTTATTCGTTTTTTTTTTTTTTTAATTTTACTCATGTGTTATTTACTTTTACCTCATCCTACTATTTGTCTAATTTCTTTTATTATTTCGAAATATGGAATGTATTGCATTGCACTACAATATATTATAATAAAAACAAATATAAAACTTTTTTCTTACTTTAATTTTATTGACCGTAACCGCAGCTCGCTAGAGCCATCTTCAAACTGGTTAAAATATTCTACGGTTTATATACACAACATATGAGGGAGGGGAAGCGGGGTGGTCTTAAGGATTTTAATCAATTATACGAATAACATTTATTACTAAGTCGTTTTAGACTGTTGAATTTCTAAATATTTTGGTAATTCCAGTGGGCTAATTACCTTGGGTTTGTAGCTCACTTCACTGTTATTCAGGAAAAACTTTACAAGTAATATGAATCTAAAACGAGGTAGTAACAAATGTAATTAGTATAATTGATTCAAATTTTTAAGACCACCCGCTTCCCCTCCCTCATATGTTGTGAATATAAACCGTAGACTAAGAATATTTTCTACCAGTCTGAAGATGGCTCTAGCGAGCTGAAACCGGTTACGGTCAATAAAATTAAAGTGGGAAAAAAGTTTTATATTTGTTTTTATTATAATATATTATAATGGAGTTCCACCATGAATTGTCAGTTTCCAAAATAGAAATATTAAAAAGCATTGCACTACCCCTGCATACATTCTAGAATAAACTATTATTATTATTGAAGACACTACTTTAAAACTGTTGTTAGGACACCTGAAGACGAATAATTTATTTGATTTTATTTTTGTACATCTACCCAATTTTTAATTTGTGTAATTAATATTGTCTGAAAAACGATTTACTCAGAAAATCAATCACGACAATTGAAATATTCTTCATGTATGGCGCACTTACCAATTTTAACACTATTGTTTAAGGCCATTTTTAGTTTCCCAGGTTATTAAATCCAATAAAAAAAAGTATTTGATGTCGAAATCCCTGATTTATTTTCAAAATTACACCGTTTAGTTACACCAAGGTTTTTTTTATGATTTTTAATAATAACAATTAATATTTCATCCTTTAAAATGTGTGCTAGTTCTTTGTATGTGGGTACCAGGGTACGTACCTCCAAGTCGCAATGACACTAATTTATTATTCAAGCAGTTAGGTAGGTTCCTGTACAAAAACGGGTTTAAGTTCGGAAGAGATTTAAAGACGTTGGTCGAGGTTAATTTGTGTGTTGCGGTTGTTTTAAAATTCAACAGGTAGTTTATGATACTTAATTACTAAAATAGGTTTGAAAACAAACATCTTGATTAATGAAATAAACCGTTCTCTGGATATTTTTTCAACTTAAGGCAGTATTCTAGTCTGGAAAAAAAAACTTTTTTTTCTTCATATTTCCAGAGATTAAATATTCAAAAAAATCTCATTAAAAGGATTTTTCAAAATTAGCATTATTTCAAAAGTTATAACTTATAACCATTTTAATGTCGCGGTTTAGACGGAATCTAACCAGAATAGAACAACTTCAACATCAAAACCACTTTTTCAGAGACGGTTGATACGGTATCTCAAGTTCTACTATACCAATTTACCTGAAATTTGTGGTGTGAGCCTTCTCTATACATTACTTTATCGCATGAACCAGAATAACAAAAATATTTTAATTTTTACTATTTAAAAAAAAATCGGAAAATTAAAAAAAAACTGTTTAAAAAATGTCTTGTTATTTCAGACAGCAGCCTTTTTGCGAAATAAAAATTATAACTTCTCCAAGGTTCATGCCATAGCAGCATTTGCTAAGATTGAAAATATTAATTAGACTTTTTTTATTACTAGGAGGGTTGCAATCGTGTCAACCAGGGCGCGCCATATTTTTGAGACCCCCACTACAACACCCTGTAACTTTTTAAAAAATTTTCGTTTGATTTTTTAATGTATTCTTTAAAATAAGTATTTGGTAAAATAATGGCCATAATTTTTTTTTATTGCACCTGAAAAAACACCTACAATTCATGCTTCTAGACTAGAATACACCTTTAACTTAAATGTAAAAATAAAATTTACAATTATTGTAACTGGATGCATTTACGTTATTTGTTTTTGGGGTGTTATGCCGTGTTGCTCTACCTCCTTCTTTAGCCAACGTTTCGGACAGCGTTACAGTGTCCATCATCAGGGCAGATGTGTAATTGTGTACTTGTTAGTGGTGAAATGTGTGCTTATTTTTATGTTGTGGTTATTTCAAAATGGGGGTAGCTAAGAAGACTTGCATTTTTCTTCTTTATCTCTATCTTTCTTCTTTCTTTAAGAACCTAATAATAATTTTATGATTTTTATGTTGCCGTTTTCATGACAAAATCATCTCTAGGGCGCTTCATCAATATCATAAAAAACTGCGATTGCTCAGGGTCCGTCACAAACCCGGGCCCGGTCAGCTTCTGATATCATGTATGTGTGTCATTTATGAGAGGACGGAAATAATAATATTTGCAGTACAGGAAAAATAAATCGTTCCATTCCACTAGCATATTCTGTTAAATGCATCGCAGACGTATTACCACTATATTTTTAAATTATTTTCTCTATTGCTATCAAACATTAATAAAAGTTTAAACGTCTTACACGGGAACCTACTTGTGGTAATCTAATTTAAGTTTTCCTTTTAAAATGTCGAAGAAAAGTGCTACTGCCAAGTTACTGCAAATAAATCCATTCTGTTCTCTTGCACCAGGGGTTCCCAACTGGATGATTGCGAAGCAATATTTTGTCGATTCCCCTAATTAGGTTTTTGAAAATAATAATTATTTTCTTATTTTTAATTCCTACCAACGTGAAAAAATTATCCTTTTCGTAGGACAAATTGGTTTTGTAGAGTTCGTTTTTATTTGGTTTAATAGTCAATAGTTTGAAGAACGAAATAAATAACATAAAAAAGATTCTTTTGAGAAGTTGGTCTTCATGAAAATTAAGATAAAAATCAACAATTTAACAATTTGGGAGGCGGGTATGAGTTCCATTTATTGAATAACCAACACCTCTGCCATAGGTCACCCCAAGTGGTTTGTGACATTTCAAGACTTGAGCAGAGGCGCCCAGGCTCACATGGGTGCCCGGGCTCACAGAGGCGTCTATCCACCAATTGTGTAGCAGGCCGGATCGGAAGGCACTGTTTGAGGAATCCAGCAGGATTCTCTCGGAACATCGCCTTGTACCACAGTGGGAGGGATACCTTCCCTTCGTATCATTTTCCTCCTAAAACTTCTTCTCTTTCCTTTTCATACAAAGCATCCCCAAAGATGACACGCGTCCTGAGGGGAATTATTTTCCTCAAGGCCTCCTGCGTTGAGTTAATTTAAAAAAAAAACTCTCATTGAAGAAGAAGATAACACTTTTAAATCTAAATGAAAATATGAAAGAAAACAAGACACAGAAAAACAGAAAAAGACAATGGTCGCAACTGGGACTCGAACCCAGACCTCTCGTCTAACCGGGACGGCGCGTTTTCCAATTTCGCTATTGCCACCTTCTGTCAAACCGTCATATTTGTCAATCTCATATTTCAAATATTTAGAATCATTAATATTATCTTCAACTAGTTCTTTTTCCATATTATAGGCAACTACTCTTTTTATTGGAAACAATCATTCAAAGAATTGGTTTGTAACCTGAATAGCGTCTAAACGCGCCGTCCCGGTTAGACGAGAGGTCTGGGTTCGAGTCCCAGTTGCGACCATTGTCTTTTTCTGTTTTTCTGTGTCTTGTTTTCTTTCATATTTTCATTTAGATTTAAAAGTGTTATCTTCTTCTTCAATGATATATTACGTTGATGGGAATAACCTTCAAAAGTTATAAAAAGAGAGTTTTTCTCGTAAAAAATTGAAAAAACTCTCAACTTCAAAAAGGTTGGGAACCCTCGTCCCGCACCTTACATGTACGAATTCAGTTATTTTATTAAGTGCGTTTACTTGTGAAACTTTTCTGGACTTAGTTATAGAGTGGGATAGAGTTGGTCCTAAACCCGCAGTCTCCGAATCTTGGCCCTAAATTTTATTTCTCGGAATAAAAAACAATTTAAGCTCCAATTGATTCGACCACGGAGAGAATTTGATCAATATTTAATGACGTTTGAAAAAGGTCACCCGACTAGAGGAAAAAATTATTGGTCAATCATTTGAAGTAGAAAATAATATCCACTGTTTCTATGTACTTTAATAATAAAATGTTAGCTGGTTCACGGGGGAAATACCAGTCCTAATATCCTCACTTTCAAAATCTTTAAACTTTCCTATTTAACTACTATGGAGTGTTGGGTCGACTTATTTACAATATTTGTCTTCATTTTCTTCATGTCATTTTAAATTTAAATTCACTTTAATTTATTTCCGTCTATGGACTCTTTAACATTTATTTTAACGTTTGTGTTGCATTTTATTTAAATTTTTACACAACAAAGTTGTTTTTGAATCATTTTGGCTATGTTTTCACGAGAAGAAAAAGTGTCAAGCCACGAAACCTATTGTGATCAATTCCTTGCAAAAATTCAATCATTCCATTTCTAAAAACCGTGGGTGGTTTGGTATATTTATGTAAAACCTTTCAGCCAGCTTCTTAAATCTTCTCACCTTTACTGCAAGTTTATCTGAACTATTTATAAGTAATTAACTTTGAATTCTTAATACTGTATAAGCAACCTCCTTGTTTGGAAGACGAAAGAAGTCAACATTGGAGCTAGATTTACGACCGACTCCAGACCTCCAGAGATCCGCAAGGGACCGTACAACTACTTCTTTTGAATTTACAATCGCGACCTAGACTCCTAGGCTTTAGACATTTTTTTCCTTTTTAGGAAATAGTCACAGTGATGCAATCCCAAGAAAATAAAGAAAACACGTGTTCATTGAATGAAATCTCCTTAAAAATATTTTAGTAATGTGCAGAACTACCAGTATTCAAAGAAATTATACTGTAAAACCAATTCCATTGATTGTAGAATTAGCCTTAAAAATGTGCAGAATATCGTAATAAAACTCAATGATAAACACATAAAAAATAATATATTGTAAGATAGTTCATACTTATATTATGCTTACTAATCTTGAGAAGGTAGATACCCAAACAAAAATCGTATTTTTATCGCACGAAAAATCACGAAATCGAAATGGGAAATATAATATTTTGACTTCTGTTGGTTTCCATTTGAAATCAAATATTCTGGTTAGGAAAAAGTCTAGACTCTTGGTATAACATTATTATTCCGACTGGCTAGTGTCCAATTGGCGCTTATGTGTACTGTAAAACACATCGCAAACAAACAGCATTCGATTGCGTTTTTCATCATTGGGAAAAAGATTGGCGGGATAAAGCCTTACCTTCAAATGGTTGATGATTTTGTTCCTTAATCCACTGGTCAGTTTGAAGACACAGTTACACCCGGTTGATTAACAGTACAAATATGATATAAAACGTATATGAGAACGAGATTTCAAAGCGATTTGGTAAGAGTTTCAATAACTGGTGTGGTCTTATGTTATTTCAACTAACTAATGTGAGTACAACAGAATCCGTTTATTATGACTCCGCCTATATTGACCAACCGCTTAATATGACGTAATTACACAGCAAAATTGGGTTTTCATATAAAATTATTTATAACAAATTCGGATATAATGATTTCGCTTATAGTGACGTATCGCTTATTATGACCCATTTTTAATAAATTATGTCCTTATTTCATGGAACATTATGTCGGTTATAGTGGCCGACATGATTCCTAACACCTTGGGCAGCGTTCGGGAGGGTCACGTGACGCCCAACGACGTTAATATGCTGTGTTTCTCTCGTCACGAGTCTTGAAATGCTCTTTTCCACGTCACGAGTCTTAATATGCTGTGTTTCTCTCTATTTAAATAAATACATACATTTATACCTAACACTAACAGGAGGTTGTTTATTTTCTAGAAAATGCTTTGTATGACGTCCGCTTATTATGACGTGTTTGTCATTTCCCTTTGATGTCTTTATGAACGGATTCCACCGTACTTCAAATGATTTTACAAATAATATTTTAGAACTGGTATCGGTGGGTAATATCTGGTCCTCTTTTTTTTTTCTCCTTCCCAAGTAAAGCTTTGTGAGGCAAGGAGAGGGACAATGGGAGATGACAATGCATTGAACAGGACCTCGGGATAGGTATATGGAGTAGTCCCAAAGCTGTTTCAATACCAAACACCGACTGTTTTACGTTTTCAAATACATTTTGGAGAAGCATTGGCAAGGTAAATAATATAAAACTGCTCACGTCGGTAATTTTTACAATCGAAACACTCAATATAATGAAAGTTTCAGTAATTTATTTCAGTTCTACTGTGTAGAGTGTGCAATACACAGTTATTATTGTTGTCATCAAAACAAAAAGTCTTTATTGAGAAGAGCATCTATCACTTATTAGTAAATCGTTCCTATAGAATGGTGGTAATTGAAGATTAATTTATGAGATGCATGATCATGAATTTGGTGCCGATCAAATAATTCCCAAACTGGCCAGACGCTCAGCCGAGTAATTTAGTATTCCGAGTTATAAATCATATCTTAGCACTATCCGAAACCATTGGGAATTCGAATCGAGCAGCAAGTTTGAGGGCCTCCGTGGTCGGTGGGTAAGGCTCTTGACTAGCAGTCCGGAGTTAGCGGATTCACATCCCGGCGAAAAAAAATAATTAATTTGTTTTATTTCACAAATTAATTCATCTAAATTAATAAATGGTATGCTTGGGGCACTTTCTATAATGGAAGATTCTCAGTCTCGCCTTTGTGTAAGCTCGCCATTCAGAATTGAAACGTTGCTTCAAATAGCTTTAGCCATGTTTGGTGACCAGATCCGAATAGCCAAGTATTTTCCCACCTTAATATTACAAACTCCATCCGCCCACTCCCACAACATACCTCATTTGGGGTTGTCATAGTCTCACTGGCTCCAGATGGTTGGGAGTAGTTGAGATTCTTATGCGGTATTCACATTAAAAAAGGAAGCGATTTCTGTGAGCTGTAAACATATAAAGATGTTTTAGATACCTGCAGGCAAGAGGAAAACAAAATAATATTTACTCAATTACTCACTTACCCATTTACAGGAGAGTTTGGAAAGGTAAATTATGTATTTTTATCCTGATTTGAATTTGCAGCTTACAGCCTTTCCGAGCTCTGTAAACTGAGATATGTGTGTAGGGGAAATTCGCCAATAAGAACTCTTGATTATGCGGGTCAAATATATTTACAAGTAACGTTATATTTTATAATAAACTTGATACAACATTAAAATCGCAATAACTAGAGGGTGACACGAGAAGGAATGTAAAACAACCGAACTGAGCGGACGCTGGAACCGGAATGAATTTGCAATATCATGCACTGGACCGGGGAGCGACTCTCAGGGATACCAGTCGGTAAAATTTAACTTTAGTGATGTTTAAGGTTGTTCAGCCATAAGAGTTTTTAAAAGTTCGTGGAAATAGAAAAAATATTGCAAATTCCTGATTCAATTCGACCGTTTTGCATTTCGCATGTCTTGTCAATTTGTGTGCACTTTCCATTTCCGTTTCAGGATAATGGCCGTTTCAATAAAATTCACTAAAGATTATTTTGTTTAAATGTGAAATCATCGTGTTTTCAATCAGGAGTTTTCTTATTCGCATTTAGTCAATTTAATGGTACCTAGCTGCCTGAAGAATGTTGGATAAAATGTCTTTGAGGAAAGAACGTTTTTGTGGACAAATTGTATAATTCCTTGTGGTTTTAGATTAAAAAATGTAATATATGGTTTACAATTATTTAGGTGGGGATTTAAGAACCTACTTATAAATCTGATACTTTCCGGGAAAATTTTGGATTTGATTTATTATTAACACCTCAAACATCGGAAGGAAATTACTAGCCATAGACATCACATTTCATTCACTTTTTAAAGGACATGTGTGACCGGGGCGTCCATATTTTGTAAAGGTTTTTTTTTCTATAATGAGGAGATTTTTTCGTCGATGGAAAGAAAAATATTAAATATTTTTAGTTTGTTTCAAATATTTACGTGTGATTCCATTTGATATTATTTTTAGTTTGTTTCAAATATTTACGTGTGATTCCATTTGATATTATTTTTAGTTTGTTTCAAATATTTACGTGTGATTACATTTGATATTATTTTTAGTTTGTTTCAAATATTTACGTGTGATTACATTTGATATTATTTTTAGTTTGTTTCAAATATTTACGTGTGATTCCATTTGATATTATTTTTAGTTTGTTTCAAATATTTACGTGTGATTCCATTTGATATTATTTTTAGTTTGTTTCAAATATTTACGTGTGATTCCATTTGATATTATTTTTAGTTTGTTTCAAACATTTACGTGTGATTACATTTGATATTATTTTTAGTTTGTTTCAAATATTTACGTGTGATTACATTTGATATTATTTTTAGTTTGCTTCAAATATTTACGTTTGATTACATTTGATATTATTTTTAGTTTGTTTCAAATATTTACGTGTGATTACATTTGATATTATTTTTAGTTTGTTTCAAATATTTACGTGTGATTCCATTTGATATTATTTTTAGTTTGTTTCAAATATTTACGTGTGATTCCATTTGATATTATTTTTAGTTTGTTTCAAACATTTACGTGTGATTACATTTGATATTATTTTTAGTTTGTTTCAAATATTTACGTGTGATTACATTTGATATTATTTTTAGTTTGTTTCAAATATTTACGTGTGATTACATTTGATATTATTTTTAGTTTGTTTCAAATATTTACGTGTGATTACATTTGATTACAAATCGGCGGGATTTTTTCGTTAACTGACAGATGAAAGTGGAAAAAAAAATGTATAAGCGGCATTAAAAGTGAAGTGATAGTTTTCTTACCAATTTCCCACACAAAAGGAATATTTTTCTAAACATCGAATTCTTTCAAAATTATGAAGTTTTAAGTCAAAAAATTTTTTGTAAAATTTTCATGTTTGATAGTGTATCAATGTTTATTGTTTCTCCCTGAGTTAGTTAGTTAGTCCTTTCCCTTCGTCGCATTCCCCTTTCACCACCCCTTACTCTCCCGCGTCCCCTTCTCATGACACGTTACGACTCCGCCTTCCCTCTCTCCACTTCCTTCACTCCCCACTTCCTCCTCCTCTCTCACTTCCCCCAACCCGCGAACTTTTAAAATTATTTTTTTCATAGCTTTTAATGACATTTCAAAGAGGTGTAGAGTTGACTTTATTCTCAGTTGGCATGGAACCAATACAAATACATTTAGGTATTTAGGAGAATTTATTTTTTGCTCTTCAGATTTCAAATTACAAATTTTTTATATTAATTTTTCCTTGTGACTTTAGGTACCTTTCTCTAATATCCACACATAATAAGTAGCGTTGTATTACGTGCCTTTAAAAATAAAGATTTAATTTTTAAGATACATTGTAAAAGTAAGAAAAATAAAAGCGTTGTAAGAAACATTGACAATTATTATTTAAATGTACGAGAGTGGACCGGCATTAGAAGTGTGGAGGAGCTATTCCGGGCAGCGCAAGATAGAGAGGCATTTTCCCTAGTGATTGACAACGTCGGGGGGACCTGATAGGGAACACGAAGAAGTAGAAACATTGAGAAATTTATAAGAATTGAACAGATATAATATACATATACCTACGAAATGTTTATTACGTGAAGCTATTGTCTGGGAATAGAATCCGCATCCAAGGTCAAAAGTGCAGAACCTACGGAGTCGTCTGAATCGAAATAATATAGTTATAGGGGTCTAAAGCATCCATCCCACGTACACCCGTGAACAATTTGTATTCTTTCTCATTGTTTTGTATTCCCGATAAACCACCAAAATCGTGAAGGCAATCAAAGAAAAACTTTTCTTTACCCTCCTTGTTTATGTCTGTCGGTAAATTTATATACAATGTATAGTATACATCATGCTAAGATTTATTCCAACCAACTTCGTGCATCGTATCACGAAGTTTCGTGTGTCACATAGTACCTACCCAGCTAACTCGAGTTAAAAGATTTGTGTTAGAAGTAATATTAATATTTTTCCCTCCGTGGTTAGGAGCCCAGCTTGCCAAAATTCCCGCTTTCTTTGGACTTTTTCTCGTCTAAGTCTACATTCAGTTTAATATGTATATCTCAAGGACTTGCTTGTTTATTTTCAGTTGTTCAAAATGGCTTTCTTAAGTTTAGTTTCAATACATTTACTGAATAAACAAAAATCACTTAAGCACTGTCACAATCTCAGAAAGTGTACTTTTTGTAAAAGGCATTATTTTGACTACAAAAGCACACTGAAAATGTCTGCGGGTAACAACGAAGGTCTTCGTTGTAGATAAAGGGTGTTAAGAGACGTATTTGACTTACTACAACCAGTGATTCCTGAAATGTAAATGAAATTTTAGTCTCCGATGACAATTTTCGTGATTTTTTTTTCGCATCGGACACCAAAATTTCATTTACATTTTTTAATCCAAATATTGTAAGAAGTCACTGGCTAAAGTAAGTCAAGTACGTCCCTTAACACCCTGTACAGATCGTATTATACCCTTTGTTAGGTTAACGGAATGTCATTACTTGTCAAATCAAGGTCGTATTTTCGAACGGTAATAGTGTTTTTAAAGGCAATAGCATAATGCTAATTTATTGGCTTGTTTACTCCTATAAAATCGATTTTCTTCTTGTCAGTTCTGTTTTCTAAGTAACATCGCTATTCACAGTTTCTTCATTTACCCAATATTAACATTCTCCCTAACGTATATATTTTTTTATGTATTTCTTCGTTATGACTTTACTACATTGATGATGTATTATTCTGAAACTGAGAATACGATTTTTATCATGCAATAAATATGAATAAATGGTCAAATTGTCTTCAATTAATTTATACATAAATTTTTTATTTATTTTTTCACATTACAAAAAATTGACGTTGTGAAAAATATGAAAAAAGAAAAATCTTTTTTTTATATTTATTTTATTTATTTATAAAATACGTTCCACACAGGAGGCTCTGAAAAAAAATCCCTCAGAGCATACGTCATCTTTGGGGATTCTGAGTGGAGGGTAAAGAAGGAAAAGGATTTGAGGGGTGGGTAGGTGTTTGAGGGTCAATGCGTCTAGGAATGACGGACGTGTGAATCGATCCCTTCCTTTGCGGTACAAAGCGATGCGATGGGTCGATAAAGTCTGGCTGAAGAGGTCTAGGTTAGGTCTCTCTCAACCAATCTCTTCCGATCCAGCCCGCCACTCAGTGAGTCAGCAAACGCAATAACAATGTGATCTATGGCAGGTGTAGGTTACCCAATAAACAGTCTTACCGACGACCTCCGTGGTTGAGAAGTAAGGCTCTTGACTTGCAATCCGAAAGTCACGGGATCGAATCCCGGCGTGCGTTAACAAATATAATTTATTTTTATATTTAACTTAATGAGTAAAACCTCAAATTTTAATATTTAATTAATGAAGACAATATTAGTGAAACTCAATCGAAAATCTGAAACAGAAAAATCAGAAAAAGATACGGTCACATCTGGGACTCGAACCCAGGACCTACGACTTGCCGGGTCAGTGCTCTTCAACTGAGCTAATGTGTCCCTATCCGATTTGGTCATATATAACTGTATCATTCTTCGACAAGAACTATAAAAATTCTCTCTTCTTTTGATCGTATCTTTTTCTAATTTTTTATTGTTTTAGATTTTCGATTGAGTTTCATTAGTTTCATTTTCTTAATGAGTTTTGAGTTAAGTTTCGTCATATTGTCTTCTTAATTAAGTTAAAAATAAAAATAAAAATTCATGCTAGACTTTCAGAAAAGTCAATAGATGTCGCATATTAAATAAAAAATGGATAAATTTACCCAAGACACTATCTAGATAGCATTTAGTTCTGGTTGAATCTTGCAATCATACATTAAAATAGTAGGCAATAAAAATATGCGTTAAGAAAATGAAGATAGTTGTTGGTCGAAGGATGATATCTTAATTATTTTAAAATAATTTTTATATTTCAGTTTATATAATTGTTTTTTTATAATAAGTAATTTTTTATAATAGTATTTTTAAGTAATTAATCACAACTATAATAATATTTTTGTCTTTAATTCTTATTTGTCCAGACTTATTTGTCTTTCGTTATTTTTATTAACACTTATATTATCCTGACCATGAAACCTTTGGTTTCGAAACCAGACAGTAGATAATTTTGATTAAATAGTGGTGTTTTACAAAATGATTTGTTTTCATTTAATTACAAATGACGCCAAAAAGTGAATTTGCGAAGATTGAAGAACCAAAAAAATTTATTTCAAATATTTGTAGAAACGTTTGCAGCTTTTATTAGATAATAAAAAAAATATACACATTTTTCCGAAAAAAAATCTTTAATATTGTAATGGACACGAGAAAAAAGTTAATGAAAGGGTTAATCATGCAATCAGTTCTAAGCCTTTAATATTAAGTCAACATGGAGCCCAATATCTGAAGGGCTACACCTACGTCATTAGAACAGCAATAATTGTATAAACAATCATTATTTCTGATCTATTTTTGTCGTGAAAATAAACTAGTGACATTTATTTATTTATAAACCGTCGTTTCCGTGAGCGATCTTTGTAGTCAGTGGGAAGGTTTTTATGATTGAAAGCCCAATCAATCAACGTACTCTAGGCTTACAACACGGAAGTGCGAATCTATATACATATGTAGCTCCAAACATAAGGCGACCACCTTTTATGGGCAACATGGTTCTGTGGCACAATTCTTTTGTCTGTTAGATTACGATCATTGTGAGAAGATAGGCAATTTAGTCGTTCTTCACTTACGACATCACTCAAACAACGATCTTTGAGACATGACTTCTTTTACAAATACGTATAGAATGAATAAGTCATGCCTGCAATTTTGCAGATGGTGGATTCGTTCATCATCCTTTACCTGATATTGTGGTCTCACGTTATCCGCTTAAGCCAGCAAAACATATATTTTGTCGCCTTTATTATCTACGTATAGTGCAGTCATCTACGGGGTTTCACATCGGAATGAAACGGAATAAACTGAAAATTTGTATAAACCTTCATTTTGGCATTCTTAATGTTGTCTCAAAAGTCTCATAAGGTCACGTGTGAGCGTCCTTACGGTCAAAGTGAAGCTCAAGTTAAGCGACAATCAGTTTTTGGAAATATCTCACTTTTACTCGAATCGCCTTTGCATTTATTATTAAAATTTATATTATATGTATATATAAAATTCCTTACAAATAATGACTTTATTTTTTTTTTATATGATTAACCGTTTTTAAGATAGAGCGCTAAGCCATACATACCATAGCGCAGTCTATCGCAAATTCCAGTGACCTTGCGCTATGGCATGTATGGCTGAGTGCTCTATCTTAAAAACGGTTAAGCATATAAAATCTTATTCAAGATAAAATTGGTAGAAATTCTTGTATTCTACAATTTGTATTTAGATTTTAGGCAAAGAAAGCGAAATACTTCCAAAAAACTGATTTTCGCGACCATTGATCTTGAATATCTAACGACGCACATACGTGACCTTGTGAGACTTTTGAGACAACATTTAGAACGCCGAAATAAGGGTGAAGACAAATTTTCAGCTTATTGCGTTTCAATTTACACTACACTATGCTACAATTTACACTTCGTATAGCCTTGTAAAATTATTTGTTTAGGGACTGGTCAATGCTATTTTGAAGAAGTGCTAAATTTCAATGAGATCGGCATTGGTTTCTGAGAAATCTTGCCTACTGACTTCAAAAAAGGTGTTTCGAGATAAACGCGATGAAGTTTCAAGTTTAAAAGTCTTTCCGAACGGGGCGGTGGATTCGCAAAGGTTCTCTCTCATACACTTACTTGGATTGACTTGAAACTTTAGGAGAATATTCTAGACATATTGTACTATTAGATAAAGGAAAAAAAAATTTCAATTTTTCAAATCCTTAATGATATACATAGGATTGCACTGATCTCTCAAAATATGAAATAAATAATTTATTTTAATGTTTGGGGGCACATAATTTGTCATTCAACCTTTGTTGCTATGAAAACTAAACTTTTTAATCTGACAATGACTTAAATACTTCTGTTTTGCAATTATTTTTAAGCAATCTACGAATAAAACGCTATTCAAGGACGAAAAAACCACCCAATGATTTTCGTATAAAGTACCTTAGAAAGTCCCAAGTATGTTCTTTAGTTGAATATGAATTTTGCTAAGTTTTATTGGTTAAATGTTGTTTCAGAAACGATTTGCGGAAAAACTTTAATATCAATGCAAGCCAGGGCACATCAAAATATTTGGCACTTTGATCACGCGCGACAAAACGCCGATCACGTTCATACAACTTGTTTTTCACACCTTTTATGTTTTTAAAAGATTTTATTTTAAAACCACGATGTGTTGAATGACAAGCAAAATAAATTTAAAACAAAGATAAATGCCGCAGAGAAGAGTTTAAAATTCCAACGCAGTAGAAAACTGGTTATGCTGCGTTATTAAAGTCAACACCGAGGTGCTCTGGCCAGCACAAATAACCGCGAAGGGTGTTTTCTTTCTACGCGAGTAATTGAGTCTAGTGGGTAAACAAAAGCCTGCGTCCGTTCTTCATTAAAGGGTTATACGACCTGAGCTCTTTGTCCGAGGGGCGCTCCAATCCAATTTCCCGCGAGATCGTCATACAAATAATAATAGAAGGCCGTTCTTTAAAGCCTTTCGGACAAGCCGCACGTGACTTGGAACGAGACTGAAGCGGGATCCCGAGACTATCAGTGTGCGGCCGTTAGAGTTATTTTGGAAAACCTTCAAACATAATAACGCGGCGTTTACTTACACCCTTTTAGCGAAGAAAAATATTAACTTTTTATTTTCGAAATCCAAGCGACAATATTGGGGACGTATGTATGTAATTGTAACATTGTCTTTATACATTTTTGTTTCCAACTACATTTGATTTATAATTTTAGACATTTAGAATTTCCATAACTTAAGATATGTTTATTCTAAATGTATTCCACCGATTCTTTCGAAACGTCAACAAATGACAATATATTTGAATTGAACCACTTCTTGGATAACAAACACCTCTCCCACGTCACCTCAAGTGGTTTGCTGCCTGTTTGGTGACTTAACGAGGGTGCCTGGGTTTATGGGGTGAGTTTTTACAGGTCTTGGCGGCGGATGCATCTGCCCACCAACTGCATGGGGGGTCGAATCATAAGAGGCCGATTTTTTACTTCTCCAGATGGACACTCTCGATAAGCCCAACTGTCCCGGATACACTGACTCTCAGATTCGTACCTAAAGAAATCATCCACACAGCATCACCAAATATGATACAGACCCTAAGAGAGATTATTTTCCTAGGCCTCCTTTGAGGATTTAATATAAAAAAAAACATAATTAATATTATAAACATTTCTTTTCGACTAAGGTACCCAACACAACTGATGAATATGCAAAAATCTCGAATTGTTGAAATAATCTTTTTATTAATTTTACTAATCATTATATAAGACAATTACAGACATCGAAACTGTTTTTGATTTAAATATTTCAATTAAATTTTTATTTATTTATTCACGCCTTGAAGACTTTTACATGTACACGTTATTATAGATACAAAAGTTATTCAGAAGTAATAATAAGCGTATAGTATATTACATTGTATTAAAAAAATATTAGCAGAATTAAAAAGAAATGACAATATTAGAATAATAATAATAAAATTTATGGCAGAATTTTAGAAATTTCTGATTTGAATCTTGATAAAGAATGAACGAAAATATTAACGGAACTGAATTTATTTTCAAGCCTATGTAGTCTTTGGATTGGGGAGTTAATGAAATAGTTAGTTTTCGGCGGATAAACAAAGAACAGTTCTGAAAGTCTCGTTTCACGATTTGGTGCTCGGAATGTTATTATTTTTGTTAAGCCAGGTGCGGCAAGTGATCCAATAACTAATTTGAATAAAAGTACCAGATCGCTCTTGGTTCTTCTACACGATAAGTTAGTTAAATTAAGTATTTTCATTAAATTATCATAATTAATGTGTGTAAGTAATATATTATAAGTCAGGTAGAGCATAATAATAAGTTTATTATTATTTATTATTTTAACTTTATGAGTAAAACCTCAAACTGTAATACTTAATTAAATGAAGACATTATGAGCGAAACTCAATCGAAAATCTGGAAACAGAAAAATCAGAAAAAGATATTGGCACCTCTGGGACTCGAACCCAGGACCTCCCTACTTTCCTCCCTACTTTCCTGGGTTCGAGTCCCAGAGGTGCCAATATCTTTTTCTGATTTTTCTGTTTCCAGATTTTTGATTGAGTTTCGCTCATAATGTCTTCATTTAATTAAATAATAAGTTTACTTGGTCTCTATTTTACCAAGTACATTCCAACAATGTAAAAGGTTACAGCACAAAATTCCTAAAATTTATTAATTTTATGCTGAAAATTCCAATTCAAAATATTAATTAGGTACGTCATTCTGATGAAATTTTTTTATTTAAATACCAGAAATTTAAGACAAAATGATACCTATTTTTTCGGCAGCATATTAAGTGGCTCATACGCTTATAAAAGACTGCATAATTTTGGTGATAAAGTTGTCGACATAACATTTAGAGATATATTATTATTAGCCAAAACCCTAAAATAAACGAGTTTACCACTCCGCAGTAAATATACATTTTTTTCAATGACTATTATAATTTTATTATTTTACATTTCATTTCATAATTTCTTAAGTATTTTGCACTAGTTGCAATTTGATTAGCAAACTTATTTCTTATTTAAAAAAGCTTGCTTTCCAAATAATGTCACTTTAAAAAAAATAAATTTTTAAATGTTCAATAATATTATTATTCAAATTATATAAAACATTTCATTTTTTCGATATTTTATCGACAATATAGACGATTTGATAATGTCTTCATAAGGTGAAACAGATGTCACGCGTAATAATAACTACACAGCAGAACTTGTTGATAAATAAACAATTTTTTTTAATAAACTGAATATTATCCAATAAACGAAAGAAAAACTAAAATTTTAAATGGACCTCTACACATTAAAGTTAAAAACAAAAAGTCGAGTTTCGATGATTTCGAAATGGATTTTATTTCTTCAGAGTTTATATTCATAAAATAAATCATTTAATATCCACACCATTAAATATTTATTTGTGTTAAATGAAATAGAGAATAACAACTTTATAAGACAAAACAGTAATTCAATAAATTCTTTAGCATAGAAAACTAGAACAAAAAAGATAAAATTGAAGCAATATAAATGGTTAGTTGAATTAAAGCGCGACAGTAGCTCCCGAACAAATCAATCGTATTAATTCAAATAAGCCTCACATTTTTTCTTAATTGGTTTTTTACTGGGTAGGTAGGCTCTAATTTAAGGTATTGTCTTTGCGTACAAACCAATTCCCTTGGTCCGGTAAAAAGAATTTTCGCCCTACATGAAATCTCGAACATTGATGTATTTTATTTAGATGAGACATAAAACGAAAAAATCGGTTCCACTTTTTACCTCCAGTTGACCTCTAATTGCCCCTAACGCTCCCAACAGTCTTACGCCGAACGATCGGAAACTATCAAATCCGCTAATCGTATATTGACCTGGCTCCACTAAACTACCTGTAGAACAGATTCATCATGCTTACCTTGCGTCTGTGCATTAGAGATGGCAATTGGTCTGTTAACAACGGATTGTCAAACAGACGGACCTCTTTCCTTTGCACAGAATCAAGAATGATTATCAAATATTGCGGGGTGACTTCAGAAGTGACTTCCATATTCAATTGTTAGACATACTTGACATTTGTACAGGGCGCTGTTAGCAGCTGGTCACTGTTGAAGAATCGCTAGTCCTGTTTATACAATTCGCCTGATTTCTTTCCATGTACCTCGCAAACCAACATCGAGGTATCTAATAACTACTGTTGTGACAACTCCAACAAGGAATCACAATTTTATTCTCTCATTCATAGTATACAGAATTTGGGTGATGATTATAATTGTTGACGTATTTAATGCATCAGTCACTAAACACGCATCAGTAGAATTTATATCGGCCAGCAGAACAAAAAATGTAAACTAACTGCCTTGCTCTACTTCGGCTTATATGATTTATTTATTGTAAATTCTTGTGGTCAAGTTCATCAGGACCTTGGCGGTGGCTGCGTCTGTACCTACTGCATGGCAGGTCGGATCGGGAGAGACTGGTTGAGGAAGATCTTTTAACCGCTCCAGCAGAACTCTCTCGGAACATTGCCATAGTGGTAGGGATAGATTCATACGTCCGTCATTCCTGAACACACTGACCCCCAGATTCCTACCCACCCCACACATCTCTTTTCCTTCCCAGAACTTCCTTTCCTTCCTAAGAAGACCATCCACACAGCATCCCCAAAGATGAAATAGGCCCTGAGGGGAATTGTATTTCTTCAGGGCGTCCTGTGTGGAGCTAATGTAAACAAAAAAAAAATAAAACGGAGTGTGCAATTCACAAGCGGTAGAAATGAAATCTTCAGAAAACTATAGTAGACAAGAGTGAGGAGGCTACAAAGCACCCTACAAAGAGGAGATCGATTATATTACTTATTTATTAAATCCTGTAGATGTATGTGTTTGTCTCTTTTAAGAGCCGCTATTTTTCGTTTTATCGAGTTTCAAATCACAACGGTACTAAAGAAGTTTTCACTTCAACAAATAAATTACCTAAGCTAACCATCAATAATGGTCGGGAACGAAAGGTTACAAAACGAATTCAAAACAAATCACATAATTTTTTTGCTCACGTAATTATTTAAAGGTTGGCACAAAGCTAGATTAAACTAATGATATAAAGATTAGCGTCATAATCCGTATTATTAAAAAAGGTTATAATATATTACGCTTGAAAGTACTAGCATAAATATTATATTCGTTGGCGATCAAACACATTGACATTCTGTCCTGAGCACGTGTTTTCATATTGTGTTCTGTTTGTCTGGAGTGAACATAATAATGTGTAGGTGTACAAACCCAGGCGAAAGCGACAATTAATTAGTAAGCTTTCTATAACCTTTTGTGAGAAAAACATTTTGTGCCATTCCTATCACATCTAGCAGATGCTGATGAAATAAATACAATTATTTCGATAATCTGAAGGCTAGCTTTATACAGCGCAACGCATTGTCTACGGCGAAGCTCAATGCTAAATCACTATATTAGATTTATCTTTACTTTTAGTTTACAATATAAATACAAAAAAAGGTTTTGGATAAATTGAAGTTTTTCTACCATTTCCATTGAGTAGAATAAAAATAATGTTTTTAATTACTTTATAAAAAATTTAAGAATAAACAAAAAAAAAAATTTCATATCAAATGAATGTATATGGATTATTTTTAATTTGAAATGTGTAGGAATCTGTGGTTTAGTGTGTCCTGGTCATCCGCGTCCAAGACCTAGACAAACCTTACCCTATAAACCCGGGCACCTCTGCTAAATCACCAAACGTAGTGAACCACTTGGAGTGACCTATGGCAGAGGTGTTGGTTATCCAATAAAGGTTCCCTTAGTGGCGGTACCCATACCCGCCTCCTAAATTGAATGCATAAACGAAACAACTTTTTTAAATATAATTTTATGGCTACAACTATCTGTGAGAGTTTCGATTGATTAACTTTTCGAAGTGAAACTTCTTTAACGACGTTGATGATTTGAATTTCGGATGAAACGGAAATATGTCACTAAAATTTTTTACATGTCGGGACGTCGGTTTTAATAAAATGCGCTAAATTCGCACCTCGGCTAACCCCCCCGTAGCACAACGGCTAACGCGCCGGACAAATCCATGCGGCCAGAGAGACATCGAGTGAACGGAGTTCGAATCCTACAAAATCCAACAAATAAACATTTTTATTTTTGTTAATAAATATCCAATCTTCAAACCACTTTAAAATAAACACGCAAAAGAAAAGAAAGCGACTTTCTGGTTTCACTTCTACCGCGTGTGAATTACTAACCCTAATTTTTTTTTCCTTTCTTACAAAACTATTCACATATAAATAAAAACCACTTTCGCGCTTGAAATCGTTTCCTCTGGACTTCTTTCGCTAAGCGATTGTTATGGCTATACTTATATTCGTGTCGATATAAGGTACACTCAAAATACATACTTAAATGTTTGGCTCTTGGCTTCCTCTGATCGAAGAAATCTCTACTAATTTTAATTTCTGGATATATGTTATTAAAGCTTACAAAATGATGATTTATTGTTAATTATTGCAGAAAATGCATCTATTTAAGCACACAGTATCATAATAATATGTAACCCTTATTTATATCAGGCCAAGGCAACAACAACTTTTGTTACAGAAAAGCCAAGGAAAAGAAATAAAATTAAGTGTTTCTAATAGAGACGGCGAAAATATAATTTTCCTCCTTCTGAAGGAGTAATATAACTGAAGTAGTTCTTCAGTTATCATCCTAAGCTTGGATTATAAAGTTTGATTAAATGATTTCAGGGAAAATGTGAATCAGGCAGCTTTAAGGCTTTGTTAGTAAATCGCTTCAATGCTGGGTATTAAACAAACAAATTATCAAACAGTATTAATAGAGTAGCGACTGTACGGTTGAAATTTAAGAATTCGGTTAAGAATACAACTCAGACTCGCAAAATCGTTTTGATACGTGGAGTTTGTATACAAATATTGTAAAATATTTGTATACAAACAAATAAATATTGTATACAAGTGGAGTTCCACAGGGTTCACACCTTGGCCCAATCTTATTTATCTTGTTTATAAATGATCTTACAAAAATATTTCATGATGTATCTATCTTACTTTTTGCTGATGACCTCAAAATTTTTAAAATTATTGTAAATATTTATCATTGCAACATTCTTCAAGATAATATCAACAAATTGTTAATTTGGTGTATGGAAAATAGACTTTATTTAAATATCTCAAAATGTCAAATTGTTAGATTTTATAGAATAAAAAATCCAGTGATATTTAATTACAACATTGATAACAATGCTCTTCAGACATTAATGCAAATTAAAGACTTGGGCATCACTTTTCAATCAAATCTTTCATTTGTTAACCACATAACAGAAATCTGTAATAAGGGCTTAAAAATGTTGGGGTTTATAACTAGGCTAACTAGAAACTTTAACAATATAAAGTGTATTAAAATGTTATATTTTGCTTATGTTAGAACCCAACTTGAGTACGATTCTCCTGTCTGGAATCCTCATTATAATATGCACGTACAAGCTGTTGAAAGAATGCAAAACAAATTCTTACGTTTTCTAAATTTTAAAATGGGTATTTCAGCAAACATGTTAAACTACAACACACTTTTAAACGATATGAATATGCTTAAATTGTCAGACAGAAGAATTTTCACTGACTTGGTATTTTTATATAAAATTCTAAATGATTTAGTTGATAGTCCGGTATTACTTGAATTGATAAGCTTCCGAATTCCACTTCGTAATACTAGAAGTCAGGATTTATTTCAGTGCAGAAATTCTGGGACTAACTACCATATGTATTCCTCTTTGCCCAGAATACTAATGGAGGGAAACAATTATACCAAGTCAGTGGACATCTTCAATTTATCTTTGAATAAATTTAAAATATTGTTATTGAGGCAGTTCAGTTATGTACAATAAAATGTTTTTTCTATGCTATATATGTAAAAGCCCCGAAAAAGGGCGTTTATTTATAAATAAATAAATAAATCTACTTTTGTAAAAGAACCGAATCAAAGCAATGCTAAAAAATAGCCTGATTAGCATCACCTGGCAGGCGTAAGTATATTGGATTTGCTATTTTCTGAATCTCTCCGGATATGGAGAGGTTGACAATAACATGGTTATTATTGTAACTTGCAGTTGTGAATAATAGAACTACTCGTCTATATATTATACATGACGTCGTTGCCTGTCGTGGTTACTTTCACCTGGCGACTAGCTGTCACTGGATCTCACTGGATCCGAAGAACCGGCTATTTTCGGAACCAGTTCCTATCGGAGTTATAAAATGACAACACTCAGCCGGTCAAAGCCGAACCAAAAGCCGCCCGCAAGGCTTAGTTATTATCATTTCATAAGCGTAGTCCTTACAAGAGTTGAATGTAATAATTGGAAAATTTTGCGTAATACGTATGATTTGGTGTTGATAAATTAAATATGTTCAGCCAGTAAAATTTATATCTGAATACAACCTTGTTTTGCAACGTTGCTTGAAAACTTTGAAAAATTTATTTTGAAAATCGTAACTTATTTTCGTTTGCTATCAAAATTTCATCTTTAAGTTCTACAACAAAACTCAACTAAGACCCCGTACACGGAGGACTACGACGTTTTTTTTTCAATGGATTTTAATTTTATGAAGATGAAATCTTTTCTTAATAAAAAATTAAAAATTATCGGTCAATTCATGACAAAATTATAGCAAAAAAAGTTTTCATTTTTTATTTTCAACACTTTCATAAGAAATAACTGAAAAAATTAATGGGTGAAACAAAGTTGTAGGTAGTACCTACTGAATTGTATAAGTCATAAAATGAAGTCAAATAAGTGGTCAAACCACAGTTCGAAGCATTCGAAGGGTGAAACATTTTTCTTACTTGGTCACTTATTTTTTAAGTGAAAACTTCTTTAGCACTGTTGTGATTTGAAATGCGATAAAACGGACACGGAATGAGAGCAACACCAAAAAGAGAAAAACACGTATATCTATCGTATTTAGCCTGCGAGATAATGCGATAGCAATAAAATATTTATTTTATTCACCGATACTCGGTTCCAATATAATACGATAAATTCACGGTCCCACGAAAGTCCTGGTGTCACTGGTGTAGTAGTATAAAGCGCCTGACATTCACTTTGCGTACGTTCAGCCGACCAGGGATCGAATCCTACGAAATCCAAAAAAAAAAGATAATTCTGTAAAATCAATATCCGATCTTTAAACCACTCCAAAATGAACAGGCAAAAGAAAACACAAATGAAAGCGACATCTAGCGACTCCCAAGAAAAAACCATACATACCAATAAGATAACCAAACGTGTAGGAAAAGGTCTACTGGAATTCGACGACAAAAATAAAGAAAAAAATCATCCTTCACAGTGATAAAAAGCTTTGTAGTCTCCCCAATCTTGTCTATTTTATTTTTCTGAAGGTTTCATGTGGGAAAAGAGAACTCCAGTCCAATTTTTTTTATTTTTTTTATGAATAATGACCTTCTAACTTAAATAACTGCATATTTATTTTTATTTTTATAGTTAGTTTTAATAGCTAAAATAAATTTCAAAGTTTTAATTTTTCAAGATCCCCCGAAAACCACCGAATCTAGTGTGACGTCATCGTGACCAACCAAAGTATGAATTTTGTAGGGAACTAGAATCAGCTGTTCGACTCCCGCCATTTTGAATTTCAGCATTGGAGCGCTTTACTGGGCATTATGATCGTTTTTTGTACAGTTAGTATTTTTGAATATTTAAATAATATAGATAAACTAATAGAGATACTTTATTTTTGATACTGAATTATTTAGGCCTAAATAATGTTTAAATAAAAACAAAAACTATTATATGTCCAAATCTCTATAAACCAATAACACGGAATGTCGAACGGCTTGCGTCTTGCATTTCTATTGATTTCTATACAACTTTGACCCAGGTGACGCGGCGCGGTGACGTCACGCCGCCAAAATCCAGCAATACCAACTTGACAGAGTGTTTTAATCGACTTAAAATCGACTTTTTAATATATTTTTTTAAACTCTACATTAAATATTATGTAATAAAACTTATATATTCAGAATCAGCGTATATTGGTCTATATGAACTTATTTTTTAAAGCCATAATATTTTTCACTGGAGTTCCTTATTGCACACTCTGATTTCTTTTAATGTATAATAATGATGTTCTTAGAACTCTTACTATGCTCAATATACATCAACCTGTTTGTTGGAAGTGTAGACAAGGCTGAGTGCTATTAGCGTTTTCTGCGCGGGGAGCAATAATTTGTCGCAGTTGTTAACGAGCAAAGTTTCTAGTATTGTCGTTTCGTGGTGACTTAGTAAAGCGGTTCAATGTTCTGCTGAAAATTCACCATCTCTAATGGTAACGGGTATAAATCAGTCAGTTAGGTATAAAATAATGAAAATCAACGCAGAAAGATTCACCTTGAGGCACTGCAGTACCGGCAGCTGGTTCAGGGCGCAGGGGATCTTCCAGTGCCACCAGGCACTTTCCATACTTCGGTTGATTTAAAAGAATAGTTTTTGGATAAATATCAGAAAAAGAGGTATTTTTTCCTGTACATTACTATTACGAGGGTATTTTGTTGATGTTATGTATTCTCAGCAAAAATCTTGTTTTTCCGAAAAGACGATAAACACCTTAAAAGGTTCACTGACCGCTGAAGGACCATTGACGCGTTATTAGGGTGTCACACACCCGACTGCCTTGAGTATCTTTACGCGGGAGGCATGACAGATTCGTCTCACAATAGCCAATGAAAGCAATCTTTTATTTTATGCTTTTCCTTGACGATTATTATCCTACGAGAAATCAATCCTCAACCACCGAGCCAAAAGGATTTAGGGTTTCCACAAGCAAAGTACAAAGTCATTATGAGTAAAGCGCCTCTTTTGGTGAGTAGCTTTGCTTGATGCGTAATTCGGAAGGGTAAGGAGCCCTTTGTACGTGAATGTATCCCGAGACCCCCCTGTGGTTAAACATGAAAGCTTTAGAGGTTTGGCCGATAAACTTGGATTGTTTTTATTTTGTTTTCTGGTAAACTTATGAGAGACTTCGCGCCGACGCGTACCGATGAAGGCGAACTTCTGAGCCATTAGCTAAGTTTTAATGGGTGGATTGGCTGCGTTCAAAATGTAGGTAATTAAACAAATTTGAAAGTGTAAAAGAAATTTCGAATTGGCTTTTAGAACTTTTCTGCAAGCCAATTGTTATCGCAACCGCATTCAGAATTTCTACCTATTTACAATATATATCCCTAAAACACTCTTAAGCTCTGAAAAAATAAATGAAACTTTTAAAGATAATATTTATACATTTGCCGAGCCGAAATGTTAGTTATACTAAATTCCCTTGATAGAAAAAAATCGCAAAATTTGCTCCGAAAATTATTAAAAACACATTTTTTCGATAATTTATCATGTTACAGGTATGAGTAATATACATGGTGCTTCTAAGGAGATTTTTGCTCTATTTTTATATCAAGTCGTGCTTTATTAAATATTTTCGCTTTCCGCTCTTTAACATTCGTTTTCTAAACCTTCCTTTCAAACCACCTTCTTTTTCTTTTTGAACGCTTACTGCCTTGGACCAGACATTGTGGTTTTGTGGCCGGAAGATAGATTTATGTTTAGTTTTAAAGTGATATTTGTATAAATTTAAAAATTACATTTTTTTGTTTATCCAAAGATTTGTCTAAATTTAAAAAATATATTATTTTGTTTATCCAGTTCCGTCGCATTTGTTATTTCAAGTGTTTCGCTACGTTTGGTGACTAAGCAGGGGCGCCCGGCTTCACTGAGCGAGTTTTGTCTAAGTATTGCCCACTTGCGGCGTGGCAGGCCTGATCGGGAGAGATTGGTTGAAGGAGACCATTTGGCCTCTCCTGCAGGATTCTCTCGACCCATCGCCTTGCACCGCAGCGGGAGGGATGGATCCATGCGTCCGTCACTCCTGGACCCACTGGCCCTCAAATTCCTACCCGCTACTAATATCTTTTTCCTTCCCAGAACATCCTCTCCTTCCTTTTCTTTAACCCTTCAGAAATTAGGCGTGTTTTTCAGATGGTCAAAATATTTCCGGTTTACAATAAAATGCAAATAAATGGAATATTTCTCAACATATCCCAAAACCAAAAACTGTTTTGAAAGGTGATGAATTACGCTTTCAATTTTTATAATTCAAAATAAACATGTAATAAAAATTTTGCAAACATAAAAAGTTTTAAAAATGGCTCACCTCACATGCACATATTTTATTAGACAAATGTACTATAAATCTTATTGTCAACACATTTTTTTGTCTTTTATACGAAAATAATTAATAAAAAAATCTCATGGTTTCAATTTTTTTTTCACAAATTGCTATTTATCACTTTGGTTTCATGAAGGTAAACATTTAACTTTTTTGTTGGTTAATTTTTAGATTTGACTACAAAACGTGGTGTTTTGCCTTTCTAACAGGTTTAGAACACGTATCTCACTCTGATAGTAAGGGTGTAACAGCGATTTATATGAGATGTATTTGAGCTGGGACAAATATGGTCTCCTGCCATTCAGAGGTTAAAATACCCTCTACACAGCATCCTCAAAGATGACACAGGCCCTAGGGGAAATTATTTTCTACAGGGCCTCCTGTGTGGAGCCATTGTAAAAAAAAACCTCTTGTGTATGATTAAATCAGAATTTAGTTCTGGAATGCATGTCCTGGTTACGAGATTATCTTTTTTTAATTTATCGGATTAATAATTGAAATACGCGGTCAGCGCCAGGAATTTTCGAGCATCCGATTTTGAATTTTAATTTTGCCTCCATTAAAAAAAATTTAACTCCGAATTTTAAAATGGAGACATACAAACTGCCTTAAGTGTTAAATAACCATTCAACGCAAATATATTCAACCGTTTGTTCCATATTTTTGGGATTCATTTTTCTTTTTTTAAATCGTTAAAATTAATTTAAAATTATTGTTCGCATTGCCTATTTGAAGAATATTAAATATTATGACTTCTGCGTGTTGTCTATTTCCTTGTTCAGTGGACGTCAACCTTTTTGAGCCTACGTACTCCTTGATTCTTATTACAAATTTGTCGTTCCCCGTACCCTACATTTATCTTGTGTACACGTGTAATGAAAAACATGTTTCATTTGTAATTTTTTTAAATACTCTCATTATTACATGAATTGAACAAACAAGTCACACAAAAACATTTATCACAAATTTTACACCAACACGACTTCAGGCATTTTTAACCAGTGATGCGAAATTGAACAAATTTTGTTCCACGCCTTTTTATTTCACGAAACTTGAAAACGTTGAGCTGAGTTTTAAAATCTACTTACTGCGTACCCCCAATTTTTGCATCGCATACCACAAGGTGTACGCGTACCACAGGTTAAAAACCGCTGGCCTAGTTTATAATTACAGATATAAATGTATTTCGAACATGCATTTTTTGATATGTAACGAATGATAAATGATTGACGAGAAAAAATATTTCCTCAATTTTGGTTTACAAAATGTCTATAACAAATAATTTAGAAGAGATGCAAGACATCTCTTGTTGAAAAGTGAAAAAGGGAGGAGTGAAAGTGGGCGGGGGTTATGGAAATATTTTTCAAATATATTTCACAAAAATGTGAAAGGTCTACGCATTAATAATCTTGAAGCCCTAGAAATAAAAAAAGTAATTAAAATAAATAAAACTAATTTACTAAATAAACCATTAAATTTGTTCAGCAGCCTCATTTTTTTAATTTTACCCCCGCCCACTTTCACCGCTCCCTCTCAGGCACCTCCCCCCTCGCCCCCACCTAAGTTGATGTTCTCTCTGCCTCTTCTAATTTTCTTTTAAATACCATGTATATCTGTATTATGTTTGATATATTTTTATTCACCCCTGATGAAGGTTTAGGTCGAACCGAAACCGGTTGGATAAAGAAATAAGAAAGTGGAATTAAAACAAAGTTATATTATTGTATTTATTATAATTTTTTATTCTCACAAAGTGATTGCTACATATGTGAAAATTTTCTTTGCATATTCTTAATAGGAAACCTAGCATCTTGCAGGATTTTGATATTATTTGTTCGATATGCTTATCAAAAATTAATTTGCTGTCTAAGTTAACACCTAGATCTTCGCATGTAAACGTAGATTGTAAAGGTTTATTATTCAAGTTGTAAGGATAGATGATTTTATTTTTATTTCTAGTAAATGTAATGAGTGACACTTAGAAATATATATATATAGATATGTAGGCATATATTTATAATTATATTATTTTTTTAATTCATAATTTTTTTTTCTTCTCACATATACATGTATATATTTATTTTTTACATGAACTCCACACAGGAGGCCCCGAGGAAAAAAAATCCCTCAGGGCCTATGTCATCTTTGGGGATGCTGTGTGAGGGTTTTTTTTAAGGAAAGGAAGGAGAGGAGAGTTCTGGGAAGGAAAAGGGTTTAAGGGGTGGGAAGGAATCTGGGGTTCAGTGTGTCCTGGTCATCCGCCTCCAAGACCTATACAAACCTCACCCCATGAACCCGGGCACCCCTGCTAAATCACCAAACGTAGCGAACCACTTGGGGTGACCTACGGCAGAGGTGTTGGTTATCCAATAAAGGTTTCCGGGGCGGCGGTACCCGTTCCCGCCTCCCAAATTTATCCCCACTGATCTCAAAATTAGAATTGCATATAGGTATATTATTATTATACCTTCGCAATTTTGTGTGAACATAATGAAGAGTAACGATAATGAAATAAAATATATAGCAATATGTGTTTCCTCTCTCCTACAACATGAGTCTCTTCAAGACCAATGTTAATTTTTTTTTAATATTTACTCCACACAGGAGGCCCTGAGGGAAATAAAAATTCCTTCCTCTCTTCAAAAAACCCCCCACACAGCATCCTAAATGACATAAGCGCTGAGGGAAATTATTTTCCTCAGGGCCTCCTGTGTTGAGTTAATGTAAAAACACACTTTTGAAATTGCTCACATTTATTTAATATTAGCCTAAGTACCTAGCGTTGCTCGGGCTTTGGATCATGTCTCTGATTTTTAGATCTGAATAAATTTAACTCATTCAGATCTAAAAGTCAGCATAAATGATTTTTCCTTTCTACCTTCTGTTAAATTCAAATTTATGTTTGATTAAATGAAAGCCAATTTGACCAAATTTATGCCATTACGTATGTACCTTAACAACAGTGCTTCTTCAATTTTTTTTTTTTTTTTTTTAAGAACAAAAAAAGTTTTTTTTAAATGTGTATACACTGTTTTGTATTTTCAGTGTCATTTTACTTAACAAGAATATTTGACAGGTAAATTGGTGTTGCCAACTTATAAATTTTGTAGTTTCATTTTTTATATTTTCTACTCTTATTCGACAGACAATACTCACTGTAATTTTTATAGTAAGAAATAATATAGGTACCTAATTGAATGTTTTATGAATAGGATTGATAATAAAATAATAATAACACAATTCGTTCCTATATAAATTTAAACAAAATTTTCAAAATTTTTCAAAATTTCTTTGCAATTTTTTTACATTCTGGAAATAATAATGGCTCCATGCCTACGGAATGAACAAAATACCTATTTTGCAATGAAATAAACAATTAAAAAAATTAATTAAATACATACAATGTCATAATATCCACTCCTTGTATCCTACTAGTTGCATTAAATTATGTTTACCATATTCAAGGATAAAAGTAATAGAATGCTCTCCGTTGATGTAGGTTCCATAAAGTATTAAATATTTCATGGTATTTTTGTAATTTATCGGCGCATTTTTACGGTTATGCCCGCTCTGCACTTCGGTGCGGACTAAAGAAATAAATCTGGGTTCATGAGATATTTATGTAGGAAGATTTATGGAAGTCACGTATCATAATGAAACGAGCTTTCATTGAAGCCATTGATATAAAAAAAATACACTTTTACCGACACAAAACTATCCTCGTATCACATAGGTTTTATAGAAAGTAGTTAGGGGCGTGACGTTAATAGTGAGCAATAAAATGATTACTTAATATGAAGCCCTAATATATTTAATAATTTAAACTTCTTCTGTGTTTCCAACTCTTGACGAAACTGCGAGTTAAATATTCGATTTACATAATCGTGCCACATCTTCCTCGTACCTTTAAATTGGTAACCATTCCATTTTGAAAAAAGTGGAGGACACGGCTCGCGTAAGCTATTTCAATGGATGAAATTATATTACGAGGGCACGCTCATAAATACAGCATAGCGCCCACGGAGTTCATAATACCATGGAGAACACAAGAAAGGGCCTACGTTTATGAATACTGTTACATACTTAAGACTTACTAAAATAAATATTTAAGGATTAAGGGACTCCTAATTTTTTTGCCAAATTTTCACCCGTCTCAAGATTTTTCTTTTACAAATAACAACTATTAACACAATTTGTATTAAAAAACGAAATTCATAGACCTCGCCGCAAAAAAGTTAAAATAGTTATTTTCTAGAGAAAACTTTAGGTTGTTCACATGATATATTAGCGGCCGTCGTTCTCAATCAGGGGGGTAGGTATAAATATGGTATAAATTTAGTAATAAAATATTATTGTGAGTTTTTAATTTTTCTTTTTTAAGCAGAAAAATGTCAAAATTCGATACAATCATATTTAAAAAAAATTGATATTTTAAAGAAGTTGAAATTTCAGGGAATTTTAGGTTTTTGAAAAAAGTGGAGGAAGCACTCGAGTTAGCTATTTCAATGGATGAAATTATATTACGAAGGCACGCTCATAAATACAGCATAGCACCCACAGAGTTCATAATACCATGGAAAACATAAGAAAGGGCCTGCGTTTATGAATACACTTATTAAAATAAATATTTCAGGATCAAGGGACTCCAAATTTTTGCCAAATTTTCATTCACTGTTAAACGCATCTTAAAGTTTTTTCTCTTACAAATAACAACTATTAACACAATTTGTATTAAAAAAACAAAATTCATAGACTTCGCCGTAAAATAGTTATTTTCTAGAGAAAATTTTAGGTTGCTCACATGGTATATTAGCGGCCGTCATTCTCAATCAGAGGGCTTTAAATCCGAACCAATTCTGTAACCGAATAAAAAAACACGCAATATCCGTGTGACGTAATTGTGCAAGTAAAAACTGTTGAGAACTGAATGGTATTTGCTTGTCAAAACGCATATAGTTCTGACGACAACGTAAATATTTTGAATGTCTGTATACTATAAAGATGTTGATTCAACTCGACTCGTGGGATACATACAAAAGATTATTGAGTAAGCCGCCGCTACCCGAATTTCTACCGATTTCTCACATATTTCCCTTAAACATTTGAAGATTTTAAGCTCTTAAGAAAATATATGTTATTTTTGAAGATAATATCTAGATACGTTCCACGCCAAAACGCAAATTATATGAAATTCCCTCGATAGAAAAAAATCGCAAAGTATGCCCCGAAAATTATTAAAAACAAGTCTATTTCTATCATTTTACAAGTTATATTTGTGAAAAAATTCACAATTTCTTTAAATGAGACTAAAAATGCCTTCCACGAGATTTTTACTCTATTTTAAACAAGTCATGTTATATTAAGCATTTTCACAATTTTCGCTTCAATTTTATCATTTAAAATATAAGCGCGCTCTGTCCAACATTCGTAATTACATATCTCCCCATCTTCTTTATTTTGAGCGGGGAAGTTACAGATATATTTTGTATAACGTGAAAGAAAATTATTTTCTTATATTTCGATGTCTTCCTAGAGCCCAGCGGTGTGCCTGTTGCTGTCAAAAGGGTCACAAAAGATTATGAAGGAAATCTGAGATTCATTTTCCATACAAACATTGAGCATCGACGTATTGTGGAATTCATCTGTTGCAGGATTTTTGTTAAAAAGATATTGAAAACTATTGGAGATGTGATGTGATGAATGTAAATCATCTTGGCGATCGATGATCCCATAAATTCGTTCATATTAACTCGAGTACCGTGCCACAGAGAGAATTTGCATTAATATTCTGTTTTTTCCTGTTTCTGTTCTGTTTTGTGGTAGGTATCTCTATAAACGTAACTTAAAATAATAAAATATGGTAATGAAATATTATTGTGAGTTTTTCATTTTTCTGTTTTAAGCATAGAAATGTCAAAATTCGATACTGTCGTAGAAAAGCACAATCATATTTAAAAATATTCATTTGTTAAAGAAGTTGTAATTTCAAGTAATTTTAGGTTAATTTTACGACACTCAATATCTCCACATGGCAACGGGTTTCTTTTTGACAAAGTGTGTCCTAAGATTCCTAATCCTACTGAGAAAGTGAGCTGTAAATAAGGATACTTTAAAGCTCACTTTCTCAGGACAGCATTTGTCAAATGCAACATTGTTGTCTTGAGGGAATATTTTCGCATTCCAAACATCTTATTTTTAGAAAAATATTTTAGGCTAATGAATTGGGTAGACTTCGAAGCAAGAATATATATTGTCTATGGTTGCGCCTTTTTTTGAGTTGCCTCCGTGTGACGACAAATAATCGAATTATTGGTATATCTATAGTAAAATAGTGTCGAAACTTTCCCCATACAAAAATTTTGTATGGCGAAATTTTGGCTGAACACTTCGCAAATGCATAATTAAGCTCTTCCCAATGTAACTCTCCCATCAAGCTAAGGGAACCAAACAACTGGCTCAGTAAAATAATTAGTTATAAAAAGTTGTGCAATCTAGATGTTGTCTGGATAAAAAATGTATCCATTTTATTTTTAATATGCGACATCTATTGACTTTTCTGCAAGTCTAGGATCTTTTTATCCATACACCAACTAGATTGCATTTATTTCGGGTTTGAATCTTGCAAGCATACATAAAGCTGGCAGCCAATAAAATATGTGTTAAAAAAATGAAGATAATATGGGTGGTTCTTAGTCGAAGTTCAGTACAGTTAAAAGTGACCGAATTTGATATCGACACCTTGGCGTGGTGGTCAGCGCGCTCCTCCGGAAAGAGAGAGGTCCTAGGTTCGAGTTCCAGAGGTGCCAATATATTTTTGTGATTTTTCTGTTTCCAGATTTTCGATTGAGTTTCGCTCGTAGTGTCTTCATTTAATTAAATTTGTCAAATAACGTACTTTCGCTGCATTGGTAAAAGTCTAGCTAAGGCTTTATTTTTTTATACGTTTACTTGCGTTTGTTTAAAAACATAAATAGTCGGTTTACATATTACAGTATTTTAAACAAATTTTGTGTATTTATGGTAAGTAAAATATTAATTCGTCAATATTTATAACATTGCCAGTTTTTACTTTGATGTCATTTTATTGGCTACGAAAGTGGGCGGGGTCACTCAAGATTATTAACGATAGAAATGTTTGGAAAAAGGCGAATTGAGCGATACTTAACAAACCACTTGGCTGATCGGAGGCTCAGATTGATTGATCGAAAAGTTGGGAACAACGGCCGTTAATAATTGAAAATTATAAAATCTGAAATAAACACATGTATTATGCCAAGTATCACAATACAAGTTTTCTGATAGAAGGAGTCAACAACACATAACCCTGCAACTTTAGCACAGATAAAGCCACTTTGTGGCAAAAAGGCACTTTGTGACACGTTCCCTTGCTTAAGACGACAATATACCCTAAAATATACTCAGAATCTTAACGACGTAAGTAAAGAAGCTGTGTATACAAATTGCGACTCGCGACCCGTGCATTGGACTGACCTACTGACGAATTTGTTCTATCAAAGAAAAGAAGAAGAAAACAAATAATGTGGGAATCTTAACGACGTAAGTGGAGAAAGCGTGTAAACAAATATACATGTATATATATATGTATTAGACAAACGTACGTTCGAATTCGCCGAAGCGGGCCTGGAGATTCGACGTTTCCGCCGCGTTCATTAGAATTAATTCTGAAGAACGTATTACAAATATTTAAGATGTTTCTAAATGAATACCTCCCGAAATTATTAATTTGTCGTCTAGAAAAATAAAATCTGGTGCTTACCGCTAGCTTTATAGTTAAAACACTGGTTATAAAGTTTTAAAATAGTTGTACGTAAAGTAAGGATTTTTTTATTAATTTTAAATATAAAGAACTGATAAAGAACTTCCGATACCTGGGGATTGGTTGGTGTAAAAAAATTATTATAGTTACGAATTCGCCGGAAATGATTAAAATGTGAGTTTTGAGCAAACAAACATTATTAGGTATGTGTACCGCCTTAATTATGGAATTTTTGATCAAAAGATGAAACCGAGACCAGGATAAATTGTATCGTTTGTTCCAAATGTTTGCTTATTTCAACCTAGTACTCTGGCTGCAATAAAGTCACCCCATTTCCGAAACCTCTCTGCCTTGACCACGTTATAGTTAATGGATTTTTAACGAGTTATGCAATCGTTTCTGAAAGAATAGCATATTTTCAAACAATATTTGGCTGTCATCTACAGAGCGGATTTTATTTTCGAAAAAAATTATGGAAAAAAATAAATTCAACGAGATGTCAGATAAACATAAAATTGTATAAACCGTAGAGAAGTGTTTTATTTCGTGTGCATATTCGAAACTATTAACAGTAAATTAACTCACTTTCTTTATTACAACACATTTAGTTTGGCTTCCCGTAGACTCCGAAATAATGAATTGCTGTTCCTCAATTGACATCACTATTTATAAATCCCATTCTTATTTGTCCAGAAGGTCGAGTCTTCTTGTCAACCCAATACAAAGCTTTGAAATTTCGTAAGTAAGTCAAAATATTAACAACAGTTTTTCAACTATATCCACCTATTTCATAAACTATTATGAACACCAATTTTAAACTTTTTTATTAATATTATTGTTTATGGCAGATTATCTATTTTTACTTAACTTGTATTATATGTTACCTACTTTGTGTCAATTCTTATATTTTATGTTACCTGTGTTCTGCAAACGCTTTATTTTCGTTGCAATTCAACATGTACTGGAACAGTACTGAATTATTTGTAAATTCTCTATTGACGTTTATATAATAAAAAAAAATTGGGTGCAGCTCACACACGGTAGAAACGAAACCCTCAGAAAACTAATGTAGACAAGAGTGGGGAGGCTACAAAGCGCCACATGAAGAGGAGACCGACTATTCTATCTCATTCCCTAAAGGCTAAATTCTATGGCGATTTTGAGGTGATTTTCTCACAAAAATGGCGCTATAGAAATTATCCAAAAATTTTTAGATGTATGTGTTTGTCTCTTTTTGTCTTGCTTTTTCGTTTCATCGAGTTTCAAATCACAACGGAGCTAATAATAAACTTTTCACTAAATAAAAATAAATGATTCTTAAAATTCGCAAATTCACTTTGTGGCGTCATTATTAATTTAATAAAAACAAATAACTTTGTGTACACCACTATTTAATATATAGTGGTGTACACAAAGTTATTTGTTTTCATTAAAAAAAATGATTCTTCATCAGTTGTTAACAGTGTCAGTGCAAATAATTAGGTATATACTTTTTGTGCGGTGCTTTGTAGCCTCCCCACTATTTTCTACTTTGGTTTTCTGAAGGTTTCGCTTCTACCGCGTGTGAATTGCACAATTTAAAAAAAAAATATATTATAATTTCGTACCCTCCCCACTCTTGTCTACTTTAGTTTTCTGAAGATTTCACTTCTACCGCGAATTGCACAATTTAAAAAAATATTATTCTTAATTTAAGACTCAGTTCTTGAACTTTATCGAAATCTTATTCAGGCTTTCTTTGACTTGTCATTATGTACATTTTGGCTTTACTTTTTTTATCATTGTTCTGTGCATGTTTATGTGCTCTCTTTTTACAAAGTCCTCTGTTTTTTTTTTCTTAATTTGTGTGATGTTGTATTTTGATGTGATAACGTCTTATAAATCAATGAACGCCGGTTGCGTTCAGTAAAAAGCATGACGTGCAAGCGAGGGCGCGGATCAAGCGTTCGGCCTAAGCGTTCGGCTTGTGACGCATCTATCTCTCTTTCACTCCATCGTTATGACGTTATCACGTAAAATTATCGTCCGTACACCGACTTTACAGACAGCCAAATTTTTTTTAATGGATAATTTCTCCGTAAAATAATAAATAAAGCTGTGCTGTAATGAACAAATATTTAACATTTGTTCAAACGAAATGCGGCACGTCGGCTGTAGAAAAAGTTCAGGAATAACAGCAATTTAAAATCTCTTATTATATGTCATGGAGAACAATTATGTGATTGCTCTATTATCATTTTATTTTTATTATCTTTCTATTCTTTCTCTGCAGGTTATGTTATTACATATTTGACACTTCTATTTTTTATATTTCCTGTTTCATATTCCATGTTTTATATGTTTTTTAGTAACAGCTAAACATTGATTACGCATGCTGTGAACGTTTATAATTGGAGTGTTAATACCTATGTACATCCCAATGGCAATTTTATAACTTTAATAATTGTTAACACTCTGTAAATGTTTCCAACAAAAAATAAATATATAAAACAAAATTTCATTAGCAATGTATGCTGTTATAACATGATAACTACGGAATAGCAAAATATTGGAATACAATATTTTTTCCCTAACAAGGTTTTGTAATTGGATAGCCGACATGCTATCTATGGAAAAATTATATTTCACGCGGCTGCCGCAATCTTTCCATCGTTTCGGATACTTATCAATCAGCCTTTGATGACAGACCCTAACTAATCTTTTGAAAAATGATCAGTGAAAATCTGAACCGCCGCGCGGTGCGCCGTCCGGCACGAACTGTTATTTTTTTTAATATTATTATTATTATTCATCAACACGTGGGAAGTCGGGCTTCGTGCGTATAAATTATGTCCGGGTGTCGGAACGACCAAGACCAAAGGGCGATTAATATCTCAAGGCAGTGGCGTAACTATACCATCTGAGTGAGGCTCGTGCCAAATTCATTGGATGTGGCCCCGCCAGTAAAAATCGTCACTTTGTAATAGAATTTCAATTGTTAAAAGTGGTTTTTGAGCGTCGGGATTACCAATGTTGAAAGAATTGGTTCCAGAGGCTGAGGAGCTGGTGGAGGATGTTTGACCTGTGCTCCGTCTTCTCATCAGACGAGTGTATGTTAATACTTAACCATGAGGGATAGTCAGGCTCCTGGGGGTCGCGGTACTTTCAGGCCGCGATCCTGTGTTCAAAGATTAAACTGGATGATGATTGATAACACTGTACTCTTATTTGAGTGATTTAAAATTTATTTAAGATTTTAATAATTTACACAATAAGTGTTCACGTATGAAACGGGTAGAGAGGTACAAAACGCGAACGGGCGGTTGAATCGAGTGCTAGGAACGGAATAATCTGCTCGGTAATTCTCGTAGCAGTCCCGAGGTATTTTCGGAGAGGTGGCGGTGATGCCACACGTAAAAATTAATGTGATGCCCATACAATAAATTACTTAAGAAGTTACCCAACTAATATTGAGTGCATTTTTGGTACAAATCTTATAAAGTTTATTTTCAAAAGCATTGTGTATGTTATTATCTAACTTTCACAATTAACTTTACTTTGTCTTTAATTTCAGGTTCGATAAAACATAAGTAAAATTTACAAAAAAAAAAGCCCCGAAAAAGGGCGTTTATTTATAAATAAATAAATAAATAAATAAAAAAACTGCATCATAATCGGTACATTCGTTTAGGAGCTATGATGCCACAGACAGACAGACACACAGACACGTCAAACTTATAACACCGCTCTTTGCGTCGGAGGTTAAAAAACTACGAAAATTCAAAGATACAAAAGACTAATTGTAGTAACAATGAAATGAAGAATGCGTAGTAGAGCCCTCCGTACTTAAAAAAATAGAAATCCGAGATTCCCCTAACACCATGCGTCGCTAATTCGCCAGCGCCACGATATAAGTACTTTCTTGTTTAACAAAATGCGGGAATAACCCGAGCGGCATTAGCTCTCCCGTGCCACCAAAATACCGCGACAAAAAATTAAGTTATCATTGGATTCGTTCTAAAATTGACCGACATTCTTTTCTTATGAACGCGTTTAAATCTTAATAATTTATTTGAATCTGTACGTGGTCTTTATTGTGTCTAACTTTAATTGAATTTATGTAGGTACTTATATAAAATTTATAATTTTTACTAAATTTTTTTAAAAATGTTAGGTAACTTCTGAGCTCGCGGCTTCTCGGACCGAGGCCCGTGCCTCCGCGGGGCCCTTGGCATTTTGCCAGCCCTGCCACCCTATAGTTGCGCCACTGTCTCAAGGCATTCAAAATGTGCAATCATGTTGATTACATAATGCATATTTTTTTGTTTTTCATTATGTGACACCTCACAAGAGTGCCCCTGTCTGTATGGTGTAAAAGTAGAGGAACTGTCGCCACCCGGTTGGGCAGAGTTGTGTGGTGGGTTGAGGTAGGGAATGTAAGAAGGGATTTATTAATGCGGTTTTTGAAGAGGTCCGGATTATTTGAAGGAGGAACAATGGATGACGGAAGGACATTCCACGTACGAGCCGACTTACACAAAAACGACTTGATAAAAAGACCTGTTCTCATGAAGCCAACATCCACTATGGACGGGTGTTCCAATCGTCTCCTTCGAGTTTCACGCTCGTGGACCGGTAATAAATGCTACTAACTCCTTATAACAGGCTCCATTAAAATACCCGTAGAACAGACTCAGAATGCCTAAATTGCGTTTGTACATTAGATATGGCAATCGGTCTGTTAACAACGGATTGACAATCAGACGGACCTCCCTCCTTTGCACATAATCAAGTGGGTTTATCATGTATTGTAGAGCTCCAGTCCATGTGGCTCCCAAGTTCAATTGTTGTGCGTACTTGAGATTGTAATGGTTAGCAGCTGGTCACTATTGAAGAATCTGCTAGCTCTATACAAGACGCTCAGTTTCTTGGAAGCCAGATTAACTCGGGCTTATATGGAGCCCCGATAGTTGACCGGTCTGATGTACTTACTCCGAGCATTTCAATAAGGTATGGATAGGGTGGTTCCATCAAATTGCACAAGTCAGTCGTTGATTTCTCTATTTACTGAAATCAGACACGCTCGGATCTTCGAGACATTGAAATCAAATAGGTCAACATTTTGTCTCAAAACTTTCCGAGCTGTTCGGACGTCATAAGTGGAAGGGGGCTTATCAGAAAGATGACCTTCGTGAACGGTATTGTCAGCGTAGCAATGAATTGGCGCACCTTCATCGAGATCGTTGTTGTGCAACTATATTATTTTGGTTTGAGTCTTACCTGCTGCCAAAGAAGTAATAACTTTGCCTTATGTGGTGGTTGAAAATTTCTCTAACACGTGTAATAAAGTGAATAAATAAAGTAATAATTTTACTATAAAGAGACGTTTCGCCATTTTGGTGAACGATGTTTTTATTGACGGTCTAAAATATTATAATAAAAGTATTATTGATGATGAATTGTCATCATCAAAAATATAAATATTATTAATTATCTAAATAGTGCATCACACGTTAAAATAAAACTTTACCAAAATAAATCGCTTTGTGTAAATCTAGCACAAACCACTTATTCGTATTACACTGTTCATGTATTTACTGTAAACTATTGGAACCTAATTAAATATTTAAGGAGACTACTGTTGTTACCAGCAATCATCTATCAAAAATAGAAAACTGTTAAAGGTAATATATACACAGGGTGTAACAGCAGATACCCGAAAGATTGTAACCAGCGATTCCTGAACACAATTGGAGTAAAATGAAGATTTTATTTTGATTTCCGAGGATATTTTATCAAAAAAACAATTTTAAAAATTTTTAGCAGACGTCGCAATTGAGTAGTAGTAGCCTAACGGGTCATATGAAAAGCACTCCGTCTCGTTCCAGCAGCACGGTAACACACGAAACAGCGCGCTTATCACGTGATCACGTCGCAACGTGTAGTAGTAGTGTGATCGGTGGTGACGTGTGATTGAAAAATATTATTTTTGTTTTTTTTTTAACAGCTCAGGAATCGCTGATTAAAATCTTTTGGGTACATGCTATACAAATTATTATACATTTATATCCATGTTTTTGAATAATGAATGGGTTGATTGTAAAACGACTCAATATTAATTATAATGCTTTCATTTCCAACAATAAATAAAAATTACTAGCGTTTTTCATATTACGCCATGCATGGAGTATACTCAAAGCGAGGCAAGAACAATAGTTTCTCTCGTTAATTTAGAAAAGGTTTTTGAATCTATTTGTAACCGTGGGTTGTTAATAGAAGCTAAAGGTACAAACAGAACAGATTTGTCCAAATCGTGGGTTCGGCCGTTTTTTCACGGGCTCCAAATACTCGTATATCATCCGGGGAACCCTGGCAGTCACAGTCGGCTCTCAGCGTGGCATTAACAAGGCGGAGGGCTTTTCTGTGTTTCCATTATAACGGTGCTCGGATTTGGGTTAATCTCCGGGTCTTAGCAATATCATGCGTTCTCTTGCACTGGGGAAAGGGTTGAAGTGAAAACAAATGAAGGATCACATAAATTAGGGAGGAATTTATTAGGGCACTTGCTTTAAATCCTGAAGTCTGGTTTAGTCGTTGAAATGGTTACCGAGATAATAACCAAATATTATACATGATTAAATTATAGTAACGTTTTTGCTCCTACAGCATAATTTTGTGAAATGAATTAAACGTAGTGTATTATTGTTATCGACATTTCCATTAAAATATACCTACCCACTGTTCATTAACGATGATAGTATGACGGAGGAAGAAAATCATTTAAAAAAAAAAAAAATTAGATTGTGAAACTCACACGCGGTAGAAGTGAAACTGGAAAGTCGCTAGATGTCGCTTGCTTTTCTTTTGCCTGTTTTTTTTAAGTGCTTTGAAGATTTGATATTTATTAACAAAAATAAAAATGTTTATTTTTCAGGATTTTGTAGGATTCGAACTCCGTTCGCTCGATGTTTGTCTCTCTGGCCGCTTGAATTTGTCCGGCGGCTTAGCCCTTGCGCTACGGGAGGGTCCAACCGAGGTGCAAATTTAGCGCATTATATTAGAACCGACGGGACCTCATATAATAAATTTTAGTGACGTATTTCCGTTTCATCTGACATTCTAATCACTAACGACGCTAAAGAAGTTTCGCTTCAAAAAGCATCTAATTATTATTCTCCCCGAAGATATAACAAAATCATTAATCAATTACGACTATAATTAATCGTGACTTATATTTATCTTCATGATAACTTTGTTGTTTAATACAGTAGTTTGTAACTTTGATTTCATTATATACACCTACATAAAACCAGTATACATGTTGTAAATTATAATTATTTTAAGTTGTTAATCCATACTTCCATACTAATATTATAAATGCGAAACTGCTCGAGTTTGTTTATGACCTTTTCAGGCATTAACCAATAAAAAGACCTTAAAAATTCATTTACCAATAGAAAGCTAAATTATATGCGCAGACTATATTTTGTATATGATGGTAAGCTCTGGCGTTATGAAATTATAAATATTAATATATTATATTTGTTATACGTTTTCTGTCGCTAACAAAAGCGAATTAATTGCAAATGTCAGGAAAAAATCATTCCCATGGAAACGATGTTGATATATTTGTGGGCTCTAAGCTGGTAGGTACTCAGTCCCCTGGTCAGCTACTGCCCCAGAAAATTACAAAAATACTTTTTGGACGTGAAAACCTTAAAACATACCTATATTAACAAACTTCCAAATATTTAATTAAAAATAAACATCCGAAATGTTTGTAAGCGCATAAATTCCGAACGAATGAACAAAATTGGATAATTTTTTTTTGTTTGTAAAATTTAGGTGGCAGGCTAGATGTTTGAAAACTGAATGTAAGTGAATGAATGTATGGAATGGAGGGGGTGGGGGTGAGGGTGAAGGGGGCTAATTGATAAGTTCAACCGCTACAGTAATTTCCCGTAATACCATGCGAGCGAAGCCGCGGGGAAAAGCTAGTAACTGATATATTCCATAAATTCTTTTTAAAATTTAAATACACTTTCCCCTTCTTGTATATTGATCGGTATTTCTCGGAAGCTCTTCACCGCTTTGAGCAGTAATGAGTTCAGTTGACTTGTTTCGAAAGAGACGTCTTATAGGAGGTATAAAAACTTTTAATAATAATATTTGGATGACTTGTACAGAGCCGTTTTTGTGAAAAATCACCTCAAAGGCGCTGTACAAACTTACAATACATTTCTACAATCATATTTCTAACTACAAACTAGACAAACTCCTATAAAAAAATTTATGACTAAAAATTGTAACCACTGGTTCATCGATCACCGATACGAAACTATATGTACAATGATTTGGCCAATGAACGCGATGCTGCTGTAAAAATGTACCGTACAGGTAGAAAATTATATTCAGGACCATACTTACGTGGGAGGTCACTAGAGATTAACACTGTTATTGTTTATTTACAGAAATTTAGGTAAAGTTCGCATGCGGAGGACATAATTGGGAACTATAATATTATATAATATGTTTTGCACGTATTTTAATCTTAATTTTATTTTCTGTAAATTGTCTTTTGTTTCAGTTTCGGCTTAATTTTTAATTCAATTTATATTTTAATTTAATTTTTTTTTTCAATTATTTTTTTGTTTGTTTCTATATTATTAATTAAGTACCCTTGTTACATTATAACACAACCTATGTACCACTTCCATGATAGGGGCATAGTATAATTAGAGAATACATTTTTTTATGTAATACGTATAATAAATTAATAAAATACGATAATAAAAAAAATTGTTAATAAAACACTTTCGTTTACCTTGGCTTTAATTTGGAATTTAAAACATGAAAAATTATAAAAGTTACGTTAAATGACTACATTTAAAATTCAATTCATAGATATCAAGCGATATCTATTATTTTAAGAGCTTCGTTAATTCGAAGTGAAAATTGATAACAAAGCATCTTTTAATAATATATAAAATGTTACGCGTTTAAAATAACTATTCGAATTCAATCAATTTTTTCAGCTCTCTCATTTCAAATATCAATGTTTTTAAACCAACTCTATGTACTTACCACCTACAATCAAATGCAAAAATAATACTTTTATTTCTGCTACATATCTATACCTGTTTTATCTATATTGTATGTCAAATTTTAACTCCTTTTCTATTCTTGTTCATTTTCATGTATAAAGGTTTATTTATTTTTTTCTTTGTAATTTAATTACTTAAAATAACATAATTTATGTACCTATTTTTTTACAATGGCACTACTCCAAAATTCAAACACGAGAAATTCTTTCTCTATTGAGTTGGGTAGCTTGTTAACAAGAAATTAATATATTGTAATTAATTTTAAGAACCATATTGTTTACCCTTAAATATGTTTTATGTATGTATTCTAAATAAATAAAAAAAATAAAATTATGTATTTTTTTAAATGCTCAGTTTTATTACAATTAAATTAATGAAAACAGTAGTAAATACAATTCATAAATAAACACAATAAATACGTAGGTACTTACTATAAGGATCTGTTTTGAAATTATAACATTGAAAATTTTAATAAAATATTTACCCTTCCGTGCTCTAAAAAGCCATATTTTTAATGAAATATTGTCAAAGTAATTACAATATAACTTCAACCGTTACAACCTTTTAACAGAAAATGTATTTTTAGAAAATAATATTCGTCGTGTTTCTTATTATTATTTTTTTAAGAAAAGAAAGACCCGGCAATATTTGAAAATCTTCTACAACCACCACAGTAAACGGAAAATGTTGCTTGTATCGGGATGAAGGACTCAGCCAGCCGAGGAATCGAACACGCGACCGGAGTGGGATCCAAACGCGATGCCAACACAGTCACTGACCGGCCTTACAATACTACTACATATTTAGTCACTCTGTCTACAGACGTGTATTTCAGTAATTTTTAGTAATGGTTTAGGCTTATCTTGTCAATGTTTCTACCAGAGACCCAATCGAGGGATGTAAATAGTTAATATCATCTTCTTCTTCTTACTTGCACTATCCCAACTCATTGCCTAGATGGTTTATTGAGGTCAGCTCTTCTCGTTTTCAGGCTATAACTTCTTCGGTTCTGGGTATCACTTTCAGGCCGTTTCTCCGTAATATTTTGGAGCATTGAGTCACCCAGGAGTTCTTTGGTCTTCCTCTGGATGACTGTCGATGAAGCTCCATAGACATTATCTGCTTCACTGTGTGGTCTGGTCGTCTCCGTCTTATGTTTCCGTACCATCTCAACTGTCGTTCCTCCAGCTTACTGTTTATGTCTATGACACCCAGACTACCGCGAATATGTGAACTTTTAATCCTTTCTTTTAGTGATACTCCAGTCTATAAATAATTTATATACTTCTCATTATTAAAGAGCAGCTGAAATTCCGTGCCTACACTGATTCAAATTCGCTTAACCTAGCAGATTTTTTCTAACACCACAGTTTTCAAATATAAACTGCCAAAATTCAACTATTTTATTCATTTTTTATTGTATCATAAGATGGTGTTTTAATTTCATCACAAAAGTCTTGTTGGAGATGGAAAATACGAACAACGAAGATTTCGATGTTTTTTCCTGAATTTTATATTACACCAATTTTTTTTCGAAATTCTAAAAAATCCCAAGGTAATAATTGCAGCCCTGAAGCTAGCCTCAGAGTAGGGAATAATTCAGGTTGATTTATCTAGCGACGGCCCGTGAGCCCGCGAAATAGGTCCTGGGCCGGAGGCAGCGAGCCAGCCAGGCCAGCCAGCCTGCCACAATGCCAGGGTAACAGCCTAGCCCCGTGGTGCCCCGCCCGTTACACAGTACACAGGTCCTCGCGCCTTGTTACGGCATTACGGCTTTAGAGGTGCTACTGCAGGAACCACAGACCCGAGATATAAACTCCGCTAGATGACACGTCTGCTTAAAATATATAAAAAAGAAACCAATATGCATTTATAAGAAGCCACTTTAAATCCCCTAATTATAATGCCAAACGACGTCTTGAAAATTCTAATCAAGGGTCCTTTTAATTTTTAACAATCAAAATATCGTGTAACTCAAAGAACTCTGTCTTAAAACCATTCTTATTTATACTCACAAACATAATTTATTTATTCATTTCAAATTTACGGCACAAAGTGCCATTCACAAGCATGCGTTTATTTAACAGTCGTAGTACATTGAAGAAAGAAATGATTTTTTTTAAAGTACACAAAACAATAGAAAAAGAAAATAAATTACTAACAACTTAATAAAACATTAAAAAGAAACAATAAAATCAAAAAAACTTGTTATGTAGTGACCTCGTAAAATATGTTTGGCTGAAATGTTTGATCAATACAGTCTTGTATTTCAGTAAAGAAATATTAAAAATATCAGAAACATTGGCATAAAAACTGCCAATGGTGAGTAATCTATTTATTTAGCAATAAATAAAATTGAAATCAAATAAAATGATTTCTTATTTATTATTTACATCTAAGAAGTGGTGGACTAATTTGGCTTTAAATATGTCGAAGTTCAAATAAAAAATGTATGCGACATCAGTTAGTTCATTGCCCAACCTATGCCACTTTCTAATACAAAATTCATAGCGAAGTTATTGTTGTGGAATAAAATATTCGGCCTATCATATTTTGGAGGTATAGATAACAAATTGATAGGGTTAGAGCAGAATTAACAATTTTATATAAGAAAAGGTGATCAGATATTATTCGCCTTTCAGATAATTTCGATAAGTTAAGTTTACTGCGTAAATTGACATAATTGGTTTCAATAATAGGAAAACCAATTTTGAAATTAATAAAACGTAAAAATTTATTTTGAATTTTTTCAATTTATAAACCATGAGAGTTGAAATGAGGTTACTAAACGCTTGAATTGTATTCAACCTGACTTCTAACCAAAGACATGTGCAGTAATTTTTTGGTTTTTATGTTATTAATACTTTTATTATAAATGTTTTTGTATAATAATACACTTGATCTATTAACCAACATACCTAACAAAATCACTGGTTCCTTCTATCAACTTGCATTCCAACAAGTAAAACCAAACACAGCACTTGGATGGAGAAATTTAATTTTCCACCGCATAAAACTTTACAACAAGTTACCAATTTTCTACAAATATCAATGTAGTCAACGTTTTCACAAAACAATAGATCAGGAAGACACAAAATTGATAGAATATTGCAACAAAACCAAAACTGATTGTAATATCTTGTGTAATATCCAAGTAATTTAAGTATAAACAAAACAAACTATATTAGCTTTTAGATTTTAAGTGTAGTAATATTTAGAAAGAATATAAATTACCTATATTTTGAGGTTGACTCCCCCCTAAATAGTTAAAAATATAAATTGTGTATATATATCATATTATGCGAAAATGAGAGGGGAACAGGCAAAATAAATAAAATCGACACGACAACTCTAAACCTTTCTTTCACCCTTTTTGATATTAAATTGCCAAATCGTTATAATGTGCCATTTTATGTATATGTAAAAATGCGGTATGCTAGCAAGAAGTTACTTTGCGTACTCACTTATGATAAATATGACGGCCGGCGTGGTCTAGCGGTAAGGCTCTTGACTCGCAATCCGAAGATCGCGGGATCGAATCCCGCGGGGCAAATAAATTTTATTTGATTAAATTGTGTTATTTCACAATTTTTTTTTATTTTTTTTATTTGTATTTAATATATAACCTTTACGAGAGTGTGACCACTCGTGTGTAAGGGAAAAAAATTAAGAATTAAAAATTACGATTTATACATATATGTACATTAAGGTAGTCCAAGCCGTCCTAGTAAAAAAAAAAAATTCAAATATAGGTGTCGCCACCCCCTTGATTTGTTACACGTACCATTTTTATTATGTGTAATAAATTTCAGCCCCCTATCTTATATACAAAGGGGTGCTCATCGAATTAGAAGATTCTGACAAAAGTTCAGGATTTTAAGTAAAACACGTAATTTAAGGTTTATTAATATTACAAGTATTTTAATCAAATACGTATACTAAGTATTTAAATGTGAACCATATTTGGAAACAAAGTAATAATTTACATAATATAAGTCACAATCTTTCAAAACTATGTTTGTTAACTCTTTTTGGATGTTTCAGTAGAAACGATTTTTCTATTTTGTTCAACGATGTGAAGTAAAAATTGCTTTTCTTCCTCATTCTATAACGTGTTGTAATCTTCTAATAGTTTAACACCTCTTTCCACTGTATCATTAACACGCAAATTTTTGAGGCAGCTTTTGCCTTGAAGGTAATCAACATTGTCATTCGAAGTCTCAGGAGATAATCGCAAGAAAGAGTCCTTGATATCGAGAACTAAGTTATTTGTGTTGAAAAGCTTCTAATGTAACCTCTGCAAACTTAGCAGAATCACCTCGTACCGAACGATTACCGCAAACATAACTTATTTTTTGAACAATGGCCTGTTTCTCAACATCAGACAGCTTGTCAGAAAGTAAGGCAAATGCAACTATGTAGTTCATCTGACGAATATCATAAGTGACACTCTAAGATACCCCTAGCTGCTATACTGATTTCGGAATCAATGGCTTCGTACAATTTTAAGCTTTTCCAAAATAGTAAGTCATTTACTAGCTTTATTAGCTCTTCGTAATCATCACGAACTTGATTCCCCCCAGATAGAGCGATTGTAAGACTTTTAAGAGTATTTTCAGCAAACAGTTCTGCGTTCTTATTGAGGTCAAGACAATCGTAGTGCTTCTTCGATCATGTTTCCCAAATATCGCTGAATCTTTTGAAAAGTGGGATTTGAGGAGAGCTTGATGGCCCAAAACACAGAATAAATATTTTGAAAGCATTATTTGAAATACGCGATGACGACAAGCAAGCCACTAAGGATCACGTCCTGTCTTTTCTTCTACATGAGTGCAAGCTCCGTTTTTGGCAACGGTGTTAGAAGCAGTAGTTTCAAAACTCATAGCCCGGACTTTATTTGTTACATTCCACTGTTGCGTTGTGTCAAAAACAGCATCAGATATTGTTCCCCCGTTCCCGCAGTAAGTTTAGGTACTCCTAATAGTTTTTCACAACCATTACCGTCTTCCGCAATTTTTATCAAATTCAAAGCGCTTGCCTGGGCAATATCAAAAAGTTTGTCTAGTTCTTTTGTAAACAAATACTCTCTTTTTCTTTGTGATTCAGAATTTTTTCCTCTAATTTTCTTCAATAGCAGCCAGTTCTTATGAAACTGAATCAGTTTTTCCGTTGCAGTTATTTTGTTGTCTGGTCGGAATACTAGATTTACTCCATACTTCTATAAGTTCTTGAATAAGTACATGCGCAAACCTGTACAAATCGCAAGTGCGCCCCACGGTTGAATTTGGCAGCCACCTCTGGTCTGGAGCTCCAAAATCCTTGAAAAATACCCTCGACTCTGTGCAGAAACGGGCGGTCCGTTTGATAGATTCTCCCATCTTAACGAACGAGTTGCAATCTTTAGAGCACAGGCGTCGGGTGGGAATGCTATCCATGTTCTACCGGTATTTCAATGGAAGATGCTCTGAGGAACTAGCGTCATTGATCCCTTCGGCACCGGTGCATAGTCGGGAGACACGCCAAACGCTCGCCCAACATATGTACACGGTTGACATTTGTCACATGAGAACGGGTCGTTTTTTCTCGTTCTTGAGTTCAACAGCTCGGCTTTGGAACGATTTGCCGGCATCTGTGTTTCCTCCCTCCTACAACATGGGTCTCTTCAAGACCAATGTTCATTCCTTCCCTCTCCTCAAAAAGACCCTCCACACAGCATCCCAGATGACACAGGCCCCGAGGGGAATTATTTTCCTCAGGGCCTCCCGTGTGGAGTTAATGTAAAAAAAAAAAATGCGCAGAATCTTTCACATTTTTGGATTCATTTGTGGTGATAACGAAGTAAAACTTCCCGAAGAGTAGGAAGTTGGTTAAACCTCATCAATTGCTCAATATCTCGAACTCAAAGTAAAAAAATTTCGTCTTTTTTTCGATTAGATGAACACATTTTATTACACTGATTCACTTCACAGTCTAATTAATAAGTTTCAAAACTGTTTAAATTTGTCTATAAAACTCTTCATTGGTTTATTTTAAAATATACATTTAAAAGTTTAACACACGAAACTGTCATGTAACAAAAAGTAAAAATTAAGCATTTTACAAAAAAAATTCAAAAACAACACTCGATTGAGCACCCCTTTCTGCTTGTGCTATCTCGCTGAAATTTTACTATGTTATTGAAATTAATACATGTAACAAATTCACGGGGTGGCCAAATGAAAAATATAAAAAAAATTTTTGGACCACTTAATGTACATACATAAATCAGATACCCGAACAAAAAAATATATAAAGATATATAAAATAAAAATTGAAATTAAAAAAAACTCTATTTAGAGTTGTTAAGTTATTATTAATATGATATTAGGTGGCTAAACTATTTAATTGATTAACTAATTGATTCATTATTTATTTATTTTATTTATTTATTTATATTTATAAACATACATATTTCAAAACGAAACAATACAAAATAACACGTAATATATTTGCGGTACGTTCCAGAGTGGAAGATTCTCTCAGTATCACCCTGGTGTAAGACAACCATTCAGAATTGAAACGTTGCTTGAAATGGCTTTAGCCGTGTTTGGTGACCAGATCTGAATAGCCAGGTACTTCCCTATCTTCCACTTCCCCATCTCCTTCCCTTCCCCACTACCTTCAGCCTCACATACCCCTATTGGGGATGCCATAGTCTCACTGGCTCCAGACGGGAGCAGTTAGAACTCTTGTGTGGTATTCATATAAAAAAAATTATTACTTCTTTGAATGCTGGGCGTTGAACGCAATGATTAAATATAACATCAAGTTTCCGCACTTCCTAGTTGTTTGGATTAGGTACATACTTACTTAACAGTATTTGGTCGCTTTCGTTGTCGTGCGAACCAATCTAAGGTATCCCATATCAATGTCTTACATCTACGCTTAACTAGCTAGTAAACCCTTGCATACAGCGATAGTTTGGTCGTTTTCATTTAAACGTACAAATTAAGTTATCAATGGTGAGATAAGGAAGCTAGGCACATACTTGCCCTACTATACCTACACAGGCACGTGATCTGGGATCTGGGGAAAGACGCTAAATCTTGTAAATACTCGCAGTTGAGGATGTGTGTCAAATTTCTTTGAAAAACGATTATATTACTATGGATCTTTGAATCCTGTTGTTTTTCATGACATCTCTGCTATAATATACATCCTTAATCTTTAAGATGAAGCTATACGTAAAATTCGATTTAGATACTATTTAGGTTAATCTTTAGGACGAATCGGTTTACATTATGAACATCAAAAAATATGCTACTGAAAACGTGAAGCTTTTACTAGCTTTTCTGTGTATTGGAATTTCAATAAAATTATTGTTTACATAACAAAAAATATAAGCGTGAACCACTAAAATAAATGTTTTTGCATGACTTAACTATGAAGTAACATAAGAAACAATTTTTTTTAAATACCTCTTTATGGCTAAGACTATTTTCGAGGTTTTGTTTGATCTAACTTTTTTTCGTTCTAATAAAATTATGCACAAAATAAATGAAAACCACTTTTTCGCTTACTTGCCTCTAACAAATAAAACAATCGATTTCAAATTTGTATGCATGAGAATCGAAATATTTCCTCTTAAGGAGTATTTTGAAAGTTTGTGAACCAACGCAACTGAAGGCGCATTGACCAAGTATAAACCTACGTCGATGGAAGACGAAATATATTAAAAAAATATATCTTCAACCGTTTGGTTATGTTATCACGATAGTCTCGTTTGGTTGGGACTTTTGGATGGTTAGGACAAAAAGCCCCCAGTTTCAAAGATGTTAAATAAAATGTATGTACCATATATATGTATTCGCATTTTTTCACTTTTAAATTGAATTGCGCGAGAAAGCTCACCCACTCACTCTCATGGCAATTAAAAGAATGTTTACTCGCCTTGATTTCATCACGTATTTGGGCATTAAGAATTTCATGCACAAATGATATATTAAAACAATAGCAGCATTGGAGAAGACTTATCAGTTTACCCCGATGCAGTGGGCAATTGAAAACCTTTTGTGTCTTGGAATTGCCTCCCCTGAGACACCCAACTAAGAAAATAATTGCATCCTGCGGGAAGATAACAATAAATAACGTCTAGAAGCTTAGTTCCTCCTATTACGGGAAACGGTTAAAGGGACGTCAGTTCGGTTTAGGAAAGTACCACTCTGCTCAACTCCACGGGGAGTCGCAAAACCACTCACTTCGTTCGAACCTATTCGATTCGACCACTCTAAGTAAGATAATGTATCAATTATTTCTTTCTGTTTTATGATTCAACGAAATGGAGTGAGGTCTTTGAAATCAAGTATTTGGAAAAAGTGTTTATAACTAAGAGCAGTAATTAATTAAAAATCATTTAATATCATGGGAGATCGCATCCATTACAGGAACCACTATCATGCATCCTTCAAACATTCAACTCAATTGAAACAAGCACAAATACTGACATATTTTTTGATTATCTCCCTATATTTAAAAAAAATTCTACACACACACACACACACACACACACACACACACACACACACACACACACACACACACACATACACACACACACACACACACACACACACACACACACACACACACACACACAAACACTCTCACGCACCCCTTTACTTAATTTATGTAATACTTCTCTAATATTTTCAAAAAATGTATTCTTACCCGATCTACCCACAGCTACCCATAGCTACCCACAGCCCATATTTGGTCAAAGAGCTTTGCACGCCATTAGAACACTCATATTATGAACGTTGAACATATTATGTTGCAAACACTGGAGGGCAATCAACCATTAATCATTAAAACTTTAATAAAATTTGATTTTAAAAAGGGAAAATACAAACACAATTTTTTATTTATTTTGCAGAAACAAACAGTTGATAATTACATAATAGAAAATAGTAACAAAATTATACAATAATTGGTGTCAATGACATGTCGCTGTTTTTTTTTTTTACATTATAACTCCACAAAGGAGGTCCTGAGGAGAATAATTTCGCTCATGGCCTATGTCATCTGGGATGCTATGTGGAGGGTCTTTTTGAAGAGAGGAAGGAATGAACATTGGTCTCGATGAGACCATATAGAGATATTTTGGAGCTCCAGACCAGAAGTGGCTGCCAAATTCAACTGTGGGGCGCACAGACGTCGGGTGGGAATGCTGTCCATGTTCTACCAGCATTTCAATGGAAGATGCTCTGAGGAACTAGCTTCATTGATCCCTTCGGCTCCGGTGCATAGTTGGGAGACACGCCAAACGCGCGTCCAACATATGTACATGGTTGACACTGGCCACATGAGAACGGGTCGTTTTTTCGACTCGTACCATTTGTTATTTCGCTTACTGGTATTATACCTAGCTCTCTCATTCAAAATTTAGGTTTATTAGATTTGTCAAAGAATTTATAAAAATGCAAAAATCAGTCATTTTAAATACATGTAGGATTACGAAGCATGTTTTAAACATTTATATTGAGGGATCAGTAGGATTTATCAGATATAAAAATATCTGGAGCGATGAATTATTTTCCCATTTGGTCTCTGGTAGGTTGACATGTTGTTCTTGTATTGTTTTGTATTTATTATACTTAAATAATACACTTGCATAGCGTGGATTGACTAGATGATCGTTTGTGGAAAAGGTGTAGAAGGGCTTAGATTTTCCTGTGGGGAAGATTTAACTCGGACATAAAGTCGAAAAAAAAATATATTTAAAAATTGGATAATTTGTAGAGCGCCGTTTTTGTGAAAAATCACCTCCAGAGCGCTTATCAAAATGTAATTAACTATTCCAATAAAATTGCTCAAATTTGATATTTATCTTAAAATGAAGAAAAAATTTCAAATTACAAAAATTAAATAATAGTCTTGCAGGTAGGAACTAAATCTAAAGGATCTTTTTTGATGAGTAATAATATCTTTACTCATCCATCTAGCTCACAATTTCACACACAAAGAAGAAAAGTTATTGTTAGATGTAAAAAACCCTTTGCCTTTACTTAAAGCATTTTTCACATATTCATGAGTAGCATTTTAAAATACTCATAACCCTGAGCCTTTGAATTGATGGGAGCGATAATTTATGTTGCACTCGTATCTCTTTTATATTTCTGAGATGCGTTTACGAAGTGGGGTAATGTAAAATTTTATTATTATTGCATTTAATTGCTATTCAACATGAGCGGATGCAGGGGCTCGGTAACGAGCAGTATTTCAAGTTAATTGGTAGACGGTACCTGAACTCAATTAGACAGGATTGATTTTTACCTTATACGTGAGCTAACTGGCAATGGACCGACCGGCGGTGCGTATCTTCCGCTAACAACTGTACAAAGTAACAACTGCAAACACTCCATTTACGACAATACCGCGGACAGAGACAAACTGCAATTTAAATTGGTGGCGCCGAGATGAAGTTTTAAGTGGTTTGCGGTATTTGAATATTGAGGAGAAGCAGTGTAGGAACACGTACCTGTTTGTTCGGGAATACACTTCACACTTTGGTTATGTTTTTACATCCCATTTTCTTACATTTATGGTAGCAATCTACACGAGTCCAAAGATTACTCCTCAATCATTAAAAAATATTCTACATTCGGTTCAGCATCAGGGGCCTCTTGAATGGAGTTAACCTTTTTCTGAATGACGATAATTAGTTATCATTGCAAAAAAGGGGCGTGGTGATAGATTGTTGAGATGTTTATTGTAGGAAACTGACTGATGAAAAGAGACCGATACACGCATCCATACATTTATATAAGATCTGCAAGCAAGCTCTCAATTTCATGCACGCATTACAAATGGAAAACTCAGCTGGCAAAATACTAAATCATAACTAGTTATCATTGCAAAAAAGGGGCGTGGTGATAGATTATTGAGATGTTTATTGTAGGAAACTGACTGATGAAAAGAGACCGATACACGCATCCATACATTTATATAAGATCTGCAAGCAAGCTCTCAATTTCATGCACGCATTACAAATGGAAAACTCAGCTGGCAAAATACTAAATCATAACTAGTTATCATTGCATAAAGGGGCGTGGTGATAGATTGTTGAGATGTTTATTGTAGGAAACTGACTGATGAAAAGAGACCGATACACGCATCCATACATTTATATAAGATCTGCAAGCAAGCTCTCAATTTCATGCACGTATTACAAATGGAAAACTCAGCTGGCAAAATACTAAATCATAACAATTATAGAAAAATCAGCACTTTGGAAAAACCACTCAGCATTACACAATAGTTATTGGTTATTATACAATTATCGAACTATATCAAAAATCATTTTAAAGAAATCATCAACGGGAAGACTGCTTCCCCTATTTCCACATGAATGTAACACTAAAAATTATACTTGTTTTTACTCTTACAGAATACATGGACGTCTTTTAGTTAAATGGTCTTGATTGCGATGTGTTTGTATTGTACTACTACAACTGTACTAATTATATATGTGAAACACGTGACTGTTTAAATGTATATTTAAAATGTAAACTCTTCTTTCATCCACAATCAAATGCTTTTAATGGAAGATCAGTAATACCATAATATGTACTATTTTTAAGATAAATAAATTTAAATTTAAAAAAAATTAATAGCGTTGATTCCTTTTGAAGGTGCAATCCAGCAGTAATAATTGAAACTTTCCATGGTTTACAAAATTTGTTTCATTAATTTATCTGATCATGTACTGTTTTGGTTTAGGTTTAGACAAGACTTTATATGGTTAAATTAAAATAAGAAAATTAAAATTTTAATTTAACCATAAAAATGGCGGCAAATAAAGTCTTGTACCGCCGCCATTTTTATGTTTAATCTACGAAGAATAATCTTACCGTTAAAATGACTACGAACGTCTGCATAATTTTTTTAAGTGTGACATTATTTCGGAACACCGCGCCGGTCTGTGAACCCGTGACCACACACAGAAATATATCAAACTTACAGACCAGGGTTGCATCAACAATATTTTATATCTATGCAGGAAATGTTGGTGGAGCCCCACACCTTTTCCTAAAATCCATTAGTTTAAAGGGATTTACATGTTGATGATTACCAGATACTTTATGCATATTATATGTATCATTTATGCATTTATCTTTAATGGTAGGCAAATAATAAGTAAAATATATTACAAGTTAGGAAACAAACCTTATTTCCGATGAAAAAATAAAATTAAGAAAATCCTGAATAACATATTAAGAATAGCTACTATTGTAAGATAGTATCAATATTTGTAAGTTGGTAATAATGATGAAAAGAAAAAAATTAAAAAAGTTTTAATTTGTTTTAAATAATTAAATAATATTACAGGTTGTGATGGTTTATAAAGTTATTGTGTATAAATCAAACAATTAATTACTAAAATGCATTCATACGATACAATAGGTAGAGATATGTTATAAATATATTTGGTAAATTTATTCCACAAATTTACCAAAGAATTTTCTTAGTGAGTAGGTATTAATTAATAGCACCAATTGGAAAGTTCAAAATGTATTGTAGGAGATACATAAAACAAGAAAAAATATAGTTTGAAATATGATATGATATAATTAATTATGAAATTATATACTTAAATGTACAATTAACTAAAATAAAATTAATAAATAAAATAAATAAATAAATTATGGATAAATGATTTCATTATTTTATGTTTATATTTTATCAGCGACACATTCTTACATCTAAGTGGGAATAGATATTGCCTAAGTTTTAAATTTTATGTAATAGTATATTGAAATGGGCCGTGGACGCAGTTTGCCACAATAGAACGGTAGTACTGACCTTGTGTTTCTGGCTGGCACATTAAAATTTATGAACGCCAATAATTAGGGCTGAGAATTGTATTATGCAAGATTTTAAATAAAACTAGATCCAAAACAGTTTTTCTGTCACTCAAATTTAATAGATAAGAAAATCGCAATAGATAAGTGTAGTTTAATCGTTATTTCGGTATTTTTTGTTTAAAATTTAAAAAGCTTAGGATTTTTTTTTACCCTTTCTATTTGAGAATGCACGTTGTAGTGAGGAGACCATACAATTGAGTTATCAATCTGACTCCTCATATATTGTTAACCAGTACTACTGCACACCTTAAAAAATCAACTAAATGAAAGAATTCTTTCTGTATTCAAACTACGCCCATTAGATGGTAGTCCGCCGATGGTCGGGCGGCCATCATAGCATATCTCTTGTATTTCAATATCTTTGAGAATTTAAATAAATAATTTAAAATTTGTGATTAAAATCCTTCGGTTACGTAACGTGTTGTTACACCTTGTGTTATATTTGAAGTCTGAAGTAAATGCTTCTTCAAATTGCAGAAAACATAATTTTTTTCTCCATTTCTGCTTCCGCCTGTTACATTTTACACCTCTACCTTTGACAGATCCGGCTCTGTAGAAGATGAAATTCGCGCAATAGCCGCTACTAGCACTAGCAGTTAATACAGAAGCAACGCGCCAGTTAAATGTGTTTTATTGCATTGTCGTTGTTGGCCCGAAAAGTTATTTTCATTAACGCGAGTAGTGTCTGCTGTTTGCAGGGATTTTAAACTGTTTACATTTTCGTTGAGTGGTTTTTACGGATCATTTGTTTCAATAATCTGTTGTAATAAATTTCGTTTATAATATTTTTTCAAAAATGTTAGAGTTCGGCTGGAGAGGTCAAAAGGTCTCCCTTGACAATTTTAACAACAATATTCCACGACACTGAAAATTTAAACCAACTAAGTACATTAATTCTCACCATGAGTACTTTAATGTATTAAGTCAAAAATTATCGTTCTTCAATTAATAAGCATTCAGCATTTTCTCTATTTAAATTAACTTATTTAATAAATAGTAACTCTATTAATATTTTAAATACGTCATAATTAAGTTACCTCACTAAAGCATTGAAACGGACATTTTGAGAATTTGTAATCTCTTCAATCAATTTTCACAGATGAAAATATTAAAAAAAAAACTTTATTGACATTCTTGAAATTCCTTCGAACCGTCCTTTTTAATGTTGCGTTATTAATGCTGAAACAGTGTGCACTTTCATACCATTTTTGTAAGTTATATATAGATGTATGCGAATAACATCACAAATATCTTGTCCTTTTTCTTTCCAAATTATTAAACGATAAAAATTTTTGGAACCGAACATTCCATGGAAATCGCCCAATATTACCCGACGAATTCCTTCCGTACTAATCTTTTAAAACAGTCGTTAATAATAATCTTACACAAGAATTAATTAAAGTTTCAAGTATTTTATTAAAAAAAAAAATTACTGTTTCACTTATTTGACTAGAAATTTCTGTTGATGGTTTTTGTGTTTAGTTCGTAGAACTTCAGTTAGTTTAATAATGTTATTATTAAGTTCTGCAAGTACTATTGTGACAGCTGTTTTTATTATTGTGAATTAAATTTTCCACATGAAATGTTTTATTTAATTCTTGCGTAATTTTATTTTATAAAATATGAATAAGGTTAGAAAGGAATACGACAGCCTTTACAAAGGAGTTACTATAATGGTTTCCTCCAGTCACCGGATGTTTTGTGAGTTCTGAAGGAAATTGTGTGGTTACAAAATATCTATAAAGTAGCGGGACTGGGTCACTTCTCTAATAGTGACGATTTTAAGAAATCTAAATGTTTCAATGGCTTTTTTTTTCCAAAAATGTTGCACTTCCTATAATTGATCAAAACTCTTGGTACATATATCTATTTGTTTACTCTGTTGTACGCCCATGGGGCTTTTACGTTTGGTATATAATGTTATCTTTTTATAAAAAAGCTTGTTTTTTGTGAGATACATTTATTATTAAATGTATGACAAATATATATATATTGTTAATGGAAAATAAATAAAATAAAACATAGGCAACCGCAAGTAAGCGTTTGTAGATTTATTAATCGATACATATATGTAGGATGAAATTGATTTACGCATTACATAGGGTCGAGTTACTACGAGGCTCTGCTAGTGACATCGACAAATTGCATCGACTAGTTTAATTAAGCATGTCGACACGCACATTAGTAGATGCTTTCTGCCTTCGACCTCCAGGGTGTTCATTAAGTAAAAATTCTCTAAATACAAATAGTTTTTTTTTTCGTTTATAATATCAATGTTCAGTCCAAATAAATTGGTGAAATGGATTGAAATCGATCGCGGATTTATCGTTTATCTTTTTTATCTTATCGTACGCTCAGTTAACCCGGTGAGATCAACCGAAACATCCCTGATGAAGCGTTAATCTCCTTGACTTTAAGGCAGTGCTTCTAAACCGTATTCAAAGAATCGCTTCCTTTATCGCAGTAGAATTATTCCGCACCCTTCCCCTTCTCCGAAACGAAGTTTAATCGAACTTCTGCAGCGCTCCCCCCCCCTAAATGATTAAAATTTAAAAACTCCTCTTCAGACCTCCAAAACGTCCACAAAGGGCGGTGGCGCCCCCGTTTAGGATCCAGAGGTTGGTTTAAATCTAGAAAAGGGTAAATTTAATATGTGAATTTAAAAAAAGATATCATTATTCATTTTAAATAAAAATATCATCGAATTCTCCAGCGATGGACTGCAAGACGGAAAAAATTATCGAAGAATTAGTGGGCAAGCGGTGTGTTGAGTCCTCGCTATAGCTCGGAAATAAAAAAAATCACTCTATAGTGATAAGGAAAGGGGAGCTCAGCATTAAGACAATTGGCAGTGTTCAAAATGGTATACCGCCCGACGCTCACTTACGGCCACCACATATGAATGCCAAACGAACGAAGACGCTCTAGAGTTCAAGCTGCCGAAATGAGGTATTTAAGGAGAGTGGCAGGGGTTACGAAATGGGATCACATAAGAAACTCGACGATCCGAGACGATCTGAACATTGAACCACTGCTACTCTTCATAGAAAAATCGCAACTGAGGTGGCTCAGACAGTAGACACGTACTAAGAATGCGTAATGACCGAATTCCGAGGAAAATACTGATAACAATCCCAGAGGGTAGACGTCCAGTGGGCCGCCCCAGACACAGTTGGGCGAGGTAACACCAGAAACTGTGAGGAGAGGATGAGACTGCCATGGACGGAGGCCGAACAATCAGCACAAGTCAGGGACGTACGGAGGAGTCTTGTCAATGCAATGGGTCCCCGACCCGAATAGGATAAAGGGAAGAAGAAGAAGAAGAAATAAAGATATCATTATATATGTAAACCTTTTTTTAAGTAATATTATTCTAAGTATGCTTAACAAATAACAGTAAATATGTCGTAAACTTTCAAATTTTATTTTTTATTCTTTCTCTTCTTTTTATTTCCTCGATTTTCCCTCTCTTTTTGTACAAATCATGTTCCATATGTTCACACTAATCTTAATTTGACTGTCCTAAAGCGGGAGTCATCCTAGTTGGACAGTCAAAACATCTCATAAATAATGTATATAAATGTATAATATTTTACTAAATAAATAAATAAAATAAAATATTATCATTATTCTCCAGAGGGGAAGAAATTCTTAGACAAATTCTACCATTTATGCAAGTGTGTAAGTATTGCTATTTATGTACGTTTACGATTTATTTTTGCTAATGAAAACTTTTATACATGCCCACTGGAGCGACAGCGCATTTTAAGACTTTTTTCTCAGTTTGTTCGAACTTTTTCGGTGCCCGTTTTGAATATTTTCCGCTCGCATTAAAAAAATTGTACCTCCGGATTTTAATATGCAGACATACAAACTGAGTATAGGTCAATACAGCCAATAAATTCACCTATCATTTGTTGATTATCACATATTCGTAGGATTTATAAAAAAATATTTGAAAATCGTAAACTTCTACTTAATTACTTACAAAAAAGGGAAAATTAGCCAAAATTGGCAGCAAAGCAATCCGAGGTATTTTAAATAGTGCCATATTGTGGCGAAAAGCGCTCCAGTGGTTAAGCATTTCCTTCTCCCCCCCTTTACCTTCAGCCTCACCACATACCCCAATTGAAGATGCCATAGTTCTAACGGCTTCAGATGGTTGCGAGCAGTAGGGACTCTAGTGCGGTATTCAAATAAAAATTAAAAATACTTTTCCTCTCAACTTTCTTCAGAACCAAAGTATTCCTCTAATTGGGAATTCCATAGTCCAAATGGTTCCGGGAAATTGGAACTCTTGTACGGTATCATGTGAAGAGTACTAACATGATATTTTTAAGCGATTGTGTAACTTCTTCTGGAAGCAACCGACTCGAAGTTTCATTATTTGATGCCATTAATTAAAGTAATTGAGTAGAGCAAGTTTGCGTGAATGCTGCACTCGCTCCGAAGTGCAGTAGAAGTACAAGTATTGACAGTAGATGTGGCGTGAGGGGCTAGTGCCGGGAGGATGGTGTGCGCGCTGGGTTCCAGAAGGGTGGCGTCCGCGCGGGGTGCGGGATGGGTGGAGTGCGCGCGGGATGAGGGATGAGGGATACAGGGGACTCAGCCTCCACCGCTCACAGGGAAAAGTTCGCAGCACCTTCTACCTCTATAATGGGGATCGAATCACACACGTCTAAGTAATTTGTTGGCCCGTTTCCTAAGGAATAACGCTGACTTGAAATGCTTCTGCCAGAATCGGATCGCACCAATAAAAAATATTAATGCGCACACGTTAAATTAAAGATACGTGATCAAATATTTATTCTAAAATAATATTTTCATAATTTTATGGCAACAATATGAATTCTTAAAATATTAAACAATTTTGCGCTTCAAAACGTGTGGTTGTTACTAGAGTCAATAAGTTTTCACAGATAATGAATGACATTATGTTTGAGTTAAATTTGAATAAGTCAGGGTATTTTCAGCGTTATAAGAGTGATATTACTATCGGATTATCATTTTATCGCTTTCATGGTTGTAATAAAATCGGGATATATATGAAAAAATTTAAAGCTTTTGAGAAAGTAACAAAAAAGTTTTTTTTTAAATTACATATCACGAGCCCAAATAATTAAAACTTTACCGCGACCTAATGATGTTTGTGTAAACTTGTTTTAGATGAATAATATAACTCTGCGATTGAAGGGTAAGGCTCTCGACTATTAAGCTGGAGGTTGTGTGTTCAAATCCCGTCGTGCGTAAGTAAATTTTATTTTACAGATCTGAGCTATTTCACTATCAAATTATTAAAAACAATCATAGGCATAATTGCGGCACGTTCCAGAGTGAAAGATACTCTCAGTATTGTGAGACCGTCAATCAGAATTGAACGGTTGCTTGAATTGGCTTTAGGCGTGCTTGGTGACTAGATCTGAATAGCCAGGTACTTCCCCACCTTTCTCTTCCCCAACTCCTTCTCCTCCCCACCACCTTCAGCCTCACAACATACCCCGATTGGGGATGTCGTATTCTCACTGGTTCTAGACGGTTGGTATTCACTTCAAAATAAAAATTTAAAAAAATTTATCCAAGTACAAAAAATCGTGAACATTAAAAACCTTTTAATTATTACAACTACTATTTTAAAACATTACGGGGTACTAAATTAATTTATTTATCGCATCGTTAAAATGCCATATACATGTGTGTACTTATAATTACAACCGAAAGCCGCCTTCTATTTCGATAAAACCGATGCCGCCTTAGACTTACAGCGTTATATCTCGGTTGAATACACGTCTGAAACGAGATATTGGCCGTACCTGCTGTGCTGTTTTCAACAAAGTGTTAATAATTATAGCGCTAATATTCAATGCAGGTTTCTGCTTGTGCAACGCGTGTCGATAAGTGTTATGCGATACCGCCGTGTTGGTATGCAGCTCATGCACCTGGGCAGCAGGCAGCAGCACCGGGGCTTGCACTCGTACTGGCACTAGGCACTAGGCACTAGGTACTAGGCACTAGCCCGCTGGAATAATAAATCTGATTGGACAAGTTATGTGTATTACGAAAGCCAATTATGCGGTTTTTTAAGCCATCGATGAAAAATCACTGGGCAGAATTTGTGAGTCGGAAAAAATTGTTGAAAAAAATATTTGTCCCAGAATGTGCCTCCAAAATGTTAGTAAACTTGATAAATTTCGACATCTACCGAATGACATTATAAAAAAAAGGTAAGTAATATTCGTCCTTATCGAACGTAAAATGTGGCATCGATTATGAAGAGGATAGCTGTTCAAAGAATATGTACATGAGCGGACCTCTAAAGTATGTCCACTGGACCTATTAATGTAGTTCAGTGAAACCACAAGCGTTGAGTTTTTAAGCACTCCGACCCAAAATCTTGTTTTCACGATAATATAACATTACCAGACACATGTATGACGTACGAGACGTACCCGACTTATTTGCATATCTTCACTCTACTTTACCATTTTTTTACGTTAGCTCCATACAGGAGCCTTGACAACTCAGAATGAAACCAACTCAGAACCACCTCAGAAAAGTCATTAGTAGTGATAAAAAAATATTTTTATAAAAAATTGGTTAAATAGGTTACGGTTATGGGATATTTTAAAATAATTTTTTTCATAGCTTCTAATGACTTTTCAAAGAGGTGTTGAGTTGACTTTATTCTCAGTTGGCAGGGAACCGTCTTTGAGGATGTTGAATGGATGATCTTTTTAAGGAAAGAAGTATAGGAAGTTCTTGGAAGGAAAAAGGCATGGCTCAAGGGAATCCGGCTGGACAGGTCAGAAGGTCTCCCTCAACAAGTCTCTTCCGATCCGGCCCTCTTCGCAGAAGATGTGCAAACGCATCCGCTACCCAGACCTATACAAACTTCACCCCATGATTCCGGGCACCCCTGCTACAACACCAAACGTAGCGAACCACATGGGATGACATTTGGCAGAGGTGTATGACGTATGAGGCCAATAAATGTATCCCGGGCGGCGGCGGTCCATCTCCCGCTTCTCAAATTGTTTAATATTTACAACTAGTCAGAATTTTTTCACATGCAGGTTTTTTGCTTTACTCTCTATGCATTTAATTATAAATATTTTTGTTTTATAAAATGTGTTTGTTTCAACTTTATGAATTAACTAGCCTATAATGATATAATAACAGAACTTGAATAGAATTTACGCAGGACGTGAAAATCAACTTAAAATATTTGATGAATTGTTAAAAATGTTTTAAACAACTCGTCTTAAGCATTTCTGAAGTATTTGAATAAAAAAAAAAGCATTTCGAAAAAAAATTATCAGTTCATGAAATAATTTTGGTACATACAATTTGGGAGGCAGGAATGGGTACCGCCGCCCTGGGAACCTTTATTGGATAACCAACACCTCTGCCATAGGTCACCCCAAGTGGTTAGCTACGTTTGGTGATTTAGGAGGAGTGCCCGGGTTCATGGGGTGAGGTTTTTCTAGGTCTTGGAGGCGGATGACCAGGACAGACTGAACCCCGGATTCCTACCCACCCTTTAAACCCTTTTTCTTCCCAGAACTCTCCTTAAAAAGCCCTCCATACAGCAACCCCAAAGATGACATAGGCCCTGAGGGAAATTATTTTCCTCAGGGCCTCCTTTGTGGAGCTCATTTAAAAAATCGCTCTTCTGGTAAATGGTACCAATGAATTGTTCCACCTTTAAAATTAAAAGTTCATTGATCTTGGATATTATTACGCATTACGCAGCAATATTCAACAATATTTACTTACCCATTCACCAACCACCAAAATAAGTATGTAAAATTAAACTTACACATCTGTATAAATTTGCGAGCATATACCTAACACAAATGAATGAGATTCCTTTTCCTGAGAATTAAACCATCAACTGACGCACCGGGAAAATGTTCCGGCGGATAGGTCTTCCAATGACGAAGTTACATTTTTATATGCAAAAAACATTCTGAAGAGTGAAAAAAAAAACAAAAGCTAGTTCCTAAAGTTTACACTCTTCGCGCCTTCGACGCCTGTCAAAAGCTAGAAAACAGTTATAAAACCCATTTGCGTGTGTTTGTTTAATACCCAATTTTCCAAAAATAACACACAATGCTCGTAGGCTCTTTGGCACGCATAGTAATGTGTTTATTTATTTATTTATAAATAAACGCCCTTTTTCGGGGCTTTTACATATATAGCATAGAAAAAACATTTTATTGTACATAACTGAACTGCCTCAATAACAATATTTTATATTTATTCAAAGATAAATTGAAGATGTCCACTGACTTGGTATAATTGTTTCCCTCCATTAGTATTCTGGGCAAAGAGGAATACATATGGTAGTTAGTCCCAGAATTTCTGCACTGAAATAAATCCTGACTTCTAGTATTACGAAGTGGAATTCGGAAGCTTATCAATTCAAGTAATACCGGACTATCAACTAAATCATTTAGAATTTTATATAAAAATACCAAGTCAGTGAAAATTCTTCTGTCTGACAATTTAAGCATATTCATATCGTTTAAAATTATGTTGTAGTTTAATATATTTGCTGGAATACCCATTTTAAAATTTAGAAAACGTAAGAATTTGTTTTGTATTCTTTCAACAGCTTGTACGTGCATATTATAATGAGGATTCCAGACAGGAGAATTGTACTCAAGTTGGCTTCTAACATAAGCAAAATATAACATTTTAATACACTTTATATTGTTAAAGTTTCTAGTTAGCCTAGTTATAAACCCCAACAATGTGTTGGGGGGAATAACAATTTACTTAGATAATAATGTATTGTGTATGTTCAATGAAAAACAAAGAAATAACCGTTACTTCAGTAAAATTCTTTTCGTGGTATTTGAAATGTTTCGCCATGATTTTAGATATTAGTTGTGATGTTGAATATTCGTAGAACTTTTATTCATCATCAAACACTTGAGGATGAACATAAGGTATTTTATTTTCATTATAAAATAAGTCACAAAGTGAATCTGCAATTATCGAAAAACTAAAATTAAATGAAGACAATATTAGCGAAACTCAATCGAAAATCTGAAAACAGAAAAATCAGAAAAAGATACGGTTATATCTAGGACTCCATATTAATTTTACCACAATATTTATATTTGTCTAGATATGCCAGCAGAATGACTGCAGGGCGGAATCCTATTCGTAGTTTCAGAAAGAAGACCTCAGTTAGTCGCCTCAAAGAAGGCTGTGGAATAAAACTCAAGTCCAATTTTTTTAATTTTTTTAAATGAATTCTTCTAACCTTCTAACTTAAATAACTGCATATTTATTTTTATTTTTATTGTTAGTTTTAATAGTTAAAATAAATATCAAAGTTTTAATTTTTCAAGATCCCCCGAAAACAAACGTATCTAGTGTGACGTCATCATGGCCAAAAGTTTTAATTATTTTCAACAGATGTTGTCTTTTTGTATTGAAGAAGCTAAACGTTATTTAGGTGGAATTATTTATTCATATTATTATATTTATTATATTGTTATATTTTTCAATATTATTACGGGAGAGTGGTATAAAAATTGTCTGAAATTATTATGTTTTAGCTTTGCGAATCAAAATCAATATTATGGAAATAGAAGCATCAATTTTGTAAGCAATTGGAATCAGCTGTTGGTCGCCCGCCATTTTGAAAACAGGCATTACTGGGTTGAATATTTTAAATAAAATAGAAAAACTAATAGAGATACTCTATATTTGATACTGAATTATTTTGGCCTAAATAATGTTTCAATAAAAACAAGAACCACTATATGTCTAAATCTCTATAAACCAATAACACGGAATGTTGAACGAATTTACTATTTGTAGTCAAAATTTCTATACAATACGTCCACGTGACTGGAGAATTATGGACGCGGTGACGTCATTAACAATTCTATAATACCAACTTGACAGGGTGTTTTAATGACACGTTTTAAAATGGACTTTTTAATAATTTTTTTAAAACTCTACGTTTAATATTATTTAATAAAACTTATATATTCAGAATCAGCGTTTATTGGTCTACATGAACATAATTTTTAAAGCCTTAATATTTTTCACTGGAGTTCCTTATTCAAAGAGAAGTTTTGAGAGGGGGACCAGCAGTACCTACAAGTGGGAACATTCGCGCCCGGGGCTCCCAGCCGAAGCAAATGTCTCTGACCTGCCGGGGTGGAAAACGATGGTGTTGATAAATCTTCACGTGGGGATAAAGTTAAGCATGACAAATGCACGTGTGCTTTTGATGGGATGAAGTTAATGGTCGCTGCACGGGCAATAAAGCTCATCATTTTGCGTGACATTTTTTCTTCATCAAGTAAAAAAGGTTATATTCTTGAAGGAATAAAAGCGGAGATTAATGGAGAAGATGTGTTAGGTAGTTTATAATCAGGGTTTGTAAATTTGCCAATTTCTATGATCGGGTAAACAAATAAATTAATATAATGTAATTTAAAAATCTTTACAATTTTATAATACGTACTAAACAACAAAAAATGAAGAAATGATTAAATTCTAAGAACAGGACGTGCCTAGTTAGAAACTAATGTTGACTGGGCCATAATGTATCCACGCCTGTATTGCAGTTTATCCTCAAGCTTGTCGCATTATTATATAACTATCTTTGTCTCTCAGTACCGCCCTGGTGTAAGACCACAATTCGGAATTGAAAAATCGCTTGAAATGGGTTTAGCCATTAGTTTTTGGTGACCAGATCTGAATAGCCAGGTACTTCCTCACCTTCCTCATCACAATCTCCTTCCCCTCCTCACTACCTTCAGCCTCATAGCATATCCCAATTGGGGATGCCATAGTCTCACTGGCTCCAGACAGGAGCAGCTGAGACTCTTGTGAGGTAATTACATTAATTGTGCATATGTCCAATTGAATATTCATGGATACATTATTTTGCTTACGATAGCAATGTTATTTTCTATATAAAATTGTTTTCAACGTAATCATTTTGAACATTGTCTGTGTTTGTGTATTAAACGTGCTATCAAATAGTACCGGAGGCATAACGGTCCGGTACATTTGTATGACATTTTAAAATATCCTAAAGTGTTTCAGAAAGCATCAACATTTAGTTTAATTCACAATAAATTTTTCTGTATATAAAAAAAGAGTCATCTGATTATTGTACCAGGTAGAGGGTACACTTTACAACGTAACTGCACACTCAACTCAAATTCCGATTTTTCGGAGATGTGTAACTAATCAACTGTATATAATATTTCGATCGATCGGTACACATAATATAATGTTGTTAAACGTGAAAAACATGTCCTAATTGTTATTGTAAATAAATAAACTTACAAACCTTCTGAAAAATCTTAACTCAATTTATTGATTGACAAAACTTTTATTAATATACCTTTTTATCAACACATTTTATTGAATATCTAGGTAGTACAAAAAGGTTGATCGATAAATGGATGACGCAATAATAGCGAACTCATAATTAAATATCGGACAATCTGTTATATCTGTTTTTTTCCCATTTTGACAGTGATAATTTTTTGATACTACAAATTATGTTAATAATACAAGTAACCCCCGTTGATGGCGGGAGATGCGTTCGGGTCATATTCGCGATAAGCGAAATACCGCGATCAATGGGGAATTAAAAAAAAACACATTTTTCAGCTGATTCTATGTCTGCACTAGCCGATTCATCAATCATTTCAAGGCAATGCAAGTTCGATCGTTTTTTAAACCGATCAAACCAACCTATACTTGCTTTAAAAACTTCTCCATTTTGTTATTTTAAATGTTCCTAAAGACTTTACGACTAAGACGATTTATTCATAACTAGCTGGGTTACCCGGCTTCGCTCAGGACAACATTCGAGAGTGTTCTGGAATGTTCCACAATGATGTTCACGATTCCCTATTCCCGAACATTCCACGACGTACCCCGCCACTCCTTCCAGAATTTTCTAGAACTCTATCGAACCATCTAGAACTTTCCGGAAGACTGTTCTAGAAATTTCAATAGGGCGAAACTTCCAGCCGTTATATCTTCAAAAGCACGCCCTTTAGGTAAAAACGGGACCCCTCATTCTGGAAGGGGGATAGATATCTACCACACCATATAGCTCCCTTGATCGTACTGGGACTCGTGTCTGAGTTTTTGTGGTCCTCCCGTTTTTTTGGACTTTCTTTTATAATATATATTGATTATTTGGGGGCTCACTGGGCTCATTTGGTGTTGATTTAGGTCTCATTTGGTGTTGATTTAGGTCCTCTGTCCATTTGCTTAATAAATTTTCCATTTCTGTCATCAGTAAACTTCTGGTTTGCGAAAATTTTGTCGCAAACCAGAATGTTGTCTGTCATTGAAGTAACGCTTTCGTCAGCCTTTTTAATTTTGTATTTTCGCTGCACAATTGATCGCAATGCAGACTCTGGCGATTTGAAATCCCTAGCTACAAATGCAAATTTACCACCATTTTCTATCGCTTCGAATAATTATTTTTAGTTTCTTTTCAAAGTCACTACATTGCGAATTCTCTTAATCGATCTTGACATTGTCCATTTGATATTTTAGATCGTACAAAGGGATAAAAATTATGATGATTCCTGGAATGTGTATTTTAAACAACAATTGCCCGAATCCGGACAATTGTTGTTTAAAATACCGCGTTATAGCGAATGCGCACTCACCGGGGTCGCGGTGAACGGGGTTTACCTGTACCTTAATATGTTTATTATATTTCTCGTGAATGAGAAGTAATCGCGCATAGTTACATTTTATATATTTTTTTGTCATTTTACCAATTACCAGTTAATAATAAATTGTTAACGATTCCCCGTTAATCTGAATAGCGGTTTCCTAAAAAGCAAACCCTAGCTTCCGCTCACGAAGGCTTTGGCGGGTTATTTTATTGCCGTTTAAGAGAGATAAAATGGGAGGTCAAAGAAACATATCGTAAATCCACGCTGCGTTTGAGCTGATGATTTGCGGTATAAACGGACAACGTATCAAACTCGCAACCTCCAGATCCCCACTTAATTGGCTCAACAACTCCACTGTAGAGACCATATACGGCTTTAATTTGTATTTTGTGGCGGTGTTACACTGGCTGGTATAAATACCAATTATTTTAGTATTGATTGAACTCCATAGTAAATCCTAAAATTGAAAATTACGTAATCGTGAATAAACTGAAAGTTAACGGATAATATCCACATTTTCGAGGTTTCAGTCAATATTTAGAACGCTTATAAGAATACTATCATAACTTCGTAATTAGTTGAAATTAAAAAAATATATATATTTATTTTATATTATAACTTTAGATAGACGCATTATTATTATACATATAAAATATTCTAAGTCAACTTATTTAATTATTCAGTAAGAAGAGAAATATTATCAGGTCTAATTGGAGAGCTAGTCTATTTACTAATGTGTCAAATTAATAAAGGTACCTACACTATAATTGCTTACAAAAATGAAGCTTCGAAAATTCCCTGTATAAAACAATTTTTTTAGAATGAACAAACCTTGGACAATAAATAAATAAGTTAAAATAGCAATACCTAAAAATAATCGGCAATATAATTAGTTTGGTGATTTTGGAATAAAATGAAAAGTTATTTAAAAATTACTTATCACTAGACATCGGATTATATGCACTAACAAAGTGCCAAAATATGCATGCAAATATGCACTAAAAAAGGCCGAAATATGCATTAAAAAGCCGCAAAATGCCCAAAATATGTACAACGAAAAATCAAAAAACCATTTTTATTTTCATATTTTTTAATTAAAGACGGCACAAAAACAGCGAAATATTCTTAAAATTACGCATAGTTTTGGTGACAATATACAATTAAGTATTTTTCCAAATTTTCGAGCGCAACTTTGTGACGTTTGTCGCCCAGTACATCAATTTGTACGCCGAAAACGACCTCTATACGTCAACTGACGTCATTGGACAAAATTTAAAATTTGGCACCATTTCGGAGATACCTATTTATGACCTGTTCCGTTGATGTAGGCATTATGTTCTGCATGTCTTCAAGACTCGGGTTCTTAAAATAATAATTTAAAATAGCGTCTAACTTTTTACGAATATTTTCTGATATTGCATTAAGATGGATAGTTCCGTCATTGTTTCCAGTATTTTTGTTGATTTAAATAGAGGAAGGTTTTTTGTTTCCAATTTTTTCTATGGCATCTGGTCAACTTGTGGAAAAGTATTGAAATGAGGGCAATATTCTGTTTAATGGATGCGTCTTCCAATACTAGCTTGCTTGACTGAATTGCAATGGCCCCATAACCAAAATTGACCAACTACTTGTTTTACAGCCTCAAAATTTTCAGCATAGAATAACATCGCCTTTGGCTAAAAGTACCCCATCAAGTTATTGTAGGTTCTGGCGGCAATGCTAGATTTGGCAATTGCTCTTCTTTGTAAGACTGCACACGCGACGGTGCTTTTAAAAACACTTTTTTTAGAGGAAATCAGTTTGACCGCATTCCAATACTCTTGCCTTATCTCTTCTGCAAGGCGATGAAACCGATCAGATAAGCAGGTAATGTGCCGTAAATTTGGAAAAAAAGTTTGCAGTTCTTGACCAGTTTTCACTATGTATGGCGCAACATCACGAAATATGCACGATTGGGGAAAAAGGCTAAAATATGCAATAACGCCGTAATTAGAGATATGTAAAATCCGATGTCTATTTATCACATAGTATCATCAGTTGTCATCACTCATCATCACTTATCATCAGTTATCATCAGTTATCATCAGTTATCATCAGTTATCATCACTTAAAAATCACATATCATTACTAATCGCGCACTTGAAGTGAAGTGACACAAAACTGCGCTATACAAATGTAATGTTATTATTATTAATCATCACTTATCACCACTCATCACCACTAACCATCGCTTATCTTATCTTTATCATCACGTATCATCACTTATCATCGCTTATCATAACTGATCATCATTTTTCATTACTTTGCATCACTTTTCATCACTTTTCATCACTTAAAATCACTTTTCATCACTTATCATTATTTATCATTTCTTATCATCTTATAATTGCTTATCATCATCATACATTGTACAAATTATGAGAATCAATCTAGTTTATAATACGGAGAAAATCAGAAATAGTAAATGGCTTTAGAAGGCGTACCCCTTCCCCAAGGAATCCTTGAAAGCAACCTTTTTCCAGGATGAAAAGATGTTAATGATTATCTGAATCTTTAACGATATCTTCCAACTTTCGATAAGAGCGAAAAATATAGAAGAATTATTCATAATGTTTGAAAGCTCGGGTAAAGCCGTTTGACGTATGATTTTGACATTTTGGGCTCACATACAGAAAGACACTGATTCGATAAATTCATTATCTACACTAGTAAAGGCAAAGCGACCACCCGGGCAGTCCAAGCAGGCGCCCGGGGCTTGAGCCTCAACGTGACATTACCTGGTTGTGAAACGCATCAAAATAAATTTTTATCTGAGATTTCTGAGGAGTAAATTGAAATGCTTATGCAGGAAAGAGTATACCTATCTACTTAGAGAGAAATCCACAAAATTAATAGGATTCACTACCTGCTCTGAGAGAGTGCTTCAGTCCTCCGGACATGTAGAAAGGTAGGTTTAGATATAAGAAGAAATCCTGTTAAGAAAAGGGTCAAAATGAGAATTCACTTTCGTAGAATATTCTAAGATGGACCAAGGCCGGGACGAGTACATAATAATTATCCCACTCACTAACGAACCACTTACATAACTCGTTATTTGACTGAATGCATGCCTTATTTGCCTGGAGAACGAAACTGACGAATAATTAATTGCCTGTGTTCATTAAAGCAATGAAAATATAAAATGGGAATTGATAAAATGAGTGGATTCAATTTAGGAAACGGGTATGGGTACCGCCACCCTGGGAAATTTATTTTTATTTTTATTACTATTTTTATTTTTTTTAATCTTAAAAATGGTACATATCATAGTATTACTGATCTTCCATTAAAAGCATTTGCTTGTGGATGGAAGAAGAGTTTACATTTTATACATACATTTAAACAGTCACGTGTTTCACATATACAATTAGTACAGTTAATACAAACACATCGCAATCAAGACCCTTTAACTAAAAGACATCCATGTATTCCGTAAGAGTAAAAACAAATATAATTGTTAGCAGCCTTCCCGTTGATGATTTTTTTTAAATGCTTTTTGATAGAGTTCGATAAATGTATTTTGTCATTAATACTTCTGATTTCTATTGGTAGGTTGTTAAAGAAGTATTTTAATTTTATTATTGAATTACTGACACCCCTGACATTGGTCATACGGTCACACCAAGTGGTCCGCTATGCTTGGTAACATAGCAAGGGTGCCTGGCTTCATGGCGTGAGGTTTGTATAGGTCTTGGCAGTGAACGCGTTTGCTGGTTGAGGCAGGTTGAGGGAAACCTAACCTAGATCTCTTCAGTCAGACTCTCTTGACCTATCGCCTTGCACCGCAGTGAGAGGGATGGATTCATACTACCGTCAATCGGATTCCAATCCACCCCTCATACGATTTTCTTTCCCAGAACTTCCTCTCCTTCCTTTCCCTAAAAAGACCCTCTACAGCATCCCAAAAGGTGACAAAAACCCTGAGTGATTTCTTTTCCTCGGGATCTCCCATGTGGAGCTAATGTAAATATATACTGAGGAAATAATTGAACGTTACTCATTCACTTGGTTATAAAAAATAAATTTGGTTTCGTTCTACTCTTAATTTGTTGCTTGTTTAATAACAACCACTTAATATTGTATTTAATAAGCGAAAACAGATTTTTAGTAGAGACAAGGGGCGGGAGCCGATAAACAGCCTGAATGCCTCGGAGCCGCCTGACTTAGTAGTTACGCCACTAAATACTACGCGTGCACCTGTCTCAGCCCGCAGCCCCTCTCAGCGAGACAGATTTACAAGCATCTGCTGTGACGTGCAGCGGTGCTAACTGGTACGAGATTGCTCATTATTGGACAATGGCAAGTGGAGCAAAAAAGGGTATTTTAAAGTCAACTCAAATGTCACAACGTCCGACGTCGTATTGGAGCGGGTAAAAAAAGGCGTTGCGATCACGTGCAATCAGTAGAACGTGGTTGCGTTTTATGTTGGTCGATTATAAACAACAAAAACCTATCTTCTTCTCGGGAGCTTCGCAATGCTTTAATGATGTTAACCCTTCAAAGCTTCTACGGTTTAACAATTATTAATATGAAAAACAAATATATTTTATAAGCGCTTCAGATGTAATTAGTACGGCTATTTCCCACTCCTGAATGATGGATATGAATGATATTATGAATGATGAATACTTGGAGCAGGTGGATGAGTTTGTGTATCTGGGTAGTACGTTTACGAGATATGGGAAGGCTGATAGAGATATCGAAAGAAGGGTAAATGCCGGAAACTCCTTTAATGGAGGACTGAATGCCGTTGGCGCTAATAAAAAACTGTCAAAAGAAGCGAAGCTAGCAGACCACAATGGAGTCCTGGTACCTACCCTGATGTATGGCAGTGAGGTATGGAACTGGCAGAGGAAGGATGAAAGTAAACTGAATGCTGTTGAAATGAGATCCCTGAAGCGTATGTGTGGTAAAACCATGTATGATGGTGAGAGAAATGTGGAGATCCGCTAAGAATGTAAGGCTGATGTAAGCATAATGAGTAAGATTAAGAAAGGGACCCTCAGATGGTTTGGGCATGTAGAGCGAATGAACGAAGAAAGTCGTGTAAGTAGAATATATGACGCAAATGTGAATGGCAGAAGAAGTCAGGGACACCAGAGGAAGACATGGCACGATCAAGTGAATCAGATACTTAACAATAGAATAGAAGAGTATGTATGAGACGATGTATGAATGTGAGTGAAGCAAAGAGTGTGTACCAGGACCGTGTTGTTTAGCGGTCCGTACTCTCTGCCTACCCCTGCGGGAAACGGCGTGATGGTTAATTAGTTATTTCCCATTCCCATTGTAATGCTCTGCAATAGTAGATAATCTTCTTGTTGAGTGCTTAGTTATATCATTTTTCAAATGATATAACTACTGCAGGACTGATAAGTCAGGAGGAGGTATTATATTGTATATAAGAAACAAATTTGAATTTAGACCAAAATCGTTCCAATCACAACATTTTGAAAATATAACAGGAAAGCTCATACTCCAGGACGAAACTAAAGTTAATATAATAGCCATCTATAGACCTCCTAATCTCAGTAAATCTTCATTTCTAACGGAATTATCAGCACATCTTGATACAATTAATAGTAAGGAAAATATTATCTTACTCGGAGATCTAAATCTAAATTTACTAAATGACCAAGATTATATCATAACTTCGTATGAAAACTTACTCACTAACCATTATTTAACTAAATGCATCAATATAGTAACCAGAGAAGCTGTATTAAATGGACAAATAACTCGCACTTGTATTGACCATATATTTGCTAAATTTAGAGGCAAGAAAATAACTGCTTGCGTCTGCGAAAATAATATTGCTGATCATTTTATCACTGCTATTAATATAAAATCTCATAAACGTCCGATAGACTTTGCAAATAAGTATGTTCAAATCATCTCACAAAAGGCTATTGATAGATATATCAGAGATTATAACTGGAGTAAATTTATAGAGGAGAAGGATTGTATTCTATTATATGAAAAAATAAAATCTTTATTTAAAAATTTTTACAATAGTAGTTCAAAAACGATAGTGCAAAAACCAAAAACACGACCTTATGCAATAAATGAATGGGTAAGCAGTGAATTATTATGTAATATAAATAAAAGGGATAAACTATATAAAAAATGGAAAAGTACACCAACAAACAAAACATATGAAACAGAATACAAAAAAACACGAAACCTTGTCAATAAACTTATAAATAAAGATAAAACTAAATACTATAATAATAAATTTAAAACCTGTTTTAATGATACAAAAAAAAACCTGGGATGAGATAAATAATATTTTAGGACGTAAACCCAAAAACGATTGTGATGAAACTATAACACGATACATGTTAAAAGATAGAACTGAGGATTCTGTGTCAAATGATTTTGTGAATTACTTCTCGGATAGCATCAGCAACATGTTATATAAATGCAATCACAAAGCTTCTAATATAGTACTGGAAGAACTACCTTATAGTTTATATATACCAAGAGCAACTATAACTGATATTGAAAATATCGTTAAAAAAATGAAAAACTCTAAAAGCACAGGTATTGACAATATAAGAATGTTTGATTTAAAAAGAAATATAAAAACTCTTGGGCCAATAATAACTCATTTAATCAATATGATAATAAAGCAAGCAAAAATTCCACAAGAATTTAAATGTAGTATCACTAGACCAATATTTAAAGGTGGAAAACACATTGAACTGGGAAATTATAGGCCAATTAGTATTCTACCAGCATTAGAAAAAATTCTTGAAAAATTTTTATCAAATAAATTAAATAATTACATTGAAAAATTCGCTATCATAAATCCAAATCAATATGGCTTCCAAAGAAAAAAAAACACTGAAAAACTACTGCAAGATTTTTCCAATTATATAAATAATCAGTTAAATAATAAATTACATGTTATTGTTTTATTTATCGACAACTCTAAAGCTTTTGACACAATAAACTCTTTAAAAATGCTAAAAACTCTAGAAAAAATTGGAATAAGAGGAAATTTGTTAAATTTATTTAAAGATTATCTTACAGATAGAAAAATATGTACCAAAATAAATAATACATTTAGTAAAACAAAAAATATATCTGCAGGAGTTCCACAAGGTTCCATATTGGGACCTACACTATATATAATCTATGTAACTATAATGAAAAAAAAATTCTCTTTTGTAAAACATTTTGTATTCGCAGATGATACGGCATTGGTCATATCACACAAAGATCTAAAAATTGCAATTGAACTCTTACAAATTGACTTTAATCAACTCTGTAAATGGTCGGATGATGCAGGGCTATTAATAAATGCTAAAAAAACTAAAGTAATGCATATAAGATCACCAAATGCCAAATTTCAATTTAATCCTAATATTATTTCTCATAACTTTAATTGCATCCACAAAAATATTCAAATTAACTGTAATTGTGAAAGCTTAGAATTAGTTACTGAATATGTGTATCTTGGTGTTACAGTAGATTGTTTTTTTAAATGGGACAAACATATTAAAAAAACCTGCAAAAGACTCAGATCAATTGCTAGCAGAATGTACACATTAAATTTTTTCCTATCAATTGATACACTTAAAATAATTTATATGTCACTAGCAGAATCAATAATAAGATATGGGTTAACAATATGGGGAAATACTACTGTAACCAACCTGAAACAGGTACAAGTTGCACAAAACGCAATTGTAAAATTATTAGTTGTCCCTAACATTTTCAAACAAAGACACAATACTCCGTTGCTGTTTCAGAGTGCAAAAATTTTACCTGTGAAGGCAATACTATGGTATAAAATTATAATTCAGCATATATTTACCCCGCAGCATAAAGAGAAACTAGATCATAAATATAGCACTAGATTCACGCGTAACGACGGGTTAATAGTTCCGAAATTCAATAATAAGTACGGACAGAGAACGTTTGAATACAACATACCGAAGATATTTAATTTATTACCTGACAATATAAAGCAACATAATTCTATGAAAAAGGTTAAATATATGGTGAAAAATTGGTTATTGGAAAAAGAATATTTATTTTGATACTTGATACTTGATAAAATTTATGAAAAAATGTTTAACTGTAGATAAAAGATGTAAATTATAACTTCAAATATATTTGTAAGGAATTATAAGCACCTGCTGTCAAGCCAATTGCAATTGGCTTAGCGGGACTGGATTGTTGATTTATAAAATAAATAAATAAATTTAAAATAAAAAAAAAAAAAAAAAAAAAAAAAAAATGAACGGTATTATCACATTGGAGGACCCGCCACTTACCCGCCGTGGTATAGATAACATATGGTTACCCCTTCAAGGCTCTTGCAAGGACTCTAATTTTTTTTTATAAATCGACTCTACATTTAATAAACGAAACTAGATCTCCATTGTGCCCGCATACGTTGTTAGGCAGCAGTATGCAAGTGCTTGCTATGAACAATATTAGTAAAGAAAAGTATAAAATCTTACCTGAACCTCCTTTAGGTAAGGAAAAATAAAAACAAAAAGTAGGCGGTATGCCTACCCTGCCTGACCTTTATGCACATATTAACACAAAACATAAAATTAAAATAAAATAACAACAACAAAAAAAAGGTAGATGATAGATCTAGAAACGGAGGCGGCCATCACAGATTGCCTAGCAGTCCTGTTGAGTGTGTCGATGATCGGGCAGGTCGGATACAAGGTTTGGATTCCACGCCCTTAAGCCGGCTTCCCGGTGGTGCCTCGACGAGAAGTAATTGGGAAGTGGGGGGATTAGACGCCCGAAGACCCTGAGGATGTCAGCGTCGGGTTGTCGGAGGCAGGGCGGAAGGTCCCCTAGCTCGCACGGATGTCCCTCAGACCAACAACTTTTACCAGGGGTAGCACGGGTGGTCTGAGAGGCAGCACTCCGGTTTCGCTTCACTGGTTCCGTATGCGGAAACGAGGTCGTACCCCCCCCCCAAATGGGGATATGGGACAAAACAGAACGGAGTTCAATGTTGTCACATGGACGCTCGTGCTGTTTTACAAGGATCTGGAAGTTGAAAAACGAAAAACCCAGAAAACAAAGCAAAAATACAATTCAAAGACAAAATAGAAGAACGCATGTAATATGTTTAAACATAGAGAAAATTCGTAGCCAGGAAACTGGCTGTGTCATTTTTGTTGGTGGAGAGCTCAATTGATGTACTGATCTAGCCTGCTGCATTCAGTAGCACCACCACGGGCAGTCTCGAGAGCGTTGCAATAACAACAGCAAAGTGGTCCTTACTGGAGCAGTATCAGCACCAAACTTAGGTCTCTGGAGATAATGGTTCTTCTGGAGATAATGGTTCTTTTGGAGATAATGGTTCTTCTGGAGATAATGGTTCTTCTGGAGATAATGGGGAAATAAGTATATAAGCACAATTAATATTAATAATTAAGACAAGGTTGCAAAGTTAACGGAGAAAAAAAAATGTAGGTGTGTTATACGAAGTAAATAAGACAGAAGTGGTAGCAACAAGATCAGTCTGAACGGTAAACCGGTTTCCTGGTGAGAAAAAAAAAAAAAAAAACAAGCATAAATAAGTTTAAAATTTAAAACAGGGTTGCAATATTAACAAGAAAGCGGCTTGTTGCAGTAGCGTACCCAACAATATAAAAAAATTTATAAAAAATACATTGTCTACCCATTACACTCAACATGAAAATAGAGTAAACGGTATTATCAGATGAAAAGCTAGCTGTTTCTTTATTTACAGGTATTATACCTACGTTTACATAAAATACCATTCTTAATGGAGGTCTGTCGAACGGCTGCCTGTAACGCGATAAAAGTTTCAAAAATACCTTATTCTCTACAAAATTTAAATTGAATCAGGATGATCCCGGGTGGCAGGAATGTGGGAAACGATAAGCAGCTCTGGAAATATCCTCTCCATGGAAGCCCGCCTCAGTCAATCCTTCAGCATTGTCGCCCACTGGAGAAAAATACTAGCTCCTAATTTAGTCACAGTACCCTAAAGGCTTATTATTATTAAAAGTTTCTTTTATTATTATTTTATCATCTTTGCTGATGTACAATTATATTGAACTGCTTTTTATTATTTTTGTTTTGTATTTTTAAGAAGCATATTTTTTTGCTAAATGTTATCACATTTAGTCAAATCAAGTAAACAGAAATTATTTTTTCTTTGATTTGTTTTGAATAATAAAATAAGAAAACATCGAATGAACGTTTATATTTTTTCCTTCACTTTAATTCGCAAAAACCTTTTTATTTTAAAATTCAGTTACAAGGAGATAATTCGTTTTACAATGAACGTCACATAAATTTGCATGTAAGAGACGACGAATGAATGTGATTGAAGCAAGGAGTCTGCCGATTTCGAGTTGTTTGGCGATTTATACTCTTCACAGATGGCTTTGTAAATCACAAAAAATCTTCAAATTGGCTTTGTAAATCACAAAAAAAAACATTGATGCAAATTATAAATGCACAATCAAATAGTAGGTTTAGACTTGAATTTTTGAGACGACGCGCGACGTATAGATGTGATTGAAGCAAGGAGTGTGCCAAAACTGAGCTGCTTGACTCTCTATTCATATATAAATGGAATAGACGTTGTAAATGACAAAACATATTTTTTTACTTAAAATTATGTTTCAAAATGTATTGATGTATGATATTTATTTTATTGTAGAAAGCAATCACTTTGTGGTTTGACATATTTAATAAAATAAAATACTTTTTTGTTTAAAACCACGAGATTTATTAATTTTTGAACCGACCGGTTTCGCTTAACTTAAGCATCATCAGGGTACAAATTAATACTAAACAAGAAGTACATAATGTGTGCTTATATATAACAAAATATAGAGGGAGACAACGTGATACAACTATTACAAACAAATAAACGGTCATAAAATACATTAACATAAGTACTCAAGTAATGGGAAAAACAGAAAGATAATTATGTAGACTAATGGGTTATAATAATAAATTTGGAGAAACAAAGCATTAACTGGCATGGTGATAAGGAGCGCTGGGAATTTTTATTTTTAAGGGTTTATTGGAAACAGACCTAATATAGGACTGCTTGATATGTCTAATTGATTATTAAGTATATGACTTTTGGTTTTTACAGCTTTTTTTATTTCTAGCGCCTCTAGATTGTTTAGTCTGTTACCATGCCCGTTTTTATGTAAGATGTTAGCACCGGTGCTATGACAGAACGTATGATCTTTATCGATCAAATGATTTGCGAATTCTGAAAAACCGTTATTATTGAGGCAACGGAGATGTTCCTTTATCCTAATATTGACACTACGTGTTGTCTTACCGATATAGAAAGCCGAACAATTATTGCAATTTAATTTATAAATTCCCGAATGATTTAATTTGTCGTCCTTATCTTTCGAATTAATTAGAAATTTACCTAGATTGTTATTAGTATAAAAGGCCGGTCTGACTTCAGAAGGGAGGTTTTTTACACTTAAGGTAGAAAAATTATTAATGAATAAAATTCGCCGCCATTGATGATTAATATTATTATCATTGATTTGAGGACAAGGACTAGCAAATAAGAAGCGATTAACGGCTATTTGTTTTAGTTTTTTATTTAAGATTAAATCTATAAAATGTGATTCATAGCCATTATTTACCGCTATTTTTTTAATTATTTTTAGTTCATTAGCAAAATTATTATCGGACATTGGAATTGTGACCAAACGATGGACCATTGAATGGAATGCGGAGTGCTTATGTGAAATAGGGTGATTGGAGGTGCTGTGTATGACAATGTCAGTATAAGAGGGTTTACGAAATATGTTAAAATCAATTTTGTTATTAACGATCGATAAGGTAAGGTCTAAATAATTTAAGGTTGAATTGTTGCCTATCTCTAACGTGAATTTAATCTGATTATGAAAAGAGTTTATAAGATTGAGGAAGGAATTAAGTTGACGTTCCGTCCCTGACCATATACACAAAACATCATCAACATATCTTTTCCAGTACAGAACGTTTTTAATAAGAGGTGAGGTACTAGATAAAATTTTATTCTCTAGGCTATCCATGAATATATCAGCAATCAGAGGACTGGTAGGGCTGCCCATAGCCAGGCCGTCCCGTTGCTGATATATAACATTATTAAATTGAAAATAATTTTGATTCAGGCACATATTAAACAAGGAAGTTAAATCTTTTATTAAATCTGTAGAGAGATCAGAGCTATTTAGCAAATCAGAAATTAAACATTTACTCTCTTCTATGGGAACATTGGGAAACAAATTTACAACGTCAAAAGAAATTAGTTTAGAATTACTAGGGAGAATCATATCTTTTAATTCTTCTACCAATGAAAAAGAGTTTTTAAGGGTATGTTTAGGTGAAAAAACATTGGTATTTTGAAACACATTAGTAATAACTGATGATATTTTAAAATTTGGGATTTAACTGATGATATTTTAAAATAAAAATCCCAAAACTCCTAAATTATATGGGTTCCTCAAAATACATAAGAATCATTGCCCCATCAGACCTGTAGTTTCGTGTTGTAATGCCCCAAATTTTAAAATATCATCAGTTATTACTAATGTGTTTCAAAATACCAATGTTTTTTCACCTAAACATACCCTTAAAAACTCTTTTTCATTGGTAGAAGAATTAAAAGATATGATTCTCCCTAGTAATTCTAAACTAATTTCTTTTGACGTTGTAAATTTGTTTCCCAATGTTCCCATAGAAGAGAGTAAATGTTTAATTTCTGATTTGCTAAATAGCTCTGATCTCTCTACAGATTTAATAAAAGATTTAACTTCCTTGTTTAATATGTGCCTGAATCAAAATTATTTTCAATTTAATAATGTTATATATCAGCAACGGGACGGCCTGGCTATGGGCAGCCCTACCAGTCCTCTGATTGCTGATATATTCATGGATAGCCTAGAGAATAAAATTTTATCTAGTACCTCACCTCTTATTAAAAACGTTCTGTACTGGAAAAGATATGTTGATGATGTTTTGTGTATATGGTCAGGGACGGAACGTCAACTTAATTCCTTCCTCAATCTTATAAACTCTTTTCATAATCAGATTAAATTCACGTTAGAGATAGGCAACAATTCAACCTTAAATTATTTAGACCTTACCTTATCGATCGTTAATAACAAAATTGATTTTAACATATTTCGTAAACCCTCTTATACTGACATTGTCATACACAGCACCTCCAATCACCCTATTTCACATAAGCACTCCGCATTCCATTCAATGGTCCATCGTTTGGTCACAATTCCAATGTCCGATAATAATTTTGCTAATGAACTAAAAATAATTAAAAAAATAGCGGTAAATAATGGCTATGAATCACATTTTATAGATTTAATCTTAAATAAAAAACTAAAACAAATAGCCGTTAATCGCTTCTTATTTGCTAGTCCTTGTCCTCAAATCAATGATAATAATATTAATCATCAATGGCGGCGAATTTTATTCATTAATAATTTTTCTACCTTAAGTGTAAAAAACCTCCCTTCTGAAGTCAGACCGGCCTTTTATACTAATAACAATCTAGGTAAATTTCTAATTAATTCGAAAGATAAGGACGACAAATTAAATCATTCGGGAATTTATAAATTAAATTGCAATAATTGTTCGGCTTTCTATATCGGTAAGACAACACGTAGTGTCAATATTAGGATAAAGGAACATCTCCGTTGCCTCAATAATAACGGTTTTTCAGAATTCGCAAATCATTTGATCGATAAAGATCATACGTTCTGTCATAGCACCGGTGCTAACATCTTACATAAAAACGGGCATGGTAACAGACTAAACAATCTAGAGGCGCTAGAAATAAAAAAAGCTGTAAAAACCAAAAGTCATATACTTAATAATCAATTAGACATATCAAGCAGTCCTATATTAGGTCTGTTTCCAATAAACCCTTAAAAATAAAAATTCCCAGCGCTCCTTATCACCATGCCAGTTAATGCTTTGTTTCTCCAAATTTATTATTATAACCCATTAGTCTACATAATTATCTTTCTGTTTTTCCCATTACTTGAGTACTTATGTTAATGTATTTTATGACCGTTTATTTGTTTGTAATAGTTGTATCACGTTGTCTCCCTCTATATTTTGTTATATATAAGCACACATTATGTACTTCTTGTTTAGTATTAATTTGTACCCTGATGATGCTTAAGTTAAGCGAAACCGGTCGGTTCAAAAATTAATAAATCTCGTGGTTTTAAACAAAAAAGTATTTTATTTTATTAGATATTTATTTTACCTATACGTTTTCATTAATAAAAAAATTTATATATATTTAAGACGGTATAATACCCGTACATCGGGGGTTTGCTCAAGGCTCACATTTTTATAAATTCTGACAAATTCGTAAATACAATAACTTTATTTTTCATACCGCGACCCGGGCATGTAAGTTATTTACATTTAAGATGAATAAAAACAATTCCTCAGCATTAATATATTTTACGTAGAACGGTTTGAAATTTTTATTTCCCGTGTATAACTATTATAATTATATGTATAACTATATGTAATTAAGCAGTGAGCACCAGATTTTATTTTTCTAGACGATGAATTAATAACTTCGGGAGAGATTCGTTTCGAAACATCTTAAGTATTAGTAATACGTTCTTCGGAATTAAGTAAAATGAACCCGGTGGAAAGGTCGAATCTCCAGGCCTGCTAGGGCAAATTCGACCGTACGTCCGTCCAATACGCTGTGCCGCGGGCGTTTATTTGTTTACACGCTTTCTTCACTTACGTCGTTAAGATTCCCACATTATTTTTCTTCTTCTTCTTTTCTTTGATAGGGAAAATTCGACAGTAGGTCCGTCCAATAAACGGGTCACGAGTCGCAATTTGTATACACGGCTTCTTTACTTATGTCGTTAAGATTCTGAATATATTTTAGGGTATTGTATTGTCTTAACAAAGTAAATGCACAAACAAAAGCTACTCTTTACTAGAGTCGTCACCGCGACCGAAACAGTATATGTTTTGTAGATGATTTCGTTCAACAAACGAACTTTGGCGACTGAAACGGTATGGGGTTTGAAGATGTTTTTGCACAGCAAAACCTATCCCATGTCGATCGCCGCTCCAACTAAAACGGTATAATAGGTTTTGTAAAGATGCAACCGTATCTAAATGAGTTGATTTTTTTTTAATAGGATGATAACCAAAACGTATGAATGTTTTTGACGGTCTTATATCAATGATTCTGTGGTAATTCCAAACACCTGTGTGAAAATAATGTTTGCCTTAAATTGGTAATTAGGTAGTTAAATTTGAAAAATCATAGTTTTTAATTATACACCATTCTTATTTTATTTGTCCAACGACAAAAAATGAAGCTTATGGTACACACCCATAACAACATCGATAAAAATCTAGTAGTAAAGTGTATTATTTATACTAAATCAATAACTTCGGTTTGGCACACCAATTGGTTTATCTTATCAGATGTAAAATTGGCTTCTTCAGAAGTAAATGTCAAAAGACACCTTGGAATCGAGTTGGACGTAATTACAGTGTTCATTGAAGACACGGCGTGAATAAATAAGGTGTACTATTTCCTGATTAAACCATTACAGTGTTGTAAATCAAACGAATAAACGGTCTGTTGAGGAGGTGTCGATATAAAAGATACGTTATTAATTACACGTTCAGAGACAATAAGCTTCCGGCTATTCTAGGTATGAATCTTAGAATTTCAACAATGACATATGTAGAATCGTAAAATCCTAAAAAACTCGTTATTCCTACTTTGACTCTCACAATCTTACCTACCACAAATTACTTAAGACCAATTACCGAACCTTGAGGATACGCAGATGAAACTTATCTTGACTATATTAAAAAAAAAATGTGTACAGGTGTGATAGCATGTTACCGAAGGATATTAAAGAGCGATTTTCGGGAACATTTTGAATAAATTTTTTTTTTTTTATAAAAATATTTTTCTATCACACGTCACAACTGAGTAGTCGGGTGTGGCCTTTTTTTACATTAACTTCACACAGGAAAATAATTTCCCTCAGGGCCTATGTCATCTTTGAAGATGCTTTGTGGAGGGTGTTTTCGAGGAGAGGAAGGAGTGGACATGGGTCTTGAAGAGACCCATGTTGTAGGAGGGAGGAAACACAGAGGCCGGCAAATCGTTCCACAGCCGAGTTGTTGAACTCAAGAACGAGTTGTAGAAACGACCCGTTCTCATGTGACTAATATCAACCGTGTACAAATGTTGGGCGCGTGTTAGGCGTGTTTCCCGACTACGCACCGGTGCCGAGGGGATCAATGACGCTAGTTCCTCGGAGCATATTCCATTGTAATACCGGTAGAACAAGGACAGCATTCCCACCTGACGCCTATGCTCTAAAGATTGCAATTCGTTGGTTAAGTTAAAAGCCTAGCGGGTAAAAGCACTCCGTCTTGTTCCAAGAGTATAGTTACGGTGATTCCTTCGTGACGTGTAGGATTGTGATCAGTGGCGACGAGTGACTGAAAAATAAGTGTTTTTGTTTTTAATAGAAAAACATATCGGACAGCAGAATGACGTCTACTTTTTGTACTCCAAATATCGATCGTCCGGTTGATTAGCCAGACATCTTCAATAAAACCGAAATTTGAGTTGGGTGTGCATTTATATATAAAAGAGTACCCTCTTTTTAATGAATTACTTAGATTACCCATAAAATGAATTATAATGCAGGAATAGTGAAATAAATAAAAAATGATTTTTTTTGGGTTACTTAGAAAATTTTAAAATGTCACACTATTGTACTGGACCGTTATCCTTTACAGTGTTATTTTAAAGCATTTTTGATTTATGAAATACAGACACACGTCAGGTATGTTTTAAAAAAAAAAAAAAAACAGACACACGTAATTAATAATTGATTTATGGTGAGCATTCGAATATGCTTTGCTCATTATTTCAAAACTGCCTGTATAAAGAAGGCGAGATCTAAAATAAATACTGTCACAGTGGCGCAGTGGTAGCGCATTTGCCCGGAAAGTGAGAGGTCCTGGGTTCAAATCCCAGAGGTGCCAATATCTTTTACTGATTTTTCTGTTTTCAGATTTTCGATTGAGTTTCGCTTATATTATCTTAATTTAATTAAATAAATATTGTCATCTGTGGTTCTATGTAAGTTCTGTTGAACATTGTTGAAACAAAAAAAATATGTACTGTCGAACGATTTTTTGTATGAAGATTTTAGAAAACCACCATCGCTTGTTTGTTGGTGTGTTATAGTAATTTGAAATATAAATGTCTTCATATAATTTGAGAGAATACCTAGTGTATTGTATGTGGATGTATTTCATGTATAAATTTCACGGATGACAGGTGTTATAAATGAAGCTATATACTTATTAGACGGTAAACAAAGAGTATAATTTGTGGCTGGCGAATATCGAGGCAGGTATTTGTTTTGTTGGCAATTAATATTTGAATTTTTTTCTATAAGCAATTAAGTTTCCATTTGGACGAGTTACATAATTTTGGCAACGTGTTTTTTTATTATTTGAAGTTATGAATGGCCTAGAGCCCCTATCAGATTTTATTTCTGTTCATTAAAAATGTTATAATTTATGCAAGAAACAGAGTGCTAAATAAAACCGTAAATACACAATTGGGTGTTTTACTAAACGATTAAAATATAGTTGTGTGCTAATTCATCAATATTAATTTATTTAAATAATGTAGTTCTGTGTTCCTTCGCTTCGATGGTATAACATTTCGGCGTGTAAAAAAAACGTGCCTAGTTTGAAACATTAATCCAAAATATATAAGAATCTTTGTTTAGTTCTGAAACAGCTTGTGAACTGAAACTCATTTTCCCAAATTCCTTGCATTGTTATTTTATCCCTTTTTGTCCTTCTCTTCCTTGTGTTAGAAACTTTCTTTAGGTAGTAAAGGAAAACAGGAATGGTAAAAACTCACTGTAATTGATGTAGCTGGCTGGGTTGATATGCACATTCGAATTCACATAAAATGTTCCAAACTGTACAGATGGTAATATAAGTTATTTGAAGTCTTTCCATACACATGTAAATACAATGTTTCCGAAGGTTATCTTTGCACTTTAAAAATATGAACTTCATAACACACTGCGGATTGCTCGAAGGTTTAAACTGCACTGAAGGTAGTGGAGGGAGGTGGGTAGGAATTTCAAAAGGACAATAATAATTCCTAACACCTTGAAAGGCCCTTACTTAGTTACCAGAAGAAAAAAATGATGCCTACCTACTTGCTAATGCACAATATTATTGCTTGAAGTCGAAAATTACCCACAATAAATTCAGTTCGAAAATCGTCGTGAAGTTGATCACATCTCGCTCTAGAAATCTCGCTTAAAGTCGTAAAACACTGATTACTTTTACAAAAAGTGACTGAAATGTGTAACAACTTTTGCCATCATCGTTGGAAGATCAGCTTCATCAATATTTGGATCCAAGCAGCCTATGAACACAGCAACGGTAGGGGCTTTTTCCTTTCAACTTGCCAAATCCTGTGACTTGATTTTAAAGAACGCAATCATTTGTCTTGCATCTTACAAAAAATAAAAGATTTACAGTCCAACTTCTCATATGTCACGATATCGTTCGTTGACAATGTTAAAAACAAAATACTTTTATCACTACAAACTCACTTTTTTAAAAAGGAAGGTGTAGGTAGAAATAAATAAAACTGCCAGGCGACAGATTCGATATACGGTGCGATCATCTTAAAAAAATATAGTTTATAATAACACCGCATTGCTAAATGTTATGCAGACAATGGATTGGTTCAGTAAAAAAGATACTATTTTTTTGCGCATTATTTTATAATACTTAGTAAAGGTATAACACTTCAATAAGACATTTACGTATTATACGTAACGTATTTACTATTTTTTATTAATTATTTTTAATTTTACAAAATCTCTAATAGTTAAAATGAAAGAATTCTGGCAAAATAATTAAATTACATTTTTCAATTAAAACAAAACCAGAACATGGATTCTAATATCTTAAATAAAATAACATTATAATTAAATGAAGACACTATGAGCAAAATTCAATCGAAAGTTTAGCATAAAAGAAACTAAATAGCTAAAATTATTTGAAACAAATAAAATATATTGATAGCTTGTGGTGTTTAAAATAAAATCGAACCGATAATCCATTCAAATATTTTAAATAAAGATCGTCACGTTGTGAAAATGATTGCAGTGGATTGCGGCGGATGCTGTAAAAAATATATGCAATTTTAGAAGGGTTTTTAGATTGCAAATTTTTCCCTATACAAGGCCTCTTAGTCATTTTAAACACCCTTATGATGTAAAAATCGGGAAGCGCATATGACGCCATTCTATTTGCGTAAAGAAAATTAACTTTAAATGAAATAAATTAAAATGATTGACAACGTAATGGATAATAATAATCTAGTAAATCAACACAGCAAAGACTGAAGAAAAGAAAAAAAAGAGTGTGCAATTCACACGCGGTAGAAGTGAAACCTTCAGAAAACTTAAATAGACTAGAAGTAATATTAGTAGTTGTAACATTATCCTTGTTCTACCGGTATTTCAATGGAAATGCTCCGAGGAACGAGCGTCATTGATCCCTTCGGCACCGGTGTGTGGTCGGGAAATACGCCAAACCAACACATGTACACGGCTCACATTTGTCACATGAGAACGGGTCGCCTCTTCGACTCGTTCTTGTATTCAACAGCTCAGCTGTGGAACGATTTACCAGCCTCTGTGTTTCCTCCTTCTTACAACATGGGTCTCTTCAAGACCAATGTGCATTCTTTCCTCTCTTCAAAAAGACCCTCTACACAGCATCTCAGATGTTATAGGCCATGAGGGAAATTATTTTCCTCAAGGCCTCACGGGTAATTTATGTAAAAAAAAAAGACAAGAGGGGGGAGGCTAAGACGCAACGCATAAAGAGGAGACCGATAAGTTACAAAGCATCGCACGAGACCGATTACACTATCTCATTCTCTCGCAGGCTAAATCCTACAGAACCATAGATGTATGTTTTTTGTCTCTTTTTGTGTCGCTATTTTTCGTTTCATCGAGTTTCAAAAAATCACAACGTTGCAAAAAAGTTTTCACTTCAAAAATACAGAATTGAACAATAGCCCAAAAATAATTGGTGGTTTTGACCGTGAAAATTCAAAACAAAATTCGAGTTCAGTTTACACGCGGTAGAAGTGAAACTTTACCAAAACAATCTCAACCAATACTTGAAAAGTGAGGTCATAATCAAAGCGACCAACACGCGCAGACCTCGCGTAATTTTCGTTTCATATCTCAGCCTTTAAAAGTGACATCATTATCAAAGCGGCCGATGAGCGCAGTTGATGCGTCGCAGGTGCAGTAATCGTCATTTCCGTTTCATCCGAAATCCAAATCACAGCCGTGCTGCAGAAGTTTCACTTTGAACTGATATCTGGCCTGCTTGACGTTTCTTTCCAACGTGAGCAAAATAATTTAATGGAGAAAATTGAAATCGTGATCACAAGGAATCATCAACTGTTTTAAACCCAATAATTAACGTAGTATTATTAAATTTCATCTTCATTAATTTCCTGGATTTTCTTCTTTCCCATAGTACCAGGAAGTACCTATCGAATAGAATAGGCAAATAATTAAATGAACATGAAACGCATTTCAAATCCTGGCTGCGATAAATATTTCAATGAATATGATATCCCTTTGAATACGGAACATTGAGATTCTACAAAGTCTTAACAAATCATAATTATAATGTTTTGTTTTATTGACGGGTCTTGTCTCACAAACAATTTTTTGAAGTCCGATACTTTCATTAATCGATCTTTCGTGGGGACGTATAAATAAAAATCATTTCAGTGAAATAATATTATGGCTTAAAAAATAATAATATAATTTTCTTCAATATTCGGTAATTCACTTTGTGGCGTCATCTCAATTTTATAATTTATAATTTTTTTAAAAGAAAGACAAACATTCCCGGGTTATGAATAACCCAACAATGTTTGAAAATCTCCTACCACCACCACAGAAAGCCGAAAATGTTGCTTGTGTTGTGATGGAGGACTTAGCCAGCCGAGGAATCGAACATGGGACGCCCGGGTGGGACCCAAACGCGATGCCCACTCAACCACTGACCGGTCAATTAAATGAAAGCCACTATTTAATCAAAATTATCAACATGTTTCTCAATCAATGGTCGTCTAGTATGTGCTAATAAGTGGTGCATAGGAAGTGATCTGTTTAACTCAAAAGTTTTGCATGTCGTCTGTCTGTAATTTGTTTGTACGTCCCGTTTCCAGTTTAAGATGGTGACCGTTTTCAGTACAGATTATTATTTTTTTCAAATAGACATATTTATATATATATAAATATTTTTTACGTTAGCTCCACACAGTAGGCCCTGAGCAAAATAATTCCCTTAGGGTCTGTGTCATCTTAGAGGATGCTGTGCGGGGGGTCTTTTTAAGGAAAGGGAGAGGAGAGGAAGTGCTGGGAAGGAAAAAGGTATGAGGGATAGGAATATGGAGGTCAGTGTCCAGGAGTGACAGACGTGTGAATCCATACCTCGCGATGGGTTGAGAGAGTCCGGCTAGAGAATTCAAAAAGCTTCCCTCAACCAGCCTCTCTCGATCCTGCCGCGAAGACACGGACAAACTTTACTCAATGAACCCGGGCACCCCTTCTAAGTCACCAAACATAGCGAATCACTTGGAATCGTTTATCTAAGTTTGACCGTCAAAACATTTTACAAATGAATAAAAAGGAAACACTTTGTTTTACGTCACTTTATCACATAAAGTGTAAAGGAAACACTTTGTTTTACGTCACTTTATCACATAAAGTGACGTAAAACAAAGTGTTTCCTTTTTATTTATTTAAAATGTCAAGTCACAATGTGTTTGCTTCTTTTGAAAAATTTTACAAATGCATAACATGTAAATCCTATACTAAATAAATAAAAATTAAATAACAGGGTTATACTTGTATATATGGTTATACTTACTTATACTTGTAAACGGCTTTTTGATAATATCAATCCATAATAATATCAATTACATAATAATAGGTAATAATTACATAATATCAATTATTTTATTATTTTTATTTATCAAAAGTATACAATACAGAATATAGTATATTATATAAAGCATTGTACTCCCAGGAGTTAATAAACTCATTGCGGGAATGATACGCATTACATGAAACATATAGCTGTATGTATTAAATGGACATATGATGGGGACATACACAACATTATTATTTCAGATAGTCATTAATAAGATGAAGTTTGAGCATGTTAGTTTGGGTCTTTTTACATTGACTTGCACGTTTGATCTCGTTGGGTAGTTGATTATATTATTACCTATTTTTATTACATAATAATAGGTAATAATTACATAGTATCAATTACATAATAATAGGTTTAATAACACAATACTTAAAAATAATACAAATAAATATCATGAACAATATAATAACATAATACATAATAATAAATATCATGAACAACATAATAACATAACACATAATAATTAATATTAAGAACAATATAATCACGCAACTCATAACAATAAATATCATGAAGAATATAATAACATAACAAATTATAATAAATATCATGAACAATATAATTAAGTACATAAAAAATAATATCATGAAAATTTCTGAGGTTCAAAAAAGTACAATTTTCATGTACTTATCTAGTTTGAAGTGCGTAATTCAACAAGTTAGAATTTTTAATTTCTTAGATGATAGTGATTTATATCGTTTCGTAAAGTATCAATAATTTCTGAACATCACGTAAAACAATATCCACGGTAACCGAAGTATCAAATCATTTTGTTATTCATTACATACAAGTTTTAGTTTACAGTTTTTATTACCTAATTTAAATATTATTATGCCTATCTCTAATTATTTTGTAATTCTGAATAAATTTAACTTTCCCACAAGGGAGTGTATTTTTATCCTCCAAAGCGTTCCGTTTCACAAAAACCTGAGCTACTAATTACGACCTACATGAACGTAATAACTCACTAAATAGCTTATATACCATTTTGGTATCCTTTATCCTGTTAATAAAATCCCTATTATCGACTTTCTGTCTAATTTATATTAATTTTTCTATCCATTGAACGTCTAAAGTCTAAATGGAGACGATAGAAAATTCCAAAATCCTTTCGAAAAATAATAACATAATCCTGTTGTAATGGAGGCTTAAGAATGTTATTTTAATTAGATTCTTACTAAATGATTAAAATACCTGGTATGTAATGTTAAATAGTTTCGTGCTAATGAAACTGAGGCGAACAAAAAACATGTCACAAATGTCAAAACAGGTATTAGGAGCCATTAAAGGCAAAGCTTGCTTTGAAAATATACTTAATAATATCAAAGCTTTGAAATACAGGGTTACTGGTGGTTCACACGAAAAAAGTTGACGCAAACACAGTTTCAATAAAAATAGTTATTTAGACAATATTTTATTATCATCTGTCAACTTGATAGAAAACCTTTTTTTGCGAACCACTAGAGCGATACCTACCCAAACTTTGGTAGATGATTTTTATGATGAAAAATTATTTTTTTCTAACCCAAGAATATGGATAATACGGTGAAATCTAGGGGGTTCATTGGTTTTAAACTGCACTAAGCAGATCATATGTTTCCGTATTAGTATTTAGAGGTACGATTTTGATGGCGACCGGATAACTCGGAATGAAACCAACTCAGAACCATCTCAGATAAGTCACTTAGAGTGATAAAAAAAATATATAAAAAATGGTTAAATAGGGTAAGTTAGGTGAGGGTTATCAGCTAATTCAACTTTTCAAGGTTTTTGAGTTCACTTTATTCTCAGTGGACATTCCTATTGCTCGAGTGGATTGCCCACCTAAAACTGGAATACCAAATAAAATATGTAGGTACTGTGGCTTTATTGACTACCTATTTATGTAGGTATGATGTTAGGGTATGATTTGAGAACCGAAAACCCGGAAATCTCTATCGCTCGAGTGGATTGACCACTTAAAAATGGAAAACCAAATAATACACTAAGTACTGTGGCTTTATCGATGATTTACATCTTGACATTAGAAAATAATTTTTGAAGGGATTTAATACGACTGAAAATCCTGCACGATTTCTTCGGCAACAAATATAGGTTTTTGCACTATCCAGCTGACTTTCTTTATATGTTACCATTTTTAAAATTTATTTATTTATTTATTTATAGAATACATGTAACATATTAGTGACACTTACATAAAGAATATTAGATCACCATACTAGGCGGCTGCCTGTCTCATGGTGACCAATGGATAAAAGTTACGATGTATGAAGTATGGAGTCTAGTGTGAACATGGATTTAAGTATAAATGACGCTAAAAATTGGAAAAATTATAGTAAAATGTAGAAATTATAATAAAAAGTAGAAATTATAATAAAAAGTAGAAATTATGTATATAAAAAAAATAGAAAGTAGAAAGGAGAATAAATTAACATTAGATTATAAAAATGTACTTGTAATGTAATAACTTTTTTACCTTTTTTGTTAGTCTGGGTGCATGCAAGGACACATGCATATATTGGTGCACACATCTATACATGTGTATACACACATACGTACATACTCCCACATAACAACATCCTCACACATATAATGGTCAAGAATATTCTGATCACGTGCTATTTGTTGTTAGAATTTGCCTCGCCAATAACGTTCTTAAATATTATGTCGCTTCAACTACCAAACATCCTATAAAAACCAGAAAGCCTTTTCCATAATAATACGCCAGTGGGATGGGAGAGGTAAAAATACTCTAATTATTTATAAATGTAACTCTGTGCATTCTTTAAAGAGACCTACAGAATGATGAAAGAGAATTGTTATTATTATTTTTTGCTTCGATTTATTTAAAAAGGATGTGAGTTCTTATCTAGTTTTTCTTGTTGAATTCCTACTTCTTCGTTACATCGTTTCACGGTCTATCAACGAAAAGGGTAAATAAATACAGATCCTTTACAAAAATGGTGCCGGAGATTCAGTGGACAACCCGACGAACCATTGTAACTATTCTAGGAAAGCCGGAGATCAAAGGCTGACAGGCTCTCAACTATGCCTGTACGTGTTGTCCAATACTTTGGACGACTTGAGGGAAGAGGTAACGGCCTGAGGAAACATGAAACTTGTTGTGGTCGGAGGGATTGAAGGACCAACAGGAGTTCAGCTGCTCGCTGCCGGTGTACAGACAAGATCAACACCGCAAAAGATAGAGGTCTTCCTGACAGGTGTCAACACTTACTAGCCGCATGGTGCTGGATCAAACGGAACAGCCTGTCGAATAATGGAATCCGAGCTGTTTTCTCGCTAGAATAATGTTCATAAAGAAAAGAAATGTGTTAAAAGCAATAGACTAAATTGCGTGGTAATTTTTAACTTTAATGAATTAATAGAGGAAGATATGTTATAAATGAGTCAACACCGTTTCATTGAACTGAGTTTAGTGAAACAAGTAGCAGCTATTTTATCGTTCACACTTATTCTTTGTGTGACTATCCTTTTAATTTTTTTCATGTCTTTTATTTGTGTAATGTTTGTATAATGGAAATTTTTTTAACTCTCCAGCTGGACTCTCTCGACTGTCTTGCACCGCAGTGGGAGAGATGGATCCATACGTCTATCACTCCTGGACACATTAACCCCCAGATTTCTAACCACCCCTCATACCTTTTTCTTTTCAAGAAATTCCTCTCCTTCTTTTTTCCTTTCCAGAACTTCCTATCCTTCCTTGCCTCAAAAAGACCCTCCACACAGCATCCCCAAATATGACAGAGGCCCCAGAGCGAAATTGCTTTCCTCAAGGTCTCGTGTGTGGAGTTAATGTAAAAAATATGTAAGTAGTTACTAATTCCACGAGAAGCATAATCAAGAAAATTATAAATTTTAAGCGAATTACTTAATTTAATTTAATTCTTACTTTCTATCTACATAATAATATCCTTGTGGTTATATTGTTCTTTGAGTAGACACTAGAATTGAAAAATAAATAAACATTATTTTCACTCATTTTCAGTCATGACTTTGCTACACGGGTAAGGGTATTCAAAGAGAATGTCTTCCTATTGCCTTTTCCTGTTTATCTGCTTAGCGTTCTTTGTAAGCCTTATTTAGACATACTGTCTAGCAAGTCGCGTCTGAGGTCTACCATACAATTTATTATTCGTCAATAGATTCGTAGTCACATTTTACATAGCATCATGTATACAAACATTTCATTTCAGAGGCAAAATAATATTTTCACAGGCATTTAAATTGAGGCTTAAATTTAGTCGTTTTATTTATTTGCCTGGTATTTCGTTCGTATTTTAACTGAAATGGAGTTGCTCTAGTGAATCTAGATAAACACAAATTAAAATAAGATAGCAAAAGAAATATTTGAAAAAAATACCTTTCATCATGAACTTATTATTGTATTGAATTTTTTCATCACATTTCCTTTTTTTGCATTCAGCAGTTTGAATTGAAAAATATCATTATCTTTTTAGGATGGGTTGTTTCCCAGAATTTATTTTAATTATTTATTGCAAACGCTCAGATGGGCTTTTACATTTAATATTATATATTTTGTAAGATTTACAGCAAGACTTAAGGTGTGGATAATAAAACTGTTAAAAATGAACACAATACATGGTTTTCATTTACACATAAAGTTGCGTTTAAATGTATATAATATATCATAGAAAATATAGAGAAATGATCAAGAAAAAAAGGAACAAAAGAAAAAAAAATTAAATTGCAGATGGCATAAAATTAATATAAAATAATTGTATAAGTTCATAATACATAATTAATAAGTACATAAAATATGTACAATCGTTCCTATGCGATTCTCCGATTTAACCCGGCGAGCGTAAGGTTGGGTAAATTTACCCGAGGCAATTTATGTTGCTCGTTAGACGTCGTAATAGTCGGTGGGTGAGTTTTACCCACCTAGCGCTCGCTGTTACTATATTTCAAGATTAACAAGTACGATTAGTTTTAGAAGAAAACAAGCTATTATAATTTTTTTTTGTTATGATTAAAACATTAGAATATGTTAATTTTTTGTGATTTTATTTAGTTCTAAATAAAAATGGAGAATTAAGTGCCATAAATTTAATTATCCAAGGAAAATGTTGATTCGAATAAAAAATTATTAAACTACTAATTATGACACTTTTATTCCTAGTTTCTAATAACAAGTACCTAGAGAAAAAATGAAATTAGTATACGTACTATCGAATTAAAAATAGTAATAAATCGTGAATAAAAAAAACGATCTAAAAATTTCAGGTGAAAATTACCCAACTTTTCACTTGATGTTACAAATTTGAACCTAACGCTCGCCGGGTTGATAATAATAAGCAAACACATCAATCAAGTATCTTTAAAATACTGCTAAATTTACATTAAATACTCGTATGTTGATATTTGTTTCCAACTGTGTGAAAGCGAGAAAAAGGTGCATATATGTTGGTCCTGGAATTATTTTTGCAGAGTGATTATATTTTGCCTAGTAGCTCGATTTGGTACTTAGAAGTCGATGATATGCAGGCATTTACGACTGCCTAGTTCAGAGCGAATATTTAAAAAAAATTATATTATATATATTTGTAATTTATTTTTCTTCTATTTTCTAAGGAATGCATTTTAAGTGAATTTTGTAAGAATGTATAGTTTATTTATGAAAAGGTGTGTGTAACTTGAAGTTTGTGCTGCACACATTGATAACTGAATATTTCTTAATGAATTTGATAGTATGGGGACGACTCTATTGAATTGTATTCTAACAAGCTTTGATTTGAACAATTCATCAAATTTAAAAGTTAGGGTTCAAGTTCTGTGAAATTTTTATTCAACTTATGTTATTATTTCATCAAGGGCCGATTGTTTCCCAGTACTCGGATAATAACATTACTTGAATAAGACATTCATAGAACTTGCATGCATGCACACACACAAGTGCACACATATGAAACTATAAAAAAATATTTATGTATGTGTATATGATCTAATCCTTATGCATGTATTTTTCTCTTTTCTATTTTCTTTCTTTTCTTTCTATTATAATTTTTCTGATTTTTATTATAATTATTCTTCAAAATTTTCAGCACGTTTATATAATTAATTGAAATGTTTACACTAGATTTCACAAAGTAACTATATTTCATCGGTCACCATGAACAGGCACCTAGTATGGTGATTTGATGTAAAATAAAAATTAAAACGAATTGCTAAAATTCTATGAAACTATTCCTACGATTATTTTTGGTACCATGTTTAAAAGTGCCCATTGGAAATATTTCAAAAAAAGTTTTTGTAGCTTGTAGATGCACTTTATCAGGACTTGTATTAGAATTTTGTGTTTTTTTTTTAAATTTTTCTTGAATTTTGAATATTGTTATTTAATTGGTCAACCTTGTAAAAATTTCTAATACTGTGAAAAACGTCTTTATAAAGGCTGTTTATATAAAAATATATATTTTTTAAACGTAGCAAGGGAGGGAGAGAAGAGGTAGACGGAATTCATTTTAAAGTTGTGATCAAGATATCACGAGGTTTTCATTCTCCCTTAAGTAAGAAGGAGTTTTAGTGAATATCTCAAATTTAATATTCTTTGAAACCACGACGAAAACACAATAATTGAGATAAAGAATATGAAAATTATTTATTTTGCAGAAAATAATCAACCATCGGTAAAAAAAACAATTGTGTTAAAATGTTGCGTTGTGGCAGTTACGCGTTCTTGAAGAAACGCCTCGAGTGTCAGTTCAAGTGTCTTCTTAGGGAAGAATTGCCGCAAATTATGTTAATGGTAGACGTCTTAAATGGATTACGCCTTACGAATACTTAACAAATTTTACTGCCCATACATTTTTGAGGGTTTGGCAACCCTTAGCGGCAGAGAAGGATCTCCTGATCACAAGGAGCATCGCAGGAATACGGTAGTATGTAAACTCCCGTTCTAGTGTCCAGTTGCGTGAAAGATGACGTAACGAAATCCCGCAAGTACGAGTCATATGCTGTGATCCGCTTCCTACCCGCGGAAGGAATATCACGACTTAAAATGGAAGGTGATGATTTTCTGTTCTCTATTGTGACTGGAAATGAAACGCGGAAGACCCATTACACACCTGAGACAAAAAGATACTCGTCACGGTGGCGTCACATCAATCTGCCAAAAATTCAAAATCACAGTTTCGGACAAAAAAAATCACGGCTTTTCAGAGCGAAAAAGCATAACTTTGGTCGAAGTTATTCTAAAATAATAAAAATCAAGTACACTTATTTTATGAATATGCCTCGTGTTATAATGAACTGCCTGGAATTAGCGATGAGTAGGTTCAGCCGGAATGGGTTCTTGAATTTGAGTCCTTTGCGGGAAGTGGTTCCCACTCCTACTCCTTTTTCAAATCGACTACTCTCAGAGAACCCTGTCCCGGACTTGAACTTGCCCGAACCCGCAACGGAGCGCGGACTCGGGCCCGAACGCGGAACTCGGACCCGGACCGGGACGGGAATCCGAATCGGACCCAAGCCCGGAACTCGGCGGTAGTCGCGGCGGTCCGAGCCACTCGCGCTGCAGGCCCGGGTTCACCGGCTCGTGCGTCTCGGTCCGAGCTGGTCGCGAGTCGGGTGTAGGTACTGCAGGTCGCGCGTTTGAGTTCTTTTTCTTTTGAAACCCTGCGTTCAGACTGGACCGGACCGAAACTCGAAGCCGGAACTCAAGCTCGGAACTTGGAACCGAACCGGGAATCCGAATGCCTCCCACCTACGACCCCGAACTACGACCCCGACCTACGAAAATGTATTAACTGTTTAAATGGAGTTCTAAAAATTAAAATTGATAAGAATAAATAAGAATAAAATTGAATTGAATTATAATTCAATTATGACATACGGTCAATTCTGAGTTACAACGGTCATTTCTGAGTTATTGCCTAAGAGACTAATTATTCATCTATCACGCCGCCGCCGTTTTTCCACAGGAGTAGGCAGAGAATAAATGAATGACAAATAACTATCACGGCACACACTTCTTGCTTTAAGCAAATTCTTGCTCATTCAGTACAAATCATAACTTTTTAATATAATGAAATAAAACAATAACTTTGTTCAAATCGCGGAATTTCATTCTTATAACAAATCGGTTTCGCTTAGTGTAAGCCTCATTGGGATAAAAAATTAAGCAATAAACAAATGCATTTACGAGCATAGAACATATTTCAATATACATAAACAATATACAGTAACAGAAAACATTGATGAAATTTTTTTTTTATTTTTTTTATTAATCTATAAACATAGGGTTATACATAGGGTTTAATTGATGCCTGTCTCACTAGGATTTACCTGTGTTGAGACAGGCTTTGACGTACATATTTAAAATTACAAGAATATTTTAAGTAACATACAAATTCAATTGAATACTATAAAAATGGAAAGGTGATTGGAAGTGTGGGTTCACTTTAAAGAGAGTTATGTAAATGTAGGAAGAGATGATGTACAGTAAATGATGATGTATAGTAAATTCTGTCAAATCTATTTATGGGATTGATTAATTAATTTGACATGATTCTATTTTGATATGATAATAAAAATAGATTACACATTAAGTAAAACAAAGTAACAACGGTAAGAGATTATTACGCATTTTGTAAATATGCAGATTATTATCATTCATTTGACCCGTTTAAAAAAATTTATATTTAATATGCATTTAAAAATATAAATATTTGTTAAATATACATTTTTTACGATGTATGTATGTATAAATATATATATATTTTAAAATTAATCAAAATAATAATCTGAAAATTTACAAAATGTGTAATAATCTCTCACCAGTAGGCTTGTTAGGCAATAACTCGGAAATCACCGTTGAATGTATGTCATGTAAGTAAATTGAACAATGGTTTCATGCGGAGTCCAAATTATCTAAGAATTTCCTTCATAATATTGTGCATTACTACATACAGTCTTTCTCCGTTTTTGTAACATGGTCTTACATTTGATATGATTTTCACGGCCAAAAGTATAATAACAGACGTGTGGCACACATCTTTTTTGATGATGGATACTGTAACGCCGTTCGAAACGTTTGCTAAAGAAAGAGGTGATGCAACACGGCATAATACCCCATAAATAATGTCTTACCATTTTTTTAAAACAATTGATTAAAGTTATTTAAGAAAAATGTGTTGATATTCAATTCTATTTTATTTAAACAACACGCCAATATTATAGGTGATGTAAAATGATGCTTTATATATATCGGACGTCCTGAGTAAAATTAACATGTTGTGCACCAGAGATAACAACTTCTCAAATTTCTAAGACGATCGACGTTAATATTTTTTGATAAAATCATTGTCGTTTCGGTATCCTGTAAATTTGATACCATAATATCGTATTACACTATTAATACTTATCGCGCCTCTTGAAATGTGAGACGTATGCAAATAATTAGTTAAGTAAATGGATTTCCGGCCTAATCTAACATTTAAAAATAATATCCTTTGTTCAAGTCCGTGAGGAGATAAGGATGATCACTTCATGAGAAATTTCATGACTTTATTTGATTTATTATTGCTTACGCATGTGCTAAAATTATCATTCCTTGGGAATTATACAGCCGTTACGACCTCGCATTAATCGTCGCCCTGTAGGCTAGACACGACGCAAATGGATTTCGTTAATCTTCGCCAAAATGAACCCGTGCGTATTGGCTCGGTGCGCTGCAACAACACCCAGCGCTCAGTCCGCACCAAAGAACTCGGACCCGGGACCCACTCCTTGAACTCGGGTTCTTTTAAAAGGAACCATGTCTCGGAGTCCTCCGGCAAAATGCAGAACTTACCCATCTCTACCTGGAATGAATTGTAAAATAGTTTTAAGACCGCGTCATTCAGAATTGAAACATTGCGTTGCTTGAAATGGCATTAGGGGTGTTTGATGTCTTGATTTTTAGCCTCGTACTTCCCCACCTCCTTCTTCCCCAACTCCATCCCTTCACACTAACTCCAGCCTCATAACATAACCTAATTGGGGATGTCATGTGTGATCAAAGGTTTCAGGCGATTGGGAGGATTTTGTAAATCTTCTGCGGTATTATTTAAAATACGTCTTTTTGAATTTCACTTTTGATTTCTTAATTGAAAGAATGAATGGAAGAAGTGGAATCTTTGAAGTGGAAATTTTCCCACTTACAATCGGGCTAAGACTCGGCAGTTGTCGATTACAACGAATTCTGTACAGAAGTTAATATACGAAATAAAAATCTGTCCTATACTTTTTGGATTTTGCTCAGTTGTTAGTAGTTGTGTGGGTTCACGGGGTGAGGCTTGTCTTGGTCTTGGAGGAGCATGACCAGGACACACTGAACCCCAGATTCCTACCCTTAAACCCTTTTCCTTCCCAGAACTCTCCTCTTTTCCTTTTCCTTAAAAAAAACCATCCACACAGCATCCTTAGAGATGACACAGGCCCTGAGGAAAATTATTTTCTTCAGGGCCTCTTGCGTGGAGCTCATGTATAAAAAAAATTTGGATGTCTGTAAAATCGGTTTACTGACGATAATTTTACGTGATAACGTCATATAATAACGATGGAGTGGAAGAGAAATAGATGCGTCACAAGCCGAACGCTTAGGCCGATCGCTTGTTCCGTGCTTTTCGCCGCACGCTCGGCTCAAGCGGAACGTGACAATGAGTCATGCTTTTTTAAAGATTTATAAGACGTTATCACGTCAAAAGTCCCTGGGGAGAAATGTTCAATTAAAAGAAAAACCATTTACTTTTTTAAAAATTTTATAGTAAAAAAACTGTGTTTCTTACGGGTGGATTTTCTAACAAAAGTAAGTTTTACGTAATTATTAAATTCTGCGAGTATTTTAATTTTTATTATTATTACAGCTATTTCAGCGATCGAAGACATTATCAAACTAGGATTTTCAATGAGATTCAAAGAGAATATCTCAGAATAATCACGTTCCGCTTGGCAACAACGTGCCCGACCCTTTATATATCGACGCTGAAAAAGTTAAATGTCATACGGCTGTATGGCGCTTTGGTCATGCGAAAGGGTTGTAGATTAAATTTTCTGAAACAATTATAGATCCTATTGCAAAACGATTTTGGTGAATGTTCCTTTGACTTTTATAATTAGTTTCGTTATCAAAATGATTTAAATCCAATATTCGGTATTTCTCAAGAATCTCTGGTATCAAAATATTGTTTTCAGGCAAACGGTGTTCATTTTCATCATCAGTAAACCATGAAATAATGTTACGGCCGGTTTTCTCGTTAATTGGGACAACATTATTATCCGTTGGTTTGGAGCTCTCTATTAATCTCTGGTTATGATTTATCCACTAATATCTCGATGTACAATAATTAACAAATCCATTCCTGGTATATTGAACGTAAATTCATTTTCTAAACAGATTCTCCATCGATAAGAAATGACTAGGTGAGCCCCACACTATTATTGCGATCGATTGCCCTCTGTAAGCATATCTTATGATCCCTACACTATAGTACGAGTATACCATGTTGGTGGCGTTTTCACGATCAAAGCAACTTGATGAGTAGAGATTCAACAGTTTATCCAGCGGTAGTGAAATACCACGACAGTGGGTAGGAATGGTGACCTGACAGTTGATCCCCCGACAATTAATCCCCCCGAATTATATTTACTATAAATTTATTATTTTGTGTGCATTACTTACCAATTTCAGAGGTAAAAGATATTCGGTTCGACTTCAAAAATACCCAATAATAAGTTGGTATGAAAATCAAAGGATTTTATAAAAAGTTTCGATTATGCGCTGGTACATTAGAGAAGCAGATTATTTCTTGATGCATGTGAATGAAAATATTTTTTATTATTTTGTTATTCGGCGGTACATCCTGTATGCACATCCTTATGGGGTAACTTAGTTATATTTTGTGTAATTAGGTATAACGTATTTTCCCTAAAGTTATAAGTTCCATTGGGTATAAGTACGCCGGGGGACCAATTGTCGGCGGATCGACTGTCACGAAACCGGTGAAATATATTGTCGCTGAAAGAAGCGCATCAATTAAAATGCACTGTAAATCACCTGAAAATATTTTTTGCAAATATTACATATGATATTTTGTGAACACTACATTAATATTTATGTTCAAAATGGTAAATGGTAGAATAGACAGTCCTGAGCTCATTGAATTTCACATACCCACGAGAGCCACTCGTTCACTACAATAACTACAATGAGTATACGAAACACTCGCTTCTACCTAGATTACAAGATATGCTGATGTGGCAGATCTATTAAACTGCACGGAAGCTAGGTACAAGAAGGCTATATTATCAAATATTTTCAATCAGTATTAACTTTATTTGCACTGTAGAATTTTGTATGTAATTGTATCTCTGTTGTCATTTCTTAATCAAAAGCCACAATTAACTGTTGTACTCTTTTCTATTATTTCTTATTTAACTATGATTTTGTGATAGGTAATCCGTGTTTATGGTTCATGCACACGGTTCATATCAAATAAATAAATAATTATATTGTAATCTTTGATCGGTATTTATAAAGGTAGGTACCTACCTACTTTAGTGCAAAGCGTGCACTAGAAAAACCAAAATGATAATTTCTCGAGATGGGCACGCAACAAAAAACTTTAGTATAAAGTTAAAATAGATATAAATCTTGTCTTAAAGGTAGGCCATCTCACGTAAATCAACGCTTGTTTTCTGTTTCATTTCTAATGAATGATCTCCTACATGTCGCTAATGAACGTTGCATGACCAAAACAAATAAAATCTAAAATAAATAAAATACACTTTTTAATGTCAGTTGGTTGTGATACCTATATAATGCATCCTGTCCCCGGGGGATAGAGACTGGCTATGGATTCATCCGCCATTAGAATGAATGTATCACTTAATGATGTATTTAATCAAGAAGTTATTTATTTGATATACATTAGAATTTTTAAACTGAAGGTAAAAATGGACCTCAAATTAAAGATTTATTACAGAGCTACACGCATATGAAACTTCCAGAAATTATACACTAAAACAGCGTTTTAACTCAGGAACTGAACAGAGTAAGTCATCACCTCCGTTGGACAAGAATCTATCTGACATTTTTTATTCAAAAGTGACCTTTGGACGTAAAACCATTTCTTTTGCTCAATTCTATAACCAAAATAGTTTTCAGAGCAATCTGTGTTTTATTTCCGTAGACACTTATATGACAAAAGTTCTGACATCAAGTTTCCATTTATTTCTTAGTTCTACATATCATCACTTTGAACCTTTAGCAATTGCATTTTGTTTGTATCTAACAGTTGATCGTTTTTACGAGGCGCGGTATAGTTTGTCATTATATTTGGATAGGGTTGATAAGGCGCGGTATAGTTTGTCATTATATTTGGATAGGGTTGATAAGGCGCGGTATAGTTTGTCATTATATTTGGATAGGGTTGACAAGGCGTGGTATAGTTTGTCATTATATTTGGATAGGGTTGATAAGGCGCGGTATAGTTTGTCATTATACAGAAATGTTCAATACAGAAATGTTTGCAAAAAAATTACTTCAAAGGCCAGAGAAGATTACTATAAAAAACAAATCATGAACGCCGAAAATGACAAGAAAAAAATATGGAGTATTATTAAAGACATATCCTACACTAGACAAACGATTACACCCATCAATACGATTAACATTGAAGGCCGATCAATAACTAATACACGTAATGACTCCGTAAAAATTGCTGACCATTTCAATGAATTTTTCACATCAGTCGGATTTAACCTTTCTAATACTATTTAACTAGAAATAATGTTTCGGAACACGACCTCGCAAACAAAATATCCCTGTCTCATCTGAGTTATACTCCATTTGTTTTCACTCCTACCACAGAACTGGAAATTATCGAAATCATCACATCATTAAAAAATAGCTACTCAACAGGCATAGATAAAATCTCTTCTAAACTCGCCAAGCATTTAAAAACCCTTATTGCCAGCCCTCTCAAACATATTATAAACTTAAGCCTTCAATCCGGAATATTCCCAAAATCACTTAAACGTGCCTCTATCATCCCTATTTTCAAATCAGGTGACAGATCTTCCCTAAACAGTTACAGGCCTATATCATTGTTGAGCACTTTCTCCAAAATCATTGAAAAGGTAGTAAAACTAAGACTCCTCAAGTTCCTCGAGAACAATAAAATCCTTTCAAAAAACCAATACGGTTTTCGTAAAGGTTGCAGTTCTGCTGATGCAATCGCAACCTTTACCAAACTGATATCAGATAACCTTGATAAAGGCAATAAACCTCTTGCTGTCTTTCTAGATCTGTCAAAAGCCTTCGATACTATTTCCCACCATATTCTTCTAAAAAAACTCCAACAGATTGGGATAGAAGGTACTGCCCTGAAATGGTTTAAAAATTTCCTCACACAGAGATCTCAAACAACCGTCATCCACTCTAATCAGGAATATAGGAGTAAATGCTTACCTGTTTCTTATGGCGTGCCCCAAGGTAGTGTTCTAGGCCCGCTTTTATTTTTTATATATATGAACTCCTTATTGAATTTGGATATCGAAGGTAATATAATATCTTTCGCTGATGACACTGTTATCATATTTACAAGTAAAATATGGAAAACAACAGTCAAAAAGGCAAACTCAGGACTGAACAAAATTAAAAAATGGCTAGACTCTAACCTCTTCACCCTAAATATTCAAAAAACACAATATATACATTTTTCAATCCGAAAATTCACTCTCCCAGAAAACCTTCCTAAACTAATCATTCACACTTGCCCACAGTATCTTGACACTCACTCACTATCTTTTAATAACAGCTGTTCATGCCCTATTCTTAAACCATCAAAAGAAATAAAATACCTAGGGGTCATTATAGATAACCATTTACGCTGGGAGGCCCAAATTAACTCCATAACAAAGAGACTTTGTAAGTTATGCCATATATAATTTAAAGAAACCTCACTCCATCGGTCCTGAAAATATTCCAACATTTATACTAAAGGGTTGTTCCGACTTTTTAATACCACCATTATGTCATATCTTCAATGTATGCTTAAAAAACGGGATTCTCCCAGACATCTGGAGATTAACTAAAATAACCCCTATCTACAAAAAGGGAGACAAACGCGATATCCGGAATTATCGACCAGTTGCCGTTCTATGTTCCATCATGAAAATATTCGAGAAAATTCTACATAAATATATACTTAATCACGTCAATCCAATTCTTGACGACCGTCAATATGGTTTTAGATCCCAGATGTCAGTAACATCAAACCTCTTATGCATCTCAGATTTCTTATCACAAACTCTTGACAATGGTGGCCAGGTGGATGTTGCTTATTTTTACCTGGAAAAAGCATTCGACAAGGTTGACATCGACATTCTTCTAAATAAGCTAGCTTCATTTGGTTTTTCCAATAGACTACTCTGTTTTTTTGCTTCATATTTTCGAAATCGTAGACAGTTTGTTTATTATAAGGGTTCCAGTTCTTTTGAATTCGTAGTTTTTTCTGGAGTTCCTCAGGGGTCTATCCTTGGACCACTTCTGTTTTTGATTTTTATTAACGATATTGGTTCAGTCATCACACATTCGCTGTATTTACTATTTGCAGATGACTTGAAACTATATCGCTCAATAAAAAATATTCTTGACTGTATTCTCCTGCAACGTGACATTGAATGCGTCTCAAACTGGGCCAAAATAAATGGCTTGAACTTCAGTACACCCAAGTGCAATATCGTCTCTTATACAAGATCAAAGAAACCGCATGTATTGGAATATACAATTAATGAAATTATTCTCCATCACCTAAACCAAATCAAAGATCTAGGAGTTATTTATGACAGCAAACTAACTTTTCACCTCGATGATTTAATAAGCAGAGCATACAGGCTTCTCGGCTTCGTAATTAGAAAATCATATCCGTTTCGTAACACAAAAACACTGACGTTATTATATAACACACTAGTCCTGAGTGTACTTGAGTCAAATTCGATCATCTGGGCCCCACACGAATTAACATACACATTACGCGTTGAAAGAGTCCATAAGAAATTTTTAACGTTACCCTTGGCTTTACCCATCCATTTATATATTAGGCATGACCAATTACCACTCCCTAGAGACACGTAGAGGTATTGCTTTGTTTAAATATTTTTTTCAATTAATGAACGGTCACTTATCTAATAATGAGATACTGGCCCATTAAATTTTTTTGTACCAGAGTCTCACTCTCGAGGACGTCATCACAACCTCCTATATAGTAGAGCAAGCCGCACTAATTTATTTATGAACTCACCCCTGGGGAGAGCTACGTGCTTTTTGAATGCGATGGATAAAAAAATAGATTTATTTTTTGTGTCCTATAGCGCATTTGTAAGATTTTTGGCATTGCATATACACTGCATAAATGGTACAATTATAACGTCTTAGGCTATATTGCCTGTAATTGTTATAAATAAAATGTACAACTTATATATATAAATAAATAAATAATTTTTTTTAATTCTCTTCGATCAGTTCTTGATATAAAAACACTCAGAAGTGTTTATTTTGCTCTTTTCCAATCAATAGCAACTTACGGCATTATAGGATGGGGAGGTTGTGCAGCATCCATTCTCTACCCTCTAGTGACCGTTCAAAAACTTTTACTAAGGATCATCTACAAATGTTCCCCTTCTCATCCATCAGAGCCACTTTTCAAGAAACTAGCAGTTCTAGACATTCGCCAACTATATATTAAGATAGTTCTCATCCATATCTGGAAAAATGGTTTGATAACATCCACACAAAAAGATATACATACACGCTATTCAACGCACGCAAAATGCACAATCCCTATAACAAAAACCACTTTTTCACAGACAATACACATACGTCGCACCTAAAATATACAACACACTAAATTACAACATTAAAAGATCTAGTACACTCACTCAATTTACAACAGGTGTCCAAATATGGATATCCGGAAAGGGTCGAAAGTTCTTTAAAGAGTTTCTTTAGATAATTTCTTTGAAGAATTTCTTTAAAAAATCTCGTTAAAGAACGTATGTTAATACACCACCAATAAAAGTTTTTGTATGTACAGAATTATACGTAATTAGTAATTACTTTAATATTAATAACCAAACTTTAAATACTTTCAAACTAATTACTTAAAACTGTTTGGCACCACTGTACTGCCACTGTGTGTTCTTTAGAGTAACAGACTCTAAGGTGCCTTCATGTATCATGTACTCAGTGTCCACTTGTAGCAATAATAATTTATTCCAATGTCCATTGTAATTCGCCGGACTTGAAACATACAATCTAAAATTTATTTGTAAAATAATTTACCTACAAATATAACCACGCACAGATAGATTTCCACTGTAATTAAAAACCTTTTATTATGTGCTTACTATATAGCACTTACTTTACCTTATATACTTTATCTTATATATTTTAAAATAACATGCTTTTTATTTTCGTTCATGTATACCTATGCTTTCTTTTCTTTACACTTTTAGTGTTCTTTACTTTACACTTTTAGTATTCCTGTGTTCTATGTTCTCTGAACTCCCATGTTCTTCCTATGTTCTACACCTTTAGTACTACATTATTTTTTTCTATATTCTATTTTATTTTTCCTTACTCTTTCATATTACTCCAAAGCCATTTACATTATTGTATATTCTTTTGTATTCAATAATATTCTTTCTTTTTATATTATTTTATATTTTTTTTAATATTCTCGCACATTTTTTATATTACATATATGTTAAAGTACTGTATGGAAAATCGACAACCACAACACGGGCATATGCCTAGCATGGTGGTCGAAAAATCATAAAAATCATGTAACAAACATTTTAATGAATAAAGAAAACTTATTAAAAAAAAAAAAAATATTTGGATAGGGTTGATAAGGCGCGGTATAGTTTGTCATTATATTTGGATAGGGTTGATAAAGCGCGGTATAGTTTGTCATTATATTTGGATAGGGTTGATAAGGCGCGGTGTAGTTTGTCATTATATTTGGATAGGGTTGATAACGCGCGGTATAGTTTGTCATTATATTTGGATAGGGTTGATAAGGCGCGGTATAGTTTGTCATTATATTTCGATAGGGTTGATGAGGCGCGGTATAGTTATTATATTTGGATAGGGTTGATGAGACGCAGTATAGTTTGTCATTAGTTATATAGGATTGATGAGGCGCGATTACTATAGTTGGATAGGGTTCTAATTTTCGTGTTTCTGATTTACCGTGTTCTGAGGTTTCAAGTTTGCAGAGACGAATTTTCCTAATCTCTTAACAATTTCTGATTTTGAGCTCCTATCTTGTGGAAAGTATTTTATTTTAACACATTTTGATAGAAAATATTTACTTTAACGTGGCCCTATCTTGGAATGGCATTAGGGAAATGTAGTTAGAACCTAAATCTGAATTATTATGCCGAAGCTGTTTGCATATCATCGCCTCAGTTCTTATTTGTCCAACAGACCATTTTAGTTTTTGTTCAATCTCCACTTTTAAATAAAAAATAGAGTAGGTATAAAAAAGTAAATTTAATCACGTAACTAAGAATTATTTGAACTATTGAGACCTTTACCTTTATGTTGATTACTTTGCTTAAACACCTTTCATATTGTTTCATTCTGAAAACCTTCTCCTCCTGTAAAATTTTCTAATAGTCTGTTGGACAAATACGAACTAAGGCGACGATATTGTTCTATCTGCACTTTTAAGTATGTTCTAAAATAGTATTTTTTTTTTTTAAGTTTCTTTATTCTTTGAATTGTTTGTTACATGAATCGGAGATTTTTCGACCACCATACTAGGCACATGTCCGTGTTGTGGTGGTCGATGTACGTCCTCTCTAAATATTTTCAAAGAAAGTTTAAAGAAACTAAAAAAACTTTGCACATGATTTAACTTCAAAGGCACAAAACGATTGCGAGACATCGTCTTGCATACTTTGATACCTCATATCTCAGAACAAGGAAAAGTATAGTTAAAACTCTGTCCAACACAAATGACGAAATGTACGCCAAAACAAATGATTAAGGCTTAACTCATTAACGCATATATCGACAAAAATCGCCCGATTGTATTTCACCTTTCGAAGCGTGTAATATTTACTCATGCCGTCCGTGTTACACTTGTTAATCGACTGTTATCCAACTTCGGATTTAAGAGGTGTCAATGCTTACAACAATATATAGAAGTGTATTTTGTGTAGGTAGTTGGTGTTGTCTAAGGGATGACGATTTGTTTGTTTCTCGCGCCTACATATTTTGTATAAATCCAGTTTATTTAGCCAATTGTTTTTCCATTGGCTCCAGCTAAAATAGTAATAGCGTAGAATACGAAGATTATGAAAATGTCCTTTTATTTTTAACAGCTTTTTCCGTCAAGGTCTTCGTTTTGAATTTATAGTAGATGGCTACATGCAAATCTGAATTACAAATTTCTGACATCCAATATTTACTTATAGAAAGTACTTCATTACTTCCGCAATATTTTGTAGACTTTGCAAATGAGTATTTTTCAGAGGTACCTAACTACCAACCTTTGATGAACGATTACTTAATTTGATATGAAAAATAATATTTGTGGATGACACTAATATGACTTCATAATATTTTAAAACGTAATTTGACAAGGTAGGCCTCACTGGGTGCTTAAGCAGTGCTGAAGCCCTCATTTTAATAAAATTAAATTAAACCATGATGAAATAAAATAAAGTACGTAGAGGCAATGATGAAAAAGAATCGGTAAATATTATCAGATACATAACATGTAATGTAATGGTAATGAATATTACGTATTTTTTTCAATTTGGGAGGCGGGTATGGATACCGCCGCCCCGGGAATCATTTATTGGACGACCAACACCCCTGCCGTAGGTCATCCCAAGTAGTTCGCTACGTTTGGTGACTTTTTAGAGGTGCCTGGGTTCATGGGATAAGGTTTGTCTAGGTCTTCGCGGCGGAAGGGATGAATACGTCCGTCACTCCTGGACACATTGAACCCCAGGTACCTTCCCACCCCCCTTACCCGTTTCCTTCCCAGTACTCCCTTTCCTTTAAAAGACCCTCCACACAGCATTTTCAAAGATGACATAGACCCTTAGGATTTTTTTATTCCTCAGTGTCTCGTGTGTGGGCTAATGTAAAAAAATAGTATTTTTTTACGTTTTTTTTTGTAATATCGCCTTCTTTGTTTTTCAATCCATCAACACGATACAATGCGAAGATCTCCGCCAAATATTAAAAAAAAAAAAACAATATTTATCAATATTATAAATTTATATTATGAGTTCAGACCTCAATGGTCAGAAATCGTGCATTTTTTGGAACGTTGTATCGGTTTATCGAAAGAACGCCGACACCTAAACCACATTCAATAAAATTATAAATGGGTATAATAGGTGTATGTTAAGGTGTTGAAAGAATACATTTTTTTACTTCTTTTGCGAAAAACACTTAAGTTTTTCTTTAAAAATATAAATATTGGTAAATAATAAAATAATATCTGTTGACAAAACTAATTGCGTTCATACTAAACGGCGGGTACCCGTAAATATTATTTTTATTTTGTAAAATTTTATAAGTATAAAGTAATTTTTTTTTTCTAGTGATCCTTATGAAAATAACTGTAATGTTCTTTTATTGTGGCCTTACTAGCCCACAAATAATTAAATGTACACGTAAGTTCTTTCTTGTTTTATTGCAATGTACAATGGATTCGATAGTACTGTTTTATTGTCTATAACGTAGCGAGTGATTACTAAGGCTACTAAAATGGTTCTGCCCGCGCCGACGGCTGCTTCGGCTCAGAGGGCACCGCGGCCGCTTGACAAACTTCGTCGGAACCCGAACGTTTCCGAATGATCCAATACATGGATAATTACATATACTACAATAACTTTTTCCAACTAATAAATTAATTATGGCGTCCAAAATAGAGGAATTTCAGTATTTTTTCCAGAATTGAATTAGCAGTTTCTCCACTAAAGTCAAACGTATTGTTTCTAACACTAGAGAATCTCCTGGTGACAAAATTAGTATATTAACGTATGATTTTTTATTCCCAAAACGACTTAAGTACTAAGTTTCCACCTTTCCAACTGAAAAAATATTGATCGCAGTAAATTTTTGCATAAAAGGAAAGGAAATAGAATAAGGCGACTACATAAAAATACAACAATTTTTTTCTATTTATAATTAACATAAGAAAAAAATCGCAGTTCCCGTTTCACCGAGAAAAAACGCTTTTACATTTACCGTCACGGTATCGTTACGGCAAAAAAGGCAAAAAACATACGTTTCTTACCGTTATAATGCTGCAGCTCTTTCTTACACATTAAGCAATGGTGAGACAAAAGATGAAATAAACAAAATACGTGTGTCTATTTCTTCCTAAGTACTATTTTTCCTTGGAGAAAACAGATATATCTTGTTGCGGCTCGGCCATGGCTACGGGAATTGCGTTTCATTTTCTTTATATATGTGAGGGAGATGTATGATAATTATTGTACGTTTCTTTTGGGGGGTTGCAGACATACTTTCACTCTTTGTATCATTTTCGACTGTTGTTATTTATAGTGTGAAAAAAGCTGCAGAATTATAATGCTTAAGAACAAAAGCAAAACCATCAGCGCATTAACATTGACGTTTTTGAATTTTTGGAATTCACTCATTTTTTAATATTCTCGTTGTAACTATATTCCATACTATCAATATTATCGTCACGGCAAGTGGTATTGTAGGGTCTACGGAGACGTCACGGTACGGGGTGTGAGAGAGATGCAAGAAAATTATGACTTCTTTCTTTTGGAAGAAACAGACCTACGTACATTGCGTATCTCATCTTTTGAAAGAGCTGCAGCATTATTGTGTTAAGGCGGCGCTATTCGGCTGAAAAAGAAGAAGATAGAGAGATGTGTAATTACGAATGTTAGACAGAGCTTATTATTGTGAAAGAGTTATTATTGTGAAAATGTTTAATAAAACATGACTCGTTTAAAGTAGAGCAAAAATCTCGTGGAACGTATCTTAAATATCATTTAATGAAACATTGTGAATTTTTTCACAAATATAACTTGTAAAATAATAGAAATAGACTTGTTTTAAATAATTTTCGGAGCGTACCTTGCGATTTTTTTTCTATCGAGGGAATTTCATATAATTTGCGTTTCGGCGTGGAACGTATCTAGATATTATCTTCAAAAATAACATATATTTTTTTAAGAGCTTAAAAACTTCAAATGTTTAAGGGAGATATGTAAGAAATCGGTCGAAATTCGAATAGTGGACCCAAGGAACGTACGTTAATTGCCTTTTTTATTCTGTCACGGTACCTTTACTTATTGGTTGATTTTGCAATTATGCCGTGAATTTCATCAGCAAGTCCATAGCAAATGTACCTACGATCAACCTACGTATATAATAGTAGAAGACTAATTAATCCCACACGCAGAGTATATGCGATTGATCTCGGTAGTCTCGGTACACGTGTGATTAAGAATTGTGCCCTACAGCGGCTTCGTGAAAGGGTAATTCTAGAACGGAATAATATTAGCTAGATTCCGGGATACAATCATTTTGGTACCTAGGAAGATTGTAGGCAATACATATTTTAACTGTTCCGTGACAAGTATCCAAGACTTTGGTTGAACGCACATGACAAACAATTCAATTATAAATTCCAAGGAAAACGGTAATGCCAACCAGGCTTGTACCAGCGTGGGTATTACCGGAATCCAGAAGCGTAGCGTGGGGGGGAGGGGGCTAATAAATACTAACAATATATTGTAAAAATTTAACCCATTTCATTTCAAATTTTTGTCGCACCTACGATTCCGACCGATTGAAATAAGCACGTATTTTTTCATTACTTATTCTGTGACGAGACAGGGGAATCCATTTTTTTAAATGAATGTATAATTGTGTCATCTTGATCACTGTAGGGACTGGCAACACCGTCTGTAGTAAAATGCAAGAATTCCCCGTATTTTGTTTTGCGCTTGGATTGTTTATGACAAATATTCAATGAGAATAATTGAGAGAGGTCCTCGGGCGATGCTTTGACAATTCTAAGAAAATTTCATGCATCCATTATGTGTTCCGATGAATCATCAAACCATCCAAGAGTTCCAACTACAAAATAGGAGGAGAACCATTTTCGTGTTTTGGGTGTAGTACCAATTAAAACCTAAGACTCGCAGATTCACTCTAATGTTAAAACCAGTTTCACGTTCCGAATAATCTTTCAAAATTCCATTTCCGAAGAAAATCGTTCAAATATTTTGAAAGGAGTTAAAAAATTTGTTCCAAACCATTCTTCAAAACTTGTTATTCGTAAGAAAACCATAAGCATATTATGAGAGTAATACCAATTAATGCTGGGGACTCGCAAGCGGTTTCACTCTCAATTAAAAACCAGTTTTGTGTTAAAAATGTAAAATTTCAGTTATGGATTCATCTGATGACATATTTCGAAGGAAAAAATTCTCAAAAGAGCGCAGTTAAAAAATTCTAGTTGCAGACTAAGTATGTGCTGCCATTATCAAAGAGAAAACTCTTTCATGTGCTGAGTGTAGTTTTATTCGCCGCATAAAATTCTTATTTAAACCAGTTTTATGTTCAGAATGTAGTAAATTTCCAGTTGTGGATTCATCTGCTGACACAATTCGAAAGAAAACATTTGCTCATTTGTAGTGCAGTTATTAAATTCTTATCGCAGGCTTTTTATGTACTGCCAGAAAAACCATTTTAATGTTCTGTGTGTAATTTTAATGCACCGCAAACAGATTTAATTAAAATCAGTTTTGTGTTCAGAATATAACGATAACTTTTTACGAAAGGATTTTTAAGCCCCCCCCCCCCTCTCGGTGCTTGAAGTACCTAAATAAAGGGGCGGCAAAATTTCTCTCCGCTCCGGGCGGCTGACATCCACGCTACGCCACTGCCGGAATCCTACAACAAATCTCTTCTGAATATTAATAGCAGGTTACTTACCTTTAATCCAAATTAGTCAGTGGTTTTGCACAATAATTTATTGGTGTTACAACCCAAAAAATCAGGAAAAGCGGGAAAAAATTGTGAGCAAGGGAGAATTTTACCAGTCCAGTTTTTACTGGTCTTATGTTGTTAACTTATTGACAGATGGTATTATACACCACAAATACTAAACAATACAAGTATTCAATAATCTTTCATTCGATATAAAAAAATAAGGGAAATAAAACACATTTTAGATACGCGATTAAAAGACGTAGAACAAAAAAGGCAATATTAAAAAAGAAATTATAACGTAAAATTATAAAATATATATATGCGTAACCATATGTTACAATACACACTTCATTATAATATTCAACCGTACCTCATAATATTTGCCAACTTTTCATTATTTTTTCGTTACCGCCTTTATTATTGTACTTAATTTTATTTCAATTTTTTATTTCATTTTATATTTTTATTGAATTATTAAATTGCCAACAAGGTCTACATTATCATATAATATCAGAAATTAGTAAAAACGTAAAATCACCCGATAGAATCATAAAATCACTATTTGATTTTCTTCAGGATTGTTTTTTTTAACATTAGCTCCACATAGGAGGCCCTGAGGAAAAAATTTCCTTCGGGGCCTTTGTCATCTTAGGGGATGCTGTGTGGAGTGTTTTTTTAAGGAAAGGAAGGAGAGGAAGTTCTGAGAAGGAAATAGGTAAAGTTGAGTAGGAATCTGAAGGTCAGTGTCTGCAGGAGTGACGGACGTATGAGTCGAAGGAGATGTCAAAAGACCTCCCTCAACCATTCTCTCTAATCCGGCCCGTCACGCAGAGAGGACCGACGTATTGGCAGCCGAAATTTGGATAAACGTCACACCATGAACCCGGGCACCCCTGCGACGTCACCAAACGTAGCGAACCACTTGGTGTGACCTATTGCAGAGGTGTTGGTTATCCAATAAATGGTTCCCGGGGCGGCGGTACCCACACACGTCTCTCTAAATGATTTGCATATCCTAATGCGTATTACGAACTAACTATAAATAAAAGTTGTGAAAAATCACAGCGAAATTTATGTATCACCATTTTGTCACGTTCATTGCGAATACTTAAAAAGGAGATACAAATTGTTTATTTTTGTTATGTTGATTTCACTAAGCGTTATACCTGTTCTGAGGTCTATTCTTTTTTATCCATTTAGTTTTTTTATGAAATCTCTCTCTGTTGACTTGGTCAAGTTTTATTTGTTTTTGAAAGCGATGTTGTTTACTTTGTCTTATTTTAGAGCCACGCCCGTCATTTAATGTCAAATTAATTAATCAATCCCATAAATAGATTTGACAGAATTTACTATACATCATCATTTACTGTACATCATCTCTTCCTACATTTACATAACTCTCTTTAAAGTGAACCCACACTTCCAATCACCTTTCCATTTTTATAGTATACAATTGAATTTGTATGTTACTTAAAATATTCTTGTAATTTTAAATATGTACGTCAAAGCCTGTCTCAACACAGGTAAATCCTAGTGAGACAGGCATCAATTAAACCCTATGTATAACCCTATGTTTATAGATTAATAAAAAAAAAAAAAAAAAAAATGATTATGTTCATTGATTATTTTAGTGGCCAACATGAATTAATTCTCCAAAATCAGGCAGGATTCCGGAAAAATAATAAAACAAAGGTCCAGCTTATGAATAACTTCACAATATGTGATAACTCTCTACCCAATAAATTTCTGGAGAACAAAAAAATATTACAATGCAATCAATTCGGATTCATAAAATCAAAAACACATATGACGCAATTTGATTATTTGTTTAATTACGCCTTCGGAGCATTTACAATGTAACATCATTTATATTCTCGGCACTTGCATTCACTGGCAATAAATGCGCAGGAATATTCATAGATCAAAAAAAACATTTGATATTATCTCACACGTAAAGCTAATTCAAAAGCTGAAATCAAATAACATCAACAATAAAGTCGTCTAATGGACAGAAAGTCATTTCAACAATCGTCCACAATTTGTTTAAATAAATGACAAAACTGGGGATTTTTGAACAATCGTCCACAATTTGTTGAAATAAACGACAAAACTGAAAGTTTTTTGAACAATCGTCCACAATTTGTTAAAATAAATAATAAAACTAGCGACCAGGAAGTATCAAACTTTGCTATCCAACAGGGCACCGCTTTGGGATCAATATTGCTCATTTTGTATGTAAATAACTATTTATTCAACCAATACATGAACAAAGTATCTCTTATGTCGATAATACAGTTCTTGAAAAAAGAAAAAAATTTGGGAAAAGTTACTTTAAAAGCCACAGAAGACACGAATAATCTAAAAATATGGTTTGACGATATTCTCCTGTCATTAAAAAGTGATAAAACATTTATCATCCCCTTCGAAATCAACACTAACAATATAACTACAAAGCTTCAAATAATCTTACAATCTCACATAATTCGACCCTAATCACTGTCAATCAAAATGTTCACTTCTGAAAATAGCGGATAAAATTAAATTTCTTGGAGTAATTGTAGATAAAAACCTGAAATGGAAAAATCACATCGGCCATACAATAAAAAGAATTAGGAAATTAATTTACTAACGAATTTAATTAATACTCTAACGAATTAGAAACTTATTATCAACGAAAATCTATACTCAATATACTAGGCATTAGTACAGTCTGTTCTTCAAAATGCCATAACAGTTGGGGGGCAGCTTACAAAACTAGGATCCCCTAGAAATAGTTCAAAAACTCGTAATAAAAATTATATTAAAAACACCTGCAGACTTTCCTTCTAAACGTATATTTGAAGAATTCAAAGATTCAACATTTAATAACTTAATTGTTCAATCAGTCAAATTATAAATGAAAAATAAATAAATATTCATTCATAACTGAAAAACGTACTAGACTTAAACATGTGTGTCGCAAACTAAACACTTCTTTGGTCCAATACCACCGTATACAAGGAAAATACTTCTAAACTACCAGAAAAAATTACAAGCATTAATGACAAAAGTACAATTTTTGAACTCTATCAAAAAGTATTTTTGAGAAATCATCAAAAGGAAGACTGCTTCCCCTATTTCCACATGAAAGTGACATAAATAATTATATTTGTTTTTCTTCTTGCTTAATACATGTCTTTTAGTTTCATGATCATGATTGTGATGTATATGTATTAACTGTATAAATGTGAAATATAATATTTTTCCATCTACAAGCAAATGCTTCTAATGGAAGATCAATATGAATCACAAGTTACATAATTGTAAATTGTAAAATATATATATCATTTAAAAAAATAAATCTTGTTGCTTGGGTAACCATGACGAATTTATCTCTGGACCACTCTACTACAAGCCGACCAAGTTGCCTATATTTTCTGACGCATCTTTGACACGACGCGACGTGGTATGTGTTTTCAAATTGGTTTCACTCGTTTGTAGAATAACGATTTTACTTTTAAAAGCGTTTTCTACAAGGACTGGCGAGCTAATCAATTCGAATAAGGATATGAATGCAAAGCATTCAGTAATCGCCCTAAATGGGTATCAGACGTGCGCCGGAGAAGATTTGTAAACACGACACACAGCGGGCATTCATGACAAATAATTGCATCAGATTGGTAATTTCTGTACAAATGAACATTTAATTAGAATCTGAAGGTCGCCATTGGTACATTTCCATAATCGCTAAATAATTCAGACCAAGATCAAACAATTTTCACATCCAATATGCGTAGTTGTATCGTAGAGATTTCAGAATAAAAAATTGAACTTTGTTTTGAAGACTTTTTACCCAATACTAGTGTAGTAGTCTCTCTTTATAATTCGGCTGCGCCTGAGGTTTCAAGGTTGCGATATTGGGTAGTCCAAACGAGTCTGCGTATATATTTTATTTTTAGCTGTGGTTACTTTGTAAATTTACTGTATCAATCAATAAATAAAATAAAACAGTTCTTTTGTGGTTTTGGATTTGAAGAGTCAATACCTCTTCTGTACTGTTTAAGTGTACCTACCCAATTAATAATCCGTCGGTAATAGCTACCTAAATATAAAAAAAGATAGACCTCTAATATATTAACCATAAACGGGTACGTGCCTAGCATGGTAAAAATCCACAAATCATGTAACCATCAATCCAATGAATAAAAAATAATTATAATATTGGTGAGGTACAAGCCATGAAGGGCGACCAAACAACGGTTTATATCGTTAATGGTTGTTTATCATTTGCGTAAAACTTAAAACACTACATTAGTTTATTAGTAAGGCGGGATAGTTTAGGCAGGTATTTGCGTAAATCATTTTATTATTAAGGAAAGACTAATATAAAATTAAATAATTGAAAACCTGAAAAACTTTTTAAAATTTTAATTTACCGATAGGGCAAGTCTGTTCTGTGCCAATTAGACCAGCCCAGATATGGGGGCTCCATAGAAGCCAGAGTAAAGTTAGTCTCTCAAAAACTGGACGTACTGTACAGGGCCCGCAGATGCTTTAATAGTACACAACTGCTAACCTTGTACAAATCGCAAGTGTGCCCCACGTTTGAATTTGGAAGCCATATCTGGTCTGGAGCCCCAAAATACCTAAAAACACCCTCGATTCTGTGCAGGAACAGGCGGTCCGTTTGATAGATTCTCCTAACTAAACAAATGGATTGCAATCTTTAGAGCACAGGCGTCGAGTGGAAATGCTATCCTTGTTCTACCGGTAATTCAATGGAAGATGCTCTAGGAAACTAGCGTCATTGATCCCTTCGGCAACCGTGCATAGTCGGGAAACTCGCCAAGCGCGTGCCCAACATACGTACGCGGTTGACATTTTTCACTTGAGAACGGGTTCTTGTGTTCAACAGGTCGGTTGTGGAACAATTTGCCGGCCTTTGTATTTCCTCCTTCCTACAACATGGGTCTCTTCAAGACCAATGTTCATTCCTTCCTCTCCTCAAAAAGACCTTCCACATAGCATCCCAGATGACATGGGCCCTGTGGGAAATTATTTTCCTCAAGGCCTCCTGTGTGGAGTAAATATTAAAAAAAATACCCACACCTCATCCCTGTACCTATTGAAATCACAAAATCAGTGCATTGACAATCTTCAACATGACAGTAGTGTTTTTGCCCAGTATCTTGACTGCGAATGATAAAATTACGAGTTATGAATAATGTTAAATATATGGTGAAAAATTGGTTATCAGAAAAAAAATATTTATATTGATATTTATGAAAAAATGTGAATCTGTGAGCAGATGTAAGATGGAAATTATAACTCTTAAAATATAAATGTAATCGAATCATAAGCACATGTTGACAAGCCAATGCAATTGGCTTAGCAGGACTTGTTTGTTGATATATAAAATAAAAAATAAAAAAATAAAAAAAAAAATTAAAAAATGTACAAAACCTTCGAAATTACCATTGGTAATGAAAATTATAATCGGTGCAAAGTGGAAAGTGTTATTGGACAAGAGACATCAATCCTGCCCTTCATTGAGTTTTTATGCTTCCTTTTCCTAACGTTTAGAAAGTTTTTAATATTACCTACTTAACCATTTGTTTAGATGTGAACCAGTAAAGAATATTATGTGTTTTGATTTTTGAACGCTGCATCAGATAGATATCTTGATAACCTCGTAATTTTTAATGCTGTGAGTAAAGAGAAACATGTCTGTAGCAAACATCAAATTACTAAAAAACATATTATAATACTTTTGTTTCATTTGCCTTACATTTTTGCACCACCCATATCTTCATCCGTATCAGTCAAGAACACAATCATATAATGTATAAATCATACATTTTACTATATTAAGATTGAAATACTCGACAGCAAATGGTGATTATTTCACTCTAACCCGGCGAGCGTAAGGTTGGGTAAGATTTACCCGAGGCAATTTATGTTGCTCGATAATTTTAGTTTACCGCGCTTAACTGTTTCTCTGTATCTGCACCAGACAAGGAAAGGAAGCGACAAGAAACGAGGATTTAGTCAACTACGGTTCTAGAGAGGTAGTTAGACGTCGTCAAAGTTGTCGGCGGGTAAGTTTTACCCACCTAGCGCTCGGTGTTACTACTTTTCATAAGTACTAAGATTTGTTGTTGAAGAAAAACACAATTATAATTTATGTTTGTTATGATTAAAATTTTACAAGATGCTAATTTTTTTATGATTTTATTTAATTTTATATAAAAATAGACAATTGTGTATAATATATTGAATTCTCTGAGAAAAAGTTGTTTCGAATAAAAGTGATTAAACTACTAATTATACCACTTTAATTCCTAGTTTCTAATAACAAGCACTTAGAAAAGAGGTAAATAAGTATCGAATTAAAAATAGTAATAGATCGAAAATGAAAAAACTAACCTAGTAAAAATTTCATGTGAAAATTACCCAACCTTACCCTCGATGTTACAAATTTAAACCTAACGCTCGCCGGGTTAATAAAATTGAAATAATATATATAATATTCACCAACAAATTGTAAATTTTCTGACATAATTAAATTGAAATATTCACCAAAAAATGCTGAAAATTATTCAAACATCACTTTTAACTCGTGAAGTAGTAATCCACTCTTAGTAGTAATCTTTGGTTTGGATATTGTACAAGGGCGATCCCCTCGAAGAAAGCTGGAATCTTTGTCGGATGGAGTGTACCAAGTGGTATCTGGAGTGGTTTGAATCTCGGATGAATGGTTCTCTACTAAGGTCTGGTGAAGGAAAATGTTTTTCCAATGTTGTCTTAAGGTTTTCTGATGTTTTAAATTCACGTTGATAGATGGCGGTATAATAAAGAATCAACAATTATTTTATTTTCCTGTAGTGAAAACCTTTGTAGGTTTGAACACGTTACGTGGAAAGGTTACTAACTAAATGAAGAAATAAATCAAGGTTATCGAAAAATCATGATTTCCCGTGCGTTTTCCGAAGACATGCTAATAATTTTACACGGAAGAAAACGTTAAACGTTAAATAAGGCAATTTTTAGAATTATTATTTCTCATTGCGCCCTTCGTGGAGAATTTTTTTAAAATTAAACTTTCTTCATTAAGTTCGGCTTGGTTTACATATTTTTGACGTGCTGCGGCCGTAAAAAATCCCAATTGAAGGTTTAAATTTAAGGTTTGTGTATCGAACGTGTTATGAAAATAACACTCTTTATATCGTGAATTATAATTGACGACAAATATTCTGGTTTTACATCAAAAATCGAATCAAGCGCTCTCAGTGTGATATGACTCATGCTCTGAAAATAGAAATTATTTGAATTTCACCATTGAAACATTGCTAACGGAGATGAGTCACCGAAATGATTAATAAAGGCTCGCGATTATTTCACAATTTGAATGGAAAAGTTGTGCAATGAACTCGACTGCCACTATAAAAAGATTGCAGACAACGATATTCAGTCTTAACTACTAGCAAGTTGGAGAAACATCTCTGCAAATTCGCTTACCTGAACAATCTTGGACGATTCAAGACGCCAGTCTCGCCGTCACCAGTCGGAGCTCCGAAACTTCAAACACCCGATGGAACAACACCTACAGAACGCCGAGCCCTGGCCATCCTGCTCCGGGCTGAAGGCCCGGGCTGAACAATCTTGGACGATTCAAGACGCCAGTCTCGCCGTCACCAGTCGGAGCTCCGAAACTTCAAACACCCGATGGAACAACACCTACAGAACGCTGAGCCCTGGCCATCCTGCTCCGGGCTGAAGGCCCGGGGCCCCCTTGCACCGAGCCTGATCTGAGGCTGATACCTGAGCCCTGGCCATCCTGCTCCGGGCTGAAGCCCGGGGCCCCCTTGCACCGAGCCTGATCTGAGGCTGATACCTGAGCCCTGGCCACCTTGCTCCGGGCTGAAGCTCGGGGCCCCCTTGCACCGAGCCTGATCTGAGGCTGATACCTGAGCCCTGGCCATCCTGCTCCGGGCTGAAGGCCCGGGGCCCCCTTGCACCGAGCCTGATCTGATGCCGATACCTGAGCCCTGGCCATCCTGCTCCGGGCTGAAGGCCCGGGGCCCCCTTGCACCGAGCCTGATCTGACGCTGATACCTGAGCCCTGGCCATCCTGCTCCGGGCTGAAGGCCCGGGGCCCCCTTGCACCGAGCCTGATCTGATGCCGATACCCGAGCCCTGGCCATCTTGCCCCGGGCTGAAGGCCCGGGATACAACTTGAATGCACCTTGAGTACAACTGAGAAATACAACTGAGAGATACCAACTGAGTGATGCCAACTGAGTGATGCCAACTTAGTGATGCCAACTGAGTGATGCCAACTGAGTGATGCCAACTGAGTGATGCCAACTGAGTGATGCCAACTGAGTGATGCCAACTGAGTGATGCCAACTGAGTGATGCCAACTGAGTGATGCCAACTGAGTGATGCCAACTGAGTGATGCCAACTGAGTGATGCCAACTGAGTGATGCCAACTGAGTGATGCCAACTGAGTGATGCCAACTGAGTGATGCCAACTGAGTGATGCCAACTGAGTGATGCCAACTGAGTGATGCCAACTGAGTGATGCCAACTGAGTGATGCCAACTGAGTGATGCCAACTGAGTGATGCCAACTGAGTGATGCCAACTGAGTGATGCCAACTGAGTGATGCCAACTGAGTGATGCCAACTGAGTGATGCCAACTGAGTGATGCCAACTGAGTGATGCCAACTGAGAGATGCCAACTGAGAGATGCCAACTGAGAGATGCCAACTGAGAGATGCCAACTGAGAGATGCCAACTGAGAGATGCCAACTGAGAGATGCCAACTGAGAGATGCCAACTGAGAGATGCCAACTGAGAGATGCCAACTGAGAGATGCCAACTGAGAGATGCCAACTGAGAGATGCCAACTGAGAGATGCCAACTGAGAGATTCAACCTGAGAGATTCAACCTGAGAACTTTCAACAGCTGTCAAGGCGAGAAAACATCTCTTTCAAGACATTGCAATAGTCGGGCGTCACTGTGTGCCGGCGCTTACTATTTACAGTCTTTGTGCAGGCCTAGAGGTCTCGTACAGTTTGTGTGGCATAGTAGAAAATTTTTGTGTTGCTATTTTTACCTTTTTCCCAATTAAGAAAATAATAAAGATTAGTTTTTTTTACATTAACTCCACAAAGAAGGCCCTAAGGAAAATAATTTTCCTCAGAGCCTATATCATCTGAAATGCTGTGGGGAGTGTCTTTTTGAGGAGAGGAAGGAATGAACATTGATATTGAATAGGTCCATATTGTAGAAAGGAGAAAACACGGAAGAGAAACAAATCGTTCCACAGCCAAGCTGTTGAACTCAAAACCCAGTCGAGGAAGCGACCCGTTCTCATGTGACATTCTCAACTATGCACCCGTGCCGTGGGGGTCAATGACGCTGGTTCGTCGGAGCATCTTCCATTGAAATACCGGTAGAACAAAGACGGCATTCATACCCGTCGTCTGTGCTCTAAAGATTGCAATCCGTTTGTAAAGAAAGGATGGTCGAGGGTTTTTTCTGGTATTTTGGAGCTCCAGACCAGAGGTGGCTGCCAAAGTCAACCGTGGGGCGACTTGCGATTTGTGCAGGGTTAGCTGTTGTATACTTGAATTATTTGCGGACCTTGTAAAGTATGCCCAGTTTTTGAGAAGCTTTTTGAGACCTAACAGCATAGATAAAGACACCAGATTAACAAATATGCAACTTTACCTCCATTTTTGCTGAAGGTATAATGAAAAGCTGACATTTAATATTTAAAAATAATATATAATATTTAAATTAACGTTTCGTGATGAATAAATTTTTTCTGAAGTATGTAATAAATAATTACCTACTGTTCAATTTTTTTTTTTAACAATTGCCGAGGAAATTTCTTGTCATTTCTCGTTCTAACATATCAACAAGGTAGAAATTTTTTGTTTTGAATTTTAAAGCCTTTCAAAGAAAGTTAAAATATTTTTACACAAACTAAACAGTTCTTTTATTAATCCATACTAATACTTTAATATTATAAATGCGAAACTGCTCGAGTTTGTTTATGACGCTTTCACGCATTAACAAATAAAAAGACTTTAAAAATTCATTCACCAATAGAAAGCTAAATTATATGCGAAGACTATAGTCTGTATATGATGGCAAGCTCTGGCGTTATGAAATTATAAATATTAATATATTATATTTGTTTTCTGTCGCTAACAAAAGCGAGTTTTTGATAATGTCAGAAAAAAATCGTTTCCATGGAAACGATGGTGATATATTTGTGGGCTCAGCTGGTAGGTACTCAGCCCCCTGGTCAGCTACTGCCCCAGAAAATTCAGATATTAGAATTTGTTTTGTTTTTTGTGGACAAGTTTCTGTTTTACAATAAATGTCAGATAAGCGTTCCTACATTAAAAATACAATTCTTAACGATTATAAAGACTGAATATTAAATAGTGAAATTTTTTATTATATTAACAAAATTCCAAATATTTAATTAAAAATAAACATCCGAAATGTTTGTAAGCGCATAAATTCCGAACGAATGAACAAAATTGGATAATTCTTTTTTTCTTTGAGCTATAGCTTTATGAAATTTAGGTGGCAGGCGAGATGTTTGAAAACTGAATGTAAGGGAATGAATGTATGGAATGCTGGATGGGGTGGGGGTGGGGAAAAGGGGGGATAATTGATAAGTTCAACCGCTACAGTAATTTCCCATAAAAGCTAGTATAATATACATATAAGGATGCAAAAAAACAGATCAATAATGTTCACAGATAAGCAAATCGCTATAGTGAAAGATGTAGGGTACAATGAAAGTATGTATAATAAATTCATTATTTTGTAGACATAATATTACATACAAACATACAAATATAGTCATACCCATACCTGGGGATCCAGCACAATCAATTGAAAACTTAACAATATCCGATCGGTAGGCACAACTTCCGACGATTTTATATCGATTCCCCAGCATGCTGTTGAGAGCTGAACCGATATTGACAGTGATTAAAAAAGAAATCGTTGAACGATGGCAACACCGGATCTGTCTACAGATATACATTGCTTAAGTTTGGCTACGTAAAAATTAAAAACAATTACGTATTGAAGTACCTACTAGCTTTAATGTACGTTGACACTTCGCATGTACTCTTTGACACTAAACTGGAGTTTTTTTTTTTTATTATATATTGTTTTTTTTTTTTTATTTCTTGCTAGGGCAATCCTGATGAGTTACAGAACTCATTTTAGGACAGGAGGAACTTACGATTCAGAAGTGAGAGAAAATATTTACAATTTCACGTAGGTATTTTGATATTAAAAATATAAGTTTCACATACAGTTTAGACGAAAAACAAAAGACAGAACAAACAAAAATAGAAAACAAATTACGAAAAAATAACAAAATTATACAAATATGGATGATTACAAATAAATGGAAAAGAAAAGGAGAGATAAAGAAACAAGACAGAACAGAACATGACAAGAAAGTTAATAAGTTAATTAGGATTTAGTCATATTTGAACAACTTTCGTTTCGCCAAGGTGGAACGGAATTAACTGATCGCGTCTTAGATGAACTAATTAAATCTATGGATCGCGAATACGATTTTTTCGATTCTGAGAGCGTAGTTAGTTAACCTCAATTTATTAATAAGCCGGTTTTTTTTAATAACGAACAATATTATTCAAAAAGTTTTATATATTTACAGCTTATCTGAGGCTCAGGAGCCTTTTGTTAACCGACTGTCAGAATCATATATTAACCGCGTTTGCAAAAATCGCTATAAACTGACCATAGTGTTGGATTTGGTCAAAATCGTATTGATATTGATATTTTGTCGATTGCCTGTAGGGTTGGGCGGGGCTAGTTGAACCAAGGGGCTTGCTGGGCCACGCCAATATCTACGGAGCCGAAAGACTTACGAAGAATGCCGAACATGTTCTAGCAAGCTAGAAGTGTGGGGACCGCGCCACCAAGCATTCAGGAGGTGCATGGTGCATGGCGCCCGTAGCGTGTGCACGGAGATTTTGTGCGATTTTTGCTCCAAAAGTAAAAAAAGACGATTGACTGCTTTTTTGAAAATAGATACCAAGGAAAAGGGTACCAAGTCAAGGTAAGTCATTTTGAAATTGGTGTTTACGTAACTGTATCTTGTCAATTGTAAAATTGTTATACATTTAGTGGTATATGAGTTATTTTAATTATTTTATTTTTTATTTTATTGATAAACAGAAACAAACAGTACGTTAGTTACAATGGTGAAACAATTTCAATTATTAAGTACATTTCATGATGGGTACCTATGACATGTTTCTTTGTAGTGTCTGTGTATATTAAGTAAATTACCGGGTGATGTGCGTAGTGGGTTGGTGTGTATGTGTTATCCGATGAAATTTGTAATAAAACATGGGTGGAGCTAATTGAACCATTTGGTTCAACTTGCCCCATTCAGATTCCTTACTGTAATTTTAATTCCAATATCAACAAAAATACTATAGCATCTACATCTAGAAGTGGCGTTTAAACCTTTAAACGTTTTTCACCCGAGCCCGTTAGACCATTTTCAAAGGCAGGGCCTAGAAAACAGCTGCAAACAGCGAGGAAGGAAAGAAGAGCAACTATTTCAACTTTTCAGGAGTCTCCTCGAAAGGATTATATTACCCACGAATAATCTAAGAAGCAAAAGATAGGAACAGATAAGGCAAAAAAAGGCAATTAAGAAAAAAAAGAAAAAAATCTTCAAATTATCAGATTCATTATCCGACAATTGTGAAGAATATGCTTGCCTAATTTTTGATGAGGTTTATTCAGAGAGCTTTCCAGGAGAAGAGTGGGTTCGTTGTCACGCCTGTCTACTTGTTTTTTTTTTAGATAAAATAATCGTTCCATTACCTAATTCTGTACTCTTTCATTATTTCAATAAATTTACTTAAATAACTTAATTTGTTTTATTAAACTATGAGTGTGAATGATAATAAATATATTGTTCAACAAGCCCCGTGGGGTGGTTCAACTAGCCCCACCTATGAGGCAAGTTGAACCATTTCTCCTTCTGCGTGAAAATTAAAATATCTTGCCTAAGGTCAAAGTATTGTACCGTTTTATGAATTTCGTTATAAAGCCAGATAATGAAACTATCTTAATAAATTGAAAAAACAAAAATATCTATAAGAGTTTCGAGTCTGGGGTCAAATTAGCAAAATCATGTTCAACTAGCCAAGCCCTACCCTGCTGGACCTCTAAAATATAGAGGAACAGACAAGGGAGTTCGGTCTGAGAAGGGGAGGTGAAGGGTGAGAGGATCATCGCCGTTGCACAGCAAAATAACAAACAAAAAATAAGACTAAGAAGGCTGTATATTGAAAAAACACGTTCGTGGCAGTAGCCCACATTAAAGCATTAAAAAACCATACTCTGAGATACTTACCATGAACAAGTCTAATATACGAGTATAACCATATTTTTTAAGCGCCGGAATTTCAGTTGCTGCTCGCTATGACAGAAAATTTAAGTTTGTCAAGTTGCTCTCTGGTGGAAACCCTGACAGGATAAACCGACTGATACTATCACTAAAATGCACTGAAATACCGGTCCCAAATCTCATTTTCTTAATTCACTCATTTTGAGATTTTAGAGTATCATTTTTCAAAGGAGCTGTTTATAAATACATATTCAATTTAAAATCATTATTTTTCTTTTAACCATTCGGACCCGCTTGTTTTTATGATAAATATAACATCTAGACATAAGTATGGCGTATGAGGCGTACCTGACTTATTAAAAACAGGTGCCTCTATTTATACAGATGCTGTAAAGATATTATAGTTTTTTTCTTCGTATTAAAAAGATACTGTGCGTGACATTGTAATTTAAAATAAAACAATAACATAAGACACCACTTTATTTTTTATATACTTAATGCCGCCCGGTTTTCGCTACAACCGTAATTCCTTCAGGGTAGTGTTATTCTCTACTAAAGCCTACCAGTTTAGTAGAACGTGTTATAAATAATATATAATGCTTTCACAGAGGGTTGGAAAAAATGGGCTGAGCGAAGGAAGAGTGAAGGAAGTACGAGTAAGGATAGATGGAAGATTGGGAAGTGAGTGTTCTTTGTCAAGAGATACGGCGTATCTGTTCTCGGAGATTGTTTGCCTTTTGGACTACCTACCTAACTCTCCTGAATTACAATCAAATGTTTTTTTTAATTCTCATTTTACGTCCCAAGTAGTGGATTTAAAACATTTATTTATTTAAACAAACACTTTAACATATCAGTTAGCTGCCTTAATGTAAATATTGCAATATTTTGTTTGCTACATTTCTCGCGAAATTCGAGTCCTTTCGACTCATTAATAATCTAACATGGAAAAGTGTGAACAAGAACAGCAATGACAAATTCTCGCACACTTCTGATTATATTTCTAAACAAGAGACACATAATCTCTCCTTTGAAATGGTCTTTTTTTACTACATTCTGTATTGCTTTGCGTAAATGTTTTCTCAGACTACCAAATCAAAAAACTCTACTTATTCGTTTGGGGAAAAATCAGATCTTGAAACAGCCTTAAGCCTCAACTACATTGAGCGTGTTTACAAGCTACTAGCCGGTAAGTTTAAAAGCGGGTGAATCGGCGAGTGAGATTGTCACGATTTCACACAAAACCGTTTACTCGCTCAGTAGCGACAGTATCAGCTAAAATAACGACTCTCGCGCGAACCAACTCGGTCGACATTTTGTAAAAAAACTTAAGCTCGCAGCTTGCGCCACACGTCAGCCAGTAGCGAGAATTACGGCTCCTGTGCGAACTAATTCTGACAGTTACGAGATCAGCTGTCGGTAAGCCGCCATTTTGAGCGAGTAGCGAGTAAAGTTGACCATCTTTCTACTTTTTTCGTAGATTGTCCGCAATCTGCTAGTTAGCAAGTAATACGATGATACTGAGCGAGTTTACTAACAGTGCAACTAAGATAGTGAATTTTCCAGATAGTATCTTGTAAACTCGCTCAATGTCAACGAGGCTTTAGTGCCAGATTAACGAGTCAATAAGTTAAAAGTTTTTTTTTGACTAGGGGCCGCCATCTCTGAGATGGCGCCTACATTTTTATCACTAACTTGTCAGATAATGTAAGTAAATGTCAAATTAACAATTTCAGTAGGTATAAAAACGTAAAACTTTTTTGTTTACTACTAAACTTATCTACAAGTTAGTTTGATAATAATAATAAAAGTTAGAAGAGGCATGTTTCACCTACTTTGACGGTGTATTGCGGGAGGACGGGTGATCGGCTTTGGCTTTTATCGGACTTTCTTCGTATTTGTCAGGGCAATGAAAGGAACCATAGAAACTTATTGTTTATGGATTATCACTTTTTAACTTCTTACTAGTGCAAAAAAAAATATTAATACGTTTCTAGTTGCCTCACGTGTTGCGATGTCAATAAAAAATTTTCAAAAGGTAGCAATTATGTATTGAGTCATAAATAGTTTGGATGAGACATAAATATAAATAGTCTGATTTTTTTTGGGTGAATCGTCTAGAAATCATTTATTATATTAAAAATTTAGGAAAATGCCATTGGGTTGGGTTAAGTTCTCAACTGGTAAAAGGACATCAGTTTCTTCTGATCCATTCCACCACATGTTTGCGTTGGCTAATAAATGGATTCACATTACCCGGACCGAAATGTTTAGACCTAACGAGGGTGTCGCACACCCTCTTAACCTTTTCCTTAACGTAGGAGGTCTCCTACCAGCCTCCACTATCACTGTGCGAATCGCCGATAAAAACAATCTGAACTTTTCCATCCATCGCATCGTATTGGATTTGGAAAGAAATTGCATTTCCAAACAAATGTCGGCTTAAAGCTTCTTAGAAAAACTTTTCGACTTGGGTATGTAGCGTAATATTGATAATAGTAACTAAAAGAGAAATTTATTAAAAATGAAACAAACTTTATACGATTATAGCAATAAATGTCGAAGATAATATGATTGTGGCTGTAGTGGGTTTGAACAAAAAAGGTTTTTCTAGCAGGTAAATATAGATAGGTACCCACAGATTAAAAAAAATGTATACGTTTAATGAAAACAAATAACTTTGCGTACACCACTATTTAATTAACAATATCAACATGTTTCGAAAACTATGTTTTCTTCGTCAGGATAATAAGTTAATAAAAAATAACAAAAGACAAACAAGTATAGACAAATTAGAACATAGACAAAATATTAGAAAGGAGAGGTGATTAATTTCTTAAAATATCATAAAAAACAATTATATAAAATAAAATATAAAAATTATTTTAGGATGGATAAAAAATTACATTCACAAAATAAAAAATCTTTTAAAACAAAATAGGAAGTCTAAATAACAAAATAGATTATTATAAATATAGGTACTAATACGAAAATAAATTTAAAAGATGGCTATTTGTAAAAAACGTTTGGTTATTTATAATATTTAATTTACTATTAACATTTTTCCTAATTTCTAAAATTTCTAAATTATCTAATTGTATACCCGTTGTGTTAGTGTTTAAAATTTTTATGATATCTTAAGTAATTAATCACCTCTCCTTTCTTATATTTTGTCTGTGTTCTAATTTGTCTATACTTGTTTGTCTTTTGTTATTTTTTATTAACTTATTATCCTGAGGAAGAAAACATAGTTTTCGAAACATGTTGATATTGTTTATTAAATAGTGGTGTACACAAAGTTATTTATTTTCATTAAATTGATAATGACACCACAAAGTGAATTTGCGAATTTTGAAGAAAAAATGTATACGTTCTTATCAAAATAATATATTTTTTAACTGAATTTCTTGAAGGTCTTCTCAGGACAGTCATTACGAAACTAAAAACAGAGTGTGCAATTCACACGAGGTAGAAAAACTAAAGTTCCTTCAGAAAACTAAAGTAGAGTCGGACGACGAAGCATCTTCGAAGCTCATTCTCTCGCAGGCTGCATCCCATAGATGAACGTAATTGTCTCTTTTTAGTGTCGCTATTTTTCGTTTCATCGAGTTTCAAATCACAACGGTGCTAAAGAAGTTTTCACATAAAAAAATATGAATCTTAGAAATAAATGGTTACAGAACGTGATGGCAAAAATTGTTACACAATTATAATGTCCAACCCAGTAAAACAAATTATAAGCCATTATTAAGCTTATGCTTCCTTGGAAGAATAGTAATGGTATAATTGTTTACTTTTTAAATAATAAAAAAAAAAAAAAATAAAAAAAAATAAAAAAATGCTAATGCTAATTTCTAATGCTAATGTGCTAATGTAACATTTCTTCTAGAACTTTTTCATGTAGGTATATATTTTAGGACTTTTTCACCTTTGTAGTGGCTCGGGTACTCTAGGCTACTCGGGGCTATTAAATTTTGGTTTTGCTGATTATCAAAAAAAAAAAAAAAACAAAAACAAAAACAAAAAAAACAAAAAAATTTTAAAATCGGATAGTAAGATAGTATAATGGTAATTAAAAAAAATTAAATCAAGTAAATAAAATCTAGTTCAAGTCATTCGTAGTAAAACATTTTCAATAGAAACCCGATAACCGCAATAATTTTTTTTTAAATGGAAATTTTGATGAAATATGAACATGAGATTTGATGAAATGTGAACATGAGGTAACTTCATTAAGGTCTTTATTTGACAGAAATCTTTCCGCGATTATATTATGTAGTTACCCCTATGAATTTCTTGTCACTATTAAACATTAAATACGGCTTAAATGTGTGCTTTGTGGTATATCGCGTGACCGCGAAGACTAAAGGCAATATTATGCAAAATACCTCGTAAAGGTAAAGTTATCCATGATGCGGGAAATGTGAGGGCGGGTAGATATTCACCGTTGTTATTATAAACTGGAAGTTAGACCGATCTAGGACCTTACCAGAACTAACTCCAAAACTCCAACGTTTCAGATGTTTCCTTTTTCAAAGTTACCAGCGAAGAAAGCGTTTCCAACGTTGGGCACACTGCGAAGCTGCTATTAATATTCTTGGTGAAAGGTCTCAAATAATGACGCAGTAAATTAAGATTTCTCGAAAATCAGAATGTGCTGAGAATGAAAAAAAAGTTTCTTATTCGAAGTTTTCGTTGAAAGATATTCAGAGGTTCCTTAAATAAATTTGTTATTTCTGATCTTCGTAAGTTTTTTTTTGTACAACAGAACAACACCTTTGTAACATCATCATCTAAGAAGATGATCACTATACAAAAAAAATTTTAAGGCTGTCTAAAGAAGAGTTATTTATTTATTTATTAAAACGCCCATAGGGCTTTTACATATAGTTCAGTACATGTTTTTGATAAAATATAGGAAATAACATAAAATATAAGAAACAAACTAAAGATAACATAACGTATAAGAAAGAAAATATAGATAACACCAAATATAAGAGTTGACACAAAGCAGGTAACATAGAATATATGGTAAGTAAAAATAGAAATAAAGATGGTTTAAGAAGTAGGAATAAATAGTTGGCACATTCGTCGTTTAAAGTTTGATAAATTTAATTTATTATCAAATACATCCATATTGTTTAAACATTGGTTACCAAGGCTATGTAAACGCTGTATTGGAGAATGCAAACTATAGTTGGAATGAGATGTGTGTATATGAAAGAGTTGTATATATGTAGTGTTTTCGATATTTCGTTCAACAGTACCATTTCTCTTGTCATGCTATGCTGTGCTAGAACATCTGTTCTGCCGTATGATAGTTTGAACAAGTCGTGTCGACGACTACGGCTAAAGTTTTCAGGCACATATAAACCGTAGCATTCCAAGAGGAATGGGCTGTCAATATAGTTGTGGATTATGTTAAAACTAAGAATTGCAAGATTTGCATAACGTCTAGTTTCCAAACTAAATCTATTGGTTGCCTCAAGTAACTCTGTATGGTGCATGAACCTCGGATAAGTTCCGTGCATTTGCATATAGACATACCTTAGGAATTTTTTCTGGATTTGTTCCAGCATATTAATATATTTAGTCTGGTGCGGAGTCCACATAACACTAGCATACTACAGCTTACTTCTTATGACGCCATCGAACATGGCTATCATTGCATCTGGGTCATCAAATTGCTTACATATTCTGATGATAAAACCCAGGAGTTTGTAGCATGCTGGAGCGAGCCGTGATATGTGACTAGAAATAATGTTTTCCCTTTAATGGTGTACTCAAAAACTACGGGCTTCTGGGAGCGGGTATATGTCATTGTTACACATTTTTTAATATTGAATTCTAATTTGTTTTTTTTTTTTGACTATTCTGCTATAGCATCAAAGTCAGATTGCAATTTTAAGCAGTCCTGGTGACAGATTATTTCCATCAAAAGTTTGAGGTCATCCGCAAATAGAAGACATTTGCAATATTTTACACATACCTGGATGTCATCTATAAGTATAAGGAACAACAGAGGACCAAGGTTTGACCCTTGGGGAATACCTGATAATGCCGGGACAACTCCTAACTACCAACCACAAAACAGCACCTGTTGGGACTTTAAATTAATATAAGTTTTTATTTAATTATATATTATTATTTCATATTATCCAGTAACGTCATTAAGCTAAATTATGAAAGGTGATTAGGTAACTCTAATTTTTAAGTCCTTTTTAATGTTTTTAAGTGCAATTTCAAACAAAGGGAACGGTGGAATCAAATGGTTGATAGTGATGGTTGTATTAAAAACCTGCAAATAATAACACAAATGCTGATAAAAAAATCGATGCAATCGTTATTTTCCGACAACATTGAAAAGATTCAACAACTTCAATTACAAGACCCCATTGAGAGACAGCCTGGATTCTCAACTCTGGTCCGCTATCAATAGGATAAGATGCTCCCTCAGCCGTTGTGCCCATATTACTGTGGGGCCTTAAGAGGAACGTTTGCGCGGCCCGTTTCGGCCAGTTTCATACAAATCTTTGGATTTGAGATCAAATTATCCAACCAAACTGAAAAATTATTTTTGTAATCAAAAGGTATATCAAATATCTAGTACGAATGTGAGCTACTTTATTTATTTTTGCTTTAAATTATAAAATATAGGCCATTAAAGATTTTAGTGTTTCATGATTTTAGAGGCAACTCGGGCAATTTGTGAGTAAATGAAAAACAATAAAAAAAAAATTAACTTATTTATCATAGAAATTTAATGACATATAAAATAAAAATTAAAAAAAAATCATTTTGATAGGCGTAAATTTAAAATACAAATTACATATTTACGGCGGATCAAAAATTTGTCGTTTATATATTAAAATTACGACCCAAAAATGCGTTTTGAACGACTTTTTATTTTTCATAATATTTTTAAAATAAGCAGAGTAAAATTATTTTTTTTAATATTTTTCATTTCATCACAAATAATTGCCCAAGTTGCTTCTGAAATCACCAAATACTGAGGTCTTTAATAGCTTAGTTCTTATAATTTAATGCAAAAATAAATAAATTAGTTCTTATCCGCAATAGATATTTAGTACATCTTTTGATTACAAAAATAATATTTCAGTTTGGTTGGGTATTTTGATCTCAAATCCAAAATTAAGATTTGTTGAAATGAAATTTGTATGAAATGTTCCACTCAAGTTTTTAAGGTATATTAACTTTAAATTGTTTACTCCTGTATAATGCATGGATTATTAAATTATAGGTAAAGCAATGATCGTTGGAAGCAATAAAAATGCTTAGAATTGATGTATTGGTGTATCTGTATGCACGTCAAGCGGCGCCCATTAACCCGATAAGGCTCTCTGTCTTGCATACGCCCACTTATTGTAACTAGTTAGAAGAGAGGCAAGTTTTTACGACACCCCTTAATGCTAGACTTACAGGGTGTCCTATTCATTCAGTTCGTAATTTGATTTAAACAAACGTGCACCCACACATCGCAAGCGAAATAATTACTAATTTTTAAATTTGAAATAAAGCATAGTTTGCATTATTTTTAATTCTAATCTATTAATAGATTTACAGAGTGTTTGTAAAGTGTGCAAGTGTAATATTTATTTCGACATCATGGAGTCCTGTTACAAAAAAGGGACGTGGCAAACCACTGAATGGACAAAGTCGTGAAATTTTATTCCGCGTGTTTAATTATTTTATGCAGAGTATAAAAAACGGTGATCAATTTTTAAGCATGAATGACTAATGTGATTTGAAGCAACTGGAGTATCGCAGACTAGTATTTGACGTATCGTAACTGGAGTGGCAAAGGAAGCAGAAGCATAACCGTCATCATCGTCAACTCAACGACCAACATTCAGCGCACCAGGGAAGAAACGACGCAGACTACCAACCAAATCAGATGTAGATGATTTCGATAAGGAAGTTATTAAAAGATGTGTGTATGATTTTCACTTAGTTCATAAGTCTTTGCCAACGATGAAAAAGATTCACAGAGTTCTGAAAGGAGACATCGACTGCGCAGGGTGTTGTTCACAATTTAGGCTTTCGCTGGAGAAAAACAGAAACAAACCGAAAGTTGCTAATTGAAAAAAAAATTATCCGACTTAAACGTACCACATATCTCACTAAATTAGAAGAATACAGGAATGATGGACGTCCTATTGTTTATTCTGATGAGAGGTACATTCACAGTACACATATAACACCGCGTGCGTGGACTGACAACTCCAATAATGGAGCTAAAGTTCCTGTGTCTAAAGGCAAACGTCTAAAATACTTCATGCATGCAGTGAAAATGGTTTTGTACCCAACGCACTGATGAGAGGACTGGCGACTACTATGGTGCTATGAATTCCGCCAATTGCAGAAAATGGATCACGGAGAACGTTTTGCCAAATCTGGAACCAAAATCTGTGCTTGTTATAGACAATGCGTCATATCACAATGAAGAATGCCGAAGGATCCCGACATCAAGTTCAAGTTATGCTGACCTGGTTGGAAAAGCATGGAATACCGTATCCGATCATGAAGTACATTCTGGACCAATTGCTGGAAAAGCATGGTCACTCGGTATTGCGTCTGCCGCCATACCATCCGGAGCTGAACCCAATCGAACTCTGTTGGGGAATAATAAAAGAACGCATAGTTGCCAGGAATGTTAATTTTACCACGGATTCCGTCCAGACTTTACTTGAAGAAGTTGTCGCAATTAATGCGCAGTTATTCAAAGACATTTTTAGAAAGGTCAAGGAATAAGAAGATAAATACGAACAATTAGAATCCAAGATCGATAATTACACTGATGAATTCACTATACATCTCGGGGAATCAAATGAAGATACCTCCGTTGGATCATCTATGGGATCTTCAATCAGTGGGGAGATAAGTGGTAAAGGTGAACTTTTAGATGATTCTGACTAACGTGCTAAAGGTCCAGTGGGATATTCTTGGAAAAAATATTACTTTGGTAATGTGAGTAAATTATACTTCTAGGAAATGGATTAAATTAACATTAAATACACTTTGTAAAATAAATATTTCTTGTCAGAATAATATTTATTCTCTGAAAAACAATTAGGTTAAATTTCCAATTGCCGTAATTTCTGTTAATTAGGGTGAATCAACGGAAGTTTGTTATTTACAATATTCTTAAATAAATGGCTTAGAATTATTAGCAATTCCCATGTCTTTTTTTATAAATACCCATTAGATTTCAATCCTGAAGATTATCACATTTATTTAAAAGAAAAAAAAATTGATAACCTTCAGAATTTCAATAACGATGTTGTAAAACAAAATAAGTTTTATGTGACCAACCTCAAGACGCTTCGGCTTCGAATTCTTAATTGTGAAATAATAATTAATTGTTTTTTTTTAAAGCCTAAAACGAAACATACTGTATGAAAGTTTTGCATCTGTGTGAGTACTGTGATGAAGTCAACTTAACTTGCGAGACCTACACCTCCTGGATAAAATGTCCCTATTGAAACTTTCAGAAAGAAGAACAATAAAAGATTTAATACAATTACATAAAAAAATTGGGCTGTGAATGATTAATCCCTGTATTTTTTTTTGCTGGTTCTGAACCTACATTTGCAAAAAAAATGTTGACATGTTTGTATAAGAGTTGATTCAAGGTCTACACTTTCTTCAGTGTTATCATTTATATTGAGAGAGTTTACTTAATTATTATTTTAACAAAAATGTTTAGCTTTGCTGGTGAATATTTTTGTATATTTTGTAGAAATTGTGGAGTGTGATATTGAATGGATTCGCAGCACATTTTTATGTAGGGAGTTGCGTTTTCGAATGCAGTTGATAATACAGCGTGTTTCAATTTGGACGCTCTACTTTTGAAAGAATATAGCAACCATGTTTCTAAAGTTAACTGTATCAAATTCGTTGTCAATTGTTTAGTCGTGTATGGCAATTTATTATGGATGGTTACAACGTTGAACGACGGATGCAAATTATAACATTTTATTATCAAAGTCACATTATGGATGGTTACAACGTTGAACGACGGATACAAATTATAACATTTTATTATCAAAGTCACATTATGGATGGTTACAACGTTGAACGACGGATGCAAATTATAACATTTTATTATCAAAGTCACTGCTCCGTTCGAGAATAGTTAAAATTTTGCAAAAAAAATCATCTTTAGTGACGAATACAGCAAAATTGTCGAAAATGGGGCGATACCAATTTACCAACTCACTGTTTATAATAAATAATGCGGATTTTGGTGTGGCGGAACCATCACTCGTACTTCTTTCAAAATGAAAATGGCATTGCCATAACCGTTAACGGTGAGCGCTACTGATCGATGTTAAGCAACTTCTTGTGGCCTAAACTGGATGATATGAATACGACAAGATGTTGTTCAGATTAGGATGGCACTATATGCCAAACAACACACGCCACGATGGACATTCTGCACGAGCGACTTGAGGGCAGGGTTATCTCGCGCGGCGGCGACGTGAACTGGCCACCGAGATCGTGCGATTTAACGCCTTTAGACTTCTTGTCGCTTTGTCCAACAGACCATTTTTAGCGAAATTGAGTAAAGTATGCGATTGTTCTCAGAAATTCTCAATTTACACAATACAGGTGACAAAAAAAAAATATATATATTTAAAGGGTTTTCAAAATGCAACACAGTGGTCCCAAAACCTAATCTTGCTAGACAAATATTTTTCCTTGGCATATGTTGCAAAAGGGTCACAGTGTAATACAAAAAAATATTTAAAAAATATACATTTATTCTAACCACTGTTACAGAATTTTCAAATCAAAATTAAATACTAAAACAACGCGTATAGTTCAATGGTTCAAAAAATTCAATAACAGTGTGCTTATTGTAGGTATCAAGTTTAAAATTAATTATTTGCTATTCTGGTTGATTGAATAACCAGACAAAACCGAAAAATGAAATTTTTTATGAAATTTTAGACGTATTGACTCTTTTCCACTAATAATTATTAATTCATTTTGAAATACTGTTCTTTTATCTAGTAAAGGTATTTTTTAAATTTTGAGAAAATATATTTATTTTTGGTGCAAGAGGGTTTTACCGTAGGTCGTTAGCAGATTTGTTAAATTTTCAAACAAAATTTCGTATTATACAACATACATTTTAAATCATATAATCACGCAGTAAAATAAAATCAATAAATTATTTGGGAAAGCTGCTAATCAGAATTTTAATTTTATAAAATCATAAAAAATAGTTCAGTTTGTCTATTTGTTTAGGGTCCTACAAACTAATATATTTAAAAAAAAATTACATTTTTATTTTGCTTAGACATGCTGGTATGAAGAGTAATTAATCTTTCTCACCGGAAACGCTCTGTACCATTGCAGGGGTACAATTGCAAGATCATCGTTTGACGAAGCTTAAATTCTCGGTCGCTGGTTAATGGCTCTTAAAATGAAGCTATGCGAAATAATGCAAAATCATACAAAAACATTAATTTTTGTTTTGAAAATTTGATCGCTTAGAAATATTATAGATGCTTCATTTTAATATTGCGTGTAGAACATATCTTGGCCCTTAAGAACGTTGATTATTTTTTTTAAATAGGTCTTTTAATAAGCTTAGAAAAAAATAAAGTATTAGGTCTATAAAAAAACACTTTCAAGTGCCACCCCTCATACTTAAAAACCCATTTTTGGATATGGTTTTATTGTTTTATGTGGCAAATTCAGTTTCTTTTAAAATAATCGCATAAAAAATACATTTACGCCAGAACTTTACAAAATAATATAAAGTATGCATTTTCTCGTTGTTATTTTGAACATCAATCAACACGGCCCGCATTCTACGAATTCGGATTTTTAATGTGAACCTTATAGCACAAGAACCATGCACTTCGCACACCTATTTTGTATTAGTTACGCCCCACTTGCGAAGGGGCATAGACGTCCTAGACTCCGCGTCGCTTGGTTCCGTGAAATCTATTTTAAATTTCCTTGTTATACAATAAACAATGCGTAAAAAAAGAGTTAATGTTTTTTACAGACTTTTACGAAATCAACATGTAAAAAAATTTCTTTTCCAACCTTTTCAAAAGCTTTTTCTCAAGTATTTTTAAACTCTTCCCAAAAAGAGGCGTGGATTCCGATATCGATTTTTTCCTGGACTATTGGATCACCTTAAGGATTTCTTATGGAGGTTGAGAAATAGTTCCAGGAATACTCCGTGTTGGATATAATGTCAGAGGAGTAGTCCCAGGATTTCTAATTAATATGTTTGTTTAGATTGTCATAGTCCATTGTTTTCTTCGTTATTGAAGTAGGAGCTTTGCTTTGTAAATAGTGTTTGAAATCAATTGTGAAGGAGGTTACGCAGTGATCCGTACACGTTGACGGATGAATTTCGGAAGTGTATTTGGTTGGTTGACTTAACCATAATATGGTCGATGCAAAAGGGGGTGTACATCGTTTTGAATTCATCGTGTTACTCATGAATGAATCATGAATCATTCCTCTTCCCAAAGAACAATTCTTATTTTGAATTATTTTACTACCATACAGACATGCCATTAGCCGTGCATTTAGGTGAGTACCTACCTACCAGATTAGTGCACATTATATACACTTAGAGGCATGAAACAGAATCTTTGAGGTACTTATGTATAATACTCATGTAATTATAAACTAACCCTAAGAAAAATAAATTTTGTATTACTTTGCTTAACCAAGTATCCATATGAAGCCGGAAGGATCTAATAAGCCTGATTATTAATGAATGATAGAACAAAGTTGTTCGAATCAAACAGTTGCTCACTAAATATAGCTATAGCTATCAGCCAAGTATTTCTCTCTTATTACTTACATTTTTTATCAAAAGCAGATTCACTCCATGATATCCCGAACCTGTGATTTATATATTAGGTAATCCGTAAAAAATCTGGTCCTCCGAATTTGCGATCTTTCCAAAAGACTAAAAAATCCAGTAGTACGGTGAGTGATGGTTGAGAAATAAATTCGGGATATTTTGAAGAGTGATAAAATAGAGTAGGTAGATCCCAACACGCAATGGAAAGAAAGCGAGTAAAGAATTTGCTTCAATAAAGAACAGCCCGAGGGAGAGAGATCCACAAATAAATCATTATGTACAATAACTCTATTTACACCGAGAAATATTCTCGTGGAAGGAACATCGTGCAAATGCTTTCAGCCGTCGCGCGTCGTTTCAATAAATTGAATTAAAATCGATTAATGCTTATTATTTCACTAAGGCATACTTTTTTTTTTTACTATTTTATTATTCGAGGAGTGTACATTTTTTTACATAAACCACACAGGGGGCCCTCAGGAAAATAATTTCCCTAAGAACCTGTATCATGTTTCGGGATGTTGTGTGGGTAGTATTTTTAAGGATAAGAGAGGTAGTTCTGGAAGGAAAAAGGTATGACGTGCGGATAGGAATCTAGAGATGACTCTAGAATCTACGGACGTATGCGATGCAAGATGCGTCAAAAGAGAACAGCAAGAGAGGTCAAAGAGTCTCCCTAAGCCGGACTCTCCCGGTACGGCCCGCCATGCAGCTGGGCGGGTGCATCCGCCGCCAAGATCTGATCACAACTTACCAGATGAACCCAGGCACCCCTGTCAAACGTACCAAACCAATTGAGGTTACCTACGGCAAAGTTGGTGGTTATCCAATAAATGGTTCGCGGGACGGCGGTATCTATACTTGCCCCCCAAATTGACCCATGTCATCGTCATCAGCTGCTCTATAAGGATGCTGATGGGTATAGAAGCCTCAATTTTTTTTTCATAAATCGATAGTAGAACTATTCTAAAATATATTCTGATCATTTCAAACCAAAATTCCACGCCACTTAAAAGTTAAAAGCATTTGAGAGCGTGTACTTGGTCGAACTACTACTACTTGGAGGCGTTTACTAATATCTACAGAAATACCAAAAACTGAACAAATCGGACTAATATCTGTTCTGACTAATATTTATACGAGGTATGTTGGAACAATATCTATGGGAACCAAAGTAAGGACAAATATCTACTGCTCAAACTGCTGACTAATATCTATGGAACATGTGATGTAGACGAATATCTGCAGCACTGGCAGAGGTTTGGGTAGGTTAGGTTAGGTTAGTTGCGTAATTAGTAATTACGTAATTGAAGTAATTTATGCTTTTCCGTACAACCTCTTGCTCAGCTGCCCTCTGTAGATATTAGTCCCATCTACGCTCCATAGATATTCGTCACCACTGGGACCGTCATAGATATTTATCCGACCTTAGCTCTGTAGATATTAGTCTGCACTCTGAAGTTCATAGATATTTGTCCAACATATGAGCTGTAGGTATTCGTCTGACATACAGGCTGTAGATATCTGGAGTCCTACTACTTTACTCCACTCTTATTTTCAAACCCTTTTTTCTGGAAACTACTTTTTTCGAATTTGTGTAACCTCCAGCTCCTACAGTTGTTGATCAATCATTATCAAACTCAGCAAATAGTTTCATTATATAAATACGCTCTATTTGAACCTGCATCCTAAACGATATCTTTAATTTAACTTTTTTTATTGCACAAAAGAATGTTAAAAAAACCATACTAAATTTTCACATTCCTCAAAAAATTATTGCTTTTCAATTTTTTTTGCAATGAGTCAAGTTCAAATAGAAGAAACAATTATAAAAAAGTAATTTTTTTGGAAAAATTGGTTTCAGGTGAGAATTGTGACCTCCAGGAATTACACAAATTTCCCAGCCGGATGGCGACTTACAATGCGCGGCAGCTGATATCTCCGTTAGTTTTTTAGGAAAATGTTTGCCAATATATGCTCTTGAATATATGCGTTAAATGACCCCAAGGTGTTAAAAAAATCATTAAAATCACTAAGAATACTCCATTCCCCTTAACAGATGAAGAAAATTTCATTAAATTTCAAACTTAAAAATCGCTTTTTTATTTCTTTTATATATTCAATAATATTATTATTAATTTTATAAAAACAGTTTATTTTTAAACAGGTTCTGATATGTAATTATTATTACGCGTGACAGTTATTTAGCCTTCTGAATGCATTATCAAACTGTGGGCATGCAGCTTACAGACGAGGATGTTATTTCTAGACGGGATTCTAATTTCTAATTTATGAGTAAACTGACTGAAATTATTAATGGTTATAACCGTATTTAAAGTTTCCCCAATTACTTGTATTGTTTAAATTCGACTGAAGGTCGTTATGTACTCTAATCATTATTCCTAATGTGAATTATTCCCAAATGATGACTCATGGTTTTATTTTCTAGCAAAATTAAGTTTAAGGTCGTTGGTTATTATTTTTTTTTTAAAAGGCGGAGACGGTTTACACGTAGTTCCCGTGAGCACTTAGGCCATAGGCCCATTGTGCTATCTCCCATTTTACCTCAATCTTTTAGTAACAAGCCAGTCCCCTTAATAAAGTTCACCAGGGTTGTCACCGGATATGTGGCTATGTCTTCTGGTTCTACTGTGTGTCTCCCCAGGTATCTGAGCCTAGTTCCCACCAGGGCAGGACATTGGCACCATAAGTGAATTGGAGTCTCTTCGTCCTCTTCACATTTCCTGCATCTATTGGTGTTTTCCACTCCCAATATCTGCATGTGTCTCCTGAGATGGCAGTGTCCCGTTAGTAGTCCTACCAGTTCTCTCAGCGAGTTTCTGACCATATTGAGTAGTTTCCTGGTTCGTCTAGGGTCTGGTCCTTTTATAAGTACTTTAGATTGTCTCATTCCAGGTGCCCTCTCCCATTTTTTACAGTGCTGGGATTCGACCCACCTATCAATATGTAGTTTTGTGTGGCAAGCTGCTACTCCTACAGCCGGCTCAGATCCCACAAGTGGTGCTTTCGCCCCTTTTCTTGCTAGTTCATCAGCCCGCTCGTTGCCCTCAATACATTTATAACCTGGTACCCAGATCAGGGTTATTTTATTGATGGTAGCAAGTTCTGTAAGAATAGTCCTGCATTCCATCACCAGTCTATGGTCGCATCGGTTACTTTCCAGTGCCATTAGGGCAGCCTGGCTATCAAAACATATGCTTATGTTCTTATTCCTGTACCCGATACGTATATTCTCCTGTGCGCAGGCCAAGATGGCTTTCATCTCAGCTTGAAACACAGTACAGTATGTTCCTAGAGATATACTGAGTTCCCTCTTGGATCCCTGCAGACAGACCCCGGCCCCTGTTCCTTCCTCCATCTTGGACCCATCTGTGAACCAGATTAGTTCCTGTTTGGAGGTTGGACCTGGAACCGTGTCCCATTCGTCCCTTGTGGGGTAGATCACCCCGAACTGCTGTTTAAAGAAATAGTCGGCTTGTTTGCCGTCCTGCTTCATTATAGCTGTCGGGCTAATTGTCCTCAGTTTTGTCGTTGTTAAGGTCGTTGGTTAAGTACTCAAATTATTATTCCTAATGTGAATTTTTCCTAAATAATGACTCCAGGTTTTATTTTCTATCATAATTAATTTTTTAAATTGGTTTGAACATATCTAACAACGGTGAGTGAATTATATTTTTTTGTTCATTTATCAAAATAGCTTTAGGATTTGTAAAATGTTTGTTAATTTCCAATTGTTTTAAAAGATTGAGTTTGTGTTCTGTATTCAATATTTTAAAACAATTAGAAATAAACAAACATTTTAATAATCCTAAAGCTATTTTGATAAAATGAACAAACAATGATTAGAGTGCATTACGACCTTCAGTCGAATTTAAACAATACAAGTAATAGGGGAAACTTTAAATAGGGTAATAACCGTTAATAGTTTCAGTCAGTTTACTCATAAATTAGAAATAAATCATCAAAATCCTATCTGGAAATAACATAAATACCCCGTCTGTAAATGCCTTCAGAAGGCGAAACAGCTGTCACGCGTTATAATAATTACAAATTGTTATAACGCGAAACAAAAAAACGAATTCTACAAGTTAAACTGATAACAATAAATATACTTAAAAACGACGTTCCGTGAAAGATCTATTCAGGTTCTGTTATTTTTTCATCATGGGCCGTGTTTGGTTCTGAAACAGTTTTTAAAAAAAAAAACTTAATCCATATTCCCCAAGTCCTTCCATCATGTATTCCTTTCTCTTCCTCCTTTCCTCATAGTCTCCACCAGGAAAAGAAGAAGATGTTCTTACCTACGTGTGGAAGAGTTGAACAATATTGCCACCCAAGTTTGCTTTACCTACTTGTAACAGTTGCAATTTGATAGTGACATGGGTCACAACTCGCTCTTTCGAAATAACGCAAATAATAGAAAATTCCATTTTTTATTAACTCAAAGTGTCGTGGCTTGAAACCTGTGTTGTGCCAATCTATTTGGGAAGACAGGATCGATCCTGAACAGCCTTAAGAAGCCGTCAAAAGGTAAGAGACTTCCTTTCAAAACCTATTCTCCTTCGATCATACTTCAGAACACATACATGGTCTATTCGTCATAAAAAGGATTTACAGTACACATTCTCGTGTCGTGGCATCGGCTGCGACAGGCCGGTTATTTCGAATTACTTGAAAAAACAATAGAACTTAAAACAATCATCCTCCGAGCGATGCATCTTGCCCATTTCTGTTTTCTTTCGTTTGCATTAATTCATCCGTTTCTTTTCCTTCTCTTTGGGAGATGCAAAGTTAACTTCCGTTATTTTAATATCGCGTTTTTTTACCTTCCATAATATTTCCAGCTTTTCGGATCTCGGTTAAAAATTTATGATTAATAAAAATCAGATAGTGCAATTCATACACGGTAGAATTGGAAAACTAAATTCAGAAAACTAAAGTAGACTAGAGTAGGAAGACTACGAAGCACCTTTTTCATCAATCAATGATTTTACAAAACAATTTTGTTTTTGATTTTGTAGGTTTCGATTATTTTTCCGCTAAATGTCTGCAAATGTTCGTCAGGCATTTTTTATCACTACACCAAAGGAGACTAGATATTATATTGGAACCGAGTACCCGTGAACTAAATAAATTTTTTATTGCTATCTCATTCTCTCGCAGGCTAAATCCTGAAGATGTTTAACTCTTTTTAGTGTCGCCCGTTTCCGTTTCATCGAGTTTTAAATCACAACGGTGCTGAAGATAATTTGGGTTAATGTCTCAGTTGTGGGTTGATTGAAGACTGTGGTTTCGTTTATTAATATTATGATCTCATTATTCTTACGCGTTCTATGTGTACACGTACACACACTATTCCCTAAACAATAAAAGAAATAATAATCTATCTTTCAAACAAGCTTATCGCAAACTTCCAAGACTTCAAGTATTTTATTTAATACATTTTCAAAACGTGTTTCTCGTATAGGAAGCCATTTGGAGGGCGTTTTGGGCTCATCAGCGCTTTTGTGCTGTAGTGTGACATTATCTTTTTTAATGTTCAATCAGATGAATAATAAAATAAATATTTAAGTGAAATCACACTTCAATGTGAAGCGTTACAAAATATAAAACATTTTCGAATAAGTTGTGAGTAAGTATATTTTTTTTTATTTTCAAATTAACTTCTTTTGATATTTTCTCAGACAACAATGAGTGTCTGAGACGTGAACAACGTGATTTGATATAAAACTTCCAAGGCTTCATCGAATTGTATTTAAAAACTACTTTTCACAGTCTCTCCATTCTCACTATTTGGCCGCTGTATCATATCGTTTAACTCAATTGCCTTAGTAAGAAGTAATTTAGAATACAATTCAACTATTTGGTCCCCATGCTTTAAAACACATCAATTAAAATTGAGAGAGTTCAATATAAATTTTTAAGATTCATTAATTTCAAACCCTCTTTACCCATTGAACAAATTAAGTATGATAATTTAATGAAACTTCTTAATTCAAATTAGTTAATGGATCACTTGACACACCTGACTTAACAAAACTAATAACATTCTGAGTACCAAATCGTGACACGAGACTTCCAGAACTGTTCTTTGTCTATCCGCCAAAAACTTACTATTTCATTAGCTCCCCAATCCAAAGACTACATAGACTTGGAAATAAATTCAGTTCTGTTGATATTTTCAGTTATTCTTTACCAAAATGTATATCAGAAATTTCTAAAATTCTGACATAAACTTTATTATTATTATTCTAATATTGTCATTTCTTTTTAATTCTGCTAATATTTTCTTAATACAAAGTTAAATAACTTATATAACCATGATAACGTGTATATGTAAAAGCCTTCAAGGCGTGAATAAATAAATAAATAAATTATCACTAGCTTTTATCAATTGAAAATAATATCTCGAGGTAATATTTGTGATTTGAGTTTTCAGAGGTAAGTGAGAAAAATAATATAATGTGATGATAAAAAGGAAAACTGGCCATTAGTTCATGACCTGGCTAAATGTAGCACATAAAGTTAGTCACTTTCGAATTGTGAAGGTCCGTCAGAGTAGCGTTCTGAAGCACTTGAAGCAAATGGTGTTTCAAGTTTAACCACACACTCATCGCAACCTCGGTCCATTTCGCCAGCGAGGGAATTGCTAAAAATTAAATCCACTTTGCTACTTGAATTCTTTAACATAATAAAAGTCTCAATAAATCAGGGAGCTTGCTAACTCAGAAACTGTTTGTTACTATTATAAAAAATTGATCCGTACTGAATTTTCTTCTCTATAGAACAATGATGCGTAGTGACCCTCAAACAATTCATTTATTTGTTGGTGTCCTGAGCTTTTGTTATAAAATACGAAAAATTACTTAATCGAAATAAGTGTACCATTTCTAATAACTCCTACGTGCAACGTAGGTGTTATTAGAAATGTATTTCTCCCCTTTTCTGAGAACATAAACAGTGATTCTTTTTTTTCCTCAAGAATCTCGAGAAAAGCACTCTATTGTTATCAAAACGGTTTTATTTATTTTGGAGAAAATTTAGATACAGAGAGTAATTATTAACTAGACAATAAAAATGTCTTCGAATGTGTCTTCTTGTAATAATGACAGTTATTTAGAATCTAGATGAATTTGGTATTGAAAAATGGTATCGGTTATTCCAATTTCGTATCTACCACTAACGTGGAATAATGGTTTTATGACGGCGGATTAATTGGATCTAATATTTCACACACATCACTCAAATGACAAATGCGTAGCGTACAATTGAAATGTTTTTTACAAAACTCGCCGCGGTTCGTCAGAGCGGCCGCGTAAAGTGACTATAGTTCTGGTTTCGACTGATCATTTTGGTTCGATGTGTTAAATATTAATAATAATACATAATTATATCGATTTTCAAAAATCATATCTGATTGTAGTGGATTTTTAACACGTTTAAGTAAACCTGAGAAGCTAGTCGATGTAATCAGTTTGATTGTTATTTGAAAATATAGTGATCCATGTATAATAATAATAAGTGAACATGGTATTCATAATTAGGTAGAACTCGATTTTTTCAACTGACAATTTAAAAAAATGTTTAAACGAAATTCTCCTTTAATGAAATAAAATAATTACCTACATTGTTTGTAGCCACGATTCATTAATTTAATTTTTGAAGTGAAAACTTCTTCAACAACGTTGTGATTTAAAACGCGATGAAACAAAAAAGCGACACTAAAAAGAGACAGACAAACTCTAAGAGCCTGAGAATGTAATAGACTAATCGGTCTTCTCTTTGTGTAGTGCTTTGTAGCCTCCTAACTCTTGTTTACTTGAGTTTTCTGAAGGTTTCCCTTCTACCGCGAGTGAACTGCACACAAATTATGTTTTCTTCAAACACAGCAAACTTATTTTGTGGCACCATTTTAATTCAAAATTAATAATATACTTAGTTTTTTACCACTTTATTGTTTACAAAACCAACATATTTCGTGAGCTAAGCTCACTTATTCAGGGTTTACTAACTAATTAATAATAGATATGGAAAGGTAAGCACGGGTACGGGTAAGAGGAGCAATAGGGAACAATTTACAAAGGGAACAGGTTTAATATTGAGTGATTTGAAAACAATTTTTGGTTATTAATAATATTCAAATTCGCATTCACGGTCTTTCTGATCTCTAATATTTCTAATTTATCCAAATGAATGCCATTAAAACTATAATGTAGCAATTCAATTCCACTATTGAAGTCAAAAGTGTGACTAGTCTCCAACAAGACTCACCAACAAACAATTGAGAGAGTGCAATATAAGTTTCTGAGATTTATAAACTATAAATTAGGAATTCCAATCGAAAATCTCAACTACACATTTCTAATGAATTTACTAAAATTAAATGAATTAACTTCGAGACGAACAATGAGTGATTTAATTTGTCTTTTCAAAATATCAAGTTGCAGGTATACCCGCTTTACAAGATCGAATGTGACGTATTTTGTTCACACGCCAACAAATGATTATTTTGAAAACTCGCCTAACGAAAGGCTTCACAGACTTGGAAATAAGTATAATTCAATCGAAGTTTATCGCCATCAGTCAGAGTTCAAATTTAAATCCTGCCTGCTAAAATATTTTCAATAGAACTTTAAATGTGCACTGTTCTTTGTAAATCCTTATAGTGGTGTTCTGAAAAACACCCTTCATATAGGGCGTAATAGAGGTTAGTAGTAAATTCATAACCTATAAATAAACTAACAAACTATACGTATCTATCGTTGTAATAATAACAACAAAATTACTATAAGAAATTATACGTTGATTAATGTTTTACTTTGGTTATAATAAAATGCTCTGTTATATTATATTATCGAATTCATTTGTTTTTTCCGTGATAGTGTACTCAACTATCTGACATTACTTGTTTAAACCTGAAATGTTCCATGGTAATAGTATAAATTATTTTGTTCTCTGAAATTGAATTCTGTGCAGAAGTTCTGACGATAGTATAATTTGGTCAAAATTGAATCGCTTTAAATATTATTTTTTGTGCTGTGCACGTCGGTAGTGTGTATTTTTGTTTTAAATCAACTTCGCTATATATTCAGCACAAACAATTTATATATTAAGAACCCACACATTATTATTGTTTTTTTTTTTTTTTTACATGAACTCCACACAGGAGGCCCTGAGGGAAATTGTTTTCCTCAGGGAATTGTTTTCCTCAGTTTTCCTGAGGAAAACAATTTCCCTCAGGGCCTATGTCATCTTTGGGGATGCTGTGTGGAGGGTTTTTTTAATGAAAGGAAGGAGAGGAGAGTTCAGGGAAGGAAACGGGTTTAAGGGGTGGGTAGGAATCTGGGGTTCAGTCTGTCCTGGTCATCCGCCTCCAAGACCTAGACAAACCTCACCCCATGAACCCGGGCACCCCTGCTAAATCACCAAACGTAGCGAACCACTTGGGGTGATCTGTGGCAGAGGTGTTGGTTATCTAATAAAGTTTTCCGGTTATATACGTATTGCAACTGACGTTCAAAATATTTTTATTTCAATCTCTCTTATTGTATAATGTTATACTTTTTACCTATCATCTTTACTTCTATGTACCATGTGTAAAACCTATTTATGTTATCTTTGTCATTTAAACACACCTGTATGCACTAAATCATAAAAAAATGTAACTATTTATGTAAAAGCCCATAAGGGCGTTAATGATTAATAAATAAATAAACAAATGATTGGCGAACTCTGAAAAACTGTTATTGTTGAAAGATTTCATATGTTCTTTAATCCTTTTTTCAAAGTTTCTCGCAGTTTTACCAATATAAAAGTAACCACAATCATTATACTTTAATTTATAAATTCCAGATTTTTTCATTTTCGAAACTCTATCCATATATAAATTGTTCCCTATTGCTTCTCTTCACTCTAGTCATTCTTACCTTTCCATGTCTTTTGTTTATAATTATGTTGTCTATGTCTATGACCATTGTTTTTTTTATCTATTATTTATAAGTAGTTGGTAAACCCTGAAGAAGTGAGCATAGCTCACGAAACATGTTGGTTTTGTAAACAATAAAAGTGGTAAGAATATTATTAATTTTGAACAAATTGTTTTAATGACCGGTAAGCATCATCGGGGTATAAAATTAAACTGTAAAAAATATATTGTGTGAACCAAGTGGCGCAATAGTTGTCACCCGATGTTTTTTTGCTGTAAATTTTTTCATGAATGAAAAAGTTTAATTCTGCTTTGCATTGTGTTTATTTGATGTCTTCATTTTTGTTTCTTTAAGTCGAGAAAATGATATCGGCCAAGTGGCTGCCGCAAGAATTGTATCATACGGCCAGATTTATGACATTTTCCAGAACTTCCGGCGATAGGTTCTCGCATTCTTGACGGGTATTCTCTTTGAAAGCTTCAGAGGCTTGTTGATATATCCTCGTGACTTCAAGAAACCCCACAAAAAGTAGTCTGGAACGGTTAAATCGGGCGATCTTGCCAGCCAGTGCAAATCACCAATACCGTTTTATCGAAGTATAGTGATTCATGTCTTCGTGTATCTGTTTACTTCAGAAATCTCAAAGCAGATCTTACATTTGCCGCCATTTTCAAAAATTATGACTTCTTCCGATGGGGTGATGACTTTTGCGCCAGCTTATACAAACAGAAAGAGATAAAACAGAAAAAAAAGAAGAGTGAGAAAGTATGAAATTAAAATCTTACAGGGTAATAATAGAGAGAAAGAAAAAAAATGTGTACCTGATGGGTTACCATATTATATCCACAGGAACAAAACGTCACAGGGACAGATGATTAAGGGATAAGGGACAAGGGCCGATAATAATTCGACCGGTCAGTGGCTGAGTTGGCATCGCGTTGGGTCCCACCTAGGCGTCCCGAGTTCGATTCTTCGGCTGGCTAAGTTCTCCATCACATGATACGAGCAACATTTTCCAGATAATGTGGTGATAGCAGGAGACATTCACATATTTTCAGGTTATTCGTCACCAGGGAATGTTTGTCATTCTTTAAAATAAAAAAAGGGGTTTTAATGAGTGGGAAATATTCCTAATAGAGAGCTTGGGTTTTTGTTACAACGGTCTTCTCTATTTGGAATGTTTCCAAATTATTTAATCTGTTGCCATGAAAATTTATGTGTAGAATATAAGCACCGGTGCTTTGATTGATGGTATGATCTTTATCAATAAGATGATTGGCGAATTCTGAAAAGTCATTATCATTAAAACATCTAAAATGCTCTTTGATTGTAATGTTGACATTACGAGTTATTTTACCGAAACAAAATGCTGAACATTCATTACAATCTAATTTATAAATATCCGAGTGCCCAAGTTGGTCTGCTTTAACTTATGAAGTGATTAAAAATTTGCCTAAATTAATGTTTATATAGAATGCCGGTCTTAACTCAAAGAAAGATAACACTGCAGGGAGAGAAATGATTAATGAATAAAATACGAAGCCATTGGTAACCAAAATTATTATGATGATGCTAGCATTAAGGCTGCGCTATCCCGCTCAAAAGAAAAAGATGGAGAGATATGTAATTACGAATGTCGGAGAGAGCGCGCTAATATTTCAAACGATAAAATTGAAGCGAAAATTACGAAAAAGCTTAATAAAACATGACTCGTTTAAAGAACAAAAATCTCGTGGAACGTATCTTAAGTATCATTTAAAGAAACATTGTGAATTTTTTCACAAATGTAACTTGTAAAATAATAGAAATAAACTTGTTTTAAATAATTTTCGGAGCATACTTTGCGATTTTTTTCTATCGAGGGAATTTCATATAATTTGCGTTTCAGCGTGGAACGTATCTAGATATTATCTTCAAAAATAACATATATTTTTTTGAGAGCTTAAAAACTTCAAATGTTTAAGGGAGAAATGTAAGAAATCGGTCGAAATTCGAATAGTGGACCTTTAAGGCGGCGCTTTACCGCTCAAAAGAAGAAGATGGAGAGATATGTAATTACGAATGTTGGAGAGAGCGCGCTAATATTTCAAACGATAAAATTAAAGCGAAAATTGTGAAAATGTTTAATAAAACACGAAGCGTTTAGAATAGAGCAACAATCTCGTGGGGGTTGTCTAAAACAACGTTCAAAGAAACACTGATTTTTTCCATACATATAACTTGTTAAATAATAGAGACAGGCTTGAAAATAAAAATTTTCGGAGCATATCTTGCGATTTTTTTCTATCGAGGGAATTACATATAATTTGCGTTTCAGCGTGGGGATTGTATAGATATTATCTTTAAAAATAACATATATTATTTTAAGAGCTTAAAAACTTCAAACGTTTGAAGGATATATGCAAGAAATCGGTAGAAATTCGGATAGCGGGGCTTAAGCGAAACCGATCGTTATTAAAAAAATTAAATAAATAAATCGTGGTTGTATACAAAGTAATTGAAGTCAAAACTTTGTACCCCTTTTTACAAAAATAGCGCGGACGGAGGATTATGAAATGTTGCACACTTATAGTTTATATAGAGGAGTGCAGAACGCTAATATCTTTTACAATTATGCATAAAAAATACATTAAATCAATAAAAAAAGATTACAATTATGGTCGAATTTCGACCGTTGGGCGACCACTAGTTTTATTAAATATGTCAAACAAATTTTGGTTTTCGAATGTTCAAAACAAAGTGTGAATGTGTTTTCATATGTAAGCTTTTTTTACGTTACGGATGTAACTTAAAAAAAGTTTAAAAGTTTTTTTTACGTTACGGATGACATGCCCTGGAGAAAATAATTCCCCTCAGGGCCTTTATCATCCGTTGGGATGCTGTGTGGAGGGTATTTTTAGGAAAGGAAGGAGAGGAAGTTCTGGGAAGAAAAAGGTATGTAGGGGATAAATACATACGTCAGTCACTCCTGTCGAGGATTCATTTATCCCTCCCATTGCGGTGCAAGGCGATGTTCCGAGACAGTCCTGCTGAAAGGTCAAAAGGTCTCCCTCAACCAGTCTCTCCGTATCTCGAAATCTTACCCCCATGAACCACACCCCTGCTAAGTCATCAGGCGTAGCAAACCACTTGGGGTGACAATGGCAGAGGTGTTCGTTCTCCAATAAGTGGTACCTATACATCTACCTCCCAAATTGAAATCATGTATAGAATGCATGAAAATATTTTTAAAAAAATCTAGTTGTCTGTAAAGTCGGTTTACAGACGATAATTTTACGTAATAAAAATTGCATTGATGCGTCATAAGCCAAACGCTTTCCTCTCTATCGCTTTGTCCGCCCTCTCGCTTGCACGCTCAGCTCAGGCGTCGGATTTAAAAGACGTTATCACAAAATCGTCAAAATGTATGATCTAAAGTGCTGAAATTCTCCTGTAGGCACTGTTTAGGTTTCTACGGAGCATAAGTAATTTAGTCAGGTTGGATGAGTTATATTGCCAAAAGTTAGATCTATACTATATTGAAGCGTTTCCGTTTGCATTAAGTTGTAATGATGTTGAAGTTGGTGTCCGAAATTGATTAGTTCAAAACAAATTAATGGGTGCGGTTTTGCAACGGTCGATCTCTACCATTTCAGTTTTGTGTAACATCTAAAGAACAATATATCTATACGAGTATATACATAAATATATAAATTTTGAAACAATACGTATTTTTATTTGCTTTTGCGTATTTAGCAAAAATTTTTGTTACTATTTTTGTTAAGATGAAGCCATGCAAAATAATGCAAAATCATATTTTTTTTTACATTGGCTCCGCACGGAAGGCCCTTAGGAAAATAATTTCCCTCAGATCCTATGTCTTCTTTGGAGATGCTGCGCGAAGGGTCTTTTTTAGGAAAGGAAGGAGAGGAAGTTCTGGGAAGGAAAAGAGTATAGGGTTGGGTTGGAAATTGGGGGTCAGAGTGTTCACGAGTGATGGACGTATGAATCCATCCCTCCCACTGTGGTGCAAGGCTGTTCCGAAAGGGTACGGCAAGGGAGTCAAAGAGACTCCCTTAACCATTCTCTCCCGATCCAGCCTGTTATGCAGTTGGTGGGCAGACGCATCTGCTGCCAAGACCCAAACAAACCTCACCCCATGAACTCGGATACCCCTGCTAATTCACCAAACACAGCAAACCACTCGGGGTGACCTATGGCAGAGGTGTTGGTTGTCCAATAAATGGTGCCCGGGGCGGCGGTACTCATACCCACCTCCCAAATATGTTTTGGTTTGAAAATTTAATCGCTTAGAAATATTAAAGATGCTTTAATTAAATACTTCAATTAGAACACATCTTACTTGGCCTTGGAAATAATCTAGTAGTTTTTTTAATAAGTACTTTGGTAAGACTGGAAAAAATAAAGTATCAGGCCTATAAAAAATATTTCAAGTGCCAAAATCTCCTACTAATGAATTCATTTTCGGATAAAGTGTCATTATTTAATGTGGCAAATTAAGTTCTTTACAAAATAATCGGAAAATATTTTAATATTAGTGGCTGAATTTCACAAAATAAAACAAAACAAAGCAATTTTGCGCTATTGTTTTCTTCACGAATCAAAATAGGCAGCGTTCAACGAATTTGAATTTGAGAATTAAACCTTACGCCGTCCGCATAAGGACTACATGCACATTTTTTATTTAGTTGCCGCCCCGCCACGGTAGCGTGTGAACGCCGACATCGCTTGGTTCCGTTTGACCGATTTTAAATTTCTTTGTTTTTAAAATAAACAATGCGTATAAAAGGAGTTAATGTTTTTTACAGGCCTTTACGAAATCAACCGATGAAAAAGAACTCTCATTTGAGACTTCTCCAACTTTTCTTGGAAAAAATGGATTTAAAAACACTTTTTTTTAAAAAAGTGTTTTTAAATCCATCCCAAAAAGAGGCGTGGATTCCGATGTCGAATTTCTCCAGGACTAGGGGATCACCTTAATATTTTTGTTTATGTTTTCAATCATCCATATATGTAAATTTTTGAGAATCATGCTTGTTTTGTGCTCTGAAGTAAAATAAAATATTTACTTCTTGATGAAATTTTACAAACCTGACCTTCAAAGCAAATGGAAGGTCATTGTTTAGATGCGATTTCGAAAAATTACCTCCATTGCCTTTTACCACCCCTTAATGTAGAATTCAGATACTTCTTAATGAAATTTTCCACACTTCACGTTCAAATTTAGAGGAAAGTTACTATCTAGATCTGATTTCGAAAATACTCGGTACGTAATAAATAAAAGTTATAGGGAGATTTGTTCGGAAGTTGAACAACATTAAGTTTAGGCGTGTTTGGATATCAGCCTGAGTCAATCTCAATGCACGAACTAACGATGCCTAGCACGATTTATATACATACATTTTGTTATAATTACTTCAGAAATGTAAATATTTTTGAGAATCAATCAAAAAATGTAATCCCGAAACATTTGTCGTTGAGTTTACATAGTGTACACGTGCACAAGCTATACCATGTACAGTGTGGGCACATGGGCTCATCGAGCAATTCGGTCAGAAAGAGAGAGGGAAATAAAAAAATAGCAATAATTTCTCAAAATAATTATTGTTTAAACACTGGAGAAATTTTTTTATTCTCCTATCCTAAATAAAAAAAAAAGTATTGCAGTAATCTCTCATAATAAATATTGTATAAACACTGCGGATATCTTTTTGTCCTCCTATCTCTGGAACATGTTTTATTCCCGCGGGGCCCATACGATGAAATTGTTATCCAGCATACTACGGATAAGTGCTATGTACATAATGGCAGTCACAGAGCCGTATTTAGGCTGTAGACCCCAACGTTAAATCTATGATGCGGGCCCTACCGAGGGCCTTGGGGGCCAACCCCGCAGTAAAACAGTAAATCTATGCGGTCCGCTCCCGGAAAATTTACAAAAATCCCATTTTAGACCAATATACTTGTAACAGTTTAACTTGTTACCCCGTTTATTTGTATGTTGACTACACAAAACACCTTACTCTATGAGAGTGTTGGTTGCTAACTTCGGACGGGACAGTGGCGACATCAGGTAGAAGACGGAAGAGCGGTCACTCTACGGATTTACTGGTGAAGGAAGAGGTGTCTGGTCTCCGGCTGGCATGCTGACTTGGCTGGATTGGCGTTAGTTTCTTTTACACTGGTTTAAATAGGAGTTTATGTTTTTTAATGGTCATGTCTTTCAGACTGACCTAGGCGCCCAACATACTGTTTGAAAGGTTAGTTTTGTTCAGATTATAATGTTAAACATAACGCTGGTTCCTAGTACTTTTAAAAGTGACTTGCATATTTCATAATCCCAGGAGCTTCCTCTTCAAGGAACCCTGGACCATGTCCTGAGTTTCGTTAAAACTTTAATCCTTAAATAGACAATTGTCTCATGCTCTACAAACTGTTTGATTTCAATAAATGTTAAAAGTTAAAACTAATGTTTTCATTCACATGTCCCTTATATTTTCACTGCGCACATGGATGTCGCTGGGAAGTAGATTGACTATTAATTTGCTAAAAGATTTAGAAAAATAGTTACATACTTTCTAAAAACCTGAACAGAAATATTTAAAATTTTTTATTAAATTAAAGAAAATTTCTCTAAACCGTATTTAGAATCCATCCCAACCAAAAAAAACTGACATTTTGGATTCATTGTTGCGCAATACAAACGTTGACTTCTCTCATTTGTGTTTTCCTACATATGCATAAGGCTATTTTATTAAAAAAAACATCACTTTCATGGAAGTGTTTTTAAATTCACCCGAATAAATTTGATTATAACACTACAGAATGGACGGTAGTTGCAGGCAATTCAAAACACTGCATTGTTTTGGTAGCAGATCGCATTGATTATTCTACTGAAAATTAAAAAAAGAAAACATATGGTTCTTAAACCTAATTAAAATAAATTAATTTGTTGTTAACGAAACTACCCAACACAATAAAGAAAACATTTCTCGTGTTTGAATTTGGGAGAAGTGCCATGATAAAATAGACACAGAATTTTTTTAAAGTCAGAAATAAATAAACCTAATAGCATGATAACAAGTCTACATAATGAAACTTGAATAACATAAGAGTTACTAAATTTAGATATACAATATACATAAATCAATTAAGAAATAGATTTTTTTTAAAGTTTCTTTATTCTTTGAATTGTTTGTTACATGAATCGGAGATTTTTCGACCACCGTGCTAGGCACATGCCCGTGTTGTAGAAGTAGATTTAGTAGAAGTAAGCAGAATGTTATTATATTTACTTAACAGGTAGGTAGTAGGTGGTTATAGGTAATAGGTAGGTACAGTATGGTTCAAACATTGATATTTGGAATGAGAAATAAATTAAATTAAAAATTACTATTTCATTTTTATATTATTTTACTATTTGCTTGACGTTATTAAATTTACTTTGAAACAATATGGAAAATAGTCGATTTAGTTTGAGATGCTTGTTTTATTTAGTATGCACAAATATTGGGTGGTAAAAACACCTAAACGAAATTTAATTTAAAACGAAGACATCTATTCAAAATTAAATTTTTTATACAATTTGTGTTATGGGCCCCTTTGCGGCATGAACCCACAGACAACAGCCTCGGTGGCGTGTTCTTCCATGCAGCCCTGGATAGTCATTCAGACGTAACCTTCCAGAATATTTTATTATCTCTTAAATCCCGGAGGGTTGTATCACAAAACCTCCCGAATCAGTGGATGAGGTTTGACCAAGGACGTATTTTTGGCAATAAGGTGAGATTACAGAGATGTTGTTTATTAGTTATTAATTTGAGACCTGTTAAATAAAAAAACGCGCGTTCTTTATAGCATGCGTATTGCGTGTATCCCTTACATTAATTAAATCAAATAATATTCGGGTCCTAGAAAGTTTTTAAATAAATTATGAAAAATATCGCTGAAGCGTCGACAATTTAAATTTTACTGTCAATATGTACCTAAATGGATTCATTTCAACTTACATATTTTAAGTACTGAAGACTTATTTGAATTCTTTGAGTTTTCAATAAATTATTTTGTTTTAGTTACGTAGTTAATTCAAATTTCGTCTACAATTTTTATTCGCCAAATTATCTATTTCATGAACTAATTTTTAAAATCTTATAATTTCATTTTCAGGAAGTGTCTGCTTTTCAACGACAATAATTTTGTCGCAAAATACAAATCGATTCTAACATTAATCACGCAATTAAAAAGTGAAACAGGCTTACAGCATTAAGATTGATTTAGAATTTCAACTCATGAAGAGCTCGTTCACACACAGCTATAAAATATAAAAGATCATCGCACGCCAAATAACGCTCTCAATACAATCCCTTCAGACCGTTCACACTTAAGCAGTTTAAGCGCAGATCAACCATAGACAATACACATCTTACGACGGAACCGCTCCAGAGGCGAACCTCCGGGTTCATGGAATGAGGTTTGTCTAGGTCTTGGAGGCGGGTGACCAGGACACACTGAACCCCAGATTCCTACCCGCCCCTTAAACCATTTTCCTTCCCAGAACACTCCTTCCCTTCCTCTCCTTAAAAAAAACCCCACACAGCACCCCCAACGATGACATAGGCCCTGAGGGCTTCCTGTGTGGAGCTCATGTAAAAAAAGAGACGATATGCCAAAAGTTAAGTGCCCCCTCTCCGACGAAAACAGGAGAAGGGGTTATTATAATTACGGAGCTGCCTAGACCGGTGGATGAGAGATGACAAGTTGACAGATTTCAGTACAAAAAATCTGCGTTCCGTTGCCGCTCCCAAATTCATCTGACCTCCTCTCCTACCACAGGAAGAAATATTTGATAGCGTCGTGTGAAAGTACAAAAGATAAGCGCTCGCGGTTCTACAGATATCTGCTCGCAGTTTTATAGCTGTGTGTGAACGAGGGCTGTAGGCTTAGATAGGTATACCAACATTTAAAAGTAGATAAAATTTTCTGGAGAGCAAAGTAAAGATTTGTTTGTTTGGTTTATTAAAAATATGTTTATTAGCTTTTGGGGGACAGGTTCTATAATAGCGATTTAAGATAATGAGTTTTATTTAGAATCTGTTTCTGCTGGAAAATTTTTCTTGATTTTTTCTTACATCTTGAACTTGATCTTGGAAACAATTTGGGATAAAAATAAAAAAAAGCTTTATTATCTGTACTCGTATTCATCACCCTAATTCCATGTTTGTGTTTATTATTTTTCAGTTTCTTTTTCATATTTTTTACGCTTATTCGCTTTTATATGTAGGTATTGTTATTATTTCTATATTACTATTATTAATTTGTACTTACAAAAATTTTGATTCTCCACCTAAGGGTCCTAGCACGGTCGATCCATGAGGATTGACAGGAAAACTTTTGGTAACTCTCATCGTTTTCTACGACAGTGCTCCGCAACCTTTTCTCACTTACGATACACATAATTTCTTCTTAGAATTCCGCGGCACATTAAAAGCTAAAATTATTGCTGGCCACCTAGAAAATTTCTTCACAAATTTTCGTATCCATATATATATAAGCTATTTTTGCCTTTAAAATTATATAATTTGCTATTTAATTCGATTCCACCGGGAAATCTGTTAACCTATAAAATCATAAATTATGTTTAATGATGCATGAGCCCTCGGCGGTGCGCCGAAAGGTCATTATTCTCTGTTCTATGGCTCATTCGGTCTGAAGATGGGCATGCAAAAAGCATAGGTACTACGCAGTTGTTACCAGTTGGCACCATATACAATATTATGACTAAGTAATTTTTCATTATGTATTTGACCGCGTCACACATGAACATCAGTGTGCCACGGCACACCGGTTGCGGAGCACTGCTCTAGGACAACTGCAGATCGCTAACGTACAAACAACAGTTGACATCGATTATATTAAGAACACTCAGTCATTGTTAACTGTTACTTGTATGTAAGCGATCTGCAATTTTGCTAGGGAACGATGAGAAGTTTCCGAAAATTATCCTATCAATCTTTATCGATCGACTGTGCTAGGGAGCCAGATCGACGTAGTGAAGGCACACAAATCGAAGAGAATCCTCCTAATCTGTTAGGGTAAATTAGCAAAGTTTAGTGGCAAGCTAGTAATCAATTCGTAATTATCTAATGGGGGTACTGATAGAGTTCCAGACTCTATTAGCAGACTCACCATCTGCTCCATCCATAACCTTCCTTGCTGTCTAACAATACTTTCATGGTATTATTCTATTATTATGTTATTAGTTGTTAAAACTTATAAATTAATACAGTGAGTGACATCTGTAGGTTCTATAACTAAGTTAATTACCCAAATTATAAGTCGGTACAGCCCAGGCAGATTACGCTAGACGTCGTGTATACTTTTTTGAATGTCAAGTCAGTTTAGCCGATGGGGGATTTGTTTTGTGGGATATAAATAGACGGTTTTTGCTTTCCTCCTCTTTTTTCGATAAAGATTGTACGATTTACACCGGGGCCTTCCTGGTTTTTGTTAAGCGAGGATCTGGGAATCGGGCCGGGATATATTGCTACATGTTTCAAGTGTTTTTTTGATCATGTTTTTAATCATTAAAAGAAGTTTGTGAATAAATAACTCAGTAAAACTCGCAGAGTGATTAAATTAAGAATTTAGAATGGCCTCATATAAAACCCAATAGTAAAACAGAATAACAAATTATTTTTGGATTAAATTATTAAATCTGAAAATTGTTATGAAAAATCTATTAAAAAGGTAGGTAATTTGAAAATCAGGAGGGATAGGTACCATTTAATTTCTTTGCAATCGCAAATATGAAGTGCTTCCGCGAAGTTCTTGTAAGAAAAAGTGTGACTATGACAAACGCATTGAAAAAATCAATGATATGCTAAATGATGAAATATTGTCTTCTAAAACTTACCTTTTCAGATCATTTTGTGAATTTGGCATCATCGTATTACAAACTTCTAGTAGCTTAAATAATTCTCCAATCCCGAAGAAATGCATTCGATGATCAACAGCATTGTACGGTTTAAATTTGAATACGATCTGCTGCATTTTTTTTTTACAGTTAATTCCACACAAGAGTCCCAACTGCTCGCGTCTGGAGCCAGTGAGACTATGGCATCCCCGATCGGGGTATGTTGTGAGGCTGAAAGTAGTGGGGAGGGGAAGGAGATAGGGAAGGGGAAGGTGAGGAAGTACCTGACTATTCAGATCTGGTCACTAAACACGGCTAAAGCCATTTCAAGCAACGTTTAAATTCTGAATGGTGGTCTTACACCAGGGCGATACTGATAGTATCTTCCACTCGGAACGTGCCGCAAATATACTATTTATTATTTTAAATGAATAAATTGTGAAATAACACAAATTAATCAAATAAAATTTATTTGTGCACGCCGGGTTCGAACCCGCGACCTTCGAATTGTGAGTCGAGAGTCTTACCTTGGGACCACGGAGGCCGTCAGAAGCCTGCATGGGCCCGATAGAAGCAAAAATTCGAAGAATTACTGTGAAAATTCAAAAAAGATAAAAAGCTTAATATGAGAATGCACGGTGAATACCCGTAATTTATCACGTGGATTTGCTCTCTAAAACGTGCTACGAAAGTCTCCAACCTAGGAGGAACGGGGCCCTTTTTAGGGCTTCAAGCGGCTTGACGGCAAACATGTAAATTTGCGGTCTATTATGGTCTATTGTTGTCTAGCCGCTGGAGGCGCGCATCAAGCCGCTTGGGCAAGCCTTTGCCTATGCCTTCGTGTGATTTAGGTGCAGATGGCCGAAAATTAATTTTGGGCTAAATGGAATCTAACAAAGACAAAGCATTCTTTGTTATTTAGGAAAATTATTTATTTTCCATTTTCAGATGCTTATAAGACCTGAACAATATGACACATTTAAATAAGTCAATAGCAGTTACAATTAAATAAAATTAAGAAAACATTACTTTATCATTACCATTACCAGTGATAAATCAATTTAGGCTTCATAGACTTTGAAATTGGGAGGGGTAAATACAATCATAATTAAGTGATCCAAACGTGGCCTAACTGTATTTTGAAAATGGCATTGAATTCTAAAACAGCTGTCATAATGTTTTAATATAACTAAAATACTTGCAGAACTTAATAATAACAATATAAAATTTAATTTACATTATTTTTTTAATATCTGATGGATTTCTACAAATAAAACACAAAAACAATCAACACCTAATTTATAATAATTTTATCTCATTTATATAATTGTTTTACATGATATGTCATAATTTAATGTCAACTGGGAATAAAGTCAACTCAACACCTCCTTGAAAAGTCATTAAAAGCTATGAAAAAAAGTATTTTAAAGTAGCCGATAACCCTAACCTAACGTAACCTATTTAATCATTTTTTTATCACTCTAAATGACTTATCTGAGATGGTTCTGAGTTGGTTTCATTCCGAGTGGTCCGGTCACCGATATATCATATCTAAAATTGCCACTCAGTGTAATGTTTTTTTGTCTATAATTCGTCTAATCTTGTTTGTCTTTTCTCAAAAAATATTAATTCGCATCAAGCCTGTTGTCAGCACGTAGATTATTGCGCAATGCATGTGACAAGCCACGAGCAAGCTCATAAACCAAAAACTACGTGCTTGTGACAAGCTGCCTGATAGTGTCTGAACCTCTTTCATTATCAGCGTTAAAATAGTATACTTTTTTATTGACAGCCATCTCCTGGAATGCTGTAAATTCACTTGGCAGAATGGACGTTCAGGCCCAGCAATAAGGTGTGAAAATTCTGACAGTCACAGACATATATATAATGGAGTTGTGCATGTTAGTGCGATCATCTCCGGTCAAGTTCCCACAAAAAATTCAACACATAATTTTGCTACAAGGTTCACAGAAAACTTATTAATACCAAAAGCAAACAAAACAATGTTCCAAAAAAGACCACATTACATGGCCATTAAAGTGTTTAACAACCTTCCACAAAACATTAAACAAATACAAGATACACTCAAATTCAAATCATCACTAAAAACATTTCTTCTAAACAAATGTCATTATACTTTTAATGAATACCTTATGTAAAATAACTATGTTTAATTTTTATCTTTAGTTTTTATTTTCTCATATATGTAATTGTAAACATGTAATTGTTTTGTTTATAATGTTTGTATTTTTGTTGGTTAGCTGTAGGAAATAGAATTCGTCTATAAGCTACACCTTTTGTACTTGTGTTTTTTTTGTGCAATAAATGTTTGAATTTTTGAATTTATGGTGCTGCTTAATAATATCTCTAGGTCTCTTGACATTTTCAACATTGGCTTTGAAGGTTTCTAGTCATTTTAGGCAAGAACTCTTAAATGTGTTATTGTTAAACTTTTCATGTATTTTACTTTTAAGTTATGCAAATTGTAATTTTATTATCATGTATATTGTAGTAGGATTCCATAAATCTGTATTACTTACCTACCTACAATTTGGGAGGCGGGTATGGGTACCGCCGCCCCAGAAACCATGTTTTGGATAACGAACACCTCTGCCGTAGGTCACCCCAAGTGGTTCGCTACATTTGGTGACTTAGCAGGGGTGCCCGGGTTCACGGGGTCAAGTTTATCCGGATCTTGGCGGCGGATGTGTCTGCTACCAACAGCGTGGCAGGCCGGGTCGGGAGAGACTGGCTGCGGGAGATCTTCGACCTCTCCTGGAAAGGATGGATTCATTCGTCCGTCACTCCTGGACACACTGACCCCCAAATTCCTACCCACCCCTCATACTTTGTCCTTCCTAGAATTTCATCCCCTTCTTTCCACTAAAAAGACCCTCCACAGAGCATCCCCAAAGATAAAATAGGCCTCGAGACTAATTATTTTTTTTAGACCATCCTGGATAAAAAACACACACTATAAAAAAATTGTATGCAGTTCACACGGAGTAGAAGAGAAACCTTCAGAAAACTAAAGTAGACAAGAGTGGGGAGGCTACAAAGCATCGCACAGAAAGGTGACCAATTATTCTCTAAGCAGACTAAATCCTATAGATATATTTATTCTCTGTTATATTTATTCTCTTTATAATTATTCTCTGGCAGACTAAATCCTATAGATATATGTGTTTGTCTCTTTTTAGTCGCTTTTTCGTTTCAAATCACGGTGCCAAAAAGTTTTCTCTTCGATATATCAATGCGTAATTATTTTTTTACAAAAGTACCTACCCAACAAAAGTAGCCTGGAGCGACACTAAATATGAGGGGGGGGGGGGGGTGGGGTTACTAATCCAGTTACCGAATGCAATCCATGACTACTTACATTTGATGCTATTAATTTTGACAAATTTTATTACTTTGAAATGAAACATAATTTGTAATATTTTTTAAATATATATATTATGATATTATCACAATATTTGGACGCTGAAAGTTAAATTGATTTATACTCGCACACCTTAAACGGAATATCACTAACGCATTATTTAGCTTTCAGAGTAACTTAAAATCATGGGCGCGTTGTAAAAGCAGGATCAAGTTTCAGTTTGTACCAGGTACATTGTACCAACAGTGTTTACAAAACAATACATTCTTTAAAACTGGAAATTTAACATTGGCTAACAGAGGCCGGCAAATCATTAAGAGAAATATAAACGCTAGAAATATTTCTTAAGCCTTCAAAATTTAAAATCGAGCGTCGTATTTGCAGGAGTCAAGTAAGCGAAAAAGTGGTTTTTATTTATTTTGTGCATAGTTTTATAAGAATGAAAAAAGTTAGAAATACAAAACCTTAAAAATGGTCTTAAGCCATAAAGGGGTACTTTTTAAAAATTGTTTATTTTATTACTTGTTAAGTCAGGCAAAAACATTTTTTAGTGGTTTACACTTATATTTTTTGTTATGTAATTAATAATTTTATTGCAATTCTAACACATAGAAAAGCTAGCAAAAGCTTCAATTTATCCGTAACATATTTTTTGATGTTCATAATGTAAACCGATTTGTGGTAAAGGTGAATCTAAATAGTATCTAAATAGGATTTCACGTGTAACTTAATCTTAATAGTCATACCTACCCGTTTTACCGTGCTTTTGAAAAACATCAAATGGACCCTTAAAACCCCACAAACCATAATATAAAAATAAAATTATTATTATTTATTATTTTAACTTTATGAGTAAAACCTCAAACTGTAATATTTAATTAAATGAAGATGGCAGCCAATAAAAATATGCGTTAAGCAAAATATGCGTCATAAAGATGGCAGCCAATAAAAATATGCGTTAAGAAAAATGAAGATAATATGGGTGGTTCTTAGTCGAAGTATGGTACAGTTAAAAGTGACCGAATTGGATATCGACACCTTAGCTCAGTGGATAAGAGCGCCCAACCCGGAAAGTAGGGAGGTCCTGGGTTCGAGTCCCAGAGGTGCCAATATCTTTTTCTGATTTTTCTGTTTCCAGATTTTCGATTGAGTTTCGCTCATAATGTCTTCATTTAATTAAATAAAAATAAAATATTTGGCTACCTCCATGATCAAGTAAGACCCATGTCTCTGGATTCACAGGCGTCGGCTTCGAAGCCCAATATGCGCAAAAACATTTCCCAACTGATATCGTTAGTTATTATGTGTCGTCGTCACTCCATAAAAAAGAGGGTGGGATAGACCCTGTTCGTCAATTGCAGGCGTACACACACCGGAGCGGTCTTCTCGCAATCCTCCCTAGCCTCCCCCAATGACATGCGTAGGCCTGAGGAATAGCCGCGCGGTCCCGACGTCCTTCCGCTCCCTCTCCGACAACCCGACGCTCATCTTTCTCCCAGAGTCTTCTAAATCTTCCGTTTCTTTCCCGTATACATTTCTTCGAGGCAAACTCGGGGAGCCGGCTAAAGGGCGCGGACTTCGGGCCTCGTCAGCGGTTGGGCCGATAGCCATGCACATTATCATTGGGACTGCCTGGTGGTTTGTTGAATACATACTCTGATTATTCTGGTTTTGCATTTTATTTTTTCTCTGTTATTATTGTAAATACCTGCATTATATTATCACTGTTTTTTCGCTATTTCTCTTATTCCAGAAGGCTTCTTCAACTGGGTGCAGCTCTTATTTTTTTTTTTAATCTTACTAATACTTTTAATTATTCCACGGGCTGATACTTCTACTTCTCTTTGGTATTATGTTAATGAAAGTACTTGCATACTGCTTACTAACCTCGTATGCATAGACATTCGAGGGTCCAGGGTCGTTCAAATAAATGTAGCTTCGTTCAATCAAAAATAGAGTCTTGACGTGTGCGGTGAAGGAGGAAACCATATGTTTCCTTATGAAGCCGTTGGGAAAGTGGTGGGGTCCCCTCCAATGATAGTGACGTGACCATGTCAGGACATTTTTAAAATGTAAAATCGCAAATGCAAAAACAACCATTAAAATCACATTGTATAAAACATTTTACAGTGTATAGAGAAAAGGTTTATCATGTAGAATGGTTTAATTTGTTTTTTATTTGTTCATTTCCGTTATTCGATAAACCGGCATTCTTTGTTGCAGAGTTGGTTTGAAGTATGCTTGTACCTATCTACTGGTTTTATATTGGAGGCTGTAGATACTGTAGAAGCTTCGGGCTAAACCAAATCCACACTTTTTGTATGAATACCGCACAAGCATCCCATCTGCTCCAAACCGTCTAATGCCGGTGAGACTAGAACGTTCCCAATGGGGTATTTTCACTTTTCTTTTTATTCTCGAAAAAATAAGATGTTGAAGGTATTTTTATTTTATTTTTATGTTGACGGATAAATAAACGATTTAAAATGAGCCGTTTTAGATTTGCCGCCAAAACAACATGTTTGTTTTTTTATTCATGAATTCGGCGGCGTCGACGTCAAGCCGGGCGACTTTGGTGACAGCTATCTTACAGGACATTGACATTTTCTACGTCATAACAATGTTGTAGCCAATTGGAACCGATACGAAATGTGCGATTTTTCAAATCAATTATTATAAATGAAATATTTAAAATTACTCATTTTTTTATTACCTAAAATGATAAGAATCAGAAAAAAACTTTAAACCTTCCATCCTTAAAATATTCTATTGGGGTACGTTGTTAGGCTGAATATTGTGGGGAGGGAATGGATATGAGGAGAGGAGGGTGAGACTGGCTATTCAGAACTGGACACCACACACAATTCCATCAAAATTTCAATTCTGAAAGGTAGTTTTACACCAGGGCGATACTGAGAGTATCTTACACTCTGGATCGTATCGAAAATATCCTATATATATTTTTAATGAATATATTGTGAAATAACATTAGTTTATAAGAATTAAATTTGTTTGCGCACGCCGTGATATGAAACCGCTACCTCCGGATTGACGGTCGAGAGACTAATCCATCAATCACGGGGGCCACCAAATTATACCGTTATACTTGTCAGAACAAAGAACCGTACTTTTCTTAATTTTCTCAGTTTTGATTAATATTATTGATGATTTGAAAGTTATTTTCTTTTTCTTGATATGTATTGCAAAGCCACAAAATACCTTGATGTCTAGATCATAAGGAAAAATAAAAATATAGTCTTTATGAATTATAATACATATTTTTGGATCTCCATTGTAAACATATTTTCAGCAGAAGTATATTAAATGTGTATTTTTAACATATACACGTATTCAAAACAATATATTTAACATAAATTTCACCTACACAATTTGGGTTCTCAGAGATATATTTCGATAATATTTGCACGTCAATGTAGGTACTTAGTATTATAAATATAAGTACAAATAAACAGAATTAAAAGCCTCCAATAGATTGAATCCCACTCTGATGATGGACACTGTAACGCTGTCCGAAACGTTGGCTAAAGAAAGAAGTAGCGCAACACGGCATAACACCTCAAAAATAAATTTAAAAAAATACTTTTGACCGTGAAAACCTAAAATCATACACTCCAATTAAAAGATATTTAAATTTCCTGAACTTTCGTTCTTTCAATCTCGTGTTAGCTTTAAAAACCTCAAAATTTTTCAATATACAGATATTAATTTGTCTACATAATTAACATTTAAGAAATGTTGCGTATTTGATGATGTTGTTTAAAATCGCATACAACTAAGTTGATAGTTCTGATCTCCTTCAACGCCTGTCATTCCATTTTCCAAATTGCAACATCAGAGTCACTTACTTTTGCAAGAATAACTCCTTTACTAGAATATACTCATTTACTTTTTCAAATCGAAGTTTTTAACCGACTTTACACAATCTACACACCTTTCCATTACTCTCGTCTTTACTTTATCATACTCCTATATTCCTCTCCACCCTCTCCATCTCCGACCTCAACATATTTTGTACCTAGAAAATTCACATATTTATTGTCACTCTTTATCTATATCATAGGTTTATCATTTACTGTCAGCAGTGGAAAATATATAATTTGGCGTAATTTACAATTTTTATTATTGCACTAGCACAGACCCGTGAAAAATCGCGTGATATTTGAATACTTCCAATATCGAAAAAGATAATTAAAAACTTTTAAATTTTTTAACCACTAAGTGACAGCGCATTTTAAAACTTTTTCTCCGTTTGCCCGAGACTCTCAGAAGATATATTTTTTTAATTTTCACAAACATTGAAAAAATCATACCTTCGAATTTTAACATGAAAACATAAAAACTTATTAGAGTGCTGTATAGCCCATGAATCAACAATCAACATGTATTAAAACGTTTATTTGATATTTGTAAAATTTATAAACTTAAAAAAAAATCGTAAAGTTTGTATCCACGCTAATCCTGCGGGTTTGTTATTTTGAAACTGCCGTGAGAGGTAGGTATTTTCGATTTCTGTATATTGTCTGTGGTATACTTGATAATGAAAGGTGCATATCTATGGAAAATGGACTTAATTTTAACCGTAAACAGCTGATCAGAAATTCTGAGTGAAAAAATGTTTAAAAATTTATTTTTAACATCTTTATAAAATATTCTATGAAGTTCGTATTTGCGACATTTACGGTCGTAATAGATATAGCATTTTAATAGCTTCGTTTTAAGTCCAAAATAACAAACGAGGGAGCTACAAAAATTTTTGAAAAAAATTTTGCCGAATCAAGGAGATAATTGCCTCTTTTTATCAGAAAAGCAATCGGAGACTTTTAAAATTTCGAAAATATATGGCAAAAATCGCTCCAGTGGTAAAACAATTCCCTTTTTATACTAACTTTTGAAGTTTATTCCGCTCAATGTTATATATCATTAAAGAAGGTGATAATACTAAAAATCTAAAAGAAAAAGTCGCAGAAAAATAAAAAAAGATATATATTGGAAAAAATTAGTTAAGGATAATTTTTTAAATTCTGAAATTTAAAATATGAGATTGACAAAAATGACTTAAAAATAAGAGATCTCAGTAGCCGGGAAGGCGTCCGACTCGGTAAGACGAGAGATCCTGGGTTCGAGTTCCAGTTGCGACCGTTATCTTTTTATTTTTCTTTGTCTTATTCTTTCTCATATATCGTTTTGATTTGTGGTATTATTTTCTACTGCAATAATAAAATTAATTTCTGTTTAAAAGATTATATTACAACACTTTATCGCTTGTCTGAATTTGAACAAATTCAGACAAGCGCAGTTCCAATTTTGAAAATGATTCAAAAATTTAAAGCCAATCCGAGTTCTTGAATTAACTGAACCAAAGTTACGAATACATAGCCACAATTAGTATTTTTAAAGTATACATTATTTGCTGTTTATTAAAAAAAATGTGAGTAGGTACCTGCATACCTACATACTAACATTTTTCAATGGCGGTTGCTAAATGCTCAGATTAATTTTGCAAGAATAATAATTCGCCTACACAGTGGGAGGGTTTTGTGTTCGTGGAAATGCTAAGTAAATTTGTACTACGTAATTAACAGGCCGCTCCGTCCTTTTATATAATTGTTTCTTAAAGCTTTCCAAGAAGAGAGGCTCTCGCGGTTGCAGAATGCTAAATACTCACAATATCCCTAAACCCTCGGCAAAGGCTGAGAGAACCAGAAAATTTCGAGCAGGTAGCTACTGAACAAATTAAATTGATGGAAACAGGTTAGGAAAATATGGAAAAGTGAGTGGTTTTAAGATCAGCAGGTTATCAGTGGTTCTAAGATCAGTGGTTTTAAGATCAGCAGGTTCAACCAAGTAGGTTAAAAGATTATTGATAAGTTAATGGTTTTCTGGGGGTGAGTAGGTCTCAGTGGTACTGAAAGCAAAAACAAATCATTTGAAGTCAGAGGACTACACATAAACCAATTCATCATCAGAAGATTCAAGATACCACACAACTGTCATTAGAAGGCGTGACGATCTCTGATCTGTGAAGTGGAAAGTTCTTTAGATCATGACTCGACAAATCTGCCAAACAAACTCGACAATCCAAACAAGTCTTCAAACAGAAAAATAACAGTTTTTCGTTTCATAACTACTGGCAAATTTCTAAATCTAGGATAATAAATTACCTTGGAATCATCAACTTTCAGGCTCATTTTAATATCGCAGTTTTGAAAACATCAATGAATACGATAAATACTGTTGCTAAGTGTGTCGGGTGTGCGCCGGCGCACATGCGAAAATTTTATTTTTTTTTGTTTTGGAATGCGATTTTAACCCTTATGTTTAAATAAAACATATAAAGAACAAGGTCAGAATCGCTTGAGCATTCTTGTTTATGACGTATGAGATACCGTAAACACACCTAGTCACTCGGAATAATTTGTTTTAAATTCTCTATGGCGTCCGAGTACCATTTTTCCCGGGATTAGTTAGCGTCGTTTTCGTGAAAAAGATCATGAAACCTTTAAATTCATCAAATAAACGCAAGTAATGCTGTTTTTATGCATAGTTTATTGTTCAAAGAATGTATTTCAGTAAATATAATATACGATAGCATAAAATAAACCCACAAAAAGTGACCGAATTGAATATCGACACCATAGCTCAGTGGACAGAGCACTCGCCCGGAAAGTAGAGAGTTCCTGGGTTCGAGTCCCAGTGCCAATATCTTTTTCTGATTTTTCTGTTTCCAGATTTTCGATTGAGTTTCGCTCATAGTGTCTTCATTTAATTAAATATGTATTACAATATGAGGTTTTACTCATAAAAGTTAAATAAAAAAAATAATTTTATTTTTTTATTAGCAGGTTATATATGTACTTTCTCACTTGAGTTTTTCGTATAATGTCATAATACCTTATTACAATGTTTTTCATCAAAAATAAAATACCATTTAATTAATTTTCATCGGAACACATTCCTCAAACTTTTCACAGTTTATCATGATTTTCAACATTCACAAAAACCGCTTATCCCAAACGAAATTTGAGAATCGCAAGGTCCCAATATCCCCACAAAAGTTTTGTAATTCTTAGGGATTGTTCTGTAGCAAGAAATAAATTAGTAAAAAAACACAAAAAAAAATTTCATTGAATTCATTCATGAACCTTTCGGCTTCAAGGTTGACGTCTATCTTTAGTTACATTTCTGCTTTTTGTACAAATTGTTCCGTAAATTTTCGTTTCTCCCGGCCTGAATGCCCTAAAGACCCTGCAAAAAGCCTGCGGGTGTCGTTTTACATGGATAAGTGTCAACAGTCATAAAAACCGTGGGATTTCCATCAAAAGCGTCGACCGTGGGTGGCGAGGCCTTAACCTTATAGCTCTGTAGACCCTACTTCCTCTAAGGCCAAACAAATTATTCATGGCACAATGTAAAAAAGCGACCTTCTCCGATTTAAGCGTTCCCAAATAAATATTCTGCTAGAAAGATATATTTTTTTTGCAAAAAATCACACAATTATTAAACTTTTTTCTAACTTTAGAAAAGAAGTTATTTTTTTCAATATTCCAAATTCACTTTGTGGTGTCATTTTAATTAAATGAAAACAGATTACTTTTTATTCACCACTTATTATTTAATCAAAATTATGAACGTTGTTTTTTACTTTTTTCATTTATTTAATATAGATTTATAAGTGTACAGTGATGTTATATAAATTACATATCGGAACAGAAATTATTTTAAATTGCAATCTCACCAAAGAAGAAGCTAGTTCTTGTGCTTGATGAGCGAGTTACACTAATTATAACAGAAATAGAATAACATTATGCAATAGGTAAGTATATAAAAGGAACAATTGAAACTTCTGGATCATCTATATGTGTAGGTGTACATACATAGGATACGGTTACATACTAAAATATTGTGCCCTTAAGAGAAATTCGAAAAATCTAAATAAAATAGAGATGAATATAGATTAATAATAAATAGAAAGAAAGAGAAACACAGGTAATTATTTAGTTAATTATTCCTGATGAAGTGTAGCTTCAGTTTGAGCTTCAGTTTATTGATGTCTTTGGTTTTTTTATTTCAATCGGAAGGTTGTTGAAATACTTTATTCCTAAATAGATATAATCATATTTCATATAACATTATTTCGAAAACAATTTTTCATTTTATCCTGACGACGAAACCACATTGGTTTCAAAGGATGTTGATAATTTTGGTTAAACAAGTGGTGTACAAAGTGATATGTTTTCAATTAAAAAAAGTTTTCAAAGTAAAAGTAAAAAGTTTCATTTAATAACTCTTTTGCGTATTAACAATAATAAAAATGTATTCATTCGGAATGTGGGGAGGTTAGTGCGAATCCACACATCCTGTACGACGGGTGTAAAGATAAAAGATCATTATTTGGCTTGGCGTATTTCAGCATATCGCTCGCCGTACATTCCCAATGGTAATAAATGGCGAGCGATATGTTGAAATAGGCGAAGCCAAATGATCTTTTATAGCTACGTGTAACACAAGTCTAAAGCACAAACTTAATATTAAAAATGAATGATTCTTTGTTTTTCCTTTATGCGTTCCTTAACCATATATCCGATTGCGATGAAGCTTTGCGAAATCAATTTGTGCATACCAGGAATGGTTTCTATATATAATAGTGAGCTATTGCGTTATGAATTATTTTTCTTTACTATTCGTCCGATAGAGATGAAATTTTGATGAGTGATTGTGCACACTATATTGTATTTTCTATATATATATATATATATGAGCCACGGCGTTATGAAATTTTTGTAAAAAAATTTAATAGTTGGCGCGCGACTTATTTTAAAAAATCGGTATATTTCATGTAGTTTAGCAGGGAGAGGAGAAGGGAGGGGAGGGGAAGGGAAAGCGGAAAGGGTACGGGAATGGGGACGAATGGGAAAGGATATCCATGAGGAAACCATTTTTTTATTTAACCCGTCGAGAGTGTGGTAAAAAAATGTAACAAGAAGTATATGGCAGGGTATGACATACCCGTTTACAAATTTGACTGTAGAACTTGATTCTTAAGAAAAAGCATTATAAACATTATTTTTTATTATAGCAAGACTATATTATAACGTATTGGAAATAAAACTAACTTAACTTAATTCTTTCTGGCTTTACTTAATTCTTTCTGGCTTAACTTAATTTAATTTTATATGTATGTATCTATATATAATGTAAAAGCTGTTTGTCTCTTACAAATAAATAAATAAATATGACGTTATCACGTAAAATTATCGTCCGTAAACCGACTTTACGGACAACCAATTTTTTTTTAAACTTTTTTTGTTACGATGAAGAATTTTAACCCGTGTCCCTATTAAAAGTGTTAATAAAATAAAAAATAAAAAAATAAAATAAAAAAACGTTTGCGCCATTTTAACAATTTTTATATTTTACTTAAATAGAAACAAGTCACTATGAATTTTCTACAAAAATTTTCCCTCCCAAAAAAAACCTAAAAGGAACTAAAGAAAACAATTTAAATGAAAAAAAAAACTTAGATATGATAGATCACGAAACAAGTAACTATATAAACTAAAAAAATAATAAAAAATATTAGGAACATCTTAGAAACTGGAGTTCATATCAGTGCAGTTTTTACTTAGAAAATACTTCTGATCAGCTCGCCTCGTCGGAAGTATTTTCTAATACTTCTTCCAGCATTCTCCGAAGTCGGACTTCTTCACTGTCAACGTCCATTTTCCATTAAAATCTACAATGCAACAAAGAAAGTAAGTTAAAATAGCTGAAAAGGTAATGATAGTTTTTGTCACAAAATATTTACACCAGCTATGTGGCAGGGCAATTTGGGAGGCGGGAATGGGTACCGCCGCCCTGGGAACCTTTATTGGATAACCAACACCTCTGCCATAGGTCACCCTAAGTGATTCGCTACGTTTGTTGATTTAGCAGGGGTGCCCGAGTTCGTGGGGGAGGTTTGTCTAGGCGGATGACCAAGACCCACTGAACCCCAGATTCCTACCCACTCCTTAAACTCTTTTTCTTCTCAGAACTCTTCTCCCCTTCCTTTCCTCAAAAAACCCGCCACACAGTATCCCCAAAGATGACATAGGCCTGAGGGAAATTATTTTTCTCAGGGCCTCCTGTGTGGAGCTCAAGTAAAAAAAATTAAAAAAAGGGTATCACATACCCGAATGCAGTTTTCAAGCGTATAACTCGAGCGCAGGCTGCCGCGACACTGCGATCACGTCACTCCATCGACCAAGATCTAAGCGTCACTCTTTCTTCCCGCACCCTTTAGCTCCAGCTACTCAAAGCAACAACAGCTTTGAAGGTCGCAAACAAAAAAAAATACACGAAAATAAGTAACATGGTGGGTATGACATACCTACCCTGCCACACTCTCGCCGGGGTAAGCGGTATTGCAACGCATGCCGGGAACTCGCTAGTACATTATACAAACACACTAAAGTAAGAATCTTTAAAAAAAAGAATTCAATGTAGCATTTGAGATTAACGTGGCCAATAAATTTCTCCACTGTGTTACGGTGCTGAAATCTGGGCTCTGGCAGAATGATAAGGACATTTGGCGTGATAAGGACATTTCCGGAGCTGTTTATCCTCTCCCTTAAACCTCCGTGAGTGCCTTGGAAGGGCTCCAGTATCCGGGAAGGCCGAAAATCATGCGCTAGATGTTGTTATACCTACTGTTCGTGTTGCCTTTCCGCACTGCCCATCTTTAATATAAATAATTATGTATGTTTGTAGCTATTTACATTTAAAGAAGTATTTATTTTATTTCATAAATCAACACACCACTACCAGCCGTAGATAGTTCTGTAAAATATCATTTCGCTAAAATTTATTTTTTTAGTTGGGCAGACAAAGAAATATACCTAGTAGCAGGTCCACAATCTGAAAAATAACCATTTTCTAAAATAGCTTTGTGAAATCGAAATTTTGCATGCTGCGAATAAAAAATGTCATAATGTGATGGTAAAATCCGCGTGAAAAGTTTAGTGTGAATCTCGGATACTTGGTATTCAAACCGCGCGCGCTCGGTAATCTCATTGTTTGAAATTAATCGATTCTCGATTTCGTCTTCCAATAAGGCCAGGTTTGGAATTTCGCGTGCTTTACACTTTTATATTTTTTGATGTAATAATCTCGCCATGATAGTTTCTTCTGGGTTGCAAAATGGTAATTCTATATTTCTTTGGAATGTTATTATTTTTTTTTTTTTTTACATTAACTCCGCACAGAAGGAACATAGGCCCTGAGGAAAATAATTTCCCTCAGGGCCTATGTTATCTTTGAAGATGCTGTATGGAGGGTGTTTTTGAGGAGATGAAGGAGTGAACATGGGTCTTGAAGAGACCCATGTTCCTCTATGTTGTCCATGCTGTGCTCTAAAGATTGCAATCCATTTGTTTAGTTAGGAGAATTTATCGAACGGACCGCCCGTTTCTGCAAGAGTTGAAGGTTTTTTTAGGTATTTTGGAGTTCCAGACCAGAGGTGGCTGCCTAATTCAACTATGAGGCGCACTTGCGATTTATACAGGGTTAGCAGTTATGTACTATTAAAGTATCTGACATTTTTTATTTCACTAAATTTAAAATAATATACAGCATATTTTCGGCACGTACCAGAGTGAAAGATACTCTTAGTACCGTTCTGGTGTAAAACCCCCATTCAGAATTGAAAAGTTGCTTGAAATGGATTTAGCCGTGTTTGGTGACCAGATCTTCCTCTTCCCCGTCTTCTTCTCCTCCCCACAATCGTCATTGTCACAGCATACGCCAATCGGGGATGCCATATACTCACTGGTTCCAGACGGGAGCAGCTGGGACTCTTGTGAGATATTCTCATAAAAATAATAAATGTATATCTTTTTCCTATACCGACTTCATACGACTTTTTTGCAGACAAAAATTCAAGTGTTCTGTGAAAATGTAAACATACTTTTTTGCGGAAGTATCATCCACCGGGGCGATTATGGTCGAAAAATGGACCACTTTTATTTGTCTGCGATTGATAGCGATCCGAAATTGGACCACATTTTCTTACCATTCGTAATAATTATTTTCGTTTTAATTATTTTAAACGTTTCCATGGCCAGCCATTTATTTTTAAATGAAGCTATTGAAATGCTCTATTATTATGATCAAGGATGTAGCAAATCCGAACTTCGTAGACTATTTAAGTACGATGTTAAAAATAAATTTTGAAAATATATTTTTCATGATGAATTTCTAATCTGCTGTTTACGCTTTAAAGTCCTTTTCCGATAGATATTCACCTTTCATTATCAAGTTTACGATATACTACATACATACAGAAAACGAAAACATTCTATGTTGACTCAAATAAGTACCTCTCACGGAATTTCAAAGTAATAAACACGCAGTATTCGCGCGGTTATAAACTTACCGGTTTTTAATTTTTTTTTTATAAATCTTGCAAATATGAGGTAAACGGCAAAATATAGGTTAATTAATTGGCTACATAGCACAACAATTAATTTTTATGTATCCATGTTAAAATTCGAAGGTGCGATTTTTTTAATGTTGACGAAAAATTAAAAAAAAATGATCGTTTGGAAATCTCGATCAATCGAGGCAAATTTGTTTATTTCTCGTGGTCGCTCCAGTAGATTATTTACAGATACATGATTTATGCAAAATATTTTTTAATATATTTTAACGTAAAAAATAGCTTTAATTAAAATGAATGCTGCTATTTTATATTAAAATTGACCAACCACTTTGTTTTATTCTTTTTTTTATTGAAATTTTTTGATACAATACGTATAACAGATACCTACATAAAATAATTAAAAGTATATAAAAAAGCTTACTACAATAAATGTATGAACAAAAAAATCCCACAAAGGCAATGCCTATGCGTGGGTATAATGTTGATTTTTTATTTTTATTTTTATTTATATGGTTAAAGTAAAGATTTTAAGTGTTTATAAATTAGGGATTTAAAAAGAGTAACTGAAAAAATGCAATTAAAAACTACAACATATTAACAGTATGCACTGTTATTATTTTGTTTGTGAAAGTTTTATAAAAAATAATGATACAAGTGTAATTAAAAGACAAAAAAGTTATAGCACACAACAATATATTTCTACTCTCAATACTAAGATATATTACCATACATTATCTTCTGTTGTACATACCATGATACGATTTAGGTACAAAAATATCTTGATGTCATTTGATTGTTTTAAATCATGGCTTCGTCGAGCATCCTCGACTTTTTGGCCATTTACTTTCGCTTCATATATTTTCCTTACACTCCTATCTTCATTCGTGTATACGCTTCACATCACAAAAAAGATTAAGCTTCCCTTTTTTTAATCTTATTAATTAACCTCACATTTAAAATTACAAGCCTTGTATTAAAATTATCTAGTTTTAATAGAACCCCGACGAGTTCTGCGAAAGAGAGTTTCGTTTCTTTTGTCTGGGTCCTCGCGTAAAAACTCGCCGAGGATAAATTATAAGACAAATTATTTGATGATTGAAGACCGACATCAAAGTCTACCGCGAAGAAAATTGGATAATCTGGTATTAATGAAATAATTTATTTCCTACATATAATACTGATAAGCGTCTTGTCATGGATCCTACGTTTGATATAAGGCAAAATTCACTGAAAACTCTTTTCTCATTTTAAATGAGGTTTGTGGTTACTTTGAAATTCAAATTGTAAGCCATTTTCTTCACAAAGAAGATAAGCACAAATCAGCCCCACTGAAGTTAGAAAATTTCTACCGAAATGCCAGTGGCATACCTTAATGTTTATTCAAGTTTTCGTGATTTCCTGTAAAAAAATATTACATTAAATTTTCTACAATTTTTAAAAGAAAAATTGATAAAAGGTGGCATTTTTTGTTTGCTTGGAATTTTTATTTTACTTTGTTTAGACTTGCGTTAAGATGGGTGTTTTTTTTTAAGCACAATAATATCGCTAAGCAAAACTTTTTCCGGTTGTACAGCAAGGTGGGTCATTTAACAAAAAATGTTATTTTTAAATTCTAAGAGCGATTAAAGGGCGTCAGATGGGTTCAAAACGACGTGTTTAAAATTTTTCAAATTTCTGATACGATCTTCTTCCTTCGGATTCACTTCAAAGTTTTGAAAATTTTAATATTTAATTTATTTTACAGATAAATTTTTTTTTAAATATAAAAAAAAAAAAATTAAAATTTTTTTTTACCAAACCATATATTTTGTAATTTTCCATAGCAAATGTAGTATATTTTGACGAAATCATTCACAAAAAGTCCCGAAATTGAGTCTCGCAAAATAATGGCGAAATTTGAGAGTAAGACGATTTTGCTGGTGTTTGAATACACTGCCTTAAGATAATTTGAATTATATTCAAATATATTTTTTTAATAAATAAATCAAAAAATTCCCTCTTCTTCGTGTTTTATTAAAAATAGTTCATTTTTAGTGGTTTATCTAACATTTTTTTAAGATTTACCAAGGGTGAGTTTTTCTCTATTATATGAAATTTCAAAGTCAATCCGGAGGAAGAAGATGATTTCCAAAAATTATTAAAAAAAAGTGTTTTTTTTATTTCCTTTTAACACCCTTTTATCACTATTAGACAAATCAAAACAAGATTTTTTCCCCATACAGTTGTGACCCACCCCATTGTAAAGTGTGCGTTTGAATATGACCGAAATGACCAAAATATGACCATGACCAAAATTTCTTAAGCCTCCGGCGGCCTTGGTCTGTGCAATTTTACTGGAGTCAAGAAGCTGCTTTTTTTACTTTGGCTCTACACAGGAGGCCTTAAGGAACATAATTTCCATCAGCGCATCTTTGGAAATGCTGTGTGGAGGGTCTTTGTAAGAAAAGAAGGAAAGGAAGTTCTGGGAAGGAAAATGGTGGTGATTAGGAATCTGGGGGAGAGTTTATCTATGTATGAATCCATCTATCCCACTGCGGTACAACGCGATAATCCGAGAAAGTACGGCTAGAGAAGTCAAAGCGGCTCCCTCAACCATTATCTCCCGATTCGGCCTGCCATGCAGCAGATTGGCAGAGGCATCCGCCGCCAAGACCTGGACAAGTCTCACCCCATTAACCCTTCACCTTTGCTAAGTCATCAAACGTAGCGAACCATTTGAGGTGACCTATTAGGTGTTAGTTATCCAATAAATGGTTCCCAGGGTGGCGGTACCATTATAAATTCTCGCTTTTTTAATTTGAATGCCTATTAATATTCTTCCAACCGTTTGGAGCCAGTGAGACTATGACATCCCCAATTGGGGTAGATTGTGAGGCTGATTGTGGTGAAGATAAGAAGGGGATTGGGAAAAGATAGGTGAGGGAGTACGTGGCTGTTAGATCTAGTTACTAAACACAGCTCAAGCTATATACTGCACATTTTTTTAAAGTCAATAGATTGTAAAAATCACACAACCGAATCAAATAAAATTTACCTGTGCACGCTGGGGTTTGAACCCCCTTTCATCCAGATTGCGAGTCGAAAGCCTTACCCCTGGACAACGGAGGCCTAATAGTTGATTCACATAGATTTTTCACAATGTTTGTTTATGGACGACCGGCTGACGGCCGGCGTGGTCTCTTGACTCGCAATCCGAAGGTCGCGGGATCAAATTTGTGTTATTCCACAATTAATTCATTTTAAATAATGTATAGTATATTTGCAGCACGTTCCAGAGTGGAATATACTCTCAGTATCGCCCTGGTGTAAGACCACCATTCAGAATTGAAAAGTTGCTTAAAATGGCTTTATCCGTGTTTGGTGACCAGATCTGAATAGCCAGGTACTTCTCCACCTTCACTTCCCATCTCCTTCCCCTCCCTACTAACTTCAGCCTCACAACATACCCAATCGGGGATGCCATAGTCTCACTGCTCCAAACGGGAGCAGTTGGGACTCTTGTGCCGTATTCATATAAAAATAAAAAAATAAATGGATTGGTGGTATATATAGGGTTATTGATTGTTTATTTGATTGACCTTGCATGACTGATACTAGGCTATAAATTAAATGTGCTTTGATTTGATAATTTGTTGAAATACTTTACCACTCGCATTTCCTAGAAGACCTAAAACTACATTTGAATACTTTTAGGGCTGATTGCATGAAGTATTTGTTAAGGAAATTAATCAATCGCTCTCGTCCACAGAAAATCTTCTATTTCTGTTAAGTAAAATCTTGGTTAAGATTAGAATGAAATGATTTAATAATATTCGGTGCAGATAATTTTATTTACCGTTGAATTTAAATTGGAAAGGTGCTGAAGCGTCATTAAAACGACATTCACGACGCTTTTAATTCACAAAGAAAACAGAAAAATATAAAAATAGATTATAATAATATGTGTAGTAGGTATATTTGCGACACGTTCAAGAATGGAAGATACTTTCAGTATCGCCCCGGTATAACCACAATTCAGAATTGAAACGTTACTTGAATTTTGGAAGGCGGGTATGGGTACCGCCGGCCCGGGAACCATTTATAGGATGACCTCTGCTGTAGGTTTGTTTAGGGACTTTGCAGAGGTATCTATGTTCATGAGGTGAGTCTTTGTCTGGGTCTTGGCGTCAGTTGCGCCTGCCTATATAATGCGTGGCGGGCCGGATCGCAGTGAGAGGGATAGATTCACCCGTCCGTCACTCCTGGACACACTGACCCTCAGATTCCTATTGAAACCTTTTTCTTTCCAGAACTTTCTCTAATTCCTTTTCTAAACAGCAATCACACAGATGACATAGGTCTTGAGGGTAATTATTGTCCTGCGCGAAGCTGATATAAAATAATTAAAAAAATTACTTTAACTGCCCAGATTTTTAGTGACCAGATCTGAAGAGCCAGGTACTTCCCCACCTTCCTCTTCCCCATTCAGCCTCACAATATACCCCGATTGGGGATGCTATAGTATCACTGCGAAATACACATAAACAAGGAAACTTCAACCTCATGAATATGTACAAAATCGAAGGATTGTGTGGATCTCAGTGAAATTAATTCGATTATTTTGATTTCGGCCTCCGCCTCTCCGGAATTTGTACAATAGTTGTTCTGAACTTCTAACTACTGGGTAAAGAATGCCCAGATGATAGCCAACTTCCTATAGAAGACGGATCCAGAAGTGGAAGAATTAGTTTTTCACAAAGCTACGACTGGCGCCATTAGGCACATCACTAATAATAACCCCTGTCGTGCCAAGACTCTGTAGAGGTCATTCTAAGATAGATTTTTTGAATTCGTGTAAAAAAAATATAACAGAACCTAGACACGAAGTAGTGATAAATCACAGCACGAAGAAAGCTGGCACGAAAACTACTAAGACCCAAGTTTTTTTCATTCTAACTTCATTGCATATTATATTTTCATCTTTAGGTATAGAACCACCAATTCCCGGGTCTAATTAAAGTGTCAAAGGAACAAGAAGTAGTTCCTAGAAGTGTGAAGGGAGGGAAAGGAGTGTGTAAGACAAGGATGGAGTACGTGACACCCCTGTTACCAGCTGATTGAGCAAATTGTCTAGTGGCCTTCTTGGTAAGTTCTTGATACCTTATTTGAATGGAATATGAAATGGAGCATTAACTATGTATCTGTGAAACCTATTTTCATAGATGACTATTGTTTTATGAAGCGAAGTGAGGCAATTTAAATTACAAGTGTGCAAGTCTGGGCCTTGAAATTTTTCCTAAATTAATGGCGTTGCTAAGATTATTTATTTATTATTTTATTTACGGACAATAAAACAATATAATAACATTAACAATTAAACAATATAATAAAAACATTTATATATTAAATAAAAATAATTTTTTATTCATTCCTACATAAAGTTATATCAATGTGTTTATTATAATTAGGTATTCCCACATAATTATACATACACAATTAATCCCACATAATTATGTATTGCTACATGTGAAAATCTTAATATATATATATATATATATATTTCTTCTGTCCGTGTGTATGTCACTGAACTCCTCCTAAACGGCTGGACCGATTTTGATGAAAATTTTTGTGAAGGTTCAAGGGGATTCGAGAATGGTTTAGATTCACAATTTGGTCCACTGGAAAATGTTCTTTTAATTAATTTTTTATTTCTAAGGAGTTGTTGATTTTGGAATGTTTTACATTGGATCCGGCAGACTGCGCTACCATCGCAGTATCGAATATTCAATATTATTCTATTTTTATTTTAGTTTATCCCGACAGTTGTGTACAGTCAAGGGCACCCACCACTTTCCCGAACCGTTTTAAGGACCAGATTGGACCCTCTATCGGTTCTCACATCAAGACTCTAGATTTATTTTTTAAACGAAGCTACTTTGAAATGATTCTAAAAGCCCCCGACTGTCCCTACACGGCACAACATACAATTATACATACCAAAAAAAATTTTAAGTGTTCTCATCCGAGGCAGTTTGTTCTCGTTCTTGAAGCTATCGGAGAGACAGCATTTAAAGAGGAATATAAATTAGAAAGAAAAAGCAATTGAAACATGTTCCCACGGCAGCCACAACACAAGACAAGAGTTGTATACACGAGCAAAGAAACAAAAATGACAGTGAAAAGGTAGTACATATAAATGAAGAGCATTGACAATATATAATATAAAAGTACATATAGAAGATACCTACAAGTCAAACTTGAAGATAGATTTACAGGGCTTTAACAATTACAAATTTAAAATTACAGCGGTTACAGGGGGCAATTAAAAATTACACATTGCGTATCACTGCCGAAAGTCATTTAGGCTTACACCAAAGAATTCAATGCTTTGACAAGCGTTGACAAGTCTCGACATTCTGGATAAAGGAGAATGATATCCATAATTAGTAGAAAGTTGATTGAGGAACAGCAACTCATTATATCGAAGTTGTAACAGAGTAGGTGTGTCAGAAATACTGTTGATAATTTTGAATAAATAACTAAATGTGTAGCTGTTATGAGAAGAAGAATATCTCTTCTTTGAGATCATCAAAATAAAATGATTTTATTAAGTTGTCATAATACCACTGTGCTTATTTTGCAGCCCATTTTAATACACTTCGGATTTGAAGCAATACAAAGACCGACGATATGACTTATAAAATGCTTAACTGTCGGAATACTACTCCTAAAAGCATTGTTAAACCGCTAGCTGCTTTTCAACGCTCGAGGTTTTCAACGCTCACAAATCTGGGTCGACTTATGTTTAATGTTTACGTTCTTGTGTTCAAATTTAATTTCACGTTGCGCGCCTTTTTATTACGTTCCTACACAGTGACGTAATTAGGACACTTTAGCATTTCATACAGGTATCTACGACGTGTTGGATTATATCGCCGTCATGAGACACGGTTTATGGCAAACCATAAAGACTAAATGATGAACCCGACACGTTCAACAAACGGCTAAAAAAACGTTAATCTCGTGTGGTGAAAATAAAACCCGGATGTTAGGACTCTTCTGGGAATGTAGAACATTCACTACATTCTTTTATTGGTAAGGATCGAAATATAAACATCGACACGCTTAAAAACCCGTAGATTTTTTTAGTGCAACAAACCATTTGGATTATTATTCAACTTCGTGCAAAAGCTAACAAATCTGAATGTTCCTCTTGCAGTAAATTGCAGTATCTCTTGGAGAACAACGCCGTATTGTTTGTATCTCTGATGTTAGCTCGATTAGAGAACAATATTTAGTAACCGAAAAGATCATGTCCACCGTTGCTGTTATTATGGTGCTCGTAGGACAAACCCAGCTAACTCGAACTAATGAATTAAACCAATCAAATATTTAGGGAACAGGGGTGTCAAATGAAACAAACTAAATATTGCCAGAAGCCAGGTATTCTCATGGTTTAAAATACTTATTTGTCTTTGCGGTTAAGAAGCTCCGCGTATCGGAGAGCTTTTTTTTACATTAGCTTCACACAGGAGGCCTTAAGGAAAATAGTTCCCCTCAGGATCTATGTCATCTTTGGAGATGCTGTGTTGATAGTATTTTTAGAAAAAGAAGGAGAGGAAGTTCTGGGAAGGAAAAGAGAATTAGTTGTGGGTAGGAATCTGGGGGTCAGTGTGTCCAAGAGTGTGTACAGACGTATAATCCATCCCTCCCACTGCGTGCAAGGCAACGTTCCGAGAGAGTACGCCTTGAGAAGTCAAAGAGACTCCCTCAACCATTCTCTCAAATCCGGTCTGCCATGGTGGGCAGACGCATCCGCCACCAAGACCGGGATAAGCCTCACCCCATAAACCCGGGCACCCCCGCTAAGTCACCAAACGTAACAAACCACTTGGGGCGACGTACGGCAGAGGTGTTGGTTATCCAATAAATGGGGTACCCTTATATATTTATTTTATTTATTCATACACGCCTTGAAGGCTTTTACAGAATCACATTATTCAAGTTACACATGTTATTCAGGAGTATAATTGTAAGATTGAAGTATATAACATTATAAACTGTACTTTAAGGATACAAACAGGTTTAATATGTACATAGGTATGTAGTTTCGTTATCATTAAAATTGTACAAAGGAGTTAAAAAGTTTACATATTGTAATAATGGTAAAACAGAAGAGTGCTTAAGATACTTTAAAAGTAGTTATTGAGGAACGTGTAGGTATTTACTATGTTGATTTTATTATTAACTCGATCATGAATAAATTGTTCGAAAGCAAGTTTTTCAAGAATTCAGCAAAATTAACGCAGCGATAAATAGTACCTACACATAGAAGAAAATAAATAAAAAATACATGAGTTGTAATATCTTGAAAAGTTATACAGATGAGTTCAACAAGTGTATAGTGTGATAGTAAAAAAGTAAAAAATAGTACAAATTATGGTACAAAAAGTACAAGATAATATTAATACAAAAGAGAGAGGATAAAAAGGTAAGTACTAAGGTAATCTTTGTATACATAAGTATTAAATTTTGTTTTTATTGTGAACATGAAGAGACCATCGATTTTAATTTAATCATTAATATATTATTATTGCTAGGGCACCAAGATTTAAATAGAAATATAAGTAAAATGTGAGTTAGTTATAATAAGTTAGTTAATACGAGAGGATTGTTGTTAAATGTGTTCTTATTTAGCTACCTTTATTATTCACATATTTCATGTTTTGCGATAATTAATAATTTGATAAAGGTGCAATTGATTGATATTTATGGCTTTATTTTAAATATTCTAATATACTGAGTTTGAATTTAGACACAGACTGGTGACGGTAAATGTCGATTGAGTTGTATTTATTTCCGAGTAAATGGAGTCTTTGGATGGGAGAGTTTATAAAATAATTATTAGCGGAATTGGTAACAGAATACAATGCATTCGACCGAGTTTCGCGAGTAGGTACTCGCAAATTAATAAAATTTGTCAAATCGAGGGCGTCCAGTCTGCCATTCGAAATTTTGAAAAGACAAACTAAATCACTTTTTATGCGCCTTGATGTCAAATCGGTTATATTAAGTAATTCCATTAGGTATATATAATTAAGTTCTTCAATCGGTATAACCCAGTGTGTAGTTAATAAATCTTAAAAACTTATGCTGAACTCTTTCAATTTTTTGTTGGTGGGTTTTATATAATGGAGCCCAGATAGTAGAATTATATTCTAAGTTGCTTCTCACCAACCCAATGTACAACAATTTAAAGGAATTAATTGATTGAAATTCTTTAACTGTTCTCAGAATAAACCCCAGACATTTCATGGCCTTATTGGTTATTTCATTTATATGAGGAACAAACGTTAATTTATTGTCAAAAATAATACCGAGGTCTTTAATTTGTTCTACTCTTTTAAGAAAAATGTTGTTGATGCTATACTTAAATTTAATGGGATTTTTTATTCGGGCAAAAGTAATTGTTTGACATTTTTCAATATTGAGAAACAGTTCATTTAGGGTGCACCACTCTTGTAGCCTCACAAGATTTGATTGTAATATACAACAGTCATTCGGATTAGTTATTGTTTTATAAATTTTAAGGTCATCTGCAAATAAAAGAATCATAACTCCATCGAATATGGTGGTTATGTCGTTGATAAATAATGAAAACAACACTGGACCCAGATGTGACCCCTGTGGAACACCGGTGTATACTTCAAACTGGTGTGAAAAGTGCGAATTGAGTTTAACTGATATTTTTCTTTTACGTAAATTACTTTCAAACCATCTCAAAATATGCCCCGTTATTCCAAATGATCTTAGTTTATGTATAAGGATTTTGTGTGAGACTTTGTCGAAAGCTTTACTAAAGTTTGTGTATACAGCATCCGTCTGAAGACGATTATGCATCGTACTAAATAAATTTTCCTGATAGATCATTAAATTTGTGAGAGTAGACCGTTTTGACATGAAACCGTGTTGTCGACATGAAATTACTTTATTGATCTCAGGCGAGAGTTTAGATAGCAGAGCAGATTCAAATACTTTTGGGATGGACGACTGTATACATATAGGTCTGTAATTGGAAATATCAGACTTATCTCCTTTCTTAAAAATTGGAGACAGAAAGCTTGTCTTCCATATTACAATATTTTATTATTCTTGATTCTTCATTTATTACATTTCAGAGTTTTTTTTTAAATTAAACATGAAAAAGTTTATTTTTGTTATTAATGTTAGAGTACACTAAAAAATGTTATTTTTAAGAGTCCAAGTAAAAAGTTTGTTTCTACCAAATAAAGTGAAAGTTCAAATATTTTTCTTTTTTTTTTCATTCAATTATACCCCTTTCTTTATAATAAATACCAATAATGCTTAAAAAGTATACATATAATTAAAATAACACAGACGATATCAAAACTCGATCTGAGACCGTGCCCGAGTACACGTTTGATGCCGTTTAGGCGCGCGTATACGAAGATTAAGGTGGTGGATCAAAATGTCCAATTAATCCAGAAGTGCACAGCCATGACAATTTACACACGATAGAAGATAGACTGGTGAGTACTGAGAAGATATTTTTGAGTACATATAAATCACAATATAGAGATTCTTGATACTTCAGTGGTATACTGTGTGGTAGAACTGCTACGGTGTAAGAGGGGACTGCAGGCAGGTGTTCTAAACCAGTTCGAACCAGACATGATTTGAGTCATTTAGACCAGATTGAACCATTTTTGGCATACATAAATCCACTCATATGTCCACTCTGTAAAATGATTTGCCCACAGGTATCCTTTTGTGTTTTAAACAATAGAAGTAATTTGTTAGCGTTATTCGAAGATATCATATAAATGCATAGGGAATATAATACATCAATGTATAAGATCATATTTTATTTAATCGAATTTGCGAGGGCCAAAGTATACCGACGTGTACTTAAATTTGCTCATAAGACTACTGTTATGTAATATGCGAATAAAGTTAGCTTATAAATTTGCTGCGATATTGTTCAAAATTTTGAATAACAAATTTATTCATTTAACATACGCCCATAGTGTATCTTCTTGTCAGTTCCCTGCTTATTCATGCAATGTATTTGTACAATATTGTGTTATTTTTACAAAAAGGAAAAGTTTTTTATTGGAACATACCATTCTTGTGAAAGGAAAACCTTTTTTAAAGGAAAGAAGATTTAAAAATAAGACTCACATTGTAAATACGACAAATGATTTGAGACATTCTAGTAAACCACTCTTTTTCTGTTTCTTGGCTTAAAACAAATATTAATAATTTACTACGCACACCAAAAAAATAAAAATAAACAAGATTTTGTAAGGCATGATTTTAGGTTTTCACGACATCAGTATTTTTGAAATTTATTTTTAGGGTGTTACGCCGTGTTACAGGCCCTGCCCTGCCCTGTAAAGCTGTCCGAAACGTTGGCTGAAGAAGGAGGTAGCGCAACACGGCATAACACCCCAAAAATAAATTTCAAAAAATATTTTTTAAGTTTTACTTTGAGCGTTTAGTTTTCAAATATAACAAAATATGAATGTAGTAAAACACTGTGTATAAAAATAAACGTGCATTCAACTTATGGGCCAGTGTCATCTTTGAGGATATGTGGTAAGTAGTGGGTCTTTTTTTGGGAAAGGGGGGAGAGGAAGTTCTAGGTAGGAAAAAGACATAAGGGTAGGGTAGAAATCTAGGGGTCAGTGGACCCAGGAGAGACGGGCGTTTGAATCCATCCCTTCCACTGTCAACCAGTCTCAGCCGATCCGGCCTGCCACAGAGCAAGTGGGCAAAAGCCTCCACGCCAAGACCCGGACAAACCTCACCACATGAACCCAGGTAAGTCACAAAACGAAGCGAACCACTTTGGAGTGACCTATGGAAGGGCTGTTGGTTATCGAATAAATGGTTCCCGGAGCGGCAACCGACTCCTAAATTGAAATGAATACAAATTAAACTTTTATCTGCTACCTGCTTTTTTAAGCTAAACGTTATCTACTTATTATGTTCGTACTGAAAGTATTTTCCTTCTTAACCCAAATAATGTGCTCCTACCGAAACCTGTTCGAAATATATCTACCTACTGTCTATTAAGGCTTTTTAGGATTATTAGTAATTAATTATTCATAGTAAAATGAAAAAGCAGCTTAAAATTAAAATGCTTTTAAATATTTTCTTAGAAATAAGAAAAAAGAAAATAATTTAGAATTCTACAGGGTATTCTGAATATCTGCTTGTTTAAATTTATTTTTTTAGTTAATTTTATATACAAGATGGTTGACAGTAGGCAGAGGGCAGCGTGAAAGGAAACAGATGGTAGATAAACCCCGAGGTAGAAGAAAATAACGAATACTATAAAATCCTTAGATAGCCGCGACATGTAAGAAAAAGTTAAACCAGATACGAAGAAATTCGTCTTGTTCTGCTATAGAGAGTATTTTCTTTTTCCTTTACATGCATTTGAAACGTTGAATGCTTGAAAGGTTATGGTAAAGGATATTTTAAAATATTCTTTATTTATTTTTATTTTTTTATACACGCCATGAAGGCTTTTACAGTATCACATTATTAAAGATACACATGTTATTCGGGAGTATAATTGTAAGTATAAAGTATATAACATTATAAACTGTACATTAAGGATACAAGCAGGTTTAATATATAGGTATGTAGTTTCGTTATCATGAAAATTGTACAAAAGAGTTAATAAGTTTACATAGTATAATAATGGTAAAACAGAAGTGCTTAAGGTACTTTAAAAGTAGTTATTGAGGAATGTGTAGGTATTTACTATGTTGATTTTATTATTAACTTGATCATGAATAATTTGTTCGAAAGCAAGTTTTTAAAGAATTTAGCAAAATTAACAGAGCGATAAATAGTACCTACACAGAAAAAAAAAATACAAGAGTATTTGACTGGTCGGTGGTTGAGTGGGCATCGCGTTTGGGTTCCACCCGGGCGTCCCGTGTTCAATTCCTCGGCTGGCCAAGTCCTCCATCACAACACAAGCAATATTTTCGGCTTTCTATGGTGGTAGTAGGAGATTTTCAAACATTGGTTATTCGTAACCCGGGAATGTTTGTCTTTCTTTAAAAAAAAAAAGAGTTGCAATATCATGAAAAGTTGAACAAATGAGTTCAACAAGTTTATAATGTGATAGTAAAAAAGTAAAAAAAAATAGTACAAATAATGGTACAAAAATACAAGATAATATTAGTACAAAAGAGAGAGAGAGAGTACAAAAATACAAGATAATATTAGTACAAAAGAGAGAGAGAGAGTACAAAAAAGTAAGTACTTAGGTAATCTTTGTATACATATTAAGTATTAAATTTTGTTATTATTGTATCGACCATGAAGAGACCATCGATTTTAATTTAATCAATAATATATTATTATTGCTAGGGCACAAAGATTTCAGTAGAAATATAAGTCATTAATGTGAGTTAGTTATTCTATTTATAACAATGAATTCGATAGGATTGTCGTTAATTGTGTTCTTGTTTAGCTACCTTTATTATTCACATCAGCCCTTGAGATGATTTTTCATGGAAATGGCGCTTTATAAATAAGCCAAATATTATAGTAGATGTATCTATGAAATAATGTTTTTTTTATTTTATTTTATGGAACACTTACGAGAATATTAATATTTAAATATATTTTTTACACTCTTGGTAGATTCTTAAAAATGTAATCTGTCCTGGAACTATGACTAAAATACAATACCCACCGAGACCTACAAAAACCAAGTTTCCTTTGGAGACAGGTCTCTCTCTCAGCTCTACGAAACGTTGGCTAAAGAAGGAGGTAGAGCAACACGACGCAATAACCCAAAAATAAATAACGATAATTATGGTAAGTATTCCTCCAAATCTGATGAAATCCTCCGTTCGGCTTTAACCGGTGGAAATTGCGGTTGTCAGTGAGAATTTCATGAAATTAATTATTTCGGTACCCGAACGAAGCAATCCATCAATCTTACGTGGTCGGATTAACTGAACTAATGATGTGTATCGCTTCATTCAGTTCTCGGGTTTATGGAGTCATTTCTTAATTAGTTATTTGAACTCACGAAAACCAGGTCACAAGATTTAAAAAAAAAAAAACAATGCATCCTAAAATAATGTGGAATAAAAATATATTTACAATTAAATATAATACAATCTTGCTATTCATAATTGATGATTGGTCATATTTTCACGTGTTACTCACAATCTGCCTTACTATTAAAATTAAAAAAATAAAATTAAAATATACGTATATAATTCAGATGTGCAGACTATCGCATTCAGATAAACTATTTTTATAACTTTTATTTTTTTTATTTAACTTTTATGAGTAAAAGCTCAAATTGTATTTTATTAAATTGTTTCTATTTATGATTTTTCTGTTTCCAGATTTTCGATTGAGATTCGCTCACTCATAGTGTCTTTATTTAATTAAATATTTTTATAACTTTCAGAATTTTAGTAATAATGAAATGAAACAATATTCGACATATTAAAAAACTTTATTTATAACTGACGAAAATCGTTGTACTTATATATAGGGGGGGGCATTTTCTCATGGGACCTGCTAACGGAAGTGGCGCCATCTTTCGACGAATTATTGAATTCGAAACCAAAGTACAATGGTAGTTTAATTTGAAATTTCATGAACATAGATGTTTATATGAAACGGCGCGAACGGCGCGGCGTCAGACATACACTCGAAGCCGGGTTCTGTAATTTCAACCACGCGGATGCGAGGCTATTAATACCGTTTGATGATGATGTATTTGTTATTACTAGTAGACATCTGGCGGAGGCAAAAATATTGGGAATGTATGGCGAGCGATATGCTGAAATAGGCCAAAGTCAAATGATCTTTCAACTTTTATAGCTGAGTCCGTTGGCCCCATAATTAAAACAAATTAGACCTATCAAATAGCGATTGTTTTGCCTTTAATAATTAGCGGCTCTGGAATTTTCGCATTCCGCCTCCTAGTTATTACTTTTATAGCTTAAATTCAAACGTGAAACGAAAATTTTCATCAGTGTGAGTACTGTAGTAAAGTCAATTAAGGATGATAGACCTTTACCAGGATAATATTTGGATTTCACGAAAGAAAATAATGAAAAGTTTATTGTGGAAATGATGAAATGACTAAGCCAACATTATTTTGCCAGTAACTCATATCTCCTCATTGAACTCCATTTTCATTGTAATTCTTCCATGTGTGTACCATCCACATAAAGGCCTCCAGAAACTACCAAAAATTTTTGACAAAAGTTATTTTTAAATATTTGTTACGTTTTAAACAATTTCAAAAGACGGATACAAGCAACAATTAATTACATTTGTGTTTGTTTTGTTAACTCTAGATATGTTGGTAGTAGAAAACCCGAGTAATCGGTGATGAACAGTTGCTGAATGTAGTTTTATCCATTGGTCCCATTATGCACTGATCCACACAAATCCAACACAGAGCAGAGAAAATTGACCTGAAATACTCCAGACATCGTAATGTAAATATGTACAAATTATAATTAATAATGAAGTCACTAGACAGAAACCCAAGTGGGCTCCGTACTGAAGATTCAAAGGGCAAATAAATAGAACAAAAACTCCAGTGAGTGATTAATTCTAAGAAAACTACATAAAATCATTTTATACGATGTAAATCCGCCCTTCTGAAATTTTATTTGTCTATCTATTGAAGATAAAACGAAAAATCTCACAGAAAATGAAATGTTAAATTTTATGCATAAATTTCAGATTTAAATATTTGTGTTTTTTATTTATTTATTTTATTTTCGGGAAATCGACAGCTTACATTTTTTCCGTTTGTACATGGTTGTATAGCCAAAATAAAACCAATTATGGATTTCCTCCTTGTGACTCTACTGATGTTTTTATGATATAGTTTTATGTAGTGTACACATATAGAACTCAGCTGAGGCTATTAAATTCTGAACTTCCGATGAGATTGAGGTTGCCTTTATTGTCACTCTCTGTCGTTCATATTTAATGCATTTCCATAATGTGTGTTCGACATCTTCAATTTGTTCGCACATTGAAGAATCAGAGAGACATATCTGTTTAGAATTATAATTGTCCTTTCCTGAAATTCCTACCCACCTCCCTCCCACTACCTTCAGTGCAAGTCAGTGCAGAGATAACCTTCGGCGGATAAGCAATGTATTATTATGAAGTTCGTATTTGTTCATATTTTCATAGTACTAATTACATGTGTATGCAAAGACTTCAAATAACTTATGTTGATCATACCAGCTGTACAGTTTGGAACATTTTATATGAATTCTTATGTACACATCAACCCAGCCCGCTACATCAACTGCAGTGAGTTTTTACCATTCCTATTTTCTCTACCTATTAAGAATATTTCTTAACATACCCCATTCAAATACAATTTTCTTTCCATTAGTGCATGTTCGGATCTTAATCTAAAAATGATTCTCATTTCCGTGATGAACCTCAGTGAAAGATGGTCTACGATGGTTCTTTTTGGAGCTTTCTGTACCGTATTCCCTAATTAGAGACGACGTTTCAAAATGATAATTCCACATATGAAATTTATTTTTTGGCACTAATCTTCAACATCTGGCGTCCAGTCATACACGAATCCATTCACACATGCTTCATTTGCCCACAAATCCGGCTCTTCATTCCCATGTATTCCTACATGAGATGGGATCTTTTGTAAACATAACACACCTTTCTGCTGCGACCGCCTTATTTGGTCTACGATATTGAAGATTATTTTCCTTTAATTTTTTGACAATTTGATTCCACTTAAATAATATTGCAATAAACAATAACGACAATACAAATAAATAATAATTACAATATGAGGTGTTACTCATTAGGTTAAAAAAAATCAAAAGTATTGTGTTACATTGTCTGAAATACATTTATTTCGGCCATTATGTGTGTTCTGTTTAACAAAATAATTCACTAGCGAAAGAGAATTCTTTAAAAAACTATTTTTTCTTACATTTTCGCAGTCGATATCTTTATTTCGATGGTCTCCTGGTAAAGGGGTATGTACTTACTTAATAAGACACTTATAAAAAGGCTCGGTGGAGTGCGGTGCTTTCAACGGGGTAGCAAATAAGAATCGCCCTACCTCTTCGGGCAGCAGAAAGGAGAATATTTACAAAACATACCTTCCTCCGACCCAATAGCCGTGACAGAAAGAAATTATTTTTGACGAGGGTGAGAAGGATTCGATATTTATTCATATCTTCTTAAAAAAATCTTCTCCAAAAATCTTCTTCAAAAACCTTCCTCAAAAATATCATTTTTAATTTAACTTAATAATTTTTGTTGAAGAAAACCACCCGCTAATATAAAAAAATAATTATTTTAAAACAGAGGCGTGGTTTGATAGCCAACAATGGCTTACACTTAAAATTTTGAAGGCAGTCTATAAAACTATTCCCAAATTTACTAAGGTGTTTCTTTTTTGCACAACACCAACGTTTGAAACATTTTATGCTTTTTACTTTATTTTGTAGCCACATAGGTTTATATATATTATACCTACACAGGTTAAAGAAAAATAATACGAAGTTAGTGAAATTAAAAATGTAATCATTAATGACAATATTAGCGACTCGCATGTAAGTATTGCACACATCTTATCTTACCTCCTCTGACGACAGATTGGGAGGGCTTCCAGGAAACGATGCCCTCAAAGGAGTGCTTGTAATTTAGCCTCCTGGATTTTATGGTTGTTGAAAGTGACATGTTGTCGACAATGAAAAGATCGGTCGAGATTCCTCTGACCAGGCCCATTCGAGTGACATTGAATGTGGGGATATACGCCTTGAATTTAGAATTCAATTTAGAAATGAATATATTTTTTATGAAGTTGTTGGCGCTGTGAGGAATTCTACAGAGATTTGGAAGCGACCCTCGGCTTATACACCTCTAAGTGAATTTTTTTTAACCTCTTATTCGAAAGGTTCTATTTTATTTTGCTATTTTATAGGAATTTAACAAATTTAAGAGGGTGTATGGTTTTAAGTTGCTAAGTTTTTTGAGCATACATTATGTACGGGCCACAGGAATGAAAAGAATAAAAGTTTGTTGGAAGAGGTTGAGGAAGAGCTGGTGGAGACTGAGAAGTTGGAGGCGATATTTTTTAACCCAATTTAGGCATTTGTCAAGAGTAGTATTTCATTAAATAATTTCACAATTTTTACTTAATTATTATCATTTTTCAATAATAGCTTACTTTCTTTAACATTCTTATTAAAATATTTTCCTTTCAAACCATTTTTTTTTAAAGAAAGACAAACATTCCTGCGTTACAAATAACCCGACAATATTTGAAAATCTCCTACTACCACCACAGTAAGCCGAAAATGTTGCTTGAGTCGAAATGGAGGACTTAGCCAGCAATCGAACACGCAACGCCCGGGTGAGACCCAAACGTGATGCCCACTCAGCCACTGACCGGTCTAAACCATCTTCTTCTTTTTGAACGCTTATTGCAGAGCCTTAAATAATATAATATTAGGTGTTAAGACTGTCAAAATGTTAAAATTTTACGTTAATTGGATTATTAATCTGTTATAAAACAAAAAAAAATTAATTACAGTGTGGGTGTGCTTTTTTTAACCTGTATTTTTAATTCTGCGCTGCCAGGATTTTTTAATTTCGACCAGTGGGTTTATTGAGCAAAAAGGTGGCTACGTGTTAAGTGAACTGTAGTGTATATTTTATATTGTGTATTAGGCATGAAACTGAAAGAAAGGAAATAATAATATGAAGATTTTTATTAGAGGTAAAACATGAAAGTGCCCTAAGCTATTGGGGCAGTTGGGAAGCGAACAAACAATTAGATGATATTACTCCATGTTCCCAGTTTCCACCTCCCTCGCACTGATTTATTTATAGCAAATTGCGTTTCAAAAATGATGGATTTGTCAGAAGGCAATGTGAATGAATTCTCTTTTGTTTACTGAAGGCGCTGATAGTGATTCATTGTTCAGAGATAACATTAAATCCTTAATGTATTTACTTAAGAGTCCCAACTGCTTCTCAACCGTCTGGATTCAGTGAGAGTATGGCATTCCCAATAGGGGGTATGTTATTAGGCTAAAGGCAGTGGAGAAGTAACTTGCTATTCAGTTCTAGTCACCAAACATTTCTCTTTTTTACATTCATTTTACACAGGAGGCTCTGAGGGAAATTATTTTTCTAATCCTATGTCATCTTTGAAGATGCAGGCAGGGTGGAAGCAAAGTTTCAAGCAACGTTTTAATTCTGAATGATGGCTTTCAATTTGGGATGAGGGTGTGGATACCACCGCTCCGGAAACCATTTGTTGGATAACCAATACCTAAGCCATAGGTCATCCTAAGTGGTTTGCTTGGTGACTTAACAGGGTTTTTCGGGTTCATCGGGTGAGGTGTGTTCAGGTCTTGTTCAGGTAGATGCGCCTGCCCACCAGCTGCGTTTGCGGGCCGGATTGAGAGAAGCCAGTTTGGGGAGCTTTTTGGACAATATTAGAGTGTCCACCATCAGAGCATGCATTACACATCTGCCCTCTAACACGGCATAATAACCCAAAAATAAATCACTATAATACTTTTGGTCTGTGTTATTTTTAATTATTCATTTGTTAATTTACTGGCATTATTATCTGTTAACGATGACCGATGGCCTCCGTGGTCTAGGTGCAGTGATTCTCCACCACGAATCCAGAGGCCACGGGTTTAAATCCCGGTGTGCCAAGTAAATTTCATTAAATTCATGTGAAAAATAATATGTGGATAATATTATCTGTTATATATATTATGGATATTACTCGTACCATAATCTTAATATATGTATTTTACGTTAACCCTGCAGGAAAATAATTCCTGAGAAAAACAATTTCTTTCAGTGCCTACGTCATCTTTGGAGGTGTGGGAGTCTTTTTGTTGAAAGGAGGGAGTGAACAAGAGACCCACGTTTTAAGAGAGAGAAAACGCAGAGGCCGGAAAATTGTTCCTCAGCCGAGAGCTGCTGAACTCGCAGAAGCGACCCGTTCTCATGTGACAAAATTCAACCTACATTGGTACGGGGCAAGTACGGCGTTTTTCCATTTATTTTGGGTACCTTGATGTACAACTATTTACAGTACTGTAAATAGATACGCAATAGTAACTCTCTCGAACGATCCTACCCAATCTCGATGTCCGTCTGTCAGTTTAAAAGAAATCCGCTATAAATAAAGTTTTATTGAAGCGTTCATAATATGATTAGGTATTCTCGAAACTCCGCGCGGCCGGGACACACAATGTTGGGATTTTAACCGGAATAGATTTTTTTTTTACACTGATTTTCTGTCCAGCAGTAGTAACATGTATCATATTGTAGGTACCTGTGGCCGTGGTTCTTATTTGTACGTTATGTGGTAGGTAAGTACCTACTCATTCTAAAATTCTAAATATAACATTAACCAGGTCTCGGGCATATTCTGTCAGAAGGAGACAAAATTTCCGCTTTGCGATAAAATCCAAATAAATGGAATATTTCTGAATGTATTCAAAACTAACTTCTGTTTTTAAAAGGTGGTAAAATATGCTTTCAAACGTTATTATTAGAAATAAACATACAGTTTTGGAAATACAAAATTTTTAATACAAACTTAAAGAAGTTTTAAAAATAGCTCACTTTATATTTTTAATTTCTAAGATTATTGATAAAAAAAGCTCACACATATTTTTATAATTTAATTTATTTTTATATTAGAAAAAATTATTATAAACCTTATTATGACCTAAGGTTTTTGTCGCTTAAAAATATGAACAAAAGTTTTGCGTTTAAAAATCGCGAAGTTTCATACATTTTTCTCATTCTGCTATCGGAAAGTTTGGTTTCGAAAAGGTGCACATTTGAATTTTTATATGCTAAAATTCTGGATTTTAATAAAAAGCGTAGAGTTTTTCTGTTTCTAACAACATTTAACCCTCGACCCGTCGCGTGGGATCTTTAAAAGCCCAGGTTTTACAGAAATGCTAATTATGTACATTTTGTGTAATGTGTTTCGGCGTGAGGCTCAACAAAAATCAACAAAATACAATGAAAAACCAAGTTTATATGTTTTTTAAACAATTTCTATCAATAACTATTTGAGATTGGTACAGACTAATTATTACAAAAAAAAATAACAAAATATAATGAAATACTAGTTTATATGTTTTTTCATTGTATTTGGTCGATTTTTTTTAAATACATAATAAGTCTGCATCAATCTCAAATAGTTTGATAGAAATTGTTTAGATTTTTAAGATTTATTAAAAAAGTTTGATTCAAAATTTAAAAAAAATTTTTCATTGTTGATTTTTAAGCTTTTATATTGAAAATAAACATCTTATTTTCAATTATTTCTTTTTATTTCGATGCTGCCCCTATCACCTGACTATAATCAGTTAAAATAACACATGAGAAGTATTCTATAACAACAATTTAATCGTATTTATTTTTGGGGTCCTTGGCGATCTCGGCGACACCTCGCGTTAAAAAAAAGACGCGACGGGCGGAGGGTTAAATAATATTTCTCAGCATGACAGAAGGGACAACGATTTTTATGATACCTACATGAGCCGGGACAAATTTGGTCTCCTGTGATTAAACGGGTTAATGATGTGCAATATAACAATGCACCGGATTGCAATATGTGGTTAGTTTAGTTTCCACGTGGTTCAGTAAAATAATCTTATTTTTTAACGTCTTCGTTTTTTCTGCTTGCCTTGCAACGAACTTCTGGAAACCATATATTACTTTGAGATTTCACAGTTACATCGGAGAAGTTTCGTGATATCCACTGAAGCCTTAATGTAAGTAAGTAAGTAAAAATCGTTTAAAATAATAAAATTTATCGATACAACTTTTTTTATAACTAAATATTAAACAAAAAGATAAAACTAATAAATCCATACGAAACATGAAACAGAACAAGAAACATAAAATGAAAAAAAAAACTTTCAACTGTTGCTACCATTACCTTTTTTATTTTCTGTGTCTTGTTCTCTTTGATGTTTCCTTTAGGCTTATTAGCAGCAAATTTTTCTTCAAAGATGAAAAAAAACTTTGTTTAAATACAACAAATGGCCTTACTAAGCGTGGTGTAATTTAATTTTTAAATTCTTAAATTTTTTTACGATCTTATAAGAAGAATTTTATTAAAAAAAATAAAAATTTCTGGGAAACAAATTGCCCACCATTAAAAAGAAGAAGATGGAGAGATATGTAAATACGAATGTTAGAGAGAGCCCGCTAATATTGCATTCGCAAATGGTTTTTATTTGGATTAAAAAAATTGGATGATTGGATTGCTGTTGTACATACAAATGAGCAAAACTATACTATCAGTAAACTTCACCAAATTGGGCGAAGCCAATCAAAAGTCGCCTGTAGGGCATAGCAGCAAAATCATGCAGAAGCGGGTTTTTGTCTGCTAGTTAGTAATTTCTTCTCAATAAATCTTATCTATTAAATGAATAAAGAAAACATAAATGAATAAAGAAAACATAAAAAAAAAAAAAAAAAGATCACTCTTAAGTGTGTACAAGGGCTTGACGAGATAGAATTTGCGGAAGTATTTGTAGTATTATTGGAATCCAGCCGTTCCACAAACGATTGCTTACTAGCTTGCTTACTACCTTGGAGTGACGCTAGATTCAAGTCAGAAATTTAATAAAACAAGGAATCGTAAAAAGTCGATTTGTATCATTCAGTAAAATGTGATACGAGCACCTACCTAACGAGAACTAAGCACACAAAACATGTTGCTTCTGACGCGCTGAGATGTGAGATGTCTCTTGTTCGGGGATGACTTCGAGGGATCGTAAATTCTTTGATAATCATGTCAGATTCTATTTTTTCTAAGGGTCCTTCAAAGATCACGTCAAGGGCACTTATTTTTTTCCAGGTATGTTAGTTTTTTTTTAAATAAAACAGCTACAACATTGCATTGCAGACTTGATACCTGAAAACCCGACTTGAAATATGCGGTCATTTCGGACATTTTTTTTATTGATTACAGCGTAAATTTAATTAGAATTCTATTGAATTGTTTTTTTTTGTTATTAAAAGTGAGTTGATTCTTGCGGATTTCCTAAATAAAAGAAAAATGTTTTCTAAATTTTATCATACAATATCTTCTTCTTTCGTATGGTGGGGGTCAGAGGGGGACCTCTAGGTGCGAGTTAGTCTAGGGCAGAGGTTCCCAAACTTTTTTTTCTCGTGGACCACTTTCAAAATTTTACTGGTTTTGGTGGACCCCCTGCTGCAATATTTCTACCATATTCCCAAAACTCGACACGCGTTGTCTAAATATTGAATATAACGCTGGAATTGTGGTCTGTCACAACGGGGGGGGGGGGGGGAGGTTGTAGTAATGTGATATGATACAGGAGTCAGGATGGGTTATGGGCACGGGTTGGGTCTCAATATGACAATTTTTCAACGAAATACAAGTAGATTTAGGCAGATAGTACCTGCCTACATTGACAGGTAAAGCCAAGCCTGTAGCGAATATCGAATGTGCAAGTTTTTACAAGTAACGGTCGCTGACCTTCTTAAAATTAATTACTCAAAAAAATTAAGGGAGGTTTTAAAAAAAGGAATTAAAAAAGAAATTAATGCTAAATAAATTACCTATCTGATCCATATGCCGGCCTAACTGAAATTTTTTTAATTTTTTTTTATTTTAAAAATTATTTTTTCGCGCTATCTGTAAGGATTGCATTACCACCTAAAAAAATTTAGCCAGAAATCTGAAAATTAGAATTTTAAAGCTTCAAAATGCTTTTTTTATCTGCCTTTATTGATAGGTAAAGCCAAGCCAACATGTTTGTTCTTTACTATCGAAACCAGATTCCAGACGTGGACCCCCACTTACAACTTGTAGACCCCCATTTTTCTGTCATGCCTTCGTGGACCCCCGTGGAGTCTCCCGTGTCCAAAGGGGTCCACCTGGACCACTTTGGGAAATTGGGTAGCCGTGTGGACCTCATTAATCCCAAACGGGCATTCGTTGAAAACATATTCAGTGGTCTGCACGGCACCGCATTCACACATCGCCGATTTTTTAAGGCACCTTCTATACATCATATGAGCACATCGGCTCTGGGAGCACTTTATCCTGTTGATGGCTGACCAGAGTTTGCGAGGCAATGAGCCCCCAGGCTGTCTCTCAGTGGGGTCTTGTACGAGATGGGCATTTTTTACTTTGGCCGATTGCCACTCAAGCTTCTACCTATCTTCTGGGGTGAGAAGTGATCGGAGGAGTCTTTCTTCTTCTGTCCAGGAGGGTTTTCGGGAATTTAAGCGGCTTGCCGGGTGAGAGACGATATCTTCGTGCAAAGGTATTACGCTTTATGGTAGCGCTTTCTTGATTTTCACAGCCAAAACGAAAATACTTTTGGCCGTGAAAATCTAAAAACTTACCTATTTTATATCAGTTTCCATTAGTAAAGTTTTCACAGTTTTATTTAAAAATTGTATAAAATTTCCACCATGTTAAACAGTTATACGTTTATATTTTTTTGTAAAGATTAATATTTATATATATTCTAAAAATACTAATGACTCATTTGTAAAATAAATAGCGATTGATGAAGTCACTAAAACAATTTTACGTCAGACATTTTCAATACGAACAAGATTAACTTTTGCAAAACAAAACAAACTCATCAATAATTTCGTTGACGAAAAATGCACCAAGAAACCTATACGTCATAAATTGTTGTGCATCTGCCATATTATTGGGATATCCCCTTTTTATACGTGTACATCAATATGACAACTAAAAATCAACGAGACAAAATTCAGAAAGTACAGTACAAATTCGCAATCAAAAAATGAGTGTCTTTGGAAAACCGATCCTACAAATTGCCTTTTACCTTCTCCTCGTTGATATCATTTGACTAACAGACCGAAAAGTTTCTTTGTTCTGTGATTCTACCAAAAAGGCAGTTTATGAAAAGATAAAAAAGTTAGACTCTCTTAACATATGCAAAACATTGAATGCGGTCTGTCTCTGAAACACCCAGAATTTTGTAATTCCTAGTAGTTTTTACACTAAAATTCATGAAAAGCAACGTAAACATGAAGCCAGACTTTCAAAGAACATTCACGCAAAATAGAACAAATTTTTATTCCAAAAACCCATATTGTATTTAAAACTGAATTCAAACCATCGTCTTTTTTTTACTATTTTACATAATTATGCATAATATTATCTGTTCAAATATAAATTTCCCTGCTGCTGAGGGATAAGGCTCTCGACTTTGAATTCAGATGTTAAGGGTTGCATTTCCAGCGTGTGAAAGTAAATTTTATTTTCTTTCTTTGTGTTGTTTCAAAATTGATTCACGTCAAGATATGCTCAGTATCGCCCTGGTAAAATACCACCATTGAAAAATGAAACATTGATTAAGTGGTCTTATCCATATTTGATGACCAGATCTGAATTTCCAGGTACTTCCCCACCTACCTCTACTCCATCATCTACCTCTCCTTTTATTTCTCTACCTTTAGTCTCACTGGCTGCAGCGGGTTGGGAGCAGTTGGAACTTTTATGCGGTTTTGTGCATTTGTGTGTGAAAAAAGAAAATTCCCTTTATCGGGATGTAGAAAAAGTAATAATAGTCTTAGATAATATATTTTCCAAAATTTACTCATCATAAACATCTGAAGACAAAAGCATAACGGTAAAGCTTTTATATTTCGGGTTCATGGGGTGAGGTTTATCTAGGTCTTGAAGGTGGATGACCAGAACACACTGAACCCCAGATTCCTACGCTCCCCTTAAACCCCTTTCCTTCCCAGAACTCTCCTTCCTTTTCTTAAAAATCCTCCATACAGCATCCCCAAAGATGACATAGGCCCTGACGGAAATTATTTTCCTCAGGGCCTCCTGTGTGGAGTTCATGTAAAAAAAGTATATATATATATATACAAATAATACATCGACTGTGGTTTGGTAAAACTCTTCAAGCCACAAAATGAAAACTTTACGGGAGACGATTAAATCGAATATTTTCAAAATCGTTTAGCTAATTAAAAATCCTTAAGTTTAATGTAATATGGAAGCGGTTATTTGTTTCTATTTATAATTATGAAAGATTTGAGGGTTGAGTAATTTCATGAATGTTTTTTTTCTTCAAAATTTTTACGCATAAATTTAATTTTTAATATTAAAAATGCCATATTCAGCAAACTTTATTTTACCACAACGTGGTTCAAAGACCATTTTACATGAAACCTCTGAAAAGTAAATGCTCAAAAGTGTGGCTTGAAGGATTTTACCAAAACACAGTCAAAATGTACAAATATTCGATAAAGGTATTATTATTAGGTCATTTTATTCTGATTAAGAAACTATTATACCCAGTGATTTTTTAAAGACAATTAAAATTAAAACATCGTAAAATAGTGCAAAACCTGTGGATTAACCAAGAGTGTTTGAAGTTGAACGTGATTCCCAAGTAGATTTCTTGCATATTTCTACCAAAAGCAAATCCTCGACAGTTATAAAAGCTGTGTAACGAGCACAAAGGATACTATTGAAGGAGGAGACTAAGGAATGTTGCCGGAGAAGGGACACAATACTTCACTACATCAAAGGTTTTGCATTCTGAATTATCTTTTAAACTGCATCCATGGAATTTTGATACCCTAGAATAAGATACTCGCGAACTCCATGGGCGGAATTATATTTGATAAATTCAAAACTCAAGAAATGAAATTTTAAAAAAGTTGTCTAATCTAAAATTAAAAATAATAAAGTAAACGAAAACAAAGTAATAAAAATATGGAACTTTATAAAAAAAAATTAAATTTATCAAACGCATTTATAAAAAAAGAAGACAATCTTATTAAATAAAGGGTTCAAATGGAAAATAAATTCTGGTATCTCCAAAAAACAAATATAAAGTTTGGCAAATGACACATAAATTTCTCTGTCTAAAGTAAAAAAAATTATATTCGATAAAATTGAAACTCAAGAAATTAAGTTTAAAAAAACATTTCGAATCTTAAAATAAAAATATGAAAGTAAGCAAAGATCAAAGTAATAAAAATAAAAATTTTATAAAATTATTTATTTATTATTTTATTAATCTACTTATTGCAATTTTTGAATGAGAAGTACAAACCAGCATCGAATTTGAAATAAATTGGGATATCATAAAAAAAAAAACAAATATAACTTTTGGCAAATAACACAGAAAATTCTCCGTCCAAAGTTGAAAAAATAATGACTTACCGAAGTCTGAAACCGCGGATATCTTAAAAAAAACATTGAAATCAACCAGTTAACATCAAAATAAATTCAGTTAACATCAAAATAATAAATTCCTTTAAAAAGAAACGGAAATTTTAAATGATATTAAAACCAACATAAAGATGGCGATTACTTAAAAAAATAGAAACATTCCTACAGACAAAAGATTTTGAAATCTTAAAAAAGACGTAACGGATAAAATTTCATTAAAAGTGCGCAACATAAACAATTGCAAATCAATATTCATACATAAATATATCAGAAAAAGTAGGATGATAATTTATTTATTTTGTTTTAAATGCACATTTACAGTTAAAAACAAATATTATATAAAATTAAGTAATATTAACATTTTAAATTTGTTCAGTTGAAAAATTCAGTTGAAAAATATCTTTGTCAGGAGACAAGTTATTTAACAGCAGAATCATTTTTCAGGGCGGCATTACCAGAAGGTTAGTTATACATCTCGGAACAGTGAAAGCCCTATGCCTGGGTGCTCTTTTGAAGTTCTAAGGAACATGAAACTCAATTTTATCTATAACATCAAGAAAATAGATATTAACCGTTCAGAAGATTATATGCTATTATCAGCAAAGCAATTTTCTTATATTAATAACCTCCCCGATACAGGGAAAGAGGGTTGTTACCCAGCCACAACCAAGACAGAAAGGCTGATGGATATAACTAGGGACTCAAAATTTAGCTCCAAGGGCTTTTGCATTATACGAGCAACCCAAAATTCCTAAAGAAAATGCTACCATCCGGCCGGTTGCTTATTTTATATACGACAATACTCGCCGAATGACAAATGATCCGACGACAATACTCGCCAAAAAACTTAATTTTCCATTCAAACAATACACTAAATTCTCTCCAAAACTTCTATTCGTTAAAAATCTCTGGAACTCGAACTGAAAATCCAAAATACAGATCACCCGCATAACTGCAAATTCTGACCTTTGGAGGTAGTAAGCCTTTCTAGCAATGTCCCTATCCAAGAGTACTTCGAAATGGTTGAAGATATATTTAATAAATCTAACATAAACCCAGCTATTAAAAAAATACCTGTTCAATCTATTTAAAATAAGTGTGGCAACCAGTAAAATTATATTTAACGATATAATCTATCAACAAATAAACGGTTTTCCTATGGGTTCGCCGCTTGGTCTATTTCTTAAGGAAATACTCAAGGACCATGTTAAAAAACAAATTTTAGATAAATTTCAGCGTTAACCAAATACATAATTTATCATGTCCGTTATGTTGACAATCTGCTTTACGGTTGAAAAAGAGTGTAAAAAGAAAATTACTTTATAAGAATTAACAATCCAAAAACCTACACGCTATTTGATTTACGCCCACGTTCATTTCAGCAAATTTAACAATCCAGTGCCAACAGAGAAAAGTTTCAGTTTTATCGACGGATTTAAATAATTTTGTGATCTGAGGTTTTAATCAAAACTCATTCCGGACTTTTATCATTATGTAATAGTTCTGCGCGCTGCTCTTAATTGAATTAATCAATTCATTTTTAACTCGGCCCTCATCAGACAAATAAAAATTCTAATTGGAAACTATTTATTTGGTAACCAACACCCCTGTTTGTAGGTCACATGGTTCGATAGGTTTATATATACAGTGGAAAATGCGTTTGCCTACCTACTGCGTGGCGGGCCGGATCGGGAGAGGCTGGTCGAGGGAAACCTTTCAACCTCACCAGTCCGATTCTTTCGACCCCCCCTCCTTGCACCACAGTGAGAGAGATGGATCATTCATTCGTCACTCATGGACACATTAACCCCCAGATTCCTACTCGCCCCCGCTTTCTTCTAGCAGAGTTTTTCGCGCTATTACGGTTTTCAAGACACCATTTTCCCAAGGTTGACTTTGCCAAATTAACTTTACATTATTGCTAGACCGAAAAGAAATTTTTTTTTTTATATTTCTTAGTACTGCAAACACCTTTCGCCTTTTTACGCGCGGCTGATGTCAATTAGGTTCTGACACGTGTTAAATAAAAAATATCAAGTATTTTAAGAAATAAGCGTATTTGGAACGAGAAATAGCAGTAAAAGTAATAAAATACTTCTCAAAATACTACTCAAACAAAATTATATACAACAAGGACATTCACAGACACAACACAAGGACTTGCAAGGAAATCAGACTACAAAAAAAGACAAAACGAATACGCAGAACAGTTTACTATCCAAAGGGATGAAGTTTTTTTTAAATTTTTTTATTTGAAATACCGCACAAGAGTCCCAACTGCTCCCGTCTGGAGCCAGTGAGACTATGGAATCCCCAATTGGGGTATGTTGTAAGGCTGAAGGTAGTGGGGAGGGAAAGGAGATAGGGAAGAGAAAGGTGGGGAAGTACCTGGCTATTCAGATCTGGTCACTAAACACGGCTAAAGCCGTTTCAAGCAACGTTTCAATTCTGAATGGTGGTCTTACACCAGGGCGATACTGATAGTATCTTCCACTCTGGAACGTGCCGCAAAAATACTATATATTATTTTTAATGAATAAATTGTGAAATAACACAAATTAATCAAATAAAATTTATTTGCGCACGTGGTTTCGAACCCGCGACCTTCGGATTGTGAGTCGAGAGTTATACAACACTCCTACAACTACCAGAAACTTTAAAGGCCGCACCAATTGGAAAGTTCAAAATTTATTGTAGATCTACGTAAAACAAGAAGAAATATTGGTTAGGCCCAAGCACGCACCTACACTTATACACACCTACTCTTACACATACATACTGTCACTGCTTGGGATTTGGTAGTAATATTGTTGCCAATTCCTTTTTTCTACCCAACCATTGCCTACCCGTCCTTCCTTAAGAGGAACGTATGCGTGGCCTGTTTCATACAAAATTTAGTTCCGGATTAACGGCTAAAATATCAAACTAATTGTTTTCATTTTTTTTTAAATGACAGGTTAGCTATATAAAAAGTACGGATATGAATCCAATTTTCGATTTTTGTTTTAAATTATAAAATATAGGCTTCAAAAGATGACAATTTATCGATGAATTTAGGAGGCTACTTTGGAATTTTTTTCTGACCAAATGGATGCTATTTTTGAAAAATCCTTTCATATCCTGCCTCAGGAATATGATGAAGTATACGATAAAATTTTAGTTTGCACTGAAAACAGTTATATTTGCGTCAAAAACCGGATCTAGTTACGCGCAAATTTATCGTAAAATTACCTAGGTTTTTTGATGTCATCTCATTCACTCTTTTGCTAGTCACGCGGGAGCGAAACGTGCGCGGGCCGGGGGGAGAGGTAATAGAATCGTGTATCTGTGTGTGTGTTGTCAGACAACGCAGGTGCATGTTCGTTGTTTGTTTTATCATTTTAGATCTGTTTACCGAAAACTGGAGAATGCATTCAATAATGCCAATATACTTGTGTTTACTAGGTAGTAGGTAGGTAGTAAGAAACACTATTTTGGCAGTTCAGCTTTTATTTTTAAAATATTTTCTACGATACAAGGATACCTAACTAGGTATAGATATGTATGGCAGTAAGGCATGGAAACTGGCAGACGAAGGATGAAGTAGACTGAATGCGAGGCGGGTATGGATACCGCCGCCCCGGGAACCATTTATTGGATAACAAACACCTCTACCAAGTGGTTCACTACGTTTGGTGACTTAGCAGGGGTGCCCGGATTCATGGGGTGAGGTTTGTCCGGGTATTAACGGTGGATGCGTCTGCCCACCAGCTGCATGACAGGCCCGGATCGGGAGAGAACGATTGAGGGAGTCTCTTTGACTTCAGCTGTAGGTACTCTCTCAAAACATCGCCTTGCACCGCAGCGGGAGGGATTGATTCATACGCCCGGGACACTCCTGGACACACTGACCCCCAGATTCCTTCCCACCCCTAATACCCTTCTCTTTCCCAGAACTTCATCTCCTTCCTTTCCTAAAAAGACCCCTTTTTCCTCAGGGCTTCCCGTGTAGAGCTAACTAACTAACTAACTAACTAACCATCACGCCGTTTCCCCGCAGGGGTAGGCAGAGAGGACGGACCGCCAAACAACTCGATCTTGGCACACACTCCTTGCTTCGTTCACATTCATACATCGTCTCATACGTGCTCTTCTGTTATTTTGACTCTTGACATCGCCCGACTCAAGTATCTGTGTAGAGCTAACGTTAAAAAAAACTGTACAAAAAGATCCCTCAGGCGTATGCAAGGAAAACCAACATACCTCCGAGACACCGATTTTGGAACCTTACAGTATAATTGAATGTGAAGTTACACATATTATTTGACTTTCAAATCTGACATATCAATAGACGCATCCGCCGCCAAGACCCGGACAAACTTCACCCCGTGAATCCAAGCACCCCTGCTAAGTCACCAAACGTAGCGAACAAATGGTTCCCGGGGCGGCGGTACCCTTACCCGCCTCCCAAATTGTTGAATGTGGTGAGACTATGGCATCCTCAATTTTGGTATGTTGTGAGGCTGAAATTGGTGAGGAGGGGAAGGATATGGGGTAAAGGAAGGTGGGGAAGCACCCGGACATTCAGATCTAGTCACTAAACACAGTTAAAGCCATTTCAATTCTGGATGGTGGTCTTACACCAGAGTCCTACTGAGAGTTATTTACATTCTGGAAAGTGCCGCAAATATACCATATATTATTTTTAAATGATTGAATTGTGAAAAAACACAAATCAATCAAATATAATTTACCTACTTGCCCACTCCGGGATTTGTACCTGTCACCTCCTGATCGCTAGTCGAGAGAGAGTCTTACCCTTCGACCACGGAAGTCATCATTAATTTTTTTTTGTTTTCATGAAAGTGCCTAAATATGTCGATTAGATGGTTCCATGCCAACTGAGAATAAATTCAACTCAACACCTCCTTGAAAAGTCAAAAAGCTATGAAAAAAATAATTTTAAATTAGCCGATAACCCTAACCTAATATAACCTATTTTATATTTAAAAATATTTTATCACTCTAAATGACTTATCTGAAATGGTTCTGAGTTGGTCTCATTCCAAGTTGTCCGGTCACCGATTTTATTTTGTATGCGAATGTTAGGTCGGGTTGTTTAATCGTACCTCCAAATTAATATTTGACAAAACTTCACATTTTGAACTCTGTTCTAACATGTAAACATCAAATCGGGGTAAAATTCTATATTGTTTTCTTTTGTTATAATTATAATTGTTTTCAATGATTCAATCAAGATAAAAATATCACAACATCGTTGAATATAAATTTTAGTATATTGTGAAACAATCAAACCTAACCGAAGAATTATTGTAAAATTGTAAATTTTGTTGACACCCAGCGTTTGTACTATAAACAAACTAACACTACTACAGAATATGTCCAGAGACCTCCGCATGTGTGTCCCTCGTCCGCTAATGCTAAGGTACTAAACGAAAGGGACCGTTCACCGGCTTCCTGCAAATATTCAAGCGTAATATTACATATATTTTCTGCTTTGTTCACTACATAATTATTTAATTTTTATGTTCGCTCGCGATGTGCGACAATACGTATTACGATTTCCCCCTTCACTACCGCCTCTCGTACGCCCCTTTCCTGTACTTTACTAGAGCAGGACACACGACAATTATACCTATCATTATGCTTTTTTGGATAGTCAATCTTCGCCCGCGTGAACAGACCTCTTAATTCAGTCTGTAATAAACTGCCCGCAACGCATCATATAGCCATTTGCGCTCCGCTCCGACTTTAACCTAATTCCGCTATTAAAATAAAATAGTTCGCGCATTTTTACTGTGTGTGCATGTTGGATGGAGAAGACCAACGATGGCTGGCCTACAGATTCCTTTTCGGTGAGTCCTTCCTCTCCATGCAATTATTTTACCATATTTTTCAGGCAGTGATGGTAGACACAATCAAGGTCATTTTTAATACACACACAGTAACAATTCCACTCTGCACAACTGCATATCTCAACCATCTTGGTCCTAGCGAGCCGCATATTTTTTTAACAATAATATTAATCAAATCCAGCAGAGTGTGAATACGTTTTATAATACCGCATATAAATAATTACCCGCATTCAAATAATTTGTTTAATGATAATAAACGCAATAAATAACTTTATTTTACCGCACGGCGTATTTCCGTTAAGTTAACCTGTACATTGCGCATAGGTCAATTTAACCCGTGAGCGGATCACAGTGAATTAATTGAATATTAATTAAATAATTCCGCATAAATAATACAGACACATTATTTTAACCGCATTTTTAGTTGTATTACGTTTCATATTTTGTAAAATATAACCGGAATAAAGAAAATGGCTACGAGCGCGTCATCCGGGTCGTCTCGGGACGAAAGACGTCTCAAATGTCTAAACGCTAAATTATCAGCTAGTTTTGCGAGCTTACAGTCGGTGTATGACAAGATAAGGAAAGCTTCGGAAAGCATTAACGATCGCCAATCTTTTTTATCAGGCGCAACTACTTTTGAAAAAATTCTTTCTGAATTTATAACCACTTTAGATGAAAAGGTGGATTGCGAACTGGAATTGAATCCGCAAGCAATCGCTGAATACGCTCAATTAAATGCATTTGAAGAACTCTTCGGTATTATTAAATATACCGAAGCAAATATGCTGTCAAATACAGTTGCGAAGCCTCGCCGTCAAATTAAGTTACCCGTATTGGAAATAGCGTGCTTTGACGGCAATTTAGAGAATTGGTCTCTTTTCTATGAAACATATAATTCGGTTATACATTTGAATGATTCTCTTGATGATACGGAAAAAATGCAGTATCTGATGTCTAAATTAACCGGAAAAGCATTAAGTATTTGCAAAGCTATTACGCCTACAGGTACAAATTATCAAGTTATCTGGGACGCATTATGTACTAAGTATAATGATCAACGCGTTCTTGCTGAATTATACTTTGGCCGATTGCTGAAATTATCTCCAGTTAACTCGGCCACGCCTGCTTCTTTAGAGAATTTTGCAGATGCATACTCCGCTAACATCGCCGCGCTGAAGCAATTAAAAATAAAAGACCTCGCAGAATTCATATTGCTGCAACTAGGTCTTAAACGTCTCGACATAGAGACTGTAAAGGCTTTCGAATCTTCTATTAAAAATAATGAAAATCTACCGTCCAGCGCGGAACTAATAGACTTCGTAAGGGTACAGCAACGAATTCTTAATCGCGCACAAATCACGCAACCGACATCGAGCCGCCTTGGCTCAAATAATAATTATACCGCTAAACCGCAAAAAACTAATTCCGCAAAAGCATTTATTAATGTCGAAAAAATCGATAATCACTCCATCGGAATTTGTTTCTGCTGTCAAAAGGGATCGCACCCTTTATACCAATGTTCTAAATTCACAAGTCTTGAACCACGCGAGCGATTTAACTGTATTAAGTCATCGAATATTCGAGTTTGTGTGAACTGTCTCAGTACTAGACACATCACGAAAGCTTGTAAATCAAAGAGTACATGCAAAACATGCGCGCTCAACCATCATACTTTGTTGCATTTCAAACAAACTGATGGGCGGAAGTCCCAAACGGACCCAATACCGTCTCCCGCGTCACGAACAGATGCCGATAATGATAACTTAAATTCGTCGAATCCGGTTTCACTGTGTGTAACAAATTCATGCCCTAGTGCAAATACTACTGCCCTCTTAGGAATGGCTGTTTACACTACCAGAGACGCTAAGGGCCAGGTACGGACGATACGGGCTCTAATAGATAGCGGCTCCCAAAGGGACATAATTACACGCAAATGCTGTTCACGCTTGAATCTTAAGGTGCGGTCATTTCCAAGTACTTACGTCACGGGAATAGGTGACGTTAGAAATGTGACAAATGGCGTAACTTGCTTAAAATTACTCTCCCGCTGTGACATCACTCAGTCGTATACGATTAAACCATATGTAGTAGAAACCATAACCAGTGAGTTGCCTACTGTTAACGTTAACCGCTCCGCCTTGTCGTATCTTGACAATTTGCCCTTAGCAGACACAACATTCTGCACGCCCGGTGAGATTGATATTATCTTGGGATGTGACATGTTTGCTCGCATTCTAAAGGCAAACAAAATATCAGGTTCTCTCGGCCAGCCATTTGCTATTGAAACTACTTTAGGATATCTCATCTTGGGTACTGCCCCAACGATGATTGAAAACCCAAGTATAAACGCCACGCAATCATTTTGTACGTTCACGCAAAATGATAAATTTTGCCTTTCGCGCTTCTTTGAATTGGAAGACATTCCAATTAGAGAAGTTTTTAACGCCTGATGAACAAGAGTGTGAGGATATGTTTAAACTCACTACTTCTCGTGACACGGCAGGTCGTTATATCGTCGCGTTGCCATTTCGAAACAGTCCCTCTGTTCTCGGTAAATCGTTACCCGCCGTCGAACGCAGGTTTCGATCTCTCGAACGCCGATTAATATCTCAACCCGCAATAAAGTTAGAATATGTCAAAATATTGCGCGAATACCTACAGAAAGGGTACATTTCGCCGGTCGACAATTCTGACTTACCGCATTACGTAATACCGCATCACATTGTAGTTCGTGAAGATAAACTGACTACTTAAATTCGCATGGTGCTAGACGCTAGTATGAAATCCGATTCGGGTTACTCGCTTAATGACATCCTACATACCGGAAAGAATTTACAAGGTGATTTGTTTCGCATTATTCTCAATTTCCGATTATTCGCCATAGCTATAACTGCTGACATAAAACAAATGTATCTACAAATTGTGGTGCAAGAAGAATGCCGACGTTATCAGCGCATGCTGTACAGATTTAACGATAGTGACCCTTTGCAATTGTTTGAATTTAATCGCGTCACGTTCGGCATGTCTTGCAGTCCATTCCTTGCGATGCGTACGTTGCGTCAACTTGCGTTGCATGAAAAACCTCGTTTCCCACTTGCTGCAAACCTGGTGGAAAAGGGTTCATTCTACATGGACGATTTCGTCACCAGTTGCTCGTCGGTTGAGGAAGCTTCCGAGTTGTCTACGGAATTGATTCAACTATTCGCTGCTGGAGGATTCGACCTTGTAAAATTCTCTTCTAATTCTCCAAAGTTTTTATCCACGATTCCTACAGCTCGTCGTGTTAAGGAACATGTGGAATTTAATCCCGATGAAAACCTAAAAATACTAGGGCTTCATTGGATACCCGCTTCTGATCATTTTGTATTTGTCGTACACACCGACGAAAGAACGTGTACTAAACGAAACATTCTCTCAACGATTGCTCGTCTTTGGGATTTGATGGGTTTCGCCGCACCAGTTGTATTATTGGCTAAGCTGATAATTAAATCTCTATGGGAGTATAACCTGGATCGGGATGATACTCCTCCTGAAACAGTTGTCACACTTTGGCGACAGTTTAAAACAGAATTGCCATTACTGCAATCTATTAAAATTCCTGGTTTTTTAGGAATCGAACCCCAGTGTGTATTAACGCTTATCGGGTTTTCAGACGCAAGCGAACGCTCATTTGGAGGTGTTATTTACCTACATGTTTACTGTCCGAATACTGATAAAACCACAATTAATTTATTATGCGCTAAATCCAAGGTCGCTCCGGCTCAGACGATTTCACTTGCGTGATTAGAACTATATGGAGCGCTAGTACTTGCACGATTAATACATACGGTCAGTAATAGCTACACATCAAATTCTAAAGCTCATACGACTTTAGCTTTTTGCGACAGCACGGTCACTCTAGCATGGATAAATTCACCGCCCGCAAAATGGCAGACCTTCGTTGCCAACCGTGTCTCACAAATACAAAACCATCTGGGGGCTGAATGCTTCCATTATATAAAAGGTCAAGACAATCCCGCCGACTGCTTGTCACGGGGTCTTACGCCCTCTCAGCTAATAGACCATCCGTTATGGTTTAACGGCCCCGTATTTGCCCAATTACCTAAAAGTGATTGGCCTTTACAACGTTTTGATACGAAATCTGTGACTGATCCTCCCGAACGGAAAACAAAAATTTTGATGTCCGTTCAAGACATTAACTGCCTCAAAACAATTGCTCCTCCGTTATTGTGTGCACTAGCCTCTCGTGTTAGCTCATGGCCGAAATTAATCCGAATAGTAATTTATGTTTTTCGTTTCATCAAGAAATTACCACGAGCGTTTGAATTAAACCATATCTTAGCTGCAGAAACCGCTGTTATTAAATCTATATAGGAAGAACATTTCTCATTTCTCCGAAGATATAAAGGCAGTCAAAGATGGGAAGAAGGTTCGGCGAGCGATCGCAAAACTGAATCCGTTTATTCATGACGGAATTCTAAGGGTAGGAGGCAGATTGCGAAACGCGGAAACAGAATTTGAAAGTCGTCATCCAATTCTTTTACCCGCTCGTGATCATGTAGTCAATCTAATAATAGACTACTATCACATCAGAAACCTACATACGGGTCCTACGTTACTGATGTCGCTACTAAGGCAAAGATTTTGGATACTTTCTTCACGTAATTTGGTTCGGAAACGTGTGCATCAGTGCAATACTTGCTTCAAAGTCAATCCCAAACCGCAATTCCCAATAATGGGAGATTTACCCGCATGCCGCGTCCGCGAAGCTAAGGCTTTTCTTCACACAGGGGTTGACTACGCGGGCCCGCTTCAAATAATTCCTTATAGACGTCGGGGGGTGCGAAGTCAAAAGGCATACATTTGCTTATTTATTTGCTTGGTGACCCGCGCAGTTCATATTGAACTCGCTTCGGATCTTTCCACCGAAGTCTTCCTCAACGCTTTCAAGCGTTTCCTTTCTCGTCGAGGTCCTGTGAGTATAATGTACTCCGATAACGGGACGAACTTTGTGGGACCTAAATCCCATTTACGGTCTTTATTTGAACTTATAGAGTCACCCAATTATAAAAAGGAATTCTCAGACAATCTGTTGGAGAATCGAATCGAATGGAAGATGAATCCACCGCAAGCTCCTCACTTTGGTGGGATCTGGGAAAGTAACATTAAATGCCTGAAAGGTTATTTAAATAAAATAGTAGGCACCTCTCTACTGACGTATGAAGAGATGCAAACAGTGCTTTCTCAGATTGAAGCAATTCTTAATTCACGCCCGCTATCTGTACTTAGCGTTAACGACGTTTCGGCTCCATTGCCGCTAACCCCCGCGCATTTTTTAACGCTCACTCCCTTAAAATCTTTACCCGCTGCTGATTTGTCAGACGAGCCAGTCAACTTGGTACAACGTAAACATCTCGTGGATCGTCTTGTTCAGACATTCTGGAACCGATGGCAAATTGAGTGTTTGAATACTTTGCAAGCTCGCCAGAAATGGAATACAAATGCGAATCCGGTAACGACAGGCACGGTAGTATTGATTAAGAGTGACAACATCGCGCCACTTCAATGGCCTATTGGGGTAATAGTCAATGTCTACCACGGGGCAGATGGGGTGATCCGCGTTGCGGAAGTTAAAACTAACTCCGGAATATACCGCAGGGCAGTCGTTAAACTCTGTCCCTTACCGTCACAATAGATTTAACGACATTTTTAGAAGTAAGATCATAATAATTTTATTCTTAAAATCAATTAGGTTAGTTTCGTTGTGGAATAGGTACCAAACCCTACTTCTAGTTTTATCTACCGCAGGTTCAGTATTATTTATCGAATCCTTTCAAATCATATTTTTACGTTGAATGTTTTTTTATTTTTTATTTCCTTGCTATATCGGTCAATTTGACCATTTGGTAAAAGCATTTATATAACTAACATAAATATTTTCATAACTTTTACATAATTAATTACATTCTACCGCGTGTTACAATTTTGTTTGCGCATTAAAACGTATTGGCACTCTTTTGGTTTATGGAAGTGGATTCTTTCATCCCCTTCCAGGCGGGGGGCATGGTTAGGCCCAAGCACGCACCTACACTTATACACACCTACTCTTGCACATACATACTGTCACTGCTTGGGATTTGGTAGTAATATTGTTGCCAATTCCTTTTTCCTACCCATCCATTGCCTACCCGTCCTTCCTTAATTCAGTCTGTAATAAACTGCCCGCAACGCATCATATAGCCATTTGCGCTCCGCTCCGCCTTTAACCTAATTCCGCTATTAAAATAAAATAGTTCGCGCATTTTTACTGTGTGTGCATGTTGGATGGAGAAGACCAACGAGGGCCGGCCTACAGATTCCTTTTCGGTGAGTCCTTCCTCTCCATGCAATTATTTTACCATATTTTTCAGGCAGTGATGGTAGACACAATCAAGGTCATTTTTAATACACACACAGTAACAATTCCACTCTGCACAACTGCATATCTCACCCAAATATAGTTTGCTATATGCTATGTTAGAATTAATTAGGAAATTGTAAACTTAAATGTACAATTTACTAAAATAAAAATAATAAATAAAAATAAAAAATAATTAACAAATTGAATTTTACTACAAGGTTGAAATTTTTCTCATATCGCAATTTTGTCCAAAATTCTACGAACAATTAATAAGATCGAACTGTGTGCGCAAGTTCTAAATGTGAGCAAACAGTGTGACGGTCTCGTTTGCTAAGGGGTTTCATTAACGAAGAATTAATATGTTTACAGGGCAAATGTACCTCTAGACTCAATAATATCAGATGATTTTTTCCAGGAATCATTTCTCTCACATTAATACCCAATTATTATTAATTTGCTGCTCCGAGATTATTCCCTGTAGTCTTTTGTTGATTTTATATTATGTCTTCAAATAAATGCCTTTTGTAAGTTTGAATGTCAGTTGAATACATTTTATCAAATGTATGAGTTCATTGTTTATTCCAAGAATGTGAGATTAACACGTTAAGTACTACTGCTTTTTCAAAATTTTGATGCACCATATTTTTTTCGATACTTTATCAATTCAATGAAAAACGGAAGCAACCAAAAGATTTATAATGACAATTTTTCGCCAATAGACGTCATTATTTTTAATTTTAATGCCAATGTGGCTGATGTTTTTAATATTTCCATACTGAAATATAAGGTTGTACTGATCGTATATTTCAGCCAATTATACGTTAACGAGGTCACTACATAATGATTTTTTGATATTATTGTTTATTTTTAATGCCTGTATAATGTACTATGACTGTAATTAAATATACACAAGCTTGTAAATGGCACTTTGTGCCGTAAATTTTAAATAAATAAATTACAAAATGATCAAAATAATAAAAATATTAAAACAGCGCCGTTTGATGAAAAATCACTTCAACTACAAACTTACAATAAATTTAAAAAATATTAATTCTACAATTTATTATATCAATTTATTAATCATTATAACAACTTATAGCTAAAAATTGCATCCACCGGTTCATCGACCACTTTTTTACATGTGCTCCACGCAGGAGGCCTTGAGGAAAATGATTTCCCTCAGGTCCCATGTCATCTTTGGGGATGCTGTGTGGAGGGTTTTTTAAAGGAGAGTTCTGGGAAGGAAAAGGGTTTAAAGGGTAGGTAGGAATCTGGGGTTCAGTATATCCTGGTCATCCGCATCCAAGACCTAGGCAAACCTCACCCCATGAATCCGGGCACCCCAGCTAAATCACCAAACGTGACCTGTGGCAGAGGTGTTGGTTATCCAATAAAGGTTCCCGGGATACTGATACGAAACCATAAGTCCAATGATTTGACCAATAAATGCAGCAATAAAACAATGCTGCGTAAAAATGTCCATGTGTTTTATCTACGAATTTACCCTGTACAGGCAGAAAATTTACAGGACCATACTCAACTGGGAGGTCACTTGAGATGAAAAATATTTATTATTAATTTAGAGAAATTTCGGTACAGTTCGCAGATGACATAACAATGAACATATGTTATTTAATTCTGGTACATATTTTAAAAACAGCATAACATTTTTTTAATGCGCGTATTTTCAAAAGCATAAGCAAAATTGGCGTCGTCGTCGTCGTTCATCAACATCATTCCCTTATCCTATTCGGGCCGGGGACCTACTGCATCGACAAGGCTCCTCCAAACGTCCCTGTCTTGTGCTGATTATTCGGCCTCCGTCCATAGCAGTCCCATTCTCTCCTCACACAGTTTCTGGAGTTGCCTCGCCCAGCTGTGTCTGGGGCGACCCACTGGACGTCTACCCTCCGGAATCGCACTTAGTATTTTCCTCTGAATTTGGCCATCAGGCTTTCTTAGTTGGGCATGTGCCCAAGCCACCTCAGTTGCGATTTTTCTATGAACTCACTTAACGCAGTGGAACTCACATAAAAAATTAGATTAGATTAACCTAGATTTCTTTTCCAATTATTTCTGGCTTTCACTCTTCGTGGGTGTTCTAAGCCATCATTTAAAATTATGGAGAAAGGAAAGATGAATTTTTATATTAATTTTATTTAAATGGGAAAATTAAAAAAATTCATAGAAGATTGGAGTCTATCTAGTTCAGACTTGGAAGAGATGAGATGTTGAATGAAGGGGTGGTAATTTTAGATAACGCTTGACAGAAGAGAAAATATTTGTTTAGAGAGGAACAACCAAAAAATATGTGATCTAAAGTTCTCTAGACCACAGTATGTACAATCTGAGAGTCAAGGACGTGAATTTTAAAAAGGGTGAGAAGGAACGGAACAATGTCCGATTCTCATTCGAATAAGGGAGGAAATTTACTTTTTGGAAAAATGGAGGAATTGTTGAAACCACGGCTTTGAGAGAAAGTCCTTTGTTTTGAGACATAACGTGCTCCCTTTATTGACCATTAATGTGCCAATACTCCACCCTAACATTGCGGGATCTGTCTTTGACGATGAAAAAAAATCATAAAAAATCTTATTGAATTCAATTTTATGTGAGATATTATTTATTTAACATTTTTTTGTTCCCATTCTGCTATCTCATGATCGAAAATATCCAATGTTAACGCGAAAAAATATCACTTACGGCAATTTCAAAGGAACTAACCAACACGCAGGATTCTTGCGTTTTTAAAGTTTAAGGTTTTATAATATTTTTTATATAAATTCTACGAATATGTTGTACTAGACAAAAGATAAGTGAATTCATTGGCTGTATAGAACTATAATATTTTTTTATGTTTCCATATTAAAATTCGGAGATGTGATTTGTTTAATGTGGGCGGAAAATGTTTAAAATGGTCACCAAGAATCGCGAGTAATCGGAGAAAAAAGTTTTGAATTGCACTTCGCTTCATACTTAAAAACATAGATCTACGAAGATCAAATATTCAACAGTTATGACGTACTAGATATACGCCAATTATACGTTAAAATACTATTAAACTACATTTTTGACTAAAAAAAACAAGCTTCAACAAACACAAAACATCACTAACACACTGATTAGACAAGCGTACAAAGAAAACATAAAAATTCCGACGGTAAACACTAGCTTTAAACAAATAAACCATAAATACCAGGCTATAAAAGCATTCAACAGTCTTTGAAACAAAAATTGAGGAAAACAAAAATAAATTCAGACACAAAATAAAAAAAAATGGATTAAAGAACAAAAGAGACAATATTACGAAAATTTTATAACCTAAAATAATAGAAGATGTACTTACACGCAACTCATACGAAACCAATTTAAAACACACATCACTGACAAACCCGCAACTCATAATATTTGCCGATATTTAATTAATTCATTTATTTTTAATATTTATTTTTAGTTGAAATTAATCTTAATTTTATGTTTTTTCCGCCATTTAATTTTTTTTTTTTTCAAAATGCATTACGTATTAATTCTAATATTATAAAATGGGCGCCTCAGCACAGGTAAGCCACCCAGTGAGGCTAACATTATACTTTACTGGATTATACTATGAAATGTAAAATATTGTATCAAAATAAAATAAAAAAAAAATTAAAAAAATTAGAAAACGAAAACTGCCAAAGCTTACTCGCTCTAGAAAGGAAGGTTAAATTCTAAAAATCTGTGTTTTCAAATGGTTCCATGTCAACTCATAATCATGCATTTTAACACCCTTTTGAATAGTCATTAAAAATTATAAAATAAATAATTGGTAAGTAGCCCGTAACTTAATCTATTGTACCCTATTTTATTATTTTTTAATTATGTTTTTTTCATAACTTTTAATAACTTTTCAACGGAAGTGTTGGAGTTGAATGATTTTGATTTGTCCGTTCACCATTTCAAAGGTACTGTGTTGTGTACTGTTCAAAATAAGACTGTGTTTCGGTGAATTCATTATTAAAGGAAAACAAAAGTTTCAGAGAAAGGTTTTTGATTTGTTTTATTAATTTTTACATTCGCTTCCAAACAAGAGGAGCTGAAGGAGAAAAATAATTCCCCTCAGGGTCTATGTCATCTTTGGAGAAACCGTGTGGAGAGTATTTTGAGGAAAGAAAGAAAATGAAGTTCTGGGAAGGAAAAAGGTATGAAGTATGAGTAGGAGTCTGGGGGTCAGTATCTCCAGGAGTGACGAACAAATAAATCCATCTCCCCAACTGTAGTGCAAGGCGATACTCCGAGAGAGTCCTGCTGGAGAGGGTCAAATCAGATCTCCCTTAATCAGTCTCTTCCGATCCGGAGTGCCAGGCAGTTGGCGGACAGAGGCATGCAAGAAGAAACATGAAAGAGAAACATAAAGGGAACCATTTATTCGATAATCAAATCCTCTGCCTTAGGTCACTTCAAATGGAGTGCTACGTTTGGTGACTTAGCAGGGTCTTCATGGGGTGAGGTTTGTCCGGGTCTCGGCGATGGATGCGTCCATCAACTGCCTGGCAATCCAGATCGGAAGAGACTGATTAAGGGAGACCTGATTTGACTCTTTCTTTCTAACACCGTTTAGATCATAATAATAATAATAATATTTGGATGATTTATATAGCGCCGTTTTTGTGAAAAATCACCTCAAGGGCGCTTAAAATCATATTTCTAATTTCTAAACATGATAGTAAGAGAGAAAGAACGATTTTTATGAGACATATGTGAGTTGTTCTGAAAAGCAAGCATAGCCTAAGTTATATTAAAATATTAAAATTTACCAGAAAATAATTATAATGTTTATCTTTATGAATCCGTAGTTTCCATCCGCAAATTGAAAAAATTAATGAAATTTTGGGAATTTTTTATTGATTATTTTTATATGAAACGACAAAAAAATGTGCTTACCATAAAGTTATAATACATTTGCTAAATAAAATAGATGTTTATTTTTATTTTTTTCGTTATGAGTAATTTTGTTGGTTCGCAAAAAGTTGGTTAGAAAAACCGCATGGTGAGGCGTTTTTAAAACTGGTTGAGTTTGCATTAAATAAAATTATATTTAAAAAATTAAATGTTTATTTTAAATTATAAAATTTGAAAGTTATAATTTCAGCACCTTTCAAAATCAGTATTTAGTTTTCGGATGCGTTTAGAAATATTCCATTTATGTGGATTTTCTTGCAAAGCGGAAATGTTTCGACTTTTCGACCAAATAAGCCTGAGACCTGAGGGGTTAAGAATGTTACGCAATCAATTACGGTGAAAAATCTTTCAAGAAAGCGCCTACCCAATTTTCTTATTCTGCTAAATTTTCGTAACATTTAACATTTTACCTAGAATTTTTAATGCTTTACCCAGGATTACCCATTCCTTCTGGATTTTCAAAACTTTTAAATAGGCAGGTACCTTTATTACTACATTAATAATTTACCTTGAGCCGTTTACCTTCCATTAATTTCTATCCCAGTGGTACAAGTATAAAATTACAAAAGTGTTTTCGAGTATTTTATACCCGTGAGAAATCACAGGAATATTTTGTTTATCGAAAGCAAGAAAATTTATACTTTGTACATTAACTTTGCAATTGAAATTAATTTTAAAATCCGTAATTAAAAAGTAATGTTGTAACGAGAGGCACCGCGCGAGGTCGAATACTTTCTCGTTCACACTTAATACGGCGTCCTTCCGTCTACAAACGCAGGACACCGTAGCGGGCGTATTGGTTACCCGTTTAATATATCAGCTAATCAGCGTGCAGTCCCCCGCTCCCGGACACCTAATTACACCGGCAGCCGCCTATTTAAACGACCGCACGGCCTTGAGAAGCCAGAGATCCAGGAAGCGGTCCTAAAGGCTCAATACCCAGGATCAACTGTGAGATATCATTGTGTCCACATTGATCGGTAGAGATATCCAGCGAGCAGTCCTAAGGCTCAATACGCTCAATAAGGATCAACAGTGAGATATCCTTGTATCCACTTTGATCGGTAGAAGAACTTTAGAGATAGCAAGTCTGAAGACCTCAGTAGGAGGTTACACTCCGCGTGTATTGTCGAAGTTTTCTTTACCCGTATGTTTATAATTTTGTTATACTTTTCATAAATAAAGCTCTCTGTTTTGAACTCACGAAGTGTTTAAATATAATTTACGTTATAAATTGGCGCCCAACGTGGGGCCAGAGACTTTTAAGTATTTTTCGAAAAAGTAAAAGTACCAGTATTTAAAGTGAAAGTATTAAGTGTAAAGTATTTTTATCAAGTGAATGCTGCGATATACAATGGTTAAACCAAAGCACGAGTCGTGCGTGTCCATGGACCACATTAGAGATATCCTTGTCTCCAAACGAGATACACGGGAGAACAGACGATCGGGGAGTTTTACCACCTGTTCCGCAAGATATGATGGATTGCGTGACCGAAACACAGCGGAATTTTTCATCGCAGCAGCTTCCACATTCAAGAGTGCAGAACATATTTCCGACAAAGATGCTCTCACCGGTCTATTAATATTACTGGAGAAGGACGCAGCTACATGGTGGCTGGGTATTAACAATGACGTCAGAAGCTGGGAGGATGCTACAACCCTCCTACGGCATGCCTTTGCCCCAAGAAAACCGGCATACAATTAATTATATTTGGAAATTGTAGATAAATCCTGCTCAATTTCTCTAGTTTTTTTAACGCCTTTTCCGAGGCATACGTCCTGACTTTATCATCAAATAAAGTCCACTCAATTGGATGTAGTTCGTGCACTAGCTCAGTGTGAAGAAGCATGATTTTAAGTTTAAATTCGTTTCTTTGTTTAAACGCACTTTTTAAATCTTCTTTTAACCAAGTAATCTTAGCTCGGTATGCGGAACTATTCGAAGGAATGCACATTTTATTGAATTTACATGTAATATAATTTGGGAACACTTTGCACTTTATACACCGCTGGTAGAAATATATGTCTAAACTCAGCATTCTATATTTAATAGAAAAGTTTTTATATAATTTTGCTTTGTTGGCCGTACTCGCCGATATTACATATTTGTAAAAAGCATTAACTTTGTGGCTCGCCATAATTAAAAATAAAAACACATAAATTTGTTTTAGACCACTTTTATTTTATAACACTCTACCGGTTTCGAAAGACCCTTCCTTCTTCAGGAGAATATTGTAACTAATCTACATAGACATAGAATATTGTCAGACATACAAATTTTAGGTGTGTGAGTGAGAGGTAAGCGAGGGGGTGGGGTTAGTTGTGGGATTTCCGGGAAGAACAGAGCGGTTCACTGGAAATAAATTTAAAATTGGACTAAAAGATAAATTAATTTGATTATTCAAAATACTACAATTATTATTTAGGGATTTTCTAATTTCAAGTGCTTCTAAATTATCTAATTTTTTACTTTTATTGCTACGGTGAAGAAATTTCACACTTTTAATAAGGACACAGGGATTAAAATTCTTCACAGCTCAACCTCACAGCTCTCTCACCTCCAAACGTATATTACCAAAAAGTTGGTAAAGGTAAATCACAATTTGGTGACCCAGTAGCCACGAATTCGGATGATGAGACATAGGAAGACTATATTGAAGCTGTTCGGGGACTGTAAGTGGCAGTAAGAAACTATAGTCAATAGTCATAGATTTTAAGAAAATAATCTTTTTTTTATCTACACCTGTGTAACTTAATTAATACTTTTTATTTATATTTTGTGATTACATTGTTGTTTAATGTTGCTAATATGTATGTTACGTGTTATTTCAACAATAATTGCTAAAAAAAAATAATCAAGGTACGCCTAGATTAAAACACTTCTGATTCAATTTTAGAATTAATTTTTGTATTAAAACCTGGATACCTAATGAGGTAAACATTAAACGTATACCTTTTTCTTTTATAAAATATAATTCTCTACAAAATTAATATCAATAATTTTTTGGGAATCGGGGTAATGTAACTAATTTCCAACGAGTTGGAAATAATCCAGAAAAAGGGAAGTTAAATAATGTGGTGAGTGGACCTGATTTTGCAGACGAGCATTGTTTGAAAAATATTGGTGGGATGTTATCTGGGCCTGCAGATTTGTTAGGGTAAAGGGAAATAATTTTATTTTAGCCTGATTCCCGTGTAATGATGAGGTTCTGTAAATGTATTATGTTTGGATATATGTGGATGGTACGTTGTTATCTGATATTTTCGCTTCGTATACACTTTGGAAATGATCCGCGAACAAATTAACCATATCGAAACTGGTATTGGCTATTTTGTCATCGTAATGCATTGTGGGGGGGTAGTCTGTACTTTATTGTATAAGTTTTTAACAAAATTAAAAAGATTTTTTGTGCCTAGCGCAGTTTTCTCAATGGAGGTGATGTGTGCTTTATAGCACAGTTTAGATTCTTTCTTGTTTCTGAGAAGTTTGAATAGTCATTGATTGAGACATGAGTGAGTTTAAAATTTTTGTGTAGCTTTTTTTTTGTTTCAGTAAGAGTTTAAGATCTGTGGAGAACCAAATTGGATATGTTCTGTGTTTTGGTGTATATGAGGGGACATGAGATTTTATATTTTCGGAAAATTGTGTACGTGATTTATTTTATTTTTTATTTTTATGACGCCAAAAGGTTTTTCGTTGATTTTCATTGGTTCACTTGGTGAGATTATCAAGTTGACTTCACAAGAAATCTTTATTCACCTTAATCATGTTCCTTGTTAGGAGATGATTCTAACAATATTGTGTAAGCGACGGCCTCCGTGGTCAAGGAGCAAGATCCTCGACTACAAATCCCGAAGTTACTGTTCGAATTAGAATTTTTTTTTATTTCGTATATAATTCTTATAAAATATCATACAGAATACTTCCTACACGTTACAAAGCGGTAGATACTCTCAGTATCGCCCTGAAAGACCACCATTCAGAACAGAAATTTGCCTTAAACGGCTTTAGGCATTTAATGATCAGATTGAAACATTTTCATTAATTTTATATGCATAGTGCAATTTGGATGCAATGCTCTGTCCCATCAGAGGAAAACTTTTTTTGATAATCAATTCCGTGAAAAATTCAAACCGTTTTGACAGATTTTCCAGATATCAGATATTTTTCAATTTTGTTTAAAAATCTTTTTTTTTATTATTGTAAATAGAATTTGGTGCCTGAAAAAATAATTGCACATCCGGGATCTGACAAAATATTTCTGACAGCAACCTACATATTCAACAGAAAAATATCTAACATTACTAATTTGATTACAATTTAAAAAATATATTTTTAGAAGAAATAGGAGAGGTAAGAAAATATAAAAATTATTTTTTTATCAAAAAAAACGTGCTGAAATGTTGAAATGAAAAAAGAGAATAAATGATCAAAGGATGGATAATCGTTATTAATATTTAGTCAAGAATGTCAAACATCTTCAATCTTTTGACTGTTGACACAAAGCGATCTAAATCTAGTAGTGTATACTTTTTGAAATTATCGAGTCGAACGAATTTGCTAAAAATACACATATTCTTAATATGAGCAGTTTATTTAATTATTCTTCTGCTTTTCAAAGATATCTTTGTAGATAATTTGTTTATTTATATTTTTTTACTTAGCAATATTGGTGAGTTATTAGAACGCATTTAGTTCTTTTATATATATCTGAAATCAAATAATGATCGAGGAAAGCGCGTTCCACACTCCTTCTGGATGCACACGTACGCGCGTAACAATTCGCTCCTTCTGAACAGGGTCAAATCACCCTTTGTAGGGTGAATTGCCTATTTCAAAAAAAAATATTTAGTAAATATGTATGCAATCATATCAAAGAATTTTAAATTTGAAGAATTCGGTCTTCCTCACAACGGTTCCCGTTCCATGGGGGAGGGGAGAGTAGTTTGTCGCTGTAATACACTGTCGATTATATTAAATTGATTTCACAAGGTTTGCTGTGGCTCTGCTTTTTTTGACGTGATAACGAATCGATGAACGCCGGCAGCACTCACGAAAAAGTATGACTCACATTGTAACGTTCCGCCTGAGCCGAGCGTGCAAGCGAGATTGCGGAACAAGCGATAGAGAGGCACGATCGGTCTAAGCGTTTGGCTTGTGACTGTAAAATTCTATGTAAAAGTTTTCTTATGACGTTATCACGTAAAATTATCGTCCGTTAACCGATTTTACAGACAACCAAATTTTTTACATTCGTGCACGGATGAAATTTGTCACGTGAAATTTGTCAGCTTCTACGACTCATACTTGTATTCATCGGAGCGGGAATGAAATGACGCCACAAAGTAAATTTGCCTATTTTGAAGAAAGGAATGAAATGATTTTCCGGCCACCGTGTTTCCCGTCTCCTACTACATCTCACACCTCAGGACTAAGGTTTGAATTTATCCCTTAAAGTCCTCACTCATGTATAGATTTAATTTTTTTAAATCTTCTCGTTCCCATATTATTACAATTTTTTGATTTCCCTATTTTTCTATTTTCACTAGAGCTTTTATAATTACTTGAAATTCATGATGTTTATTGGTCTAAAATGAGGTTTTTTCGGGAATAATGCATATATTATAATTGTTTATAATTAAATTATAATAATGCAAAATATTTTTTATTTCTTCTAAGCTTTTGGAGTACGTAAATATTACCTCGAATCTTTTATAAATAAATGTAAATTTGTACATGCTGTCCCTAGATAGTAATTATCACGGCATTATGACAGCTGAGAAAAAGTCAAAATGCTCTGCAAAGTATTTTACGTAACTAACTTCTGCGTCTTCTGCGAATAATTTATTACTTAATGTGATAGGCCATTAATTTAAGTGTTAGACGAAATTTGGAAATGTTCTCTAATTATAATGTTTTACAGGCGGCTTTGAGCAGAATCTAAATATTCGTTTCTAAAATAGCAGCAGTCTCCAGCGAAAAGTATAATAAAATTTGAATTGTTATATATTTTTTAAAAAGCCAAAAAAAGGAATAATTTCTTTTGAGGATTTTCATTCTGACGGACGAAATTGAAAATTGATTTATTTTTATTTTTTATTTTACCCCTCACAAGAGCTCCCCTGTCTGTACGATGTAAAAGCAGAGGAACTATGTCATGTTGTGAGTTAAGGCAGGGGCTATTGGAAAGGATTTGTTAATGTAGATCTTAAAGAGGCCCGGATTATATGAAGGAGGAAAAACAGATGCCGGTAGCTCATTCCGCATACGAGCTGACTAACACAAAAAAAGTCCTAATCTCATGAAGCCAACTGTGAACAAGTGTTCCGGCGGTTCCTTCGTGTCCATCGAGTTTCATGCACGTGCATCGGTACATCGAGGATCAGTGCTGCTAGCTCTTTAAAGTAGGCTCCATTAAAATACCCGTAGAACAGACTCAACATTCCACCATTGCGCCCGTGCATTGGAGATGACAATCGGTCTGTTAGCCAGACTTATCAGTCAGACGGACGCCCACCATTGCAATGAATGTAGATTTATCAAGTACTGTGAGGCTCCAGCCCAAAGCTCCCAAATTCAATTTTTTGGCGTTCTTGAGATTTGTATAGGGTACACAGCTGGTCACTATTGAAGTCACTGCTAGCTAGGAGGCACAAGTCGCCCAGTTTATATAAGACCAGAAACAAAACAATATGATGTATGTGTAATAAAAGCTATACTTTTTTCATGCGGGTGCTTCCATCATATTTCAACAGACAGCCATTGGTCTCCCTATTTGTCGAAAACAGGCTGGTTGGACAAATATTATTAAAAAAATTCGACTTTGAACTTCAGTTAAGAAAACAAAGACGATGATGATATTTTGTCCCATAGATATTATATTAGTACCTCTCATGTGTAATCTGAAACAAAATAAGATTATTTCAACCATGATCATTTTTATTTAATCAGAACGAATGTATATAAATAAATATTGTACGTTTTGGTTATGACCATTCTTATGCCATATACTATATTATGTGAATAATTCGTGAAATGTGAGAGAATATTTATTATTTTAGGTAAAACAAAGCCAAATTTACGTTTTTGGAATCAAATATAGCGTTGGCAGTTAAAATGACAGATGTAGAAAGTAAAATATGCCCATATTTAGTTAGAACGTTTGTGAGGTTGAAACTTCGTCGCATTAGTATGGTGGTGGAATATTTGAGATAGCACGGAAATCATAATTCAGGCTTTAATTATAACATCCTACGCATCTAACAGCTCCAAGCTCCACGCTCGAATGAGGATTGCAAATTCTGTGTAATGCCGTAATGCGGGATGTTTGTAATATAGGAAGTTGCCCACTTTACTCGAACTCCTCGCGCTCTGCTCTGTTTATCAACGGATGTTGCAGGCGAATCCTGATGATATTATATTTGCTGAAGAATACGGTGGTACAACTTTTCGAGTGAAAATAAATTACATGGGCCGCACTTTAATGTTTATTGGTGTGATGCTGGGAAGAGAAATGGATGACAGAAGAGCGCATGTGCGAAAGGGAGATAGATGATAGCTGAGTAGCATGAAAGCAAATTATTGCAAATTATAATAATAAAAAATATTTTTAATACGGGATGTGGAGGATAGTGCAATCCCACACGTCCCATATAATTATATCCATTAATTTTATAATAATATGAGAATGAAATAAATTGAACAAACAAGTAAAATAATAACAAAATATAAAAACAATAATAAATAATCAATTATGTACGGCGTGGTCTTGAGTGAACTCGGACCCAGCGCCCACTCAGGAGCGGTGCTCTGTGCTGGAAGGCTGCTGTCAACACAATGTCCGAGGTGATCAGCCACATCCTGGCTCCAGTGATCCGATGTCTCGGTGATTAGGCCGCCGAACCCATTCATTCCTAGTTCCGTAAACATTGTCGATGCACTGCTATATATTCTGTATCCAAATATAATTCGCAAGGCGTTAATTCATTGGAATGGTAGTCATTCGATCGAGCTGATTCGATAATGACACCGTGTTTCCCATGTGTATAGTACCTAGGCTAGTACAAGATCCATTAAGCAATGTTTTTTTTTACATTATTATTGCATTTGAAAAATCTTTGGGCAACCATATTAGACAGTATACTGATACTTCTACTTTGTAGTTCAATATCACCATCATTCGCTATCAAGTATCTAACGTTTTAAGATGTATTTATTTTTACCTCATTAAGGTGTATGAGAGCATCTTCTCGGGATTTTTTCTATCGTGGAATGCGATAGGATCCGTTTTCTTGGAGTTGTTTATAATTTTGTGGTCATTTGCATATTTTTCACCTATTTTTAATAATATTTCTAATTTCTTGATCGTCGGAACTAGGAGAATTATGTCGTCCGCTTAGCTTTTGCGATTTAGGCATAAATTGTTAATACGACAGCCCGCTCTGGTGTCAAGTGTTGATAACTCGTCATGTATACTTTGAAAAGGATGGCGTATATTCGCCCTCCTTGCTTTACTCTTGATTGCGGGGAGTACGAACTTGCCCACCGTACAACGTTTTCCTGCTGGGGTGGCTTCGGGATAGTACATTGATACAGTATGGCTCTCTTTCCATATACCTAGCAAACCAACATCGAGGCAATCTCTACCGTTTTTTTGTGGCAACTCCAACACGGAATCACAATTGCATACTCTCGAATGTCGTAAACACAATTTGGACAATGATTTTAATGATTTTGTAGTATATTAAAATGCATAAATTGACTTTATAAGTTCTTGCCAAAATGCTCCATTTCGAATACTTTGGTGGTATGGCAAGGTACTGGCAAACGTTATTTATTGTTTAACGATATTGATAAACTATTATTATTTTTACCAATTTTATTACTTCCAAGTTTCCTTGCATAAACAGAAGACAAATATTAGATAAATTACTTTTACGGAGTACCCCAAGGATTTATTCTTGTACCTCTATAAATATTTTGTGTACTGGCAATGTGAAGGCTGGTTACATCGTACAAGCGAACTCTACTTCCAAATGCTACCGCTTTTTAATCCGTTCCGAACAATCCCGGCATGTACCCTCGCAACTTTTTGAGATATAATGTTGCGTCACGTTAATCGTTTTTAACTATTTTTGAATAAAAGTGAATCTTTACTCAATTTAAAAATTATGAAAATTTACTAAATTCCCGTGACACACTTATAGAAGTATTGATACCTGGTAAGTGGTTTATAAAGTAAAATTAATTTTGACCACAGATTAGCCACGCTTGCATATAATTATTATACAAGCAATAAATTTTGTTTCGGCAATTTTTCTTCTCTGTTACGTTATGTAAAGAGTGTGGAGCACAAAAAAGACAATCGACACGAGCTGGTTATCAAAACTAATGACTTTACCACTTACTCCAGGAAGCATATTTATTTAAAAAATCTGTGTGTTGAAATGTGGGGGCACTCCACCATCCACTGTATTCCTGGAATTGGGGGAGCCTGAAAGGTCTGACTTTGAGATCTTCTCTCCTGTTTGTAGAATAATGTTACGCAAATATTAAGATAAATCTAATGCTTTCGGTGCCCTTGCACAATAAGATACACGTTGGTAGACCTGCAAGGAATTTGACCTCAATGTCCTCTGTCTACTCCAGTTAGAGGTTAGTGGCGAACTAGCAACACACTTTAGCTGCACTACTTTTCTTACTTGGTTTTACTGGTATATTGTGGATGCCCGAATTTTAAAACGGATTAAAGAAGATTCCCTAATTTTAAAATTCACGCTCTTTCTGATCTCTAATATTTCTAACTTCCAACTGAATGCCATTAAAATTAGAATGTAGCAATGAAAAACTCTGGAATTTATAAATTAAAATGTAATGATTGTTTTGTGGTTTCTTTAATATTGGTAAAACTGCGAGAAACTTTGAAATAAGGATTAAAGAACATAAAAAATCTTTAAACAATTTTAGTTTCTCAGAGTCACACTTTTGACTTCAATAGTGGAATTGAATTGCTACTTTCTTATTTTAATGGCATTAAGTTAGATAAATTAGAAATATTAGAGATTAGAAAGAGCGTAATTTGAATATTATTAATTACCAAAAATTGTTTTTAAATGACCCAATATTAAACCTGTTTCCTTTGCAAATTGTTCCCTATTGCCTCTCTTCCCTCTACCCATTCTAACCTTTCCATTGTCTATGTATATTATTTATAATTTTGTTGTCTATGTCTTTGACCATTGTTTTTATCTATTATTTATAATTAGTTAGTAAACCCTAAAGAAGCGAGCTTAGCTAACGAAAATGTTGGTTTTGTACACAATAAAAGTGGTAAAAACTAAGTATATTGTTAATTTTGAAATAAAAGAGGAGTGTCTTAGGTACCTACAATCTTTAATCAAGTACGGTATTATAACCTGGGGAGGAGCAAACGCTGTCACCATTGATCCTATCTTTAAATTTCAGAAACTAATTATAAATTTAACTGTAAAACTACCAATCACAAGCACTTCGGGTTAAATCTTTAAGAGAATCTGTGGTCATTAGGCAACTCTATGCCCAAAATATTTTTTAAACTGTTTTTGATATTGTCCCTTTCACTAAAACAACTTTTGGCCAAAGAAAGGGTGCTTTGAAACAAAGCTATAAAATGCACTTCCCTTGGCCACTAGACAGAACACAGATTATTTGAAGCGTAAATCATCCACCAGGTTTTGGATCTTCAGCCAAGACAGATCAAACATCAATGATTTTATCAAACTCTATTTATAAGTATGTACTTCCAATAGTACGCTGATGAATGTCTTCTATATGTAAATAGCGAGGCATGCATCGCAATGCCATTCAAATAGAGAAAGCCCTCATTTTTCAATTCGGTTTGTTGAAGTGCTTTGGATACAGAATATTTTTTTATTTTCCCGTCTGGTGCGCACAAATAAATCAGAAGATTTTCCGTCAGCAGATACTTTATGACCTTCTTAATCCCTAATTAATTAATTATTAAATGACTCAACTACACTTGACTAATGTATCGCATTCACATTTAAATTTCCGAGATTCCATAAGAAACACTTAAACCCCCTTCATATTGTTCTGCATAACAATACAAAGCTTTCAGTTTTCTTGAATTTGGTTCTGACAGCTTAGTAGTTTGGTACTCAGAAAGGGAATTAGGAAGGCTGTGTTTTTAGTTTTAGTAAACACAAAGTTTCTTAGTGTGGACGTCCAAAAAACCCGGAAAAATTGTATTATTTATCTGTGTCGTGAAAGCTATCAACATTCCCTAAATACAAAGAAAACCTTCGTTCTTATTCGCCGCTTTTCCAAAAAAAAAATTCTCCTCAAAACTTTGATCTGAACCCCTTGGCCATGAGCTCATGAATATAAACCAATTGGATTATGTTTCCGAGGTGTTTTTTTAATGCCAAACTAGCACACGCAAACATAAAGTGAAATAAATACTGATTCAAACATGAGCTGATAAGTGAAAATACAAAGAAAGACTTGTGTGTTTTTTTCCCTTGATAAGTTGTAAACTTTCAACATGATTTTATTTTTATTGAAAGCGGTCAAAATTATACTCGTCATTGGTTATTTTTAATTACACTCTTACCAATGCAAGTAGGCACTCTAATTTTCGAATTTAAATTAGTTTTTGCAGCGTTCATAGCCAACCAGTGAGATCACATGGCCTTCCAAATTTATTGTTATGATGCTGAAGGAAGTATTGAGGTAAGAAGAGGTTTGATTAGTGCACATTATAATTTATCTAGTAGATCTGGTTACTAAATTAATAAAGGAAATTGCACAAGACCTGTAGGCCTGCATAATAACTGTAAATAATAATCGCCGGCACACGGAGACGTCTGACTTTCGCAATGTCTTGATAAAGGTTTCTCGCTTTGACAGCTGTTGAAGATCCGGGTTGTGCGCACCAGGGCTACTGTTAGTACGCATATATGCATTGTAAGGAGAGAGCATCCGGTTACCGAAGCATCCATATTAGGCAGTTATCTTCGCGGCCAGGACGATCGCCGGCGAACTCACAAGCAGACTGACTTGTGTGGCCGTGGGTTGCTTCATATATCCGGCACCAGCATTCAAGATCGGGACGGTCGCAGCTACTCACAAGTAGACTGGCTTATCATTGCGTGGCCGTGGGCTGCTACATATCTGGCACCAGCATCCAAGGCCGGAGGAGTTTGGCCGAAAGTTATGGTCTAATTAATTTCTAAATCCTCAAAGTGTTGAAGTGCTAAAGATTGAGATTTTTCCATCACATAAAAATCCTCAGTGAATAATTACAATGCCAACTGGTTAGTCATTGTAAAATGTTTTTTTTTTGTTTGTTTATTCAAAAATATAATTTAAATATTTATATTGCAAAAGTGGTGATTTTTAGCGGATCTCTTTGGATTTTCAGAGGCACTAAAATGTATTGTACGAAAAAACTTCTAAATCATCATACTCAACCAAATGAATTAGAGATGTCGCCCGCTTACCCGTTTGAAAAAATAACGCAGTTTTTTAAATGTATTTATTTTACAAATATTATTGTGACCAGTGAATAACTATGACACTATCTGCTAGATTGAAAATCTTGCAATTTATTGTAATTTCTACTCTAGTTGTGTAAAGTTGACAACTGATTTGTGCATACTTCAAAATTACAAAAACCGTACTGATCTTAATTCAAGTTATTCAATTATTCAATTATTATAAGTTATTCAATTATTATAACAATTATTCAATTATAGCCATTCTGGTCATCTGCCCTGATGATGGACACTGTAACGCTGTCCGAAACGTTGGCTAAAGAAGGAGGTAGCGAAACACGGCATAAAACCCCAAAAACAATAACAAAAATATAGCAATTCAATTATTGGAAGGTCTCCTACGTCGCGGATATCGGCAATCAAGGTTAGTGTGTATCTGTTTTTTCCTTTGAGATTTTGTCAGAACGCTATTTTTTGTAATATATTGTCCGCGCAAGAAAAATTTATATTCATGTTTTAGAGTATTACGCTCAGAGATTTCTGGGGTTATTTACACGCCCCAGGCTCGCATATTACAATACCCCAACTGTCGTAAGTAAATTCGGTGACATTTTTGTTGTTATAAAATGCCATGTTTCATCTAGTCTGTTCAATGTAGAAATGATATTTCAACTGATGTTAAGTTTTGATTTATGTATCTTGGGAATGGGAATAAGAAATTTGTGAGACTCTCCGGATTTAGAATACAAGTCTTCTTGGATCAAAGATAAAAAGTTTGACTACCTACAATAAACTTTGTGCTTTTTCTGAATCCCCTTTTTTAAATTCTGTTCTCTCAGTTCGCCGTACGCAAACAACATGGGCGTACGATAAATTGTTAGGTACTTGTATATTATCGTTAAATATTTTTCGGCAGAAACAGTATATAATAAATAATAATATTAATAAATGATAAACAACAAACCTAAAAAGCCCTGGACAGAGCGTTGGTGCGATTTAGTATAAACGGCACTGAAGCCAAATCTAGGGTGAGTGGAAATTTCCTGGCAGCCATCTTGTATGCCAAACTTATACTAGGCATACAAGATGAATGATTTTTGTATTGTCAATACAATACAATACAATTATTGTTAGCGCCATTATACGGCTTATGATTTTTCGGGGCATTTGATGAGACAGGGAATGGGACATAAAAAAAAATTAAGCCGGTTTTGACATTTTTCGTTTTCTTATTATGATCATCTTCCAAGATGATGATAATAAGAATTTGTTAAGAAGGTTGTTGAAGTTTGCCATCTGAATCGTTTTACAAACAAGAATTTTTGTGGAGAATTAACGCAAGCGTAAAGTATCTCTTTATGTAATAACATTTTAACAGATAATTATTCAAAATGTCACTTTCAAAATTAGAGCTGCCGCGACAAGAATTCAGACTATCCCGTGATTTTTCACGGTTCTGCCCTAGTACTTCATACATTTCTTTAAATCAGTAAGTTGGCGAACAAAACGCGAATAAACAAAAATAATGTTAATTCCCTGAGATGATCCGGCTATTATTTTTCGGTTTCTCTTTTTGTATTTACCTAACCTTAATTTGAAAACGGCCGCGGCGCGTGGGAATTAAATTAATTTTGATTGTTATTTCATCAATTATTAATATTGCGAGAATTTGACGTTTCTCCCAAATTCCGATTACTCGAAATTTTTTGATTTTTTTATTTTTTTTTTAAATTTATTTATTTACAAGAATTTTTTTTAACATTACAAGTGATTACATTATGCAAAGTTATACAATAATTCATTATTATTCTACTACTCCAAAAGTTGAGCTCTAGGACCTCGTGTTTATGGGAGGAGTATTTACATGCAAAAAAAATTATGTTATGATCAAAGACTTATGAATTATTGATTATACTTATATTGTTTGATATGATTAGAGATCTTCACGGCCAAAAGTATTATCTTGATTAACTTTTGTGTTATTATGCCGTGTTGCGCTTCCCGTAACAGCGTTACTGTGCCCATCACAAAATTATTGTTTGTTTAAAAAATGCATTTACACCAAGATGTGAAAAATATTTTTAATCCATTATTATTTTCTTATTTAATTGCTTATCTGAATATAAAGATTTTAAAGTTTGGATTCACAAATAACATAGTATGTAATTTACAGGATAATATATTTAGTTGTTTATATTTCATTTCATTGTTTTTATTTTTCGTTCTCGCATTTTGAGAGGCGGGTGTGGGTAACGCCACCTCGGGAACCGTTTATTGGATAACCAACACCTCTGCCCACGTGGTTCGCTACATTTGGTGACTTGGCAGGTTTGCCCTGGTTCGTGGGGTGAGGTTTGCCGAGGTCTAGGCGGCGCGTGTGTCTGCCCACCTGCTGCGTGGCGGCCCGGATCTAGAGATTGAGTTGAGTAGGTCTTTTGAGCTCTCCAGTCAGAATCCTTCGAACCATCGCTTTGAATTTGAAGGGATGAATTCATATGTCCGTCCTTCTGGACACACTGACCCCCAGATTCCTCCCCACCTCTCATACCTATTCTCTTCCCAGAACTTCTTCTTCTGTCTTTCTTTAAAAAAAAAAAACCTCTACACAGCATCTCCTGATGACTTAGGTTCTGAGGGAAATTATTTTTCTCAAGGCCTCCTGTGTGGAGCTAATGTAAAAAAATGTCAACACGCATGTCAACATAATATTATCATATTAAATTAATGAAGAGCTGCTTGCATATCAATATAATAATTATATATTGAATTAAAAAAGGGCTGCTTGCAAGTCAACATAATAATATCATATTATTAAATTAATTAAGGGCTGGTTGCGTGTCGACATAATAATAATATCATATTAAATTAATTAAGAGCTGCTTGCATGTAAATATAATAATACTGCTTGCAAGTCAACATAATAATATCATGTTATTAAATTAATTAAGGGCTGGTTGCGTGTCAACATAATAATATCATATTAAATTTATGTATCACTATTAGCAATCTCTAACGGAAATGCGAAATTACCTTACAAACCAATTACAGATTTTCTTGTTTCAAATAAAAGATCACAAATATATAATCTTTCATGCACGTGATGCTTGGCCTTACAAAGTAGGGGGCTATTTTTTAAGGGGCTCAAAAGCTCTTCCCACTGCGGATAAATGTCCATCATTTGGCCGCGCATTTAAATACCGTCGGCAGTTTGGAAGTTTTTGCGGGTAAGCGTAAAATGACGAGATCTTTTATACCCACGTAGAAAATGTGGGTATGATATAAGGTACCTAACCTACTCAGCAGATGAATGGAAATAAATTGCCAAATATAAGGGCAAACATTAATTTGGTAATAACAAACATGAGATAGACTTGAATAGAAACGTGCTTGGCAAACGGCGTCGGAATAAATATGATGAATGAAAAAGAAATATAGAATAGTACAAAGGGAAAAAGAAATAACCAAATAAACAAGAAAATTCCCCGATACGTAATCCATTCCTTTATCCTTTTTTATCCTACATTCCTTCGACGATTCAGGTTCCAGCTGCCAAAACCAAACCAAAATAATGTTCCTGTGGTAGGTATTTATAGAGACATTATGTATCATTCAATCAGGGATTGAAGTAGTCACTTCTGTAAGGCAAGGTCGAAATAGCAACGAACGGACAGCGCCCACGACGTTACGTTATTTCTTACAGTTTTTCTTGTAATTTTTTTATTTTTCTTATTATCCTTGGCCTATCGAATTTCTCGTTTTTCTTATAAATAATTATCACGTCTTAAATAACTCAATTAACTCCCTGCCTGCCTTTTCTGAGATCATCCCAGTCTTCATAATGTTCCTACCAACTTGATGATGAAACAGTTCTGATGTCAAAGGATAGAATAATTTGATTTTCATTAATTAGAACACCGGCATCAATTTTAGAAGCAACAGTTTCATTCATGTTTGTGACATGACGTAAAACATCCGAGATTATTATGCAAGTAAAATTTTGAAATAATGATAATAATATAAATAAGGTTAAATGCTTTTCTTACTTTTTTCAACAATTTTGTCACTATTTTAGATAATAATGTCGCTTTTCGCCAATTATCTAGAACTATTTAAATTATTAAAACTATGAATGACTGTATTCATATTCTAATATTTTTTTTTTAAATTACAAGATTGATGCAAACTAAACAAACTTTATCTAAACATTAGTACTTTAATACTTAAAATTAGAAATTAATGATCTTGGTATTATTTTCGATCCCAAAATAATGTTTTTTCACGTAATGATACCGTTACTAATAAATGATTAAAAATGCTTGTAAATGTAATGGCACAGACTGCAAAAATATTTCAACATTAAAAATCTATTATATTTTGAATTCAAGTCGAATATATCTCTTCTATTTGGTCCCCTTCCTTTAGAAGCCACTCCGATTTCATTGAAGAAATGAAGCATAACTTCCTAAGACATATCAACTCTAAACTCGGTCTACCTATAGAAACAAAAATTACAACTGCTTGATGAAAGAATTATAATTATTTAAACTCTCAGATAGAAGACTTATTTCCGAATCATTTTTGATTGTTTAAATTGTTAATGGTATTATAGACAACTGTGATTTATTAAACTTATTTTTTTATACGTTAATTCTTCCATATACCAATAAGAATTATTCCATTTAAATTCTTTTTAATTGCCACAACAATATGAGGACTGAGTTATTTCGATTCTCGCATGTACCTAGATTGGACGCAGTTGAAAATGCTTTCTCTGAAGTAGTAGACGTGTTCAATTGCACGGAATATAGTCATAAACAGGCTGTAATGACAGACCTCAATAAATCAAAGTTCTCATATAACCTACTATTTTTCTGTAAGGGTTCTATTATATTTAATTAGCATATTATATTATCTCAAGTTTACTGTTACACAAAATAATCATGTATATCACATATTATATAAACGCCCAAGTAGGTGTATTAGCCTGGAGTGAAAGAGGTCGAAATTTTTTTTTTTTAATTTCATCAACGCTGTATTACTAAATGTTGCTATGGATAAATAGCTGTTGAAAAATATTTTTTTATTTTTTTTCACATATGATCTTCAGGTGGCGCAGAGGACTTGAAATTTTGAAAAAATGATCGATTCTAGAAAATTAAAAAAAAATTAAACGAATATTTTTTTCAACTTTAACTTTATTATCTGCATTAAAATATAAATAATAACAAGAATTTATGTATTTTTTAATACTTTCAGTCTTCAGTGGTGTCATCTGCATATGTGGTAGCTCCCTGAATTGCAGAGGAAAAATGTGATTTTGTTTCGAAATTCGACATTTCTTTTCTCGATTTTATTCTTGCTTTTATTTTATTTATCCATTGCACACTGTACTTCCTCAAAAACCAAACTAGTTTTAGTAACCAGCTTCGCACCTCTCTCCACAGCCTCTGGTACAGGGAAAATTTTCAATACAGATATTTATTTCTTCGCTCATAATTTTGTCCCATAATTCACTTTCACCAATTTTTTTCGTAAATGGTGGCTCGAATATTTATTCTGCTTCCAATCTATTAAAGTATAATAATTTTTGGCTCCAAAGTTTAATTTTGGGGTCAAGAATGTCTTTACTTTCTTGCCCTTTGCATTTTCTCGGGCTTTAATAATTTTTCTTACTGCTAATTCTTTTATATGTTATCTTTCGTCTTGTAGCATCGCTAACAAAATATTTTTAGAATGTGCGAAGTTCTTTCCGTTGGATTATTTGAAAAGTAATTGTTTTCAGCCAATATTTTAGAAAAGAGCATCTTTTTATCATACTAAGGACATGTTTCGGACCATGAAGGTTTTGTTTTTATGGTAAACTTTTTATGGTGAACTATGTTATATGAAGGTTTTGTTTTTATGGTGAACTACGTTGGCAAGTACACTTTTATCACAAATTTATTGCTTGGATGTTGATTGCTGTCTGATAACCTTACACTATCATTCGAGATCTCTGCAGTCAGGGGCTCAGAGGCCTCTCAACAGTCGGTTTTTGAAGCAATTTATTTTGCTCATCAGTCGTAATTGCCTACGCTCCAAAGCCTTGGTTGCCACTATATCTTTTGAGCCGATATACATTTTATGGATAACTTATTGATCATGCAGGAATTCCAGCTCCTTCTTGGGTATTTTTACTAAACACTTACAAAAATCTATACAAACGCACTTACGCACAGCAAAATCAATGGGTTTTTTAATGCATCTTCATAAAATTCCGATTTATTTTTAGGTTTTTGACATTTCTATATGCATTTTAACTTGTGATAGATTAGTCTATTTACAATTTGACGTTGAGTTACAATAGGAATAATCGCTATATTCCAGAACGTAATTATTAGGTCAATTACAATTATTTCACATTTTTTTCACAGAAGGATCCTTTCCATTGGATAACCAGTGCAAGTCATTTCTAATCCACAAATAATACTTTATTACGTCCGAATAAGTTGGTAACACATTGTCTTTTAATTTTTCTGGGCCACCAAACACAGAACACTACAAATTTTTTTCTTGTTTTATGTATATGCACACCGATCTGGACTTCTTTCTACCAAGCTCATGTCGAAAGAATCGAAAGTATTCAAAAAAAATTTTTAAGCACATAAATTACAAACAAAACTTACACTTTTCAAATTACACCGAATCTATTAAATTTCACAACTTCAATTCCCTATATACACGACGCTTAATTTTTGACCAAACCTTGTTATTTAAAATTTTGAATAATGGCCTGGACTCGCCAGAGCTTACCGACTTAATAAACATTCATATTCCGACAAGATCAACAAGAAAATCCGACTTATTTTATTTACCATCATGTAGAACTAACATTAGAAAAAATTCCCCGATTCCCCGTTTATGTGCGCAATATTATACAACATTTTACAATATAGACATTTTTAACAATACTCTTCAGAAATACCGAGTAGAAATAACGCGTACGATTGAAAATTAATTCAAGATTGTAGAATGTATCGGGAGCATCTCCTATCCTTATCCTATTTTCCTCTTCCTCTCCCCCTCACCAAAAATTAATTTTTAGATCTAATAAAACTCCATCTTCAAATAATTTTAACATAGGAGACCTATTTGGCTTAACTTAATTTAATTTTATATGTATGTATCTATATTTAATGTAAAAGCTGTTTGTCTCTTAAAAATAAATAAATAAATATTACAAAAAAATCACAATCAAGTTTGCGTGGCTATTCCAACGAACTTGCGCTCCCCGCTGATATCTGTTTTTTACTGATTGAATGCATCTGTTGTACCGCAAAATAGTGTCAAAGGGTGGAGGGGAAGAGGGATAAGATAGATGGGTGAAAATAAAATCTATTTTGTGACGTTTGAACTGGATTAGATGAGGTGCTTGTTTACTAACAAAATCTGAAAAAACACACTTTTTTGTAGAATTTTATGGTCAGTGCGCCACCTGAAGATGAAGTAAGAATTTGATGATATTTTGTGTACTTTACAGGGTACTACCAAGGTACACATTGGTAATACAGGAAACTCGAATTTTGAAAAAAAGTTTTTTCACTCCGCCCTAGTGTATATTAATAAACGTAAATAAATAATGTTTGGGAGTCGTGTATGTTCTTTTTTACTTATTTATATATTTATTTATTTACTTTTGTATTTATTTATTTTTAAACGCCCTTTTTGGCTTTTACACACGAATAATAAGAAATAAACAATATTTATTGTACATAATTGAATTGCCTCAATAACAATATTTTATATTTGTTTAAAGATAAATATAAGATGTCCACTGACTTGGTATAATTATTTTCCTTCATAAGTATTTTGGGCAGAGAGGAATACATATTTTAGTTAGTCCCAGAATTTCTAAGTAAGCAATGGTTTTTAATGTAAGTTTTACTGTATTTTTGTATTTTACTCTAAATAAACTTTCTTCTATTGCATGTGTATATAATTTATAATTTAGCTGACCGTGAAAATTGCAACTCCCAAACTGTTTTGTAGGTATCGGATTCTTTGTTTGTGTGAACAGCGATAAGATTTCCGAATGAATTTGGGTATGTAGGTATCCACACTGTTATGTAGCACTCTTTGAAAGTCCAATTCGCCCCTAATAGTACCCATGTACGCGTTCTCACCGATCGGCTCTGCAGTAGCAACGCAGATTGGCCAGCATAGTTCCACGCGCAGCTTTCGCGCGCACCAAAGCCATTCCACTTTAAAACCCGCCTTGAAGCAAGCCGCATACAGCTTGCGTTGAGGCCCGTTTTGGGTCATTTTTGGGTGCTTTCTTTGTGGAAGGATCTATCCCGTTTATTTAATATATAATGTCCAAAGTGATATTTGGGGCTAACCTGTCCTGTGTTGTTAAACAATGATGAGATTCTTATTAAAGCCCCGTCATCGTTGGCCATTAGAGATCAATTACGCACGGTCATGGCTATTGCAACTACGCAGTAAACTTTGTAGGTAAGAACCCATCTTCTTTCTTTCAATGTGCACTACTATTTATTATATCGAGTGTTAATTTCCCATGCTGTACAGAGTAGAGCAGAGAGAAAGTTTGGCCTTTTTTTGGTCGAGTGTTTTATTTTTCTGTATACAATTCCCTAATAAACTGTACTTATATGGTTCCTCTGAACGACGAGACGAGAATAAAGTTGAAGTAAGGTTGCACCGGCCCACCTGGGATTCCCCTGCATCCTAATTATTTACCTTGAGCAGCAGGTACATAAATGAACCTTCACAAACCAGAGAGGCAAATTTGGCAGCCACCTCTGGTCTGGAGCCCCAAAAGAAAAAACCCTCCACTCTGTGCAGAAATGGGCGGTCGGTTTGATAGATTCTTCTATCTTAAGAGGAATGTAAGCGCGGCCTATTTTGGCTCATTTCATACAAATCTTAATTCTGGATTTGATATCAAAATACGCAACCATACTGAAAAATATATTTTTAATCAAAATGTATATCAAATATCTAGTACGGGTGTGAGCTACTCTATTTATTTTTGCTTTATATTATAAGATAAAGGCCGTTAAAGATTTTAGTATTTCATGATTTTAGAGGCAACTTGGGCAAAAAATTGCGTACATCTAAATAAAGATTCGAAAAATAAAACAAACAAAATTGATCCTCTCGGCACCGGTGCAAAGTTGGGAAATACGCCAAACAAGCGCCCAACATATGTACACGGTTGACATTTGTCATATGAGAACGGGTCGTTTCTACGACTTGTTTTTGAGTTCAACATCTCTACTTTGGATTGATTTGTCGGCCTTTGTGTTTCCTCTCTCCTACAACACGGTCTCTTCAAGACGCATGTTCACTCCTTCCTCTCCTCAAAACGTCCCTCCACACGACATCTTCAAAGATGACTTAGGCCCTGAGGAAAAGTATTTTTCTCAAGGCCTCTTGTGTCGTGTTGATTAAAAAAAAATCAAATCTTGCAGAAAATATTATTTAATTTGAGGTTTCGGGAAGGTTGGAAACCGTGCAATCGCTAATGAAGTCAGCCATTTGCATAAAAAGTGAGTTATGTTCCTGACACAAACGAAGCTAACAGATTACTTTGAACTTTGAATCAAGGGTTCACAGTACACAATGATATTTTTTTGGTTTTCTCTACAACAATCAACAATGCCCCCAAAATGTGTACCAATAACGTATATCTTTTACGTACATGAATCTACACATACTATTATTTAATCATACAAATAACAGAAATGATGTACCTTCACCAAAATATATCCCAGAAATATAATCTAAGGATGTTATCGGCGAAATGAACACAGCATATTTGGCAGCGGTTGAAATCCAATTTTTCTGTCCGAGTACCGATCCACATACCATAACTGTTCATGTCAATAATATGGTATGACGGGCTTAGAAGGAGGAGGTTTTGAAGTAAGGGAATTCTTTATGGTGATTTATTTTTGATGTATTAGGCATTTTTAAGCTGAAAAACTTCAGTACACGTTTCAGACAGCATTATGGTGTCCATCATCAGTGCGAATGTGTAATTACATATAAACCCCAATTATGAATACTGTAGAGCTGTCGAAAACCTTGGCTGTACAAATAGGTAGCGTAATAGGCATAATAAAATAAATCACGATAAAACTTGTAAGCAAATTGTACCTATAAGAACTACTATTAAGCCACTCGCATTACATTTTTTTTAAAAAGAATTCCGATTTAGGCAAGACTAAGATATTCCGTTTTTTTTTTAATCGTATTTTTGAAACCCCAGCAATTTTTTGAAAATTTCAATCCGTAAAATCGCACCATTTTTTATAAACCGGAAAGACGGGACATAATTTATTAAGTACTAAGTAACAAAGTTTGCAAGCAAGTGAATTTTGTGCTACTTCCAAACCAAAGTCAACCTTCCAACTTCGAACTCCAAATGGACATCGAATAGCTGATTCGACGCTGTATCTTATCAGTTGCCTACAATTTTACAGGCGATGCTGAGTTTTCCATAATATTGATTTCGATTCGTAAAGCAAAAAAAAAAAAAAAAATTTAACAATTTTTATCCGCTACACACATATTTTTTACTACTCTCCCGTAATAATATTGCGCAGATTGATGTGTTGGGCCAAATCGTCCAAACCCCATTGTGGCCGTACCATGAGTCTCATTAAAAAATTAGACCGAAATAAAAGTGTAAAAAGTGTGAAAAAATGCAATATATTTAAAAAAAAAAAAATTTTTGTTCATATGAAGTATCATAGTAAGTATCTGTTTTGTGATGTGAAATTATAATTTTACAATAAAACAATAACTTTGTAAACACCACTTTTATTTTTTTATGTACTTAACTAGCCGTAGCTTCTTCAGGGCAGTACAATACTACAAAAAAAACATACTTTAAAAAAATCAGTGTGGAATTTTACAAAATTTGTTGAATATTATCGGAGACGGAACATTTTTACGGTTGACGTCACGAGCTCAAAAAAACGGATTTATTAAATTAAAAACAACAACAAAAAATATATAAATTTAAAAAAAAAATTGCAACATTTTCGTAATCTTAGTAGTAAAATCTATCCTTACGATTTTTATGTTATAATAATCAATAATAATGGCCTATTCTGATTGTGAATACAAATGTATTCGCGGATGAGATAAGATCTTAGAGAAAGTCGTGTAGTTATTTATTAAAAAGAGCAAGTTCCAAGGTTTTTCCGACTTTTTCTTAACTTAATAAAATGTAGTTCTTTATCTTTCGGCTTGTACTTAGCGCTAGTTTTCGAGAAGTGAGTTCGAATTTGTCAAAATTACGCAATCTCCTCGTTTGCGTGAATGTGGATCTTTAAAACAATTCTCTTCCTAAACGACAAGGCACATATTATGCATTGATAATATAGTTTAACAATAATGTATTTATTCTTAATAATTATGCATTGATAATAGTTTAACGAAATATTAAATCTTTCAAAATGATATACGCTGCAAAAATGGAGGCTTGTTTACCCCGTGAGACAAAACAATCCATTCACATTCGGGTTTTGCCTCAGGACATTTTATCTATTTATATTGTAGACAAATATCACATTACACAACCTCGTAATCCATTACTCGTTAGACGGATTGAAAAACACTTAAGTTCGTACAAGAATATAAACCCGTAAGCATTTTTGAAAGTTAACCCTTTCTCGAATCGTGTCGTTTGAATTAAATTTCTTTTACAATACAAAAGTGAACTCAGAGTGGAAACTCTCAGTTATATCACTCGTAAAATAATTGAAGAAGATAGAATATCCACCATTCTAAATCGAAATATTGCTTGAAATTACTTTAGCCGTTTTTGGAGACTAGAGATGAATAGGCAGGCACTTTGCAACCTTCCTTTACCCCCTCTCAATCTCTTTCCCACTCTCTTTAGCCTCACAACACACCCAAATTGAAAATAATTTTTAGAAAACTTGCTAAACCCTCTTTTCAATATTTTCAGGAGAGAGTTTTTATGAAATACAACGAGGTGCATGGATGATTCTTATTACTATTTTTCACTAAAATAATTTAATTTATTTCATCATCTTGAAAATTTCTATTTCACAGAACAATTTTGTGCCACAATTAGATACCTCTTAATTAACTACTCCCGGGAAAAAGTCAAAACAAATAAATTAAAAATAATCAGGATGCTTTTCTTATTTTCGTTAACCAACATATTTATTTATTATTATTTATTATTTTAACTTTATGAGTAAAACCTCAAACTGTAATATTTAATTAAATGAAGACATTATGAGCGAAACTCAATCGAAAATCTGGAAACAGAAAAATCAGAAAAAGATATTGGCACCTCTGGGACTCGAACCCAGGACCTCCCTACTTTCCGGGTTGGGCGCTCTTATCTACTGAGCTAAGGTGTCGATATCCAATTCGGTCACTTTTAACTGTACCATACTTCGACTAAGAACCACCCATATTATCTTCATTTTTCATACCGCATATTTTTATTGGCTGCCATCTTTATGAATGATTGCAAGATTCAACTCGAACTAAATGCAATCTAGATGGTGTCTGGATAAATTATTATCCATTTTATTTAATGTGCGACATCTATTGACTCTTCTGCAAGTCTGGGATGAATATTATTATTTATTATTTTAACTTTATGAGTAAAACCTCAAACTGTAATATTTAATTAAATGAAGACATTATGAGCGAAACTCAATCGAAAATCTGGAAACAGAAAAATCAGAAAAAGATATTGGCACCTCTGGGACTCGAACCCAGGACCTCCCTACTTTCCGGGTTGGGCGCTCTTATCCACTGAGCTAAGGTGTCGATATCCAATTCGGTCACTTTTAACTGTACCATACTTCGACTAAGAACCACCCATATTATCTTCATTTCCAGATTTTCGATTGAGTTTCGCTCATAATGTCTTCATTTAATTAAATATTTATTTATCTTGATTTATTTTGGGGTATCGTGCCGCGCTTTCCAACGCTGGTCTATCATCTGGGCAGATGTCAAATGATCAACACGTCGTAATACCACAAAATTAAATCACGATATTACTTTTGGAAATCTCAAACCATGTCAAACAAACTAATTCAGTGAAAAACAATTGGGTCGAGAGAGGGTTAAGAGCTGATTGGGACTTTATATTCGCTTCTTTTTCAAAAGCCCTTGAAAAAAGCTCATTTGCTCCCCTCACATTTAGATGTTTCTCCGAAAGCAGAATAAACACTTACCCCTACACCAGAACGAAATAACTGCTTGTTCACACGTATCTATGGAATAAATGGTAACATTTTGAGCCTTTTGAGTAAAAAACGAAGAAACATTAACTACATAATATTATGTACGCGTGATAATGGACTTTAGAGAAAGACTTGTGTTTGAGAGAAAACTCGGTCACCGAAAAATGTGAACAATAATTATTTTACCAAACTGTAGGCGGTCACTGTCGCTCTTACTCCCCCGAATACTGGGCGAAAGGGACAACTGCACCTCAGACTAGAATACCTAAATAAAATCATTAAAATCGAAATTTTGTATTCTCCATTTTACCCCTCCAAACTGGACAGATTTTTAAATTTTTTATACTAACTGCGTAAGAAGAAAATATTCTATATCTGTACGTTTTGTTTTTTTTTTTTTAAATACATTGTCTAGTTTGTGTAATGAACGTCTGTTGATGGCGTTCAAAACAGGCAGTTTTTACGATTTTTGGAGGGCCCTAACTGCTTTAGAAGTAAGTATAAAAAAAAAACTAACCGACACGCTAGTGGTTGATATCTATATTACATTAAAAAAATAGAATATTTGAATACGTTTGTACGGACAAAACGCCGCCCAGTTTCTTCTGAAGCGTTTTTTTGCTGACTGTTTTAGCATAAATAGACCAAAAAAGGTCAAATACAAACTCACTTTAGTATATGTACCACAGAATAGATATAACAAGGTTGATGTGCCTTCCGTGTCGTTTTGAGAGATACTCAATATTGTAGCCATGCCTTGAAACCTTATGGTTTTATCCCGTTAAGCACCCGCGCTCTGTCTCTTTTACGCTGTCGGACAATTCGTATATCGTCATTCGTCATATTATTTGAATTAAATGAAAATTTTGTAATGATGGTGAAACGACTTTCAAATTTAAGCAAGTGATGGTCAGACTTTTAGATCACGAAACACGCCAAAATTGCAATTATTGTGTTCTTCTATCACATAACCTGCACTTAAATATTATTTCTAACCAGCCCTGACTTTGAGCCAAGTAGCCTGCAGTACCTCAATTTTTAGCGCCTATGGAAAATAACCATAAACTTCTATATTTTATAGATCGATTTGTGGAAATCTGTGTGTTAGGAACGGTTGTGAACACTCCTCAAAATGGTAGGAGGTAAGCTCAATGGGGACTGCTCTTCCTTGGCTTCCAGGGCCGGCCTTGTGCAGGCGCAAATAGGAGCTGTCCACTCCAGGCGCAGACTTGCCAAGACGCCAAGCTGAGGAACCAAGGAGCCAAGGCGCTGATAATTTAATTATTTGTAGGAGACAAACAGCTTACAAATGAAATACAGAGATATGCATTAAGTTAACTGAAGTCATGCTTAAAAAAAGTCTCTTACGTTTAGGGTACTTGGAGGGAGATGGTGTGTTATTATATCTTAAAATTAATTTTAGGTGAGGGGGAGAGGAAGAGGAATATAGGATAGGAAGAATAAGAGATGCTCCCGATACATTTCACACTCTTGTATTACTTTTTGTACTCTTAGCTAAAAATGTCTATATTTTGAAATTTGTGTTATATTGCGCACATATACGGGGAATTTTAATAATGTCTTGCACTTAATACAGGGCCCGCAGGTTTTTAAAAGCGCCAGGCATGCCGTTTGTCTCAGGGCCGGAACTATCTATGTTTTCAAATTAAATTCATGCAATTTGGGAGGCGAGAATGGGTTTCGCCGCCCCGGGAACCTTTATTTGATAACCAACACCTCTGCCAAAGGTCACTCCAAGTATTTCGCTACGTTTGGTGATTTAGCAGGCCACGACACACTGAACCCCAGTTTACTACCCGCCCCTTAAACCCGTTTCCTTCCCAGAACCTTTCCTTAAAAAAACCCCCACACAGCATCCCCGAAGATGACATAGGGCCTGAGGGAAATATATTAATATGCACAATATTTTCCTCAGGGCCTCCTGTGTGAAGCTCATGTAAAATAAAACGTTTAAATATCTGACGAGAAATTGCAGTACAAAAAGAAGCCGTAAAACAGAATAACACCGTATCTCACAAAGTCAAAACAATTATTTAAAATAGAGCATGTAATAGCAATAAAATTTAAATGATATTTGTGTATGCTTTTTCCGGATCCAAAAAGAAAAAATATTACTGTCGCAACAACATTTTTTTGTTTTATCGCTATCCTGTGCAAAAATGTTACTTCGTTTTTATTAATTGTTTTCTTAGGACTTCATCCGATTGACTATTATGGGTGAGTTGATATTTCATTTTCACTACAATTATTCACCAAACTTAACAGAACAGAAACATTTGTATATATTAGGTCAAATGTAATAAATTTACGACTTCGGTATCAACTTTTTAATGGGTATTCACAAAACTCTAAACCCACTTGACTTTTTCATTATTTGGGTTTTTATTGAATCCTTTCGATGATTTCCGCAAACATTTTCTTTGGTGCTGATTCAGACGAATAAAATTTTGCTACTCTAGATTGTTTTTAAATAAAATAGTCGAACCAAAAATATATATTTTCCATTATTTTATGAAATGAAAGCATTCAATATTGACACGCTTTTTGGTTTTAATTTCAATTATAATCAAATAATCACAATTCTATGAAAATGGAAGGCTCATCGCCTACCGCTTTCTTAGACTTTGAAGGAAAAATGGAATAAATTGTCGTTTCATTCAGAAATTAATTTCAATTGATTTTCAAAAATGGTTTTGACAATGCTTTGGGATGGCTTAATTTGGTACATTGTACTATACATATTTTAAAAATAAATCTTGCATCGTTTTATAGCCAACTTTCTCATCGCATTGCTCTTTGTTTCTTAGTTTTGTTATTCGGTCATGATGTTCAGCATGTCTTACTTTAGCTTCTTCAGAAGCTGCACTGATTCTTGCTGTTGTACGTTCGCAAATGTAAGCAAAATGAAATGAAGTTCCTTTAGATGTCTCGTCGAGTTCTATTGTTAGTCGATCTCGACTTGTGACGTCACAAATTCGTTCTGCAATGACATCAAGAATTGTTTCGTGCGTTTTGTTCTCGCTGTTTATCTAGTAAACAAAGTTTCAAACAGTTTCAAAAGGAAGTTTTCTCTCATGTGGAGTCGTTTTGAAGTGAATTTCAACGATTCCGCGAGTTTTCCCCGACAAAATATCGCCGACAAAATATACTCCGACAGAATATACCTCGACATAATAAATACCAATATATCCTACGGACAAAATATCGTCCTACTTAAACCTAAACTAACATAACTTATTATTATTATTTTTTTATTTTTATTTTAACTTTTATGAGTAAGACCTCAAATTGTAATATTTAATTAAACGAAGACATTATGAGCGAAACTCTATCGAAAATCTGGAAACAGAAAAAAATATTTACACCTCTGGGACTCGAACCCAGGACCTCCCTACTTTCCGGGCGGGTGCTCTTATCCATTGAGCTAAGGTGTCGATATTCAATTCGGTCACTTTTAACTGTTAGTTTCGTGAGTTTCGCTCATAATGTCTTCATTTAATTAAATCTTACAATTTTGAGGTTTTACTCATAAAATTTAAAATAAAAAAATCAAAAATCATTGGAATATCCAAGAACCTCGGCTTATGTACTCATTCTACAAAAAATATCCAGATCCGTCGTAGATTGCCCAGAACTCTTACAACGAATCAAACTACGAGTTCTCAACAAACGAACCAGATCAGACATAATTCTTAGCCTCCCTCGGTGCAACATTAATTCTAAGCAGAACTCATTCGTTTATCGTGCATCACACACTTCCAATACACACTACAATACACACTACACTACACACAATTTGAGATTTTTAACTCTGCGCCACACTCTTTAAAATCACGCAGGCATTCTCTGGATATTTTATTACTAGCTTTTCCCCGCGGCTTCGCTCGCATGGTATTAAGGGAAATTACTGTAGCGGTTGAACTTATCAATTATCCCCCTCCTCCCCACCCCCACCCCCTCCCGCATTCCATACATTCATTCCCTTACATTCAGTTTTCAAACATCTCGCCTGCCACCTAAATTTCATAAAGCTATTATAGCTCAAATAAAAAAAGAATTATCCAATTTTTTTCATTCGTTCGGAATTTATGAGCTTACAAACACTTCGGATGTTTATTTTTAATTAAATATTTGGAAGTTTGTTAATATGATAAAAAATTACACTATTTATTATTCAGTCTTTATAAGTTACGAATTATATTTTTAATGTAGGAACTCTTATCTGACATTTATTTCAAAACAGAAGCTTGTCCAAAAATTCTAATATTTGAATTTTCTGGAGCAGGGGGCTGAGTACCTACCAGCTTAGAGCCCACAAATATATCAACATCGTTTCCATGGAAACGATTTTTTATGACGTTAGCAAAAACTCGCTTTTGTTAGCGACAGAAAACGTATAACAAATATAATATATTAATATTTATCATTTCATAACGCCAGAGCTTGCCTTCATATACAGACTATAGTCTTTGCATATAATTTAGATTTATATTGGTGAATGAATTTTTAAAGTCTTTATATTTATCTATTTATATCTTTATATTGTTTAATGCGTGAAAGCGTCATAAACAAACTCGAGCAGTTTCGCATTTATAATATTAGTATGGATAACTATGGATACTCAACTAATGCAACCACCATCCTATTAACTTATTTTTTATTTAATTATTACTATACCTCAACTAAACAAATTCCCCCCATCCTACCCCTTCCCTATTCCCACCTAAATAACTTGTTTCTTGTAATGTATTTTTTTTATTTTTTTGATAAACAGAAACAGACAGTTCATTAGTTACAATGGTGAAACAATTTACAATTATTAAGTACATTTCATGATGGGTACCAATGACATGTTTCTTTGTAGTGTCTATGTATATTAAGTAAATTACCGGGTGAAAAGCGTAGTGGCTAGGTGTGTGTGTGTATGTGTGAGTATGTATGTATGTATGTATGTATGCGCATTGAACAATTTATATCATTGACATGATGCTCTTTTTAAATTTGGGTAGTGAATCCAAGAAAATGTCGATGTTAGAATTTAGACAGAAAGTATTAAACGTATGAAGAGCACGATTGATTGGCGAATTAGCTGCTGCATTTGTCTTGTAATTGAGCGTGTGAAATAGTTCTGTATGGCGTGTACGTCTTACTGGTATATTAAAATTAACTAGAGAAAGAAGTTCAGTACAGTCAATGTTATTATTTAAAATTTTGTGTATGAATGTCAAATCAGCTATTGCTCGCCTTTGTTGCAAAGTTTGAAATGTGCAGTCGAAGTAATTGTTGAATTTGAGGGTTAGATATTTTATAAATTTGTTTTGAATTTGTTCTATGCTATCTATGTATACTTTGTACTGCGGGTTCCAAATTGGCGAGGCAAATTCCAGTGTACATCTGACTAATGCAAAATATAACAATACTATTGTACGCGGGTTACTGAACACTTTACTTATTCGAAGAACAAAACCAAGCATTTTTCGTTACCATCTCTCAAATTACTTCACTTATTTATAATGCTCAAGTGTAAACCTGTAAATTGTACAACTATTGTGACTCAGAAACTATTATGCTCTGTTATTTGTAAACTGTTGGCCTCCCAAACAAAATTTAAAAAAATAAAAGTAAAATAAGGCAATCTTTTTCTCTTTCAAATTTTCGTTCCAGAATAACTAATATTGTCTTCAATGGTAAAATGTATTATGTATTCCACAAATCTACATTTCTTTAAAGGTTCACCTTTTGCCTTCCAAAATAAAATGTTTTCTGTTTATTCTATTGTGCAAATTGAGACCTGCTTTACCTTTATCATTCCTTCATTCTTGACGGTTTATCCCGGAATCCAAATCTGAACCTTTTTACAGCACGACAGCCCGCAACGAATATATAGAGGAATTCGAAGAGAATTTGAACTTCCTACTTGACGGCCGTCGTAGTCCAGCGGTAAGGCTCTTGTCTCGCATTCCGAAGGTCGTGGAATCAAATCCCGGCGTGGCAAATAAATTATATTTGATTAATTTGTGTTATTTCACGATATATTTACTTAAAATAATATATAGTACCTATATTTGCGGCACGTTCCAGAGTAGAAGATACTCTCAGTATCGCCCTGGTGTAAGACCACTGCTCAGAATTGAAACGTTGCTTGAAATGGCTTTAGCCGTGTTTGGTGGCCAGATCTGAATAGCCAGTTACCTCCCACCTTCCTCTTCCCCATCTCTTTCCCATCCCCCTACTTTCAGCCTCACAACATACCCCAATTAGGGATACCATAGGCTGTTACAGGCTCCAGGACAAGAGCAGTTGGGACGCTTGTGCGGAATTCATATTAAAAAAAACTTCAATTACATAAAGATTTCTTTCATAAAAATAATAATCCACAATTAAATATTTGCAAAAGAATTATTTCTGTTGGAGGACTAACCGTACCACTAGTACAAACTACAACATCATAGTATTACAATATATAGGGTATAAATTTTTTCAATAAATAATCCCCTAGATCGGAGGAAGAAAAACTATGACAATTTGACAATTACAAAAAAATTTAATTAATTGATTCTCTAATACCACCTCATAACTTATCTTTTTTTTTTTTTTTTAAATAAATATAATGGTACAAAAATAACAGTTTTTTTTACATTAAAAACAGTTTTTCTCTAAAAAAAACATTAATTACTACGTCTTAAACCTTCTTTTAGAACACAGCTCGAATGGAAAAGGCGGATTTAAACCACAATTCAATAAATTTAAAAAAAAATTATGTGTCTAACAAAAAACTGATAATTAACAGTAAACAAAAAAAATCATATGCCATGCCAACTGAAAATCCATGAAATGTCCAAAATCCAAAAACCAAAATCTATGCCAACTGAAAATAAAGTCAACTTAACAACTTGAAAAGTCAGCTAAAAAAAAGCAAGTAAAAAAAAAAAAAATTAGCCGATAACCCTAATCTAACGTAACCTATTTAACCAATTTTTAATATATATATATTTTTTGTCACTTTAAATGACGTATCTGAGATGGTTCTGAGTTGGTTTCATTTCGAGTTGTCCGGTCACCATCCACACCAAGGTATTTAACATTGGTTTTAACAGTGAGTACAGATTGTACGACATTGTGTTATTGCTCATCATTACTTTGTATCATTTAAAACTTACCTATGTTTTATTACTTTTATTGTATGTTCTTATAAAATTACGTATAGTTTTTGTAATAATATTCGAAATTTAAATAGATGTAAAAATATATTGTAGTCCTCTCCTAAGCATAAGAATCTGCTTTATTAGGAGAGTGATTGAAATATTATATAATAAACACGATGGTATAATTTTGTTTAATTCTACTTTTTTATTTTCTTATCCAACTAGTTTCGGTTCAACCTAAACCTTCTTCAGGGAAGAATAAAAATATACTGAGTATAAGATACTCAAGAATTAAAATATAAGAGTTTATTTTTATTCTTCAGTATATTTTTATTCTTCCCTGAAGAAGGTTCAGGTTGAACCGAAACTAGTTGGATAAGAAAATAAAAAAGTGGAATTAAACAAAGTTATACCATCGTGTTAATTATAATTATGTATTCCCACAATGTGTTTACATGTGAAAAAAAAAAAAAAAATTAAATATTATACTTTACTAGCTGACTCGACCACGTGTTGTGGCTAACGAAACAAAACGCCATCTTATTCTGTTAATTTGCATGCAAATCAAACCCACACCGCCCGCTTGCCATCCCTCTCACAGACATTCTTATATATTTCAACTAATTTACACAAAACCTTGACAAATTATATACCTAAACCTTTCTCATGGGTCACTCTATCTATTGGTGAAAACCGCATGAAAATCAATTCAGTAGTTTTTGAGTTTATCGCTAACAGACAGACGGACAAACAGACAGACGCGCCGGAGGACTTTAATTTATAATAAGTAGAGATTATGTTGTAAAATTGTAACACTAGACATGTTTCAAATAAAAAAAAAATAATAAAAAAAACTGTTATCTGTTTGAATAATCCATTCAGTACGTTAAATAATTAGGTTACCAAATTAGAATACCGTGTGAGGCGGCTACGCGTAGCCCATACTGGTAATACAATGATTCTATTTTAAATCAAGCTCCGAGAATATGTAAGAAAATAACATTTTATGATTGCTTCAGTAGCAATCTGAGTCGAAGCACGTGCCACTAGCACAATCGACGGAATTGAAATTTTAAAGACTTTGATCCATTCAAGCCATTACCGAGTTGAACGAGGAATATTATTATTACAGTCTATTTTCAGTAAATCGAAACCCGCATCAATCATTTGAGTTTATGGATGGGTTGATTTTTGCTTTGTTATTTGGAATATTGGATACTTAATATAAATAATAAGCTATACGCGTTAATTTAACCTTCAAATAACCCAATTTTGTGAAATATCTACAGGAGCTATCCTAAATTAATTTTAAATACTGGCAATATTTATCCAGTAACCACACCGAGGCGAATGCGCATTCAACCGAGTATTCGAACGACTTGGATGTCTTGAAATGAACCGCTATTCTGTCTCGAATGACATTTGTAATAGCATCATATTTTTTACATACTAAACTCCGTGTTTCCAACATTTCTGATAACATGGCTTTGTGACTTTGTAAAAAGTTATATAGTTTTATAAAAGTTAATTTGTTTGAATAAAAAATCTCTTTAAATAAATACATTCCATTATTTTATCCACGACCTTTTCACAATCAGCATTTTAACCCTTAATTTACCCGGTAGGTCCCTGGGACTCCATTGAAAACTTTCAGCGCTCATAAAACCGTTAGTTTTTGGAATTACAAGTTGTGCGTTCCAGTACCTTCAAGCAGTGACGCGCTGGCAAGTAATCACTTCGATCCAGTAATCACAACAATCCGATTGGAAAGTAATCACGCTAGTGGAGTCCGTGGGACTCCACCGGGGTATTAGTGTTACAGTTTTAGCTTATTGACAGTATTGAACAAAAAAAGCAAAAAACAGAACCATGTTCTTTTTTTTTGCTTTTTATAAGAATTGATTATGTTTTTGATATATTTCTTTAAAAATTACTTTGAAAAATCGTTTTGTTTTTGAAATGTTGAGACTAGAAGTTAGGTCTCGTAATTTTGTTACAAAAAATGCCATATTCTAGAAGTTCCTTAATAAAATGCTGTGATTCTATAATTTTATTTAAAAACCTAAGCCATTGTAAAACCAAATAAACGTAACTAGCATTTCATTAAAAAAAATATTTATTTTACTTCCGGGAGTCCTGGAGACTACACCAGGTAAATTGTGTGTGTATGAAATCACCGGGTAAATCAAGGGTTAACATTAACTACAGCCCCTGCGGTAAATCCATGACATTTGGGCAGGATTGTCAAGTCCAGTCAATTTCAATTTGAGAGGCGGGTATGGGTATTGCCGCCCCGGGAACCATTTACAACCAATATTTATTGGATAACCAATATCTCTGCCTTAGGTAACCCCAAGTGGTTCGCTACGTTTGGTGACTTAGCAGGGATGCCGGGGTCTGCCCACCAGCTGCATGGCAGGATACTTTTGTCATTCCTGGACAAACTGACACCCAGATTCCTTTCCACCCCTAAAACCCTTTTCTAACTTTCTCTCCTTCTTTCTTAAAAAGATTCTCCAAAGATGACAAAGGTCCTGAAGGGAATTATTTATTGCGGGGCTATGTAAAAAAACTGAAGGGAATTATTTATTGCGGGGTTATGTAAAAAAACAAAAAAAATTCAAACAAAATCTATAGGTGGGTATTACAAGTTACAGATTGCATTATCCGTGATACAGTGGCACGATAAAACCAAAGCTCATGGAGTCAGGCGTTCCATAAGGCAGGTAGAACGTTGTAATTCGTGTAATATTATCTCAGATAAATGACAACTTGATGAATGGTGGTAAATTATGGATTATTGATAAAAAATATCCAAAGTAGTATTAAGAGCACCCTGGAGCGTTTTTGGCCATATTTTTGCCAATCCTCAAATACCCTCGAGCGTTCGATGGCCAAATTGTGGCCAATTTGAAGATTTATTTTAAAACATTTATTGGAATTATTTTTTAAATTTCCGCTCATTGTATATTTCAATTAATTACGATGATAGCGTACGAGGGAGTACCCAAAAGAAACCGAACTGATGTTGTGGTGGGCCGAGTTTTTGTAGTTAGGTATCGATTTCAAAGAAGGTCAATAAATGGCGCGCATCCTACGCGCAGATTCCTACGCGCCGGGCTCCGTTCAGCCACCATGATGCGCATAAACGAATGGAACCGCCCGGTCCGTCAGTCTCCCACCGCCCTTTGGATCAATAGGCCGTGCTACCGAGACGCGCTGTTTTCTACACGGCGGCTTAAGTCCCACGGACTCCACTAGCGTGATTACTTTCCAATCGGATTGTTGTGATTACTGGATCGAAGTGATTACTTGCCAGCGCGTCACTGCTTGAAGGTACTGGAACGCACAACTAACTTAATTAACTCAATAAACAGATCTACTTCCATCAAAATTTTCTTGTAAGCCAGCATGCTTTCATCATAAGTTCTCTTGTTAACCTAACCTTACCGAACTATTTTCTTCATTAATTTTGCCTTTTGGTTGCAAAAATTCATAAATTGTAGCTTGAGTGACTTTGACTATTTTATTGAAACAAGATTAGAAAATTAAAGTATCGTACTTTTCTAACCCCCTAACTTATCCTCTCTTTCTTTCATTAACATCACCTTTTTTCAAGTCAGATACCATGATCCAACTTGCTGCATATTTTTGTGTAAACCATATTAAAAAGGATTTTTTTTAAATATTTATTATTACAAATAAAAAATAACCCGTTTTAAAAAGAAAAGCCACATAAAGAAAGAAATTGTTTCCCCCTGCGTTTTCTCTCAAGCTCCCTTTTCACCTTCCCCGACTTCTACCTTCAGGTGTCCGAACCCCGCCTCCTCTCCGCCTTTCCCTACCGCGTTCCTCTTCCACTTTCCCTGCTTTCCCACCTCCCTCTTTCACCCTACCGCGAACCCCTCTCTCCCCCTTCTCGGATTCCCCTCCCCCCTTCCCACGGCCTGCTAAACTATATGTAATACACACATTTTTCAAACAACTCGCGCGCCACATATTTTAAATTTGTATGCAATGTTCATAACGCGACAGCCCAACACCATGTACAGAAACCTTCGCGGGCATAATTACATCAAATCACCAAAGTCTCATCGCAATCGGTTGAATGGTTTAAGAAGGTGACCGGCCAACTCAGAATAAAATTAACTCAGAACCACCCCAGAAAGGTCACAAAGAGTGATGATAAAAAAAATTAAAAATTGGTTAAATAGGTTACGTTAGGTTAGGGTGGACGGCTATTTAAAAAAAAATTTCATAGCATTTCATGACAATTCAAAGAGTTGTTGAGTTGACTTGGTTCTTAATTGGCATGGAACCGTTTAAGAATGCATAAGGAATAAACAAAGAAACATTCATTTCTATTTATTAAAATGTATCCATTATTAGACCCATTGTACATATTTAATAAATAATATTTAATCGAGTCAAAGCCTAAAAGAATTTCAAGAGTCTCATTGCTACTCGATATTCAAGTTCGTATTAGGTTTAACACTGAATTTGGTTGTCGATAAGCAAAGGGAAAACAGTTATTAGGGATGTGTCGACGGTACTTAGATTAAACCTAAAAGCCTCCCCCAAGCTACATGAAAATAAATGAATTCGCAGAGTGAGATATCACATTGACCAATTTTCACGGGTTTTTCACAATTTCGTTTAAATGTTGTTTATGGGTCTGTGTCATCGAAGTACAATAATTTCGAAGAATTGTGAAAAACTCGGCCACATTTGAAAGTGTGATATTGAGTACAACCCCATATTCAAATTTAACTTTTTTCGGTATGGAAAAAGGAAATTTGAAAGGTAAGAAATAAAAAATAACGTGTTTCTTAAACTCAGATGAAGGAATATTTTTATTCAATTTGATACCTGTTTAATTTAAATTAGCTAAGGCTCACACCTCTCCAGACATTTCGATTTGTTGGTTTGTTTAAAGTCAATTAATTAACAAATGAAATTATCAATAGATGTCAGGAGACGCAAACTCTCTTCAGACAAGACCGATATAAAAGGCCTGTGTTTAGGTTTTTTCCTTCTCTTTTCACCATCCTAACTTCTTAATAAGTAACAGTAAAATCCTTGGTCTGTCTTGGGTAGTTTGTGTCTCCGAAATTATTCACAATGTAATTGGGAATAAAGCAAAATAAAATGTCACGAGTCCTTTGAAAGTTTCCTGAAGCGGCCTTATTATTTTATGAAGTTCCTTCTTCCAAAACAAAACATATGATCCTACGAGTCGGATAATTTAACGCGAGTGATTAAATTAGTAAAGAAGAACCAGCACTGAAAAAAGGAACAGCCAACATGCAGTTTCCAGCATCCAGCAAGCAGCAGAGGCCATCAGCGATAAAAAAGGGCAAGTGACCAATCCATATCCATACTATCTACCTTACCATTAAAATCCTTAAAAGCAAAAAAATCAATGACATCAATATTGTGCATTACTCAAAAAAAATTGTTGCAAGCCGGTATGACAAAATTATTGACAAAATTATTGATTATTGACAAAAACTACAGCAATGTTTTAAATTTCGAGATTTATAAAGTTTGTTTGAAATTTTTATTTTAAATTAGCCGCGAAGTCAATAAAGCAGTTTTTGTTGGAAATGCTCTATGGGCGATTGAATAAAAATCAACGGGATTCATCTATGATTAACGACGTTGGTAAATTATTATTATTGTTATTGTTGTCTCGTGACAGTTCGTGAAGTAAATAACTAAAATTTGGGAAGTTATCAGTGCGTATATTATATGATTAATAGTGATTAAACGGTGATTGCGATAAAATAATTGGATAACTCTGTAAATTGTAAGTACACATCTGATTAATCAAAATGGATTTAAAAACGCTGATCGCTCAACGGGGCGTTTGTAAAGGCAAGATGACAAGGTTCAGAGAATTTTTAAACAAAGATTCACTGACGCAAAGCGAACTAGAATTGCGTATAAAGCGTTTCGAACCTTTGCTAGATAATTTTGAAGAAATTCAAGATAGAATAGAGGCATTATCTCCAGACGATGTTGAAGGCGACCGAGCGAGCTTTGAAAATGATTATTTTTGTATATTGGCCAGCGCAAAAGAGAGGTTAGCTAAAAAGGATTCTGCAATCACGGCGAATAACAATATTAAATTACCGATAATTGAATTACCGAAATTTAAAGGGGATTACTGCGAATGGATGCAGTTCCGGGATGCGTTCATATCTTTAGTAGACAGCAATCATAACCTGGATGCCGTTCAAAAATTTTATTATCTGCGGTCTTGTCTGAAAGGGGAAGCGTTTAAACTCATAACAGCGTTACCGATATACGCGGATAACTACGTTACGGCTTGGGAGATGCTTACGGATAGATACGAAAACTCAAAAATAATTATAAATAATCATGTAAACGCATTGTTTAAATTACCGGACGTAAAGGCAGAAAATCACGTCGCAATAAGGAATCTATTGGACGAGGCGCAATTACATTTAAAATCACTAAATAACTTAAATATAGCTACGAAAAATTGGGATGTAATATTAATTTATTTGTTATCAAGCAAATTAGATTCAAATACAAGGGCTCATTGGGAACAATACCCAACAAAGAATAATTTACCTACCTACGAAGAATTTATTAGTTGTTTGTATACAAGGGCCCAAGTACTAGAAGCCTCGGCAAATAACGAAAAAAGAATTAATCCGGGAAAAACGAATCCGCATAATTATAAAAAGGAAGTTTTGGTGTCGTTGTCCGCACAAAAATTAAAATGTTTACATTGCAACGATAATCATAAAATTTATTATTGCCGCAAATTTTTGGAATTAAAACCGAAAGAACGAATTGATAAAATACACAAATTAGGCGCTTGTTTAAAATGTTTAAACCCCGGTCATAAATTGAAGGATTGCAGGTCTAAATTCAATTGCCGTAAATGCGATGGTGAAAATCATAATACTTTACTTCATGTTAAGAAGGAGGAGGAATCAAAACACGAAAGGGCATCAACATCTTCCGCGAAGGAAGCGCCTTTAGTATCAAATCATGCCGCGAAGGTAGAACAAAATTTCGTGTTATTGTCAACTGCCATCATCAACATAAAGGATGATGCAGGAAACTCAATTCAAGCAAGAGCTCTATTAGATTCTGGAGCTCAAACGAATTTCATAAGTAAGGCATTCGTCAAGAAATTAAATTCAAAAACGAAAAAAGTCAACATTCCTGTCACGGGAATCCACAATAAAATTTTAAATATAAGATCTAAAGTGGGATTAAATATAACTTCAGGCTACTCTGAGTACGAAAAGAAGATAGAATGCCTGATTATACCTGAGGTGACCAGTAATCTGCCCCAAATTTCCTTTCAGAGAAAAGAAGCGGAGATCCCCAGCGGTCTCCAATTAGCAGATCCAAACTTCAACATTACCAGCCCGATAGATCTACTACTAGGAGCGGAGGTATTTTGGGAAGTCTTGCATAACGATCGAATGAGGATTGGAGATGCGGGACTCACGCTGCAAAGGACCGAGCTAGGATGGCTTGTATCCGGGCCTATCTCCACTCCGAAACCAAAAAGGCCAGTAAATTCCTGTCATTTATCTTTAAATTTATTGCATAAGCAATTAGAAAACTTTTGGAAAATAGAGGAACTAGCTCCTGTAAAACATAGAAGCCACGAAGAAAGAGCATGTGAAGAGAGCTTCTTACACATGCACAAAAGAGATGAGAAAGGACGTTTTGCGGTAAGATTACCGCTGCGGCCTAATATTAATCAAATGTTAAAAGCAAACGCCAAATGCTATCATGTATCGCCTCTACCTTTGACCCATTGGGACTGATAGGCCCAATAACTTTAGTCGCAAAACTGATAATGCAAGGTTTGTGGCAAACTAAAATTCAGTGGGACGAGGATGTTCCATCTGAGCAGATGAATGCATGGAATTCGTATATAAATGAATTACCTATTTTGAACAAGTTAAAAATACCGAGAAAAATAATTTGCAAACATCAAGTTAAACTGCATCTGCATGGATTTTGTGACTCGTCAGAAAAGGCCTATGCAGCTTGTATATATATAGTGTCTACTGATGAATCAGGAAACACAACTTCTAATTTAGTCACATCAAAATCAAGGGTGGCACCGTTGAAAAGCATATCACTACCAAAGCTGGAGCTTTGTGGTGCTGTTTTACTCACAAAATTAGTAAACTATGTCAAAATAGCTATGAACTTAAATGAAATAGATACAACCTACTGGTGCGATTCCATGATAACGATTTTCTGGATTCGTGGACAACCAGCCAGGTGGAACACATTTGTGGCCAATAGGGTGGCTGAAATCCAGGAATCCAGTCAACCCGCACAATGGAAGCACGTAAGATCGGAGGATAATGCGGCGGACGTTTTATCCAGAGGCACCACAGTCTCGCAACTACTTAAATCTGACATTTGGTGGCATGGGCCCACCTGGTTGACTTCAGGCGATTACCCGATTACTTGCAGTGAAATTACGCCGTTGGATTTACCAGAAGAAAGATTGAAACTAACGTTAATTTCAGCAGTAAAACAGGATTGGGAAATATTCTCCAGATACTCTTGCTTAACCAAATTGCAAAGGGTGACAGCTTATATTTTAAGATTTATTTTTAATTGCAGAAATCCTTTGTCAAGGCGTGACGGAGCGTTAACTGTTTACGAATTGGAGAATTCACTTCACATATTAATATCTCGCGCACAATGTTTTGCATTCCCGGAGGAGACGAGGGCATTGAAAACCGGGGTGTAACCCGAAAACAGAGCAACAGCTGATGGCGGACTTACCGACCGAAAGAATAACGGAAGGTCGCCCGTTTCAATTATCCGGCGTGGACTACTGCGGACCCATTATGATTAAATCAGGTGTCAGCCGTAAGACTCACAGCGTAAAATCTTATATATGTCTATTTATATGTATGGTAACCAAAGCTATACATCTAGAAGTAGTAATGTCTTTAAGCACTGATAGCTTCCTAAATGCGTTTAAGCGTTTCATCTCGCGAAGAGGGAAACCCAGTAAAATGTTTTCAGATAACGCCACGAACTTTCGGGGCGCGAATAACGAATTGAGGGAAATCTATGAATTTTTGAAGAATTCAAATGAAAAAATCGATAAATACTTAGCCAATTTATCCATTCGGTGGCATTTTATACCCGCAAGGGCTCCGCACTTTGGGGGACTGTGGGAAGCAGGGGTCAAATCAGTAAAATACCACTTGAAGAGGGTGGCAAATGCTTCATTACTAACATATGAGGAATTCAGCACTGTGTTATGTCAAATTGAATCATGCTTGAACTCCCGTCCTCTCTGTCCGCTGTCCAATGACCCCCAAGACCTAAATCCTCTGACTCCTGGTCACTTTCTCATTGGAACGAGTTTAGCAGCGATCCCGGAGCAGAATTTGCAGAATGTGGCAGTCAATAGATTGAATCATTACCAAAAATTAAATCAACTAATACAGTCGTTTTGGTCGAGGTGGCGCAAGGAGTACTTGGCTGAGCTGCAGACCCGGACAAAATGGACTGGCAACCACCAAAGGCAGCTGCAACCAGGCCAAATGGTCATTTTGAAGGAGGATAATGAGCCTCCTTGCTTTTGGAGGCTAGGACGAGTGCACGCTGTACACCCGGGGCCCGATGGAAGAGTACGAGTAGCTACCATCATCACAGGACAGGGAACGGTTCAGAGGGCAATATCAAAACTTTGCCTACTGCCAATTGAGGACAACAAATGCGGAGACCATCTACCCGAGATGGACCAAAGAATATAAGAAGCAACCCGGCAGCGCCTGTGCACAGTGCGGCGCCCACAAGCAAAGGAAAATAAATGGATGGAGCTGGGTGTTTGTTTTTATAATCAGACTTTAATAATAAATTCGCTTGTGTAAATAAAAGTGAAAAACAATGATAAATTCGCTTGTAGAAAAGTGGAAAATACAATTAAAATAAAAAAAGTGCAAATAAATAAAGATGGTGGAGGTCGTGACCTCTTGTGAAAACTCATATGAAAATTAAAGGTCATAATCTAGCCAAAGGAAAATGAATGAACACTGCAAGTGCCCATTTAAATGTATATAATAAAATTAGCTGTCCTGGAAGGAAGACCTGGTCCAATCCGCATGGCATTGTGTTTGTCCTAAAATTAAATGTTTAATAATTGTAGAACTTATTGATTTTAATGTTAATCGTTAACTTAATCTTTAGCTTTAATGTTTAACTGGAGCATGTAAAATATGAAATGGTTAGTTAATTTAATCTGGTGTGAAGCAGTTAAAGTTGTTTGAGTTATCTTTAGTAGTATAAGTGAGATATTTTAATTATTATATTCTATTTGTGTAAAAAAAACTCTGGCCTTTACCGTTTTTTGGGCGGGAATATGTTTAATTTAAATTAGCTAAGGCTCACACCTCTCCAGACATTTCGATTTGTTGGTTTGTTTAAAGTCAATTAATTAACAAATGAAATTATCAATAGATGTCAGGAGACGCAAACTCTCTTCAGACAAGACCGATATAAAAGGCCTGTGTTTAGGTTTTTTCCTTCTCTTTTCACCATCCTAACTTCTTAATAAGTAACAGTAAAATCCTTGGTCTGTCTTGGGTAGTTTGGGTCTCCGGAATTATTCACAATGTAATTGGGAATAAAGCAAAATAAAATGTCACGAGTCCTTTGAAAGTTTCCTGAAGCGGCCTTATTATTTTACGAAGTTCCTTCTTCCAAAACAAAACAATACCGTCTTTCCCAACATGACAATAGTTAGTAATTAAAAAAAAAATCAATCGCATAGTGCCATAGTAGATGGGAAATCTATGGAAACGAATTTATTTTTAATAAATGGTGTCCAAAAGAAGCACTCGCGGTATGAACAAATTTCCAAGGAATTTGCGAGTAGTTTATTTTATCTATTTGTTTATTTAAACGCCCGTAGAGCTTTTACATAGAATTCGGTACTTTTTTTTTTTCAAAGTGAAAATAATTAGTTGACAAAATACAGAAAACATGAAATATAGGAAACAAAATTTAGGTTGCGTAAAATACAGGAGTTGACACAGAGTAGGTAATGTTTAAAATTGTTCACATTAGTTTATGATATAGGTAGAAATACATATTTGGCACATGTGGCGTTTGAAGTTTGCTAAGTTCAAATTATTGTCAAATACATTTTTTTTTATTAATAAGAAATACAAACATTCCCGGGTTACGAATAACCCAACAATGTTTGAAAATCTCCTACTACAACCACAGAAAGCCGAAAATGTTGCTTGTGTTGTGATGGAGGACTTAGCCAGCCGAGGAATCGAACACGCGATGCCCGGGTGGGACCCAAACGCGATGCCCACTCAACTCACTGGTCATATTAGTTGATAGATACTTAAAGTAAGAAGGTAAAGAAATCAAAATATTAATTAATGCATTTGTTTAATGCTCAATTGGCAAGTTAGGTTAACTGTAAAACACTTAACAAAATAAAATAATATTCGATTGCGTTTTTTATAATTTAAAAAAAAAAAATTTATATGATTACCGCACAAAAGTCACAACTGCTCCCGTCTGCAGCCAGTGAGACTATGGCATCTCCAATTGGGGTATGTTGAAGGTATTGGGGAGGGGTAGGATATGCGGAAGAGGAAAGTGGGATATACCTGGCTATTCAGATCTAGTCACCAAACACGGCTAAAGCCATTCCAAGCAACTTTTCAATTCTGAATGGTGGTCTATAATCTAATAACTGTGGATAAGAGATATGAGAGAAAGCTCTGCCTTCAAATGTTTGATAATTTGGTCCTTCATTCACTGGTCAGTTAGCACGGTTACGTATGGTGATTAACATAAAGTAAATCATATAAAATTATAAAACATATTTATTTTTATTTTATTTATTTCTATACATTACAGTATTTACCTTTATAATTTTATTATGTTGGGTGTAAGGTAGGTTTGTGAAGGTGAAACTGTGGATAGGTATTGTTGTATGTTTCGTGAACACCTCACTAGGAGAACCTGTGCTGAGGTGTTTACGTGTTTATTTATGTTTATGTGTGACAAGTATTTATGTGTTGTAATATAAAGTTTTATATGTATTTTTTTTCAAATTTTAACAGTTATTGTACATTGGTTATATAGAAGAGAAAAAAAAAGTATTTAAATATATTAGAGGAATATAAAAAAAAATTATATATATATATAAACATACACATACATACATACACATCCATATAAATACATGTACCTGTACACATGCATATGAATATATATATACATACGTATACATCCGCATACACATTCACATACACATATATATATGTACACACATATATAAATTGTAAGTGTATGTATAGTTATTGGATACTTGAAAAACTACTTAATTTTTAGGTTTATTTAATTTTATACTTTTTATAGTTTTGTTATGTTTGGTTGGGAATAATAATGTTTTGTATAAAGTTAATATCTTGATTTTTAATCCAGTCAGTGATATGTTTTTTATGAATGTTTGTAGATGTATTTGCAGATAGTATTTGTTTCAAAGTAATGGGCATGCAATTAAAAAGTTTGGTTGCATAATACTGAAAGTGTCTTTGTCCATGTGTGGTGTGGGTTATCGGTATGTTCAGTGTTTTATTTGTTGAGGACCTGGTTTTTGTTATGGTTTTTGGTTGAATTGGAATGTGTTGTTTGTTTTGGACAAGGTATATTATAGCAGATTTGGCATAAAGTTGTCTTATTGACATGACTTCTAATGCTTTGTAGATTTCGCTAGAATCTGTGTGAAATGGTACTTGCAGGATGAGTTTAATTATTGCTTTTTGTATTTTTTGAATTGGGTCAATTGCTATGTTTGTAGCACTTCCCCAAGCTAGTATTCCATATGTGGCAATGGATTGACAAAGTGCAAAATAGATCGATCTTAGTATTATTAGTGGGAAGATGTTTTTAACGTACTTTATATATGAAAACTGTTTTGCGAGAGTTTCAAATAACTAACGTGGTCATTGATCGAGACAATATTCCAACTGCTATGTAGGTATTCTTATATATGTAACATGTTATAACGGCAAGGGCGGGTAGTGTTTTTGTCATCTTCTTCTATTCGGCTTCCCAAGTAAGGCTTTGTGAAGGAAAGGAGAGGAACAATGGGAGATGACAATACTTTTTTTATTATTTCATAATTTTTTTTAAGTTACAGTTTATTGTCCTTTTTAACTACCATACTATGCCCGTGTTAAGGTAGTGATACATGAAATAATTCATTTAAAAACTTTACAATATTATTTTATAGAAATAGATAATAAAACATAGGAAGAGGAAAGAAAAAAAAATAGTATGGATAAATGAAACTAATTACAAATATAAAAATTAAAAGTAGGTAAGTAAAAAAAAATAGAAGAAAAAGATATTTTAAAGAAGATAGAAATAAAAATGGTAGGTATTCATCTACAAGTACATTTTAAACATTAAACACGATTTTGCAATATATGGAGAAGTCTCAAAGCTGTTTCGATATTAAACAACACGTTTTAATGTTTGCATGAAGATAGACCTTTTGCTTAATTTCGTTTCGACCTCACCCAGAATTACAATGGGAATAAAATAATTTTGCGTCTTTCAGTGAAGAGGTGGGATATGGAAAATCGCAATAAAATGGTGATTGTAGAAAGTCTCTCTTTAATTTGGTTTGACAGTGGCGTTTTACAGTACCTATATCACGTTGAAAATAGGAAATTCTAGCCTATGTTTTGCACTTTATTCATTAAATGTACGTCAACACGCGTTTAACAATAAAATAGCGAATTTTACAAATAACAAAGTTTTAAGTTTAACGCACAAAAAACTGTACAATTAAAACATCTGTCGCCCGGCTTTGCCTTCGTTCGTAAAACCAGAACCAGAAAAAGTTTAATTTTGGTCCTTATAAAGATATTCTGCTTCCAAAATTGGTACACAGTTTGAAAAAACTTGATGGACAAATCAGAGGCGGATCTAATGGTCAGCATTTGCTGAAATGCTGGTCAGCATTTCAGCAAATGCTGACTGGGCCCCAATCTGCTGGGCCCGTCCGGAGCCCCATTGTATGTCGAAAAAAGTGCAACGAAAAACTTCACTAAGTCACGCAGACATAACATATGAAATAAAAGCATTTCAAACTTCCAATCTAATCGTTCGTATAGTCCGATCCGGTAAAGGCGAAATTTTGGACATTAAATTATTCAAAAGTTAAATGGAGTTCAACATTACCAATGAGCCTTGATGTCCTTACAAAATTTGAGACCCTGCCGCTGTTTTTATCTCTGCCTTTTGGCATGCCAAGAGCGGAGAGAGCGATGAACTCTTTCTTTTTTTTACATTAGCTCCACAAAGGAGGCCCTAAATAATTCCTCTCAGGGCCCATCATCTGTGAAGGATCTTTTTAGGAAAGAAAGGAGAAGAAGTTCTGGGAAGGAAAAGGTATAAGAATCTCTGTGTCAGTGTGTCTAATCTAACCCACCGTGGTGTACCGCGAGAGTGGTGAGCAGACGTCTCCGCCGCCAAGATCCGAACCAACCTCACTTAATGAACCCGGGCACCACTGCTAACACACGAAACGTAGTGAATCACTTAGGGTGACCTGGCACAGGTGTTGGTTATCCAATAAATGATTGACCGGGCGGCGTTACCCATACCCAACTCCCAAATTGTAAAATTTGGTATGGAGGTATTAGCGGGTTAAATTGCAAATTCTATTATACAGTCGACCGATAATATCTCAACATTATCGACCACGAGCAACATGGCCATTCTCACCAATCGATAAGAAGGAGGCCAGGAAATTGTAGGTCCTCGCTAACGGGCAGTTTTGCCAAGGAAATAGGTAATATCCACATTAAAATCGCCGAATGCAGGATTACTGCAGCGTTTAATGCTTAATTTTTTTTTGTGCTTAAAAATCATATTCAAAATGGACTTTTTAGGACCCTCTTCCGAGGGCCCTTTGGATACGTTTGATGACTGCCTTTTGAGTCTCACCCCTGAGTGAAATGCTTTGATTGACTATCCATTAAGTTTATTCATTTCATTAAATTTAATTACGGCTTTGAAAATTATTTATAAGGACTTGCAAATAAAGTAGGTACGTATAACTTATGACGTAAAAATAACGTGGTGAAGAAAAATGCTGCAGGTATAATAAATCACATCGACGACGGTCCCAAAGAACAATGTCGGATGTGGGATTTAATAGTTTTGCAGTAGAGTTATTAAAAGTTTTGTTTCTCCATTTTAACATTTTTTGAGATCAAGTTTAATATATTTTGCATTTCTTTTCATTTTATTTAAAATTCCGGAAATACAGACTTTTAAATATCAAAAGGAATTTAAAATAAGTCAAAATAACAATTTTCAATTTTTAGCACATCTGACGTTGTTCTTCGGGACAGTCGATATATTCTGCCCCCCAGGGAGGAACGGTTGTTCGGTCGGTTGGAGTTGATTGAAAAAATAAAGTGGTTTAAAATAAATTAGGTAATATTGTTTCATTAAATTAAAATAGATCATGTTGAGGGTCAACAATAAAACAGCTCAAATGTTTGCATTAGTGAAAAGAATGCGTAGGAAAAAAAACAAGAGCTAGATTACAAAATAAAGTTATTGGATCAATTTTGTAGCAACCTTATAAAAAAGTGGGTAGGAAGAAAAGATAAATTCTCGTGAATAATATTGTGGCTACTGTGTTTTCAGGAACAAGATAGAGATATTTTTGGTTGTTCGTTTCACCTGGATGAAATAACTCTGAAAAGAGATATTATAGTCCGTACATTACGTGATGAAATCAAATATTGCGTAAACTGGCAAAAAGTGGGAGTGAAACGTATAGTACTTTGGAATAGTGTAGTAAAATAATAAAGCTTGTACTGTGAAAGCATGTTTGGATTAATGAACCTTTAGAGATTTCACAACAATAGAGCGAGGAGAGGTCCCACACTTATTTATATTTGCAAGTAAGTTGAGATATTGCAAACAGTTTATGTAAAGGGGAAGATTATTAAGAAAGTTTTCTGAAGAAAAACTGATCCAACTCAAAACAAATATTTTCTGTGTACACGAGAAGATCCTAAATAAATAATATAACATTAAATAATGCCCTCTACGATTTGACAGTGAATGTCACGGAAGTGAAACGCAAATTCATCTTCGTAGAAAAGTAAATCATAAGTTAAATTAACAATGTTATTTTTATCATACGAATGGAGAATATTATAATTATTATTAATTATCGATTATCGGCATAGATTATTATTAATTATAGACAAGATACTTATTTCAAGAAGCAGTATGAATGGCTCAGGATATAAATGGAATGGAAAATAACATTTAGTTTTACAGGAAATACTCACAAGCAAACAGAAGTAAAAGACGAAAATAATACTTACTGAGAAAAATTTACTTTCCTTTAAAAAAGGTGATTTATTAAAATAATTGAAAAACTTTTACAGAATAATTTCAGGATGTTTCTTTAGTTTCATCAATTTTAACAAAAATATTTTTTGCTGGTTCGAAATATTATGACATAAACTTACTATGTTTAGTTCCGATACGTTCTGAAAAAGCGTTCATTGCCTACATTAAGTACTTATACATTCTTTTCAAATTTCATGAGGGAGCTTTATTTATTTATTATAACTACCTAGGTTCGTACAATATTATTATTTTATACAATTTCATATACGTAGTTGAAGCAAGCAATTAGTATAATTGATTTAAAAAATTTTTTTTTTTAATTTTCAATTCAAAATGCATGGTTTCAAATAACAATAGAGATCGATTGAATGTACTTTTGCACACCGATAATTTTCAAACTGAATGTAAAAATTGTTCGAACTAGTTTAAACATCCGTCCGCAGTACCTTTTTATCTAGCAGTATTCCTACTATATGGTACACCACTACACAAGCAAGAATCCCTTTAAAACCCCAAAAAAATTAAATTCATGTATGTAAATTAATTTAAAAAGGTATTTAAATTAATTTATTCAGATACCATTTTCCAAAACATGGTAATTTTTGGAGAGAAAATCAATAGATATTTGCAAAATAAGAAGATATTACGTACAATGGAATTCTAAATACACGATGATTGTGACATTTTCAGATACAATTAGGTTAATTTTGAAGAAAACTTTATGATATGAAGGTGCTCGCCCAAATAAAGGATGTTCTTATTTATTATTTTAACTTTATGAGTAAAACCTCAAACTGTAATATTTAATTAAATGAAGACATTATGAGCGAAACTCAATCGAAAATCTGGAATCAGAAAAATCAGAAAAAGATATTGGCACCTCTGGGACTCGAACCCAGGACCTCCCTACTTTCCGGGTTGGGCGCTCTTTTCCACTGAGCTAAGGTGTCGATATCCAATTCGGTCACTTTTAACTGTACCATACTTCGACTAAGAACCACCCATATTAGTGTCCCACCCATATCGAGTCCCAGAGGCGCCAATATCTTTTTCTGATTTTTCTGTTTCCAGATTTTCGATTGAGTTTCGCTCATAATGTCTTCATTTAATTAAATAAAGGATGTTCATTCATCGCCCAATTTAGTGATTTAGTTCTTAAATTTTCCTAACTTTCCATTATCCCAAGTACACAAAAATACCCAGTCTTCGAAAACAAGAACAACTTCTTAATTTATTTGAAATATACGTTGGAATAATTTCCTTTTTACCTATTGTACATACGTACCGAACAGATGCGCGTGCGTCGGAATTTAACTGTGAATTTTCCAACGGCGAAACTTTGAAAGCGCGCGGCGCATTTTTTACCTTAGTAATCTTCCGATACCGTGAAAGCTCGACGTGTAGAACGGAGCTTTCGTAAGCAAACTCACTGCGCGTTAAACTTTCTGCCTGAATTTCAACTTTACAAAACTAAGTTTGGCCTTTTTAAGTAAATGTAGTGTTAATACTTACGTAGTTATTAATTCATACACGTGTAGTTAAGTGATGTTTTTAGATATCTGTGCTTATGTAATAAATTTCTTAAAAAAAATATATTTAAGTTTTAAACACAATAATGTACAGTTCTATGAATAAGAAACATACTTTAATGTAAATAAAGTGTAAAGAACGGATAATGCGACACATACTAAAAGTTTTCAATATTCCACCAAACTACAATATACATTAAACCGACAGGTAAGAATTCGCCAACAATACTCACACATTATTTATGTTATTGTCGGCAAATACATATATGTTGTGCACATATGTACAACTCGATTACGGACACTTTTGATCGAGATTTCGATATAAATTTGTAGGGAAAAATTCTGTTATGTTTTATGTATTATTTCCTAGGTTTTTTCAAATCGGAAATAGTTGGATGCATGCAATTAATTGAGTCTGTTAAATCCGCGTGGGAATTCAGAAATCTCATGTTTATACCACAAAACAATGTGTACAATCTCTATTTTTACAACATGGATAATAAGAATTGCTTTTGCTATATCTGGAATGAGGCCGAAGGTGGAGTTAATTCAGAAGAATTTGCCAATACATTGGCTCGCTTTATTACTGAAAACTTTTAATGCCACTTGAGAGAAACAATAAAGAAGAACCTAAAAAAATATACATCTCTACAGTGACGGCTTTACTTAAAATTAGTAATTTTACTCTATCTAAAGCTGTCTTTAATGTGGCCGTCAATGAAAATAAAATACATTGATAAAATTTAATGGCCCTTAAAACGTCAAAAATATGATTTATAAATATTATTATGAATAAATTCAAATAAATATTTAAATGTATTATAAATTCAAAAGTAGGTACCAAGTGTCCTATTACAAATAGTTTAAATGTATGTAGTTTATTATCCAGTAGAGTTCTGATTCCGAACAGTGTAAATATTATAACAGCGTGACATAACACTGAATTATGAACGAAGATCCCTTGGATTATACATGAGATGCCCGAGTTGTATTTGTTGTAAAATCGCGTACGATCGTTTAACGAATATGAATGATCAAGATTGAGAAAAGCGTGCCTTAGTTCGAATTTTCTGAAAGGGGAGTTGGAGGGATACTGAGATCTCAGGAGAATGATACGGGAATATCATGTAAGAGAATAGAAAAAAAAATCGAAGACGCCCCAGGAAGGTATGCCAAAATTATGTGAATAAAATAATTGTGCGGGGTTGTGTTTTCAAGGTCTTTCATTAAATGTTCGTTATTTTCTGATCACCTTGGGCCAGCATTTCTTGCAGGACCCATCATCAAGCTGATCTGTCTAAGTCTGTCATATTACCGAATTTATACCTACCCTCGTAGTGAGTGCTATTGTTTAAAACGTTGGCTCAAGAAGGAGTAGATAACACAATGTAACTAGACATAAAAAACAACAAACATTGTGATTTGAACCAAGTTCCTGATTAATTTATGGGAGAAAACTAATTAAGTCTTGTTAGAAGGTATTTTTTCAATTGATAAACAGCGAATTGAAAATAAAAATAAAATAATAATAAATTACGATAAACGATAATATATTTTATGACAATAAAATAAAGTTTACAGAATTTCTAATGAAAATTGAAATCTTCGTCACCAACATAAGTTTTTTTTTTTTTTTAACTACTTCGCCCTTAGCAAAGTACGAAGATCCTGTGAGCATCGGATCTAAGTGTCGATTGAGATAATAATAATTGCAAATATAAAACCTTGTCACTTGTATTTCCGGGTTTTGAATAAAATTGAATGATTTTTTTATATGAATACCGCACAACTGCTTCCGTTTGGAGCCAGTGAGACCATGGAATCCCCAATTGGGGTATTCTGTGATGCCGAAGGTAGTGGGGTGGGGACGGAGATGGGGAGGAGGAAGGTGGGAAGTACCTGGCTATTCAGATCTGGTCACTAAATACGGCTAAAGCCTCTTCAAGCAACGTTTTAATTCTGAACGGTGGTCTTACGCCAGGTCGATATTGAGAGTATCTTCCACTCTGGAACGTGCCGTAAATATGTTATATATTATTTTAAACGAATAAATTGTGAAATAACACAAATCAATCAAATAAAATTTATTTGCCACGCCGGGATTCGATCCCGCGACCTTCGGAATGCGAGTCAAGAGCCTTACCGCTGGACTACGCCGGCCGTCAAAGGTTTAAAGCAAAGATGGTAAGTAGACCTGTGAATCTTTTAACTTGACTTGAAGATAACCAACAGCTTTTCGACAATTGTTAGAGCAAACTTTCAAATACCTGAACGAGTTTGTTAATACAAATTTGCTGCGACCACAATTTGAAAATGGTCTTGAAAACCGAAACAGCTGTTACTAAAATACATAATAAAATACTTGCAAAACTTGATAATAAAACAATCATATTTCATTTTAATTAAATATAATTAAAAAAATAAATGCAGTTCAACGAATTAGACACAAAAACAATTAATGAATTTTTTTTGGTTCATAGCTTTTAATAATTTTTCAAGAGATGTTTATTTGACTTTATTTTCAGTTGGTTGAATATATTTAAACATAAATATTTCACAAAATATTATATTTAAGGCTACGTAACCGCTCTCGAAAAGAAGAAGATGGAGAGATATGTAATTACGAATGTTGGAGAGAGTGCGCTAATATTTAAATCGATCAAATTGAAGCGAAAATTACGAAAAAGCTTAATAAAACATGACTCGCTTAAAATAGAGCAAAAATCTCGTAGAACGTATCTTAAGTATCATTTAAAGAAACATTGTGATTTTTTTCACAAATATAACTTGTAAAATAATAGAAATAGACTTGTTTTAAATAATTTTCGGAGCATATTTTACGATTTTTTTCTTTCGAGGGAATTTCATATAATTCGCGTTTCGGCGTGGAACGTATCTAGATATTATCTTCAAAAATGACATATATTTTTTTTAAGAGTTTAAAAACTTTATGCTTGAAACTTTAAGGGAGATATGTAAGAATTCGGTCGAAATTCGAATAGTGGACCCAACCTCTCAAATGCCACGGGAGGAAACTCGAAAATTTCGCGATGTTTTGACTTTGACGTAATATTTTGCGGATTTATTTTATGCTATCGTATATAATGTTTACCAAAAAACGTTTCCTGAACAATAAACTATGCTTACAAATAATATTAATTGCGTTTATTTGACAAATTGATAGGTTTATCAATCTTTTTATGACACGCAACGCTCAAAGTTTGACAGCTCGAATCGCGGCAGAAATGTCATTTCGAAAGTCATAGATATGTGCAAAGATGATTATTTGAGGCTAGGTGTGTTCCTTATATCTGTTACGTCAAGAACAAGAATGCCCCAAGCGATTCTGACCTTGCCCTTCATACATTTTCTTTATACATAAGGTTTAAAATCGCATATCAAAAAGTTTTTTATTTTTTTTTATGGCGCGTCCCGGGCGCGCAATCGGGTCATCATTGATCATGTAAACCTTATTAGAAAGGAGGAGCTCTTGCGCCTGATAAGGGAGCCGCGATTCTTACTTAGGTTGTATGTTATAATATGTTTTGTTTAAAATATTAACTTTTTACGTAACTTATTAAGTTTTTTGAAAAATTGTTTTATTTGTTCTGATTGGTTGTTGATACAGCACAATTCAGAAGGAAGGTTATTATGATTTTTGTATGGCTTGGTAAATATAATGTTTTGCATTCGAGTTGTTTTAAAATTAGGTGTAATAAATAAGTTTCCATTTCTCATTAGTTTGTAAAATTCTTGATATTCTTTGTTATTTTTTCTTTACTCATTTTTATAAGAATATATGATTTTTATTAAATGACAAATGTAGGAGATACCTATTTTTGGATCGAACATAAATATGCACACCAATTTATACTAGTAAAAGTGGTTCAACTACACAATATTGGAGTTATTGTGTTTACTTTTACATATGTACATTTCAAATAATTATATTGTTTTTGATTGGTGATAGTAGTTTTGATTGAATAATAATTATGATTATAATTGCAATGTGACAATATGTGCACTACTGTAAACATTTAAACGATGAATATAATACTATTGTTTCCAATCGCATATAATCCGTTTTCCCAGGGCTTCCCAATATTGCTTAATTAATACTAATGCGTATAACAAATTCCTTAAACAAATGAATTGCAGTGCAATATGTCTTTGTCTGGCGATTCTGCTTGTTCTTTGTCCCTGAGGGCCATCAGTTAAGAGCTATCGGGTTGGTGTACGTTCTTAACAATGTTGGTGGAATATTAGCAATCTGCGCAGGGATAAGGTGTGCTCTGTAAAAGTCCACCCATCCGAGCTCTACAAAGCCCCGGTAGCTGCAAACTTTTAGCTCATGCAAATGAGATGCCACCATCTCTAGGATCTAATTTACTGGAAAATGTATATAATAGACAAAGTAAATAAAAATATACCATTCTGCAACTTAAAGATTACACGGTTTACAAAAAAACTCGAAATAACCAAAAATTCGTAAAACCAAAATGTATCGACGTATCGTCATTAACCTACCACAAACGAACGAATGTTCCCATCATCTTTAAATATCTCTATAATTCTCAATAAACCAATAATGTCACTTCATCATACTTATTGCAAACTAATTCAAACATTAGACGTCCTTTCTAGAGGAGGCTCTAAGTTATTTTGCGGCTAGAATGGCGATGCTGATGAAATCCAGCCGTTTACCATACGCCTTCGGCTTTAACCGTAACCGTTCATACATTAAACACGAACGACGGTAGATGGTACTCTTCTAAGGTAATACTTAACTGACATCTATTGATACACTACAAAACCGCGCATAACGAACTATACTAACGACATTTGTTGAAGTATGATGAAACTACATGACTAACCCTATAAACCACATTAAACGTTATTTTTTTCTGTGCAATTTATTTATTTTTTTCTATGTTTTTATCGATTTCATCAAAATTATTTTATCTATCTTTGTATTAATATAAAGAAGAATGTCTATAGCGGACGAGCTATAATTAGGGCATGAATTTGATTTTTATATAAATGTACAGTTTTATTCGGGCTCATTGATAAAATTTTATCTGATGACTTCAAAACAAAAAGGTCACTGTCCACTATGCATAAAGCCCGAACAACGCTGTGTACTTCAGCTAGTAAGTTAAGATGAAGCTATACGTGAAATCCTATTTAGATTCATCTTTACGACGAATCGGTTTACAGTATGAACTTCAAAAAATATGCTACAGATAAACTAGCTTTTCTATATATTGGGATTACAATAAAATTATTATTTACATAACAAAAAATATAAGCGTAAACCACAAAAAAAAATGTTTTTTCATGACTTAACTATGAAGTAATATAAGAAACTATTTTTTTTAAATACCCCTTTATGGCTAAGACTATTTTTGAAGTTTTGTACGTTCTAACTTTTTTTCATTCTTATAAAATTATGCACAAAATAAATAAAAACCACTTTTTCGCTTACTTGCCTCGTGTAAAGACGACGCGCGATTTTAAATTTTGTAGGCATGAGAATCGAAAGATTTCTAGCGTTTATATTTCTCTTAATAAAGATCACACATTTCACAAGATAATGTTTTATCGCATTGAGCTTTTTTTATTTTTTCAATATTGTTGATTTTTTTTATATGTGCAAATATAGAGTCGTTAATGGGTGGAACAATTTTTTACGACATTTGCGCATCGGAAACGACAGCATAGGTAGTAGTGTAGGTAGGTATGTACTTGATGTAATTAATTCTCGAAATTTGATAGCAAAAGAATGTATTTACTCCAGCAGATAATAATATATTAAGATGGAAATCATCTCTGTTCTCGCCTTTCAATGCCATTATTATTATTTTTACATCAACTCCACACAGGAGGCCCTGAGGAAAAAAATTTCCCTCAGGGCTATGGGAGTTGTTTCCAACTCTCATAATATTAAATGCAATGAATAGGGTTCTGTTTCAATTAAAAAGAAGATTGGCACTCACTTGGATTTATTGATTACAAAGATTACTAATTGACAATTAAATAGAGTTGTTAATAGTTGCGCGGACTGTCACGGAGTGGCCGGCCGCGCATCGTCTCTCCCCACCTCTCGTCCCCTCGATGGTCGGGTGTCAACACTCCACAGGGCCTATGTCATCTGGGATGCTGTGTGGAGGGGCTTTTTGAGGAGAGGAAGGAATGAACATTGGTCTTGAAGAGACCCATGTTGTAGGAAGGAGAAAACACAAAGGCCGGCAAATCGTTCCATAGCCGAGCTGTTGAACTCAAGAACGAGTCGAAAAAACGACCCGTTCTCATGTGACAAATGTCAACCGTGAACATATGTTGGGCGCGCGTTTGGCGTGTCTCCCGACTATGCACCGGGGCCGGAGGGATCAATGACGCTAGTTCCTCAGAGCATCTTTCATTGAAATACCGGTAGAACATGGATAGCATTCCCACCCGACGCCTGTGCTCTAAAGGTTGCAATCCGTTCGTTAAGATCGGAGAATCTATCAAACGGACCGCCCGTTTCTGCACAGAGTCGAGGGTATTTTTCAAGTATTTTGGAGCTCCAGGCCAGAGGTGACTGCCAAATTCAACCGTGGGGCGCGTAATTCATTTTATCTATCCATGTGATTGTGATAATGTATCAGGTTGGCATATCACACTTGGTAGTCTTGGTACACCGACAAATATTCGTATCTTGCAGAACTTGTGTAGATTATGCACAGGTTTTCATGATAATAATTGATATCGATTTTTTTTTTTTTTAAGAGAACATTGCTCTAGAACTAGTGTCACTTGTGGCCTGTTTCAAGCAATGACTCCCGTTGTCCCAATGTTCCAATGACTCCCAATGTCTCCTACTTTGTTTTTGTAGCACATCAATGACCTCTCTCTGTTATGTGCACAGATTCATGGTTATTTGTTACGCGGATGACAGTACAGTCTATGATAGCTTTTTGTTTGACAGGACCCCAAAGGGCACACGAACCCTAATCGCTCGTAGGGCTTTGAAGCAAAGAATGGACGGTTACCTTGAAAGTGTTTTCTCTAGGGGTAAGAATAACCTCGTCGAATTTAATGTTTCAAAGACCCAATCATGTCTGATTACGTCTAAAAGGGTCTCTGTGTTTCCTTTCTCCTACAACATGGGTCTCTTCAAGACCCTTTTTACAAAATCTTTTTACGAAAACGACTGACTTATATACAGTAATACTATTTTAATAATAAGGTTAAGGTAAGGTTAGGTAAGGTTAGGTTTTTGAAAATGGTTAACCCTCTCGCGAAAAGCGAAAAATAAAAATTAAAGAATTGCAAATGTGCAAATGTTAAAATGCAAATTCAAAAAATATTACGGAGTTTATAAGGGTTCGTTTTTTATGTTAAAGTTAAACGATTATTATCTTAGATATTAAGAATTTTGCATTATTAAAATACTAATTTTGTTTTTGCCCTTGTCTGTAATGTGTGTTAAATGAACTCTAGAACTTTCTCTTTGAAATAAGCTACATTTTAATAATCGCTTGTTTGGAGAATCCGAACAAGCGATGAAGTTATATATATTTTCAACAGAAAATTATTTTAATAATAAACTCCAGTGGAATATATTATGACTTAAAAATATATTCGTATAGATCAGTGATCATCAACCTTTTTAATGTAAGGGTCAATTAAAACATATCGAATTTGTTCGCGGGCCTCAGGGGGTAATGTTGTGTGACATGGTTATTTCTATGTTATCTGTATGTACCGACATCTATAGAGTTTTGTATATTACTTGGTTTTTAATGATACCTGGCAGAACTAAAATATATACTTTTCAAATGTAAATACCTAATTTAGCTGTAATTTTAAGTCATAGTTGCAAATGTATAGTCCGGTCAAGTTAGCTAGAAAAATAGGGGTCAAACAGCACAAATTCTGACAGAGTTGAAACTTGGCAGAGACCTTGAGTAGACTATCACAAATAAAATACCAAATATCCCCATCGATCACATTCCTGCTTTAAAAGTTATTCAAGGTCAAAGGTCAAAATTTTTGGTTTTAGGATTTTTCTCGAAAACTGTAAGTTAGGTATGTTTTTACGTTTTCACGGCCAAAAAGTATTTTTGTCATTGTTTTTGGGGTGTTATGCCGTGTTTCGCTACCTCCTTCTTTAGCCAACGTTTCGGACAGCGTTACAGTGTCCATCATCATGGCAGATGAGCAAATGATATTGGTGAGAGTGTTTACCTTGTTAGACCTTGTCACATCCGGAACAGCTGAGTTTATATACTCCATCTGTTTCCAGAGGAAACTTAGTCTTTGCCGACCTCAGTAGGTCTTGGATTTTAGTTGTGGTTCCGAAGACCGTCTTGATGTTCTCTTTTCTCAACAGCCTGGCAATTCTGTCTGTTACATTATGGACGTAAGGCAGGAAAGCGCAGCCTTTTGACTCTTGTTCACCCCTGTCTTCGTTTCATGCTGATTTGGCTCTTATGATTTGCCTTGTCTGCCTTGCTGGGTATCCGTTACGCTCCAGTGCATCGGTGAGTTTGGTCAGTTCTAATCCGAGTTTTGGCTCCTCACATATTCTGGTCACTCTGGTTACCAAAGTATGGATGAGTCCTCTCTTCTGAGCGGGGTGATGATGCGAATCAGCGTGGAGATACCTGTTTGTATGTGTTGGTTTCCTATAAACTGTGTGTCCTAGGCTACCATCCTCTTTTCGCATCACCTCCACATCTAGAAAAGGCAGGATTTTTTGGTTATTTTCCAGCTCCATTGTGAATTTAATTTTGCTGTGGAGTGAGTTGAGATGGTCCAGGAATTCGTTCAGTTTCTCTGTTCCGTGAGGCCAGATGGCGAAGACATCATCGACATAGCGCCACCATACTTTAGGAACAGCCGAAGCTGTGTCGAGTGCCACTTCTTCAAACTTCTCCATTAAAAAAGTTGGCTAGAACCGGCGACAATGGACTGCCCATCGCAACTCCTTCCACTTTCTCGAAAAGTTCACCCTGAAAAGCAAAATAACCTGTTTTGAGGCAGTGTTCAAAAAGTTTGCAAATGTCATTCTCATAAATCTCCCTGAGCAAAGTCATGGAGTCTTCTAGAGGAACATTTGTAAAAAGAGACACTACATCAAAACTGACAAGGATATCTCTTTCATCAGTCTTTACCTTCTTGAGCTTACTGATTAGATCTGTGGAATCCTTAATCCAAGATTCAGTTTTCCCAGTTTGCATCTGCATTAATTTCGACAGGTATTGGGAAAGTTTGTATGTCGGTGCACCAATATTATTATTGCTAAAGTGTGCTGAAGTAATGCGTGATAATAAGCTGACAAACTCAGCTTTCTCCCATCATAATCAGAATTTGAAAATATGTATCAAAGGCAAAGACATCAACGTGTTTTTTACCTTTTTTTAAAAAAAAACGAAAATGGAGATTGCTGCCTTTGCTTCTACACACCTCATATATTATAATATATCATATTACAAATATGCTTGATTACAAATATTATACAATATAACAAATATGCTATTGTACAACTTACCAATGTTGCGTGTAAAAGATATCAAGGTGTAAATAAATAAATAATCTTGAGATTGCAAAATAAACGTATGAATGTTTTTTAGTAAAGAGCAAAGTAACCATATCAAAGTAGTTAACATCCCTGTGAAATCGATACCCGATCATCCCTCCTTGGTTCTATTTAAGATTATTTTAGTGAACACGATTCCATCACGCGAACTTTGATGGAAAAAAAGAGACTGAAATAACTCGCACTTTTTGCCTCAAGTAATGTTAACAAAGAATTTCACTTTAAAGGCATAGCCCCGAGCATATAAATACGAATATCTTAGTGCATGATCCGTAATAAAAAAGTCTTTAAATCAATTTAATTAATTGAGCTGAGCAAAGTTCTGTTTAAATCGAACTAGTCGAACGTTTAGCATTCCGGCTTTCAGTAAATTTGTTTGATGTGTTCCGGTTCCGATTAATTGTGGCCGAATAATCTGCAACTTGCTTAATAAATTGGCAAGAGAATTTTATATTTTCTACACTTCAACTGACGGATATCAGCTAACTAACCTAACTAACCAGAATCTAAATAGAACAAAATTTTAAAAGAATTTTTCTCAAAACTTCTTTCGAGACGTTTGACACGATATCTCAAGTTCTACTAAACCAATTTACTAGAAATTTGGTGTGAGTCTTTTCTATACATTACTTTATTGCATGAATCAGAACTATAACAAAATATTAATTTTTACTATTCTAAAAAAATTCGAAAAAGTAAAAAAAACTGGTAAAAAAATGTCTTTTTATTTCAGACAAAGACGAAAAAAAAATTATGATGTCTCCGAGGTTCATGCCATAGCAGCATTTGTTTGGATTAAAAATTAATTTGTTTTTTTTTTTTAATTACTAAGAGGTTTTGCAATCATGTCAACCAGGGCGCGCCATATTTTTGAGACTCCCAACTTCAACACCCTGTAACTTTTTATATTTTTTTCATTTATTTTTTTTTTATGTATTCTTTAATATTTAATAAATATTTGGTAAAATAATGGCAACAAAAATATTATTATTTTTTTAATTGAACCTGAAAATACACCTACAATTCATTTTTCTAGACTAGAATACCCCCTTAATTAAATGAGGACAATATTGGCGAAACTCAATCGAAAATCTGAAAACAGAAAAATCAAAAAAGAAACGGTCACATCTAGGACTCGAACCCAGGACCTCTACCTTACCAGAGCGCAGCTCTATCAACTGATCTAATGTGTCTCTATCCCATTCGGCCATATTTAACTGTAACATACTTCGACTAGGAACTACCAACATTTCTTCATTTTCTTAACGCATATTTTGGCTGCTATCTTTATGAAATATTGCAAGATTCAAACCCGAACTTAATGCTATCTAGATAGTGTCTTGGATAAATGTTATCCATTTTTATTTTTAATATGCGACATCTATTGACTTTTTTATGAATGAATACTTAATTTATTTTTTACAATGAGTATAACCTCAAATTGTTATATTTAATTAAATGAAGACATTATTAGCGACATTCAAAGTAGTAAAACTGTACCCCGGCAAGGCAAAGGTCCTGGGTTCGAGTCCTACATGTGACCGCATCTTTTTGTGATTTTCTATTTTCAGATTTTCGATTGAGTTTCGCTAATATTGTCTTCACTTAATTCAATAATACATTTTGAGGTTTTAACCATATGAATATTACTCAAAGTTAAAAATAAACATAAATATTTTACTCGGGCTACCGTGCACTTTTGAAGCCATATCTAGGGTGAGGGGAAGTCGCCTGGTAGCCATCTTGAGCGACAATGACAATACACAAAGTGATATAAAATTGAAATTAAAGCAGCTTTGGTAACCTATATGCAGAAGTAGCAGTTTCCAAATTTGTACATAATAGTTAATATAATTTGTAATCCATTTTCATTTAAAAACTATTTTTTTTATCCGCGGCTTCGCTCGCATGGTATTAGGGGGAAATAACTGTAGCGCTTGCACTGATTAATTATCAGGCCACCCCCACCCTCCCCCCTCATCGCCCTCCCCCGCCCCTTCCCGCATTCCCTACATTCATCCTCGGTACATTCAGTTTTCAAACAGCTCTCGTGCCACCTAAATTTCGTAATGCCAGAGCTTACCAATAGTAAAAAAAGAATTATCCAATTTGGTGCAGTCGTTCGAAAATTATGCGCGTACCCACATTTCGAAGATTCATTTTTATATGGATAGAAATATATTTACTACGACGCCTTAAATAAAAAATATTTCAACATCGTTTCCACGGCAACGATTTGTTTTCTAAAGTTTGCAATAACTCGCTTTTGTTAGCGACAGAAAACGTATAACAAAAATAATATATTAATATTTATAATTTCATAATGCCAGAACTTACCATTATATACAGCCTATAGTCCTTGCATATAATTTAGCTGTCTATTGGTGAAAGGATTTTAAATATCGTTTTATCGTTTCATGCGTGAAAACGTAACAAACAAACTCGAGCAGTTTCGCATTTATAATATTAGTATGAATATGGATAATGGTTTATGGTGAACGTCCGCTTGTCAAAATAATTTCCATTAAGGATCTCTTTTTATTTTCCCTAAGGGCATATTTCATATTTGTGGATGTAGGGTGGATGGTATTTTAAAGGAAAAGAAATTCTGAGAAAGAAAAAGTTATACTCTGAGCCATGTGTTCAGGAGTGATGTATGAATCCATCTTTCCCGTTGCGGTGCAAGATGATGGGTCGAGAGACCAGCTGGGGAGGTCAAAGGGTCTCCCCAAACCGGCCCCTCCCGCAGCTGGTGGTCAGGCGAATGTGCCGCCAAGAAGTGAACTCACCTCACCCGATGGACCCAGATACATCTGCTAAGCCATCAAACAAAGCGAATAACTTAGGGTGACCTACGGCGAAGGTGTTGATTATCCAATAAATAGTTTCCCGTCTCCCAAAGTTTTTGTATTGTTAATGCAATTATAACTTCTGATTTAATTGGTGTTTGATGAAAAAGTGAAACAGTGAAGGCGAACAGCAGTCCGGCGGCAACCCGCCACTTAATATCAGTGAAATTAATGATATCCATGAAACGAAAATATACGACGAAAGTGAATGTCACTGGGAGCAAATTAATCACTGACAATATTGTTGTTTTACCTGAACAATCTGTCGATAAACCGGAGAGTGTTATTTTTTGCAATGCCGGTTCAGAAAATCTGTCTGACGATGATTTAGAATCTTCTAAATTGATGATAATTTTCCGTATTATTGGCCGATGCACTCTGATTATTTACTCTCCTGCACACCGCAAGTTGGAATATTGTTTGTATTTGACTGCGCATTTGACCACAGTATTTAAAGTGTAACATGAGTGGTTGATGGTTTTCAAAAGGTTTTCCAAGAATAATGCTGAAAGTCCTCAGCTAATAATCAGAATAGAGGAAGGAAAAGCGTTTGTTGTTTTTAAATCTAAATTACTATTTTTTTCACATGACGCGACGCTTGGAGCTTTTGTTTTAATTAAAATGTGTGTGTTTTATTGGGTTTTTAATTACAAATCCGTAATTTTAAGCAATGAAAACAAAAATAAAGGCTCTCTAGGTCCTGAAAGACACACTGAATTAGTAGGTTATTAAGTTTTTAATATAATAAGTTAAGAATAAAGAGTATGCTGAAGAGAATGTGTTTAAAATATTTTTAGAAAACGTTCGGTGTTAGAAAATAACAATAATCACACACGTATTAATCAATATACACCCTGTCCAGAAACTGGTTATGCATGCGAGAAACTGGTGAATTTACATCACATAAAGAACTCGAAAAATCGATCTGAAGGTTGTCTCTGACTGAATTATTTGTCTTTCAAATAAACCTTGGCCGAAATTAATTAATTTAAACACTTAATTAATTAATTAATTTAAACTTTGTTCAAATAACTAAATTTTTTAAGAGGTTCGGAATAACCGTTTCTTCCTCAGGGCAAAGTATACACTTTTTTAACATTACTATGTATTCACAATTAATTTTTATTTTTATGAGAATACCTCACAAGGGTCACAACTGTTACCGTCTGAACCCAGTGAGACTATGGCATCCCCAATTGGGGTGTGTTGTAAGGCTGAAGCTAAGCGGGAAGGGGAAGGAGATGGGGAAGGGAAAGGTGGGGAAGTACCCGGCTATTCAGATCTGGTCACCAACCAAGGTTAGAGCCATTTTAAGCAACTCAATTCTGAATGGCAATCTTACACCAAGCCAATACTGAGAGTATCATAACGTGCCAAAAATAAACCTTATATTATTTAAATGATTGAATTGTGAAATAACACAAATTACCGGTCAGTGGTTGAGTGGGCATCGCGTTTGAGTCCCACCCGGGCGTCCCGTGTTCGACTCCTCGGCTGGCTAAGTCCTCCATCACAACACAAGCAATATTTTCGGCTTTCTGTGGTGGAAGTAGGAGATTTTCAAACATTGTTGGGTTATTCGTAACCCAGGAATGTTTGTCTTTCTTTAAAAAAAAAAAAATTTGCTTGTGCACGCTGCGATTTGAACCCGTGATCTTTGGATTACTTATCCCTCAAATATGTAGCTGTTGTGTGTTGATATTATAAATGATGAGTTTATTAAATAGAAAATATTATCTTACAGTTCCATCTTAGTCATGTTCCCTTTCACCATCCGTTCTTTCCCCTCCCCCACTCTTCACTAATTCCTCATGACGTCTCTGCACCACTTTACCATTTTGTAATATATTTTGTTCACCTATCGTTTTGTAATGTTAAGTTAGTGTATCCTTTGCCCTGAGGAAGAAACGGTCGTTCCAAACAGGTCGGTTATAAAAAATACACACAAAAAGTGGTTCGAACAAAGAAATATTGTAATTTCATTTATTATTATATCGTTAAGCCACAAAGTTAAAGCTACATTCAAAATTATAATTCGTTATTTAGAAAGCGTTTGGTGGATTAACCGTAAATATTATGGGAGCGGTATTTTTTCCATTTGCTTAATTTTAATCTCCATAAATTTGTGGTTTAGATAATGGAAAATATTATTTGATAGCTTCTGAAAAGTTTGAGTGAATAATACATAAATTGGTCAAATATTTAATGTGCTTTGGATGACGCGGGAAAAGTAAAATGTTCATGATAAAGATTTGTAGTTAAGAATCTGTTCGGAAATTTATCAAGTTTTATTTTTTATTTTATTTTATTTATTTGAAAAAATCAACAGATGATTAACATTTAAAGCAATAAAATAAAAAACACACATAAAATCCAATAATAGAATTTCACACAACACAAAATTATAATAAAAAAAGCTATGAGCCCTATACCCGTACGCTAACAATTTTACAAAAATACAACGTTGAAAATTTTAAATAAAGAATAAAGAAGATGTAAGAACACAAATATAAACAAATAACCTGCTGTAGAGGAACGTTGCGCGGCCCGTTTGCGTATCGTAACGTTTCAAATCTTTATTTTGGATTTGAGATCAAAATACCCAATTAATTCATCTATATTTTACCGCTTATCTTATATTTTTAGGATTTTTCAAAAAATATATTAAAACAACCTAAACTTTATAAACGCGCGAATTCTGCAAGCGCAGAATTGTAGTGCATGGGGCTTTTTTGGATCAACATTGAATATTTTCTTTTTCCGTATTTATTTATTTGGAAAATCAACAGTTATATATAATGTATGGCAAAATATGGGTAAATTATTCAACCCAAAATAGCTGTTCACTGATGTATGTTTTCCATGGCCTACTTGATAATAACAGATATTAAATTAGAAGACTTGAATATTTTATCGCAGACTGTCGAAATTAAATGCACAAAAATGAGATATTTAATACATTTAAACCAATAAACCGGAATTACATTATAAAGATCATTTTCTGTTAACAACTATACTTAAGTATAGTCTCGATATTTGCTTTATATAGTACGATCAATCGTTTTACACAATTTAAGAGACGTGACGAGAAGAATTCACACTTTTTTATAAAAAAAAAAAATTTAATTCACATGAGTTGACCTTACGCCGATTTGCAAACTTGCTTTGATATGCCAAAAATCACTGCGGTTATTCAAACTCGTCTGCGTTTTGTCCTTGAAAGCGTCACTAAGAAATAGCCATTATCTTGTGATAAAAGTTTTTTCTTTTTACTAGGATTTTGTCGAATAATATGAAATATCAAGGTTATGTTTTATTTTTACATAAGCTTCACACAAGAGACCCTGAGGAAAATAATTTCCCTCAGGGCCTGTCATCTGGTTATGTTGTGTGGTACATTAAGTTTCAAACAGCTCACGTGCCACCTATTGCAATTTTTTATACAAATTTCATAATGCCAGAGCTCACTAGTATACGTAGAAACCATCGCTGGCAGGCACACATCAAATCCCCTAAATTTCATCGCAATCGAATGAACTTTTAGCAACGTTTAATTTCATGATGCCAGAACTCACAGTATATAGAAAGAATCGCGGCACGCGCACATCAAATGCCCAAAGTTTATCGCAATCGGATGAATGGTTTAGCAGCGCATAGAACACAACAGCGAACATATTTCATTTTTAAATATACAATAGACTAGCTTTTTTGCCCGCGGCTTCGCTCGCATGGTATTAGGGGTAAATTACTGTAGCGCTTGCACTTATCAATTATCCCCCCCTCCCGCATTCCATACATTTATTCTCGGTACATTCGGTTTTCAAAAAGCTCGCGTGTCACCTAAATTTCATAATGCCAGAGCTCACCAGCAGTAAAAAAAAATTATCCAATTTGGTTCAGTTCGAAAGTTACGCGAGTAGGTACCGACATTTCGAAGATTTATTTTTATTTACATAGATAGATAGATATTAACTACGATGCCCGAAATAAAAAATATATCAACATCGTTTCCACGGCAATTGACGTTAGCAATAACTCGCTTTTGTTAGCGACAGAAAACGTATAAGAAATATAATATATTAATACTTATCATTTCATAACGCCAGAGCTTACCATCATATATAGCCTTTATTCTTTGCGTATAAAGTAGCTTTTTATTGGTGAAAGAATTTTTTAATACTTTTTGTTGGTTAATGCGTGAAAGCGTAACAAACAAACTCGAGCAGTTTCGTATCTATAATATTACTAGCTGGGTTACCCGGATTCTCTCAGGACAACATTCGAGAGTGTTTTGGAATGTTCCACAATTTATTTTATTTATTTATAGCGGACCCGACAGGCGTTGTCCTGTACACAACTGTCGGGACAAATTAAAATTAAAATGGAATAATATTGAATATTCGATACTGCGATGGTAGCGCAGTCTGTCGGATCCAATGTAAAACATTCCAAAATCAACAACTCCTTAGAAATAAAAAAAATAATTAAATGAAAATTTTCCAGTGGACCAAATTGTGAATCTAAACCATTCTCGAATCCCCTTGAACCCACACAAAAAATTTCATCAAAATCGGTCCAGCCGTTTAGGAGGAGTTCAGTTACATACACACGGACAGAAGAAATACATATATTAAGATTATAAGAAGTATAGATAAGCCAATTTATTGGGAGAGGTGTTTTTCGTAAAACGTCGCCAGAGGGGCGAAAATAATAAAAGCGAACAACTTTTTACAAACTTGGTTTTGTCTTCCCCTTGTGATCGGGTTTGAATATAACGAAAAGTAATATTGCAAAATCGTACCCTACCTACCTAATTAATTAATTAATTACACTTTTTTTTGTTTTAGATGTATCTCGAGCTCGTGCCTACATCTTTCATATCTCCCCAGCGTGCACTCTATTCAATCCCTTTGAGAATTGTTTAGTTTGTGCTGCAGATGTGAGAACAGTGAGAATGCATTGTTTGAAGTCGTGTCTCTGCCGTGCCAGTGGAATTCTAAAGTCTATCACAAATTCTAATTTTCCAAATGCTTCTGCATTTCTGCACTGCAGCACAAAATAATAAATTGTAGGCGAATATTGTATCACGACATGTGTTACACTCGTTAAAAATCTGTAAGCCTCGTTAGCCTCGTTCAGCGCGATTGAGCTGCTCCCAACCAAGCCAGGAAAATAAAGTTTTGAAATTGTCACATTTTTAACTCGAGCGACAGCGCGATTTAAAACGTTTTCCTCCGATTGCTCGTGATTTTTTTTAGATCTTTTTGAATATTTTTCGCCCACATTAAAAAAATCATACCTCCGAATTTTATTATTGAGACTTACAAACTGATTACAGTTCTATGTAGCTAATGAATTTAACTATCTTTTGTTGAATACCACATATTCGTAGAATTTATAGAAAAAATATTATAATATCGTAAATTTTAAAACCGTAAAAATCGTTAAAAAAAATGTGTGTGGACCACTGTCAATCGCAGAAAAATAAAAGGGGTCAATATTTTGAACTTAGTCGCTCCGATAAATAATAGCATATTTGGGAATTCCCATCAATGTTAGCGGTAAGGCTCTTGATTCGCACTCCGGCGTGGCAAATAAATTTTATTTGATTAATTTGTGTTAAGTAATTAATTTCAAATAATATATATAAGGTATTGCGGCACGTTCCAGCATGGAAGATACTCTCAGTATCGCCCTGTGTAAGACTACCATTCATAATGGAAACGTTGTATGAAATGGCTTTAGCCGTGTTTGGTGACCAGATCTGAATAGCCAGGTACTTCCTCGCCTTCTTCTTTCCCATTTCCTTCTACTTCCCACTTCCTTCAGCCTCACAACATACCCCAATTGGGGATGCCATAGTCTCACTGACTCCAGACGAGAGCAGTTGGGACTCTTGAGCGGCTCACATGCATTGTGCGGCCCATCAGCATGAAAATTTCGGCTTATTATTATAGTAATAAAATTTTTAAATTTTTGCTGATTGAGACAAAGCACGTATAATTATAGTCATTCCCTCATTAAGACCGACCAAAATAATGCTTCCGAAATTAACATTATTAAACTTTTTGTAACTTTCATCATTAGAATTGTTCTGGAGAAGAAAGCCTAATTAATACAATTTTGCAAGGAAGAAGAATAATACTTGGTATTCCATAATTTTGGCAAACTTCGCTAAAGACACCAAATTGCTGAATTAAAGGCAGTTTTTATTAACGTTGGTATAATTTATGAACACATCTACCAAGATACCAGAGAACACATTTTAAATAAATATTTCCGCGGTCGAGGGGCAAGGCTCTTGCCTAGTGATCCGGAGGTCACGGGTTCAAATCGCGGCGTGCGCAAGTAAAATTTTATTTGATTGATTAGGTACTGTTATTTCAATACTTAAACATTAAAAATTATACAGGGTTTGCGGCACTCTCACTGAAGATACTTTCATTATCACCCGGGTGTCAGACTACCATTCAGAATTGAAACGTTGCTTGAAATGTCTTTAGCGTGTTTGGTGACTAGATCTAACTAATCAGGTACTTCCCCATCTTACTCTACACCTTCTCCTTCCTCTCCTCACTTACCTACAGCCTTACAACATACATAGGGCTTGCCATAGTTTCATTGGCTCCAGACGGGAGCAAGGACTCTTGTGAGATATTCATGTAAAAAAAAAAAAAATTAAATTATAAGTGTGCAGTTCATACGAGGTAGAAGTGTAACCTTCAGAAAAATAAAGTAGAGTAAAGTAGTAGTAGAGTAGAGTGGGGAGGCTTCGAACCACCGCACAAAGAGGAGACGGATAGGATAGTTGTATGAGTTTGTCTCTTTTTTTTGAGACTTTTTAATATCGCTTTTTCATTTCATCAAGTTTCAAATCACAATTATGCTAAAGAGGTTTTCACTTTAAAAGATTTTTGTAATTTTTGTGGAATAAATTAATATTAGAGTGTATATTTTTTTGTGACAGCTATGTTGTAATCATACGTAATTAAATAATATTGCAGACCAACAATAACAATGCATTTTTTTCATATTGATTTTCTTGGCAAACCCTTTCAGATTTTATATTCGCCTACCCTCGTACACCTCTTAAAGTCAGGGTGACATTACTCAGCGTTGCTTGGCATCTTTGGTGCTGTCAACGTTACTTCGTACGACTTGAATGAATACAAGATTTGTGATCCCTCTGTATGGATAATACCGCCCATAACATGTTCTGCGGGCTCTTCACGGTCGTGTGCTTAAAATAGATGTTGTTTTTGTGTTTAACTCAATCATAGAAATCAAAGAATATAAATATCATGCGTCAATTCAATGTTTTTATTGTTAAAAAAAACTTTAGTCACTAGTCTTCTGTGTTCCTGGTAAACCGTCCTGTTTCTCCTGCGCCTACTAACACGTCTCTCTTTATTGTGTCATTTGTCACAGACGGCCAGCGAAGTCCAGCGTTAACGCTGTTGACTCGCATTCCGAAGGACGCGGGGTCGACTCCCGGCGTGGCAAACAAATTTTATTTGATTAATTTGTGTTATTTCACAATTTATTCATTTAACATATGGCCTAAAAGTTGGTAAATCCACCCATTGAAAAACGGGCAACAAATTCAAAGGTATGCAAATATCAACAATCAAACACATATTAAACAGGCTGCGGTGGTCATGCAATATATTTTTCCTGGAATGGCGTGTATTAATAAAACATCGCTGATTGATTGAAGGTTTATTTGACAAACAAAATTAAATATTGATACTAAAACGTCACAGGAAATCGTACAGTCAGTAAAGCCAAGCCAAAAATTGAAAGGGATGGGATTCGGCGCGAAATTGAGTAATCTGAAAGTATGTTGCCTGTTGTATGCTGATGATGCGGTGCTGATTTCTAACAGTATGGAATATCTACAGTCTCTCGTGTCTAGGATGAACGAAATATATATGAAGAATGAGTTAATGGTAAATATAAGCAAGTCTTAAGTCATGATATTTGAAAGAGAGAGTACGAAAACAATGTGCAACATAGTTGTGATTTTATTTTACATTAACTCCACACAGTTTCAAAGACCCAATTATGTCTGATTACGTCTAAAAGGGATCGAAATGAAAATCTAGTCTCCTTCAACGGAAGCAATCTTCCACAGACCCTCCATTGATATGCTTGGTGTAACTATAAGTGATCAGCTCAGATATGGGGGCTCCATCGAAGCCAGAGTAAAGTTAGCCTCTCAAAAACTGGGCGTACTGTACAGGGCCCGCAGATGCTTTAATAGTACACAAATGCTAACCCTGTACAAATCGCAAGTGCCCCCCATGGTTGAATTTGGCAGCCACCTCTCGTCTGGAGCTCCAAAATACTTGAAAAATACCCTCAACTCTGTGCAGAAACGGGCGGTCCGTTTGATAGATTCTCCCACCTTGATGAACGGATTGCAATCTTTAGAGCACAGGCGTCGGGTGGAAATTCTATCCATGTTCTACCGGTATTTCAATGGAAGATGCTCTGAGGAACTAGCGTCATTGATCCCTTCGGCACCGGTGCATAGTCGGGAGACAAACGCGCACCCTACATATGTACATGGTTGACATTTGTCACATGAGAACGGGTCGTTTTTTGATTCGTTCTTGAGTTCAACAGCTCGGCTATGGAACGATTTGACGGCTTCTGAGTTTCCTCTCTCCTACAACATGGGTCTCTTCAAGACCCATGTTCACTCCTTCCTCTCCTCAAAATACCCTCCACACAGGTTCTTCAAATATGACATATGCCCTGAGGGAAATTATTTTCCACCGGTTTGGAGTTGATGTTAAAAAAAAAAATTATATTTAATATCATATCGGTAGGCCAACTGTCAGCGGATAGAACTGATTCAAAGAACCTTTCAATAAACATTCCATAGTCCTGGAGAACACTGATCTCACAACTTTAAAAAAACGAATGTCTCTGGAGAGAACATTGTAGATATTACAGTATCTTTATTGCAGGATCTTCGTTATTTATTTATTTATAAAATTAACGCCATTCGTTTTTCACATAAAAACATAGATAAGGTATAGTACAACATGAAAAAGATAGCTCTAGTGAGTTTTAATACTACAATTTTGCAACAATGAAAAAACATATTTAAATATGATATATACGCAAATAACTTAACTTAACAGGCACGTTGAAAACGTTTAATGGGAGGTAAATATTATTTAAAATATATTACAAGTTAGGTAACAAACCATTTTTCATTCCTTCCTCTCCCCAAAAAGACCCTCCACACACCATCCCAGATGACACTCAGGCCCTCCTGTGTGGAGTTAATGTAAAAATATAAAAAAACGCCAACAAAAACTATCCAAAAAAGCGAAGCTAGCCGTCCATAGTAGAGTGCTGGTGCCTACCCTGATGTATCGCCGTGAGGCATGAAACTGGCAGAGAAAGGATGAAAGTAGACTGAATGCTGTAGAAATGAGATCCCTGAGGCGTATGCAGAGAAACATGGAGATCCGCAAAGAATGCAAGATTGATGTAAATAAAGAGTTATATTAAGAAAGGGACGCTCAGACGGTTTGGGCATGTAAAACGAATGAACAAGGAAAGGAGTGTAAGGAAAATATATGACGCAAATGTGAATGGTAGAAGAAGTCGGGGACCCCCGAGGAAGCCGTGCACGACCAAGCGAATCAAATACTTAAGTCGGGCCATGTTAAGAATAATAGAGGAACATGTATTAGACGATGTATGAATGTGAACGAGGCGAGGAGTGTGTGCTTAGATTGAGTTGTTTGGCGGTCTGTTCTCTCTGCCCACCCCTGCGGGGTAATGGTGTGATGGTTAGTTAGTTAGTTAGCAAACTAGAAGATGAGGAAATCATGATCAACACCCATACAACAACCTACAGTCCGCCTCGGAAGAGGAATACCCAGTGAGGAAGACTGTGAACAAAATACTTACTACACTTTATATTATTGAAATAAAAAAATAATAAAATTACATAAAAAATGATTTTCGAAATATGTATAATATAGCGATTTCTATATTGTGTGTGTAAAGTAATTTAATATATTCGAAATATTCATGCAAATCTCACAAATACCAAATACTTACTCATCATATTTTTTATACTAATAAAATTATATCTAATGTCTGCATAGAACTTATTGCACCTTATTTCACCCCTTACTACCTCCCTGGTATCGCTCATTGGTGGGTTAAAGAAATGAGTTTTTTATGGTTCTTTGTTGTTACAAACTTTCTGTTTCCACTCCCATTACGAAAGTGATGTTTTAGGTTCAATTTACGACGTAGCCAAGTACGAATGAGTACCTTTCCTGCAATCGACGATCGGAGCAAGTAATTTTTGCGAAAATAACTATTCTTCGCTATTTTGGTAAGTCGTTGAGCCCGAGTAGATTTGAAGTCTGTAGATACTTGGCATTGCAGACAAAAACAAAATATTTATCGATGATAGCACCTATATTTCACGAAATAGACGGAAGTTAGAATCCCGTAGTAAACAAATTATTACAGTATTTATTCGACTCTTGGTTTGGTTGCTACGGAGCATTTAAACGGGACAAGTGTGATGATAAATGCAATGAAACAATGATACAATAATAATGAGATGGAAATAAAATACAGATATCCATTAGATATGTACCACAGCTATGATGGGATGTGATGCGGGCTAGAGTTGTTTTTAAAACCCTTTTTCTGTTGTTATAGATTACCAAGCAGTCCTAATTCATTCCATTCAGCAATTTATATAAAATGAAAACAATATAAAATGTTTATAATATTAAGCAAGTCTTATGGCAACAAAATGTCTTGTCCCTATTTAATGATAGGATTGGATGTTTTTTTATCAAAATTTCAGATTGGAAAATTTAAACACAGACCATTGTAAAAAAGCTTATCTAGCTTAGTATGATTCTCATTTGTGGAAAGAATACTTTTACCAAAAAAATAAAGTGCCTCTCTTCACTCGGGTATAAGAATCAAGTCGTCACATTGTTTCATCAACCCCTTCTATCTTCCCTCACTAATTTTATCCTCGGGGAATATTCTTTACTCATGAAGCAAACAGTTGAATCTCGTTTCCGTTTAGTTGAAAAATATCTCAAATTTTTAAATTTCGAAAAATCTTTAAAAATACAATATAAAAAATAAAAACAAAATAAGAACTAATGTACGTAAGCAATTTGGACGTCCAAAACCCTGCTGTTGGGTCTTCTTTTTTAAGCCTGTAGAATTTTCAGCGGGTACAAACCATCCGTAAAATAAAATAATAACAAAAGAAGTGCCTTGTGAGCGTGTTTCGTTATCAAAATATTTGCCTAATCGACCAATACAATTAAATGACCAATACTGTGTTAATGAAATGCTGGTGGAATGTAGATCTTCAAGATCATCACGGGAGTGTAACTGAGATGGAGAGCTGGGCTATTCTATTCAAATTTGTACGGAAGACACTTCTAGTTTTCTTCTTTTTTTCATCTTACCAACCTTATCCATTTTTAGTTCAAGAAAAATTGCTGGAACGTTTCTTATTTTGTTCTTTCAAATTTTGTTAAGAATGCTTTTTAAAAATTAGATTAAAAGCAATGAAAGCCAAATTCATTTGTTCAGTAACAACATTTTCTTTGTTTTTTCAGTTGGTCGTGAAAACTGGATATACACTAGTAACAATGTTTGTCCAAAACCCTTTTCTGTGAATTTACACGGTGTTAGCACAAGCTCCTCGAAAACATTAGCTACACTCGGAAATAAAAACGAAACAATAGTGAGCAGCAGGGCTTAGGTGATTGATACGAGTAGGTATTCGAGGAAACTGTGCACAAGTGCTACGTCCTTCATAATGTTATTCAAAATAAAAACTATCTTGCGTTTCAGACCAAAAATCAACATTTGTTTTTCTCTCAGAGACTGACGACAACATTCTTTTACTGCTCTACTTTTCTCGCACAATCCTTATTTCGATCTCGTTACATTCATCTGGAATGGATTCTTTTTTGTTTGTTTGAATTTGAATGTTACAACCCAAAATTTATGAGCACTATAAAGTAACTTCCGCACATATGAATATACATATATTATATAGAATCAGCATCTTTCTGACTGAGAAGAATTCGATAAAATTCTCCAAAATTACAATAAAACGTCCATATTATCAGAATAAATGTTGGTTAGAATCTACGGCAAGTTTGCCAGAAACTACCTAATACAAAATAAAGGGTTTAAGATTTGATTATAAGAAGTACGGATTTGGTAAGGTTAATAATTTACACTTAAATTACATTACAGTTTAACGAAACAATATTTGTAACTTTGTTAAACCCCGTTATTTTTAATGCCGATCATTTTCGGGGCGATCGTTCTTCACCAGGGTAAAATATATACTATCTTAAGATGAATGATATTACAAAATTATGAGAGAACATGATATATATCATGTGTCGAAGTGGGAGTGGAGACATTATTAAGGAGGCTTAGTGAAGAGTGACGGGGGAGACAGAACGGGCCGTAAATGCGAATATAACATCTAAAATGGAGACTATAAGATAGTATTTCTGACATATCGCTCCCGATAATCGCTAGAACACCGAGATTACCAGTTCTGTCTGCGTCGATCTGGACATTTTTTCTAAAGGTTCGCCTTGAGTAGATAAAACATCAAAAAGTCCAGAGTTATTTATTGTCAACTTTTGGGTTTCTTAACATGTACAAAGATGTTTACAGTGTGTCTATTTGAAGATTCTGTACATTATTTCAAGATTCTGTACATTGTTTTGGCAAGTTTATCGGGTTTATGTTAGTTAATAGGTAAAAAAAACCAGTTTAATCAAATTTTTAAGTAGATTTATTTAGCCAAAGTTTAATTACAAGACTTATTGGCGTAATACTCTCAGCGTATTTTGGACTAATTGCAGAGCAAATAAATAAGTGTGATAGTTACACATAAGTACATGTAATAGTAATAGGTAAACAAACTAATTTTAAGATAAATTTTGATGTTATTGTCTTGGCACTGAGTTACATTTATAATTTACTAACGAGTTCACGGCATGCGTTGCTGTGTCACTTAATAAAGAAATTGTTTCTCCCAACATGTCCTTTCCCAATCGTCCCATTCCCCTTCCGCCTCCCCTTCCTCTCCCGCGTCCCCTTCCCCTCTCGCGTTCCCGCTCCACCTTCTCCGCCTTCCCTCCCCCACTCTCCTCGCCCTCTTCTCCCGTCCCGCGAACCAACCTTCCGAGTTTTCCCCCCCCCCTCTCAAGTTCCCCTCCTCACTCCCGGGTTCCCCTCCCTCTCCAGCATTCCATACATTTATTCCCAGTACATTCAGTTTCAGCACGCGTTCCACCTATTGTAATTTTTTTTATACAAATTTCATAATGCCAGAGCTCACCAATATATATGAAACCATCGCTGGTAGGCACACATCAAATCCCTAAAGTATCATCGCAATAAAACATTCGAAAAAAAATACAAATCATTCAGAAATACTGTTTCCAAATTAATCGTAAAAAGTAAAACATATTTTAATGAAACATTTAAAAACTATTTCAGCAATTCCAAAAAAACATGGGATCAAATTAACAAATTATTGGGACGTAAAATAAAAACAAACTGCGATGAAACTATTTCAAAGTACATGCTAAATAATAATGGGCAAACAGAGGAAATAGTTGCAAATAGATTCGCAGAGTACTTTTCAAACAGTATTAGCTCGATGTTACACAAATGCGACTACAAAGCGTCTAATACAGCTCCCGTTGAGCTGCCGCATAGTATGTACCTGCCCAGAGCTATTTGTGAAGATATACGTAAGTATATTTGTAAGATTATCAGTCAACTGAATAATTCCAAGTCACCGGGGATTGACAATATTCGAATGTTCGATATTAAAAAACATTTAACCATTCTATGTCCGGTAATTACCCATCTAATTAATAAAATCTTGTCTCAGGCAGTTATACCGGATGAGCTTAAATGTAGTATTATTAGGCCAATATACAAAGGGGGAAAACATTCCGAGATAGAAAATTACAGACCAATAAGTATACTGCCAGCTATTGAAAAAATTCTAGAAAAATACATCTCCGTAAATTTAATAAAATACCTAGAAAGTTTCTCCATTATTGATCCCAACCAATACGGATTTCAAAAAAATAAAAGTACAGAAATGTTACTGCAGGACTTTTCGAATTACACAAATCAAGAACTCAATGATAAAAAACATATTCTGGTTTTATTCATAGACAACTCTAAAGCGTTTGATACTATTGATCCGACAAAACTATTACAGATATTGGAGGCGATTGGAATTAGGGGAAAATTACTAGAACTACTCAAAAACTATTTAAACAATCGGCAAATTAAAGTGAAACTCTTTCAAACTTACAGCAAAGCTAAATTTATGTCAACAGGAGTCCCGCAAGGGTCAATCCTCGGTCCAACATTATACATAATATTTGTTTCACTCATGAAAAAAATCTTCACATTTGTTAAACATTACGTTTATGCTGATGATACGGCACTAGTTATTTCGCATGAAGAATTAGAAATTGCAATAAAACTCATGCAGCACGATTTCTTATCCTTACAGAAATGGTCACATGATGCGGGTCTTATAATAAATTCAAAAAAAACCAAATTAATGCATATACGATCTCCACATGCCAAATATACCATCACACCTATAATAAAGTCGCATACATTTGAGTGCATACACAATTCGTCACAGTCCTGCAAATGCGGAACCATTGAACTTGTACAAACATATGTATATTTGGGGATAACTGTAGATATGCACATGAAATGGGATACCCACATAAGCAACATCTGCAAACGCCTAAGAGCTAAATAAAATATTTTATGCCCATTAGTACGCTAAAAATAATTTATTTGTCACTAGCGGAATCCACTATCAGATATGGAATAACATCTTGGGGAAACTCGTGCAAGACAAATATAGGTTATATTCAAACGATTCAAAACTCTTTGACTAAGCTCTTGGTAAGCAAAAGTGTTTATGCACAAAGAAGGGACATAAAATTACTATATGAATCAGTTAACATATTACCTGTGCGAGGAATATTATGGTTTAAAATTGTATGCCAAAACCTATTGTCGGACTCAATTTACAAAGAAAAAGTAGATCATGAACATGGCACTAGATTTAGTAAAAATGAGGGTTTGTCCGTTCCTAAAATTATAAATAAATACGGCCAACGGACATTCACTTATCTTGTCCCCACCATATTTAATAAGATGCCGATGAATTTCAAAATCGAATCCAATTGCCCCACTGATCTCAAAAGAAAAATTAAAAAATGGCTAATGGGTCAAAACTTTTTGTACTGATATTGTTTGTAATCTTATGTATAAATTCTATCTATAATTAATTTAATCTATCAGTAATTTACCTGTGTTATATCTGTCTGTCTGTATATTTTATGCTTTTGTATTGTAGGTACTTAAAAGTTATTCTTCTGGAACTATTTTGCTATTGTGTTTTCTTATAATATTTTGTGTTTTAGTGTTTTATTAATATTGTCAAATTGACCTGCTGACAAACTGCCTTGGCAGTTTAGCGGGTGATTAAAATGAAGAATAAAAAAAAATAAAAAAAAATCGGATGAACTGTTAGAAACACATAATTTCGTGATGCCAGAACTTTCTTGTATGAAAGAATCGCGGACATGCGCACATCAAATCCCCAAAGTTTCATCGCAATCGGATGAATGGTTTAGCAACGCATAGCATACAACCTAGACAAAAGCAAACACATTTTTATTTTTATATATGTAGATTGTTTCAGTAAAAACTAATTTCGCCATTTTACTCTTTTGTTGTGGAGAAAAATGTTAATTCATTTTGCCACCCACGCTTCACGAATGGATAAATTATTTAGATGTTATATAAATAATAATAAGCGAACATAGTAGTGATACATTTTGAAATCACAAAGAAGCTAGTACATTAGTGGGAGATGAATCGAAGGCCGTCTTCGGTGGAGAAAATGAATATTTATTTGTATTCGAACCCCGTCGAGTTCTCCAAACAATGTATGAAAGGACAATACACCAAAAGCAATAAATCAAAGAAGAAATGGCTCTAGGGATAAGCTCAGTCATCACAATTTCTGTAAATCAATATTATTATTATTATTAACACCTTCGGTTTTCCTCTGTACGTGAATTTGAGTGACGAAAAGCCCAAAATGTTGTTTGCACGCCGAAAAGTTAAAAGATAATAAGATAAAGTAAAAAAACAAATTAAAACAATGTCATTTTAGATTCCGTTTTTTCGTGATCTTATAATAATCAATAAGCTCATATAACTAGGTTAAATAGAAATTTTAACAATATAAAATATACTAAATTGTTTTATTTTTGATTAGTTAGAAGTCAACTTGAGTATAATTCTCCCGCCTGGAACCCACATTTTAATATACAGCTGTTGAAAGAATACAAAACAAATTCTTACGTTTTCTAAATTTTAAAATGGGTATTCCAGCAACTATGTTAAACTACAACACCATTTTAAATTATGTTAATGTGCTTAAATTGTCAGACAGAAGAATTTTCACTGACTTGGTATTTCTATAAAAAATTCTAAAAAAATAGTTGATTGTCCGGTATTGCTTGAATTGATAAGCTTACGGATTCGTAAATAAATTCGTTGTATTATAATATATAAAGCAATCTATGTTTTCGGGACAGATTTTTATTTTTCTATTTTTGTTTTCTGAAGATATTACGTTGTCAATATTATTGACTTAAACCATGCTAGGGCGTATAAATGAGGAGAGGCATCGGCCTCAGAATTCCGTTGAAATATAAACAATTCCTAAGATTACATTCCTGGAAAAAATATTTATATTATTTGCGCCTATCTCTTGTAGCAATATGACTATCCCACGATGTGATGTAAATAATTAGGTGCAGTGGGTAGAATTCCCAAAAAACTTTCTAGCTCCACACGAAAAAAAAATCACTCGTGCGGCGATATTCTCGCGTAAGTGACGCATGTTTGGGGCGGTGCCTGGAACGTTTCAGTGATACCCAAACGGTCGCACTGGACATTTACGAGGCCTTTGACCGGGTGCGGCATTAAGATTTGTCAACAAACTGCCTTCTTACGGACTTACCGCATCCTTGTTTACGTGGATTGCCGACTTTTTGAGGGATCGGTCGATTTAGACAGTTGCTGTTGGTTTCACCTCTTCCTCGCACTCGATATTGCTGGCGTCCCACAGGGATCGGTTCTGTCTCCGACTTTGTTTTTGTTGCACATCAATGACCTTTTGTCATGTGCACCAATACATTGTTATGCGGATAACAGTACAGTCCATGATAGCTTTTTGTTTGACAAGCCCCCAAAGGGCTCACAAGCTCTAACAGCTCGGAGAGCGTTGAAATAAAGAATGGACGGTTACTTCGAGAGTGTTTTCTCTTGGGGTACAAATAACTTCATTGAATTTCATGTTTCAAAGACCCAATCATATCTGATTCCGTCTAAAAGGTATCGAAACGAAAATCTTGTACCTTTCAACCGAAGCAATCTTCCGAAAAGGCCCTCCATTGATATGCTTAATTCTAAGTGACCAGCTCAGTTATGGGGGAACCATCGATGCCAGAGTTAAGTTAGGAACCGGTGCATTGTCGGGAAACACGCCAAACGCGTGCACAACATATGTACTCGCCTGACATTTGTGACATGAGAACGGATTGCTTCTTCGACTTGTTCTTGTGTTCAACAACTCGGCTGTGGAATGATTTGCCGGCCCCTGTGTTTCCTCTTTCTTACAACATGGGTCTCTGCAAGACCAATGTTCATTCCTTCCTCTCCTCAAAAAGTGTCCAGTGTCTCAGATGACATAGGCCCTGAGGGAAATTATTTTTCTCAGGGCCTCCTGTGTGGAGTTAATGCAAAAAAAGTGGCAACTAAACTACCTCAATACTTAAAAGAATTAAAATTATGGCTTAACAATACAGATGCTGAAACTTTATTTATTTTATTTATATTAATTTCTCACAAACTATACCTACACTTATTTTTACACTAGTTGAATAAACAATATACACTTTTTGTACAAATTTTGATTATGTTTCTGCTTTAAATTCCCACTGTTTATTATTTCTAGGTACAATAATAAAATGTATATAACTGTATTACCCACGCACAGGCTGCGCCTTAGTGGGTGTCCATTACTCTTATGGTTTTCATACTTAATATATTTATCAAAAGTAAAAATTGAGAAAAATATTAAAAAACTAAAAGAAAGATATGAGCTTCTCTCAACCAGTCTCTCTCGATCCGGCCCGCCACGCAGCAGGTGGGTAGACGCAACTGCCGCCCAGTCAAACCTCACCCAATGATCCCGGGCACTCCTGCCAAGTCAGCAAATGTAGCGAACCACTTTGGGTGACCTATGTACCCATACCACCGCCCATGACCCCCAAATTGAAAATCATAATCTATTCAGGCTGCACGCTGCGGTTCCGTGAAAGGGTCACAAGATTTGGGGTGTGGGCGTGTTGCAGAAACTAGGCTAGATTTGATAACAATAAATAAAATCTTATTTTGTTTTCTGTCATCACATAAGAAAAGAATCTTTAAGGCGGCGCTCTTCGGCTGAAAAAGAAGAAGTTGTAGAGATATGTAATTACGAATGTTGGACAGAGCGCGCTAATATTTTAAGTGATAAAATAGCAGCGAAAATTGCAAAAAAGCTAAAATTAAAACACGACTCGTTTAAAATAGAGCAAAAATCTAGTGGAACGTATCTTAAGTATCATTTAAAGAAACATTGTGAATTTTTTCACAAATATAACTTGTAAAATAAAAGAAATAGACTTGTTTTAAATAATTTTCGGAGCATACTTTGCGATTTTTTTCTGTCGAGGGAATTTCATATAATTTGCGTTCCGGCGTGGAACGTATCTAGATATTATCTAAAAAAATAACATATATTTTTTTAAGAGCTTAAAAACTTCAAATGTTTAAGTGAGATATGTAAGAAATTGGTCAAAATTCGAATAGTGGACCCTTAATTCAAGCTTTTAATCTCCATTTAAGTATAATAGTGTATCATCGGCAAATAATCGTACTTTGGTTATGAACATATTTTAATCATGTCATTAATATTATAGAATAAGAACAATTGAAGTCCAAGGACTCATCCCCGTTGTACTCCTACATTATTCTGAGTTGGTTTTGAAAATTTGTTAAACCTTCGTATACTCGCGCCCAACGGCCATAACACACACATTAAAAAATTACTTTATTTGGTAGAAACAGACTTTGGACTCAGCCTCTTAAAAAGAACGTATTTTTTTGTACTCTAACTTTACAAACAAAAACAAACTTTTTCGTGTGTTCATTTAAAAAAACTCTGAAAACAAATAAATTAAAGTATCAAGAATATTTAAATATTATAAAAATAGAATAAATCATTATTAGGATTTTTGGGTAGTAATTGTTACTCAACTAAAATACCGATAACGGTAAATAAATGTAACACGTCCACTGAGCACTAATGCGTGCCCCGCACTAAACAATGCCTGATAACAAATTAAGAAGCTACTAAAAACCTCAAAATCACATTTTGTTAATTTTTAAAAAGACAACGATTTATTGATTTGTCGGTCTGAGAGACCAACACGCGAATATAGGAAGGTTAACTTTTCTTCGGTCCTTCAAATACTTCTCTTTTACTTTAATAGTTACAGCTGAGAAACTATTTCATTTAATTTTTTATTATTTTTAACTTTATGAGTAAAACCTCAAACTGTAATATTTAATTAAATGAAGACATTATGAGCGAAACTCAATCGAAAATCTGGAAACAGAAAAATCAGAAAAAGATATTGGCACCTCTGGGACCCAGAGGTGCCAATATCTTTTTCTGATTTTTCTGTTTCCAGATTTTCGATTGAGTTTCGCTCATAATGTCTTCATTTAATTAAATATTTCATTTAAGTTTATTTATCAGTATTTCTCGATCTATAGTTTCAAATGCCATTTTAAAATCCAAACATTGCGGACACTGAAAGTGAACATTTAGCGGTGAAGCATTATTACAAAAAAGTATATATCGTACAAAGCACATTCGAAAGAGCTCGATTACGATGAGAAATATTAAAATGGTGGCAGGATAGAATGTAAAAAAGGCTTTCCTCTGCTACCTTTTTGGACAATTAATAATCATACCTATTTCTGGTACTGGTGGCACTTTATTTTCGTAACGGTTTATCGTGGCACGTAAAGGAGAAGGGCAGTAAAGGATATTATGTGAGATTGGATGAGCGCGGGGCGCGGTTTAAAATATTGCTAGGACCATTAATAAAAACGAAGCGGTTAGCAGCAGGTTTTAAAAATGAACAATACGTATATTTCTTCTGTACTATCACAATTGTACGCTGTATAGTTCCTTACCAAGGGGATTTTAATAGTTTTCCAATTAAAAAACCAGTAGTAAATATACGTACAAAATTCTGTGTGAAATAAACCAACAAGAAATGTGTTCATTTTTTTGTACACATACCGGGTTTTGAACCAACGATGGTTTAAACTAGTCTTTCTCAAAGTGGGCGATAACGCCCTCTTCTGGGTGCTGGAGACTTTCAGGGGAAAAGTCAAAGGCTCAAAGAATTTTATTTTTTTATATGAATACCGCACAAGAGGCGCAACTACTCCCGTCTGTAGCCAGTGATACTATGGCATCCCCAATCGGGGTATATTGTGAGGCTGAAGGTAGTGGGGAGGGGAAGGAAATAGGGAATATTCAGATGTGGGGGTGATTAATAAATTGACTGCTTATTACTAAACGCGTAGATTTACGGCTGTTTTTAAGAGAATTCGGCACATATCATAATTTTTAAATTCAAAGCTTTCTTTTAATGTTTTTTAAAATATTTCTTAATAAATGATTATATATTTCCTCTCATTGAAACTTTTTTTATCTCAGAAATGGAATATAGGTCACACTTTATCTTTCTGTCCACTTAATAATGCAAATTTAAAAACTGTTTTCAAGTTGCGAAACAGATGGTAATGTAAAAAGCATGTTAAAAATACGGGAGGCACCAATTTTGTTTAAATTTGAAAAAGTGGGCTTTGATAGAAATAAATTTGAGAACCTGTGGTTTTAACGATAGGGTTACTCTCGATACAGTTCTCAAATTTCTCATTTTAGCAGCCCCAGAACACAATAAATTGCTAAACCATAAATTTTTATCTCCCAAATTATTACTTTCACAATCAATATTTTCATAAGCCACATTATAATAAAATTGTGATCACAAATGATTCGTCTTTGATTTGTTTATTTTATCAAATGGCTGAACATATTTACATTCCACTGTTTTCCAGTTCAAATTATTTGCATAATAATCAGGAATAACTTTCCTTTAATAAAATCAGTCGTATCATAAAATTTAGGAAATAAATAATGTTTGAATTTATTAGAAACATCTGTTATAATCAAAACATTTCTTTAGGCATGAAATTGTTTTAAGCGTTTTTTTGTAACTGGGTAAGTAAAGTAAAACATTGTTTTTTTTTCACCATATTGAACCAGGGAAACCAAATAACCAAAAACATTTCATAAGGTTGTGATGTTTGGTATGGCATGAAATTGTTAATCGTTTTTTGTAACTGTTTAAGTAAAGTAAAACTTTGTTTTTTTACCATATTTGAAGAAATTGAAGGAAGGGTTGTTTTAATACAGTTTCATTTATATTAACTCCACGTAGAAGACCCTCAGGGTCTAAGAATCCTAAAAATACTCCTTGAATCAGTAAAAATCCAAACATCAATCACCAATGAAGAAGGCCTTAATGTAGCCAGAAAAAACTTCACCAACGATATAAAATCTAACGTAAAACTTGCCACCAAGGCATATAAGATATATAGATATAAAATCTAACGTAAAACTTGTCAAAGGTGGCAAGGTTTACGGATAGATTTTAAATCGAAGGTTAAAAATTAGACCAAACCTACCAGCAGAATTGAAAGAGCTCATTTGAGAGAAAAACTTTGCTTAAAAAAGTGGCAAAGATTACCAAACCCGATCGATCGCATTCGCATAAATCGCAAGCAACCGCAAGCATCCACAACCCATTTGGTTATGGTGGAACTCCAAAAAACAGAGACAAGAAGTGGCACAACTTCATCTCCACTCTCGAAGACAATAAAACAGCCTTTTGGAAACTAAGGCCTATAAGGCCAAAACTAACAAATGCAAGCCCCTTCTGCCACACGCACATCCCTGGGAGCTCCAAATGGATAAGAAAATCCCAAATCCACATACGACTCTGAAATCCCCCTTTTAAAATAATACATTTTAAGTTACGCGGAAACATTTCGGTATGACGAAAACTTACGTACTAAAGTACAAACGTACGTAAAAAACTAAAGCAAATCCTCCGTAAAGTTTAACTTCCCCGTATTGCAGCCATGTCCCCTTACAAATAATTTTTAAAAAACTCAAAATTATATCATATTTTCAACATCCAAATAATACAAACTTATGATGAAAGAGAAAGTGGCCTTTTTGGCTCGGAGCTCTGTGTGCCATTATATCAAAAGTCAAAAGGCACTAGGGAGACTTTCTTTTTACGGATTTCGAAATAGCCGCCATTATCGGCGCAACTAATTTGCTCGTATGCGCCTATACTTAATGTACACTTATTGATGATGTTATATTTTTTCCTAATATGATTGTTACGCAACACAAGAGTTAAACAGCCAGGAGCCAATGAATTTATGGTCCGTCATAAAGGGATTTTTTTTGGGGAAAATTTTTTGGAGGAAATAAGCAACTAATTGTAAAAGAGTAAAGCTATTCAGTTCTGATGACCAAATACAGTTCAAGCCATCTTAAACAATATTTTGATTTAACTGAATCAGTGTTTCTATTGAAGTATATCAACGAATATTTGTTGATATACGATAAATAAGGTGAAATGGAGAAGAAATATTTTTGCAGGAAGTTTTTTTTTCTATGGTAAAACATCTATCTTCGGTAAAACATTATATTTCGGATTATTTTCTTTCTGAAAATTTAGTATTAGTACGGAATATTTATAAATATATGATTTGTATAAATACAAGCACGTGTTGGTGTCACTGGCCTTTAATGTGTAATGTCGCATTCAATACGAAAGAACTTTCATTTTTGTAGGATTGTACCATTATTTGAATTGTAGGTGTTCATTATATCACTATCATCGCGAGATTATCTTTATTTTCTTGGGTTTCGTCCCGTTCATCTTTTAAAAATGGCCAGAAATGTAAACCATGCGCACCATACACATCAAAACACATTTTTTAATAAAATTATATTTCAATATAATAATATAACATAAATTCCAGTTTTCTCTGTGTTCTTTGCCTTTTGTGGTGTTTTATTCATCACCTTTTTGGGGAAAACACATTTACTGTGAGCCATTATGGAAAGCTCTTTTTAAAGGTCAGCTTTATTCGAATTCATTACTTACAATTAAGAGATTAGGTTATAGACCACCAGTCCATCAATAAAAACATATAATTCTCACTTAGATAGAAGTATTTTTCATTGTTTTAAATAGTTATAATAATTTTCAAAGTTCAATTTTTTCGGGTTTTCCGAAATCACACCAAATCTGTGGTTGTCTGAGTGACGTCACCAGTCTCAAAAATCCCACGTTTTATTGCAACAGGCACTGTATTTTGTATGGCGGCATCGACAGTCGAGACGTTTTTCGTTTTAAGTTTAACCGCTTTTAATATTGATGATCGATAGGTTAAATGTCAGCATCCCTTTACTAGTGTTATTGTATTCTACCAAATTTCAAAAATACATATCTGAACGCATCTGATGACATACATATATATATATGAAATATGAAAATCTGCATTACTACGAAAAACATGCATCGTATCTAAACAACGTACTGATATTTATAATAGGTACACTGATCATAGTGATCATGAAGATTGTACATAAAAATATGTACTTTAAAATTCCGTGGTGCTGAAACCAATTCTAAAATACAATCGATCTTAGGTATTACATTATTAGTCAGAATTAAACCAGAATAAAATAATCATCTCAATGTAACCGATTTCCGTCCGGGTTTTAATTTTTGAAGGATTTATTAATGTATCAATAGGGAAGTTGAGTGAAAAATATTTTGACTTATAAAAAATATGTTCATGTAGATAAAAAAAATATCGATTCTAAATATATAAATATATTTCTATATTATTATTCTTAGAATTAATTAAACGTTCTTAAAATATGATTAAAAAGCTTTAAACCCCAAACGCGTCATGATTGGTCCAAAGAATTCTGACGTCACCCGTATCTGATGTTTGTATGGTCATTGGAATGTCTATGGTGCATCTCTTTCTATTACATGAGAGATGGTTTGTTTATGAAGAGAAAGGTATAGGCAGGTATAAGCCAAACCGCGCCAAACAGTTTTGGTTGCTATCTTGATATGAATATGCTATCTTTTTAGTTTAAGTAAGTGACCATATACAAAATAATAATTCTAAATAATAATAATACTAGATCTGTTTAAAAAACTACAAACCATGTCAGAAATCGGATACCGAATATACCGATCTCAGTCCGACAATCTACCGATCATTGATTCTGACATGTTAATATATATTTAAAAGATAAGATCGATCCGAAATTCGTGGAGTTAAAGCTTCCAAGTACCTAAGTACAGCAATTTATTAATTGTGTTCATTTGTACGTTACAATAAATATTATATATTTTTGACAGAATAATAAACTATAATCATTACGTATTCTATCCATCTGACGTTTCGCCATAACCTCACTAGTTTTGTGCAGGTCTGTTTTTTGATTTCGCGTAAAGTGATAATTATTGTCTAATAATTATAATATATAATGTGGTGATAGCTTTTCATTATTTCATCTTATGTTTATCATATTTATATTCACTGCTGAAAACCAGCTGCATTCCTGGAGAAACCCTTTTGTCAATAGAATCTATGTGAAAAAAATAGGTTCAATCTATTGTCAAATAAATGTGTTTTGTTATTATTAAATGAAATGTATTTCTAAAGATACGTATTCGTACAGTGTTTTATAATAATATGTTGTTTATTGCATCGCTTCGAAGTTTTTATTTTTATACATGCCACATTACATATGTCACTACTTGTCAATTAGTACCCTTTACACACAGAGTTCGGAGCGGGACGTGCCACGCGCCATTTCAACCCGCCGCGCAGAAAAGTCTCACATTTTTTTAATTCTTCAATAAAAAATTCCAGTAATTTTTTTTATCAATGTTAACCGTCTGTCAGAATTAATGTTATTTAAAAATATATATATTCATCAAGATTTCATAGTTAAATTAATTTTTAAAGTTAGAATTTTTGTTTCTTCCGCCTAAGCTTTACCCAGCACGGTATTGTCGACGATTGACAACAATAGTACCCTTTACACGCAGAGTTCGGAACGAGACGTGCCCCGCGCCACTTCAGGCCGCCGTGCAAAAATGCCCAAGCAACGTGTTTTTCCCGGTTCGCATGACGTCACTCACACACCCCGCCTCTTACCGCTCGGATTCCGCTCGTTTTGGCGGGCTTAATAAAATTTAAACTTTGAGAATTAATTTAATTATGAAAACGAACTTCAAAAAAAAGAAAAAAATTACTAGTATTTAAGTTTGAATGTGAACATTGATAAAAAAAAATAAAAAAATGGACTCAACTTCCTTATTCTGTCAACAATGTGAAACAACAATAACGAAATCTATGAAATATAAACAAAACTTGAGATATTATTTTAGTTTTTCATGGCGAAAAGTAATATAGTGATTTTGTTTAATAAATCAATGTAAAACCTAACTTGAGTTTCATTGGCTCAATATTCATACAAAATCACAATGAAATGTTGACTTGTGGACTGGTTCCGAGACCAGTGACGTCAGAACCACTAGATTCAGTCCAACAATACAGTGTTTTAATGTGATAGTTTTGTATTAATTTTTAAATGATAAATTTATAAATTCTACGTATAATAATCTTAACATATAAAAATGGATGTTTCTTTGTTTGTCCCTTGTGCGTTCCTATACCATTAATCCGAATTCGATAAAACTTTGGCGAGTTGTTGTGTTTCTATATATATATATATATATATATATATAATGAAGAGCTTTTAAATTTGTTTTAGAAATAACGTGTATTTCATATAGCGCAGCGACAGGGAGTAAATTATATTCGGATAAATTTAAAGGAAATCCAGGAGGGAAGGAGGGGAACTAAGGAGGGTGTAAGAGAAACGCGAGACCTAAGGGATTCGCAGGACTGAGGGACGCAGGGACGCGGGAAGGCGGGGAAGGTGGAAGGGGAACGCGGGAGAAGAAGGGGTTGCGTAACGGGGACTGGGGCGGGAACGGTGACGCGTGAAAAATGACACGCAGGGAAGGGGTGATGGAGGGCTGAGAGACGAGAGGGGGATTGCAAAGGAGGCAAACTAGCGGTAGGGAATAGGAGGGGGTAAACTTTAAAAAATCCATGCTTCTCACGCGTCGGAAAACCTTCTGATTTTTTCGTGTACACAATAGACGGAAAAACTAAAAATATTGTATATCCAACTTCAATAAACATAACTACACAAATACTGTATGCATTTAAGTAGTATTGCTGCAATGCATGCTTGGTACTCGTTAGTATTTAACAAAAGTTATTGATCCATATGAACTATTGTTGATCTGTTTTTATATAGCCTTAATATTTTTCATTGGAGATCCGTATTTCATGAGTGAAGTTCCTGTGAAAAGTGAGATTGATATTCCTACATTGTTTTATCTGACAACTTAACAGCCATGTGAGAAATGGGATATGTTCACGTCACTCCAATAGATTTCTCGTGATGCTTTCGATAGTCACAAACCATCGACATTTTGGGAAGAAAGCTTTCTCATTGACAATCGTTCAACTTATTTTACCGCACCGTAATTAATGCACTAGAACTTTCAATGGAATTTTTAGAGAATAAGTATATTTTACCGTTGAGAGTGATTAATGGCTGTTCATTTCTGCTTTTTAACGACCGATCAAATATTAGGTAGGTAATACAAATATAATGACTGTAAATTAAACTTATTTATAAAATTATATTCGAGCCTTTACATATTTTTTGTTTAATAAATTATATTATATTTTATTAAATTATATTTTATTTAATAATAATTTAATTTATTTATACAAGTTTTAGTTACATTTGAATATAAAAAAATAATATCTCTATATAATATAATAAATTAGAAGAAAAGATTGTCAATATTTTTTATTTTTAACTTATTTGATAAAAACTCTAATTGTAATATTTAATAAAATGAAGACAATATTAGCGAAACTCAATAGAAAATCTGGAAACAGAAAAATCAGAAAAAGATATGGGCATATCTAGGACTCGAATCCAGGACCTTCGCTCATATCTTTTTCTGTTTTTTGTTTTGTTTTAAGATTTTCGATTAAGTTTCTTTATTATTGTCTTTATTTAATTAAAAAATATTAAGTAATTATAACTAGAGTAAATAGCAGAAATCAACAATCGAAGGACAAAGTAAATGTCAAAAATCAACATAAAAAGTGAATTCCATATTATAACATAATGTTATTATGTTGAGTGAAACAGAATTTATATTAATTTTATCTATAAATATTTTATAATATATGTGGCCATCGGGCGGCTAGGCGTCGTAGACCGGATGGGGGCGTTTGTTTGTAAACGAATCTACAGTTTTACTCCGAAATTAACGAATTTTCGCACACTTAACTTGTAAAACACGAGTAAGATCACTGTTCATATGAAGTTTTGAAAAATTCAGCGAAACGCCCGGACAACGCCGGAGACTTTTGCTAGTGTGGAATAAATGAAAATATCAACGGAACTGAATTTATTAGCCTTTCTACTGGGGAGTGAATGAAATAGTTTGTGTTTAACAAATTAACAAAGAACAACTCTGGAAGTTTCGTATTACGATTTAGTATTCGGAATGTTATTTTAGCTAAGTCAGTAACTAATTTGTGTAGAAGTAACAAACCGCTCAAGGCTCTTCTGCAAGTTAAAAGATAAGTCGGTTATATCGAGGGTAATGCCATTTAAAATAATAAACTGATTTGTTCAGTCCGTATCTACTTAGTGATAGTTTTGAATTGTCGAACCTTAAGGGTTTGTACTGCACTCTTTCAATTTAATTAACGCACATGGAGTCCAAATTGTGGAATTTTTTTCTTAATTACTTCTTATTAACGCAATGAAGAGAAACCGAAAAGAATAGAACGACGTAAAATGTTTTAGTGTTCTTAAAAGAAATTCCAAACATTTCATAACCTTACGTCTTTGACGTGGGGGCTAATTTTTGTTTTTCACCGATAATATGAGATGCCTTTTTTAGCATCTCAGGCTAATTTATTCACTCTTGGGAACAACTCATATAAGTCTCATAGAAATCGTTGTCTCCTTTAATGTTGAGAAATTAGATTAGAAAGAGAAAACATCACGCTTCTATTCAAATCTTAAGGTTAACCACAAAATTATTCAAATGTACTCCCTTTATGAAACCAAAGTTTCCGACCGCAATTTGAAAAAATCTTTCGGAATTTTATTTTAATTATTTTTACATGAAATGACAAAAAAGTGAGGTGAATATAATGTTTATCTAATAAAATATTATGTGCTTTTATTTTTTTCACTATCGGTAATTTCAGTCACGTAAAACCTAGCCTACCTTTTATGTTTGTAATAAAATTTTCAAAAACAGTTTTTCGTTTTCGGATGTGTTCAAAATTGTTATATTTATTTTGATTTTATTGTAAAGCGGAAATATTTTGACCTTCTGACAAAATATGCCCGAGGCCTGAAGGGTTAAGGGGAATATTCTTGACACTATACTAGACATTAATAAATGTCCCAAGTAGGAAAGGTTCTTCTACAAGATTAGACTGTTAATTGGAGAAAATTCATTGAACATAATTATTAATGTTGAATCACTACGACCATTTCTAAAAGCAGCGTCCATTAAATAAATGTAAAGAAGCACAGCACAATGTGCCCGGGGAAATAGGGTGATAGTTTGCTAGTTGGTTAATTAAAAGAACAAAAGAACAAATAGAGAAAGACTCTGACTGCAGAGCACTCTCAAGGGGAATTGTGCAGCGGCCTGCAGGGCGCGGCTTAAAAAAATTCCGAATCTTGTTATTGACTGAGCAACTTTAGCGTATCATCTGTAAATTTATTTGTTTGTTCCGTATTCCGTCAATCTTGTCGAGATAGTGGCTGTGTTGAACCTAATTACTCGGCCAGAGTTGAGAATTTGCATGGGCATTATGATCTGTCAAATCTACTCGGGGCCGGTCGTGTACAGGCGCTTTTGGAGCAGCCCTCTCCAGGCGCCGACTTGCCAAGGCACCAACGAGCCAAGGCGCAGACAATACCCAACACAAAATATAGCGCCCTTGAGGTTTTTATTAGCGCCAGGTGCCATTTAGCTCAGGGCCGGCCCTGAGTCTACTGTTCACAGAACAAATAGTATTTTAGAGTAATTCTCATGGATATGTTCAGAATTCACTTCTTAATAGGAAACCCGGTCGCCGAGAATTTCGAGCAACAGGTTTATTACCAAACTGTTGCTGTCACTGTTACTTTTATTCCCCCGAATACTTAGTGAAAGAAGCAACTGCACATCAGGCTGGTAATACCTAAACAAAATCATAAAAATCGAGGTTTAGTATTCCCCTCCTCCTTCTTCAAAACTGGGCCGATTTTTAAGGTTTTTTTACTAACTGTATTAGAAAAAATACCCTGTTTATGTACGTTTTTTTCAACACGTTGTCATAAACAAACAAATGTATCCCATAAAAAAAATCAGCTGGGGTTAGATCTGGGCTGCGGGGAGGCCATGGAATAACTCCTCTGCACGAGATCAGTTTGTTAGGGAAATTTTCTTTAACCAATTTCTTTTACTCCATGGCCGCCCTGTTTGTTTTCCTGCCGGTTTTTTTGAAATTCTTAAACCATGATTTAATTAAATTAAAACTTGGACACAAGATTAATACTGAGTAATTGGTGATGCGAACGAAATGGGCTGCGTTGTTTTGTCAAATAGAATAGAATCATTGTTGAATAGGAAAGAATAAAATCATTGTTTTTATAAATATGTTTTACCCAGAAAGCACGCTGTTCTCCCGTAAAACGATTCATTGTGACTAAATTTCCAAGAAGCAAGGAGCCACACATTAGTGACCCCGTTCTCCTCCCCCGTTAGGAATCCCTAGCGTTACGATTACAAAAGTGTTTATGTTTATGGCCCACCCTCTATTAAAACATTGTGACACGCCTTTGAGTTGATATTTCACAAATATGGCGCTTTATAAATTAGTGTTCTTATTATTATACCTCAGAAAATAGAAGTAAGTACGAAGATACCAGACGTAAAATTTTGACAATTTTTTTTTGTTATTTCCTGCAACTCGTCATTTAATTAAGTAGTTAGGTACCTGCATATGCACGTATTGCAGCGTTACTACCGTAATACCCGACAATTCAAATTATTTTGTAGAAACAATCAGAAGACTTCTCTCGCACATACTCCTTTCACGCTAACAAACATAGGACATACATTATATTATTCACGATGCGTGGACAAGGGTCAGTTCGAATGTAAGTTATAAGAAATAGCATTGTCAGATAGCTTTTTCTCTTTTTCTGAATTTTTTCTCGGAGAATGGACATTATTCAGATATTTGTGGCACATCACGGTATGCCTCACGGCAAACCGCACGGCGCATGCTACGAGAATTCTACAACTCTACATACTTCGAACAACTAGTATCCTGCAATTCGATGCGGACTTCGTTGTCTCAGTTACAATAATATTATCATATAGAGTAGCCTCTTGGGAAATGAATATAATTTGTTCGTCGGTAACAATGAAATAAGAACATGACAAGGACTGTAATGGACGAGCCACACAAGGCTAGTATTTTAAGCCAGGATAGCAAACGACTATGGCCCGGAATATCAGCCAGTTTAAGTGGGCTTAAAGTCCACCGCTTTAGCTTTGATGAGCCGCAGAATCGTTCTTATTTTTGACGGCGTGGTGCTAGCAATCATATGCCAAATCTGACTGTTAAAAATCTGGTTAAAATCAAAGCTAGTTCTTTTTTTGTTATTGTTTTTGGGGTGTTATGCCGTGTTTCGCTACCTCCTTCTTTAGCCAACGTTTCGGACAGCGTTACAGTGTCCATCATCAGGGCAGATGAGCTGCCCTGATGATGGACACTGGCTCATCTGCCCTGATGATGGACACTGTAACGCTGTCCGAAACGTTGAGCTGCCCTGATGATGGACACTGGCTCATCTGCCCTGATGATGGACACTGTAACGCTGTCCGAAACGTTGGCTAAAGAATGAGGTAGCGAAACACGGCATAACACCCCAAAAACAATAACAAAAATACTTTTTGGCCGTGAAAACCTAAAAACATACCTAAAGCTAGTTCTGTTTAGATGTAGCTTGCTAGATAACTAGCAATAGCTTGCAGTCTTGGCTTGAAATACTGGCTTCGTGGTGCTCGGGTATAACTACAAGCTAAGTAATATTATTTCACACTTCCTTGAAAACCGTATTAAATGTTAATTACGTCGGAACAATGCGTAAATTTAATATTGTGTTCATAATATTATGAAAATGAACCTAATAATTCATACTATTTCTACAATGTACGGCTGGATAGGTACTCGTACGTTGTGTAAAATTCACTACTATATAATTAATATGCTATAAATTCCGCTAATTTTTATATTTTTATTTAATTATTTATGCTTTTTTGAAGTATCTTTAATATGAAGAATTTAATAGTATAGGAAATTCATTAACTCGGTATTTCAATATAAAATTCTAAACGATGCATTTGACAGTTTAAAATTGCTTGCATTGACAAGTTTTCGGAACCCACTACGATGATTCTAAAGTTGAGATTTAATTCATTGTAGAATTTCTGGGAATTACTTCGATACATATTCCTTGGTGAACCGACGGTTAAACAGTTGATCTCCCGAACAGTTGATCCCCGGACAGTTGATCCCCCGAACAATTGACCTCTCTGCTAGTTGATCCCTCGGACAGTCTAAATAATTGTTTTTTACTGTACATCCTTATTGGTAAAGTCAGTATGCAGAAAGGATATACGGCCGTATAACAAAATTCGATATGAAAATTCTCTGTACAAATATTTTTGATAATCATAATACCTTGTCGCCGAAGGAGAATGCAGTGAGGTTTAGGGAAATATGCTAAATCTACCGACGTATAAAATAACTAAGTGTCCCCGAAGGGGTAATCGGAGAGAGTATGCGGCCTTATTATAACGTTGATATACTTATACGCCTAATAAAGTCGATATACGTATACCTGCTGGCGTCTTGAGTGAAAGTCCGCTACACAAATATTCTTAGTAATATCAATGCGTGTCTCAGAAAGAGTATGCAGTGCAGATGTACGGCTGAATAACAAAATGAGACATACTAATAGGTACCTGCAGTCTGAATACGGAAATATGTTATATCTACTTACGTATTTATATTATAATATAACTAAGCAGTGTTATGCAGAGAGGATATACGACCGAAGGTATAACGAAACTGAATAAATTTATATCTGCAGTCGTCTTATTTTTTTATATGAATACCGCACGAGAGTTCAAACTGCTCTCGTCTGGAGCCAGTGAGACTATGGCATTCCCAATCGGGGTATGTTGTGAGGCTAAAGGGAGGGGAAGGAGACGGGGAAGAGAAAGATGGCTATTCAGATCTGGTCACCAAACACGGCTAAAGCCATTTCAAGCAACGTTTCATTTCTGAATGGTGGTCTTACACCAGGGCGATACTGAAATTTTTTTTCTGGAACCTGCCGCTTTCACTCTGGAACTTGCCGCAAAAATACTATATGTTATTTTTAAATGAATAAATTGTAAAATAAAACAAATTAATCGAATAAAATTTATTTGCCACAACCCCACTGGACTACGCCGGCCGTCTTAAGTGGTATACATAACTCTGGTATTCATTTATTTTTGCAAACCTTAAGGATGGGCGTACGCTGAGACGTCGGTCGCGCAGCATGTTCAGCGCAGTTGTGGAATGTATGATAAACGTGCACGTCTCAGCGTATGTCGCTCCATACACTTCCATATAACACAAAAACCAAAACTATCTTGCGCTGAACATGCTGCGCGACCGATGTCTCAGCGTACGCCCATCCTAATGCTCTGAATGTCTGGGAATACAGTAAGGATATGCCGCCGAGTAATAAAAGACCAAATACTTGAATAAGGGAAAATATACTACTTGCCAATTATAATTGGTATTCCTGAATTTCCCGAATGGGTATGCAGAGAGGATACACGGCCGTATAACAGAAGTGGATATCCTTTCATCTGAAGGCTTCTTATGTGCAAATCCGCTATTTAAATATTTATGAAAACAAAAATGCATTATCCTCAAAGGACTAGGCAGTGAAGATATTCCGACAGTGTCAGCAGTCCGATTGTCGGGGGACCAACTGTCATGGAATAAGGAACTCCAGTGAAAAATATTATGGCTTTAAAAAATATGTTTATATAGACCAATAAACGCTGATTCTGAATAAATAAGTTTTATTGCATAATATTTAACGTAGAGTTCTTAAAAAAATATTAAAAAGTCCATTTTAAAACGTGTCATTAAAACACCCTATTGCTGGATTTTGGCGGCGTGACGTCACCGCGTCACCTGGGTCAAAGTTGTATAGAAATCAATAGAAATGAAGACGTAAGCCGTTCGGCATTCCGTGTTATTGGTTTATAGAGAATTGGACATATAATAGTTTTTGTTTTTATTGAAACATTATTTAGGCCTTAATAATTCAGTATCAAAAATAAAGTATCTCTATTAGTTTATCTATATCATTTAAAATATTCAAAAACTTTAACTGTACAAAAAACGATCGTATTGCCCAGTAATGTCTATTAAAACGCTCCAATGCTGAAATTAAAAATGGCGGGAGTCGAACAGCTGATTCCAGTTCCCTACAAGATTCATACTTCGGTTAGTCATGATGACGTCACACTAGATTCGGTGGTTTTCGGGGGATCTTGAAAAATTAAAACTTTAACATTTATTTCAACTATTAAAACTAACTATAAAAATAAATATGCAGTTATTTAAGTTAGAAGGTCATTATTCATAAAAAAAAAAAAAAAATTGGTCTGGAATTCTCTATTAATCCATATGTTATGCGAAAACTTTACTGGCTTATGCAACCCAGTAAACATGTATTTTTTCATAAAATATGTATATTCAACTGTTTCCCAAATAAGGCAAAATTTAAAAAAATAAACGTTTATTTTATGTAGCAACGCGTATAAATACCTAAAATGTTCTATAGTCCTATCTAAATTTACCTTTTAATTAATTTCAATCCTAACAATACATACTTATTATTTGTATCACGCCCGGCCTTCTTGGTCGAGGGCTCTCGACTATCAATTTGGCCTGCGTAAATAAATTTTATTTGATTAATTTGTGTTATTTAACTGTTTATTCATTTAAAATAATTATATATAGTTTATTTGCGGCGCGTTCCAGAGTGGAAGATAGATCAATATTGCCTTGATGTGAATCCAGCATTCAGAATTCAAACGTTGCTTGAAATGGCTTTAGCCATGTTTAGTGACCATATCGAAATCTGATCTGAATGCCAATAATTTCCCATCTTCCTCTTCCCCAACTCCCTTCTAACTTCAGCCTCACAACTTACCCCAATTGGGGATGCCATAGTCTCACTGGCTTCAGCCAGGAACTGTGTGGTATTCACATAAAAAAATTAAAATCAAGCTCCACTTTTAAGTGTTCCAGAACACTTAAATCTAATTCCTTGTTTACTTTTATAAAATTGTTAAATTACTTGTGTTAGCGGGGGATTGCCAATTTTTTTTTTTTGATTTAGTCATTTGTAAATTAATAGCAATATATATTGTGTAATTTTTTTATAATCATCCTTGTATTTTTAAATTAAGACCGCACTCTTGAAACGCACGGCGCTGAAAAAGAAGAAGATGGAGAGATATGTAATTACGAATGTTGGACAGAGCGCGCTAATATTTTAAGTCGTACAATAGCAGCGAAAATTGCGAAAAAGCTTAATAAAACATGACTCAATTAAAATAGAGCAAAAATCTCGTGGAACGTATCTTAAGTATCATTTAAAGAAACATTGTGAATTTTTTCACAAATATAACTTGTAAAATAAAATAAATAGTCTTGTTTAAAGAATTTTCGGAGCATACTTTGCGATTTTTTTCTTTAGAGGGAATTTCATATAATTTGCGTTTCGGCGTAGTACGTATATTATCTTCAAAAATAACATATATTTTTTCAAGAGCTTAAAAACTTCAAATGTTTAAGGGAGATATGTAAGAAATCGGTAGAAATTCAAGTAGCGGCGGCTTAATATACACATTTTTTTGAACGTCGTTGAAGTTGTGCAAAATTAGTGACTCATCAACGAACGGAATTGAACTAACGAAGCTCTCAGAATTGAACGAAGTGGGGGAAGTTGAATCGGTTTGGCCTGAAGAAACGAAAGTTGTCATAATAAAAGTTCAGTATAAAGACCTTAACAACTAATTAACTCCCTCTTTAGTGTCAAAAAGTAAATATTGACTGCTTTTGCTTATTTAGGTTTAGTATTTCATTTGTCATTTCGCTATGTCAATTCATGGACAATACCTCCAGTGTTGCGAAAATATATCGATTTCTTATTTATTGCGTTATCAATATCGGTCTGGCTATCGACAGGATAATGACGTGTTTTTCACCCCGCAGACCGATACCAAGTTAATGACGTGTTTTTCACCCCGCAGACCAATACCAAGTTAATGACGTGGTTTTCACCCCGCAGACCAATACCAAGTTAATGACGTGTTTTTCACCCCACAGACCAATACCAAGTTAATGCAAACAAATAGCAGTTTATTGGTACTCGTACTTTAAATTTTCTACCAAAATAAAATTACATGACAAATACTATATCATTGTACATAAAAGAATTAAAATTATGCCTGAATGATGCAAATGTTGAAAGACTTTTTCTGTAAACTCTTATTGTTTTCGTGTTTTACTTTTCAATAACCTACTATAACATCAATACAAACATTATTTACTTTCTTAAAACTTAAAAAAATTGTAATAATCATCATCAGAGCGGGCAAAGCGTCATCATCAGAGTAGGGAGATGCGAGGCTCAGGACAAGGGGGCCCCGGGCTAGGAGCCCGGAGCAAGATGATGGTTTAAGCGACTTTAAGGCCGGGGTAGTGGGCACAGCGATTTTAAGGTCTCGGTAAGAGACAGCAAGTTCAGAGGAGCTCAACTGGAGCGTTTTTCCAGCGAGTTCTTGAGGTGAAAGACATTTTCGACTTTTTGATGTATGAAGATTTATGTATGATTATGACTGACATAAAGAGCGCTTCTCTTGCATGATGAGTTTGAAAAATGATGGTTGGAAAAATAAAAGTAAGTTAAGTTGTATTAAATTTTTTTTTAACGATTTATTGGATAACCAACACACCTGCCGTAGATCACCCCATGTGGTGATGCTATGGGGTGAGGTTTGTCCGAGTCTTGGCAGCAGTTGCGCCTCCCCAACTAATGCGTGGCGGGCCGGATCGGGAAAAACTGGTCGAGGGAGACCTTTAAAATTGTTCAACCGAATGAAATTCGAGCAACTTTGAAGCGTGTAAAGACGCGCGAAACGATTTTTGAAAATTGAAAAAAAAAATTTTTTAGTGAATAATCAAAATCCAAATGAAAATATTACTTCTTTAAAAGTACTTATTACAAATTCACTTTGCGGCGCGCTCTTCGACAAGCTCTCTCTCTGCATAACATCTAGCATAACCTGCACAACAGTGGGAGGGATGGTGTTGATGAATAGGGTGGATTATTTGTCAAATAGTTTAATGTTTCCATCAAGACCAGATATCGTCGGAGATGTGAATTGTGCAAATAGTTTGATGGAAGCACTTATCATGATGCCCAAATATTATTGAATCAAATAAATAAATGGTAAAAAGTTCCATTTTATAAATATCATTTAGTGAGGTGCGTGAAAATGTCTGTTAAAATAACGAGGCCATTAGTCACAAGTTATCTCTTCACCCGAATAAAATTTATCATTTAACGTTGTACTTAGTTCGCAAGATAAATTAAAATTTATTTTAATTTTTTCAAAAGCTCTCGGGTCGTTTCACTAATTATATAGCACCTTAGGGATTATTTGTCACTAATAAATAATAAGAAAACGTTTCTTAACCTTCGTTTACTCGCACCCAACGGCTTTTCACGTATGCTCGCGCACGGCGTCTCAGACCGAGATTTTACCTCGACTGTATTATTTTAATTATATATTTTTTAAGCATTGTTGGTATTTATTATTAAGAGAGGGTTTAATTGAATTAAAAAAATATTAAAACTTTTACTTTATTTGGTAAAAACAGACTTTAACTCAGCCTCTTAAAAAACCTAATGAAAATCTAATAAGAAAATGAAAGTATCAAGAATAATGAAATATTATAAAATTAAAAATTGATCATTATAAGGATTTTTCGGTAGTTATTGTTACTTACCTAAAAGATCTTACTGTTATCGAACAGTAAATAAGTGTCACAAGTCCACTTAGCAACAATGCGTGCCCCGCACTAAACAATGCCTAACAACAAATTAAGAAGCTACTAAAAACCTCAAAGTGCAATCGTTGTGAATTTTGAGAAAATAACGAATCATTGATTTATTGGTCTGAGAGACTAACGCGCGAGTATAGGAAGGTTAATATTTTTTGCGAATTTCTATTGTCAATTATGCCAGCCATTTGGGCAGAAGTCGGAAAACTATTGGATTAATGTTTTTGGCCGATTAAAAATAAAGTTTTTCTATCACTTTTAATCTTATAACCCTTTTTATACATGAATACCATAAAGGAGTTCCAATTGCTCCCTTGCTATTGTGAGGCTGACGGTTTTGGGAGGGGAAGGAGGTGGGGTGGAAGAAAATAGGAAAGTACCTGTTTACTCAGATTTGGTCACCAAACATGTCAAAAGTCATTTCAAGCAACTTTTAAATTCAGATTGATGGTCTTACACCAGAGCGATACTGAAAGTTTCTTCCAATCTAGAACATGCCACAAATATATTATTATTATCAATGAATAAAATGTGAACTAACACAAATTACTTGAATAAAAATTACTGCCGGGATTTGAACCCGCGACATCCTACTGAAGAAACATACCCCCGTCGTATTTGATAATCAGTCCATCCCTGTAATAAGAGCTACTCATTTTACAATTTTTGGTTTGAAAAAAGAGTTCTTGGTTACTATTTAAATTTCTGGGTAAATTTCCGAAATTCATTTATTTAATTCCATTTCCATTTTCCACCACCGAATCCGTAAGTTTTCTTCGCTTAGGGTCAGGCACAAGTCTTCCAAACTTATGTAAACTGTTCAACCGAATGAAATTCGAGTAACTTTGAAGCGTGAAATGACACGCGAAACGATTTTTGAAAATTGATAAAACTTTAAGTATAGATAAGTACTTTTTTTAGTGAATAATCAAAATTCAAATAGAAATGTTACTTCTAAAGTACATCTAAAAAAATCACAGGATGGGTTGTTTCAAAAAATTTGATGGATTCATCAAATATTTGAAGTTAATTTTTACGCTTTGTGTAAGTTCTATTCAAGTTCTGTGATTATTTCAGTTTTGTGAAGCAACTGTCCTATAAAGATGTAATAACAGAACTTGAATAGAACTTACACAGAACGTGAAAATCAACATCGAATATTTGATGAATCCATAAAATTTTTTGAAACAACCCATCCTTAGTGGCGTCATGTTTATTTAATGAATATAAAATAGCTTTCAAGTTAATTAGTAGAACTCCATTTAAAAAAAAAATGTTTGTATATTCAATAATATTATTAAACAACTTAAAGAAATACAGTCTAAATAAACTGACAGTTTGATAATGCCCCCCAGAAGGCGAAACAGCTTCAATTTGGAAGGTGGGTATGGGTACCGCCGCTCTGGGAACCATTTATTGGATAACCAACACCTCTGTCATAGTATGTTTTTTAGGTTTTCACGGCCAAAAAGTATTTTTGTTATTGTTTTTGGGGTGTTATGCCGTGTTTCGCTATCTCCTTCTTTAGCCAACGTTTCGGACAGCGTTACAGTGTCCATCATCAGGGCAGATGAGCTCAGACTAGACCAGGGCAGACCTCTCATCTGCCCTGATGATGGACACTGTAACGCTGTCCGAAACGTTGGCTAAAGAAGGAGGTAGCGAAACACGGCATAACACCCCAAAAACAATAACAAAAAAACCTCTGTCATAGGTCACCCAAAGTGGTTCGCTACGTTTGGTGACTAAACAGGGGTGCCCTGGCTTATGGGATGAGGTTCGTCTGGGTCTTGGCAACGGATGCGGATCGGGAGAGACTGGTTGAGGGAGACCTTTTCATCAGAACATCCTCTCCATCCTTTCCCAAAAAGACTCTTTCCACAGATTCCTCAATGATGACACAGGACCTCCTGTGTGGAGCTCCTTAAAATAAAAAGAGTTATCAAGGGTACGAGAAAAACTCACTTTGTATAAAAAAAGTTTATTTATTCGACGTGATTTGAAATCAATAGTTTCTTCGTCAGAATAAGTGCGTAAAATACATTATTAGTTTTAGAGCAAACTTATTTTCATTATGAAAATGTTTGCATTCTGATGAATTCAACCAATTCAACCAGCTTCTGTTGGTTGGCTGAAAAAGCAATTTTGAAATCGTTTTCTCTGAGTTAATAAAATATATGTTTTTGGTCGTTCGGCAAATACGGTTTCGTCTAAAGCACGGTTTGGTACATCCCGAGATAAAGATTGAACTCAAGAGGAGGACTTAGTGAAGTATTTTTAATATTTTCTTAGTAAGCCTTTGATTCTTTATCTATCCGAGCAGTAATTTGATTTCGAAGGTTCAGTCATAAAAATAACATAAGTACAATTATTTCAGAGACTTTTGAGAAACGGTATATTTTTTTATTATTTATTGAATGTAGGTATCTCTTTGTGGCTATACTTTATTTATTTTTATAGTTCATTAACAATATAATAATAACACGAATAAAAATAAAAAAAGAGATGGCAATGAAAGGAGAGTTTATATAAATGAAACATTGAAAATATATAGTATAAAAGTACATATAAAAGATTAACTACGAGTAGCTTGAAGATGGGTTTAAAAGGCTATTGCGTATTGACTGCCGAAAGTCATTTTTAGGCTTACACCAAAAAAAATCAATGTTTTGACTTGTGTTGACAGGTCTCGACATTCTGGATAGAGGAGAATTATATCCATAGTTAGTAGAATGTTGATTGAGAAACAGCTATTCATTATTTTGGACTCTGTTAAACTGGATGAGTTGTAACAAATCATGTGTGTCAGTAATACTGTTGATAATTTGAACAAGCAAATTGGATCAGAGTCCTTTCTACGTTTTTTTAAAGAAAAATGTTTGAAGTTTGTTTAATTTAATTTAATCATACGAGTACTCGCCTCTTTCAAGTCCTAATCTCAAAGCAATTCCTCATAGGAAACGATGTTGTACAGATTCGACATGACAAATGTGTTCAGCGTAGAAAGGAGACCAAATGACACAATCGTATTTAAGGTGAGGGCGAAACCGTGAACAGTAAAGAGTTTTAAGTGCACTTATATGTTTAAAGTCGGAGGTAATGACATGAATGGGTAGTTTAAGTGATTTGTTTACGATGTTATTAATATGATCACGGAAAGAAATTTTGCACTCTAGAGTGACCCCAAGGTCCTTGATAGATGTGACGGTGGAGAAACAAACATTATTTAGTTTAAAATTAAACTGATTAGGTTTATTGGTTCTATAAAAGGACAAAATTTTGCATTTATCAACATTAAGTTTCATGCAGCTAATTTTGCACCAATCATTAAATGTATCGATACCTAGTTGAAAAGGTAAATATTCAAGGTAGGATTTAATTATCTTAAGAATCTTATTATCATCGGCAAAAAGCCAAAAATGTGTGTGAGAAAAAACTTTAATGATATCGTTAATAAAAAGGATTTAAAAGAAGCGGGGCCAAATGGGCTCCTTGGGGAACGCCGGACGTTACATCAATATAACTAAATGAAAAAATATAACTTTCTTTAAACCACACTACTTTTAGTGGACCAATTTCGAAACAACCGTTCCTTCACCAGGCCAAAATATAAACTAACTTAAAATGAATAACCTCATCCGGAAACTCAATAACAGGGGCCTCTATACACAAGGCTATGCGGATGACATTGCAACCATAATAAGGTGTTGGGATGCAGACACAACCAGAGGCCTCTTACAATCAACACTGGCGACAGTGGAAGAATGGTGTGAAGAAACAGGGCTATCGGTCAATCCAGACAAGACAGAACTAGTAATCTTCACACGCAAAAGAAAACTAGAGGGATGGAACAATCCAACCTTCTATGGAAAGGAGTTAAAACCCTCGGACACGGTCAAGTACCTCGGAGTCATCATAGATGCCAAACTGAGCTGGAAAAACCATGTGGAAATTATGGGCAGAAAGGCATGCGCACTAATGTGGGCAACCAGGCGGATCTGCGGCAGAACGTGGGGACTCAACCCTAAAATGATGCAATGGCTGTACACAGCCGTTGTAAAACCAAGGATCATGCATGCAGCCCTGGTCTGGTGGAGGAGAACAACACTGAAAACAGTGATGGTCACACTCAACCACATACAGGGACTCGCATGCAGAGGAATCACGGGAGCTATGCGAACCACTCCGATACTAGCCATGGGAGTGCTGCTGAACCTACCCCCACTAATCCTAGAAATAGAGGGGGCAGCGATGGCGGCAGCCTACAGGTTACAATGTAAAGGTCAATGGAGAGGTGAGCTGCCCAAAAACAGTCATACAGAGATCGGAACAAGACTGAGCGCAATTAGCCCGACAGCTGGAATGAAGCAGGACGGCAAACAAGCCGACTATTTCTTTAAACAGCAGTTCGGGGTGATCTACCCCACAAGGGAGGAATGGGACACGGTTCCAGGTCCAACCTCCAAACAGGAACTAATCTGGTTCACAGATGGATCCAAGATGGAGGAAGGAACAGGGGCCGGGGTCTGTCTGCAGGGATCCAAGAGGGAACTCAGTATATCTCTAGGAACATACTGTACTGTGTTTCAAGCTGAGATGAAAGCCATCTTGGCCTGCGCACAGGAGAATATACGTATCGGGTACAGGAATAAGAACATAAGCATATGTTCTGATAGCCAGGCTGCCCTAATGGCACTGGAAAGTAACCGATGCGACTCTAGACTGGTGATGGAATGCAGGACTATTCTTACAGAATTTGCTACCATCAATAAAATAACCCTGATCTGGGTACCAGGACATAAAGGTATTGAGGGCAACGAGCGGGCTGATGAACTAGCAAGGAAAGGGGCGAAAGCACCACTTGTGGGATCCGAGCCGGCTGTAGGAGTAGCAGCTTACCACACAAAACTACATATTGATAGGTGGGTCGAATCCCAGCACTGCAAAGAATGGGAGAGGGCACCTGGAATGAGACAATCTAAAGTACTCATAAAAGGACCAGACCCTAGACGAACCAGGAAACTACTCAATATGGACAGAAACTCGCTGAGGGAACTGGTAGGACTACTAACGGGACACTGCCATCTCAGGAGACACGTGCAGATATTGGGAGTGGAAAACACCAATAGATGCAGGAAATGTGAAGAGGACGAAGAAACTCCAATTCACTTATGGTGCCAATGTCCTGCCCTGGTGGGAACTAGGCTCAGATACCTGGGGAGACACACAGTAGAACCAGAAGACATAGCCACATATCCGGTGACAACCCTGGTGAACTTTATTAAAGGGACTGGGTTGTTACTAAATGATTGAGGTAAAATGGGAGATAGCACAATGGGCCTATGGCCTAAGTGCTCACGGGAACATATACTTGTAAATCGTCTCCGCCTTTTATTTTATAAAATGAATAAAATTTAAAAAAAAAAACTAATAGTTGTTGAAGTGAAGTGAAATTTAAACACGTCGTTTTGAACCCATTTGGCACCCTTTTATCGCTCTTAGAATTTAAAAATAGCATTTTTTTAAATGACCCACCTTAGAAAGCATTTAAAAAGTAACAGAAGTTGGTTTGAAAGGGAGATATGTAAATACGAATGTTAGAGGGAGCGCGCTAATGGGTAAAACCGATTATAATTAAGCGAAAATTGTGAAAAAATTTAATAAAACACGGCTCGTAAAAAAGTGCAAAAATTTCTCGAGAAAAGAGAGTCTGTCTAAAGTCACATTTAGATATAATGTGAATTTTTTCATACCTTTACGTGTTAAATAAAAAAATAAAATGTGTTTTAATAATTTTCAGAGCAAACTTTGTGATTTTTTTTCTATCGATGGAATTTCTGGTAATTAATAATGACTAATAATTACGAATAATTACCGGTTCAGCAAATGTTCAGATATTATCTTAAGGGGTTTTATGGGCCTCGTAGCCAAGGAAAGAAAATATTTTCTCGATTTAAAAAAAAATATAATGTATAAATTATTTTATTCGAAGTGTTTGAGCACATAAAAAAATAAATTCTTAACAATTTGTAAAAAACTGTCTTTAAAAAATTAGGAAAATCCAGCCAGTGGGGTCTGGTTTCCGGAGACCCCTAAAAAAAGTGTCCCCGCGGTAGGCAGGACAACTCATAATAGCTTCATCTGAAATTAAAAAAAAAAACTTTTTTTTGTTTTTCTGTTAAGTATAAGCTGTCAACCAGTAAGATAAGTAAAAGTTGTCAACAATTTACACTACGTATAAATATATATATATATATATATATATATATATATATATATTTGTAGTCGAAAAAAAATCCTTCTTTCAGGTACTGGTTTATGCTATTTTGAAGAAATGTGCCAGTTTTAATGAGATCGATGCATTGTTTTCTGAGAAATCGTACCTAACGACTTCAAAAATGGTGTTGAAGAGAGTGTAATTTAGTAGGAATAAAACTGAGAATTTTCTTACTAAACTAACGTAGAATCGTCCAGTATGATTCCAGCACCATATAACAAAGAGCCTGCTGCAGCTGTGTTGTCCAAGGCATCTTTTTGTTCCTGTCAAATTCTTACATCTTGGGTCCCGTTATACTTGCTTTTAGCCGGTATACCTCGATATATCTGCGTTCCTTTCGTCGGTCTTTAAATTCCCACTAGAAAGAAAACAAAATTCGCATTTATTAAACACTCAAACTTTTAAATCTACTTCTAAAACAAAATTTAATATCTTTACAATTTGGGTAGGATAATATTTATGAAGGAAAACACGCTGACGCATAAAAAAATGATATAGCGTTAGTGGATACCGCTTTGTTAGGAACTTTCTGAGAAGGGGGGAATTAAGAAAACTCACTTTACTGTTAATGTAGCAGGCTTGAATGATGGTGTTCACATAAGAATTCACATTCCACATAAAATGTTCCGAACTGTGCGCAGATTGTATGATCACCATAAGTTATAATTTGAAGTCTTTACGTAAACAGGTAACTTGCATTCGAAAATACGAACATACTAGAACTTCATAATAATAAATTGCTTGCTTGTTGAAGGTTGCCACTGCACTGATTTGCATGTGTAGGTGGAGGGAGGTAGGTAGAAAGTTTGGGAAAGGACAGATATATTCCAAACACGGTTTGCTTATTGTATTCACGATATGGTGTCTGTTGCCATGTTGTCTTTGACCATTGAATTATTAGTTATTTGGCTATTAGCAGTATACGTGATTATATTGGTTTTTATAGATTACTTTAATGTTGTCTGGGGAATACCTTACATTAAGTAAAATGAATTATTAACAACCCATATTATTGTTGCCATGTCTAAGGGCTATCAAACTGTTATACTTTTATTATATTTATGATATTCTGGAATTTTTTTGTAATTGTTAGTTAAATTTTGAAGGGACACATGTATCAGAATGGAGTGGGAATAATATTACATATATTTAGAGTCAATTATAGATTAAAAAATAAATTAAGTGTAAATAAGTTTTATATGTGTTTTATTATATTATTATGATGAAATTCCACTACGAATTCTCAGTATCAAAAATAGAATTATAAATCGAGTTGGTCGAAAGATAGATGAATAATTTAAGTTTGTCGATAACAACACCATGCTACATTGCTTCATTATTGGAATAATACAACTTATCGACGGTGTTTCTGAAAAACCCTCCAAGCCACCTTTTTTGGAAATGCTACTTTTCAGTGGTTTCATGTAGAGTAGTCATCGATTTTTGGGTGGCTGGTATGGGTACCGCCGCCCCGTGAACTATTTATGGATAACAGCACCTCTGCCATAGATCAGCCGAAGAGTTTCGCAACGTTTTTTTTTTAATTTAGGAGGAGTGTCCGGGTTCGTGGGATGAGGTTTGTCCGGGTCTTTGCGGTGAATGCATCCGCCCACCAGCAGCATGTCAGGTCAGATTGGGAAAGACTGGTTGAGGGAGACCTTTTGACCTCTCCAGCAGGACTCCGTCGGAATATCGACTTGTACCGAGTGGGAGATGGATTCATCTGACCCCACCCCTCATACCTTTTTGCTACCCAGAACTTAATCTCTCTCCTTTCCCCAAAAGAATAACCACATAGCATCTCCAAAGATGACATAAGCCCCGAAGAAAATTATTTTTTTCCGGACCTCTTGTGTGAAGCTAATTTAAAATAATGTACAAAGAAAAATATTTTTTGGTGATTTTAAGCATTTGTAATAATAAAATTTAAAGTTTATAGGTTATTTTGAAAACAACCGTAGATGAAAGTACTAAACCATTAAATCTTCCAAAATTTAAATAGTTTTTCAAATTTCATATAAAAATTATGAAATAGAAATAACTACTTACCTTTAGATTTCAGGTTTCGGTAAGCCGTTATTTTTTACTTTAGACCGAGAAATTTCTGTCAAATGCCAAACATTCTATTTGTTTTTTTGATGATATCCGAATTTATTTTGAATTTGAATCCTTTATCGAAAAAGTTTATACTTCTTTGTCAAAAATTGCATCTGATATATAATTTTTTTTTTAATTCCATATTTTTAATACTTTGATCTTCGTTTACTTAAATATTTTTATTTTTGATTAATTTATTTTTAGATTTTAGAATTTATTTTACATTTGAACTCTTCACACAATAAGTTTATATCTTCTTTTACAAAAATTGCTTTTGAAAAATTAATATTTTTTTTTTATAAAATTCCATATTTTTATAATTTTTTGTTATCGGCGATGAGGATAAAAATAAACTACTATGTAACAATGTACACAGTAGATCATTTTGAGCAAGATTGATTCGCATGGCAGATGTGTATAGGCTACAGATTTTGAAAGAAAAGAAGGTATTAGAAATACAAAAGTATATAAAAATAAAATGACATCCTGAAAACTAAGGCTCTCTGTCAGTAGAAATGAAGCTGAAGTGAAGCATGATGAAATCTCCTCCTCTTATGAAACGAATCTCACATCGTCAGATTAGCAGGTCCCAGAGAATTGGCTCTCAGCCAAAAGGACCCTCCAGATATAGGGGCACAGGTGGATAACTCTCGATGCCAATCATCCCTACAGGATGATTCCCAGTCAGCTCCCAAGATGGAGAGAATCATGTCCAAGGTCCACAATCACGATCGTAGCGATTTTCAAGAATGATCCGTCATGCTGTATTAGAAAGGACCGCCCGAAAGTCTCGGCTGCTGCACAAAGAATGGCACGTTTTCTTTTCAAATCTCTTGATTAGAATCTCCTACAGGATCGACAACTGTTACCTCCAAAATATTGAAGGGCTCGCAATATAACCAATGCCCAAATGTCAATGGGCAAGTACTGGAGGTTCCACACACCGAGATCATAAATAATGTGTGAATAAGAGGGTGCACACACCTTGTTACAAAAACTTTTAAGTAACATTTTGATTTTCATTTATTTTAAAACTTTTAATTTTAGCTTCGACAATTTTTTTCAAATTTCGTTTCTTGAGTTTTTTATTTATCAAATGTAATTCCGCCGATGAGTTCGCAAGTATCGTAGTCCAGGATATCAAATTCCCATGGATGCAGATTAAGAGCCCGAGAGGGATTTTTAAATTTTTTTCAATATTTTGCGTGTTTTCAAAGTCACCTGTGCACGTAACAGCACATTAAAAAAAATATTTGTCATCATTTTTTATTAGATGCATGTATGATGTATTCCACCTGTTTCATTAAAATATTAAATAAAAAAGTAATTTGTACTTTAAAACTGTTTATAAAATAGCAGTTTTCGATAAATCGTCAATCGACCCCCTGATTTTTTTCCATTTGTAATCGTATACAATATTAAAAAGATATATAAAAAATATTTTTTAATAGAAAATATCTGTACTTATACCACCTGTTTTGCATATTTTTATAATGAAGCTTAATTATGGCGTATTTAAATTTTTTACACTACGTAAATCAGCGTACTTTAAAATCATTTTTTTGTACTAAAAAACAAGTTTTTCTGTAAAATAAAAATATTTCCCAGTAAAACAGTGCTTTAACTATAAAATGTATACACTAATATCAACAAATTTATTGATTTATTTGATTATATTCAATTTTCTTGTGCAACCAAAATACATTTAAACTATGGTTTCTTAGATCTTCTGGTCATTACGCGGAAGTCTGTCCGCTCGAACGGTTGTCCGTGACGCTCTGTTCCGTGAAGATGTATTGAAAAACATGAGAGTATTAGTTATTAAGATATAATACATATAGACTAACTAAATCAAATCAAAACGTATAATCTTTTCGTGTAATTTGAAGAAAACATGTCAAAAAGGACTTCGAAAACGTGCGTAGAAAGGGGACGGACGATCATGTGCTTAAACTTTTTCACATATAACCCGTTTATCATCTAAAAAAAAATATTTCAAAAGGGAATGGATAACGCAAGTTGCGAGGGCACGATACGGTCCTTACACATTGTACCTTCTGATATGTTGGCTATTTATGCGCGCTTTCTTTAAACAGGGTCCCTTAAAAATTCTCAAACAGAACACGTAAAAAGGGACAAGATATCCAAGACGCGGGCGTTGAAATGATTGTACCTTCTCACATATTGTCTTCAAACGTGTAGCTTCGCACAGGGTACCTTGATTTTAATATTGTCATCAGTCGAAACAACAAAGCAAGTTTTAATTGTATTGTGGTCTCTTTCCCTAGCGCGTCGCTATGGGCTTGTGAGAGCGAGACGTCAGTATATACCTCATATATTATTGAAACCATAAAATATATCGGGTAGATATCATATTTCGTTCTACAAAAGTTTAAGGGCTATGCAAATAAATGATTAATTATTATAATCATTTAAGTATTTAATCTAGCTATTATCGTGGCGATTCAAAGAAAAAAATATTAACTTATTCTATAATCACCAATTCACTTTGCTTAATAAGTTTTTTGTATTTTTTTTTCAGGATAAAAATTTAAATATGGGAAAATCCATGTTACCAAGTTCGATACCTATATGTGTTTGGTGTTTGGACCTCAAATAAGATTCCATTGAAGGTTGAAACTATAAGAAGAGACGATTATTTCTTTAACTTTAAAATGTTAAAACGCCTTCAAAATTTCTACTTTGATTGCTACTTGCCAGAAATAATTGACCAGAGGTATGAGAGAGGCATGGAAATAAGAAATCCTCCTTATATAGAGGAAGCAATTCTTTCCAAAAAAATTACCCTTAATAAAATCGCATGAACGGCGTCTGTGACATTATTGGTTTTCTGATTCTATTTTTCTTATGCTTGTACTACCAAAACGTTTTTATTGTATAGATTTTTATTTTGTTTAGATGTGAATTTCTTGTGTGGTAAGCGCCAAACTTAATGCCTACCTGACGTTGATACAGAAAACGTCGCAATAAGCGGATTTAAGTAACGAAACCCGGCAAGCCTCCCTGCCCACGTCTTTCTCTGTCGCACGTACTCGTATGTTTTTTCTTTTTCTTTTGCTGTCACTGTATCTGCGCAATAATAGATCGTATCAATTTCAGGTCGACATTTAAGTTTGGCGCGTACTGTACCTAAACTATGTACCATTTTGTAACACTGTGCAAAACAAGTGCATTATCTACCTAATACCGGCAATTTACATTCGGTCTATTACCCTGTATTATGTTCCTAATGAGAAAAAACTATTTTTTCATTGGTACTTTTTTTTTATTTTTTTATTTTTTTTATTAAAATTACAGAGAACATTTTGTACAAGAATTTGAGTAGACCCACAAAGCTGTCATATGGCAGCTTGTCTGCAGGTTCTAACAATTTAAACATTCTTAATATAATATCTAAGAAAATATTTGTAAATACATTTATAGTTTTAAGGAAACATTAGAATAGATCACATAGTATTATTAGATAATTTAACTTACAACTATAAATATATAAGATATTTCAATATACCTATCTAATAAAAGATATGTAGGCAGCTATATTAAGATATTCAAAGATTAACCATAGTTTTATCATTTTAGGACTTAGTCTCTCATTTTTTTCAAATTTTATGTTTTTATTGATTTTATTGAAAATCACTGGTATTAAATATTCAAGAGTACGGCTTCCATATTTATTTAATATTCGAGGAGTTTTTAGGCCCTTTCCTTTTCTAAATCTTGTGGTATGTTTGTGTACAAGTAGGTGTTTGTAAGGGCTTTCCCCCAAATTATCCATAATAGTAGTGAACCAGTATATAATTTACTATATAATTTATTGTAAAATTTTAATGTTTGTTAAATACCGCTAGGACATTAATAGAACTAAATTAATAAATAATTTCCAACCAGGGATACACATTATTCTCCTTTTTTTTGTTGAATAATTCTTACCTATCAAATTTTGGAAGAATTTTTAATATTATGTTTTTATTCATATGCCTAAAAAGTGATATAATAAATCATTAGTATATTGCGAACATAGGAAGATACCTTTATTTTGTAGGAAATGTTAAAAATTATACATAACAAAAAACATACTAAAATCATGGTTATGTATTGAAGCTTGTGTTTTTTTTAAAGTAATAAAACTATTTTATTCTATTCTGCAAAAAACATAAACTTTTAAATAAATAAATGTATTTTTCAAATGTGTTTTATATTTCCATGTTTTGACAGCCCTCAAAATTGGCATAGGCACCAGTCGTAGACAGTGCCAGACGCTCGTAACTGCAGGTGTTCAGGGATAAAAGTTGATAGAAAAATTCCCAATATTTATGGAAAAATACTTTACATGGGAATATTATTAACACAAAAAATATATCAATACCCCTCTTATTTTAACTTCATATTGAGAAGAAGTAGATTTTATAAAACTTTTTGACATTTATATTTTTAACGTTTAAAAACAACATTAAATAATGTAGTGTTATTTATTAACCAGTAAACAACTCCCTATTTAATTCTAAAATCATACTATTTGAATCTTGGATATCCGTTAGTCTTAGATTATTATTAGATATATTACAATTATTTTTTCAACTAAATAGGGAATCTCATGGGAGATTTCCCCACGTTCTAGGGAAAAATCGAAATTCGGCAATCCTCGAATACGGCCAACATGTAATATGCCGTTTTTAGTCTGTGTTCGGGAATGATCGCTGAATCTTCGGGTTTTTACGAGCGGATACTGGGATCTAACTTATTTGAAGTAAAAAGTACATTAGCTTTTGGTGGAATTGATTTAAAAATTCGATGAGGGCGACACAAGCGACACAAAGTTTAACTATTTTGGCAAATTTTGATAAAATCGATTGTCCTCCTAGACTCTTAAATGATAATTCAGAATGCAAAACCTTTGATGTAGTGAAGTATTGTGTCCCTTCTCCGGCAACATTCCTTAGTCTCCTCCTTCAGCCATAATATCTTTGTGCTCGTTGCACAGTTTTTTATAGCTGCCAAGGATTTGCTTTTGTTAGAAATATGCAATGCACCTACTTAGGGATCACGTTTAACTTCAAACACTCTTGGTTAATCCACAAGTTTTGCACTATTTTCCGATATTTTAATTTTAATCGTCTGTAAAAAATCACTTGGGTATAAATCAGTGGCGTAGCTAGCATGAGTAGCACCCGGTGCGGATAACCTGGTGTTACTCCAAGAATTAGTAACCCTCAAACTAGATTCTGAATAATGTCCTATCTTATATTGAAGAAAATAATTAGTGTTATGATTGGCGGCGCTAGTAATGCGAGGGTGGCCTCTTATCCAAAGAATCGACAACTGAAAAAAATCTGGGGCCCTCTTACATTTGATCGACGAATTAACGACGAAACTATCCCAGTCAAATACCCCAGTGCAAAAACGTTTTCAAAATCCTACATATAACTTATTATTATAAATTATTTATTTATTTACACACAAAAATTAAATTCATATAAAAAAAAACATACAGATGATTGTTAATTTTTTTTCAGTCAGTTATCGGTCGTTTCTGCTAAAATTGTATTGAGGTTTTGCGTTTATTAGTTATCGTTTATCACAAAAAAAAAATCATCTAATATACTTATCTTGTTTTTTTTTTTAAATATGTCTTTCAACGCTTTTAAAAACACTAACAGAATAACAATTTTTTTACAAATTAACGTCAATCAGTAGGTAAAAATTCTATTCACGAGATCACATCAGTCACAATGTATAAAAAAATTAGAATGACTCAGATGACAAGACAGTGTTCATGTGTAAAATATTTTTTTGGCAATATTCTACCTTTGTAAGTTTTTTTTTCGAGCGAGCCACTGGGTATAATAGTTTATTTATCAGGAAAAATGAACCTATGTTGAATATTTATATATTTCGACTGTGTTTTAATAAAATCCTTCAACAAACACTTCTGAATTTTTTTTACTTTTCAGTGGTGTCATGAATAGTCTTTGAACTACATACAACAAGGTAAAATATTTTGTTCCGAATAAGACACTCTTAATACTAAAATTATCTTTTTTAGGTTATTTTGAAAAAAAATACACGCAATCAAAAATACCCTCAAATCTTTCACAATTATAAATTGTAATGAAAATATTGAAAAGCAAATGACCGCTTCCATATTATAAACTTCGAGATTTTTAATTAGTTTTACGAATTTGTAAATATTCGTTTTAATCGTTTCCTGTAAAGTTTTCATGTTGTGGTTTGGAGGGGTTTACCAAACCGCAATCGGTAAACATCGAAACCGTATGAATTAATGCAAACCCTTTGTCGTATTATCCGCAGCTGCTGTCTTACAAATAAACTGTGGTCAACTTATCTGTTTCGATACTTGTTCAGAAATAATTGCGCCAGTTTCACTTCGATTTGGAAGTAACAGAATTAACATTTGAAGATTACCAGGATAAAGTTTAGTTGCCAGGATAAAGTTAGTGCAATCAAAATCTGTACAAAATATCGAATGTTATAATACAACGCATCACGTAATACAGAATCACGCATCAATAGCATCACGTAATACGAATGTTATAATACAACGCATCACTTAATATTACCACAGAAGAGTTTACTAAGAGTGTATAACCGTGATGTGGACAACTAGACAATCGTCATCGGGTACCGTACACCCGTTTTCTTCCATATTGTCTCATTCCTGATAATTGATTCCACATTTACCTTTTTTCTCTTTGGGTATATTTTTTGCTCTTCAATCGAATCCTACAATATAAGAAGGGTCTCCAGCGACTTATTTTTTTAATTCAGTTCCACAAAAGAGGCCCTTAGGAAAATAATTCCCCTCAGGGCCTATATAATATTAAGTGATGCTATGTAGGGGGTCTCTTTGGAAAAAGAAGGAAAAGATGTTCTGAGAAGGAAAAAGGATCTTCATGACAATTCAGAATTAACGCAACAGCTCTCTGAAAAGTCATTAAGAGCTATGAAAAAATTGAAATACAGCCCATAAACCTAACCTAACGTAACCTATATAACCAATTTTTTATATATTTTTTCATCACTTTTACTGACTTCAAAGGATTTGATTTGAGTTCATTCTGTGTTGTCCGGAAAAAAATATGAGGTGTAGGTATGAATCTGAATCTGAGGTTCAGTATGTGCAGGAATGACGACGTGTGAAACTGTCCCTCCCACTGCGGTGCAAGGCGACATTACGAAAGAGTCCTACAAGAATAAATGTAAAAATTTCGTTTCTTCAAAATAGGCATATTTACTTTGGGGTGTCATCATTAATTTTATGAAAAACAAATACCTTTGTATACAAAGGTATTTGTTTTTCATAAAAGTAAAAATTTTGACTGGTAGATAATGAAAAACTTTTCTCACTTTCACAATATCCATTAGTAATAAATAAAATATATTAGCAATTAACAAGCTTTAATATCGCCCCACTCCCCCCCCCCCCCTCCCCCAACAGATCGGTTTAGACCTTTCTATTATCTGCCGCAATAAATTATAATTTGGGTTTCCTTGAAAATTTGTAAAATTACTTTTCGCAAATTATTTCTGATTAATGTAAACCGATATACTTGCTGGATGACATAAAAATAACAGTTGTTTTGGCCACCTATAGGATTGATTGATCTTCACAAATACATTTAGATGAATACATAAATTCATGAATTCGAGTTATATTCGAGGTATAAGGCGCCATTGCGGCTGGTTATGTTTGAGTTATGCAAAATTCGAGACCGGAGAAATTCGTAGGAAACCAAAAAAATAAGAGTTTTGTGACTTATCTACCATTTGTCAGAAGCGATTTTATCTTGGCTCATTTTAGCATACCTGGTTCAGTTAAAGAATTTTATTTTCATCTCTGTTTTTGTCCTGTATGCCGGGGGTGAGGAAGAGGAACCTATTTACTGCCAAATAACACCACAAAATTTTCGATCTTTAAAAAAGTATTTTTTTTAGCAAATTGAGCACCGATTGCCACCTGTGGTATATATATAAAGTTACGTGGAGTTTACTAATTAACATGTCGATAAGTACGCCCGCGTGCAGATATGTACATACAACATTTGCACATGCGGATTTATTGAATTTTTAGACTTGCCTGTGGTTGCGATGGCAAACCAAATGATTCAGCGGATCGTATGCGGCCCGCGGTCAGGACATTCTCCGCCTGTAGTGTATTTAATAAAGTGCTTTAGTGCAGGTGCTTATTGGGGGACTGGTAAATAACAATAGAGGACGGAACACACATGCATTCGTTTATGTAACCAGAGCAAGCATTCTAACTCGCTTGCACTCGTATACTTTCATCCATGCATTATATCGCCACTGATGTAAATATGAATTATTGACTTTAAATTTTATTTTTCAGAATGGAATTCGACAACAGAACGTTAGAAGAAATTGGTCCTCTAGGAAACTGGACTGACGAAAGCTTCTTCCGATTTACTTCTAACAAGACTCACATACCACGGCCGTACGACGACATAGGTAAATATAAATCAACCTTCACAAATTTTGTCGCTATTCAAATCGTAAATCGATTTTACGAAGTCTGTAGAAAAAATAAAGATAAATTCTCTAACCTGGTTCGTACAAAAGAAAAATGAGTATCCGGCGAGGGAGCCAGCGCTTTGCCATCTTACTTTGTCATTTTAACATAAATTGAGTTTACACGGTTAAGTTTATATTTCAGATTTTATTTTCAACGTTGATTTGTATCCGTTACGTTGGTAGTTGTGACAATGGCAGTAGTCACTTACTTATAAGGTTGGCAGGTCTGTCGCGTCATTTGAAGCATAACCTTAAGTGCCTATTTAGAAGGGGCGAATTCGCGCAAATCATTACGCGCGTAGGCGAGGTACTAGGCGCCAATATATTGTGCTCTGAAGCATCGCGGGTGTTTTGAATACGGACGTAACCAAAACCTCCTAACTTGTATGGGATCCCACAAAAATCCTCAATTTACGTTATTTTTTGTTTATTCTTATTTATTAAATTATTTAAAAATATTTTAGTTATTTAAAAAACATTTTTTTGGGGGTTCTCATAGTTAGAAGGCTGATTGGATTCAGTGTCCCGGCCTCGTGATCTAGGAGGTTTTGGTGAACAGAATAGAATTAAAGTTGTAGTCGATTCAAATTGGGCTATTTCTATAAGTGGAATAGAACGTCTGTTCTCTCTGATGTTTAAAATAGATCATTGAAAAAAGAGGTAGTAATTACTCAATTAGCATTTTACCTTCAAAGTGCTTAGAATATAAATGTTTGTAATCTGGTTTAAATGGTAGTTGTAAAGTAAGGGATTTTCGAAAGGTCCCCGACTAGACTTTTTTTACATTTATCTAAATGACCCATGCGGAACCTGATTAAGCTTCTTAAGTGGATAAATGGAGAGGACTTAAAACAACTTCCCTAGTTTCGTGATTGATCAAATATTATTGTTTTCCGATAGGATAAACTAATATACTGAAATATCAACGTCTGGTAATCCTCTAAGTGTCCTCCTTATCAATCTAAAACTATATAAACAAATATGTCAACATATTTTTTTAACCCTTTTGTGAAGATGTTTTCTTCAATATTTTTAGGAAGAGAAACATGTTTTTTCCTCAGCTGCATAAAAATATCGAAATAATAAAAAAACTCTTATGATTTAAAAAAATTATATTTGCCAATAATTACATGTGCGTTCGTATTTATAAACATCGATTTATTAGCGCCCTTGGGGGATTTACTCGCGTAAACAGTGCTGTATATTATATTTGAAAATAGTTTTTCTGGTAGCAAAATAAATGTTCAAAATTAATAAAATACTTAGTTTTACCACTTTTATTGTTTACAAAACCAACATGTTTCGTGAACCATGCTCTTCTACAGGGTTTACTAACTAGTAAAATGAATTATTTAGCTTAGGGAAGTCCTGTTTAAATTCAACTGTTTTGTATTTAGCTATTCTATAAAATAGTTTGTACGTTCTGTTTTCATTTCAAGGTGGTGGCCGTTTTAAGGGTGCATTTAAGATTATTTTTTGAAACTTTTATTTATTTGGATTTTTTTATTCACATTATTTTCAATATTATGGTAGATACCTAAGTAATTGCCTGAAAAGTTTGAAAAAATAATTTTCATTGAGAATATGCATTGCTTCGTGGTGCTTTCACATAAACGAAATATTGAATTCCGTAAGTCTTAACTTTTTATACATATTAATGACAATGTATGCTTTATAATTATGTTGGTTTTGTAGGTATTTAAGTTCCGACTTACTACTCATAAATCGTATGATTTCAGAAAAAGTTTTGCTTTTGGTTTATTAAATAAGAACCATTCGAAACGTATTTTTAGAATATTCACTCACTATTCACAGAATATCTAGTGTGGTTCGGACACGTAGAGAGGATGAACGGGTAACGAAATGTCGAGAATATAAATAGATACGAGGGTAGGGGTCATTGCAGAAAGACATGGCTATTTCTAGGGAATCAATAGTTCAATTGGATCATCTAGTATCGAATAAAATTATTGTTTTTACGACATGCGTAAGAATGGGTACATTTTAAGGTGGTTTAGGAAAAGATTGTTAATACTGAATCAGGATAAAACGTACAAAGACTTTTTGCCTAGCTTTCGAAAAATAGCGTTATTGTTAGTCTGTTAGTTTGTCTAAATGTCTTGTCTATTGTCTAAAAACCCCTGCTGTGTGTTTTTTTATCATTCTCATTATCTTAACGAACGGGTTGCAATCTTTAGAGCACAGGCGTCGGGTGGGAATGCTATCCATGTTCTACCGGTATTTCAATGGAAGATGCTCTGAGGAACTAGCGTCATTGATCCCTTCGGCACCGTCGCATAGTCGGGAGACACGCCAAACGCGCGCCCAACATATGTACACGGTTGACATTTGTCACATGAGAACGAGTCGTTTTTTCGACTCGTTCTTGAGTTCAACAGTTCGGCTATGGAACGATTTGCCGGCATCTGTGTTTCCTCCCTCCTACAACATGGGTCTCTTCAAGACCAATGTTCATTCATTTCTCTCCTCAAAAAGACCCTCCACACAGCATCCCAGATGACATAGGCCCTGAGGGGAATTATTTTCCTCAAGGCCTCCTGTGTGGAGTTAATGTAAAAAAAAATGTCATTTTTCCTTCTTTTCATAATAATATTTGGAAGATTTATACAGCACCGTTTTTTTGTTTTTGTGAAAAATCACCTCAAGAGCGCTTGCAAATGGCTGATCATGTTTATCCTTGAACGTTTTATTATGATGTTAAAATGTTTTACTTTATTTTTATATTATTTTCTTTTTTTTCTACCACTTTTTGTTTCCCTTAATGTTTGAATCTACGTTTTTACTTATATAACATACATTTTTGTGGAAACTTCGCTGGTTAATGCAACCATGTAATATGTAATTACCTTAATAAAATATGTATAGCTTTTTGTTTCCCTAATAAACGAAAATAAAAATAAACTAAAATAAAAGTAAACGAAAATAAAAATAAATAAAAATAAATTTTCGGTAATATTCCCCAAAAACGTATAATATCAGCCCTCTAATGAGTGACATCCGGGAGATGATAATTAATGCAACTAGGTATGTGCAGACCTTATGTATAATTTCATTATTATTAAAAAATATGTTTAGTATTTGGTATAAGTGAGATATGGGTGTATATTTCAAATACTTGCCAGAACATCGAAAACGGCGGTAGCATTTTTGACATGCGCGTACCTTTGGATTGATGGTCCATTTTTCCATTTATGAATAACCAACTGTATGGCCAGCGCGTCTACGAACGAATGTCTCTTGTCAGTCTTCCGCTCGGTACTGCCAAACTAAGCTCAATTTAATTTTATAAGCTCAATTTTATTTTATCAAGCTCTGAAAAAAAAAATTGCACTACGAAATACACGAAATTGAGCTGTATCTGCACCCGTTGCCTTCGCCGCAGAGATTTAAGGAAGACATGAAACCGTTTCGTTCTAAGAAGCCAAAAAAATGTTACTGAAGATTTAAAATAGAAAAGGTCTGGCCAGACCTTGTTGCTCATCGGAAGGTTAATAAATTGTGGGATAATTCCGATTACTTTGACTGTTTATCCCCTGCTATCCCGATGGGTTACTGATTGGTCAATTGTTTTAATATTTCAGAAGCCTTATACGATGTCCCCTTCTTCCTCGTGGTCCTGTTGTCCATCTTCTACGGAACTATCTCCGTGGTGGCCGTGGTTGGGAATGCCTTGGTCATGTGGATAGTTGCCACCTCCCGCCGCATGCAGAATGTCACCAACTGCTTCATTGCCAACTTGGCGCTGGCTGACATCGTCATTGGACTTTTCGCCATTCCATTTCAGGTGAGAGTTTTTCTGATAGATCATGTTACATTTCGTAACTGATTCCAAGGTTGTTTCAACTCTTACTGAACTACACGATCAAAATAAAAGTTAATAATAATTTGCAAAAACAAATCTTAAACTGCAGAGTTTTGTTTAATAAATTATGCATCTCAGGAATTTTCGGAATAATATTACAAACGAGGTCATTGGATTCGATGCAAATATTACAAAAAAAATGGTTGTCTGTAAAGTGGGTTTACAGACGATAATTTTACGTGATAACGTCAAATAATAACGATGGAGTGGAAAAGAGATTGATGCGTCACCAGCCGAACGCTTAGGCCGAACGCTTGTTCCGCGCTCTCGCTCGGCTCGGGTGGAAAGTGACAATGAGTCGTGCTTTTTCGTGAGTGCAGCCGGCGTTCATCGATTTATAAGACGTTATCACGTCAACATTGTTTTGTAATCAATTATTCCGAGCTTTGTGGCATTTTTCATCATAACTCAAAAACGAATTTCATATATGGCAATCACAAATTCTTACATTTTTTTTAAATAATAATAATACATTAGGACACGTTTTAAGATATTTGTGCCCACCGATATTACAAAACACCCGCTCGCAGTCCCCTACTACTCGGCAAATGCCCAAAAATGGGCCTTTATCAATTCCATTTAAAATTTAGACTCGCAATTAAACCCTACAATTTTACTTCTTCAACCAATGTTCATTCCTTCTTCTCCTCAAAAAGACCCTCCACACAGCATCCCAGATGACATAGGCCCTGAGGAAAGTTGTTTTCCTCAGGGCCTCCTGTGTGAAGTTAACGTAAAAAAAAAACTTATACACCACACACTTACTGTATACACCACTAAATAAATAAAATTATCGACATTTCTTCGTCAGGATAATAAATTAATATAAAAATAACAAAAGACAAACAAGAATAGACAAATAAGAAAATAGACAAAATATTAGAAAGGAGAGGTGATCAATTACTTAAAATTTCATAAAAAATTATATAAAATAAAATATAAAAATTATTAAAGGATGTGTAAAAAATGTATATTATTTTAATGTTTCCTTATCTTTGAGTAATTTTAAAACAGAATTAAATACTATAAAATGAATTGCAATCAATAACGATAATCAATATTTCAAAATTAATAGACAATATGTTAAACAAAAAAAATAAGAATTTTTTTTAAGATATTTTGTTTATCTACACATGACAACATTGACAACGATAAAAATTTGAAGAAAAATTGTATTTTTAAATAATAACACTTCAATTAAAAACATGCCAGATAATATCCAACCAGCTTTTTACACTTTTAACAAATTAAAAAATTATCTTCTTAATAACAAGGATAAAGGTCTTTTTTTGAACAAATCTGGGGTTTATAAATTAATTTGTAATGATTGTTACTTTTTTATGCAGTGAAGAATTCTAAGAATTTTAACATTAAATGATTAAATATAAATACAAAATGTTTAAATAGTAATAATTATTCAGAATTTGCCAACCACATTTTAGAAACAAGTCATTATTTCGATATTAATAAGGGTATAAAAATTTTACACACTAACACAAAGTATCTATACAATTAGAAAATTAAGAAAATTAAGAAATTTTAGAAAATAGGAAAAGTGTTAATAGTAAATTAAATATTATAAATAACCAAACGTTTTTAAAAAAAGCTATCTTTTAAATTTATTTTCGTATTTATGCTTAAATTTATAATAATTTATTTTGTTATTTAGACTCCCTGTTTTTATTGTTTGTTTTAAAAGATTGTTTTTTATGTAAATGCAATTCTTATACATCCTAAAATAATTTTTATATTTTATTCTATGTAATTGTTTCTTATGATATTTTAAGTAATTAATCACCTCTGCTTTCTAATATTTTGTCTTTGTTATTATTTGTCTATACTTGTTTGTCTTTTGTTACTTTTATATTAATTTATTATCCTGACAACGAAAACATTTTTGAAATATGTCGATAATGTTAATTATATGGTGGTGTATAGAAAGTTATTTGTTTTTTATTTAACCTACAATAATATTTTTTAATGTACTTATCTTTTTAATGACAGTTTGATTCCTTAAAATAATATAACAAAATAAAAAAAAATAATATATGCCAATAATTGTTATAAATATTACACCAGTGTACGATTTTAATGCGCGACACTTGTGTTGCATTTTGCACATTTGGCTTTTTGTTGTGTTTTGAAGTTTTTAAAATGCATCGCATGTAATTTCAGCACGGCACGCTTAAGAATTTCCAATGTGAAATGTCACATAGTCGTGCATTGAATGGAAAATCACTGAATAGAATCTAATAAGAAGTGAGAATGGATGAGCTTATTGCGCATGTAACGGCGCCATCATCGCATCTGACTTTCAAACTTTTTTTGTCAAGGGATTTATTTTACTACACCTAAACATGAAACCATCTTTTATATTTGTTTATTATCTTAATATATAAAAATGAATGTTTCTGTGTTTGTCCCTTATTCGGTACCTAAAGCATTCATACGATTACGATGAAACATTGGTGATTTGTGGTGCGCATGCCCGCGAAGGTTTCTATATATAAAGTGAGCTCTAGCGTTATGAAATTGTTTTCTATCTCATTCATCTGATTGCGATAAAACTTTGGTGAGTTGTTACGCGCACACGCACTAATGTTTCTATATATAATAGTGAGTTCTGGCGTTGTGAAATTTGTATAAAAAATGATAATAAGTGGCGCGCGAGTTGTTTTAAAAATGTTTGTATTTCATGTAGTTTAGCAGCAGGGAGGGAAGGAGAGAGAGGGAATTCAGGGGAGAGAAAGGGTACGTGGAAAGAGGAGGTTCGCAGGACGGGGAACGCTGGAGAGGGGTAAGGCAGGGGTAAGGCAGGAAAGATAGAAGGGTAAAGCGGGAGAGGAAGGGGATGTGGGAGGGGAACGTGGCGGGAAGGAGGACGCATGGAAAAGGACACACAGGAGAGGGGTGACGGAGGAGTAGAGGACGAGGACGAGGCAAAGGGAGGGAATGCAGAGGAGACAATGTAACAATGATAAATTTAGTAAAATCCTCGCTTCTCACACTGACAGCAAACTGTATGTTGCCTGCTCACGGATCGGAAAATAAAAGGAAAAAACAAAAAAAAATATTCTGAATCTGAAAAGACTTCAATCAACAGAATTAAAATAGGAATACTTACTTTGAGTGGCACTACAATTCTCTAGTAATATTATAAAATATAGCATTGCGTTATTGAATGCATTGAAAAAGTACCTGTGAGTGTTTAAATGGGAGGGGATCAATTTCCCCGGCTTAACTTTGAAAAGTGCTTTTTAATCTTCGCAAGCCACTCAGAAAAGCTTCATGAATTATTAGTAGCAGTTCACTGTTATCGTTTGCTCGTTGAAATTCCCTGCTTTGCCCAAAGTTTTTCGAAATCACACGTAGACAATGACACTGAATAGACACTTTTCTCTTTATAAATAGATATAATTGAGCCATTTTTTTTTTAAATTCCACTTTATACCGTAATTTTTAAAGGGATTGACTTCCAGTAAGAATCTAACAAGATTTTTTTTTCGTTAGCAAAGACCATGAATTTAACAAAATTAATTATGTTATTCAACCGTGATATTAATTTCTCCATTTATGGTTGTAAATTGAACTTATGGAAAATGTGTTTTTTTTTAATCACAATCGTAATTATTAGGATCGATTAAATTTTGTTCCCCGATCGACCGGTCGATCACGATTGACTTGGTCTATCTGTTGTTCGCTTAGTATCGTATTTATTGATCTCCTTCACAAGTTCATTATGTTGGTCCTACCAGTAATAAGAAAAAAATTGCCTGGGCGTTTGTTGTTTATTTTGCTTAAATTCCTTTTCAAGGAAACCTAAAACATTAATTTAAAGGGGTTAACAGTTGAATTCAGCATTCCTTCATAGTTTAGAAACGCGGCCATGTCGTATTATTTACTCACGTTCTAAAGCCCATTCCTGCGGATGTTTACCCCTCGCTTCATTTCACTCCATGTCGCTGGTCCGATGTTCCGGTACCTACTCAAGTTTCCTGTGTGTTTAGGTCCGGAACTACCATTGGTACTAAAACGACAATTAGCAATTTAGGAGGCGGATGTGGGTACCGCCGCTCCCGGAGCCGTTTATTTGATATCCAGCACTTCTGCTATAGTTCACCCCAAGTGCCCGGGTTAATTTTTTTTATTGCTTAATTTATAACATTGTTACATCATTGAACATAATATTAGGCAAAACAAAATAGTGGAATACATATTTTAATGAATTTCTACGCCAATAAAGGGTGCCAGCTCGTAGCAGGCAAGAAGTTCGTGGCAGGCCGAACCGGGAGTGACTGGTTGAGGAAAGCGATTTGACCCCTCGAACAGGACTTTCTTGGAACATCGTCTTGCAACGCACTGATGGATTCATTCGTCCGTCGCTACCGAACACACTGATTCCTACCCACCTCTCATACTTTTTTCTTACAAGACCTTCCTCTCCTTCCTTTCTTAAAAAGACCACCCACACAGCATCTCCGAAGATGACATAGACCCCTCTGGGGAATTATTTTCCTCAGCTCTTTTGTGTGGAGCTAATATAAAAAATAAAATAAATTGGTACTTGGAGCTAATATAAAAAATAATATAAAAAATAAAATAAATTGGTATTGATGGATGGTGTAACCAGGGCGGAAATCATAAGGGGCGTTATGAAGAAAAATCTTTTTACTGATAAAATCGTCACTCGCATTTTGATGTATTGCAAATTGTATTTATTTTCATCATTTTAAAACAAATCTTAAACTGCAGAGTTTCGTTTAATTACGCATCGCAAAAATTTTTAGACTAATATTATAAATGAGGTCATTGGATTTGATACAAATATTACAAAAAAATTAATATTAAAAAACTTTGCACATGTTTTCTATCACAATTTAGAATTAACAAAATGTACACTTTACGACGAGTACAATACATAATACAAACATGTTGCCTGACAACAACATTCGTTGCCGAAAATTGCTAAAAATTGTTAATTCTGACTACTTGTAAGTACGTAGTTAAACATTAATATTTGAATATCCATAGGAAATTATAACCTTTTTGATTTTACTGGTGTTGTCGTCGGCGATAGTAATATTAGCTGTGTTTTAGAGGTTGAAGTGATTTCATAAGTATTATTGATAACAAAGGTTATTGAGTATCTGAATTTGGCAAAAAAAGAGCCGTAATTTTTTGAGATTTTTATATTTCACATTATTTTCATAATTGTTTTGATTTCAGTTCCAGAGGGGCTACAGGCTAATTATATCGATTGATTGAAAAATGTAGGGCTTTAAAGTGTGTTTTTGACTGTTCAGTTATCAGCTAACATCATCATCGTGGGGAGGTGCCTTTTTACTTTATGAACCGGTTGCTAAATACTGTCGGTCCTGCCCTATGTGTGTTAATGCTTAGGGAGGCTAATGGCGGTCATCAAGATGTCGTTTCCTGACCGGAAAGAATCATCAACAAGCTGGCATTGCAAATATTTCCATGATCATTATCTGGGTACGCTAAATAAAAGTATTATCTGTAAATCACTGGTGCGTGGGAGTTGAGGAGGCTCTATCTGCTACCCAAACTTATATTTCTAATGAAGTGAGAAACTTTGTAGCAAATTATTTACAGTATTCTAGAAATTTTATTTCGAAAATGTATTCGCCGAATTCATAACTCGTTCGTATTTAATTTTAACTTAGTGTACCTACGAACTTATTTGTGAGAATAAATATGGTTTTTAATCGAATTATTCTTGAAATTAATACCTTCAGCGAAATCAAATGAAAAATATTAGTTTTTAACAAAATTTGTTCAAAAATTACCCAATTTCTCCCAAAAACTCCCACGTTCGCAATTTCGGAACACCACAAACCAACGGAGATCTCGGTTTTAATGGGAAAAGGGTCCGTAATTGAGTTTACAGCTTAGATGAGATCTCAAGAATTGAGGAAGGTGGTGAAGTACGAAAGAATGAAGGTTTAATGCTTCGTCATAGCGATGAGGCTATATTTTCTGACTTCCCGGCATCACACAAAAGATGAAGTTCACAGAACTCTTAGAGTTGAACGCAATTTCATAACGAACTCACCAATAATACATTACCAAGTAGTACCCTTTCCGCAATTCTACTTTTCTTTTGTTGTTTCTTGCTTCCTGAAAATGTGTATAATCGATTAGGCACGTGGAATGTGTACTAAGAATCAGTTCAGTTCTGAAATGAAGGCATTATCTTTTTCTATGTGGCGACATATTTATATTCGCATGAACCACAGATTCTCAGTCTTTTTTCGCCAACCACCCACTTTGAGAACGCTCCCTTCGTCACGACGAAGAGGGCGTAATTGGATACCACGACAAGGTTACATTTGCCACAACGGAGGGGGTGTGTCGGGTTACCACGACAAAGGGGGCATAACGGGATACCACGATGGGGTTACATACATTTGCTACAACGGAGGGGGCATAATGGGATAGGAAAATATTTTTATGGATGGATGGCCCCTAATGAGATGGGGTAGGATGGGTTTCTCTGAATCTCCTACCGCCCCCCTGAAAGTCTGAAACGCCCCTGAGGGGGCGTCATCGCCCGCGTTGAGAACCCATAGCATTAACCAAACTAAAATCCTCGGTTTACAAATCTGGGGATTACGGGTTCAAATCCCGGCGTGTGCAATTTTTTTAATCAGATTTTAACAATTTCCGTCATCTACGCCAAGGATCAACGTCGAGATCTTTTGTAAAAAATATTCTATAATCCTGAAACTTTGTGGTAACTGGAAATGGAATTAATGGCGGGGATAGTGTTACCGACAGGCCTGTAAATGGTAGAGTTTGATTAAATTTCACCGATACGTGAACTGGGTAGAAATGCCTTTCAACGACAAAATTCAATGAAACGTCCGGTACTATCGAATTAAAAAATGATTCATTTTGAAAATGTCCGAATTAAATTTGAAATTCAGACGTAAAGATATTAAGGCGTCATAAATACAATTTAATGAAACTTTTCGGCAATACGAGTATTTCACGTACAATTCGTAAATACTATAAATTAAATTCACCGGTCAAATAAAATAAATTCGTAGCATTTTTTGGCAAAAATATCGTAACACACGTGTTTATTACGTAGGTACATGCCCATATTTCTCATTGTGTGTGTGTTGGCACTATAATGAAAACTCTTTATCAAACTTTACTGCTCCACTGCATTTGTATTTGTTTCGCTTTTAATAAAGCCAAATGAAAGTTAGCAATGTGCGAGCAAATTTCGCATTAAATTAAGAGCATGACAAAATTGTGCTCTTTATTACTTCACTGAACCCGAAAAATGTTTCCACTCTATAGAGCTTCAGATTCTCACGTATGATTTCAAATATGCGAAGATGTTATACACTCAAATATCAGGCATAATTAATTATGAAGTTCAGATTTGAGAGCAAATTTTGATGGTAACATGAAAATAATATTGAAAGGTATGCCAATAATAAATTCACGAATTTCCGAAGAAACATTTGAACAACTTTATAAAAGTTTTCTGAAATTTATCGCGTATACGAAATTCAAAATTTTTTGCCTTATTTTTGATAAGTTTTTACCTAGTTTGTACATTTTAAATATGCGTAAAGTTTAATTTATTAGACATTAGGCGATAGAAGTTTTCATTATACAACGAACGAACGAAAGAGTTAATTAGCAATTAACTGTACTGTATATATATATATACATACCACATACAACACAATACAAGGAAACATAGCTACCAACTATGAAATAGTTCGCATCTGCAAATTGTTTCGTCACTAAAACCAGTGTAGCGTGATCCAGCAACTAGGCTGCAGCCAGGGTTGCGGTGGTGGAGCCCGCGGCCCTCCTGCCGAGTGCCTCCGCGTCCAGGCCCGCTGCCTCCTAGGTCGGGTCAGACGAGCCGCCCCCGCCCCAGTGGCCAGACTCCTGCGTACAGCCGCAGCCAGACTCCTCTCAACAGACTGCTACCCTTCCTTCACTCCTACCTGGCCTTCTGCGTTAATCCGAGCACCCTGTTGTCGCCGCTCAATCAGAAAAGAGGAGGAAACGCAAAGTCTCCCGATGCAACTCACGGAGGCTACGCTACTAACCTCGGCGCTGGTTTGGGCTCTGCGGGCGGCCCCAGCATGGAGGGGCAACTGATTCAGTGTGTATTCAAAGTTTTGGTGACAAGACTAGTCACCGATACCAAAGAACTCAAAATACAAGAAGACGTTGTGCTCTACCGAGACATACGTCACCTCATGACGTACGTGAAAGCTCATGGAGGAGTGTTTAGAATAGTAGCACTAAGTGGTTTGTTGGACTCCGCTGAAAGACCGAACAAGCCTGAAACCAACACACAGACTACAAGGGTTATCAGACACATCCACCATTCAGAACTAGAGGAGAGAGAATCAGACACTGGTCCAGATAACAGTTTTGTGGTCGAGGACAAAAGTAACAGAAAATTTCTGTGCTGTGAGTTTAATAAACAGTCTCTTGGAGACAGACGCCTGGACAGCAATAGCTCAAGAATGTACCCAAAAATATAATGAGACTATTCACTCAGTCACTAACTTTGCACCGAGTTACCTTTTGTATGGTACGGACAGCACGATTTTACCGAATGAATTAAAACAACGAGAATCAAATAGTAACTGGATGAGAGACAGGAAAATAGCACTTGAAAACACAATAAGATCACATAACTACAATAAAACATTATTTGATAAAAAGCGAAAACACTTTGAGTTAAATGTAGGAGACATGGTGTTTGTAGAAAATGGAAACAAGCTGAACAGGAAGAAATTGGATGAACTGAAAATTGGACCATATGAGATAGTTGAAAAAATTTCAAACTCCATATACAGGATAGATACGGGTCATAAAAAACCAGAATCAAACCTATTCCACATCACAAAACTTATTCCAGTTCAAACATTGGAAGAAGACGACTTCGAAGATGAGTAATTTTGGAGAAAATTTTGCAATAATTTTCTTTCCCGAGGGGGGGAGATGTAAAGAAAAAGTATTGTTGTGGTGTCGGTTAAAATGAGAATTGTCACTTGTTTTATTATTCTATGATTTTATTTGTAAAGTGTCAGTTTGTTAGAAGAAACCATAAAAAGAAAGTGATATAATAAACATAAATGTCGTTTCTTCGTTACACAACTTAGCAACACAGGTGTTTTATTTATCAATTAAATTAAAGAATCAAACATATATTATATATATATTTGTCTCCTGTTGGTACTCGCAGTTGATGTTTTACTGCGAACAGGGCAATTTACTGCTGCTATCTGACAAACAAAACTTTTCGTATTTTTTTCTTGGAGAAGGTTTTCTATCTTTCATATTTAATTAAAGTTGATGAGAATGACTAAGTTATCGTCTTGTAGTATAATTTTCTACATCGGTGGGTACCTAGTATAAAACTTTAAGACTTTATTATTTGTTTATTTGCTTGAAAATTTTGAGAGTTTTCATTTTCTATAATTATTACGTTCTAGCAGAAGTCCCCGGCCGCCTGTGATTAAGGGACACAGTTTTTATTTCTATTCCAGAAAAAAGAAAATTACGTTTTCACTCATTTAACTAAAAATATTTAAAAAAAATTAAAACACTTTGTATTTAAACCACGAATTTATTATTTTATATATCTACCGGTTTCGCTTCGACCAAGCTTTATCAGGATATAATAATAACTTATCATCAGGATATAATAAAATAGCATCAGGATATAATAATAACTAAAAATAACTAAACCCATTAAACTAAATATTACGAAACAGCGCTATTCTATTTCGTTACTTTGTTTATCAAGAAAAAAATGAATTATTCTTTTTTAAATTTACCTAGCTTTTTTTAAATTTTAAATGTTGCAAATATATAGGGTGGTTTTTTTAGAGGTATACAAATTCAAAATGAAAAAAAACACATTTAAATAATGTTAATGTCTATGATATTGGCTTTATTTAATAGATAATTTTATGCCATTATTGTTTACGTATGATTTCGGGCATATGAGCGCCACGGCTAGCTCGAATGAAGGGCAATCGTGAAGTCCAATTTTCGACAACTTTATCGAGCAACTGGATCCATATATCGGCAATACCACGGCGAATGTTGACTTCCAAATGGTCCAACGTCTCTGGTTTATCAGCATAGACTAGTGACTTCACATTCCCCCAAAGAAAGTAATCTAATGGTGTGAGATCACACGATCGTGGAGGCCTAGATCCAGATCTTTCTGCAGAATCTTTCACAAAGTGGATGGGCACAGCTGCAATTGCTGTACACGATGGCGAATTGAATCATTCGGATTCTCCTCAACACTACTCTCCACAACAGCGATAACTTCTTCTGTGCGCACTGTTTGTCGTCTTTGGGATGCGTATTATACATTAGAGTGTACGTGGTGCGTAAACGATCCATGGTCTTCCGAATAACTTGTTCGGATAGATGATTATGTCGACCGTAAAATGGACGTAGTGCACGATAAGTTTGGCGAACCGAACCATGATTTTCAAAATAAATTTGCACAATTTGCAAGCGCTGTTCAGACGTCAGTCTATTCATGGTGAAATGGCAAAACATACCGACTACAAATCAATTTTCATCTGTCACATTGACAGTCTGTTGAAACAATGGTGCCAGTTTAAAAACCAAACCTCTAAAAAAAACACCCGTTATAAGTTGCTCCCCTTGTAACCAAAGGATTGCTTACCATAGTTAGTATGGATGGTGTTAAATATATGTTATAAATGGTGGTTAAATATATGTTATCGTGTTGTCTTGTAAAATATTTGTGTGCGGGACGTTTTGATGAATTCTGTGTTTGTTTGTATGAGTTTATTATTTATTTTGTTTATGAGCAGACATGTATTGTATTCACATAGTTTTCTTAATGTTAATGGTTTTGTTTCCATGTATAATATTTTTTTGTGGATGTTCCGCTATAGATTGTATGCTCTCTGCGAAGGATCGAAAGAAAAGTCATTATTTTCAAGATGCGAGTAATGAATGCTGCCTAATTTTTGAATGTGAAAGCCTCATCACTTAGGTAACCTAATATACTATCATTTATGGAAAAAAAACTTTTGTTAGTAGATCGATTACGAACGTTGATATTTTTGGTAAACTGAACTCAGTTTCTATTTTTATATGAAATATGTCGGAAGTATTTTTATATGAAATATGGCGGAAGAAAACGGCCCTCGATTCTAGGCCCGGGGCAAACTAATATTTTTATTGCTGAAGAGTATGAAAATGTTTTATTTATTTTTTGCGCGTAATACAAATAATCAATATATATTATAAAAGAAAGTCCAAAAAAACGTGCGGAACGCAAACTCAGAAACGAGTCCCAGAACGATCAAAAGAGCTATATGGTGTGGTAGATCTCTATCCCCCCTCCAGGATGAGGGTCCTGTTTTTACCTAAAGGGCGTGCTTTTGAAGATATAAGGGCTGGAAGTTTCGCCCTACTGAAATTTCTAGAACAGTCTTGCGGAAAGTTCTAGAAGATCCGATAGAGCTCTAGAAAATTCTGAAAGGAGTGACGGGGTACGTCGTGGAATGTTCGGGAATAAGGAATCGGGAACATCATTGTTGAACATTCCAGAACACTTTCGAATGTTGTCCTGAGCGAAGTCGGGTAACCCAGTTAGTATAAAATAAATCGTAATTTTGTCTCGTACCAAAATAAAAGACACTCCGAAATGCCCTGGTTGTAACCAATTAGTCTTTCCTAATCAGCCTCTTTCGCATCATCTTACTCTCCTCACATCTTCTTCGACCTCCCAAAATTCCCCAAATAAATAATCAAATTGTTACACCGGCTCCGGTATCAATTTTTTTTTGTTCGGAATAAAATCATTAAAAAGGTTAAAAATATTTCTCGCACTAATTTACCTATCATTTTACTCGTAAAGAAAGTTGTACAGCCATCTGTCAGATCAGTCAACAGTTTTTTTTCCCAACAGGTCGAATCAACTCAGTGGTTAGAACAGAGCCCTGGTAAGGTTTGGGTTCAATTTTCTGTTTCAAATTTTTGTTTAAAAGTCGGTACAATTGTCTTCAATGATTAAATATTACATTTTGAGGCTTAACTCATTAAGTTTTTCTAAAAAAATATTAAAAATTCACCCTAGACTTGGAGAAAAGTTAACAGATGTCGCAAATAAAAATAAAGTTGGATACATTTTTCCAAAACACCATCTAGATTGTAATTAGTTCGAGAAGAATTTTGCATCATTCATAAAGATAGCAGCCAACAAAAAAATATACGATAAAAAAATAAAGATATTGGTATATATAAATCAAAGTATGACCGAGGGGAAAAGGGTCGAATTAGCTCAGTAATTAGAGCAGAGCCTCGGCAAGCTAAGATCCTGAGTTCAATTCCTAGATGCTACCGTAACTTTTCTTGTTTCAAGTTTTTGTTTAAGAGTCGCCAATATTCTCTTCAATGATTAAATATTACAATACGAGATCTTATTTTAAATGTTTATTCCAAACAAAAAAGTCATATTAAAATAAAAATTAATATATTTATCCAATTATTCACCGAGATAGTGCAGCGCTACGGAAATGTTCCTGTAAGGACGAGTACACACTTTTAGAGCACTTCTACGCCACCGCATGGGAAGCTTATGGCGCAAACTAAGCCAATCGAAGAATGCAATCATGAATCCATGCCTGAATGGAGTCCCTCCTGATGATCTTCTAGAGAAGGGAGATGGTCAAACATCCTCCGTAAAACTTGCATTCATTTTTGTATTCAATATTCTTCAGTTTCATTTTTTTATTTTCATGCTTTTTTTATTTTACGTATTGTTATGGACTTTTTTTTATTATTTTTCTAATTGAAGTGAAAACTTCTTTAGCACCGTTTTGATTTGAAACTCGATGAAACGAAAAATAGCGACACTAAAAAAAAACAAACATCCATAGGATTTAGCCAGTGAGAGAATGGGATAGTATATTCGGTCTCCTCTTTGTGTGGTGTTTCGCAGCATTCCCACTCTAGTTTTCTGAAGGTCTCACTTCTACCGCGTGTGGATTGCACACTCTGATTTTTTCTTTTTGTCCTTAAAATATGGAATGCATTGCATTGCACTACCCCTGCACGCATTCTGAGGTCTTATTCTAGTATTATTATTGTTATTGTTATCATTAAGACACTATCTAGATAGCATTTAGTTCGTGAGTAATCTTGTAATCGTAGATATAATATAATATATTGGCTGCAATGATTAAATACCTTTTTTATGAGATTATAAATCATGATGATAACGAATTTTTTATCTTCTATGGAAATCATCCTCAAAAAGATTATTTCATTACTGAGGGATTGCGAATAAATATTTCACAACAAAAATGGTTTTGAACTGCTTTTGTCAGATGTGTCAGTGTTGATTTTAATGATTAAGTCCTAGCTTAAATAAGACAAATAGCTTCTTCCCCGTTATAAACTATTCTACCCTTGCATTACTAAATATTTTCAGCACGGAAATCTCGGTTGGCCAAACCTCTGGCCTCTTGGGATTAGTCTGAGCTCCCTGACCGCAGCATGCGGCTGATCCCGACTCAACCAACCAGCCATTAACCAGCCAGTGACCAGCCAACTGAATATTTCCTCTAAAAATCCGATTATATTACTATTATGAAAAGGTGAAAGGGGAAAACCCCAATGTCGGCAATTATCTTCGATATCTGTATTAATTTGTCGACGATCTTAATGTTAAAATACCTGGCTAAATTTTAGATTTTCACACCCAGCTGGGCTTTTATACGTAATTTTTTTGACGTGATAACGTCTTATAAATCAGTGCTGCACCGGCTGCATGTTCGAAAAAGCATGACTCATTTTCACGTTCCGCCTGAGCCTAACGTGCGAGGGAGAGGGCGAAACAAGCGATAGAAAGGCACGGTCAGCCTATTTTGGTTTCAGTCGCTCATAACCTGTCTAGCGAAGCGCTACAATCGGCACAAAATATAATCTACGGCGCAAATTCATTTATTTTTAGACTTCCTAGCATAAGTAGTAGCACGGTACTCTCTTAATCTTTCGTTATACTGATTGATACTTATTTATTGTTGTCAACTTAAATTTGTAGAACTACTTACATAGATATTAATTTGTTTATTAAAAAAAAAATCAATTTGGAAGCCGGGAATGGGTACCGCCACCCATGAACCATTCAATGGATAAAAAAAATGGTTGTCTGTAAAGTCGGTTTACGGACCATTTTTTTTTATTTAACTAAAAATATCTAAATAAGCATAACAAAATTAAAAACAATATCAACACTAATATGTACCATTTTTAGGATAAATAAATAAATTTTAAAAAAAAAAGTTTGTCTGTAAAGTCGGTTTACGGACGATAATTTTACGTGATAACGTTATAAGAAAACATTGATGAAAAATTGCATTGATGCGTCGTAGGCTGGGCGCATACATCCGATTTTTCCATCCGTCCGGCCGTCCGATCCGACCCGACAACCGGATCGAATCGGACGGAAAAGGAAGTGGCTCCGGTTTTATTACCTTTTCGACTTTTTCTTTCGAATCGACAGGTGGCAAATGAGTATTTTTACCCAACTACTCATCACCGTAGTGGAAACGTTTCAATGCCTATATAATAATATTATAATTTAATTTTTTTTAAAGATTAATTTGTAAACAAGTTCTGCTGTGTAATTTTATTATTTCCATAACGCTCGTCAGAAATAGCCTGACGGTTATTAAGGAGACGGAGTTTTGGGAAGGAAAATGATGTAAGGGAATCTTGGGTTCAGTGTGTTCAGGTCATCCGCCGCTAAGACCTAGAAAAACCTCACCCCATGAATCCGGACACCCCTTCTAAGTTAATAAAAGTAACGAACCGTTTGGGGAGACATACGACAAGGGGGTTTATTAATTTAAATCTATACAGGTCATCCGCCGCCAAGACCTAGACAAACCTCACCCCATGACACCGGACACCTCTGCTAAATTACCAAACGTAACGAACTGTTTTGGGAGATCTAGATAGAGGTGTTGGTTATCCATTGAATGGTTCATGGGTGGCGGTACCAATTCCCGGCTTCCAAATTGATTTTTTATTGAATAAACAAATTAATATCTATGTAAGTAGTTCTACAAATTTAAGTTGACAACAATAAATAAGTATCAATCTGTATAACGAAAGATTAAGAGAGTACCGTGCTACTACTTATACTAGGAAGTCTAAAAATAAATGAATTTGCGCCGTAGATTATATTTTGTCCCGATTGTAGCGCTTTGCTAGACAGGTTATGAGCGACTGAAACCAAAATAGGCCGACCGTGCCTTTCTATCGCTTGTTTCGCCCTCTCCCTCGCACGTTAGGCTCAGGCGGAACGTGACAATGAGTCATGCTTTTTCGAACATGCAGCCGGTGCAGCACTGATTTATAAGACGTTATCACGTCAAAAATAAAAATAAATAAAAATCAAAAACAAAAAATTAAATAAAATAAATTTGAAACAAAATACTCCACCATCCAAGATGGAAAAACAGTAGGCTGATATACGTAGATGAAATAAGTCATAGCAGAGCTATGTAGTTTGTTTAATTAAATTTGTTGTTTATCTTTCCGATTTAGTTTCTTCTTTGGCTTGTTTATATTTAGTGAATGATATGTTTAACATGTCAACAACATCTTTATGGTCATTACCCAAATTTTGTATCCGGCGAACGGGAGTATTCAAATGTGGATCGATGGATATTGCCTTGATGTTGGTTTGCGATGGATTTAGAAAGAAATCAAGTATAATAACGCATTGCTCCGATAATCAATCTTAAACTTTGAAATTGGATACGGTCCAACCTCGCGTGGTTCTTTTTAGAAGTGGGCTCGTCGAGGAACGACACGTAATCCAAATGACTCCTAACATATTATCCATTATAAAAAAGGTTTTGGGTGAATGAGTGACTTCCTCACCAGACCCGTGAAATGGCACGTAAAGTTTTGATGCCAGCATGAAATTTGTTAATTATAAAATTATATGGGTTCCATGTTAACTAAAGCGTAAAATTACCCCAAGGAATCTGATCTGTACCTGGATGGGGAAAATTAATTGTTTATTTGGACTGCTACACGCGGAGTAACACATTTCCTGGAAAAAACAATAACATTGCTTTAATAGGAAAGGAAAATAATTTCCCTCAGGGCCTATGTCATCTTTGAAGATGCTATGTGGAGGGTGTTTTTGAGGAGAGGAAGGAGTGAACATGGGTCTTGAAGAGACCCATGTTGTAGGAGGGCGGAAACACAGAGGCCGGCAAATCGTTCCACAGCCGAGCTGTTGAACTCAATAACGAGTCGTCGAAACGACCCGTTCTCATGTGACTAATGTCAACCGTGTACAAATGTTGGGACGTTGACTTACTTTAACCAGTGATTCCTGTCATTATTTGGAGTAAAAAATGTGAATGAAATTTTGGTCTTCGGTGAATTTTTAATGACTTTTTTTCAAATTTTTTATTAAAAATCAAACGACAACAAAAATTTCTTCCACATGTCGTCACTGGTCACCCATCCGAGTATCGGGACAACCCCTCATCCTGCCTTCAACTGTCCAACACCTGCCATTTTTGTGTTTTGTTGAAAAATAACATCAAAAATGCCACTGGAGACCAAAATTTCATTTACATTTTTTATTCCAAATAATGTCAGGAATCACTGGTTAAAGTAAGTCAACTACGTCCCTTAATACACTGTTTATTATGTGCTCATCAAATTAATGATTCTGATAACAATTTAACATCAATATTCATATTTTTAAGCATTGTATCTTTCACTTGAATCTCAAATGAAAAATAATCGTATCCTTGCTTAATTTTGATATTTTCATTCAGCCAAAGAATTTTCATGCCGAGTTAAGGTCCGATCATCCGCTCAGTTGAAGTCCGATTACCTTCTGAGGCAAAGTCCGATCATCTGCCGAGTCAAAGTTCCGATTTTCCGAAACCACCGTGAACCATAAGCATTGGTAATTGGTATTGGTTTGAAGGCCCCAGAGCAGGGGAACTAGAAGCTGAATTGGAAGATGCCGACCATACACTTACCTAAAAAAATAATTGTATTCCCTTATGTACATAGTGATGCTGTGCTGTTGTAGATCGTACGGATGGTACACTTAGGTCACCAATAGAACTATTATTTCTCCTGCAAATATTAAATGGTGGAATATTATTTTTATTAGAAATCTTTCTGTAACTGAAGTAGTTCATTATTGTAGAAAGCACTCACTTTGTGGTTTGACATATTTAATAAAATAAAATACTTTTTGTTTAAAACCAGCATCTTCAGGGTACAAAATAATACTAAACAATAAGTACATAGTGTGTGCTTATATATAATCAAAAATATAGAGGGAGACAACATGATACAATTATAACAAATACATTGACGGCCATAAAATACATTAACAAAAGTACAAAAAATAATGGAAAAAACCGAAATATAACTATGTGACTAATGGGTTACAATAATAAATTTTGGAGAAACAAAGCTTCAACTGGCATGGGGTAAGGAGCACTGGGAATTTTTATTTAAGGGTTTATTGGAAACAGACCTAATATTGGACTACTTGATATGTCTAAGTAGTATCACATAGGCATCCCCAATTGGGGTATGCTGTGAGGATGAAGGTAGCGAGGAGGGGAAGAAAACGGGGAAGAGGAAGGTGAGGAAGTGCCTGGCTATTCAGATCTGGTCACCATCACAGCTATAGCCATTTCAAGCAACTTTTCAATTCTGAATGGTGGTCTTACATCAGGACGATACTGAGAGTATCTTCCACTCTGGAACGTGCCGCAAACATGTTTTTTATTATTTTTAATTAATTAATTATGAAACTGTTAGCGTCAGCGTGCGTGCTGATGCTATCGGCAGGGTTGGAGAAAGCTCCCACATATTTAATACAAATTAGTTGCTGTATCTGCCCCAAATAAAAACTAGCTCAGGATTCGGTGCAAGCAGGATTTCTCGTAACCTCAAGGCTAGTGCTTGTGGTTCGGAACTTCACGCTTCTCCATTCCCCCAGGGCCTCTCTCGACAAGCAAAACACGGTAGGTTGTCACATAAACAGTTTATTCAATTCTAGGAGACACAATAATACATAAGAGGAACGATCCTAGCTGAAAGTTAGTTTGAACGTCAGTCTCTGCTCTCTATCACGCGTGGTTAGGGCTAAAACATTTAATTGCACACAAAGGGTAACATGGTTATTGACTCACGTTTGGTTTATGGGCCCACAGCGGCTTTACGCGCTTGTTCTCTCGGTCGCAGCAGCGTCCATGCGCGGACCGGAAGTGCACAACCGGCGAAACTGAACTTGTGTCGCACATGTTCGCGCGGAACGTGGGCCCGGGAAGCTCGCTTGCTGAAGACTGGCGGGCTTGCCGGGCTCTAGCGGCAGCTCGGTTTGTCGCTCGCGGGAGGGGGTAGTGCGCGCGCCTCTATATTGGCGGTCTATTTGTAACGTAACACTTCCCCCCTCGCCGCAATAAAAGCGACGTGGCAATGGAGCTGTAGGACTAATAAATCCTCTTACCTTTTCAGCACTTGTGCCAAAAACATTTAAGAGAAACGAGGAGAGAGAGAGAGAGAGAGATTCCTAGCTGGAGAATAGTTATGAACAGAACACAAAAGAGATGATACATGGTGTAACAAGGAATTGTCAATAAATGTATATAAAGGCAGTGGCATTCATAAATACAGTTGCAAAGAACAAGGATCTGTTGAAGAAAGGTACAAGGGTTATGCAGTGATAGAAAAAAAAACTCTAAAATTGTATCATTGGTCTGTGAGCTAATGTTTGCGAACGTGGTTTGCGTAGGATGTCTGGGGTGGTTGAACGTTTCACTGAAGTTACAAGGTTACTTTGTCACAGTAACCTGGCCCATTTGAGATTACACTCAAGGGACACTAGGGCCTTTAAGAAAATACGAGGAAGAGAACACATGATGAGGCTTCTAGGTGGTGTGGAGAGTTCTACCTGTCACAGAGGTCGAAAGGGTAACTGCTTCCGGATCCTGTTGGTGAGCCAGTACGAAACCATTGAAGTACTGGAGAGTGGAATCGTAATTGGTGGTTGGTACACTGGTTTTTGTATGTAGTGGGATTGTTTTGTGAACAATCGTTGGTATTGTTATTTGTGCAAGGGCACAGGAGCATCAGCACAATGGCAGTAGGGCATTTGCATTATGCAGCAGGAACATTTGCATAATGGCAGCAGAAACATTTGCACAAGGGCAACAGGAACATTTGTATTATGCAGCAGGAATATTTGCATAATGGCAGCAGAGCATTTGCACAAGGGCAACAGGAACATTTGTATTATGCAGCAGGAATATTTGCATAATGGCAGCAGAGCATTTGCATTATGCAGCAGGAACATTTGCATAATGGCAGCAGGAACATTTGCACAAGGGCAACAGGAACATTTGTATTATGCAGCAGGAATATTTGCATAATGGCAGCAGAGCATTTGCATTATGCAGCAGGAACATTTGCATAATGGCAGCAGGAACATTTGCACAAGGGCAACAGGAACATTTGCACAAGGGCAACAGGAACATTTGTATTATGCAGCAGGAATATTTGCATAATGGCAGCAGAGCATTTGCACAAGGGCAACAGGAACAGGAACCAACCTAGAGCTGGCGTGCTCGGGTTTGTTTTGAGTGTCGGTTCTTTGTGGTGATACAATTCGCAACTACACGCACGACTCACACTAGGTTATGTTAGATGCGGTCGGGTGCTTTTGGTACGCAGGGATTGAAGGCAAGGGACCTCCGTGACGGTAGCGAGGGCAGCATGAAGAGGCGCAGATGTAGATAGGGTGCTGAGCTGCTGGTTTTTTTTTTTTAAATCCGGCAAAAATTATTATTAGAACAAAATTCTTGAAGTTTACCTGCCTAGTAGACCAATGATGAAAAAAGTTTGGAGAGAAACAAGTGTGCATGTTGAGAAAAAGTTGGATTTGTTTGGCGTGTAGAGAGAGAGACGGAGAGAGAGCTAACTAAATGTGGCTAATTCCTAATACATGTTACAAAGGTACGTATTCAAGGACAGGTTCTGTGTAACCCCTTTTGGTTTTTTTTTCTTTACCAAATACATTTCCAAGAATACGTGGTTGAGGGATTGTACGTATAACAAAATTCCTCATTCGAAAGAAGTTGGTCTTCCATGACCTATGCTCACGTCTATACGGTAGCATTTTTTCTACTTTCGAAAAAACAAAACATTGCGTACAAGATTAGTTATAACAAAGTGGGAAAGGAGTAGGAAGTTGAAAGGATCCGCGTATGAAGATTGTCCCATTTGACAAACGAAACGCCAAGTGCGTAACGCATATATCCCCATTCACGGATAATTTCGAGGAAGGGGGAGGGTGATAATTGGGAACATTTGAACGAAGAAAACTGCTGGGGACTCGGCTATTTCCGAAATTCGACCTCTGGGTGGAGGTGAAACAAGGTCTACAGCAGTCATCCTGGCACATTACAATAATATTTGGTAGTGTTGGACAAAAGAATACACTGACATAAAAGTCTAATCCTCTACGTGTATTGGGCAGAAGATTAGGGGTCGTTTTATTCTCCTACTTGTTTGCGAGAAATGACAGACCCTTGCTCAAATCTCACAAACCTGGGGATTTTCTTTGTTCGTCTCCCAGACAACGAGTTAGGTATTTTTGTGTCCATCAACTTAACTCCCACGACACGATGCCCCATAATCATGAGTGAAGCGTATGATTAGTCCTTTTGAGATAGTAGATAGTTCCTGGGTTCTTGTGACAGGAAGTCCACGGGCATATTAATGATTACAAAAAAGGGGTGTGGACTACATTGAGTAGTTCACACATAAAGGTTTGATATTATTTCGTTCGCACGATTCATGGTGAGTATTATAACGTCTTCACGTATAGCGTACAAGATTGCAAAATCAAAAGATTTGCAAGTAAGTTTTATAACGTCTTCACGGATAACAATGAACGAATTACAACTGGGTTGCCCAGTATTGAAGGGAGGTGCAAAAGACTAGGTATTTATGACATTTCTGACAAAAACCCACAGAGTAATTATAACGGGCTCCCCGTATCGCATTTAGTAGATATTCTGAGATTCCCATCTATGACGGCAGATTTTATAAGGTTCCCACCTATGATGGCAACAAAGGTTAACGTTCATATAAAGGTACCTATTCAATACAGACGGCGAGACATACTGATGTACTTAGTACAACAATACCGTAGCATAATAAATCCATATTAGCGTACGTTAAAGACTTGCACAAAGGCAAAAACATATTTGAAGATCTGGCCAAGATTTTATACTTCAACAATTAAGGGACAAAAAAATTCTGGCGTGCTGATGGAATGTGAATTTCATCTAAGCTTACCGCAAAAGAGATCCTTTGTGGTACAACCCTTTTGGTTACGCACAGAGTATCGTATCGTGATGGTACAACTTTTGTTGTACTTACACGTACGATGGTAGCAACAATACAAGACATGCGCTTATCGTTGTTTGACAAGGAAAATTATTTACATTGATCCGATTTGAGTGTTTAAGACCTTCTAGGTTTTACTTACTTAAACAGACTGCGATGAACACACCTTGGTGTTATGAAAATTATAATAATGGGGTGGGTTGTTCACAGGGTGGTTCACTTGGAGACCTGGCTTCTTGTTGTGACCTCGTACTTTGCACGTGATAAGTCACAACAAGGCAACCCCAAAATTTCAGTTTGAGCAGTTGAGACCCAGGGTGACTCAATGTTGCTGAAATGTTGTAAAAAAATTTATCGTTAATGAAGAGGCACGTTGAAAGTTGTCCCTTTTATAACGATACTTTCCAGACTCCACATCCAGTTCTGGGGAGAGCTAGAGCAATTAGGGTTATTTATTGAGCGCCATTCTATTTTCTTAAAAAACAGAAAAAAAACTTAGAACGGGTAGCAAACATCTGATACCGCCGTGGGTTTACACAGGTTTGCTTACCTAATTTAACTACATATGACATAAGGGTTAGATGCACTTTGGCGAGGACCCGATATTTAATGTACAAAAAAGATTTTTCTAACATTTAGAAAGGGGTGACGAGGTATGACATGATGATGTGAAAATATGATGCTGCGAGTTGTGACGATGCACAAAACCTTGGGCACGTAGTCTCTGACTACTTGCAGTAAGCCACAGGGAATTCCTTTCTCCGAAGTGATCAATTTCAGGTAGAGGTGTGCATGCTTAGAAAAAACGATGTTTCCAAGGTTTGACACCTGGGGCAGCAATTAGAGGCGAATGACTGATGATGACGAGATATTTATACAAACAAAAAATAAAATAAAATAAAATGAAACGAAACCACAAGGGAGAATTATAATTTCTTCCATGACTTTGGCTACAGTTGACACCACTGTGCCAGAGCTAGAGAGGTTTCGTTTGAGTGTCCTAATGAGTGACAATCGTTTACGAGAGGCCGCTCATTAGTGACGAAACAAAAGGGTTGACTTCCATAGTGATCCATGTCACGGTGTAGACGAATGGTTGCTAGGAGTCACGGAATAACCGTTGGGGTTATACGGGCGTGGCAATGGAGTTTGTTTCCATGTTCCCACTTTTTACAATGTCCTTTATGTGGTAGTTACCTATGTGTTTACCAGAGATGTCGGACAATCGGTAAACCAGGTCTGAGATTTTCTTTAGGACTTTCGTCTTTACAAAACGGGGTGCCAATTTGGCAGAGAAGTACAGCGCACCTTGTGACAGAGTGTTGTTTCTCCTCCAGACGATGTCTTCTTCCTTGAATGTGACGTGCCTCCTGCGAAGGTTATACCTGTCGGCGCTCTTTTGGTGGGCCAATAGTAGAGCGTCTGTTACTTCACTATAGATAGCGGAGAGTTCCTCCAAGCGGTGGGCGTAATTTGCTGCGGGGTCTGCTGTGGAGGAAGGGACGGGTGGAAGGCAATTGTCAGGGTGTAGTGAACCGTGAACTACTTGTTCCATGCCGTGTTTGAGAAAAAATGGTGTATAGCCTGTAGCGAGGTTCACCGTGTTGTTCATGGCTGCTTGTATTTTGTCTAATTTTTTGCACCATGTGCGTTGGTCTTTGCCAACCAAAATTGCCAGGGCCGTGTTTATGGTTTGGTTGTATCGTTCAACGGTGTTGTTCTGTGGGGTGTAAAGGGTGTTGTAGAATACATCCTTTATACCATATTTAGACAAAAACTCTTTAAATTCCAGAGCTATAAATTGTTTACCATTGTCGCATATTATAGTACGAGGGGTACCGTAGGGTATGAAAATATGTTTTTCCAATAGATTGGTTATTGCTGCTGCAGTTGCCCTTTTCAGAGGAAACAACCAGCAGTATTTGGAAAAGATGTCCACTACGCTGAGTATATGCATGTAACCGGCGTAGCTTCTAGGGAAGGGTCCAATGAGGTCCATAGAAAAGGATTGAAGTGGTCTATCGGCACGCTTGGGGTTGCCCATTAGACCAGACGGTGGTGCCGTACTGTGCTTGTATGCCTTACAGATGTCGCACTTGGAGATGTATAAACGTACTTGTTTGAATAGACCCGGCCAATAATATCTTAAAGATATTTTTTTGAATGTTTTGAAAGTTCCAGGGTGTATGGAGTCTACGGCACTGTGGTTATCAATAATAACTTGTTCTCTATTTTCGAGAGGGACTACCTTTTTCCAGGCATAGTCCTCTAAGATTGACAGTGGAGGCTTGCAGTTGCGATATAGTTGTCCGTTCTTAATTATAAAATTCGGGAACTTTTGTGGGTTGTCACTGCATCCTCTAAAGATTTTTTGATACCATACGTCTTTTGTGGGGAGACTAGAATTGGGTAATTCGGCATTTAATGTTGCTATCTCGATCCTAGAAAGGGCATCCGGGACGATATTATCCGCGCCTTTACGGTGGATGACATCGAAGGTATATTGAGATAGGCGGGACGACCAGCGAGCCAATCTCCCGGAGGGGTTGTCTAGCGAGATCAGCCATTTTAGGCTGCTATGGTCTGTGACGACGGTAAACTTACTGCCCTCAATGTATCCGCGGAAATGTTGAATGGATTCCATGACTGCTAACAATTCTCTCTCGGTAATCCCGTAGTTTTTTTCGTGTTTATTTAGGGTACGAGAGAAGTATGCCACGGGGTGTTCGCCGTCCGTAAAATTTTGAGTGAGGACTCCTCCGATTCCGACGTTTGATGCGTCCGAATGGATCGTAAAGGGAAGATTGAAGTCGGGGCAATTCAGTACTGGGGCTGATTGAAGAGCCTCTTTCAGGGAGTTGAATGCTGACTCAGTCTCTGCAGACCAGGAAAAGTTACTGGTACCTTTACGGATTCCCGTGATTTTGTTGAGCGGCGCCGCGAGAGTTGAGAAGTTTTTTATGAATCTTCTGTAGTAACCGGTGAGTCCGAGGAAGGCTTTTACCTCTTTTGCATTTGTAGGTCGGGGAAAATTTGTCATAGCCGCTACTTTTGTGGGGTCTGTTCTTAGGCCTTCTTCGTCTACTATGAAACCCAAGTATCGTAGGCGGTGCCTGCAGAATTCCGATTTCTTCAGGTTGATAGTCAAACCGGCCTGTTTGAGTTGTTGAAACACCTTTTCTAGAATAAGTATATGTTTTTCAAAGGTATCGCTAATGATGATCAGGTCATCCAGGTAGCAAAATAAATTGTTATCAAACTCTGGGCCAAACAATTTATCCATGAGTCTTTGTAGTTCTGCTGGGCTGTTTTTTAAACCGAAGGGTAGTCTTTTGAAATGGAACATACCCCTGCCAGGCACCACGAAGGCAGTCTTTTCGCAGGAGCTGGGATCCAAAGGTATCTGCCAGAATGCTTTGCTTAAGTCTATGGATGAGATGTATTTAGCGTTTCGAAGTCTGTCCAGGATGGAGTTGACCAAGGGGAGCGGGTAGGCGTCTGATATTGTACATGCGTTGAGGCGTCTGCTGTCGAGGCAGAAACGGGCTGAGCCGTCTTTCTTTGAAACTAATAAGGTGGGGTTGGTCCATGCACTGCGGCTGGGTACCACCACTCCCAGTCTTAACATATCGTCCAATTCTTTTTCCAGCGTTTTCAATTTTTGTGGAGCTAGGTTGTAATACCTTTGTTTGATTGGGGGGCCTGTTGTTTTTATATGGTGTTGTACTAGGTTGGTTAAGCCTAAACCGCACCTTTCGAAGGAGATGGATTCATACTTGTTGATCATTTGATTTAATTGTATTGTTTGTAAGGGGTTCAAGTTTTCGTAGGGTATTACCGTACGGATTTCGTTTACTTGGGGAGTGACGGAGGGGTTGTTAAACAGTTGCGGGGCAATTTTGAAAGCCATCCAAAAATCCACTCCCAAGATGAATTTCTGTGTGATTGTAGGTACAACTAGAAACTTGATCCAAACTGTTTTTTGGTCGCAATTGATCGGCAGGGTTAGAGAACCGATGACGAGTTGTGAAGTGTTGTCTGCCGTGGTAACATGTGAAGAATGTTTTCCCATTTTAAAACCACAGTTTGTGAATAAGGTGTGGGCGTTGTTGCCCAGGCAGCTGACAGAGGCGCCGCTGTCTAGGAGACCTGAAAAAACCACGTTGTTTATGGAAAAATGCGCGAAGGGTCTACCGTCTATTGCCTGTTTGCAGCAAACTGTAGAGAGGGGTAAGGCCTGTTTAAAAAATTTGACGTGTTCCAACCACTCCGACCATTCCTTTGGCCTATGGGAGGGATGGCCCGGGGGGTTGGGGTCTAGTTTTTTGTCTTCCTGGCTGTCCAATTGGGAGGGGGTCTGGAGAAATCCATAGGGGGTTTGATGAATCTGAGATCCGGGATGGACGTTTCGGTATTGTCTTGGCGTGGTCTTTTGCCAAACTTCCTCCCTTCATCTCTTCTTGGAGAACGATCGACGGATCGCCTTTTGTTAGAATGGGTGTCTTTGGAGGATAAAAGTTTTGCTTGTTTAAAGCAGGCGGCTTGGGAGTGACCAATCTTGTGGCAAAAGGAGCAGGATTTCTTCTCGTTGTGCTCCGGTTTTATGCCGGACGAAGTGCTTGGGCGAAAGTTTTCTTTGGGGAATCTTTCGTCTTTCTTCCGATCCTGGTATGCCTCTAGTAGCTGGCAGACATCTTTCAGTTGCTCCAGCGTGGCAATTTTCTGAGAAGTAATGATGTTTTCGTATCTGGGGAGAAGACCGTCGATTAAAACCGGGAGAAGTTCCGCTTCAGGGACAGGTTGGGTGAGCTTTATATTGATGGCCTCTGCCCTCTGTGTGAATCTAGCAACAGGCTCTCCGGAGTGCTGCTTGATAGCGAGTAGGGATAGCCTGACTCTATGTTGGGCCTTTTTTTCTCCGAAACTGGATAAAAGTGCCACCTTGAGTTCCCTCCATGAGTTTGTTTTTCTCTTATGTATCCTGTGCCAGGTAAGCATTTCAGGGGCGATGAGGTCTATGAAGTTCCTGTGTAGAATACTTTCGGGGATTCCTCTGACTTGGGCTGTTTCTTCTATTCTGTTGATGAAATCCTCCACATCCGTGAGTCCGTTGTATTTCGTCTTCCAGGTTGTCAAATCATATATTTTCGTCTGTTCCTGGGCTTGTACCACCAAGGGTTTTGCTTCGGAGACTGTGAGGGAGGTAGAGATGATTTCTGAGGTGTCTTCCTGTTGAAACTGCAACTTCCTGATGTACTTTTTGTTGTAGAAAGAAGCATATTGAATAAGGCATTTTTTGGATTTATTCCTGGGAGAAATCTTTCTACTTCTCAGGGCCTGTAGTAGTTCTTCCTTTTTTGACGTAGAAATGTGGGGGATTATACCCAGCGTGACTTGAGGGACTTCCATAGTGTATAGGGTCGTGTCAGGGTGACCTTACGTTGGGAGAAAAACGAGAACTCGACTCTTTATCCGTAATTGGAAAGAAATTTTTGCCAGGGATTGACCACTGGGGACGTATATATATTTTTTTTTTTTTTTACAAAATGCTTCTGCGAAAAAACGCGTATTTGTAAGTGTTTGGGTTATTTGAAAATTTGGGCAGAGGTTTGCCTCTGGCCACGTGCTTTTTAGGAAAAATCCAAGCGTTTTGGAAAAAAAATTTCGAAAATTAAAAAAAATCGAAAAAAGGAAAAAATCGGAAAAATTTTCAGAGTCCGAAACTGGAGAAAATTTGGGCAGCGATTTTCCTCTGTCCATGCGTTTTTAAGAAAAACTCCAAGCGTTTTGGAAAAAAAAATTTCGAAAATTTAAAAAAATCGAAAAAAGGAAAAAATCGGAAAAATTTTCAGAGTCCGAAACTGGAGAAAATTTGGGCAGCGATTTTCCTCTGTCCATGCGTTTTTAAGAAAAACTCCAAGCGTTTTGGAAAAAAAATATTTCGAAAATTAAAAAAAAATCGAAAAAAGGAAAAAATCGAAAAAATTTTCACAAGTTTTCGTGGAAGTAATTTGTTTGAGAATTCAACAATATCTTGGGGGCATGGTTTCATTACGCGGCTTCCTATAGCCTGATTTTAAACAGCACCAATTTTTTGGTATTTACACGCGAATTCCCTTCGTCTTTTCGACAAGATATTACCTTCTTTGTCAATTGACAAGGTATTATAGTGTCAGATGTCAAGGAATCCACGTCAACGCGAATTTAGTATTTTTTGCATTATTCGAATGTGATTCGGCATGATCCGGTTTCATCAGACGACAGAGTCAAAAATACTTAATTGTCAAATGACAGAAAGAATTTAAATCCACTTGTTCCCTAGGTGTCAGCAAGTGTCCGTTTAAGAGACGTACCAGCGTGCTGCAATATAGTATATTATTAAAAATATTTAGCACTTTCGAGACCAAGCGGATGATTTGTTTATCATGTACATGATTTTAATTGTTGAATAAATTCTTCTTTAATTTGTGTTTATTTCCACTATTCACTTGTATTGAAAATAGCAATTTTAATCGGCCGACACTTTGTAATCACTGTATTATTCGCAGCGACAACTTCCTAGGTTGGGCACCTTGCGTTGGAATACCGGTAATATTTTGTCGAGTGACGAGTCACAAATGATAAAATCGCGCCCGTAATAATTTAAATTGTGATTCGAAATTACGTTCGCGCCGAGATTCCTGTTGGAAGTGCTAGACAATTGGGAATAAACAATACATCATAATAACATTTCGGAGTTTACAATTGTTGCTTGGGAACGAGGCCGTGGTGGAACAGAAAAAAATTTAAATGGCCCCACGTTTAGCGCCAGTGTTAGCGTCAGCGTGCGTGCTGATGCTATCGGCAGGGTTGGAGAAAGCTCCCACATATTTAATACAAATTAGTTGCTGTATCTGCCCCAAATAAAAACTAGCTCAGGATTCGGTGCAAGCAGGATTTCTCGTAACCTCAAGGCTAGTGCTTGTGGTTCGGAACTTCACGCTTCTCCATTCCCCCAGGGCCTCTCTCGACAAGCAAAACACGGTAGGTTGTCACATAAACAGTTTATTCAATTCTAGGAGACACAATAATACATAAGAGGAACGATCCTAGCTGAAAGTTAGTTTGAACGTCAGTCTCTGCTCTCTATCACGCGTGGTTAGGGCTAAAACATTTAATTGCACACAAAGGGTAACATGGTTATTGACTCACGTTTGGTTTATGGGCCCACAGCGGCTTTACGCGCTTGTTCTCTCGGTCGCAGCAGCGTCCATGCGCGGACCGGAAGTGCACAACCGGCGAAACTGAACTTGTGTCGCACATGTTCGCGCGGAACGTGGGCCCGGGAAGCTCGCTTGCTGAAGACTGGCGGGCTTGCCGGGCTCTAGCGGCAGCTCGGTTTGTCGCTCGCGGGAGGGGGTAGTGCGCGCGCCTCTATATTGGCGGTCTATTTGTAACGTAACAAAACAACTACCAGAACTAACTAAAGACTGTTTTAAACTAACTAAAGTGTCCCGTAGGATGAGGAGCGGGATTTTTATTTATTGTTGTTAAATTATTTTTAAGAATTCTTAAAAAATACGTCGTTAACCGGTGATTTGATGGTCATCAAATGTAACTAGAATTTAAAACGATCCAACCTAAGATTCCCTTCCACTTGTCAGGTTGCGTATTTTAACACATGGAATAAAACTAAGATGTTGAAATTGGAGTTGCTCCCTTGTGCCTTTTCACAGACGATGGTAATGTGATGGTGACTGAATTCTGTCGTCGCCAATAAATGTCGATATGAAAGGTCTGAACAGTAAATCACTTTGGATTTATGATACGCGATAGGGAGCCAGGAAGGCTTGGCTTAGACAAAAAAAGTGTTGGGTTGAATGGATAAAGGAAATAATACGATGTCGCATTTCGAATTTAGCAGATATACGTATAAGTTTAGTTTTGTGTTTTTTTCATTTGGGAGTGATAAGATGTGAAAGTAAAAATAAAATTTTATTGGTAGTGGGAAATAAGATGTGAGTAGTAGTAGTACCTTGCAAAAGTGTGTTTTGATAAGTAAAAATATGTTAACATTGTGGAAAAAGGTAATACCAATAAACCTAAACAAATATTTGAAAAAGGACAAGACATAAAAAATAAAAAGGTAATGTTCTCAACCTTCACGGTCGTCACCCAAGTGCCTTATTCATTTTTTTTTATCATATTTTCGATTAGATTTATTATTATTATCTTCTTCTACAGTGATATATTACATTCAATTTTTTATGAGAAAACTCTCTTTTTTATAACTTTTGAAGGTTATTCCCATCAACGTAATATATCATTGAAGAAGAAGATAACATATAATCTAAATGAAAATATGAAAGAAAACAAGACACAGAAAAACAGAAAAAAACAATGGCCGCAACTGGGACTCGAACCCAGACCTCTCGTCTAACCGGGACGTGCGCGTTTTCCAATTTTGCTATTGCCACTTTCTGTCAAACCGTCATATTTGTCAATCTCATATTTCAAATATTTAGAATCATTAATATTATCTCCAACTAGTTCTTTTTCCATATTATAGGCAACTACTCTTTTTATTGGAAACAATCATTCTAAGAATTGGTTTGTAACCTGAATAGCGTCTCGGATAAATGTATCCGAATTTAACTAGTTGGAGATAATATTAATGATTCTAAATATTTGACACATATTTTTACCAACTTCTATTTTATGAAATATTTATTAAACATTAAAAAAATCCATTTAAAAAAGAGTCGAACTAAAAAATTTAAAATTCAGAAAGTTACAGGGTATTGGGGAGTCTCAAAAAAATGGCGCGCCCTGATTGACACGATTGCAACCCTCCCAGTAATCTGAAAAAAATAAATAATAATAATTCTTAATCCAAACAAATGCGGCTATGACCCGAACCAAGGAAAAGTTAAAAAAAAAATCGCGAAATGGCGGCTGTTTGAAAGAAAAAATACGTTTTTTTACCAGTTTTTTGATTTTCCAAATTTTTAAAAAACAGTAAAAGTTAAAATTTTGTTATCGTTTTTGTTCTCGCCATAGAGGAATGTATAGAAAAGGATCACAGCAATTTTCAAGTTAATTGGTTTAATAAAACTTGAGATATCGTGTCAACCGCCTCGAAAAAAGTGGTTTGGAGAAAAATGGGTTTGAAATTTTGTTCAATTTAGATTTTGGTTAGATTCTGTCCAAACGCGACATTAAAATGGTTGTAACTTTTAAAATGACGCGAATTTCGAAAAATTCTTTTAAGGAGATATTTTTGAATATTTAAACTTTGGAAATATGAAGAGAAAAAAAAACCTCCTTAAATATCATTTAAAGAAACATTGTGAATTTTTTCACAACTATAACTTGTAAAATAAAAGAAAGAGGCGTGTTTTTAATAATTTTCGGAGCATTGCGATTTTTTTGTTTCGAGGGAATTTCATATAATTTGCGTTTCGGCGTGGAACGCGTATCTTCGAAAATATCTTCGAAAATAACATTTATTTTTTTAAAGAGATTAAAAACTTCAAATGTTTAAGGGAGACGTGTAAGAAATTGGTAGAAATTCGGGTTGCGGCGGCTTAATCCATTATTTTTCTCAGTCATCCAATCGTATGAGATTATCAACGGACATTATTATACGGAGATTATCAACATCAAGACTTTGATTTTTTTGGCATAAGCCTAAATGATTTTTGTCGCTCAAAAAACAATTGAAGATATTTTATATTACTCTATTTTTAGCAAATTCTTGACTTGACTTGACACTTCTATTTTCTTATGTTTTACCTGTCTATCTTTGCTTTCATATACCATCCTTTATTCTTGTAATGTACTTTTTCAAAATTTCGTGTTACTTGGTTTTAAATTGGATGTTAGTCCGTTAATAAATAATAAATAAATAAATAAATCATAACACTTGCGCAATGTAATTACGCAGGTGACGCATAAATAAATGAGGCGTTCAGTATCTGTTTCCGCCACAATTTATGTCAAATTCATTTTTTCGGGAAACCCTTTATAAAACCATTTAGAGAACTTTTAATGGTGAAACATATTGGAAACGCAAATATTTATAACAATAAATAAAAATGTGCAATAATATACTTTTTTCTATAAACGGTGTGTCAAATATTAAAAATTAAATTGAATTAAAATTAAATAAATTTAATACAACACTAACTCTAATAAAACGACGTATTCGTTAGTCGTCTCATCTGGAAGCTGTGAGAGCAAACTTGTCACTGTTTTTAAATAATAATATTGTTGTCATCTTCCTTTATATTATGCCAAAAATAATAATTTAAATCGGCGACGGCGAATACACAAAGGATTTTGTAACTGGATTTGCATCTCGCGGCATATTCTACATGGAATAAGACGGACTTAGGAAATAATCTATGCTAATATCGTGTTATTGGAAATAATCACGCTTATATCGGGATTCGGAAATAATCAGGCTAATATCGGGTTATTGAAGCAAAACAGCAATGTGTATAATATTATGAAGGATAAGAAATGGACCGATTTTTTAATACATCTATGTATTTGAATTTCGTTTTGGTTTTAGTGAATGAATAATTAATGCAAATCTTGGAAGGGGAAATTAGCCGACTTACTTACTTAATTTACATTTTTACTCCAAATAATGTCAGGATTCACTGGTCAAAGTTATCACCCTGTGTACCGAGTGTAACAGCATTTACCCGAAGGATTATGACCTTCCAGCGATTCCTAACCAGCGATTCCTGGGCACTTAACTAAGTGGAATCGAAATTTCCGACTGCAATTTGAGAAAAAAATATGTGAATTTTTTATTAATTATTTTTACGTGACATCATTAAAAGCAAAGCGGAAATAACATTAACAATATATAATTGTCTGATAAAATGTGTAGATACGTGTTTTTATTTTTTATTTGAATCATTGATTTTAGTTAAGAAACGTAAGATGAGCCGTTTTTAATGTTTGCATTCAAAATTTTGATATTTAAAAACGTATTTTTTACTTCTAATAATAAAATTGTAAAGCCTATTTTATCATCATGAATATTTGGAAATAATCCACTTATTTGTATGTTATGAAGCGATTGTATTTATCGTAAGTTAGGTACTATTTTTTTTTAAATGCATTTTAATTGGTTAGGTTGGCAAACCTAGGGGGAGTTTCGTTCAACGTGTCGGTAGGCGGCGGTTTTTTTTGGGTTTGGTTTCCGGATCCGGACTCTGGTTTTCACGGCGAGATGTGCGGTACGCCGTGAAAACAACGGTCAATTAATCTTAAGTTTTAATACGATGTGATTGAAATCCAAGTTTTGGGCATCTGCATTCGGGGGACGGAAACACGTTGTGTTTTTTTAAATATAAAAATCAAAGATTTATTCGCGTAAAATGCGAGTTTTCGCGCGGGTCCCAAAAGTGACCACGAGTTTAATGGCGATGTACGTGTGTTACGATCAATGTACCTCTTTATCCGAGACATCGGTGTATATAATAACCCGCCACGCTTATCATGGTGCGCGGTGCAACTAACCGAAGATTTATTCACGTAAAATGTGAGTTTCGCGAGGGTCCCAGTGACCACGAGTGAATTGGCAATGTCCGAGTGAAAAGACTATTGTACCCCATTATCCGAGTCATCGGATTAAATAATAACTCGCTGCGCCCGTGATTATATGCAGGCCAACTATCGAATTCCCCCCGAGGGTTTATTTATGGAACAAACCCGAGATACCGCAGTGTTGAACGATTCTTCGCCTCGAATTGCTGACGGGCCTTCCTTTACAATTTGGAGTAGAGTCTGGGTACTCCTTCCTTCTCCTGAGGGTCCAGGTCTAACATCACTTCCATGCGACAGCTGAGGAGGTCGCAGGGCCAAGCTGAGCCGCAGAGGTTGGGACCAGCCTTGCCACCAGGAGGTGGGGTTGGTTCTCCCGACATCGGGAGTTCGGTGGCAGTAAATTTAATTAGGGTAGCTAGGAATAGCATAAAATTACGATATTGGTCCCGGGGGTGAGTCCATACCATTTATTTTATTATGTCTTACGAAATCAATACAGTGAACCGATTCTATACTCTACATTTTGTTTTATTATGTAGATTCCTTGTGCAGCCTTTTCAGGAATGCTATGAAAACTAATGGCCCACACTCTGAGAATTGAGTACCGTGTTCTCCGCTGGTTGACATACCCCGACATTAGACTGGGTTTGGCGTCCAAGGTTTCCTGTGAGGAAATCAAAGTTGACTAGCAGATTACACCCGAGCCCGACAAAGGCTCATTATTACATCTCCCTTTAATCTTATAACACAAACACATAACGATATGTCATTACACTTTAAGGGTAACATGTATTTTATTGCAACGCGGAAAAACTCTGACCTTCTGACTTAATATGTTCGATTTCTGAGGGGTTAAGAAAGTTTTTAATCTAAAAGAACCTCTTAGATAATTTAAAAAAATCTTATTTGAAACCTCATAAATCCGGCGAAAAATAAAGCAATTTACTAAAAATTACGTGAAAGGCTCTCCTTCGTAAACAAATGAATCAGGAATCCTGTATCGGTTCGTACATAGATCTTAATTCCAAACTTACCAGGTGAAGTGGAAACTCCTTTACTGAAAGCATCATTCACACTTAAATTATTTGTTCGCCCCCGTTTTAGTGGAAGCCGAGCTGAGTGGATGTGCGAGTTACGTGGACCAAATATTTTTAGTTATGAGATTTTTAGGGACTATTCCCATTATTATCTTGATTCCTACCCACAATTATCTCTACCTACATCTGTGAAGTCACAAGTTCAGTGCCTTGTCAAGTAGCATGTGTCGTTCTCCATACAGAGAAAAAAATTGCTTTATTTTTAAACGTCCGGGGCCTCAAAAGTTGCGTATAATCTGTATCTATTCGAAAACGTAAAAAAAAATGTTTTCACTATTGGCTCGCTAAAATGGCAGGAACTTTTGAAAAAAAAATAGATTTTGTGATTTGGGAAAAAAAAATAAAACAAAGGGTCCATATTTCGCAAAAAATATATTTTTTTAAATAAGTTTGTTAAAAATATAAAAAGGGAAAATAACACTTTTTCTGGATAAAATCAGTATTCTTGTAGACTTACTTGAAATCAAAAAATTCTTTTTTTTTACATTTTTGTCACCAGTTTTTAATAACAAACGAACGAAATTACAAAAGGTAAATTATTGTAAAAAAATAAATTTAATTCGTGTTTTAGGTTTTTTTCTGATTTTCAATGCATTTTAGCCAGCCAATAACCATTTTTTAAAATAAAATTAATGCAATTCTCATTTTCTTTGTAAGATGCAACTTTTGAGACTCCAGGCTTTTCCGAATTTAAAAGTTAAAATAATTGACACACCCTACTTGACAGTCTTCAAAGTGAAAGCAGTGTTTTGTGATTGATCTTGAGTTCCGTGAAAAACTTAAAAATTACAACTATGTTAATCGGTGTAAAGTGGAAAATGGAAAGTAGACAAGTGACACCGTTATCCTGCTGCGGTTTCTGCTATCCTTTTTTCCTACCTTCCAGACAATTTCTAACAGAGATGATAAATAATATGAAAATATTTTTTTTAATATTTGTCTAAGATTATCTATCATATTTGCTTCCCTTCGAATCACCAATGGTAATCACCAATGACTTTCTTTAGTTATACTTCTTGAAATAGTTGACTATATGCTATTTTTAGAATTGAACCAATAATTCAAACCGAAATTGGCCATTATACGGGTGTGATTTTTACGAAAAGAGAGCTGAACGGCCGAATTGTAATCAGGTTTTTAAAAAGAATTAGACCGCAACCTAATATATAATATAATAAAAATCGAATTTTTTTACCAATTTAATACAAGCCCGTTCACTTGATCGCACCATCCACTTGGAGGCCATGGAAAGGTGTAGGTACTCAGTTTTCGTGTCGTTTTGAAATCAATTGCTCGTGAAAAGGTTTTTTCCGCGCTTGGCCGTCATATAACCAAGATAAGAATTTTTCATATTACGTACTCCTTAGGAAAACTCTAGTACTTCAAAATCCTGAGCCCAATCCATACAAAATATATTATTTTTAAGCAACCTGTCTGGTTAGGCATCATAATATGTATTTGTTTTTTGATCTCGAAAATAGTTTTAAAATATTTATATCATCAAATTGGTTGTTTGGCGGTCTCTATGTACTTTCAGGGACATTAAATTATACTGTGCCCGTTAAACAGTTTGATGAACAGAACATTGCGGAAGAACCACAGACGGCGTGCAGGTATTCTGAAAAGAATTTGTCAAATAATGTGTAAAAAACCTATAACTTCCTACGACCTAATCTGTTTTCTGACACAAAATGTTATCAACTTTGCGCCAATTCTAACGCGTGGAATACATCTCAGGGCCGCCTACGCAATAGACGATCGCTCTATAAAATTAGTGTCTTTTGTTGTATATTTAGACCAGTGCTGATTGCCATTCTTTTGATATATTTTTGTAAGCGAGTAGATTCATCAATCCATATTTTTTAAGGGTGTAAGGCCCATCAAGTCCGGGGATATTTACACGCCTCAGGCTTACATTATTGTCTGTTTGTTGAAACCAAATTTGTTAATCGGATGTCATAAAATAAATGAAATCAACTTACATGGGTACGAATTTAGTGGAACCCAATAAATGCGTCATCCTTAGAGATAAAACTAGATCGATCACTTGTAATTGACTTAGTTTATCTTTAATGCGAGTGTTTAGTTAAGTTTTAGTGTATTGTTATCGTATTTTGTATTCGTCTAAAGTCGTGCTGCGTGAATATTCAATATTCAATGATTAACTATTCCAACGTCGTATTTAAAGCACCTAATTCTTTCTTTGTGATATCCGTTTTTATCAAATAGTCAAGTTCTTACGTAACATTTAAGCTGTATTCAACACTGAAAATCTTGGATATTAAAGTAATTCTCATATTTAATAATAATTATGCAGCTGAAAAAATCTATAATTTCGCATGTTTCGAGTGCGAACTAAAAAATAGGTTGTTGAAATGTCTAATACAGTTCGAAAAAGTGGACTGGTTGAGGGAGACCTTTGGAACTCTCCAGTAAGATTATCTAGACACACAACCTTGCAACGCACTGGGAGGGATGGATTCATGCATCCGTCATTTCTGGACACACTGACCCCCAGATTCCTAACAACCCCTCATACCTTTTTTCCTTCTTTTCCCAAAAAGTCCCCCTACACAGCATCCCCAAAGATAACACAGCTCTTGTGTGGAGCTCATATTAAAAAAAATGAAACTTGAAATTTTGAAAGATATAACTTTTTTTCGAAAATCTATTTATGTCAACCAAGAATACCCTTTATTTAGTATGTTACATATTTGAGATTTTGGTCGTTACCTCTCAAATCAGTTCAAAATAATGTAACCTTATCCTCGAGCTGATCAATTCTAACGACGCACTGTGGAACGATTTGCCGGCCTCTGAGTTTTTTCCCTCAAACAACATAAATCTTGAAGAGATTTTATATTTTTGCTACTTAACTGCGGCCTTACATTAACCGTCGGAGCTTTATGGAAGAAATATTGGAAATACCCATGTTTTCCTTTTCATTTGATCGTAGTCGCACATTTCTTTCCGCTGTAGCGCACAGACCCTACTACCTGGGGATCTGACAAAGAATGGCATCCCTGATATGTTGTAAGCTAAAGGTAGGGGGAAATACAGATGGCTTCGCGTTAAAGTATGGTAACTACAAACATGTCCAATATGAGTTAAGAGCTACGTTAGGTTTAGTTAGGTTAGTTAGGTTTAGTTAGTTTACTTTAGTTTGGTTTAGTTAGGTTAAAAATGTATGTTGTATTAAGAGTCAAAATTCGATAGCTCTCTGATAAAAAATAATATAGTAAGGTTATTCGCGTATCTTCAAAGAGTCGAATAGTGTTGATATCGTAATAACTATTGCAACATTTTACATTTCGCCAACAGAGTTGGGCGAATATTAGAGTGTAATGATAATACGGTGTATCAGCTATATCGAACGCGTTATGCAGACCATAGCTTTCGGCAAAACTATTCAAAACAAGTATCTTTCCTACGACAAAATTCAAGCGACCGAGTAGAACGTCATAGAAATATTAATTTCACATTTTGACATTAGGCGAATTGAGTACATCGTTATTAAGTGATGATCAACCAATTATCAGAACACATTTAGATGACGATTCGTCGCTTGATTTCGCTTTTGTTGGACTAACCTCCAAGACGTCAAGTACCCGCTCTGCGAGCAGTCTTACGCCACTCACCCAGACGGTTCACCTCGGGCTCCGCTAGAGCCCAAACCGATGTCGTGACAGTCCAAGTGTCACCACCCACCGAGCCCCGAGCCCTGCTGTCCCGGCCCCCATCTTGGGCTACGCTTTCACCGTCTGAAACTGCCAGGAATCCATTGAAGATGAGGACATACAATACAAATCAACTGAGGAAACACTGCGTGCGCCATGTGTGCAACGAACACACACCACGCCCAATAGAATGCAGACCTATATGATGATGACGCCACGTCTGTCAAATGCTGATACCATTTAGAGATGCGTACAATGAACACACAGCACATCCAAAAGAATGCAAATCTGTTACTTTGAAGTCAATCAACATGTGAGTTGCTGCGACTGCCCTGGCCTAAGATGCTGGCCTAGTATAGCAACCCGCCGCCACGCAATGACAAGCCAGCCTACTTATGAGTTGCTGCGACCACCCCAGCCTAGGATGCTGGTGCCGGATATTCAAGCCCACATGACATCCGGTGCGCAGCCCGCCTTGTATGCTAATCGCACTCCCAACTATACTGGGTCACGCGCAGCTTCCGTGTGTGCCTCGAATGCACACCCGGCGTACCTAGCAATAAGGAACTCCAGTGCAAAATATTATGGATTTAAAAAATATTTTCATGTAGACCAATAAACGCTGATTCTGAATATATAAATTTTACGAAACAATATTAAACGTAGAGTTTTAAAAAGTCCATTTTTATTCGTGTCATTAAAACGCACTGTCAAGTTGGTACAATTGGATTTTTAGTGACCTGGTGAAAGCATTTGTAGTTGTATTGAAATATATGACAAGCCATTCAACATTTCATGTTATTGGTTTATTTAAATACTGTTTAAGTATGGAAATTTAGACATATAATAGTTGTGGTTTTTATTGAAACATTATTTAGGGCTAAATAATTCAGTATCAAAAATAGAGGTGTCGCTATTAGTTCATCTATATTATTTAAAATATTCAAAAATTACTGTACAAAAAAAATCGTAATGCTACTCGCAACCCTCCAACGCAGAACTCCAAAATGGTGGACATCGAACAGCTGATTTGGCGCTGTACAGTACCTCCCACACGTAGAGTTCGGAGCATGACGTGCCTCGCGTCACTTCAGGCCGCCGCCGCGCAGAAAAGTAAAGACCGAAAGTAAGAAAACGGTTTACAGCGCAGTTCACTGTGAGACTTTTCTGCGCGGCGGCCTGAAGTCTCGCTCGGAACTCTACGTGTGGGAGAGATTTGTCTTTTCAGTTGCCTACATATAGATGTATTATTGCATTTGGTACAATACAATAAAGGTAGCGATGAGATGTTGACATTTTACCTAATGTTTTTCTATATTAAAGCAGTTAATCATGAATAAAAAAACCCCTCGACTTCTGACACCTAAAGTCATTTCTCCATTGATTTTCCATTCAAAACGACAACACCTGTTGAAAATATCTAAAACTTTTGGAGAGTGATGACGTCACACGAATCTCACTAGAGACGGTGGTTTTCGAGGGATATTGAAAAATTAAAACTTCGACATTTATTTTAACTTTTAAAAATAACTTTTAAAATAAATATGTAGTTATTTAAGTAAAAAGGTCATTATTCACAATTTTTTTTTTTTAAATTGGACTGGAGTTCCTTATTGTACACGCCCCAATGCAAGGGCAAACCTATTCACGGTGCGCGGCAGACCCGTGCAATCCACCCGGAATAAATAACCTAGCGACCAAACATTCTCTTCTTGCAATGCATATAGGCATGCTACAGTACCCTTGCTGCACACTACCCGGATCTTCCACAGCTGTCAAGGCGAGAAAACATCTTTATGAAGACATTGCATTAGTCAGGCGTCTCTGTGTACCGGCGTTTATTATTTACAATTTTTGTGCAGGCTACAAGATTTTTGATTCTAAGCAACTACGGATAGTTCATTTTTAATTCGGAAAGTTCATGTTTGCAGTCGAAAGCCTAAGGCCACGTCCGCATAGGCAGGCGGCTTGCTTAGCGCCTAGTGCCTAGTGGCTTGCACCCTGGCTACTCGCTAGGATACACGGTGGCCGCACTGTAGGTGGTTTGCTCGGTGGGTTGCTAGGTGCCTTGCTCATTTGCTTGTCGGCACGTCGCTAGGCGACTCGCTAGGCTCTAGGCGCTAAGCAAGCCACCTGCCTAAGCGGACGTGGCCTAAGGGCTCATGGAGAAACTGAAAAAACCAGTTCTCGACGCAATTGCAATCTTAACCTTCTTAACAAAATCGATATTTTTCTGATCTGACATGTCAAAACTTGACAATTCGTGAACCGCTACCATAGCTATCTGTCAACAATGATTTTAGAACTAGTTAACATACTTTGAATAAATAAACAGCATTAATTAATGATAAAACTTTAAATTTCTGATTTAATTCAGTGAAGATTGATTCTTGCAATGGTTTTATTGCTTTTTCCCATCAATTGATATTTTGTAGATACCACACTAACTCTATATCATCGGTACTCTGAATGAAACTGACAAACGGTGACCGGACAACTCGGAATGAAACTAACTCAGAACCATCTCAGATAAGTCATTTAGAGAGATAATAATAATTTATTATAAAAATAAAAATAAAATGGCTTTTTATAATTCAAGAATTACAGGAGTTGTTTGTCCGGCCATGGACCCTAAAAAACCGGAAAAACGCTACACAGCCGCCATTTTGAAATTAATCGCTTCAGAATTTTTTTTGTATTCAGTCACTGATATGTTTAATAAATCCTTTTTGTTGTAATCTCGATTTATTTTGTAGTATTTCTGGAGAAAAAATCTTGAAAAAGCCTATTTTTGCGGCCTCTAGAGTGGCCTAACCCCTTAAAAATGTGAAAAAAATCTATTTTCATTATTTATTATAATTTCCTCCTGGTTAGATTTTGAACCTCTGACCTCTGGATTTAAAGCCAAGCAGTAAAGGTTAAAGTTTTGCCATAGGGATTGTCTAACCCAAACTTTTGTGTTATTTGATATAGGTTTTTAAATGTAGAAACCTTTGTAATTCTCTTCTACTGTAAACAATGCTTTTCAATAGTATTGTATTCGGGCAAACCACTGTATTCAAGCCTTTCTATTAATGTTCAAGTATTTATTAACTTACTTGCTAGTTGCGAGCGGCTCAATCTGATGATTCAAAGTAATATTAAATGTCAGTTGAATATCAACATTTACTACACTCTCATTAGCATGTAGATGTTTATTAAACATTATTTTGAAAATGTTATTTTAATCTCGATTTTAATTACAAGTTTTCGCAGTATTTTAAAACATGTTCACCCACAACTTCAAATTATACGCACTATTTCAAGACATCGAGTTTAAGTATTTTACTGAAAACACCCTTGAAAGGGGTGAAAGTCAGATCAACTGATTTTAGGCTCCGACTATTTTACTGAGAAACTTGCAAATAAAAAGGCATTTATTTGTATGTTTCCCAAAATTTGATAAAATGATATTTTCAATATTTAAATTTCAAAATGGCTTTGAAAACTTCGATCGCTACTTTGAAATTTTGCTGATAAATTTTCTGTGAAAATTACTGTTAAGAACTGTCCCGGACTTGGGCTGCGTAGAGATTGTCCTGACAACCACTCACACTTACTCGCGTTTTCAGTAGTTCAGAAATCGAACAGGAAAACAAAAAAAGGAGTATGCTCGACTTCTCATAAGATAAGTAAAGTCCATTTTCACCAAAAATGGACTTTACTTATCTTACGAGATATGTGGGTTGTGTATTATCATTTAAGCGTTAGTTTCTGTGTTTATACGAATATACGGCTATTCCAAGGACCTACAAGCAATAACCTTTTTTCTTAACAGTAAAAACGTAATGGTTTATGAACATGTCAACATGCATTAACATTTCTTTTAACTTTTTTATAGTACTTAATTACTAATAAATAATTATGTAAAATTTTGTGTGATGAGATTAGTTCCAATATTAGTAAACGGTTTACCTTAATGGTCACATGAGAACGGGTCGATTCTACAATTCGTTCTTGGGCTAAGCAGTTCGTGTGTCCTCTCTTTTACAACATGGGTTTCTTCAAGCCCTATAATGTTCGCTCTTTCGGCTCCTCAAAAAGAACCCGCACACAGAATTCCCAAAGATGACGGAGACCTTGAGATAAATTATTTTCCCCGTGGAGTTAATATGAGAAAAAAGTTTTTAAAATTAAAAAACGTGGTTTATGAACCGGTGCATCTCCGCGTAACTTTAATAATGACAGCCTTACATAGTTTAAAAAGTTAATAAAAGTGAAAAATATAATAGAATCTGAGGACGTAAGGAAGCATCATAAATTAGTAAGTTAATTATATGAATACCTAACTTTGGGTTGTTTTTTTATCAAAGTAGTAAATTTAATTTAATAAAGTAGTAAATTTAAATTAAGTCGTCTAAAACAGTAATTTTTCATTAAATTAAGTAATTCTTTTGTTCTATTGGTCTTAAGTTATCGTGAATACTAACGAAAAATCAAATTCATATTTTCGCCAATCAGTGTTATTTTTTTTTGTTTAAGATTTAGTACTGGAAAACTGCTTATTCCTTTAACCAGTTCTTACTATCCAGTACCTACCTTTCATCCATCCTACGCCAAGAAAAAACAAAATTGCTCCGTTCTATTGCCGCACGTCTTTTATTTTTTGACTTGTCGAACACTCACCGATTTGAGTGTTGGTAAAATTCGTGCATTTTATTTGATTTGAAATAACGAATTAAGTTCAATTTGTGATCTTATTATTTTACCCGCCGCGGCTGCAGATGTAACCGTGTTTTTTTTGTTCTGTGTTCTGAAACCACCCGTCACGCCGTGGCGTGTGAATCTATCTTGCTATGAAGTGCAATTGCCGGTCAATGTGTGACCAACGGCATTTGACCACCAGTGTGCTTGGACTATTATAAAGACTACTGTTATAAGTGAACCATTGAACTATTATAAAGACTAAAGGGAACTATTGAATTGTCTAAAAGACCACAGAACCAGCGGCTAGTGACCATTCAAAAGTGAACTCGGTAAGTCTTGGCTCCATAATCCTTCCTTTCCTTTGGGCAGTTTTTCAGTGAAATTTTTGTTTTAGCACGCACCGCACCCGCCTGCGAACGAAAGTGAATTGATTTGCGCAACCATACATATCATAGTGATTTCATGACGGTTTATTCTCCGATACTTGGCCCGCCGATAGTTGATCCCCCAGGCAGTTCATCCCCAGAAATATGATCCCCATAATAGTAGATCCCTCTCCAGTTGGTCCCTTGGACAGTTTAAAATTTATGTTTAACATTATTTTTTAATATAAATATTTATTAAACAATAAAAAATAAAAAATTTATTTCTCACTAAACTCTTGCAAAAATATGAAATTCGACAAATATTTTAATTTCAATATTTATTTTGAACTTACATCAACATACACAAATACCTACTTAAAGGTTTTTTAAAGCAAAACCCTTTTAAACTCTTATTTCAATGTACTCGTAAATCAACTCACGTGGATAAGTAGGGCAACGAGAATGTTTTGTGAAAATACTGCCCACAAATTCGTTCTCAACGACATGTTTGTACGTACACACTTTATGTAAATGCAATGTGATTTGAAACCAAGCAAAGCTTATTTATATTGTTATTTATGTATTTTTATTGTTATTTTATGATTGATTATGCAGAAACTGGGAATGAAAAATTCCCAGATATTGTTTATTTTAGAATTGCCCCATTTTTGCGAATGTCAAAAAAATCAAATTATTTGTTATTTAGAAAGATGGTTTATTAGCGGAAAAATCAGTTAGAAAAAGTAAGGGGAGAAAAAATTAAAAAATATATATATATATATTTAGATATTACACATCATATTTCACATTACATCACAGATATTACACATTATATATATAGATATTACACATCATATTTCTTGTACCTTATTCGGTTTGGAAGGGGATGGATTCATACATCTACTGGAAATACTGACCCCCAGATTCCAACCTTCCCTCATACCTTTTTCCTTTTCAGAACTTCCTATTCTTCCTTTCCTAAAAAGACCTTCCACACAGCATCCCCAAAGACGACATAGGCCCTGAAGGGAATTTTTTTCCTCAAGGCCTCTTGTGTGGATCTAATATTTAAAAAAAAATTGCTATTATCTTTTGTTATCGAAATTTGATATCTTTATTAAAAACAAATATTCCAGATAAGCAATTATACTAGAACATATTTATTGTTATCAAGTTTAATTTGTAGAACTCCATTTTAATTTTTTATTTCTTTTATATATTCAATAATATTCAATTTATAAAAACAGTTTATTTATAAACAAGTTCTGCTAGGTAATTATTATTACACGTGACAGCTGTTACGCCTTCTGAAAGCAGTTTGATAATGCCTTCAGAAGGCGAAACAGCTGTCACGTGTAATAATAATTACCTATCAGAACTTGTTAATAAATAAACTGTTTTTATAAATTGAATAATAATATTATTGCATATGTAAAAGAAATAAAAAATATACTAGAATATAACTTGTAGTGTTTTTTTAATTAAATTATTACTAAAGCTAGAGTCGAAAGATAAGAAACCTTAGCAAGAAACTGTAAGCGTGGACAAAATCCCGAAGAAGGAACACAAAGCTCTAATCTTGATTTAGCTATTTGTAGGGACTACTACAATAATTAAACTCTTCAAATTGTTTGAGGTTCATAATTGCAAAGCTAGTAGTTATTTAAATTAGTACCATTCTGTCTGACAAAACCCAGCGATGCCATGGAAACGTTCGTTGACAATATAAATTTATTTAAATTGGAATAATAAATCTCTCGCAATCATAATGACTATTATTTCATGAGACCGTTTGTTTTCCTCTGCCTGAAATTCTACCAAAATTCCACAAAATTACGATTAATTCAAATAATACTTTACATTCGTGCCCAAATGAATAAATTTTCTCAAGGACGGAAATAGCTTTGATGTATTTTTCTCTTTTGCTAACTTATTATTGACTACCTAATGTTGATTTGATAATATTTATGCTAGTGTTAAGTTCAATATACCTATTCGTATATACCTCCGTCGTTCTAGTCCACAATAAAACAGTTAAATAATATTATGAAATAACTCTCAGGCCGGCCGCACACATCCGATTTTTCCTTCCAATCAGACTATCAGAAAGTCTTATGTTTATGGGAAAGCCCGCGCACGTCTGACCTAACTATCGGATCGGTAATAAAATAGGCGGTAAAATCGGTAATAATATTTTTTCTTACGAATTTCAGGTGGCAAAAGGCAAATTGATACCTAAACTACTCATCACCACAGTGCAAACGTTTCCATGCCTATGTAATAATTTTATCATTTAGTTTTTTTAAATTTACTTCTTTTTTTTTAATCTACTGTGTAATTATTATTTTGCCTGACAGCTATTTCGTCTTCTGCAGGCATCATCAAACTTAGTAATGCCTTCAAAAGGCGAAATAGCTATCGTGCGTAATATAACTAACTAAACGGCAGTCTGATCGGATAGTCTGATCAGACAATCGGGAAGCAAAATCGTATGTGTGCGGCCGGCCTTAATATTCGTACGTGGCTTATCCCGAAATTTCAACGCTAGCTTTGAATCATACAGTATATATTTTAATATAAGTTAATTGAGTATCTAAAATTGCCATAACCACAGGGCTTAAAACTTCAGAACCGAAATTAACTAAGATAGATAAAAAGAGTTACATTGATGTAGAAATTCTGCAACAGAAAAACTGTTTACAATTCACGATACGATATTCGAAAGTTCTTATTGCTTTATTTTTTACGGTACAAATACTTTTAAACACAGACTAAAACATTTTACTTACATAAAACTGGATTTCAAAAATTACCATTTATTTATTTATTTATTAGTGATAATATATTACATAACAATTATAATATATTACTCCCAATGAGTTTAATAAAACTCATTTCGGGAAGGACAACATTACACAAATAAAAGAAAAGAAAAGAAATTTAAAAATTTAAGAAAGAGTAAAAGAAAACAAAAAGAAAATTATTTTTACACAAGAACACAAAATTCAATGGGAGTTTAATGAAGAGTAAATAATTTTAAAATGGACTAGACACACTTGATATAGTTAGTAATTATATTTTATACGGAGAATATACAGGAATTACAAAGTGAGATAGCTAAATTCGTCACAGGTTAATAAAGCTGCTGAGAAAATACCCTTTTAGAGCCTTTGCCAATGTTTTTTGTTTGATGCTGGAAGTTTTAAGTTATTGGGTAGTGCGTTGTATTGCCTGTGTGCGACGTATTGTAAGGAGTTAATCCCAAATTTAGTCGTGTAAGTAGATGATGATAGACGAGTAGAGTAGAGTGAGTAGATGATGATAGACGTGAGTAGATGATGATAGACGTGAGTAGATGATGATAGATGATGACCATAAACAAACTATTATAAAATTTGCAGTTTAAATTAACTAAATTTGCAGTCCGGCTAATGAAATAAAATATAAACTGTTTTCAAAAAGTATGTGAAATGCTTAAAATATGGTAGGGATTAAATTATTGCCATACCAAAACACGTGAAACTTCTTTGTACCAACCTTCAAACTTGCCAAAAAATCAACACATATGAAACATAGTATTTTTCCATGATTTCATTTCAAATGTCTTTAAAAAGGCTGTGTTTTTATTATTTGACTCAGGTTTGAACCTTTCTACCCAATGATCGGGATCATCCACGCTGCAAACCGGAACAAATACGGAGTTGGTAATGTCTATATTTATTTCGTGTATTAAAAATAATAATAATAGTATTTTTTTAATCCGGATATGGGGAGGATGGTACAATCACAATAATTTTTATTATTATTATTATTAATTATTGATAATGGTACATTATAAAATCGTAAGCTTTAAAACCGTAAAAAACGTAAAAAATAAAAGTGGTCCATATTTTTAGCTTAGTCGCTCCGAAATATAATAGTATATTTGGGCATTCCCATCAATGTTCAAGTATTTATTATTATTCGACGGCAGGCGTGGTCGAGCGGTAAGGCTCTTGACTCGCATTCCGAAGGTCGCTGGATCAAATCCCGGCTTGGCAAATAAATTTTATTTGATAAATTTGTGTTATTTCACAATTTATTCATTCAAACTAACATAAAGTATATTTGCGGCACGTTCAGTATCGCCCTGGTGTAAGACCACCATTCAGCATTGAAACGTTGCTTGAAATGGCTTTAGCCGTGTTTGGTGACCAGATCTGAATAGCCAGGTACTTCCCACCTTCCTCTCCCCCATCTCCTTCCTCTCCCCACTACCTTCAGCCTCACAACATACCCCAATTAGGGATGTCATAGTTTCACTGGCTCAAGACGGGAGCAGTTGGGACTCTTGTATTCAAATAAAAAAAATTAAAAAAAAAAACCATATGTCGTGTGAGGCGTACCTGAGTTATTAAAGTTTACAAATGTACAAACATCGAACAAAGAGTTAAAAATGGCTTTTTTACGTTGAAGTTCAAGTTTTCGACACTAAAAAAGCCCTTTTACATTATTTAAATGTTGATTTTATATTTAGTTTGCTAACGCAGTGTTCTAGCAAGATTATTTTTTTATTAATTACTATTAACTCACGAAATATGACCTCTAAAATTACGAAAAATCGAAATCTTAAATGGCTCATATTGTATTATTTGAAATACAAGTAAATAAAATAGATAATAATAAAATCACTCAAAACTAGATATTTTCTATACCCTTGGATTAAATCAGTAATTATTTAGTTTGGTTGGGTATTTTGGCCTCAATCCCAAATTTAAGTTTTGTGTACACAGTTCAGAAATACAAACATTTTTGATTAAAATTGGATATTAGGTCTGTATTGAATAAATAATATCTAGACGTATGATTCCCATCTCCAATGTTCAGATAAAAGCATATCCATGTTCCCACAGGATTCGGCTTGGAAAAAATAATTTTACTGATAAAACTAAAATAGCTTCCCTATCACTTAAGTGATATTTACGCACGCTGCAAAGTAAAAAGTTTAATAAACACGCTTTTTACTGGAGCCCTATTCTTACCTCCCACATTCAATTAGAATCATGTTTCACAATTAACAATGAATAGGGTAATAGTCCATGAATAGCGTTTTATGAGCGAATTATTCACGTACTGCTATTGGCTCCGGATAGCGTCAAAAAACAAAATAATAAATCGAATTACCTAATATGCTTAAGGATTCAAAAGATTGGAAAGAAGTCCACAGACCCACCTGGTATCATCTTTGATCTGGTCTCTTCCTGGTCTCTTTAGCCACTTGTCACATTTGTTACTTTTTCGTCTCTCATAAAACACATTAACAATTCATCTCGATAATTATAACACCATAAAAAACAGCTATAACCTTCACTGATTATTCACTGAGGCGGATAACAATCGACAATTCACCAGATTGAACTGATTTGCGAGTATTTATAAGTATCATAAAATATCGACTAAAAAGGTGTGCTATTGATATAGCCAAAGATATTGAAATATAACAGATGTACTATCCGCAGTTTTTACTATGTCTCCTGGCGTCGCCGATTTCGTTAACCGATACTACCGCACACTTTCAAAAAATCAACTAAGTGAACGAATTCTTTCCGTATTCAAACTATGCCCATTAGGTAGTAGTTCAATGACGGTCAGCGGCCATCATAGCATATCCCTTGTATTTGAATATCTTTGGATATAACGAATCAGAGGTCACAAAACAAAAAAAGACTAACGACGATAATATAACAATTGCCTAAGACCAATGTTCAGGCAGGGCCGTATTATCCATAAGGCAGTGTAAGCAACTGCCTAAGGGGCCCCGCGCTTCGAAAAATTAGTTCTTCAGACACAGGGTATTGGTTCAGAGCTCTTAACCTTTCCCTTACTGTGCTAAAAAAATCCGCGCGTTACGGTGCTGTGTAATCAACACACGCGTCCAAATCAACGATTTTATATCGGAAATATATGATTATTCATAGCGAATCGCTTTTGTTAATCATAATTTTTGTTAAAAGTGATAATAATTGTAATTAAATTGCTGAAAACATGAAAAAACCATCGGCAGTTGCTCAAAAAACGGGCGAGGAGACCATCTCAAACGACTGCCCGCGAACGACTGCGGCGCTGGAATGTTACTCAATACACGCATACATCCATGCATGTTTATGAGGCCAGTATGGTCTTTGCCAGGAGTTTCAAAACTTTTATTTTTTTTAAACAAAATTAACTAATGGTGTTTTATAAGAAATATTATATTGAGAAAAATTTCACATGTTTTATATTAAAATATAACAAACAAAGTAAATATTACAAATTAAATATAACAAAGTACAAAATCAAACGGCAGAAATAAACCAAATATTTTGTAAATCTCAATTGTATCGCAATTGCGGCAGGAAATATATATTTTTTCTTTTCTGTGGCTTGTGCGTACAGTGCTTCTTTTTTTTGCGTTGTATGGGCAAAATCTGCAAGTTTTCGATGGTGCTCGGGACAGTGGTACGTTTCTTGAATCACCCGGTGGATTATTTGGAATATGAAGCATAGCAGCAGTTGCGGGTGGTGTTTGTTGATAATAGGACATAAGTAAAATTTACAAAATTTTAAGAAAGCCCCGACACAAAAAAGGCTGATAACCTTGAAACGCCTGAACAGATTTTCATGAATTGTAGCTAAGAACCATCTCTATTATTTCAACTTTCAAACAAAAAAAAACTGCATCACAATCGGTCTATTCGTTCAGGAGCTACGATGCCACAGACAGACAGACAGACAGACACACAGACACGTCAAACTTATAACACCGCTCCTTGCGTCGGGGGTTTAAAACAGTATCGAAAACATCTTGTTGTTGGTGAAATTCACCGTACTGTTTTTTCTTTTTAATATATTGGGCTTAGCCAACTCTAAACCAAGCTCTCTTGTGAAGCCTTTTCTTTTTTTTTCCATTCCGGATACTTCTCAATCCATAAAAATACAGGTTGAGTGCGGCGATGTCTAACATTTCCATGAATAAGCGAAACGGCCATCTTCTTGTTGATCTTACACACGAATAACGAATATTCGGTTGTCATTTTGTCGCCTATGTCAACGGTACCTTTGGTTTTGTTGTAATGTAGTATGATTTCTGTTTTTTTGTGTCGGTTTGGCTTACTTCATTTCCAAGAAATTGAGTTGATAGCAGCAAAACTGCTTTATTTTGCTGAAGCACATACGACACAAGTGTTTTATTTGGTGTAAAACCAAACTGGCTACTAAACAAAGGCCTTTCTTTCGACTTTCGACGATTGAATCACAATGTTTACAGAACATTGCATTTTAGAAGAAGAGTGTTTCTATGTATTATAGTAAGATCTGGCGTTATGAAATTTGTACAAAAAAATTACTTCAGGTGGTGCGTGAGTGAATGAAAATGTGTGTATTTCATATGTTTTAGCGGCAGGGAGAGAAAGCAGGAGAAGGAGGGTAACGAAAGAGGTGGGGTTCGCGGGAAGGGTAACGAGGGAGCGGGAAGGCGAGGAAGGTGGAAGGGGAACGCAAGAGTGTAAGGGGAAGGGGACACGGGAGGGGAACGGGGACGCATGGGAACGGACATGCAGGGAGAAACAATTTATTTCTTTGAATGGTATTGCAACGCATGCCGGGAACCAGCTAGTAATGAATAACAGATAAAAAATCTAACATTTGAAATAAATATTCAAAAAAAAATCTCAGATAAATGAATGAATGACGAATGTGCACGGAGAAATAGTTACGTAATACATGCTTTACAATAATATAATATAATGTATTAATATAATACAATATTCGGAAACACATGAAAAAGTACTAACCAAAAATTATTATTATATTATGAACGGAAATAATGATTCACTTTAGAACCACTGCCAAGTTCGGCACGAGAAGTAGCTACAGCGCTGTGTTGATATCGATGGTCGAAACACAACCGCGACTGCTGACTGCGTTCTCTGTTCCTCGTGTTCCCGTATAGCGAAGTAGAGCGAGATGTCACATAGCGTGTCATCTCCCCGCACACTCTATGCGTATCGAAATGTTTATATGCGATTATACTAGGTCCACACTGGCACACGTTTGATTGTATTTGTGGATTTTTTTTTTTTTTTGGTTTAAGGCAATTCACCCTGGAGAGAGTGCTTTGTGCCGGTAATATTTAAAATGGATAAGAAATTTCGGTTAATCTAATGGGAAAATAATAAAACAAATTAAATATTGGACTCATTTAGATCACTAAAACAAATCAAATATTGAATTCATTCAGGTTAATAAACTTACATAAAGCTGTATGAACACGAGAATTGTTAAGAGATAAAAGGTATGAAATGTTAAGGGGGGACTGGTGTGTGATTTTAATAAGCCGGCGGTATATGTTCTTGAAAGATGAATGGTTTTTACAGTTAAAGAAAACGTGGTCGAGGGTTTCCTCTTCCACACCGCACTGGCAGAACGGATCGTCTAAAACTCTAATTCTAGACAAGTGAGATGCAATTGAACAGTGGCCAATTCTCATTCTCGAGATACATGAAATGAATCGTTTTGAAAGTTTTTTATCGTGGAACCATGGCTTAGCAGGGATATGGTTTTGAATTCCCGCATAGAAAGATCCAGTTCTTATTTTGGAGACTGCCCAATTTTCTTCCCAGGCACGAGTCATATTAGATTTAAGAATCGGAAAGACATCGGATATAGGAATTCTAAAATTTAGTGGGATAGTTCCGGAATCTGAACCAGATTTGGCGAGAAAATCGGCCATCTCATTACCCTCGATACCCAAATGGGCAGGGACCCAGGCCAATATCGTCTCAAACCCAGATTCACTAAGAGAATTGAGAAGATTTTTTATTTTACATATAATATTGTCTTCCGGATAACGTAAAATATTTGACCTAATTTTAGTTAGAGCACTTAGCGAATCAGTACATAGTAAGGTTCGATGAATGTTGAGAACCTGGATTTGATTTAGCGCTTGTTCAATTGCAAAGCATTCGGCTGTAAATATGGAAGCTTCTTTCGGTAATTTATAAGTGAGATTGATGTTGAATTCTGGACTATATATAGATGCTCCACATCTTTTATTTTCAAATTTGGAACCATCCGTGAAAAGGATGGAAAATCCAGGGAATTTCGAAGCCACTATGCTTTTAAAACAATCATCCACATTTTGAAATTTATTTGGGGAAGATAAAATATTCTTCTGAAAGACTGATGTTATTGTGTTTGGCATAAAAGTGATTGCCTTAAATGGAATATTGTATATAGGAAGATTGGGAACTTCTTGAAGATATTGGAGGGAAGATGATAGAGAATTATAGAGATGAAAACTTTTAATTAAGAGAGGAAAACATTGTTTTTCTCTCAATCTTTTGTTAGAATTCAAATTAACACTTAACCTATTAAGACTTTGTTTAATAGGATGATGTGATAACGATAAAGCCTTGAAAATATATTTATTGGCAAGGAATTGCCTTCTGAAATATAATGGAGGCTCCACACATTCCACCTGAAGAGCATTAATTGGAGAAGACTTCATAGCTCCAATAATCATTCTGAGGGCTTTTGATTGAATTCTTTCCATTTTCTTATCTAGATATTTAGGGAGTGGGTCAAAAAGGAATGAGCCATAATCCAAGTGGCTCCGAACTAGGGAATTATACATTAATTTAAGAGTGGTAGGGTGAGATCCCCACCATACTCTGGAAACTGCTCGCATCATATTAAGTCCCTTTTCACACTTTGTAGAAATTATCTGAATGTGTGGAAGCCAGGAAAGTTTATGGTTCAAAAGAAGACCAAGGAATTTGATTTGAGTAGCGGTTTGTAGAGGCACATTATCAAAAGAAATTGAGAATTGGGGAATTTTTCTTTTGCGCGTGAAAGCCACGACCCTTGTTTTAGATGCCGCCAGATTCATCCCATTTATTGACAACCAGCTTTTAATATATTGTAAAGCCAAATTCATTTCCTTAGCTGCAAGAATAATATTTTTATGTAACAAATATATAAGGATATCATCCGCAAAGTAAAGACGCTTGATAGAAAAAGGAATTACTGAGTCTAGGTCGCTTATATAAATATTAAACAACAGAGGACTAATAACAGAACCCTGGGGCAAACCTCTCCATAGTTTGCGCCTTAAGCATTTAGAGGAAGACTCAATAATAATGGACCTATCTGAGAGTAAATTAATAATAAATTGGACTAATTTCGGGGGGATTTGTTTTTTAATTAGCTTTTCTTTCAAAACATTCAGTAAAACATCATCGTAAGCTGATGAAAGGTCAAGGAATGTGGCCAATGTATAAGAATTTAGGGATTGGGAAACTCGGATATCAGTTGTGAACAAACTTAAATTATCCATTGTAGATTTCTTTTTCCGAAAACCAAACTGATTTGGTGAGATAATATCTTGACTTTCAACAAACCACTCTAATCTGTTCTTCATCAAACGCTCTGCTACTTTCATCAAACATGATGAAAGAGCAATAGGCCGATAAGACGAAATTTCAGATGGATTTTTTCCAGGTTTTAAAATGGGAATGATTTTTTGAGTTTTCCAATCATCCGGAATTAGTCCTGTTTCAAACATATTTTTAATAAGAGATAAGAAATATTCAACCGCCATATCAGAAAATGATTTAATGAAACTATTAAGTATTCCATCGGGACCCGGAGCAGAGTCAGAAAGGGTTCTTATTACTAGTTTCATCTCATCAATGGAGAAAGGAGCATCTAGCCAGTTAGAGTGAGATGGATATGGCTTAATAGAAGGCATTTCTTCACATCCGGCCACTGATGGGGGGGCTATTTTATCCGCAAATCCTATAAGAATTTCTTCTGATATATGCTTGGTACTCGGCGGAGAATACGATGATCCGAATTTTTTTAAGCTAGACCAAACTGAAGATTGGGGAGTTTCCGGAGACAGGTTCTCACAGAACTTCCGCCATCCAGCGCGTTTTTTATTTTTCAAAATTCGTTTGGTTTCTGCCTGGGCTTTTTTAACTGATAAAAAATTTTCTAGTGTCATACACTTACGAAAAGATGAAATTGCTTTTTTACGAGAGTTGACGGAGCGAGTGCATTCCTCGTCCCACCACGGATTAGAGTGTTTTATTTTAATGTTCGCATTGCGTTTCGGGATGGATTTTTCTGCTGCATTTATAACCATAGAGGGAAACGTCTCACATTGCAATCTGATGTCTCCCGGGGACGATTTTTTTTTAAAATTAATAAGGTTATCTAGTTCAGAAGAGAAAGTGCTCCAATTCGCATCATTTATTCTAAATTTGAGATTATTTTTAACTGGTGGAGGATAAGTGTTAGATTGATGTTGGAATCGGATTATAATTGGAAAATGATCACTAGAGAGGGGATCGTTTAGGATGTCCCAAGAGCATTTAGATGCTAACGAATATGAACAAAGAGATAAATCAACAGCACTTTTCCGTTGATGAGGGGGGGTGAATCTGGTTGGAGATCCGTCATTTAAAAAACATAGGTTATGGGTATCAATAAAATCTAAAAGATTGCGGCCAGAACGATTTGTTATTTTGCTACCCCAAGAAGGGGAATGTGCATTAAAATCTCCTAGGATCATAAAAGGGGAACAAATCTGGGTTAAGATTGGTGCCCATTCATTTTCAATAAAAGTGGTAGAGGGAGGAATATATATTGATAATATTGTGATATCAGATAAGACAGCTGCTATTATCTGGATATCGTCGGAGGGAGTATGTATATTAATTTGTTTAAACGGGATAGAATTATGGATTATCAGAGCCGTGCCGCCTTTACCATCCGGTCTGTCGTGTCTGAGACAATAATAACCCGGAATTCTTAAGTGAAAGGAGGGTTTTAACCACGTTTCAGAAATGGCGGCCACTGAAACGTCGTGTTCGTCGAGTAATTGAATTAGGTCAGATTTGTTAGCGAAGAGGCTTCTACTGTTCCACTGAAGAATTTTGTTCAGTTTCGAAGTCATTGGGGAGGCAAGATAATAAAGATTTAATGTAATCGGCAGCGTTGGACGGTACAGTATTGTTGTTTGTAAGGATAGAAATTAAAAGGGTAATTAAAGTTTGTATAAAAGAATTATTATTCAATATTTCGGGGAGAGCAGGAGGGGATGTATTACTATTAATGGCACACCCATTGGGGGTCCGAGATTTGGCATTCCCATTCGGGCTGGTCAAAATATTATTCAATTGTTTTTTATCAAGGTAAGGAGTATATTTTGGGTTGGGTTTGACTGGCTTGAGAATGGTTTCTCTGTGAGAAGATGACGTTGAATTTAAAAAGGTGGTTGATTGGAAAGGAGCTGAGGACGATGTCATCTCTGCGAAAGATTTTTTCGCAGGAGAGAATAACTTTGAGGCCTGGAAGTACGAAATGTTGTCGGTAGCCATTTTATGTTTTATGTTCCTCTGTCTTGTCAATTCCGGACAGGCTAGACTGACCGCGGTATGTGCACCCGAACAGTTAATGCAAATGGGATTATTGGAAGATTTTGGACATTGATCAAATGGGTGATTTTCTCCGCAAAAGTAACAACGTGGAGGGGAGCGGCATACGGATTTTGTATGTCCAAACCGGCAGCAATTGAAGCATTGAACAGTTGGAAATTTATAAACTTCGACGGGAAGCGAGGTATAATAAATAAACACACGAGACGGAAGGGATTGTCCCTCAAATGTAACAACAACAGATTGGGAAGGTTTCCAGATCTTGTTTCCATCAGTAGAATCCTTGTAGTTCAGTCGACGTGCTTTTATTACTTTCGGGGTTCCTTGGGAATTATTCAAAGCATCAACAATTTCAGCCTCTGGGATATCCGTGGGAATTCCTCGAACAAGACCCATTCTCGTAAGGTTAAATGACGGGATGAACGATTTATATTTATGTTTTGAGAGCGAGTCAATTTTTTTTACAAATCCATTTGCGGAAGCGGCAGTATTAAACTCGATAGATAATTTATATCGCCCTTCCGGTTTAATTGAACCATTAACAATACCAAGGTTATTATTTTTTGAGTCAAATAAGAATTTTCCAAAATCTAAAGGATGAATAAGTTTTCCTTGTTCAGTTCTCTGAACAATTACGATAAATGGACCGGAAGCGGAAGCAGGATAAAGTAAGTCAGTACTTTTTGTATTATCGCTAGCTAAAGTACTTGTCTGGGTGTTACTATTGGGGTTAAGGTCGTTAGAGGTCGAGGTTTGTTGAATCGGCGGTATAGATTTAACTTTCGATGGGATGTGAAGGCTATGCGATGGTCGTCGTTTACGAGATGGAAGCGTAATAGAAGCCTGGCTAGTGTTAGATTCCGAATCAGAAAAATCTAATATCGATCCTGGGTCGGGAGGTCTATCTTCGTCTTCCTCCATTATATAAAAAAAAAACTTAACTTTTAAAAATTAAACTGAAAAAATAATACGCAGTCTATTTCATTGACTGTACAAACAAAAACGGATTAGCCGTAAGTAGGAATGCAAACAAATAAGTATACGATAAACAGAATTAAATAAAATGTAACAATAATCTCTTATCTGTATGAGGCACGGGAACGGGCGAACGGCACTAAGCAATAGGTAAGGTACACACAACCACTGTTGACCGCGGCTCGAATCGGACTCGTATTTGTGGATTATTCCCGATATTTAACAAAATATATCTGATTTTGAATTGAATTTGCTAATTATCTGAAATATTATTTTTTAATTCGGTGCTTAAATGTATAACGGAGGAATACCTAAAATCTGAACCCAGAATTCATTATATTTATAGAGATATAAAAGTTATTAGAAGCAACGTGTAGTGTTTACACGTCACAGACTAGGAAAGGTTAAGGAAAATCTAGATACCGTCAATGTTGATCCAAATCTGAATGCATTATTAATGCACACTTACTGCTACATACAGGGCCGTATTATCCACATAGACAACTGTCTAGGGGCCCCGCATCGGCTGAAGGGTAAAGGGGCCCCGAGACGTGCATTGCCCAGGGGCCCCGACATGTTTAATCCGGCCCTGTGTTCAGGAAAAGGAATAGAAGGAATGCATAATTTTAGGCTATTCACTTTAATTCAATTTGGTATGTACCATAATCCGCGCAACTATTGCTGCATTTAAAACCACCTTGTGAGAATATTTATTGCATAATAAACAATATATTTATTGCATAAAAACATTTTATTAAATAATAAACAAACATAACCTTTACTTATCCTAGATTTCCTAACCAATTTCCTATTTGCCTTATGAAGGTATACCTAAAATCCTATTTAGATTCATCTTTACGACGAATCGGTTTACATAATGAACATCAACAAAATTGCTACGGATAAATTGGAGCTTTTACTAGCTTTTCTTTGTATTGAAATTGCAATAAAATTATTATTTCCATAACGAAAAATATAAGCGGAAACCACAAAAAAAATGTTTTTTCATGACAACTGTGAAGTAATGTAAGATACATTTTTTTAAAAATACCTCTTTATGGCTAAGACTATTTTTAAGAATTTGTATGTCCTAATTTTTTTTCTTTCTTATAAAATTATGCACAAAATAAATATAAACAAACGCTTTTCCGCTTACTTGCCTCGTGCAAATACGACGCGCGATTTTTAATTTTGTAGGCATGAGAATCGAAATATTTCTAGCGTTTATATTCCTCTTAATCTAACTATAGCTTATTATTGAGTCGGCAAAAGGTAAAGCCTCACTACCGGACGAATGTATGTTCTCGACATTGTTTTAACACGAACAACGTGAATTTCGTCGTCCTTTGCCGGAAAAACTATTTTGCCTAGCGGCCAAACCAATAATATAATAATAAATAATTTATTCCACAAAGAAAAGCGTTTTGACAAAGTGAGTATATCATACTTTTCTAAACTAGAAGTTACTACCAACGATATAGACTTCTGTTTGGGCGGTTGAGTCAGCATGATGACGTCAATGAGCCATTGGTAATGAGCGGTAATCAGCGGGCCTCATTTTCACTCATGGTGGACCATGATAGTAGTAGTAGTAGTGGGTATTTAAAATCTAATTGGGGTTAAGCCCACGTGACGGACGATCAACGGGATTATCTCTACCGGCGATAGGGTAAAGCGAAAATTCAGATTGAATTTTAGTTACTCTATTAGCCACGAATGTTCTCCATCTACGAGGAGACGACTGAATCCAACAAAGCGCTTCAGTGGTCAGTAAATACGAATATATTATTTTTGTTAATTTTCAAGCGTTCTTATAAAGTTTCTACTACATTATGCAATATAATTTTAGAAGTATTAATGCAGCGCAAAGTTCTAATCGTGCAAGAGAAACAATTTTCACTGCAAACACCTTTGTTTTTGCGCAAGCAAAATGTACTGAATCGGCACCATGATTTTCTATATGAAAATAAACTACGCCTCCATAACTTTTTTCATTAGCATCTGCGAAATCAACAATAGTTACAATGATATTGGATGTGATGCCAACATGGGTGAAATATTGTATTCGTTTTAGTGATGACAGTTACTTACAGAATAGCGTCCATACCCTTACAATATCTGCGGGAGATTTATCATCCAATCACATTTATATATCCATAATTGATTTATTACGAACTTGGCGTAAAGGACAACAGGCGCTATGAAGCCCATAATATCTCATGTTTTAGTGAAACAAGACAATATATTTCTGCAGATGACCTGACAACTCAGAACGAAAGCAACTCAAAACCTCCTCAGAAAAGTCATTAAAAGTGATGATAAAAAAATATTTAAAAAATTGGTAAAATAGGTGACGTTAGCTTAAGGTTAAGGGCTATTTTAAAATTATTTTTTTCGTAGCATTTAATGACTTTTCAAAAAAGTGTTGAGTTGACTTGATTCTGAGTTGGAACCTCTTCTATATTGTTGTAAGAAGCAATCATTTTGTGGATTGACATATTTAATAAAAATAAAACATTTATTTTTAAACAGTATATTTCGCTTTTTACAACTTTTTTTAGGTGTAGAAGTAACAAACGAGAATAAATCGGAATTTGGTGACCAGTACAAACAAGCCCATAAATTCCTTTATCGCTGAGAAGCGAAGCTGTTCACGTTTCATTACGTTGAACTTGCACTACTGTTAAATAAATTCCATTAACATTTTTTTTCATGGTCAACTGTAAAAAAAACCTAAAAAATGCTTGAATCCAAATTAATGTATAAATCTACCCCTTTACGGTTTTCTACAGCTTTGGTCGTTTATAGGGATTTTCATCAAAGTTTCAATTTTTAAATTGAATTGATGAATTTTTTTATACTCGTATATTGTAATCTACACATTTCGTATTCCGAATGCAATAATCGAGGTCTCGAAAAGCAGTTTTACTGAAACACGTGTTTATGCACCCTGGAGAAAAATGGTGTGGAAACTTTTGTAATTTTCAGATAACTTTCATAATGAGTTTATGATAGTACAAACTTCAGAAGAAATACTTACGTCGTCGTAGCGGGAAACGAGCATCGTTTAGTCAAACAACGCGCGACGTGGCGCAAGAAGAATGAGTTTACGAAAGCAAATTAATCTATAGACTAAAAAAAATAAGTTAATAATTGAGGTAGAACCTGCAGACAAGCAGCCATGTGGCAGCTTCGCGGGATTACGAATTTAAATTTAAAAAAAAAAAAAACTTTTTTTCACGATTTCAACATTTAAAAAAAATATTTGGTTATGCACGCTTTTGGAGAGGCGTATGGGTACCGCCGCCCCAGGAACCATTAATTAAGTAACCAATACCTCTGCCGTGGGTTACTCCAATTGTTTGTTTTTTTGGTGTCTTAGCAGGGGTACCCGAGTTCATGGCATGAGGTTTTTCCGGACCTTAGTGGCGGAGGGCAGGCAGGATCGGGAGAGACTAGTTGAGGGACTTTTTGACAGTTGGACTCTCTTGGAGCATCGCTTTACACCGTGGGAGGGATGGATTCATACGTCCGTCACTCCTGGATAAACTGAACCCCAGATTCCTACCCACCCCTCATACCTTTATCGTTACCTATACTACAGTTGATATCGTTACCGTTACCCAGACCACCATACGTTGTGGTGGAAAGATGTTCCTTGGGCAATGTTTGAGCACTTGAACTAGCCAGCGGAGGAATTAAACCCACAACATCTGGATGTAAACCCGACGCATTTGTCATCTTATCCACCCAAAGTGACAATGTTTATTGTAATAATTTGCTTAGGTATGTTTACTCACAAAATATACATACTAAAAGTAAACTGTAATCGTATTCCATTCTGATTTTTTTTTTAATTTAGTGGTAGAAAAAATTATTTTAAATTAAAACTAGTCCCAGGAAGACATCGTATGCATGTCTTTGATGTCCTAAAAACCGTTCATAAAAATCTTCCTTCTCACTCGTCTTGTATGAAAATGAAATAGAAGGAATGTGTTATCTAATCATATTTCTATAGACGTTTCGCGAACGCATGTTTCTTCAAATTTTTTAACTATTATGGTATTGTGAGGTGTACAAACAAGCACAATAAATTAAAAAATATATTTCGTAAAATGTACACAACGGTAATAAAATTCGCCAAGGTTAGGTGGACATTTAACATTAATTACTTACTTATTCGTTAATAATTTTACCGTAAAAATAACATGATATTATTATTATACAGTTACAAAATTTATATGAGTTCTTGTCCGGGACGACTTATTTCATGATTTCTAGCACACAGTAGCACACTAATTCTAAGTGACCAGCTCATGTACGGAAGCTCTATCGAAGCCAGAGTTAAGTTAGCCTCTCAGAAGCTGGGCGTGCTCTACAGAGCGCACAAATACTTTAATAGTCCACTAATCCTACCAGCCCTGTACAAATCGCAAAGTTGTTGGTCTGATTGGTGATCCGATTAGTAATCTGATTGTTAACAGACCTATTGCTGTCACTTGTGCACAGACGCAATATAGGCATGATATATTGCGTTAGGCAGGGATATTATTAAAGCCTGCTTTGAGGAACTAGCAGAATTAATCCCAGGTACACGTGCGTGAAACTCGATGGACACGAGGGTAACATCCATTCAGAGTTGATTGGAACGATTCACAAATGAGGCTTCACGAGAACGGGTAGTTTCTTCAACTCGTTTTTGTATAAGTCGGCTATGGAACGAACTACCGGCTTCTGTTTTTCCCCTTCATACTCGTATATCCTGGCCTTTTTAAGACCCTCATGAATAAATCCATTCCTACAGCCCCTGCCTTAACTCGCCTCACGCTGCCGGATGGCGACGTTGTTCTCCTGTCTTTACACTATATCAATAGTGGCGCTTGTGAGGTGACACATAACAAAAGAAATAAAAAAGCTATCTCAAAAAAGACGAGAACACCTGTGATAAAGATTTATCAAAGTAGTTAAACCGGTGAGCTGTTAAGTAAGCGTACGTGGAGTATAATAACGGTTAATAGCGCTCTGTAATTATGCTGTTTTATGAAACACAAAATTTGTAAATAAAATAATAGGTTTTTTATTTCCTCTCGTTTATTTTGCTCCGTTTCACAAATTAATGCTACTAAAATGGGCCAAACGCTTTAGTTTCCACACTTTATTACCATCCCACATCCCTTAGCGTACAAGTTTCATTCAGAACACAAAATATTATTTAGCTTTAAAAATAAAAGCTTTACGCCCGAAATGCGCCGCAAAGAAAGTTCTGACTCTGTATTTTACTATCGACATATTTTCACGGATGCGGAGTGTGGGTACACATACCGCCCCCCGTCGTCAGAGGTTTTAAGTTCCCTCGCGTAAGTCGAGTCCAAAGAAGATAAACTTTATTTCGTGTGAATTATTAGGGAATTGATCACTGAATAAGATTTGCAAGGCTCGGGTGTTATGATTTATTATATTTATTTTCGATGTGATGATAACTTACCGATCGTTAGAAACTTTTTGTTTGCTATTTTAGAATACCTATTTTTTTATTGTTAACAGTGAAATTCCAAACCCGTATTAAAAGTGCCTAGGATATTGTTATCACTCCCTTAATCAGATAGAAAGAACTGAATTCTGTATTTGATTACCTGTTCAAATGCGTTTGGTAGCAAAATCGAGGTATTTTTCAACTTAACCGTGCATTACTACCGTGGTCTCCTCACTACAACGTGCATTCTCAAACAATAGAAAGAGTACAAAAAAAAATCCTACGCTTTGTAAATTTTAAACTAAAAATGACGAAAGAACCATTAAACTACACTTATCTACTGCGTTTATCTAATCTATTAAATTTGAGTAACAAAAGAACTGTTTTCGATCTAGTATTTTTATTTAAAATCTTGCATAATACATAATAACAGCCCAGTATTATTGGCGTTCATAAATTTTAATGTGCCAGCCAGAAACACAAAGTCAGTACTATGGTTTTATTGTTGCAATACTGCGACAATGGCCCATATCAATAAACCACTACAAAAAATTCAAAACTTATATGTATTCGCACATAGGCGTGTGGAATGTGTCGCTGATAAAATATAAACATGAAATAATGAAATCATTTATCCATAATTCAAATACTCACCAAGGAAGTTCTTTGGTGAATTTGTGAAATAAATTAACCACGTAAATTTATAACATATCTCTGCGTATCAGATCGTATTAAGGCGGCACTCTTGAAACGCACGGCGCTGAAAAAGAAGAAGTTGGAGAGAAATGTAATTACGAATGTTGGACAGAGCGCGCTAATATTCTAATTCGTAAAATAGCAGCGAAAATTGCGAAAAAGCTTAATAAAAAATGACTCGTTTTAAATAGAGCAAAAATCTCGTGGAACGTATCTTAAGTATCATTTAAAGAAACATTGTGAATTTTTTCACAAATATAACTTGTAAAATAGAAGAAATAGACTTGTTTAAAATAATTTTCGGAGCATACTTTGCGATTTTTTTCTATAGCGGGAATTTCATATAATTTGCGTTTCGGCGTGGAAAGTATCTAGATATTATCTTAAAAAATAACATATATTTTTTTAAGAGCTTTAAAACTTCAAATGTTTAAGTGAGATATGTAAGAAATCGGTCGAAATAGAATAGTAGACCCTTAATGCATCTTAGTAATTAATTGTATTATTTATTTTAATATCATAAACTATCACAATTATTTCAAAAAATTATAACTTTTTTTCTTTTCATCATTGTTACCAAATTACAAATATTAGTACTATCTTACAATTGTGGCTTTTCTTATTATTTTGTTCGCAGACAACAACAATCAATACCTGTGACTAGTTCATATTAACTTGCTCCGTAGTAAAGTGTATTTTAAAAACTATAACGCTCAATTTATAAAGTTACTTGGAGTGTTACGTGTTCGTACTACAAAGTTCTAAAATATTTTTATAATATCCGTGTGATTTAAAGTTCCTTCCGAATTTTATCGGCAAAACTATTACAATACAATTTGCTTTAACACGGGTAGTACGTAAAATACATTAATTCAAAATGCATTGCCGAGTGTGCTCAATAACTCTACGTACTGATGAGCTAAAATTCACGTGTGCCGCGTGCAAAGGCGCATTTCATTTGGCTTGCGGAGGTATTATGGAGAACTCATATCGTCGACTTAATCAAGAACGGCGATCTCAACAAGTGTGCAAGCATTGCAATTCAGCCAAGCCCGGCGCTGCTAGCCCGTTGCAGTCAATCAGTGATACTGAACCTTTGGAGCAGATTAAAAAAGTTACTGATATTAGTTCAGCGCTCGCCGCTCAGACACCGACAAATCTTAAAGATATTCAAGATCTAGTCATGAACAAGACGTCTAATCTGGAAAAAACACAAAATGATATTCTAGAGCAAAATAACAAAATACTTGAAAGTATTCAATTTATGAGTTCTCAATATGAGGATTTCATGGCTAGAATCCGTGACATCGAACTAAAGAATGATGAACTCACTAAAAAGAACTCAACCTTGGAAGCTAGGATTTATGTCTTGGAAAAATGTGTGGACATGCAGGAAAGGGAACGCAAAGCGAACAACATAGAAATAAGAGGCATCCCAGAAATCAAAGGAGAAAATCTGCAAGACGTTTTTTTCAATATATGCAAAACAACAAAGTCCTCCACCGATACAAAGGACATTGATGCCATTCATCGCGCAACAAAAAAAAACAACAATAGTCATCCGAGAGAAATCATTGTCAAATTCAAAACGAACATAGCAAGAGAACATCTGTTAACAGACGTAAAAACTTTCAACAAAAACAAACAAAATCTAGAAGACAAATTGAACACCTCAAACATCGGTATAGCTGGTTCCTGCTCTCCGATCTTCATTTCAGAACAACTAACATTTCGCGGTAAACAGCTATGGTACAAGACACGAACAGCGGCGAAGGACAAACAATTTCGCTTTGCTTGGATTAAACGGGGGCAAATTTATCTTCGTAAAAACGAGGGAACTAATGCCATTGTTATCTCAGACGAAAGCAAATTGGCTGAGCTTTGATATATTTGAATTAATGGCCATTCTTTCGAGGTATGTCTTGACCCGTGCATTTATGTCTCTATCTCATATTTGTTTCATTTACTACCTTTCTGGAATTTATTTGTTATCACGCAGTTCTTGCTACATTATTTTTATTTTTATTATTGTTTTGGCTTCTTGCTATCTCTTTCTTACTACTATATCTAATTATATTATCTATACTTTATTATTATATATTATTCATATTTGTATCATTTTCTACCGTTTTCAAATTCATTTGATATCGCGCAATTCTTGCTGCCATTTTGTTTTTACTCCTTGCTATCTCATTCATAGTACTACATCTAACTACATCATTTATACTATATTATCTATATTAAGCACATTTACCATTGTAACTACATTTGGAATCGCATTTAATCATTTTTTACTCGGGAACCAAAAGTTATTTACAACTACTCTGAACACCACACAAACATATATCTTATCAACTTAAGGACAGATATACGTCAGACGAGCTACGGGAACTAATGCTATTTGTATATCCGATGAAACAAAACTTGAATCTATGTGATACAATTGAACAAATTACACTACCTAGGTATGTACCGTCTCACTCGTTTTCAGGTATATGCATGAAATTGTTAATACGGCGAACCAGCGAATTTATCTGTCTTTATTATACTATCTACCAAGGTTTAAATCGATTAGCGTTAATTTCATATTTCACTATATTAAGAAGGTACGAGTACACCCTGTCTCGCTCATTTACATATGATACTTGGCTAACATTTATATATAAAATTTTATTATTATTTATATATAATATTTTTGTTTACATTTACGTTTAATAGTTTGTTATCATTCACAAATATTAAATTGTTATCATTAATACAATATATTTTGTTTGCACGGCGTTTCAGCGTCCTTAAACATTCTGCTTTATATTATCAAATCACCGTCAATTTATTCCATACACACCTAATTGCATCAACGTTAGTAATGGATTTAATAATATATTATTGGTAAACTGTTCGCTTTTCCACACTCAACTAATATTTAATTATGTTTGATTTAACTTGTGATATTGGAAACCATTCAGATATATTCTGCAACATGAATACTATTGATGATCTGAATAAAACAAAAAATTATAATTGGGGCTCTTACAACCTAAAAATTATCCATCAAAACATAAGAAGTATATCTCAACTTGACGATTTCTTAATTTTCCTAGATCAATTTGATTACGCATTCGATGTCATAATTTTGTCGGAATGCTGGATAAATAAAGAGTACACCCCCAAAGTAATTCACAATTACTCAGAACATCACACAAACATAAATTTAAATAAATCCAGTGGAATCGTAGTTTATATCAGAGACGGTCTACATGCACAAGTTGACGAAATTTCACTATCACAAGCTAACTGTATGAAAATTGTATTGAACAATAATTTATGTATTTTTGCAATCTACAGGTCACCTTCTTTCCAAAATATTGACACTTTTTTGAATTCTCTACAAACATTCATCAACAGTTCAAAACAAGTTGAACGACAAATTATTTTAGGTGATTTAAATATAAACACGATCCCTGAGTACCACCGTCAATGCGAAGATTATTTATGTATGCTTACGGAAAATGGCTTCATGCAGACAATTCACAGTCCTACTCGAGAACAGGGTACAAGTAAATCTTGTCTAGACCACATCAACGTTAAAAAAATCAAACATATCGACTCATTTGTTATCCACACCACAATTTCTGACCACTACACCACAGCTCTCTGCCTTAGAAATAAGCCTCCCACCGCTGCCAAAACTAAATACATACCTCGAATAAACTACATTAACTTACTTCAGGACTTAAGTTCAGAAAAATGGGGAAACGTTTTAGACCAAAGGGATACTGATTCAGCAATGACGGAATTCATCTCAAAGTTACATGATTATATATTTAAACACACGAGTAACAAACTCATACCTAATAAGCAATTAAAAATCACGCCATGGATCACTCCTGGTCTAGTTAAGTCAATTCACAAACGGAACCAACTCCACAAAAAGGCAAATAGGAGCCCAGATAATATAATATTACAAACTCGCTATAAAAAGTATAGGAACTTGTGCAAAAATTTAATCGTATCAACTAAAGAAAGCTATTTAAAAAAAATTATTTACGAAAATAACTATACGCCAAAACTGCTATGGGAAGCATTCCGTAATATAACTAAAACTAAAACTAATAAAACTTCCGATATCAAATCACTGTACATTGATAACACTATTACGTCAGATCCAAAAAAGATGGCAAATTTTGCAAATAACTACTTCACGTCGGTGGGAAACACACTGGCAAAAAAAATCCTAGATAAAAACAACACAACTGAAAAAGATCTCGCGAAGCAAACTGGCTGTTATTTCCGTCACAAAATAGATAACATTCGAACTACGTCACACGAAGTGATGAAAATAATTGACGAGCTTAAGTCATCCAATGCATGCGGTCCTGATAAGGTCTCATCAAATCTATTAAAAAATATTAAATCCGTCATAGCATCACCGATATCGTTCATATGCAATCTGAGCTTTAACTCTGGAAATTTCCCTAATAATTTAAAACAATCATATGTTATTCTACTGCACAAAAATGGGGATAAATCTCAGATTAACAACTACCGACCGGTTTCTTTGATCAATTCTGTATCTAAAATTATTGAGAAAATTGTTAAGAATCGGCTCAGTCTATATCTTGAAAACAATAACATCCTTTCCAATAGACAATACGGTTTCCGTCCAGGTTTAGGGACTGAAAATGCCATTGCTAATTTAACAAAAATTATCTCTAATAACATCGATAGAGGTACAAAATGCATTGCTCTCTTCCTGGATCTAGCCAAAGCGTTCGACACTATCTCTCACAAAATTCTGTTGAATAAATTACAGCGTATTGGTATACAAGGTCAGCTCTTCAAATGGTTGTGTAGCTATTTAGATAACAGGAGCCAAAGAGTACTTATCAACGACACTATAAGCGATCCAGCTAATATTAAATTCGGTGTACCCCAAGGAAGTACTCTAGGACCACTCTTATTCAACATATATATTAATGAACTATGCAACAGTTCCTTTGCCGACCACATTATTACCTTCGCCGATGATACAGTTTTACTATATGAAGACAAAAGCTGGAATATTGTTCATAATAAAGCAGAAATAGGTTTAAACAAGGTCAAACAATGGCTAGACAATAATCTCCTCACACTCAACTTAGATAAAACTAAATACATCCGTTTCAGTGCAACACAAGCAGGAAAACCAAAAGAAACACACAACATCATTATACACCACTGTAATGACCTAACCACTTGTAATTGCATTAACTTAGAATGTGTCGATAGCATAAAATATCTAGGAATCATAATAGATAAATCTCTGAGATGGGAGGAACACATAGACTCTACCACCACAAAGATCAGAAAACTTACTCATCTTTTTATGTCTGTTAGAAATATTCTTTGCGTAAAAGATCTGAAACAAATGTACCATGCCATGTGTAATTCTTTGCTAGAATATGCATCCTTAGGATGGGGCGGCTGTTCGAAAACAATTCTTGATCCCTTAGCAAAAGCACAAAAATCGCTTCTAAGGGTCATCCTTAAGAAACCTTTCAGGTATCCCAGTGATCTATTATTTGAAGAGTTACGAGTTCTTGACGTACGGCAACTTTACATAAGAAAAACTATTCTACATACACAAAAACATCGACACCACTATTCATCCATTGATCATCTCCACAACACCCGTCATGCAAGGAGGAATCCAGTAGTTCCACCAAATACCAACACATCACATGCACAAAGACAATACTCTTACTTAGGGCCAAAATTGTTCAACCTCGTACCCGATGCATGGAAATTGAAAAGTGCCAGCACTCTGCGCAAACGGGTTAGCAATTGGCTTCTGGACATGGGGAGACTCGAGAGCGAACATATGCTCACACAAACTCACTTACCTAATAATATGTACTTTCAGGTTTACGTTAATCCATAAGAATCTTATAAGTACTCATCTAATTAGCTGGTATAATATAGTTTGTATAATATGATCTTTATTTTTTTATATTGTTATCTTCAAACTAAAAGTTACTAGGTTTCAAAAATAGGTACAAAAAATATTTTAATAGTTGTAGTATTGATAAAATTAAATTATGAGTAAAATATTATGTACTATCAAAAATTGTAACACAGAGGCTATTTTTGTACATTAGAGGAATCAGAAAGTTACTTTTTATTAATTTCTAAAAATGATATAATTTTTTTTCTATGCCCATGATAACTTATATCCCTTTTGTTAATATTTACAGACTTTTAACTCAACAACCATTTCATCAAATTATTATAATATTTAAAAACATTTTTTTTTTTTTAGAAAACATAGGATAGATACGAAATTGTTAAATTAAAAAAGAGAGGTTGTCTTTACTCAAACCTATTATATATTTTCTTAAAAACACATTCGAACTTTCGGATAGGAATACATCGAAGCAAGATTTAGTTTTTATTTTTCTGTTTCACAAACCAATGAGTTCATATTTTTTTTTCTTTGTAGCTTTAATATATTATCATTCAAATTTTTTGTACTTGGTAACTCTTCTCAGTAGCGTTTTACTATTAATATTAAATTTAATTGTTTTATTGCTTTTTAATCTTGCACTTGACTGTAGATTTAACAAATACAAATGTAATCAGCACTTATGTCCTCATTCATTTACTAGTATTTTAAGTTCTACAAAAAAGAACGTAACTACCTAATGTGAACTAAACCAGGCAATTTGACTGTCCTAAAACGGGAAATCTCTTAGTTGGACAGTCAAAGTTTTCTTATAATGTGTATGTATTTTTTGTTCAAATAAATAAATAAATAAATAAAAATAAATAAATAAATAAATAAAAAAAGATTTTCTTAATTTTATTGTTTCACTGGAAAAATGGTTTGTTTCCTAACTTGTAATATATTTTACTTATTATTTACCTACGTTTCCAACGTACCTCTTCAGTTAAGATATTTGCATAAATATCATATTTAAATATGTTTTTTCATTGTTGCAAAATTGTAATATTTAAATATACAAGCTCACTAGAGCTGTTTTTTTCACTTTGTTGCTATACCTTATCTATGCTATTATGTGAAAGCCGAATGGCGTTAATTTTATAAATAAATAAATAACGAAGATCCTGCAATTAAGATACTGTAATATCTACAATGTTCTCTCCACATACATTTGTTTTTATAAAGTTGTGAGATAAGTATTTTCCAGGACTATGGAATGTTTATTGAAAGGTTCTTTGGATCAGTTCTATCCAACAGTTGATCCGCTGACATTTGGCCTCCCGAAATGATATTAATTATAATTTATTGTGCATTTTTTTTAACATTAACTCCACACAGGAGGCCCTGAGGAAAATAATTTCCCTCAGGGCCTATGTCATATTTGAAAATCCTGTGTGGACGGTGTTTTTGAGAAGAGGAAGGATTGAACATAGGTCTTGAAGAGACCCATGTTGTAGAAGGGAGGAAACACAAAGGCCGGCAATCTTTCCACAGCCGAGCTGTTGAACTCAAGAACGAGTCGTGGAAACAACCCGTTCTCATGTGACTAATGTTAACCGTGTACAAAAGTTTGGGCGCGTGTTTGGCGTGTTGCCCGACTAAACACCGGTGCCGAGGGGATCAATGACGCAAGTTCCTCGGAGTATCTTCCATTGTACCCCTGACGCCTGTGCTCTAAAGATTGAAATCTTTTTGTTAAGTTAGAAGAATCTATCAAACGGACCGCCCGTTTCTGCACAGAGTCGAGGATTTTTTTTAAGATTTTGGGGCTCCAGACCAGAGGTGGCTGCCAAATTCAACCGTGGGGCGCACTTGCGATTTGTACAGGGTTAGCAGTAAAGTTGTGTATTATTAATGTACCTGCGGGCCCTGTACAGCACGCCCAGTTTCTGAGAGGCTAACTTAACTCTGGCTTCGATGGAGCCCCCATACCTAAGCTGGTCACTTAGAGTTACACCAAGGATATCAATGGAGGGTCTATTCGGAAGATTGCTTCCGTCGCTAGATTTTCATTTCGATCCCTTTTAGACGTAATCAGACATGATTGGGCCTTTGAAACATTAAATCCGACGAGGTTATTCTTACCCAAGAAAAAAATTACCAACTTTAAACGTAAAATCAACTTCATAATAAGTCGGACTTCATAAAAATATAAATAATTTCATAAAAATAACCTTAATAATAAGTTGGTATGAATATCAAATTAATGTAAACACTTGTCAATTTTTTTTAATACTTATTCGCTGGTAAACACTGTATACACAGAAGAAGATTTCTTTGATTCCTTGTTGCATTTCAATGAAAATTATCGTATTAGTTTTACACTTTTGTTATTCGGCGGTACATCCTCTCTGCACATCCCTTCGGGGTTACTTAGTTATATGTTGTTTGATCGGGTTTACCGAATTTTTCCTAAACCGACTGCACATTGTATATAAGTACGCCGGGGGGCAATTGTCGACGGATCAAATGTCATGGAACCCTTTGAATCACAATGACATTGACCCAGCATAAAATGATGGGCACAAATGTTTGTACCACGACACATTCGAAAGAGATTTAAGACATTTGACCTTGGCATTTTGGGGTAGGCGTAGGTGCCCCAGGCGCTCATATACCTCGAATCCCGGTTGTTCTGCGCATACTGAAAATGATACTCAAAAAGGGAGAACCGAAGCCTAAATACGCATTTAACCTTTATAAGCCTTGAATATAATATATATATATATATATATATATACTAGCTTTTCCCCGCGGATTCGCTCGCATGGTGTTACGGGAAATTACTGTAGCGGTTGAACTTATCAATTATCCCCCTTCCTCCCCACCCCACCCCATCCATTCCATACATTCATTCCCTTACATTCAGTTTTCAAACATTTAGCCTGCCACCTAAATTTCACAAAGAAAAAAAGAATTATCCAATTTTGTTCATTCGTTCGGAATTTATGCGCTTACAAACATTTCGGATGTTTATTTTTAATTAAATATTTGGAAGTTTGTTAATATAATAAAAAATTACACTATTTATTATTCAGTCTTTATAATCGTTACGAATTATATTTTTAATGTAGGAACTCTTATCTGACATTTATTCCAGCTTGTCCAAAAAAAACAAAACATATTCTAATATTTGAATTTTCTGGGGCAGTAGCTGACCAGGGGGCGAGTACCTACCAGCTTAGAGCCCACAAATATATCAACATCGTTTCCATGGAAATGATTTTTTTTTCTGACATTTGCAATTAACTCGCTTTTGTTAGCGACAGAAAACGTATTATAAATATAATATATTAATATTTATAATTTCATAACGCCAGAGCTTACCATCAAATACAACATATAGTCTGCGCATATAATTTAGCTTTCTATTGGTGAATGAATTTTTAAAGTCTTTTTATTGTTTAATGCCTGAAAAGGTCATAAACAAACTCGAGCAGTTTCGCATTTATAATATTAGTATGGATATATTTTTAATAGTAATTTTAAAAGGGATTTCAAACCTCTGATACGATATCCGCACTTTTATCACGTTGGTAAATAAAGACCTCAATAATACAATTGTCCGAGGCAAGGCATTTTTCTGCTGGTGCCTCAGAAAATAAATTGATAAAGGGTATTCATTGTCCAATGGTAATCCATTTTGATTAGAAGTTTCGGAGAGTGAAAACAATTTATTTCTAAACAGAAAAGTTACACAAACTTTTAAGCCCTACCCTAATAGCATTCCACGCCAAATTTAATAGTTTTCCGAGTTGACAGTGATATTGATCCAATAAAAATATATAGACCCATTTCACCCAGCTGGACGTAAAATAAAAATAAAATAATAGTATGCAGTTGGTTTGCAATCTTAATATATTAAAATAATAGATGCATAAAACAGAATTTGTCTGCTATTACTACGACGTAATCATAATATAATCATTAATCATGTCCTACCAGTACGCACTCGCTATTATTAACTTTGTAAACAGATGTATGTATACGTAACTGTATGAGCGTTCCTAATATCTATGGATTAGAAACATATCATAATCAGTGATACCTTTTATATTTGGTAAATTTATATTATCTTCAATTTTTGGCTCCTAAGAGCATTTCTTACTCTTTACTTGTTACACTTTTTTTTAATATTTATAACTTTACACTTTTTATTATTTTTAAGATATCTATCTTATAGTCTATACATACTACTTTTGACTGTATTATTTCCTACCTTTTAACTTTCTGAATCAATCTGTAACTTTTCATTATACTTTATATTTTATAATTTTATGCTTTTACTTTTTACTTTCATTTATCTATCTTACTTTTTACTTACTGCTTTCTACCTCAACTCCTTTTTTTACCTTTTGTTTTTATATTTAACTTCAATTTATGTTGTTACTTTCGTTTTGTTATTGTTTTATAATACATATAAAATATAATTTATGTTAATGGCACATGTTGTGCCGTATGTTTTTGAAATAAATAAATAAATAAAGTTAATATTTCTTTGTTTGTCCCTTACGCGTTACCTAAGCAATGAAACTTTGGCGATTTGTCACGCTCAGGCCCGCAAAGGTTTCTATATAACATGGTGAGCTCTAGCGTTATGAAAGCTGAATTTAAAAAAAACTTACAATAAGTGGCGCGCGAGTTATTTGAAAAATGAATGTATTTCATATAATTTTAATTTAATGATTAAGTTATATGTTTTCATTAAATTAAATAATGATGCCACAAAGTGAATTTGCGAATTTTGAAGAAATAAGTATTTCATATAGTTTAGGGAGCGCAGGAGGGGGAGGGAAACGCAGGAGGTGTGTTTGCTGGAAAAGAGGGACGCTAGAGGGGAAGGCCGAGAAGGTGGAAGTGGCACCCGAGAAGAGAAGAAGACGCGGGTGGGGAATGGGGAGGCATGAGAAAATAACATTTTAAAATTAAATCGATGGAAGGGTGACGGAGGGGTGGGGGACGGGGGAGAATCAGAGGGAAGCATTGCAAAGGAGAAATAGTAGCGTTAGGGATAGCAGGGAGTAAATTTGGGAAATCCATGCATCTCACACGGACAGCTGTGAGTACGAGCAGTAATACATTACGAGTCGTGTATATGTGAGCTGTAATATACACGACTCGTAATGTAAACAGAAGTATTAGCATTTTTCATCAGAAAAAACAACAATACACTACAAACCTTATAGAAATTAATATATTTTATAGTGCTCCTACTTTTCCAGTTAATGGTATGTATAAAATTCCTATAGGAATAGTTGCCTTGAAAAGATATACTTTCAGATTCAATAACCAACCTTATTGACGAGATCTGAATAGCGAGAAATTTTTTCAACATCACTCCTCCTTCCCTCCCTCCCCGACTTCCCTTCACCCTCACTCTGAGCTGTTCATCGTCAGTTTTTTCGTCACTTTTAAGAATTGCCACTGGGAACAATAAAGTTCCTTTAATTTAAGACGTTTAACTTTATCGTTTTGAAAGTTCATTACAATACGAAATAAGTTATTTTTGTAAACTTAAAAAAGTGATCAAAACTCTGTTTTTTAAGATATTTTCTATGTTTATTGAAGTTATTGAAGATGGAGGAAGGTGATTGATAGATAAGGAAGCTACCAAGTTCGTACACAATTTTAAAATTATAGCAAATTTCACTTCATAATGGTATCGATTGGGTTGCATATTATCACTAATGGCAAGAGTTTGTAAAACAAATATATATCTTGCCTACAAAATAATTGATAGAGACAAAATGTTATTAATTATAAATTCAAAATAATTTTATTCTAAGGTTAAACTTCCCGTGGTTTGTTTGTAGCAACGAATAAAATTTCGGCGATTTGTAGCGAAAATCATAAATTTAATTGTTTTAATAAGTTACCTTACAAATATTTGTTTAACTATTTCAAACTCTGTATTTCAGTTAGTTGATTTCTCTGCAATATTTATTTTTGTTGTTTCGAATTTATGATGTTTTCTTCCAAATACAATTATAACTTTTCTTAGTCGTTAATTATAACAATTTATCTACTGTGGGGCAGATTAAAAAATAAAGTAGCTTTTAACAAAACACTATTTTTGTTCAGGATTTACTGAGTACCTACCAACGTTTTATTAATTCATAAGAAGTCATTATAGTATTTCAAACCAGTTACCTTGTCCTAGTCATTAAAATTTTTACCAAACTATGTGTACATACTTCGTGTATTACATCGTGATTTAGAGCGTGTTCACACACAGCTGTAAAAGATGTAGATTGGCCTATTTCAGCATATCGCTCGCCATACATTCCCAACGGGATCATATAGCGAGTGATATGCTGAAATAGGCCAAGCTACATCTTTTACAACTATGTGTGAACACGCTCTTATGCAGACCCTACACAAACGATGATATTAATTTTACTAATGTGGGATGGGGAGAAATTTGATTCAAAGACTTACTATTTGGATAAGAAAAACAGTCATGTAATTTTAACGCTGGTGAAGCTGGGTAGTTATGTTTGTTTCTGTAAAAGTGGGTGTAAGTTTGTGTTAGCGCCATCTTAAGAAGAATATGAACGCTAGAAATATTTCGATTCTCATGCCTTCAAAATTTAAAATCGAGCGTCGTACTTGCACGAGGAAAGTAAGCGAAAAAGTGGTTTTTATTTATAATACTAATTGTGATAGTGACACAATCACACATCTGCCCTGATGATGGACACTGTAACGCTGTCCAAAACGTTGGCTAAATAAGGAGGTAGCGCAACACGGCATAACACCCCAAAAACAAATAACGAAAATACTTATGGCCGTGAAAATCTAAAAACATGTCTGATTTCGTCTAAAAGGGATCGAAATGAAAATCTAGTCTGCTTCAATGGAAACAATCTTCCGAACAGACCCGTTAGCCTTTCAAAAACTGGGCGTACTGTACAGGGCCCGCAGATACTTTAATAGTACACAACTGCTTACCCTGTACAAATTGGAAGTGCGCCCCATGGTTGAATTTGGCAGCCATTTCTGGTCTGGGGCTCCAAAATACCTGTAAACTACCCTTGACTCTGTGCAGAAACGGGCGGTCCGTTTGATAGATTCTCCCATCTTAACGAACGGATTGCAATCTTTAGAGCACAGGCGTCAGGTGGGAATGCTGTTCTTGTTCTACCGGTATTACATGGAAGATGCTCCAAGAAACTAGCGTCATTGATCCCTTTGGCACCGGTGCATGGTCGGGAGACACGCCAATTGCGTGCCCAATCGGGCACGCAATTGGCGTGTCGGGGTCGGGGTATTGGCCCATCGGGGTCGCTTCTTCGACGCGTTCTTGTGTTCAACAGCTCGGCTGTGGAACGATTTGCCGGACTCTGTGTTTCCTTCTTCCTACAACATGGGTCTCTTCAAGACCAATCAAAAAGAACCTCCACACAGCATTTCAGATGACATAGGCCCCGAGGGAAATTGTTTTCCTGTGTCTAATGTAAAAAAAAAAAACTTAACCGAAATTGCCGTTTCATTTATGTCCCCAGTGAGTTTTCATTAAACATACCTGACTGATAATTGATAAAGTTTCCTCAAGGATATTATTATTTACATGGCCGAGAAAACATAAAAGAAATTTTTACGATGCATTAGAGGATTCGGATTTATCTATGGCTGTTTCCAATAAAGAACTCCAGAAATTTTTTTTAATGAATAAAGACCTTCTAACTTAAATAGCCTCGTATTTATTTTTATGGTGAGTTTTAATAGTTAAAATAATTAACAAAGTTTTAATTTTTCAAGATCCCTGAAATCTAGTGTGAATCGTGTAACGTCATCATGGTCAAAAGTTTCAGTTATCTTCAACAGGTGTTGTCATTTTGTATGAAAAATCAATAAGGGTGTCGGAAGTCAAGGCGTTTTTTATTCAAGATTAACTGCTATTTAATATAGAAACACACTAGGTAAAATGTCAACATCTCATCGCTACTATTATTGTGCTGTACCAAACGCAATAATACATCTGTGATCGCACCTAATAAACAGTTTATTAGTGTTCCAAGATCTGCATTATTTAGTATTATACGTAGGTATATTAGACGTCCCCACAGTAGAGTTCGGAGAGTGACGTCACTTCAGGCCACCGCGCAGAAAAGTCTCACAGTGAACTGCGCTGTAAACCGTTTTCTTACTTTCGATCTTTACTTTTCTGCGCGGCGGCTTATAGTGCTCGAACAGCTGTTCGTCGCCGGCCATTTTGAATTCACAATTGGATCATTTCGAAAGGCATTACGATCGTTTAGTACAGTTAAAGTTTTTGAACATTTTAAACGATATAGATAAACCTAAATCTCTATAAACCAATAATACGGAATGTTGGATGGCTTGTCATATTTTCAATACAAATATGACGGTGACTGGAGAATTATGGACGCAGTGACGTCACGCCTCAAAAATCCAATAATACCAGTTTGACAGGGTGTTTTGATGACACGTTTTAAAATGGACTTTTTAATATTTTTTTAAGACTCTACGTTAAATATTATGTGTTAAAACTTATTTATTCAGAATCAGCGTATATTGGTCTATATTCAACATGAACATATTTTTTTAAAGCCATAATATTTTTCACTGGAGTTCCTTATTCCAACAGCATTTATCTCGGGATTGCTGGGCTTCTGCAGTTATAGTTCTAGGAAGGATAAGGCGTTTCTGGTGATAGCTTAAGCATCTGAACGGTTTTACACGCGAGGCCGCCAACACTGGCTTCTGGTCCTTCTGAGGTGTAGAACTAACTTACCATTGCTAATGCCCCTGGGAAAGATTACTGGGTTAATTAACTGCTTAGCAGAAAAAAATTGGATATTTTCCACATGGGCTACAACAAATTTAACCACGAAGTAGTATTTATTTTTCAGCGCCGTGGAGGTGATTTTTCACAAAAACGGTGCTCTACAAATTATCCAATTATGTTTATTGTTCTTTTGACTTTATGTCCGGGTTAAATCTTCCCCACAGGAAAAACTGAACCCTTCCACACATTTTTATTATTATACTAGAATCGGGCCATGTTAAGAGTTAGAGTAACAGAAGAATATATATGAGACGATATTAGAATTTGAATGAGGCAACGAGTGTGTGCCAAGGGCGAGTTGTTTGGCGATCCGTTCCCTCTGCCTACCCCTGCGGGAAACAGCGTGATGGTTACTTAGTTAGTGTACGTTGTACAGGTACATTTAACCTCTTTGTTCTACATGTAACCTTATCTTTTATGTATTATGACATACATTCTTTTGTTATTCTTTCTCATTTTGTAATGTTTTTAGATATTTTTGCAAAAAAAAACAAATTCTGTTTACCTAACTGCTGCCGCCAAGTTACGAGATATCAGGTTTGCGTCCAAATAAATTATTACCACGAGAAAGTTTTAATGTAAGAAATGGTTCCAAGAATAGAATTGGACGCTTAACTAATGGCTTGTGCCGCCATTAAGATGTAATTAAATTAATTTATTTATTCGGAAAAAGCATTATCTTTGTGGTTTGTCATAATTACAAAAAAAAACACAAAGTGGTTTGAAACTACTTTATGTGCGTACATTGCTCTTCCGGTTTCGGAAGTGCCCCTTCATTTACCAAGATAATATTAAAACTAAAAATGGATACAAAATAATGGCAAATAATAAACATATACAAATAATATACATTTAATTTTTTAAGTAATGGAATGGAAGGTTAACAAAGATGAAAGGGTAATTACGGGAGAACAGAACGGTTAACTGGAAATATGTCTAGAATAGATCTACCTATGAGATAAATTTTATTTATGCATCTGCCCACAATTCCATATTGAAATAATAACTTGACTAACGCGTAATAAACTCTTTTTAAGGGGGGCGCGTACATGTAACCACCTGAATTTTGACCGTTTTTCAGAGGCTTATTTAATAGGGAAGGAATACATGAATCGTTTTTAAATTCAGTGTGTTTATTCATTACATATTAAAATACAAGAATCAGATTTTTTTTTCAAAATGGCCGCCGTAGTAACTAATCTGAGACCATCGCGGCGAAAGGCATCAATCGGCGGGATTTTTAGCTTCTGTTACAGCTATCTGAAATCAAAAATTTTGTTTGAGCGTGTTCATAAAACATGTGTCTTCTAAATCAATAAAAAAAAAGGAAAAAAGTAAAAAAAATCGTAAATTGGCAAGCCTCAGAAAAAAAAGTTCGAATTTTTCACGCTTTTTTTTAAATTTTTTGAGTCAAAAATGGCAATTGTTGTAAAATATTTTAGCATGTTTGAGGTTCAACTAGAATCTAATACTATGGAAAAGGCATGTGCAAAATTTCACAAGAATCGGTTGAGAACTTTTTGAGTTATCTTGCCCGCCAATTTAAAAAAAGCAGTTTTGAAAGAAAGACGCGTAAAGTTTTGACACACACTATGATGACAACGACGTACCAACGTGACCAACTAGTCAGCGATTCCAGGGCCAAACATAAATAAGTCCTTTGGTGCGTTCGTAGTACTCGTTTTTCTTCTTAAGTTCTTCTTGACATGCTTGACGAGCTTTTTTGGTCGTCAAAGAGCTGTAGCGATTTTCTCGACTAACCATTAAAATGTGTTTAACTATTATTTCCAAAAAAATATTATTTTAAGTGTGGGCGGCAAAATGCTCCCCGCGCGATCACTCACGTTTCACGGAAAGGCACGACCACTCTAGGGTTAACTTGGGAGGATTCTTGGTCTAATAAAAATATTTATTTACGCCGGGATCTTACAAATGTTCTTAGAGAGTACAACCCAGTTCTAAAAACTCAGTTAACATTAAAATAAGTTCATACGATTACAAAAAGGCTACTCAGACAAAGGAAACATAATTTTATATCTACACTAAATAGCAAAACATTTAAAAAAAATTATTCAAATGACAAACAATACAATGAGATTCAAGATACAAGTAATACTTACCATAATAAGCTCAACAATTCATAAACATTTCATAGCTTTGAGAGTAAGGAGAAAGGGGATGGTAGTTGAAAAGATCGGAACGGTCGCTTTTATCAAAGAACTGGCACCTTTCCACTTTTGAGTGAGAGTTTGAATAATTCTGAGGATAATGGAGTTATTTCTGCAGAACACCTCTTAAGGACCATGGCGGGTATTTCTTCAGGCCGCTGGCTTTGTCGAATTTCAACTCTCTCAAGATCCGGAGAACCTCTTTGTATCGGATCTATGGTTCTTTCATTTGAATAGGATAGTCTCTCAGTTACCTTTAAAAGTTGAGATTTCCGTGAAAATATTGCCTGGTAACATTTATTTTCGCGGGCGGAGCTATCCAACCGACCAACTGGTTTGGTCAAAGGTGGGAAAGTGGTTTTGCAGAAAATTTTCAGATTAAACCAGCGAGCAACTAGAAAGAACGACTACCAGTGAGTATTACAATAAAAGTTTTAAAAAATTTATGTAGTGTCCCACGCGTAGTGAATGAAATGCGTATCCTACAGCGATAGTGTGCCTGTACCGAAAAAAACGCAATAGAAATGACACTTAAAATCAAAATCGATATATATTATAAAAGAAATTGCACCACAATGTGCTTGCCGATGAAAACTCGGAAACGAGTCCCGGTACAACCAAGGGAGTTATTTTTATTTTTATTTTTTTTACATGAATACCGCACAAGGGTCCCAATTGCTCCCGTCTGGAGCCAGTGAGACTATGGCATCCCCAATTATGGTATGTTGTGAGGCTGAAGGTCGTGGGGAGGGGAAGGAGATGGGGAAGAGGAAGGTGGGAAGTACCTGGCTATTCAAATCTGGTCACCAAACACGGCTAAAGCCATTTCAAGCAACGTTTCAATTCTGAATGGTGGTCTTACACCAGGGCGATACTGAGAGTATCTTCCACTCTGGAACGTGCCGCAAAAATACTTTATATTATCTTAAATGAATAAATTGTGAAATAACACAAATTAATCAAATAAGTTATATAGTGTGGGAGCCCTTTTCCCCCTTCCACGAAGAAGATTCCCGTTTTTACCTGAAGGGCGAGCTTTTGAAGATATAAGAGCTTTCGCCTTCTAGAAATTTCCAGAACAGTCCAAAATTTTCGAGAGTATTCCATAATATTCAAGAACATCCCGGAACATTCTGGAATGTTCGGGAATAGTCTCGAACGTTTGAGAACATCCCAAATTATTGTGGAACATTTCAGAATGCTTTCGAATGTCGTGAAATGTTCTGGAGCATTGTGGACCATTCGAAGCCTTTTTTGTATGGGTGGGGCTACCCATTGGTAGTGGTGTATAGAGCAAGGTGGATTCGAACGTCAGTTCAATCTCATATCAACTCAGTGAGCGAAGTAGTTTAAATAATTTGACAAGAAATAATTCCGAGTTCTGCGCGGGAAATAATAAATAATTCTGAGTGCAGACGATTAAAATGTTTTCCTTTCCAGGCAACACAGTCTATGCGTCTGACACTTACTTTGCAGGCATTACATTTTAAAAGAAACAAATTTAATCATCTTTTTGAAGAGAATAAATTGTCAATCTTCTTTAGAAAAATGATTAAATTTTAATTCGTGTATAACCTTTAGCTACTTAGAACCTCTTTACGCGAGAGCTTTTAGAGCCGTCAAATAAAACTCATTTTTTTAATAAAAACGTAGACTTTATTTTTGTTTTTGACGTGATAATGTCTTATAAGTCGATGAACGCCGGCTGCACTCACGAAGGAGCACGACTCATTGTCACGTTTCGCCTGAGCCGAGCGTACAAGCGAGAGCGCGGAACAAGCGTTCGGCTTGTGACGCATCTATCACTCTTCCAGCCCATCGTTATTATATTTATTTATTTATTTATTTACGAACAAATATTCCATTAATAACATAATAATAAAACGTATAAAAAAAGAGATGACAATGAAAAGAAAGTTCATATAAATGAAGAGCATTGACAAATTATAATATATAGAACATATAAGAAGACTACCAGTCAAAGCTTGAAATTTATTATGGATTTAAAAGACTTTAAAAATTACACATTTCGTATCGACTGCCGAGAGTCATTTAGGCTAACACCAAAAAATGCCACTTGCGTTAACAAGTCTCGACATTCTAGATAAATGAGAATGATATCCATAATTAGTGTTAAACTGGATGAGTTGATTTGCAAATAGTACACGTTCAAAGTCCATCGTTTGCATTTAGTTTTGTATTATGAACATGTATCACTAGTTTATTAAATTTAGATTGAGATGCATGCTGACTCGCAATTTTAAGCCACAATATAGTACGAACAAACAATAAATTTACAGAGTTATAAAATAATTATTTTGGTACATCATGTCTTTGTTCTTATTTAACTTTATTCAATAATAATTTTACCAAAGAATATTGTACATTTTGCACTGAAAGAAGATATATTTTTATTGACTGTCTGTCTCCATGTAGTTATTCCATATCTTATTGGGTATTCCGCCAATGACAGATATACTTATCTGAGGATGTTTGGCGGAACGAAAAACTTCAGTCTATAAAGTTTTCACACTGTAGCCCTAAGCCGTGTGCAAACTTTTTGTACTTATTTGATGTATATCCCATTTAAAATTGCATTTATTAAGCCTAGATATATGTACTTTAAAACGAGTCCAATATTTTTAAATGGGCATGGTTGTTTTACAGAATTATGGATTCAATTAAAATCATGAGAAACAATTTTAGGAGTTATGGTTATGAGGAGATCTGATGCGCATAAGTTTCGTTTTTTTAGCATTGATTATTAAACTTACATCATGTGACCATTTTTGAATAACGACAAAGTGAATTTGCAGTAAAGTACTCGCCATTAATATATCTTCATGTGAAATAATTAATGCGGAGTCGTCAGCGTAAACATATTGTCAACACCATTTGCATAAAAAAATCGGTGAATCTTTTGATATCACGTAACTAGTACTACATTATGTAAAGTTACGCAGGGTGTTTTAGGCTCAAATTTATACAATACTATTGGGTAAAGTCACAAAAGGTTAATGTAATAATAAAAAGGTTACTAAAGGTAAAAACCATATCGCACAATTTATGTCTGCCCTCAGCAGGGATACTAAAATTTTTACCCTTTACTACACATAATTCTAAGCTAAACTTTAGCTTATCTCTTCAGGAAATTATGACCGCATATAAGTAGTAGGTATGTAATAACCTTAATTTAATTGAAAAGAGCCATAAAAGTTTCAAATGGCTTTTTCGAATCATTAAAGTTACAGTATATTCGATTCCGCAAAATTTAATACTTTTATTCAAGTGAAAACTTCTTTAGCACCATTATGATTTGAAACTGAATGAAACGAAAAGTAGCGAAACTAAAAAGAGACAAACACATACATCTGTAGGATTTGGCCTGTGAGAGAAAGAGATAGTATAATCGGTCTGCCCTTTGTGCGATGCTTCGTAGCCTATCGGTGTCTTCTTTGCGCGGTGCTTCGTAGCCTCTCCACTTTTGTCTGCTTTAGTTTCCTGAAGGTTACACTTCTGCTGCATGTGAATTGCACACTCCGTTTTTATTTTTATATTCTGTTTTCAAGTGACTGGGTAATAAAACAAACAGCAAATAAAAATATTTTTCTGGTTTTAAGGCAACGTTTTCCCGCTGGAATTCTTTTGTGGTCGACAAAATTAGAATAAAATGTTGATGGTATGTCGAAAACATTTTCTCACTTGAAAGAATTTTCACTTTCTTTTTCATTATTTTCCGGAATTTTACTGTCATCTCCCGCCCCTCGAAGATGGCAAAAAAGGACACAAACCAACATTGCAATTATTTAAAATGTCTCCCTCTTTTTGCTATGTTTATTTTTCAGTTCTAAATTTAATATAAATATCTATGAAGAAAAATAAAACATAAACGAATTTTTGATCCAACACTGCAATTTTTTGAAAAGTATTGAGTGTAAAATTAAATAAAGAAAGGTCACAATTGTTTCGAATTTTGATATTTTTTTACGTTAGCTCAACACGGGAGGCCCTCAGGAAATTAGACCCTCATGGCCTACGATCTTTGGGGATGTTGTGTGGAGGGTCATTTTAGGAAAGGAAGTTCTGGAAAAGAAAAAGGTATGAGGGATGAGTGTTCAGGAGTGGCGGAAGGATGAATTCATCCCTCCTACTGCTGTGCAAGTGGTGTTCCGAGAAAATCCTGCTGGAGAAGAAGTCTCCCTCAACCAGTCTCTCCCGATCCGGCCTACCACGCTTTTGGTGGGCAGATGCATCCGCCACCGAGACCCGGACAAACCTCACTCTTGAACACGGGCACCCCTGTTAAGTCACTAAACGTAGCGAACCACTTGGGGCGACCTATGGCAGAAGGGTTTTTAATCCAATAAATCGTCTCGGGGCGGCGGCACTTACACCCGCCACCCATTTTTTTAAAATAGTGATAAATATTCCCGGGTTGCTAATAACCTGCCATTTTAATTTCTTTGTCCCGCACAATCAGCATTGTAAACAGAAAAAAATGTTCTGTGCAATGAATGGGGAGGACTTAGTGAACGGAGGGTTGAACCCGCGGCCTTGGTGTCATTTCCAAAGTTTGCCCGGGATGTGCCTAAACAGGGGTTGGTCAATACACCTCTGAATCAAATCATTAGTTAAACCAATATATTATTCACTGACCACTTAGCAACCAGTGGGATACGAATGTGGCGATGTACTACGTGGGTATTAAAGGATTTTCAGTTGAATAATATATGTTACCAGTTTAATCACTTCCGTGTCCATTAAAGTAATTTTTTTCACGAGCACTCACGTTTCTCGCTGTTTGATCATAATATTAAATCATTAAAAGTATTTAAATCTTCATTTCTTTTTAGTCGCGTTATAAAAATCTCATAAAATGTTATGAAAACATAACTACATCTAAGAATGTAAAATACTTGGGACACATCATCACTAAAAACCTCTCGGATGATGGTGGTATTGAATGACAGAGGAGAAGTATCAGTGTAATGTCTAATGGGATTGCCCGAAGATTCTTCCAATGCAGCAATAATGTAAAAAGAACATTGTTCAATACATTTTGTACAAGCTTAATGTGTCCATAGTCCTCGGGGACTTTGTCATAAAGCTCCAGTATTGAGAAGGCTTTCAGATTTTTAAAATTATTAATATAAGTATGGCAGCAGTGGTATAGGTGTAGTCTTTCAATTATTAACTTCTTTTTTTCTAAATATTGTTTAATATATCCATAATGAGAAATTATTACATACTAACCATAAACAAGCATTATAGCTGTCGTTTTAATGCCTAAAATTACAAACAAATACACAAACACATCTTATTTACTACTAGCACCGTTCTATTGCTTATTCCCCGTAATTAGCATTTAACAAACACTAAATAAGTGCTGGCACCTTTCTGTTAAACCAAAATAAGATGAAGTATGTAAAACCATTGCATAGTATAAAGTAGAAGCGTGGCGACGGTTATAAAGTAATGCTCCTCTCCGTGAAAGAATTTTAACATTGTGTAACGCAGAATACTGTATTGGTGGGGTAAAGTCAATTATTACTCAGTAGTACTTCAGTTAAACTCTTTATTTAAAGTAATTTTCACAGCGGTTCACAAATAAGTCCTGTTGTTCGTCTCTCGCAAGCGGAAGTGCTCATAGATAAAAAACACCCCTCTACCAGAAAAGTCTTCTTCTTCTTCTCCTCCTTGACTCTATTGTTGCTGGCCATCTGAGTGTTACACTCGTCCATCCTGACTGGTTGTCGTGTCCCCACGACTCTCTCTCTCCTTGCCATAAAAGGTCTAGAAGCATATAAACATATTACCACCTGCCACTATCGTGACATTACTCGCCCCCAATGTGATGTGCTATTGCTCGACACCATAGTTAAGGTGACATACAACCGCCACCAACGTGACATAATAAAATAATATTGCTCGACACCTGAGTAAAGGTGACATACAATCGCCACCAACGTGACAAAATAAAATAATATTGCTCGACACCTGAGTTAAGGTGACATACAATCGCCACCAATGTGACATAATAAAATAAAATTGCTCGACATCTGAGTTAAGGTGACATACAATCGCCACCAACGTGACATAATATTGCTCGACACCTGAGTAAAGGTGACATACAATCGCCACCAACGTGACAAAATAAAATAATATTGCTCGACACCTGAGTTAAGGTGACATACAATCGCCACCAGCGTGACATAATATTGCTCGACACCTGAGTTAAGGTGACATACAATCGCCACCAATGTGACATAATAAAATAAAATAATATTGCTCGACACCTGAGTTAAGGTGACATACAATCGCCACCAACGTGACATAATATTGCTCGACACCTGAGTTAAGGTGACATACAATCGCCACCAACGTGACATAATAAAATAATATTGCTCGACACCTTAGTTGAGGTGACGTACAATCGCCACCAACGTGACATAATATTGCTCGACACCTGAGTTAAGGTGACATACAATCGCCACCAATGTGACATAATTCTTACCAACTAGCTTTCTAGTAGATCAATCAGGTCTTGGGTCTCTGTTTCACTGTCGTTGGATTCTGACTCGCTCGGCATGGCTGGAGCACTGCGATATGGCCTGAGGGAGTCAACGGCGACAACTGCACTGAAAGTTTTATATCCTCGCATACCCTTAATACTCCTTATCTTATATCTATCGTTGTCCAGGACCCTGGTCACTTTGTAAGGACCACCATACAGAGATTTTATTTTTCTGCTCAAGCCTCCCAAATTTGTTGAACTGTCTTTCCAAAGTACGAGTTCTCCCTTTGAGTATTTTGTCGCTGCCTTTCGCCTCTTGTCAAAGGACCTTTTCATTCTTGTGGCCGCCTTCTTCATATTTTCCGCTGCCTTCATTCTTCTTGACTCTAATAATTGCATTTCTTGTTGTGCACTATTTGTACTGTCAGCTTCCAGGTCAGGTAGCAAATTTCCCTTGTAAGCGAACATCAGTTGGAAGGGAGAATAGCCAGTACTCACATTCACCGTGTTGTTGATTCCCCACAGGATATCTGGAATTTCGCAGTCCCAAGCATTTTCGCTGGCTGCTCCTGTTCTAATGGCTTCAAGAATAGTGCGATTAGCACGTTCTACTTGACCGTTGGCCCTGGGTGTGGCCACAGCGCAGAGCACATGTTTTATCTGTTTTAGCTCGACAAATTCTTTAAAATACCTGCTGGTGAATGCAAGTCCTCTATCCGAAATGACCCTTACGGGATACCCAACAATACTAAATATCTCCTTGAGAAGTTTGATGCTTTCAATAGATCCCACACTACGAGAAGGTTTTGCAACCAAAAACTTTGAGAATGAGTCAACGGTCATAAGCAGGTATTGATTTCCTTTACTGCTTTTAGGGAACGGCCCCAAATGGTCTATGTGAATAGTATGACCAGGTTTCAAGGGTTTTTCAATAGGGTGGAGTTTGCCTTCTATCCGCCCATATTGCCCCTTCTTATAAGCGCAGTCAATACAACCCTCCACATATTTCTTTATGAATCTGGTCATCTTTGGAAACCAGTACTTCTCCTTAATCCTCGATTCACATTTATTTAGTCCAGGGTGTCCAATCTCATCATGGCATTTGTGCAAAAGATTCCATTTTGCTATTTTAGGCACTACAAGTCTCTCTCCATGCAAAGTCTTCCTATAAAGTCGCCCTTCCTTAAGAGTGTAATTGTTGCTAACATCTCTATTTGGTTGTGCGCTTTTTAGCTGCTTAACTTTGGAACTTATTGATTGGTCTTGCAACTGAAGTGATAGGAACCAATCCTCTGCATTTATCATTGTCACTTGAACTGGTTGAACGGGATTTCGGCTCAATGCATCCACATGCTGCATTTTAGCACCCGGCCTGTATTCTATTTCCATATCGAAATCTTGAATCGTTAGCCACCATCTTGCTATCCTGGGGATGAGGTCCTTCTTGACTAACGTAGAGCGTACCGCTACACAATCGGTTACTATTTTGAAATGTATCCCTGTTAGATAAATTTTAAACCTTTTTATGGTCTCTACAACCGCAAGAGTCTCCAATTCGTAACTGTGGTAGAAACATTCTTCCTTAGAAGTTACACGACTGAAATATGCGACAGGTTTCAACTCCGAATCTTCTTGAACCTGAAGTAAAATTCCTCCTATGCCTAGTTTGCTGGCATCTGTGTGTATTTCAGTCTGAGCGTTACAGTCGTATAGTGCCAGAACTGGGTCTGAAGTAAGGATACTTTTTAAGGAGGCAAGCGAATCACTCTGATCGCGGCCCCATACCCAGGTAGAGTTTTTCTTTGTGAGTTCAGTCAAGGGCCTGGCAATAGTTGCGAAATTTTTGACGAATTTTCGAAAGTAGCTTGCTAGGCCAATAAATTGCCTGATTTCGTGGGCATTCTTCGGCGTGGGGAAGTCAGCTACTGCATTGATTTTAAATTTTCCTGGTTTGATACCATTTTTAGAAATTCGATGCCCTAAGTAGTCTATCTCCGTCTTCAGGAAAGAGCATTTCTCCAGGTTGAGTCGAAGGTCGGCTTTATCAAACAATCCCAGTACCGTCTCAAGGAGCACCAAGCCTTCTTCCTCAGTGCGAGAAGGGATCAAAATATCGTCCATGAATACCAGCACTTCCTTGTGCCGCAGACTTCCTAAAACTTTATTGATAGTTTTGACGAAAACGCATGGTGCGTTTGCAAGTCCGTAAGCCATTCGAGTGTACTCGTATTGTCCATCCGGTGTTATAAATGCAGTCTTAGAAATCGAATCTTCAGCTATAGGTATTTGATGATACCCTTGTGCCATATCTAGGCTGGTGAAGAACATGTTCCCAGAAATTCTGTTTACTTGATCGTCGATATTTCCTACCGGGTATCTGTCCTTCACCGTTATCGCATTCAAGGCTCTATAATCGACGACTAACCTGACGTCTCCTGTCTTTTTTTTCACCAAAATAATGGGACTTGCATACTCAGATTCAGATTCTCGAATTATTCCGCTTTCCAGTAGGTCGTCAACCTTGTTCCGTACAATTTCTCGTTCCTTAAAAGACAGTCTATATGGTTTGTAATGAACTGGTTGGGCGGTGGTTGTAATTATTTTCATTTCCCCAAATGTAGTTTTTCCCAACTCCTTCGTCGATGTAGCAAAGCAGTGGGACCATTTATGTAAAAGCCCCAACAGGTTTTCCTTATGCACCTCATCTATTTCTCCCATGTGTATGCCTTCCGTGGCAAGTGAATTGCATTCTACGGGTATCTTTTCACCTTGAAAAGTGCTGTGTTCAACTAGTCCTTCCGCCCTAGCGAGTAAGCATCCTGCAGTCAACTTGAGCTCTCCCGAGCCCAAGTTCGTTACTTCAATACTAGCTTCGGGACAATCTAGAAGCGATCCCGGGAATGAATAGGATTGTTGACCGAGGCAAAGCATCCTAGGCTTCACCAATAATCTCCCTTCTTCGGGAGCGACAACGTCTACTCTGCCAGATTTTCCACTTGGTATCATTGTGGTGGTTTTGATTCTCACCGGCAGTTTTCTTTCAGAATCATCGGTGATGTTAATTTTTGAAATTGACTCGAAGCCATTTTCCTTGGTAAACATGGCCCTACCACTTGCCACTGTCATCTCGATGCCATATGTATTTATTATTGGTTGGCCAATTAGAAAGTCTACATCATTCATGTCGCAATCTGTGACCAAAGCTCCCTTATCAAACTCAATGTTATCAATGACTACGTCAATCTTTATTTGGCCCATCGCTGGAACACATGTCCCTGTGAATCCCTTAATAATATATGAGGTGGCTTCTAAGGGGACTTTTATCGCTTCAGCACTTTTGTTGTTGATTATGTTGACTTGACTGCCTGTGTCTATGAATCCGCACAATGAGATTCCATTTACCCTGACTTCCTTGAGATAAGTGCTGTTCAGCGCAAATGAAGGTGCTATCCTTACCTCCTTCACAGGAATTTGGTTTTCCTTCGAGATGTGAGCACGGCAGGTGGCCTCTCGATGTCCAAAGCGCCCACATCTCGAGCATTTCTCCGATGGCTGCTGCCTGAAGCGGCAGTCCCTAGCCACATGGTTCCGTCTTGAGCATATGAAGCACCTGGACTCCTGCTGCCTGGTCTCCTGCTGCCTGGGTTGCCAGCCTCCTGCCTGGGAGGTTCGGGGAGCGCCAGCCGGTTTTAAAGCCGATGACGGCGGCGTTGACGTCGATGTTGATGTCACTGGAGACTGGTAGTGCTCCAAGGCTGCCAAAAATCCCGCGTATAATTCATCCGGTTCGCTGCACTTAAACGCACGAGCATTCGCCTGCAGTTCGCTCGGTAGCCCTTTGATTAGTAGTGACACTGCCGCCTCCGTGTCTAAACGGCACCGATTAATCATCGCGAGCTTGGCATGATAGAAATGAGACTTCGTCTCCTGCGGCAACTTCTTTCTCTTCACCAATTCCTCGAGCAGGTCGGCATAATCGTGTTGGCGCGGGAAAGCTCGCTCGAGTGCCGCCTTCCACTCACACCACTCCAAATCGTAGCGCTCCAATCGATTAAACCACGCTTTCGCTTGGCCGGTCAGTCGCGTTTGCATGGTGAACGATTTTTCGTAATCGCTCCATCCGTGGATAAGCCCTAGCTGCTCGATCTTATGAAGCCACGATGATACATGGCAGTCCTTATCTTCTGGGTCGAACTGCGGAACTAACTCCGCCATGATTCGTAATGGCGGACCTTTGCGGACGCCGTCGCAGTTTTTCTCATCCATTATTTCCTTAAGAGTTTCTTTTATTAATTGTCGTGTGGACTTCTTCAGCACGTTTCTTTTAGCCTTGTAGCCTTTGTTGAGAAGAACACCTTTTCCGATTCCCGCCATTATTTAGACAAATGTGAAACTTATAATGGCGACCGACGCGATGTTAGTAAACAAACTTCAAAACACAAACTTCACAGTTCACTGTACTTCACGGCACTTCTATCCGATCCCACTTCTGATATGTAACGCAGAATACTGTATTGGTGGGGTAAAGTCAATTATTACTCAGTAGTACTTCAGTTAAACTCTTTATTTAAAGTAATTTTCACAGCGGTTCACAAATAAGTCCTGTTGTTCGTCTCTCGCAAGCGGAAGTGCTCATAGATAAAAAACACCCCTCTACCAGAAAAGTCTTCTTCTTCTTCTCCTCCTTGACTCTATTGTTGCTGGCCATCTGAGTGTTACAATTGTATATTTTTACAGATACAACCAAATTGATAGACATGCCATAACTTAAAAACCGGGTATCATTTCGGCAACCACCCTCCTGGTGTCAAAAATATGCTGATTAAATTATTCTTACGAAATTTGTAAATGATTTAGTATATTCTAATACTTTAATACCATCTCTCTCAACATAGTAGTAGACGTATCAAATTCAATTCTTCTTTTTTTTTTTTTTTTTTTATTACAGAAAAAAGATTTTTTTTCATGTTTACATTATACCTGCAAAGCTACTGCAAGTAGCTTGTCGGCAGGAACAGTGTGGACAGAAACATAGTACAGTTAAGTATAATACAATACAGGAAAAAAATATTTCAATTTAATAAAATACATAATAAAAACAAAAATAAGTATAAAAATAATAATAATAATAAGAATGTCTAAAAAAAAAAAAAAATTTTTTTTTTTTTAAAGTGCACTAGGAGTCAGTCAATAAAGAAAATCTGATTCCAATAGCCATTTTTTTAACAATAGGGCAAATTTAGGTGTCGAGCAATATTTTTTCAAATCGTATGGCAGCATATTAAATATAAGCGGTACAATGTATTCAAGAGTTCGCTGGCCATGTTTATTAGAAAATCTAGGTACAATCATCCCTTCATTTTGTGTGAGCCTAGTATTGTACATGTGATCCACCTTTGTTTTGTATGGGCTATCTAGTATATGTTGCATACAGATTTTATGCCAAAAAAGAGCTCTTATAGGTAAAACATTTATGGATTTATACATTAATGAGATATTTTGCCGCTGGTCGTAAACTGCTTTGCTGACGAGTAATTTTACCATGGCGTTTTGAATTGACTGTACATGTTGGATGTTTGTCTTACATGAGTACCCCCAGGAAGTTATACCATATCTAACGTTAGATTCAGCCAAGGACAAATAGATTAATTTCATGGTTTTGATAGGCACATAATATTTAAGTTTATACAGTTTGCCTACAATCGCTCGAAGGCGCTTACATAGCTTAGCAATATGGATATCCCACTTCATATTACAATCCACTGTCACCCCTAAGTAGACATACTCTTTGACAAGCTCAATTCTTCCACAGTCGCAGGGCTGTAAACAATTGTTATGTATGCAGTCAAAGTTATGGGATACTACTGAGGGTGCTATTGTAAATCTGGCATGAGGCGATCTTATGTGCATTAGTTTTGTTTTTTGTGCATTTATAACTAAGCCAGAGTCGTGCGACCATTTTTGTAATGATATGAAATCCTGCTGTAGCATATTCATGGCCGCGAGCAGATCCCTATGTGCGATGACAAGTGCGGTGTCATCCGCATATACATAGTGTTTGACAAAAAAAAATACTTTATTCATAAGAGAGACAAATACTATATATAGTGTTGGACCTAGGATAGAGCCCTGTGGCACACCAGTAGATGATGTTCCCACTTTACTTAATTTTCCATTTATTTTTACCTGAATTTTACGATCACTAAGGTAGTTCTTCAAAAGATTAAGAAAACGTCCCTGCACTCCTATCGCCTCTAAAACTTTAAGTAATTTTGTTGGGTCGATAGTATCAAATGCTTTAGAATTATCTATAAACAAAACTAATATATGATTTTTATGGTTTAGTTCGTTATTTATGTAATTTGAAAAATCTTGAAGTAACAGTTCTGAGCTCTTCTTTTTTTGAAAGCCGTATTGCTGTGGATCTATTATTGAAAAAGACTCGAGGTATTTATTCAATTTTATGGAGATGTATTTTTCAAGTATCTTTTCTATGGCAGGCAATATACTGATTGGTCTGTAATTTCCTATGTCCGTGTGTCTACCACTTTTGTATATGGGTCTTATAATGCTACATTTAAGGTCTTCTGGTATTACGGCTTGTGTTAATATTGTGTTAATTAAATGTGTCAAAATCGGTCCTAAAATATCAATGTGTTTTTTAATATCAAACATTCTGATATTATCTATTCCGGGTGATTTTGAATTTTTTAGAAGTTTAATAATTTTCTGAATATCTGAAAGTGTGGCACGTGGTATATAAATACTGTGTGGTAGCTGTATTGGTTCAACATTTGATGCTTTAAGATCACATTTATGTACTAGTGTACTTAAAATCTATTTCTAACCCAAGCACATTTTTAGTGACTTTTTAACAGCGTTTCCTCAATACCGCACGCATTAATAATTTCAGTTGACGCAATCTTGACTAACAAGTGCGGTTCGATTTTAATTGAAACATATGAACGAAATCTTGTTCAATTTTTATCGTTCAATAAAAGATATCTAAAACTGAAACGTCAGGACGAGACTTATGATGCCTTATTATTTGGGTATAAGATATGTGGAGGATCTTTGAAGAGACCCTCGTTGTGAATGGAAATCGGAATACCAACTGCCGATCTGTGGAGCACGAAAAAGAGATGAGGCATAAAAACGACCTGTCAAACTGCATACTCACGGATTTGTTCTCCTTTCTTTGAGATTTAGCTGAATTTTACACATACAGTAATTATTACAATACGTAATTAATAAAATTATACCCTCACAAATTTATGTATCTATTTCAGATATGTATTGATTCTACCACTTTTCAGAAGTTAGTCCACAATCTCCAATTAGGTTAATTTGATCGTGGGCGCTCGCTCGAGTGCCTGGGCAGAGACAGATAGCAGAAGGCAGAGGGCAGAGGGCAGTGGGCGGTAGTGGACCTAGGGCAGTCACCCGGGTACGAACCTCGCAAGAATAAGTTAAGGAAGTTCCTTTGTATAGATAATGATCTGTGTTTCATGTAGAAATACTTTACATCAAAAGGCAAATGAATAAAAAACTTTGTTTCAAAAGGTTAGGTTAGGTTCCTTAGACGATTTTTTATAAATTACGAATAAACACGTAAGATAACATTTATATTTTTCAAAATAATTTATAAGAATATTGATTTTACACCACACCATTTTATTTTTTAGGGCGCAGATTCACGAAAAACCACGGGAAATTACAATAATAATAATAATAATAATAATAATAATAATAATAAGGTCTTTATTCCAGGATGTGGGGAGGGGAGTGCAATCCCAAACATCCCATATAGGGTATAATTACATATGTTATTATGACTAAATAAAAAGATAAAAGTTAACAAAATAAATAAAAAATAAAAAAAGAGAAGCATCATTAGATACACTATTCACAAAAAATATAGTAAAGTCTTTAATCAGGTTCTTGTTGTTCCATCGGATCTCAGATTGTAGGAGCCAGTGTTTTTCTCCAATATTCATCTATGCTCGATCCTGGAATCAGACGGGCTTCCATGATGAGGATATTACTGGAGTGGCTTATCCTTCCCCTCAGTCCTGCAATCCTTGTTCTTAATAGAGCTTCGAATCCTGGAACTCTTCCTTCTGTGAACATTGAAGAGGCACTACAGTACCTGGGAAGTCCGAACATTAGACGGTATGCATTATTATATTGCACCCGAAGCCTTTCCATGGTCCTTTTTTTGAAATTTGCCCAGAGCTCGCACGTGTACAGGGTGGTACAAAAGGCTAGGAAGAGCGTCCTTTTTACCCGTGGGCTGCAAAGCCGAAATCTTCTGCTGAGCATATTGCACAATAAATGTTGGATTTTTAATGCTGAAATTCCGCTTAATTGGTACACCGGAATATCGGGACAGCCGGTAATTGGGAAGCCAAAACCAAAGGAACAGAAACCAATTCTTATTTAGTACAGTTATTCCGTATTGGAACAAATTCCATATTGACACCATTCCGTATTGGAACAAATTCCATATTGACACCATTCCGTATTGGAACAAATTCATTTATGAAATTGATGCAAAACATGATGCTAAACGTAATGCAAACTCAGTAAACGAGAAGGGCGGGCTTGCGCTGTGCTACGGGAGTTCCTTCGGCAGTGATTTGGTAGCCTTCGTCCACCCAGCTGTTCACCGTCTGACGGCATTTGTAAACGTAACGTTTGCAATACCCGGCCGTCGTTTAATAGCTCGTATATGCGTGCCGAATCGCTGAGCCGAATCTGTGAACCGTTCGATGAAATTTATTATCGATGAGTTTTATCTCCCGGCTTGCAGAACTAATTTGCCAATGGTTATGCCAGTCGGGAGAGCAGTCTTGTCGTTAAATAGAATCACTTTGAATATCGACATGTTTAGCATCAATGAAGCACAATTTAGACATCAAGCTTTATTGCTGTTAGTCTGATTGTGCTTTATTGATTTTTAAATTGTTCATTGATGTTTACATTGTATAATTTGTTTGAAATGTTTTTTATTATTTAAATTGCTTTAAAATGCTTTAATCTTAATATTTTCTCTATTTTAAAAACGATTTGAAATTTTAATTTTGTTATGTTTTTAAAGTGAATAAATTGAATTGAATTGAATGGACTTGGTTTACTGCGGCACGGAACAGCTCTACAGTAGACTGGTCAAACCACTGTCTGATTGGTATGCGATTTTCACGATTATTATTTTGGCTCACACCACATTAAAAAATCCCGTAAATAAATTGCTACGGTTTTGTTGTATTACTGTATTCTTATTATTTTTTTAAAAAATTAAACATTTCCATTATTTTATTACCTTCCTACATTTTTGTATTCCATAAAGGCGATAGAAAAATATTTTGTTACGTAAAGGAATAATTAAAATATTTGTTTTTCAAATTAACCCAAATTCTGAAATGATTTTTTTCTTGGAATGAATTCTATTTACCTTTTTGCTTGCTGGCGAATATAACAACAAGAATATTTATCAATTTTTTATTCAGTTTCGGTTAACTAAAAGACAGTTCTCATAAAAAGTCTAGAATATTACAGAAAAACGGCAGCGTTTAATTGAAAACCATTTAAATTTAGTCATTCAGTATAAGTTGCTGGAATTATTATATAATCAAATGAAAACAAATCAATTTGTATAATTATCATTTTATCCCGAAGGAACCGTTGGTTTCGAAACTTGATTAATTAAGTGGAGTATTATACAAAGTGATTTGTTTTAATTGAAGAAGAAGATAACAATAATAATCTAACGAATTGGTTTGTAACTTGGATAGCGTCTCGGATAAATATATCCGAATTTATCCGGTTAGACTCTGGAGAGGTATGGGTTCGAGTCCCAATTGTGACCATCGTCTTTTTATATTTTTCTGTGTCTTGTTCTCTTTCATATTTTCGTTTAAATTATTATTTTTATCTTCTTCTTCAATGATATATTACATTGATTGGAATAACCTTCAAAAGTTATAAAAGAGTTTCTCAAAAAAATATTATACATTCCATTAGACTTTCACAAAGTCAATAGTTCCATATGAATAAATTTGGATTTATTTATCCTTAGTTATCCTTAGCTACTCAGGTTACAAACCAATTCTTGGAATGATGGTTTCCAATAAAAAGAGTAGTTGCCTATTATAAGGAAAAAAAAATAATTTGAAGATAATATTGTTAATTCTAAAATTTGAAATTGACAAAAATGACCGTTTGACAGAAGGTGGCAATAGCGAAATTGGTTAATGCGCACGTCCCGGTTAGACGAGAGGTCTGAGTTCGAGTCCCAGTTGCAACCATTGTCTCTTTATATTTTTCTGTATCTTGTTCTCTTTCAAATTTTCGTTTAGATTATTATTGTTATCATCTTCTTCAGTGATATATAGCATTGATGGGAATAAATAACCTTCAAAGGTTTAAAAAGAGAGTTTTTCTCAAAAAAATAAGGAAATGTTTTCATTTAAATAAAATGACGCCACAAGTGAATGAAAGGCGAACGTGCGATTCTTGAAGAAATATAATAATCTGCCAGCTATTGAGATGATTTCAAACTGGATTTATTTTTTACATTAGTCCTGAGGATAATACTTCCCCTCAGGCCTATTTCATCTTTGAAGATGCTGTGGAAGGTTTTTTTGAGGAGAGGAGGAGTCTTGAAAACCCATGTTATAGGAAGGAACAAATACAGAGGCCGGTAAATCGGTCCACAACCGAGCTGTTGATCTCAAGAACGAGTCGTAAAAGAGACCCGTTCTCATGTGACAAATGTCAACCGAGTTGAGTTGAGCGCGCGTTTGGCGTGTTTCCCGTGTATGCACCAGTGCCGAGAGGATCAATGACGCTAGTTTCTTAGAGCATCTTGAATTTAAATACCGGTAGAACTACATTAGCATTCGGTAGCTTTCCCACCCCTGACGCCATAGCTCTAAAGATTGCAATCCGTTCGTTAAGTTGTACACAGACAATGAGAAAGAGCGTGAATACAAATAAGAATATTATTAATAACCAAAAATTGTTTTTAAATAACCCAATATTAAATCTGTTCCCTTTGTAAATTGTTCCCTATCGCCCCTCTTCCCTCTACCTATTCTCATCTTTCCATTGACTATGACTATTATTTATAATTATGTTGTCTATGTCTATGATCATTGTCTGTAACTATTATTTATAATTAGTTAGTAAACCCTGAAGAAGTGTTGGTTTTGTAAACAATAAAAGTGGTAAAAACTAAGTATTTTATTAATTTTGAATTAAAATGGTGCCACAAAATAAGTTTGCTGTGTTTGAAGAAGCATTAAATTTTTAATTTTCAAACAATCTCTTGGAAAGTAATAATGAATGTCTTTCATTTAAGTAAAAAAAAATTTTTTTTTTTTAATATGAAATACCGCAGAAGAGTCCCAACTGCTCCCGTCTGGAGCCAGTGAGACTATGGCATCCCCAATTGGGGTATGTTGTGAGGCTGAAGGTAGTGAGGAGGGGAAGAAGATAGGGAAGAGGAAGGTGGGGAAGTACCTGGCTATTCAGATCTGGTCACTAAACACGGCTAAAGCCATTTCAAGCAACGTTTCAATTCTGAATGGTGGTCTTACACCAGGGCGATACTGATAGTATCTTCCACTCTGGAACGTGCCGTAAATATACTATATATTATTTTAAATGAATAAATTGTGAAATAACACAAATTAATCAAATAAAATTTATTTGCGCACGCCGGGTTCGAACCCGCGACTTTCGGATTGTGAGTCGAGAGTCTTGCCTCGGGACCACTAAGGCCGTCAAAAAATGCCGAAATCCAGAAATATTTTCCATCATTTCATAGAATTTAGAGGTTTTAATATATTATATTTGGTGACGTGAATGCACCAATGATTTGTCAATACCAGCGTTAAAAATTAAACCGCTTTGAAAATATTGAAGTCCTTTTTTTTAAATAAACTTTCTGTTTTTTGATATATTATTTTCTCTGCAGAAATTTTTACTTTGAAAACCCCGATTAAAATAAACAACAACAAAAATCTAAAAATGGTGGAGATATTGAAAGTACAACACATGCCTACAGGATGAATGTTCTGTACTTTTTACTAAAGTAAATATTATGTTATGAATTACCAACCACTTAAATAAGTCAACAAGAAAAGTGAGTTTTTATCAACAAAAAAAAAAATCATTTTTTAATGAATTGGATTCAATGAAAAGCGAATGTTTTTTTCTTTTTGTATTATTATTTTTCCCTAAGTGCCACTTCAATTCATGACCGTGCCTATCATTTTCAGATTGAGTAAACTTTTCAAATCGTTGTATAGAGATATTAATTTCAAATTCTAGGATGATATGATAATATTTCATTATAATGCTTGATGCCATGACAGTCGTATGAGAAAGTATCCCAGATCCCAAAATTAAGGGGACCTTCTTTATAACTTTTTAATTTTTCAATACTTTTACACAAAAATTTGGTCGCCTTCAAAGTATTCACCATTAGAGTGTATGCAATAGACCGATCTTTTATTCCACTGTTCAAAACAATTTTGAAAAGTCCTTTATGGCCTTCAGCGATTTTTTTTTCACCTCTTCAACAGTTTCAAAACATTTCCCATTCAAGTTCTTTTTCATCCTAATGAGCAGAAAGAAGTCACATGGTGACAGGTCGGGTGAATAGGGTGAATAATCTTGGTCATTCCATGCTTGCTCAAATACTGCTTCACAGACAACGCGGAGTGAGCAAGTGCGTTGCCGTGGTGGAAGAACCAGTCCCCTGTGCGCCAAGGACTTGACATTTTTTGATGATTTTTCATGTAGAACTGTCAGTAAACTGTTTGGCCTGCATGAACAAACTCTGTGCGCACAACATCTCTGAAAAAAAAAAAACAATGAGCATCGTCTTGATGTTTGATTTCACTTGTTTTTTTTTTCTGAAGAAGAGAGAGAGCACTCTCTTCCATTGGCTTAATTTTTGCTTGGTTTCGGGATCGTACCCATAACACCATGACTCATAACTCATCAGTCATCACCAATGATAGCCTTGGAAAGAAATCTGGGTCCTCTTTCAGCTGATTTTTCAATTTGTGGTAGGCTTAAAGGCGACGCTGTTTTTGATCCTCAGAGAAGAGACTTTCACGTTTTCGCCGAAAGAAGACACTTTGATTTACTTAAAATTAAACTTTGGACAAACGCTTTAGTGGACTCACAGCGACGCGGCGAAAGAGTTTCCGTACAACAGCCGACCACATAAAACTCGTTCCCCCTCCATTTCTCCCCTCTACCGCCCGAGTCCCATTACTTTTGGGTCCCCCCATACATGTAATAATGGTAGTGTACGTGTAATGAAATAATGCTTATATGTTATATAGCTTACGCAACGTTTAAGATTATTACGTGATTCCTATAATTTATATTTTACTATTACGTTAACATATTTTTATTTATTTTTTATTTAAGTTTATTAAAGAAACAGCGTACATATATTACGTATCGTCGCTCACATTGTAACGGCGCGTAACTCATTTTAAGTTTTCAGGAGGAACAAAAAACCGTTTAGTTTATTAAACAAAAATAGCATATATTTGAAAAAAAAGGGCCAACTAATATTTAGGGATCAGTTATTAGAAGTAATTTTTCTAGACATAAGCTCTGTAATACACAAAAAAGGTTGAGAAATACTAGTTACCTGTTGTGCTGGTAACTCAGTATGGGAGAAATTAATAATATTCTATCATTGAAGAAGAAGATAACACTTATAATCTAAATGAAAATATGAAAGAAAGCAAGACACAGAAAACAGAAAAAAACAATGGTCGCAACTGGGACTCGAACCCAGACCTCTTGTCTAACCGGGACGTGCGCGTTTTCCAATTTCGCTATTGCCACCATCTGTCAAACCGTCATATTTGTCAATATCATATTTCAAATATTTAGAATCATTAATATTATCTTCAACTAGTTCTTTTTTCCATATGATATATTACGTTGATGGGAATAACCTTCAAAAGTTATAAAAAGAGAGTTTTCTCATAAAAAAATTTAATAATATTCTATTTAACTTTTTTCTAATAATCATTAAAAAATAATAATAAGAGCATTAAAATTATAATAATTTTGTTCTTATTTCTTAATAAAATATTCGTTTGTCGTTTTTTCGTTATTTGTTTTTGGGATGTTATGCCGCGTTGCACTAAAACAAAAAACGAAAATTCTTTTGGCCGTGAAAATCTAAAAACATGTCATTCGTTTATCGGTTAAAAGAAATTCTAAAAAAAAAACTTGATATTATAATATGAGCGACGATAAACAGGGTGGTAAGGGACGTGCTTGGCTTATTTTACCCAGTGATTCGTCATTGTTAGTTTAAATAATATTAAACCAACAATGACGAATCACAGGGTAAAATTTTGGTCTCCGGTGACATTTTTATTTTTTCTCGGCATTTGAATAATTTTATTTGGTGCTTGTGCGACGCCGATGTGGTTGTTCGGTTTATGATAGCTTAATCCCAAACCAATTAGGAACGTTTTTAATTGAGCTAATTAATTTGTGTCAAAAATGCCAGTTGATATTTTTAATATTTTAAATGAATTATTTTTCTTTATCAACGAACAAATGAATAAAGCTTTTTCAAACCTTGATATAAGATTAAAATTACTAAAATTTTAATTACTTCTCTTTTGTTACTTCTCGTTGAGAACAAATATTTTTTTGTGATAAAACTTTGTCCGTTAGTTTGAGAATCTCGTTATGTATCGGTGGTAATATGTAAATTTTAAACAGAAGAATAAATCGATGGATTTAATTATTCGAAAACTACTTTTCTTTCCCAAGCCCTAAACTTTTAGAGTGGTGCTAACCAAAAAAATCGGCGTTTCCAAGAAAGCTTTGGGTCATGAATTCTTAATACTATGTAAAAATTTAAAAAATCATGCTCTTCTATCCTATCTTTTTCTAAATTCTTTCAGTCACTAAATTGAAATGTGACCGTAAACTGAGTTCTCTTCTAGACATTTACCCACCATGATTATCTTGCTTCACTAAATTCACTAAATTGAAATGTGACCGAAAACCGAGTTCTCTTTTAGATATTTACCCACCATTATTATCCTGCTTCACTAAATTCACTAAATTGAAATAAATACCATTACATAAACATAAAATTTGGCAGTTCTGTAAGGGCGGATCAATACTCCCATACGTTCACCGTTTATTACTTTATTTCTTACAAGCCTAATCACCCTTTATTGCAAGGCCGCCGCCACAGCACCGTTTACATATAATATATTGTACATGATAATAATATAATATAATCTTGCAATAATTTTAATCTTTCTTTTATTATTAATTTAAATAAATTATTTCCATTTTCTTAAAAAAAATCTGTTTTTATCAATCAGTAAAATTTTTATTTTTATTATTTTATGCTTCATGTTATAACAATTTTTTTTGTTGTTATTTAAAAACTTTTTTTTTTGTATTATTTGTTTCAACAAAATATTATTTTATAAAGTCCTACTTTATAGTATAAATATGTATGATAGTCGAGAAAACACAAGAAATGTATGTAACATGTAAAATTAATGTAAAATACGTCATTTAACAAATATGTATATGCGTGCAAATACACTTGATACATCCAAGAATCAAAAATAATATTATGAATGCAAAAGTGTTTGTCCGTTTTCACATTGTATTTTTGCAAAGGAATGGTTGGAAGACTGGGTAGTGATTTAGACTATTTTTTATCCCGGAAAAATATATTCTGTTGAAAAAATTCTTTATACAGTAATTTCTCGCTTATAACTCGCAAGCAAAGCCGCTGAAAAAAATCTAGAATAATAAAAATATGTAAATCTAATAATCAAAAGTGCTCCGACTCCGTTGAAATGAATTCGGATGATAAATGGGATATTTTCATTGTTGAAATGCATGAGGGTCAAATAAAAGAATTTGAAATCAGAATGCCAGTCATTCAAATAATATTTAGATTTCTTCAATATATGTATATGAATTGGTAAAAATCAATATGATATTAATTAAGTCACGCATTGTTGAAGATTCAAACAACAATAAACGATGTTAATGGATAAGAACATTGTGGTGTTCTTCAAGAAGAACTGCCAATGACCCAGTTTTTTCAGTATGGACTCATTCAAAATACTTTTTATTTTACTTTTTGAATGAGGTTAACAAAATTAGGACTATTCGAATACCACCTTGAAATCCAGAAACTAAGTTCGATCTCGTGCTACTTATCTTAATATATAAAAATGAATGTTTATTTGTGTGTCCCATATGTAGTACCATACCAATCATTCACCATACCATACCATCCGATTGCAATGAAATTTTCGTGATTTGTTGTACGCACGCCCGCACAAAGGTTTTTGTACAAATGAGTGAGCTGTGGCGTTATGAAATTATTTACTATACAATTTATCCCATTGCGATGAAACATTGGTGATTGGTTGTGCACACGCCCGCGAAGGTTTATATATAAAATGGTGAGCTCTAGAGTCATGAAATTTTTATAAAAAAATAACATTGGGAGGCTTGCGATTTTCTTGAAAAATGTGTGTATTTCATATAGTTTAGCGGCAAGGAGGGAAGGGGGAGGGGAAAGTGGGAGAGGAGGAGGTAGGAAACACTTTCTTTGAGTTGCTAGTATATTACATTATACAAATAGAATGGAATTCCCAAAATCATCAAAACCCAAGCAAAAAAATTGAAAAACAAACAGAACAGATTTTCTAGACTTACAGGATATTATCAAAATGTACGGGTAATGCGTACGAAACTGCATCAACTTAAAACTAACTCCCCAATCTTCTCACACGACATTCTGTTTTTAACTGAAACATGGTTAAATGCTGATATCAGCTCGTCAGAATTAGGCATACATCACTATACTACATATCGTTCTGATCGAAATTCTATGACGAGCAAAAAGTCTAACGGAGGTGTGATGCTTTTAGTATCCAAGAATATATCATCTATTTATTCAATAGTGGTTGACGAATTATTATTACCGTTAGATCAACACCACCCAACATTGGACATTATCATAACAAGTTTGCCTTTAATATCTTCAAAAAAAACAAGTGCCTTATCGTATAACTTTTCAAAAGCTGAATACCATCATTTTACTGAGTACCTTACCCAAACAGATTGGTCCTTTTTAGATGAGGAGAATAATATAAATGATCAATTAGAATATTTTTACTCGATTTTAAATACCTCTATAGAACAATTTGTTCTCAGGGTTAGCTTTACATTATCTTATTATCCGAAATGGTTTACAAGGGAACTAACTAATTTAATTAATAAAAAAATGTATCCACAGAAAATATAAACATACCAGAAATTGTAACGATTATATAACATTTATTTAACTACAAAAACAATGTAAAGAATCATCAATAAAATGCTATAGTGACTATGTTAACGGAATAGAAAATGAGGTACATCATCACAATATGAAAAAATTCTACTAAACTGAATTTTACTAAATCTCAACGAAAAGACAACTGTGGATATCCTATTAGCATGTACTTTAAAGAAAAATGTGCCAACAGTAATATTGAGGGTATAGTTAATCTCTTTGCTGACTCATTTAAAAGTGTTTTCGACAAAGATATTCCTTTAAATTTAGACTCCAGTACTTCAGTGCAAGAGTCATTTAATCTAAGCCAATGTTTCATAAAATTAGAATCCATAGAAAGGGACATAAAAACATTAGATAGTTACAAATCTTCTGGACTTGATGGTATTCCTCCCATATTTTTAATAACTTGCATTTTTTATTTTTTTTTTTTTTTCTGTTTGTTTGTTTTTTTTTTTTTTTTTTTATTAGTTAAAAGAAATATAATTTATCGCTTTATTAACTGAAGTGTATATAGTAAAGTATTTTTCAATTTTGTTCCAACATCTTAAGTTTAAATAGTTTTTTTTTTAATGTTTTTATATTCTTTTTCGTTTTTAGATTTTCTGGAAGGAGATTGTATATTTGAACTCCCTCGTGGCCAATACTTTTCTTGCCACTTTCAGTCTTGACTGTATTTGTGTACAATTTATTGTGTTGTCTAGTATAATGTTCGTGTACTTGTGATGTTTTTATAAATGTTATGTTTGTGTGTATAAGTCCATTTTGTATTTTGTAGATTAAAAGACATATGTTATATTCGTACAATGTTCTTATTTTCAAAAAGTTCATTTCCTGGTATAGTTTTTTTGTGGGAGTGTCTATTTTATAGTTTGATATACCCCTTACGTAAACTTTTTAACAAATCCTTAGCTTCTGGCTGTTTTCCGGCTCTGTGGAAAATGAGTTATTTAACGCTTATTCATAAAAAAGGCGACAAATGCGATATATCAAACTATAGACCTATTTGTATCATGTCTGTTTTACCCAAATTTTTCGAGTCATTAGTATAAGATACCATCAACAACATTATTATTTTTAACCAACATGGCTTTATCAGAGGTCGATCTACCTTAGGTAATTTAACTTTCTATAATAATTACATATGCGAATCCCTAGTCTGAAACAACAAGTGGATTCTATTTACACCGATTTTAGTAAAGCATTTGATAAGGTCCGACATCACATGTTTATATCTAAACTCAGACTGTTGGGCATCAAAGGTTGACATGGATTTTCAGTTACCTCAGTAATAGAGTGCTTAGTGTCAGAATTAATTTTATAGAATCCTATGTATTCGAGGCCACGAGTGGTGTCCCGCAAGGGTCCCACCTCGGCCCAATATTCTTCTTAATATTCATTAATGACATTGTAAATATATTTAAAGATGTACAGGTCCTACTTTTTGCAGATGATCTAAAATTGTTTAAAAGAATACAAAATGTATATGATTGCCTAATTTTACAAGCTAATGAATTTTTTAAATGGTGCGACCATTGAGAAATGTCAAGTAATACGATTTTCCAGAACTCATTCTCATATCTTTCATGAATATAATTTAAATAATGTTAAAGAGATACAAGTATCACAAATTCGCGACTTGGGAGTTAACTCCGATTCAAACATAACTTTTACAGCACATATAAATGATATAAGTAATAAGGCTTTAAAGATTTTAGGCTTACCTTTACAGATTTTAAGTCCTTGGATTGCATGAAAACACTCTTTATTTCATTAGTTAGAAGTCAAGTGGAATATAATTCACCTATTTGATCCCCATTCTATAAAGTACACTCTAACAAAATAGAACGGGTTCAACACAAATTTCTTCGGTACTTAAATTTCAAGCTCATAATTCCAATAGAAAACATTAATATTTAAGTTTGACGAATCGACTTAATTTAATTACGCTGTCTGACAGAATAATCATTTCAGACCTAATCTTATTATACAGAGTTATGAACAACCTAATTGACAGCCCTGCCTTTGTTGCTAATATTAAACTCCATGTACCGTTAAGGAATACTAGACAAAATATAACATTTTGCAACACATACACAACCAACTATCAATCACACTCACTTACCAATAGGATGCATGATTTAGGCAACAAGTATGGTGGTATTGTAGATATATTCGCTGATTCCCTTTATAATCTAAAAATAGCAATTTAAACCAACACTTTGTGGAATCCTACAAATTATTGTAACGTGGGTATAATTATTTAACGATTTGATGTGTAACTGTAATGTTTTATATTATATTTTATTCTATGTTACTGTCAAATATTATATTATTTAAAATATTTTACGGTTTTACGCAATATTCTTCAGAATCTACTTGTATATTCTTAAAATTTTTCACTTTTATAACTTTTGATGTAAATTCTATGTATGTGTCATCCTCGATATCTTAAATACTATTTTATAATCATTGTAAAAGCCCCTATGGGCGTATAATAACAAAAAATAAATACTTTTGTTTTTCATCTAGGCTCTGCCGGTGTTGTTATCCAAGTCGAGAATCCGTTAAATTGTTAAAATATACGACCTGGACAATGTGACATATGATATTTCAAAAACAATTAATATACCTTTTACAATTAAAAGATATGTTAATTGTTTTCTGATATGAATGATAAGGTAAATAAACACTGTTCCCTGTACACCTGCATTTACTTCGGCTTGGAACATTCCTGAAGGAAAAATTATTCTGTTTATTTAAATAAAGCACACCTAAAGTGAAAGAACACAAAACAGCACCAAGCAAATCTTGTAATATTATTACATAACTTTTTTATATACTAAAAATAACAGTTAACAATAACAAATAACATTAGTACTTGCAAACAATTACAGCTACAAAATAAAATATAACATTATTACCAACATTTTTTTGTGTTTCATTATCATGATTTCCTCTTCAAACATACAAACAGACGTAAAAGCATTTTCCAATTTTCAGATTGGAAAATGCTTTTACGCTTGGTATAGGTAAGTAGGTATCTAATTTATCAAATAATCTAATTTACCATCCATTTTGTTTGTTATTGTTTGTCCGTATTCCTTGAAACGAAGGCCGTGTCACTTCCGTAGGGTTTCGATTTTCTCAAGGATATCAACAATATTATTAAAAGGATAATGTAATAAACTGGGCCGTAAAACATAAAGATTTTTAATTAAATGAAGACATTATGAGCGAAACTCAATCGAAAATCTGGGAACAGAAAAATCAGAAAAAGATATTGGCACCTCTGGGACTCGAACCCAGGACCTCCCTACTTTCCGGGTTGGGCGCTCTTATCCACTGAGCTAAGGTGAGAGGTGCCAATATCTTTTTCTGATTTTTCTGTTCCCAGATTTTCGATTGAGTTTCGCTCATAATGTCTTCATTTAATTAAATATTACAGTTTGAGGTTTTACTCATAAAGTTAAAATAATAAATAATAATATTCATTCCAGACTTGCAGAAGAGTCAATAGATGTCGCACATTAAATAAAATGGATAATAATTTATCCAGACACCATCTAGATTGCATTTAGTTCGAGTTGAATCTTGCAATCATTCATAAAGATGGCAGCCAATAAAAATATGCGTTAAGAAAAATGAAGATAATATGGGTGGTTCTTAGTCGAAGTATGGTACAGTTAAAAGTGACCGAATTGGATATCGACACCTTAGCTCAGTGGATAAGAGCGCCCAACCCGGAAAGTAGGGAGGTCGTTGTATCATGTCTGTTTTACCCAAATTTTTCGAGTCATTAGTATAAGATACCATCAACAACATTATTATTTTTAACCAACATGGCTTTATCAGAGGTCGATCTACCTTAGGTAATTTAACTTTCTATAATAATTACATATGCGAATCCCTAGTCTGAAACAACAAGTGGATTCTATTTACACCGATTTTAGTAAAGCATTTGATAAGGTCCGACATCACATGTTTATATCTAAACTCAGACTGTTGGGCATCAAAGGTTGACATGGATTTTCAGTTACCTCAGTAATAGAGTGCTTAGTGTCAGAATTAATTTTATAGAATCCTATGTATTCGAGGCCACGAGTGGTGTCCCGCAAGGGTCCCACCTCGGCCCAATATTCTTCTTAATATTCATTAATGACATTGTAAATATATTTAAAGATGTACAGGTCCTACTTTTTGCAGATGATCTAAAATTGTTTAAAAGAATACAAAATGTATATGATTGCCTAATTTTACAAGCTAATGAATTTTTTAAATGGTGCGACCATTGAGAAATGTCAAGTAATACGATTTTCCAGAACTCATTCTCATATCTTTCATGAATATAATTTAAATAATGTTAAAGAGATACAAGTATCACAAATTCGCGACTTGGGAGTTAACTCCGATTCAAACATAACTTTTACAGCACATATAAATGATATAAGTAATAAGGCTTTAAAGATTTTAGGCTTACCTTTACAGATTTTAAGTCCTTGGATTGCATGAAAACACTCTTTATTTCATTAGTTAGAAGTCAAGTGGAATATAATTCACCTATTTGATCCCCATTCTATAAAGTACACTCTAACAAAATAGAACGGGTTCAACACAAATTTCTTCGGTACTTAAATTTCAAGCTCATAATTCCAATAGAAAACATTAATATTTAAGTTTGACGAATCGACTTAATTTAATTACGCTGTCTGACAGAATAATCATTTCAGACCTAATCTTATTATACAGAGTTATGAACAACCTAATTGACAGCCCTGCCTTTGTTGCTAATATTAAACTCCATGTACCGTTAAGGAATACTAGACAAAATATAACATTTTGCAACACATACACAACCAACTATCAATCACACTCACTTACCAATAGGATGCATGATTTAGGCAACAAGTATGGTGGTATTGTAGATATATTCGCTGATTCCCTTTATAATCTAAAAATAGCAATTTAAACCAACACTTTGTGGAATCCTACAAATTATTGTAACGTGGGTATAATTATTTAACGATTTGATGTGTAACTGTAATGTTTTATATTATATTTTATTCTATGTTACTGTCAAATATTATATTATTTAAAATATTTTACGGTTTTACGCAATATTCTTCAGAATCTACTTGTATATTCTTAAAATTTTTCACTTTTATAACTTTTGATGTAAATTCTATGTATGTGTCATCCTCGATATCTTAAATACTATTTTATAATCATTGTAAAAGCCCCTATGGGCGTATAATAACAAAAAATAAATACTTTTGTTTTTCATCTAGGCTCTGCCGGTGTTGTTATCCAAGTCGAGAATCCGTTAAATTGTTAAAATATACGACCTGGACAATGTGACATATGATATTTCAAAAACAATTAATATACCTTTTACAATTAAAAGATATGTTAATTGTTTTCTGATATGAATGATAAGGTAAATAAACACTGTTCCCTGTACACCTGCATTTACTTCGGCTTGGAACATTCCTGAAGGAAAAATTATTCTGTTTATTTAAATAAAGCACACCTAAAGTGAAAGAACACAAAACAGCACCAAGCAAATCTTGTAATATTATTACATAACTTTTTTATATACTAAAAATAACAGTTAACAATAACAAATAACATTAGTACTTGCAAACAATTACAGCTACAAAATAAAATATAACATTATTACCAACATTTTTTTGTGTTTCATTATCATGATTTCCTCTTCAAACATACAAACAGACGTAAAAGCATTTTCCAATTTTCAGATTGGAAAATGCTTTTACGCTTGGTATAGGTAAGTAGGTATCTAATTTATCAAATAATCTAATTTACCATCCATTTTGTTTGTTATTGTTTGTCCGTATTCCTTGAAACGAAGGCCGTGTCACTTCCGTAGGGTTTCGATTTTCTCAAGGATATCAACAATATTATTAAAAGGATAATGTAATAAACTGGGCCGTAAAACATAAAGATTTTTAATTAAATGAAGACATTATGAGCGAAACTCAATCGAAAATCTGGGAACAGAAAAATCAGAAAAAGATATTGGCACCTCTGGGACTCGAACCCAGGACCTCCCTACTTTCCGGGTTGGGCGCTCTTATCCACTGAGCTAAGGTGAGAGGTGCCAATATCTTTTTCTGATTTTTCTGTTCCCAGATTTTCGATTGAGTTTCGCTCATAATGTCTTCATTTAATTAAATATTACAGTTTGAGGTTTTACTCATAAAGTTAAAATAATAAATAATAATATTCATCCCAGACTTGCAGAAGAGTCAATAGATGTCGCACATTAAATAAAATGGATAATAATTTATCCAGACACCATCTAGATTGCATTTAGTTCGAGTTGAATCTTGCAATCATTCATAAAGATGGCAGCCAATAAAAATATGCGTTAAGAAAAATGAAGATAATATGGGTGGTTCTTAGTCGAAGTATGGTACAGTTAAAAGTGACCGAATTGGATATCGACACCTTAGCTCAGTGGATAAGAGCGCCCAACCCGGAAAGTAGGGAGGTCCTGGGTTCGAGTCCCAGAGGTGCCAATATCTTTTTCTGATTTTTCTGTTCCCAGATTTTCGATTGAGTTTCGCTCATAATGTCTTCATTTAATTAAATATTACAGTTTGAGGTTTTACTCATAAAGTTAAAATAATAAATAATAATATTCATCCCAGACTTGCAGAAGAGTCAATAGATGTCGCACATTAAATAAAATGGATAATAATTTATCCAGACACCATCTAGATTGCATTTAGTTCGAGTTGAATCTTGCAATCATTCATAAAGATGGCAGCCAATAAAAATATGCGTTAAGAAAAATGAAGATAATATGGGTGGTTCTTAGTCGAAGTATGGTACAGTTAAAAGTGACCGAATTGGATATCGACACCTTAGCTCAGTGGATAAGAGCGCCCAACCCGGAAAGTAGGGAGGTCCTGGGTTCGAGTCCCAGAGGTGCCAATATCTTTTTCTGATTTTTCTGTTCCCAGATTTTCGATTGAGTTTCGCTCATAATGTCTTCATTTAATTAAATATTACAGTTTGAGGTTTTACTCATAAAGTTAAAATAATAAATAATAATAAAGATTTTTGTTTCGAATCGCTACGACGCAGAAAAATTGCAATTAGGTTGAAATCTTCCTTTTGTCCGTCGTACCAAACCTTTGACTGGTGACATGGTTTTTGTGTAACGTAACTGGTGACGAACGGCCTGAGAGGCCGCTGCCGTATCCGGCTACAGCATTAGGTAATGTAGCTTACAGCAGTTTTTAAAAACAATTTAATAACATATAAAACGATAAAATAAAACTAATCAATAAACTCTAAATATAGTTTTTATTTAAGAACTTGTTATTGGAATGTATGTAGTAACTAAAATCAAAAAAATAGAGTCGAGGTCAGTAATCACAAACAAAAAAATTAAATCAACATATTGTAACTAAAAAAACAATTTTCTTTATAATTGAAATATTAATCAATAAATAAATAAAAATAATGCTCTAATCACTGGTATCATTTTACAAAAGTGGCAATGGTCAAATTTTGGTTATGTTTATTGGCAGTCAGGACGTAATTGTTTGGCACATTGCAAGCACATGTGTTTTTATACAAATAACATTGGTAATTAGATTTGCGATTAAACTTAGGAGGACAACTAGCACAGGTTTTCCGGGTTTTTGGCCTGTCATTTGTGGTTTTGTGGTTCAGGTGGCAAATCGGAAGCCAAAAATACGCGCTACGTTGGCTCGTACATCGCGTAGAATGTGAGTATTATAAACTCTGCGCTGCATTTTTTGTAATAAATACCGCGTTTCTGGCCAATATTTTTATGAATTTTCCTGTATCATCAATAGCATTGGCACATACGCCTCTTTTTTGGAAGTGCGGAACTATTCATTGCAAGTAGTGACGGTAAAAATATCGAAAAAACAATTTATCAAAATTAATTTTAAAAGTTACGTAAGTGGTGACATAGAGTCTGAGAGACCGCTGCCAAACTTTACATCGATGTAACTTAGCGATTTGGGACTATGCGATGCAACTATCCTTCTCTACGGCGTGAACGAAACTAAAGTTGAAGCTACTAAGGCTTTGGAACAAAGAAAGCGCGGTGATGATGGTGAAATGATATCGCTGACGCTGTGCCTGTGGAACCGCTTGTCATCTGTTAAAGGTTTAAGTATACAGAAAAAAAACAAATTTTTATGTTTAGGTGTGTATTTTGAATTTAATACATTATTTTTGATGTCATTTAATGTTAGTGAATTTAAATCAAGCCATTGGTATATTTATGATTACCGTACTTATTGTAACAATACTACAACAGCCGCACAATTTCAAGTACCTCATAATATCTTGAGAACTAATTAGACAAGTATGCACCGATGAAGAATTAAGTAAATTCAGATTTACCAAACTAAAAGTGGATGATTAGTAGTATATGAAATCAAATGAATCTCTAAAAAAATATCAAATACTACAAATATTATTGACGAATTGATGGCCCAAATTATCTACAAATCTCTGAATGGTGGAGTATTTTCCAAGTTTAAGGCCAACACTAGTCGTTTCATACATTTTGTAAAAAAATAATTAGAAACGACGGACAAGATAAGTTCGCCAACAAAAACATTTAAAAATAGATATCTAGTTCAAAACTTATTATAAAAAGTGTTTTTTTTTTAAACAAAACTGCCAACTCATTTGAGAGAAGATTTCTCGTGTTTGAATTGGGGAGTAGCGCTATTAGAAGTTAAGGTAATTAAAACTATCTAAACTATAATTTACCATCCATGGTGTTTGCTACATGTTTGATAAAAAATATTGGATTCTTTGAGACCCACAAAACTCAACCTAACCAAACCCCTGCCGTAAGTCACCTGAAGTGGTTCGCTACGCTTGGTGATTCACCGAGTTCTTTGAGTGGGGTTTGTCTAGGTCTTGGTGGCGAATGTGTTTCCTCACCTGCTGCGTGGTAGTCCGGATTGGTAGAGAATGCTTGGGGCAGACATAATCTAGACCTTGCTTGACCCATCGCCTTGCACCGCGATGGGAGGGTTGGATTCATACGTCTCTCACTCCTGGACACATTGATCCCCAAACTCTTACCCTCCCTTCATACCTTTTTCCTACCCAGAACTTCCTTTCCTTCCTTGCATCCCCAAAGACAACACAGGCCCCAGGGGATTTTTTCCTCAGGGTAAGTTTCCTGGAGAAGCGTAAAAAAATTGCCTTCGGCCCTTGATTTCACACTTTACGATTATTGTTAAAATATGTTCTTATCTGTACATGCTTTTCAGACCTTGGGTACAAGTTTTGTTTGAAATTAACATATGATGTCCATCTGTTACTGCAATCAAATTAAATACAAAGTAACATTTAAATTTCGTATCTCATCTTTTATTATATTGCAATATATATAAAATATTACCCTGTGCAGTTTAGAAGATATTCTACCTCAAGTTGTCAAATATTTCCATTCTCTGCTACATAACTAAAAAATAAATAACAAACAAAATCTTTGAAATGAGGGTGACTCGTATCTTACAAGCGCAACTGCGTGGGGTTAGAAAAAATAGCAATATATATTTTTGAACTGTTAAATACAGCAGCCTATAATTAATTAAACGATAAAATAATTTCCATTAAATACCTTGTTGTCTCTGTTTTAATTGAATCAAAACTTTCTAAAACTAATTAAACACTATTTTCAATTAGTAAATTTTATACAAATACATAACAATCAGTAAAATCTGCTACACTTCGCGAAATAATTTTACATCTCTGAGAAAAGAAATTATGCTCGGTTTAAAGTTCGATATGTTTTAAAACATAATTAAATTGTTTATGTGAATTAAGAAACATACAAATAGGAGACATGCAACAATCTCAAGGTAAGTGCAAAATGTTAGGTGTCATTGATAAAAAAAGAGCCTCGGTTAGATTCAGCTGAAGCAGAATTATCTATGTGCATGCGATAACAAGCCAAAAAATTACAAGTATTTGTGAGAATTTTGCAAATGAATCGATCAAAGACAAAGAATTGCATCACACTTTGGATCACACATCACTAACTTAACCTATTTAACCATTTTTTATTTTTATTTTTTTATCACTCTAAATGACTTATCTGAGATGTTTCTGAGTTGGTTTCATTCCGAGTTGGCCGGTCACCACTATACACATGGTGTGCCACAATGTGCCACGATGTTCCACGGTGTACCACGGTGCCACGAGTGCGTCGAGTAGTGTTTGCCAGTTTGTTTAATTGTCGAATCACATTTTGTAATTTTCTTGTAATCTCTTCTTATCAGCTTCAGTTTTAAGGACTTTTCACGTGTGACTGGTAAGAAAAGATTTCGGTACACTGAAGTTCGACAAGCGTTCAAGGTTTTGCTTTGATTGACATATTAGGTCGCCATGGGCCGAACTAGTCTGATGTAGATTCCGTTTAATTCTCACGTTTTGGTACAGTACACATTTCAGAGTTGTCATTTGCGACAAACAAAATTACTGTTTGTGTACTATAAATAATTTAGTTTCACCGGGAATAATTAGGTTGGCACCCTTCATGCGTATTTGTTTACTAATGAAAAAAATCTGAGAGAATATCTTTCAATAGTCTTTTATCACCGTGTACGTGACGCTAGATGTAATAAAAACTATTTTATTTTATGATCACTCAAGGCCATAGCTATAGCATACACATGTCCCCACCCACCCAAACCCACCCTAACCCACCATGTGTATGCTATAGCATACACATGGTGGGTTTCATTCCTGGTGGAGGGGAGGGGGGAGGGCACAGGTTTTTTGGGACCTCTATTTACCACAACTTATTATTTACATCACATTGATCAAAAATATTGTGCAAATAGTTTGTTGTAATGTCAAAGAAAAGGGAGAATATCCAGGAAAATCTAAGAGCACTGTTTTAATTTTTTCTACCCAATGCTGCAACCATCTAACCCTAAATCTCTCCCCTTAAATAATCCCTATTAATTTTTGTTGTTATAGTTCCAAGCTGCCATACTGCAGAGGTGGAGTCTCCCTTCGTTCATGTGCGCCTTCTGCCCCTTCGTGCAGGTTCTCAGCGTCACCGTGAGCGTTTTCACACTTACGGCAATCGCAGTGGATAGGCATAAGGCCATATTGGATCCCTTGAGGTAAGCTTAAAGTTTTAATGAAAACCTAAAGGAATAATATGTTTAGAGAGATAGATAAAATAGCCATCCATTATGCAATTTAGGAATTTTTTTCTTTCTCCTTGGAATTCAGCCAGCCAGAGAGAAAGAGACAAAAAAAATTCAAATAACCGCCCTTTCAACCGAGTTATATAGACAGTTTTAAGATAAGAATATAACGCTTTGGTGAGAGTTACCATCAAAATGTTTTTGATTTAAATTCATTTATAGAAGATTAGTTATTAAATATCCGTTTTTGTCCAAAACTAACCAATTATTTGGAGTGAGAGAGTGAGAGAATTAAAAACAATTTATATTTTCAGAAGAAAATATAAATTTAAAAAGAAAATAGTTAAATAATTTTTCCAGCTTTATGCTAATTACTCTTATGGCAAATAATACGGTCAATATAATGAACTTGTAAATATAGTAAACCAACTTCCCTCCCATCCTAACCCTGAGGAGCCGTCCCATTATGGATTTTTTCTAAAAGCCGTTATGAACAAGATTTTCTAGTGCACCAATAATTGAGCACCACTTGTTTAAAATTTTTCTGAAACCATACGTACATTTTCTGGTACCTCTTTACGGCTGATTCTAGGTTTATCTGAATGGGTTGTCAGGGTGTTGCAGCGCTACTGTCTCTCAAAATGGTTGAATGTATGTTGCAATATGAATGTGTTAGTCCGAGAATCACGTAAATCCGATTCAAAATTGGTTTGACAAGGGTGTTTCTTGTTATTTGCTATGCCCCCGTTAATTCTGAAAGCGATGAAGTGAAAGATGATTTTTGGACTGGTGTGAACCATGTTATGAGATTAAAAAATTTGAATGAAAGGATTGTAATGGTGGGCAATTTGAATGGACGGGTGGGAATTAGACGTGATGGATTTGATTCAGCCTTAGGTAAGTTTGGGGAAAAAAGAACGAATGACAACGGGATTAGAATACTTGAAGTATGCTTTGAGTGGAACCTTTTTGTATCGAATACTTTCTTCGTTCATAAAGATATCCATCAATATACGTGGGAAAGAGGAAATGAAAGATCATTAATCGATTTTGTAGTAATTAACTCTAGGTTGAGAGCCGTTACCGAGGACTCAAGAGTTTTCAGAGGGGCTGAGGTTGAAGCTGATGTTTACAGAAAACGGAAGTCTGAAAATGATAAAATCGAAAGATGGAAAAATTTTGAAGAATGAGAAAGAAATAAAAGAGAGATGGATGAAGTATTTTGAGAAACCTTCGAAAGCAACCCGGGTAATAGCGATTCCAGCGTCGAATTGGATATGAACGATGACAGAGTGAATGTTATTAAAATCAGCATGGATGAAATAATAAAAAAAAACCATTAAATGCATGAAGAATGGTAAGGCTGTTGGTTTCGACTATATTGCTGCCGAATACTTTAACCCTTCGAATAATGAGAAAATAATATCTATGAACTTTTGCCTGTCAAAGTTTGAACGCAAAAATTCTCGGTTCTTCCCATGCATTTCAAATGTTCAATTTTATTGGTTATTTTTTAATCTTTTTGAAAAAAAAAAGTTCTCCAATCTAGATAAAATAATCTTTCCAATGTGCTTATCAGAAATCAACATTTTTGTTTCTAAATATTAAAATTTTTATATTGAAGATGTAAATTAGCTTAAAAATTACGTACCTGGGGTTTCCACAAAAATTACCTACATAAAATAAAAGAAAATTAAAATTTTAAATACAAATTCCTTTTCTTAAGAAAATTTGTAATAAAACTGTTACTCCACTTTTTGTCACATTCATACAATTTTATTTTTAAATCGTTAAATTTAATTAAATGTTACGTCACACATTGGCGCAAAATAAAAATGATTTCTAACAGTATGGAAGATCTACAGTCGCTCGTGTCTAGGATGACAAAGTATGTATGAATAATGAGTTAATGATGAATGTAAGTAAGTCTAAAGTAATGGTATTTGAAAGAGAGAGTGCGAAAACAATGTTCAACATAGTTGTGAATGATGAATACTTGGAGCAGGTGGATGAGTTTGTGTATTTGGGAAGTATGTTTACGAGAGATGGAAAGACTGATAGAGATATCGAAAGAAGGATAAATGCCGGTAACTCCATTAATGAGAACTGAACGCCGTTGGCGCCAACAAAAAACTGTCAAAAGAAGCGAAGCTAGCCGTCCATAATGGAGTGCTGGTACCTACCCTGATGTATGGCAGTGAGGCATGAAATTGGCAGAAAAAGGATGAAAGTAGACTGAATGCTGTAGAAATGAAATCCCTGAGACGTATGTGTGGTAAAACCGTGTATGATCGTGTGAGAAATGTGGAGATCCGCAAAGAATACAAGGCTGATGTAAGCGTAATTAATAAGATAAAGAAAGGGACGCTCAGATGGTTTGGGCATGTAGAGCGAATGAATGAGGAAAGGAGTGTAAGGAGAATATATGACGCAAATGTGAATGGTAGACGAAGTCGGGGACGCCCGAAGAAGACATGGCACGACCAAGTGAATCAGATACTTGAGTCGGGCGATATCAAGAGTCAGAATAATAGAAGAGCATGTATAAGGCGATGTATGAATGTGAACGAGGCAAGGAGTGTGTGCCAAGATCGAGTTGTTTGGCGGTCCGTCGTCTCTGCCTAACCCTGCAGAGAAACGGCGTGATGGTTATTTGGTTTACAGGTTATTTTTATGAATAAACAAGCACTGAAATAAAGTGTTTTCCGATCAGGCATTCGAAGAGCGGCTCTAAAATCAGAAATGTATTACAACGAAATTCATTCTTTACTTTTCTACCTTTTTTATTGATAGAGTAATACCTTTAGGTACTCTTTCGTGGGGCCATTGGTCCCGAAGACTTTGTTTTGTTCTCCGCTAATGACAGAGCCAGGATTTGAAACCTTATCCTTACAAATAGCGTTCTGTCACCGCTGTAATTATTTCCCTGTATCGGTCGTGCTCGGTCAGGCAGTTCGACGAACCACCGTAGATAGCATAGGTAGTATGTTTATTTGAAGTATCGTTCACCGAAGATAACCGATGTTCTAGAGTTATCAAGTAATTCTTGAAGTGTTACGACATGACAATCCAACGTGATCACAGTAGAAAATGTATCATGTAACTCTTGGCCTGTTGCAACGTGAAAGTCCGACGTAGAAAAGTGTTTAAGTACCTTTTGCCCTGTCAAAACAAGGAGATGACAATTCGACAAATCCACCGTGGGAAGTGCTTAACAATCACAAGTGTCGTTCTTCGGGGAGATTATTATTCTAAAAAGTGCCTGTGATATTCTCCTCACTATACTTAAGTGTAAATCAACCAAGTGTGGGCTCCACTTAACAAGTGAAAACATGTTGTTGTAAGTAAGCTATTGTGATAGCGGTCTGCAGTCGTGCTTGGGAGCGATGACTAGTTACCGACATTTTCGATAAAACCTATATCGATCGACCATGCTAGGTACCCAGACCTCCTACTTTACTCGGCCTTGAGTCAGTATTCGACGGAACTTTTGAATTTTGAATACAAAAATGCCGCCCGCGTTCTATCTTTTGTTTCGTCCAAATGCGCATATTCAAACGTCTTTCTTTATTGTAAATGAATAACTTTTGAATTAAGAAATTATTGAAAATCGCTGAAAACAAAAGAGTGTTGCTTAATTTTCACATTATGTCTTGAGTTTGTTAGTCTACGGCATGTCTGTTTATACAACGTCATTGGTTGCGACAGGCATTAGGATTGTTTTTGTACAGTTTAAAGTTTTTGGATATTTTAAATAATAAAGATAAACTAATAGAGGCACTCTATTTTTGATGCTGAATTATTTAGGCCTAAATAATTCAGTATCAAAACAAACAATAATTATTTTATGTCTAAATCTCTATAAAACAATAACACGGTTGAACCATGTTGAATGCCTTGTCATACATTTCAATACAAATATGACCAGGAGACTGGAGAATAAGGTACTCCAGTGAAAAATATTATGGCTTTAAAAAAATATGTTCATATAGACCAATAAACGCTGATTCTGAATATATAAGTTTATTAAATGATATTTAACGTAGAGTTAATTCCAGTTCCCTACGAAATTCATGCTTCGGTTTCCTTAATATTGATTTCGATTAGTAAAGCTAAAAAAATAATAATTTCAAACAATTTTTATACCAATCTCCCCTAATAATATTGAAAAATATAATAATATAATAAATATAATATAATAAATAAATAATTACACCTAAATAACGTTTTACTTATTGAATAGTTTCATCACTTCTTCCATACAAAATGACAACATCTGTTGAAAATAACTAAAACTTTTGGCCAGATGACGTCACAGGGCCAGATGACGTCACGGTGGTTTTCGGGGATCTTGAAAAATTAAAACTTTGACATTTATTTTAACTATTAAAACTAAGTATAAAAATAAAAATAAATATGCAGTTATTTAAGTTAGAAGGTCATTATTCATAAAAAAATGGACTGGAGTTCTCTATTATGGAAAAATCCAATAATACCAACTTGATAGTATGTTTTAATGACACGTTTTAAAATAGACTTTTTAATATGTTTTTTAAAACTCTACGTTTAATGTTATTTAATACACCTTATACATTCAGGATCACGCTTAATATTTTTCACTGGAGTTTATTATTCTTTAAATTCTTTTCGAAGTTCTTTAAATTACTCGACTATGACAATAATAATTATTGTCGCTTTCTGATTCCAGGATTTCTCTCAATTTACCTATTCACGATAAACTGAGGGGAGGGTTTATTCTCTTGTGAAAAAAGTGTCAAATCTCTAATGCTTTCCATTATTAAGATTATTTTTTGTCCATACACGATAAGCAGTATGATAAATTTAGAGTTGGGTTCAGGCATTGAAAGGAAGGATGGGCTAGAATTGCTTTTCACTTGGGTTTGAAAAGAAACCAACGTCGCCATTGATTTACTCTTTTTTTGATTTAGCCTATTTGTCGTATGCTTTGTCACTTTTAAATTTTCCAGACATTGTATATAACCATCCCATTTGATCTGTACGAAAATTTGAAAAAAATACAATTCTGTATTTGAAATTTAAGCAAAGGAAGGTCAGACACTTTCCTCTACAGACCAGAAAACTTGTCTTCTTAATTAAACAAACTAAACATTGCATAATCTGGCATTATACTAAAGATTTAAATTTAAAAGGTATCATGTAGATAACGATGCTCATAAAATAGAGGGATGAATAATAAATAATTTTGTAGAAGGAACACTCCAAACTAGAGTAAATTTATATCGTTTTCTAGATTATCGAAATCCATTTCACTAAATTGTTATAGAGCTAGTTTATAAAGTTATAATAAATCGTGCTCTTCACACGTTTAATACTATTTGTCTAAATTCTAACATCGACATTTCTTCGATTCAACACACACCTACCCACTACGCACATCACCCGGTAATTACTTAATATACATAGACACTACAAAGAAACATGTCATAGGTACCCATCATGAAATGTAATTAATAATTGTAAATTGTTTTCACCATTGTAACTAATGTATTGTTTGTTTCTGTTTATAAATAAAATAAAATTAAAATAAAATGAATTGTTATAACAAAAATTTTAATTTAATATAGAACAAGCCAAAATCCCTTTTCATATATTTTGTGGTGGGTAATTCATTATCTGGCTTGTCTACTTCTGAAAAAGAAAATTGCGAAAATTTTAATTCGAAAGTTGAAATGATAGAAAATCCGCATTTTAATAACTCGTTATTTTTTATATGAAAATTTACTTTCATTACCTTGGAATTTTTTTTTTGATCAAATAACTGTGGGTTTTTGGTTCACAAAAAAACGGTGGCAATAAAAGGTATAAATAAACTAAGATTATTTTTAAAAAGCAAAAATATTATTAATAAGGGGTTAAAATTTGCGTGGATTTTGATATAATTAATTCTACGAACCTTTTACTTTTGCTGTAGGACGATGGATTAACTTTGTTGATTGAAAAAATACGAGAAAATCAGATGGATTTTATCATTTGTAATAAAATTCCTTGCCATAAAAAAGGTAGAATGGCTTAAACAATTGTTTACATGAACCTATTCATTTATACTCGTACAGCGAATAGCCGAATATGGTGCCAAAAAATTATTTCTCAAAAGAATTACATTAAATCACAATATTGAGAATTATTTTCCATTGTTATAAACAAATACATTTCCATTGTTATAAATTAAATAATAAAGCGCAAACCCAAATTTTGATGTAGTTTTTTATTAAACATTATCTCCAAACAAGAGGTCCCGAAGAAAGCAATTTGCATCGGGATCTATGTCATCTCTAAGGGTGCTGTGTGGAGGGTCTTTTTAGGGAAATCAATAAGAGGAAGTTCTGGGAAGGAAAATTTATGAGAGATGGGTAGGAATCTTAGGATCAGTGAGTCCAGAAGTGACGGACGTATGATGTTTTTTAAGTTTTAAAACTGTTTATTGTTAGGGATTCAATATTATGTTATTTAGTATTTCTATTCCTCCATTAATTGTAAATTTTGCATATTTTGCGTAAAAACAACATTTTGTGATAATAACATATACTATCATTCTTTTTTATTTTTTTATTAAATAATTAAAGATAAATTAAAATATTTGATATATACTATTTAGTGAAGACGTTAAAGCTTTCGCTGTCTTATCTTTAAAATATGAAGGAAAAAACTGGTATTTTGGCACTTCTACACAGAAGTGTGTACACACACTACAAAATAAGCGTCACTAATTTAAGTAGAAATTGAGAATTCATTCCAGTAAAACTTACCAGCTCCGTTTACAAATCTGATTAAGTATTTCACCATCCTCTTGATAGTTTATCCATAGCATAAAGTTTTTTATTTCTTCAAAATAGGCATATTTACTTTGGGGTGTCATCATTAATTTAATGAAAAACAAATACCTTTGTATAACACCGCTATTTTATTAACAATATCAACATGTTTCGAAAACTATGTTTTGTCTTTTGTTATTTATTATTGACTTATTATCCTGACGAAGAAAACATAGTTTTCGAAACATGTTGATATTGTTAATAAAATAGTGGTGTTATACAAAGGTATTTGTTTTTCATTAAATTAAAGTTTTTTAATTTAAAAAAAATAGAAACTCTGCAAACTTAACCGATTTATAGACACTATTCATAGATTCGAGTGCAAAATGGTAAATTCGGACTTTAAAAATAAATAAATCTAATATATACGCCCCCCTTTGGATAAGCATCAGAGAAAATTGAAGTATCCACTGTATCTGCTTCTCTATGTGCAGTATCACAGAACAATCTTCTGTTATTTTTTTCTTATTCCCTTTTTATATTTTATTTACAAATATAGAGAAATATTCTTCCTTTTCATGTTTTTTAGGTATTTTGATATATTTTTTTTAATATTATTTTGTTGGTATTTAAAACGTTAGATTTAGTTGCTAGCATTTCTACGCATAATATATCTTTTAAATATTTATCAAAAATTTTCGTTTTATCAAATAATGTATTTTTTGGACTTTTTTAATATATTAACAACTTCTAATAGTTCCATTTAAACTATAAATACATACCCCTTCCTTAAAGAGATATTTTACAAAGAACTTTTGTCTCTTTTTCCCTGATCTACTTTTATATTTTCATGTTAATTTTGATTAAATGTTATGTACTCCTTTTTCTTTTTTTATAATATTTTAAAATGTTTGTAATATTACCCGTCTCAGAACAGACATCATCTTTGTACATCATTGTACATATATTTTCGCATGAACCGGTGGATGCAATTTTTAGCCATAAGTTGTTTATAATTGTTTGTCTAGTTTGTAGTTTTTCTAGATTTTAGAAATGTATTGTAAGTTTGTACAGCGCCCTTTAGGTGATTTTTCACAAAAACGGCGCTATATAAATCATCCAAATATTATTATTATTATTATTATCTAATGGGGCGGCTAACTTACATAGTAATAAGTAATATTTAACTCAAGAAAAGGTCCGGATTGCTGGAAATTAAATTAATTCTCGACGACGCGCCTGCGCCAGACTAACCCGAAAGCCGGAACCCGCGTCCTTTGTGTCTGTACTCTTAATTAGTCAAGTAGGTTTCAAAATCATGAATGCGTCTTCCCTTACAATTCAATACTATAACAATATATTTTGTTTACACATATATGTACATATATATGACGAATTTTACTACGACCATAGAGCAAAGCCTCTTTTCTCTTTTGAATCTGTTCTCATTGTATATTTCTTATTTTTCTTCTGTTTTTTTATACCGTCGCAAGAACCCACTGATCAATATTTGAACGATATTAAAACGATTTATTTTCTGAGTAAAGCTTATCATATAATGAGGGCATTTATTAATAGGGAAATCTTCCTTTCGAGGACTTTCTAAAAAGATAAACATATGTATGCTCCGTATTTATGATTTATGCCGGATAAAGTTTAATTAATTAGCAATCCCTAAAAATACTCCTAATTAATTCTTAGAGAAGTATTATTTTTGTTACGTAAAAGAGATCGACGATAATTCCAATGGGGAAATAGATTCTTTCAATTTTTTACAAAAGCTTCGTTATGTAAGTAGAGAATTAAATTTGTGAACGAATGGTGGAAAAGCTATGTGGCACTTTGGATATTATAGTTTAGATATGAAGTAGCTATTTTTTTTGTCAGGGAAATCATTTCATTTGATGCTGCAAAACTCCAAAAATTTATTCTTAGAACAAAACGTATAGCTACGGTTTAAACTTTAAACAAACAAAAAGCAAAAGTTCAAATGTCATCCCCACCAAACGGAATAAATACAGAAAGGTTTTTTGCATTTGTTTTTCTGCCCGACTTAAAAGAGAAATGATTTCTCGTCGAGGATTTATTTGTTTATAAAACCCATGATATTTAGTTAAAACATTTACAGAGAATGGATACATTAGTTCTCCCTCCTAGGCGGATGCCTGCTTCATAGTGACCAGTGGAATATAGTTGTTTTTACAGACAACTCATATTTGGTGCGAAGAACAGTGAAAAAATTACGGGTATTATAATTGTATGAAAGATTAAATTAAAAGCCCACACATGAAAAATCATGGAAACTGACTTATAGCAATTTACCCTAAGAATTTTAAACACAGAAATACACCTTTCAAGTAAGTGTAGAATTAAGACATAAAATAATTTTCTGGTAAGTAGGTACCTACTAATGTAGGTTCTAAAAATGTATTAAAGAAATTTAAACCAAGGAAATTTAGTAAAAAATATTATATTATGGGTTACTTAATCGATTTATTGCTTTAATGGTTACGATTTTGAAAATGACTTTTAAATTTACTTAAATTCAAAGCGACAATTGGAGTTCATGGAATCAGAATGGCAGTCACACCCTAAAGAAGTATTTTTGATATTTTTATCATTATGGTGCATAAGTACAAAAAATCGACACTAAATATAAATTTTTTTGATAAGTACAAAATACACACACATTTACATTTACTTATACACACATTTGTGCATAAGTACAAAAAATCGACACTACATATAAATTTTTTTGAATTCTTGCTAACTTATTACAAAGGGTATTTTTAAAGTCGATTTTACATTTGAAATAGGTAAACAATGCACAAAATATTATAATTTTATAGTAAACTAGCTTTTACCCACGGCTTCACTCGCGTGGTGTTAGGGGAAAATTACTGTAGCGCTTGCATTTATCAATTATCCCCTACCCCCTTCCATCCTCCCCCCACCCGCGTTACATACATTCATTCCCGGTACATTTAATTTATAAACAGCTCGCGTGCCACCTATCGCAAATTTCATTATGCCAGAGCTCACCAGTAGTTTTATACAAAATACCGAACAAAAAAAAAAAAATTTCCAATTTGATGCAGTCGTTCGGAAATTATGCGCGTACAAACATTTCGGCGATTCATTTTATTTTATATTAACTATGACGCCTGAAATAAAATTTGCCGGAAATATATCAACGATTTGTTTTCCACGACAACGATTTGTTTTGCTTAGCAATAACTCGCTTTTCTTAGGAACAGAAAACGTAAAATAATTATAATATATTATTATTCATTACGCCAGAGCTTACCATTATATACAGTTTAAATTACTCGCATATAGTACAGCTTTCTATTGGTGAAAGAATTTTTAAAATCGTTTTATTTTTTATAGTATGTACTATAGATATCATTTCTGGGGCCAATTGTCGGCGGATCAACTGTTGGGTCATATTATATTACCTTTTGCAACAGCTGTCCGGAATAATAATTTTGAGGCGCAAGCAATGTGATTTTTTTGACGTAGGTAATCCGTCGTATTTATTGTAGTTGTAATTCAAATGTGTAATGTCATATTTTTGATAAATTAATATGATAGTAGCCTGTTTCTAGTTCAAAATGTTATACGTAACCTAACTATATATGTGTGCTAAACGAACCAATCATAATCACATCACAAAATCAAATACACTTAACGTAATCTACTTAACGACTAAATTTGGAATTAACTCCTTACAATACATAGCATATACGCAATACAACGCGTTACTTTAGTAACCTACTGTAACGAACAAAAAAACACTGACAAAAGTTCTTAAATGACATTTCCTCAGCAGTTTCATCAACCAGCGACACAATCTTTCTTTGGGAAATCTCTAACTTTTATCTGTCTTTCTTAATTATTTATGAAATATTTTTCAATTAACTAAGTCTGTTATAAAATTATATGTTTTCATTGAACTCCTTTTTAAAATCTTATTCTTGAGTAAAAATAGTTTTCTTTTAATTATAAAATGTTGTACCTGCCAAAATGAATTTTATTAAAATCATTGGGAATAATAGTATTATAAATATTACTATCATTATTTTGTAATATCACTTAAATAAAAATTTTGAAATTCATGTGTGTGCGGTAGACTTCATGCAAAATAGTTATTTAATAAAATTTAATGTTACATTGACAGGAAAATGGAAAAAAATATTTATATGCATTACACAATATCTGCCCTGATGATGGACACTGTAACGCTATCCGAAACGTTGGATAAAAGGGTGCATAATACCTCAAAAATAAATCTCGAAATTACTTTTGACCGTGAAATTCTCAAATCATAACTATTCATATTCTTTTGTATTCCAGCCGGAAGTTCTTAAGTGCTTTTCAATTTTGCTTTACCACCTGCAAATTTTTTATGATTCCAAGCTACTCTATCATGGTATTTTCTATATATTTCATTACAATTCAATAGTGGTCTGAAAGTTCCGTTGACTGCCTCCACATTATAATAAGGCTTTACGTCCCAAGGCTTGCATTCATTTGGCTGGAGCTAGAATTGTAACCTTAGCGACAAAGTTTTTCCAGTTAACAAAAAGTTTCCAAAAACGGATATTTGTTGTTCTTTCTTTATCTGACAAATATTTGTAATAAAAAAAAAACTCGTGGAAAGAACACTTAACATTAATTAAGTGTTTATTGAAAAACTTTAACAGCCTTCTAGAAAGATCGGAACACTTCAGAATGCAAACAACTTCTGGGATACGTTTTGTTTTAACGATTGACAGAAAATAACAAGCCTTGGAAGTTTTTGGTTCCTTGTTAATTATTACGTGTTAATTTATAATAATTATAACACGTAGTGTTAAAGGATGTACTTGACTTACTTTAACCAGTGATTCCTGACATTATTTGGAATAAAAAATATTTAAATTAATTTTTGGTCTCCGGTGACATTTTGATGATTTTTTTTTCGATTAAAAACAGACAAATCCATAAATATTACTAATAGATTTGGGACATGTGAAAGAATATTTTTGTTACGTGTTGAAGAAATTTTTTTTTTTAAAATACCAAAATTTCTGTAACATTTTAAATACAATACAAAATACAATATTCTACAGCAGCACTCATAAGCGTAACTACATTGCCCACTCTCCGATACATATTGATGTTGACATATTCAATATCAACTTGGCAAATTTTGTGGGTCATCTAAAACATTTGTTTCAACACTATTTCTAAACACATCTTGTAAACCTATAAAATAGCTGTATTTTTCTGTTTTTGTTTCTGTGTTTGTATGACTTTTATCTAATGTAATTTTATTTTTATTATTTCTTAAGTTTCAAAGTAAGTTATAAAATTATACAACAAATCATGTAAAAGCCCTCTGGGCCTTAGATAAATAAATAAATAAAACATTTTTACTCCAAATAATGTCAGAAATCACTGTTTAAAGTAAGTCAAGTGCCACTCTTAACACCCTGTATATTAATTATGCTATGGATATGAATCGTTTTTAGTACTATATATCTTGTGGGAGCCAATGTTTTGAATGGGCAATAACCGGTGAGTCCTTTAGTTAAGAAAGAGGAAAGAAGTCCAATATAACAAGATCAATCATTTTTCTTTCGTCAGCTTCTTTCCTGAACCGTTTTCTTTATCATATGATATTAAATCATTCAACGCACGAAAGGAAAGTAATTTATGAAGTTTTTTTGACATTCTGAACCCAAAAAAAGGTTTTCTTAAATCGAGTTTTGAAAGGTTCTACAAAAGCGATATGTCAAAACATTTTTGTCCTACGTAAAAGCGCGTAACATTCCGACTGTAAATCAAATACTTAGATTATTGCAAGCTAAACAGGCCATTTGATTTTGCGATAGGCACAAACTACATCATGTTTACAGACGATACTTTTGTGTCGAAAACATTTTTGTTTTCAAATGATTTGCTCGTTTTCTTTTATTTCTCTGAGCCTCGGATGTTTAGATTGTAATTTTATTACAGAAGTAAAATGGAAACCAATTTAAATAAATCTTTTGAAACATTACATTTAAACGATTTTTTTAATATCAATTTGTATCGATTCGAGTTTTAAACGAATATCTTCCCAACGTACTAATAAATAAATTAGTACTAGGTATTTCCAATTATTTGGCGTAACTCTGAAAGGTGTCAGAATAAAATATTTACGTTCTCTTAGATAATTAGTATATCTTTTATAATTAGAATTAATTAATTCCGACCTGATAGCTTTTCAGCGCGAATCACGCTTAGATAGAACGGTAACACAGCTAAAAATAAATCAAAAGTACCAAATTTAAGAGCAATTACTAGACTTGGATTGGATACCTTATTAATTTGATTAAGTTTAGTAAACCTGAGCGAATCAAGGTATAAGACGATTAACATCTGCCTTTTTCAGATTCTCACAACCATAATATTTTTTTACTCTTATTTTCTCCTTTTCTTGTGCCTTCTGATGTAAAAGTGTTAACACTGCAAAATTTTAGGAACTACTATTTTCTACAGTTTAGATGAGCGAGTCACTTTTTGCAACTGTGGAGCTTTTAGTGGAGTTTTTAGCAATTTTTATTTTCGAGTGCTGAAAGTACCTATATGCATAACCGGAAAGTGGCATCTAACATATGTATATGTTCCTAATAAAACCTTTAAACTGTTATTTGCCAATAAAGAAATAATTTATGGTTTTCCATCAGGTCCCCTAAGCCCATTATATCCAAAAAGGTAGCTTTAAAAACGCATTACACCACTAAAAAAAATTATGTTTGGTTAAATCTTCAGGTGTTTGAAAGTAGGTATTTCCCCTTCTGTCTTAAAACGGATTCATTGATTTTGAACAACTCTCCAGTTTTTGAAGTTAAAATTCTGTTATTATTTTATCGGTTATGGTCCAGTTGTTTTTCAGAATTGCTCCAGAACGTAAATAGAACTTTCACAGAACTTGTTTATTTAATTTGAAATAAGAGATAATGCCCTGCAATAAATAAATAAAATTTCAACGCAGAGCTATGCGATTAATTAATTAGATGTATTGTTCTGCTTTTCGATGTAAACTATAAAAATAACTGTCTATATTTAGTGCCTGATAGGTTAAATTTGCCAACGACGTCCTCATAATCATTACAATTGTGATTTTGCGTGGTGTATGGAAAGAAGTAAATCAATTTTCTAATTTTTCAAAATGTGGGATAAATGGTAATATTGGTGAACTCATTGGTTGTATAGCATATAATAAGTGTATAATTATCCTCCTTATTAAAGTTTGGATTTACGATTATTTTAAATGTGGTCGGGAAATTTTCAAATCGAAAGCTCAGATCTCACAACTAGTTTTTTAAAATTAAAAACGCGATCAGTCGTGTGGACAGCTTCGACAGCTTCAACTGCTACTGTACTTTTGAAAATTAATAATGTCATCACGTGTCAACAATTTATAAATATTATTAGCTTTTCCCCGCGGCTTCGCTCGCATGGTATTAGGGGAAATTACTGTAGCGCTTGCACTTATCAATTATCCCCCCTCCCCCCCCTTTCCCACATTTCATCTATTCATTCCCAGTACATTCAGTTTTTAAACAGCTCACGTGCTACCTAAATTTCATAATGCTAGAGCTCAAAGAAAAAATAATTATCCAATTTGGTGCAGTCGTTCGGAATTTATGCGCTTACAAACATTTCGGAGATTTATTTTTATTTAAATATGTGGAAGTTTGTAAATATAATAATAAATAACACTATTTATTATACAGTCATTATAATGGTTACGAATTATATTTTTAATGTAGGAACTCTCATCTGACATTTATTCCAAAACATAAGCTTGTCCAAAAAAACAAAAAATATTCTAATTTTTGAATTTTCTGGAGCAGCCGACCAGTAGGTAGGCCGAGTACCTACCAGCATACAGCCCACAAATATATCAACATCGTTTCCATGGCAACGATTTGTTTTCTGACGTTTGCAATAACTCGCTTTTGCTAGCGACAGAAAACGTATAACAAATATAATATATTAATATTTATAATTTCATAACGCCAAAGCTTGCCATTTTATATAGCCTATAGTCCTCGCATATAATTTAGCTTTCTATTGATGAAAGAATTTTAAAAATCGTTTTATTGTTTTATGCGTGAAAGCGTAACAAACAAAGTCGAGCAGTTTCGCATTTATAATATTAGTATGGATATATTTTCACATCCAACGAAGTGAAAATAGTTCTTTTATTCGATTTGAAAAGTTCTCAGAAATATAATAAATGAAATAATAAACGCGGTAAATATAGTTGTGAGATTTGCGTGATTGACTGGCGTCACCTCACAGATCAGAAAAGAGCGAAAGGTTTTCTCTGCCTAAATGATTACCTGGGATTCTCAAAGAATTGAACCACCCACACCAAAAGCAAAGCATATCACAATAACGTACTTATGGCAGCGGGCTGAGATGTTTATGTTTGTGCCTCACATTTGGTTTTTGCTCTTAGATTTGCACTCAAACGCACTTGATTATCTGAGTAGTGGCGTTTACCGGGAATAGCCAGTGTTCCATGAAGTTATAAATATACTGTCCCCCAATATAATTAATTCATGCTCGGTTATTCAGTTTATCGTTTTTATTTATTAATTATACAAGTGTCTGTGATAAAACCCTAACACTTAGGTCCGTTCTACATTGTGGATGTGATGATAAATATATATATATTGTTTTATATGAATAACGCACAAGAGTCCCAACTGCTCCCGTATGGAGCCAGTGAGACTATGGCATCCTCAGTTATGGGGTATGTTGTGAGGCTGAAGGTAGTGGAGAGGGGAAGGAGATGGAGAAGAGAAAGATGGTAAGTACCTGGCTATTCAAATCTGGTCACCAAACACGGCTAAAGCCATTTCAAGCAATGTTTCAGTTCTGAACGGTGGTCTTACATCAGGGCGATACTGAGAGTATCTTCGGGACTCGGACTTCGGGTTCCGTCAGCGGTTGGGCCGATAGCCACGCACATTTTCATTGGGACTGCCGGGTGGTTTGTGGAAAACCTACTCCGACTATTTTTATCCATCTTACTTTCTCTCTGTTATACTTTGTAAATACTTCCCGTATTCCAGGCTTCCTCAACCAGGTGCAGCTCTTGTTTTTCTTTTTATTTTTACTAACATCATTATCTTTATATATTTAAATTTATGGATTTCAGAAGAGTTATTCCACGGGCTGCCAATTTTATTATTATTTTTTTTTTGTATTATGTTAATGGAAGTACTTGCATACTGCTTAATAACCCCGTATGCATGGACATTGGAGGGTCTAGAGTCGATCAAATAAATGTAGCTTCGTTCAATAAAAAAGTAGAGTCTTGACGTGTGCGGTGAAGGAGGAAACCATATGTTTCCTTATAACGCCGTGGGAAAGTGGTGGGGACCCCTCCAATGAGAGTATCTTCCACTCTGGAACATGCCGCAAATATACTACATATTATTTTAAATGAATAACTTGTGGAATAACACAAATCAATCAAATAAAATTTACTTGCCACGCCGGGATTCGATCCCGCGACCTTCGGAATGCAAGTCAAGAGCCTTACCGCTGGACTACGCCGGCCGTCAATATATGTGTATAAGGCGAGGAAGATTGAACCCCTACCCCCCCTCCAACTCCCTACCCCAACGTCCCCAACGGCCTCTCTATTGGGTAAGAAAAAGAGATTAATACTCGTAGATTAGATTCCTGAAAAATACAACATATTATTTGCACTATCTCATTTATCAAAAATATGTTAAGAATAAGTTGTGGTAAGTAGAAGTCACAAAAAACTTTCTAATAAATTTTCCTAGCCCCCTCCTAACGGTCGACTCCCACCCCCATGTGAATGCAATAACTACGCTCTTAGGATATGATAGTACACGGCGAAAATTAGCATATGTTAGACTGATACTTTATAACAAAGCAAGATGTACTTCTACCTGGCTGCGAGATGCAAATTAGTAATTAATCATTGTGCGAATTCAAATTAATATTTGCATCTTGGCTCTGCCATTGGCGTAAAGCAGAACAAAGCTACCAGGAATCAAAAGCGTTATGAAACATAGTATTGTATTATAAGGATTAGTTTCTAAAAGTATTTTTTCTATTGTTCTTACACCATGCGTAATGGATATTGCATAATTTATAGACCATCTTTCACTGATAATCGTTTTAATGATTAAACAACAAAATTTAATACGATATATGTAGGTGGTGATTATTAACTCTTAACTCACTTTACTCCAAAAGCTTTATTTATATGGTGATTTTATAGGGCGGGCCATAAACATTTGCACTTTTGAAATAACCTTGAAAAACAAATACCGATTGTACTTAAATAAATGATATTTGATAAGAACAAAAATATTCTGGAAAATCATTTCGTAAAAATAATTTGTCGAAACGGCCGCTTTCTCGCCGCTGGCATTTCTCAAATCTGGCTTTTCGAAAACTTTTCGACACAAATCTCGGAGTATGTTGACCATTTCTTGATAGATGTTCTCCTTTAATAATTAAAGGACTATATTCCTATACGAATAGAGTGGAGTTAAGTCGCTGGATTACTTACGTAGACTCGACCTGTAAGATGAAATATATATATTAAAATATATCCCAGAAAAAAAAATGCTGGCGGCTGGGATCAGATCTAAGCTGCGGGGAGGCCACAGAATATCACCCCTGCGCGAGATCAGTTTTTTGGGGAAAATTTCTTTAACCATGGGTACACTCACTCGTACATACACTCGTTGGAAGTATGGCAGTTTGCACCAACTTGCTGCATCCAAGTCTATTATTGTAACTAACGAACTACTGCAATTATGGTTGAAAAAATTATATCGCCAAAGCATCTGAACGCTTGCGCGTCAACATATTCGGATCGTCTCGAACAGACATGTTTACTTGCGCCATACTCTCTTCGCCCCTCTTGCTCCATGGCCGCCCTATATGTTTTCGATTGAGAGATAAATACTCTGTAATTGGTGTTTCGTACGAAGTAGGTGACGTGCATAATTGTTTTGTAAAGCAGAATAAAATGATTGTTAAAGAATAGAACAAAATCATGTTTTTGTAAAAATGTTGTACCCAGAAAGCGCGTTGCTCTCCCGTAAAGCGATCCGTTGTGACAAAATTTCCAAGAAGCGAGGAGCCGCTCTTCTCCATCATTCGGAAACCTCTCTAGCACTGCAAGTGCTAGAGAGGTTTCCGAAGTTTCCGAGTTTCCGAGTTTCCGAGTTGCGACCATTGTCTTCTTCTATTTTTCTGTGTCTTGTTTTCTTTCATATTTTCATTTAGATTATAAGTGTTATCTTCTTCTTCAATGATATATTACGTTGATGGAAATAACCTTCAAAAGTTATAAAAAGAGAGTTTTTCTTATAAAAAATTGAAAATATAAGTATTTCAGAATTTTTCCTCCCTAGTAAACAAAAATTTGCGACTTTCGTTTTCCAATTGCTGGCATTATACTGGCTTTGCGTGCTTGTTTTTTTCGTTAAGAGTTCATTTGAAAGCCATGTTTATATTTTGGATAGTAATTTTTCTGTTTAATCTCAACATCTTAACTTTAATTTTCTTTTAAATTTTGTAAAAAAACTGGTAATTAGCGTAACTTGAACGGTAGCTTTTGTACACAGTGTAACAGTCATTTTAAGAAAAACACGTAAGCGGCCACTAGTTCAATATTAAATTTCAATATATTGCACAATATATTGTGCAATATATTGCTAGAGGACACAAACGTTCCAATATTATTGCCCGATAATTTAGTTTACAACTAACACTTCTACAGTCAACAACTCAACATGTCGAAAAGTAAAGCAAGTGTGGCCATTGCTTTAGTCATAGCTTTGAAAAAGGAGAAAAAAAAACACAGATGAATGAAAGAATGGTTAAAAAAAAGAAATATATACACTCATGAAAATTAGTTAGGTAAACTAAGAATGTGTGAACCAGCTGATTACCGAAACTTTCTGCGGATGGACGGTGCATTATTTGAATAACTCTTAAGAATTGTGTTTTTTTATAATTTTTCTTTATTCAATGCTTTGATTAATTTTATTTTTTTTATTTTTCTTTATGCAATGCTTTTTTCTTATAATTTGTGGATTTTTCTACCACCATACTAGGCACATGCCCGTTTTATGGTGGTCGTTATACCTGAAATTCAAAATAAGGACACTACAATGCGAAACGTTATTCCAGCAAGCCAACGTTTGTCAATAACATTACGTTTTTTAGCTACTGGAAACAGATTTGAGATTCTTGAGGATAAATTTCCTCTTTTCTTTTTTACATATTTTATCATTCGTAGCCATCTCGATCGTAAACCTATATCTCACTATGATGTTCACTGTTTGACTGCGGAGACAGAAATGAACCATTATTGTGCAATATCACCCACATACGATTCAATAATTATCAGATAAGATCATATTGCACAACACATATCTAACTCTTTTTGACTTACTCGATATATTGTGCGATCCTTCAATATAACCTACAAACCGTCAATATTATTGCGCAATTTGTATTATTGGGCAATATATTGATCATAATATTGAACGCATTAGAGACCTAATGTTCTTTAAAATGAAAGCTGCAGCAACAAGTACTAAAAAAAAACAAACTTTTTTTTACATTAACTGCACACTGGAGGCCCTGAGGAAAATAATTTCCCTCAGGGCCTATGTTATCTGGGATGCTGTGTGGAGGGTCTTTTTGAGGAGAGGAAGGAATGAACGTTGGTCTTTAAGAGACCCAACTTGTAGGAGGGAAGAAACACAGAAGCCGGCAAATCGTTCCATAGCCGAGCTGTTGAACTCAAAAACGAGTCGAAAAAACGACCCGTTCTCATGTGACAAATGTCAACCGTGTACATATGTTGGGCGCGTGTTTGGCGTGTCTCCCGACTATGCCGAAGTGATCAATGACGCTAGTTACTCAGAGCGTCTTCCATTAAGATACCGGTAGAACAGGGTTAGCATTCCCGCCCAACGCCTGTGCTCTAAAGATTGCAATCCGTTCGTTAAGGTAGGAGAATCTATCAAAAGGACCGCCCGTTTCTGCACAGAGTCGAGGGTATTTTTCAAGTATTTTGAAGCTCCAGACCAGAGGTGGCTGCCAAATTCAACCGTGGGGCGCACTTGCGATTTGTATAGAGTTAGCAGCTGTGTACTATTAAAGTATCTGCGGGCGCTGTGCGGGTTTTTGAGAGGTTATTAGGCTTATTTCCATAAGAAAAGGATGACAAAAAAACCGGACGTCTTACGCCCTGTTTATACCTACAGCAAAAATCGAATGATCTCGCAGACGTTTCTTTGCGACTGGGAGCGGGGGGTTAATGGGCGCGGAGTATCGGGGCTCACGCCGGAACGACAACCCGGCAAGTGGGAACAACTTCATACGAACATATTAGCGAGCGAGTTATTTTATTTGTTTATTTTTATTTAAGTACATAAAACAGGCGTGTTGCCCAAAAATGTATATCCATGGATGATTTAAATACAGAAATTATAACAAAAATAGTAACAAAAATAATTAGCTAAATATGCAAAAATGAGTGACAAATAAGAATGAGTAAAAGACAGAATACAAAAGTATCATCAACAATATATTATTGACAGCTGTGCTGATGGGACAATGATTTAGTAGGTACAATATTGCCTGTCTTTGTCTGGCTTCATCACAATATCAGCTTTATATGATTGATGGTAAAATATATTTTTTTGAAGTGTTTGAATGGGTCAATAAAAATATCAATTTCATTATTAGAGCAGTGTATAATGTTATAATTTTTTTTTTTTTTTTATATTAGCTCCACACAGGAGGCCCTGAGGAAAAAATAATTTCCCTCAGGGCCTATGTCATCTATGAGGATGCTGTGTGGAGGGTGTTTTTGAGGAGAGGAAGGAGTGAACATGGGTCTTGAAGAGACCCATATTGTAGGAGGGAGGAAACACAGAGGCCGGCAAATCGTTCCACAGCCGAGCTGTTGAACTCAAGAACGAGTCGTAGAAACGACCCGTTCTCATGTGACTAATGTCAACCGTGTACAAATGTTGAGCGCGCGTTTGGCGTGTTTCCCGACTATGCACCGGTGCCGAGGGGATCAATGACGCTAGTTCCTCGGAGCATCCTCCATTGTAATACCGGTAGAACAAGGACAGCATTCCCACCTGGCGCCTGTGCTCTAAAGATTGCAATCCGTTTGTTAAATTAGGAGAATCTATCAAACGGACCACCCGTTTCTGCACAGAGTCAAGGGTTTTTTCAGGTATTTTGGGGCTCCAGACCAGAGGTGGCTGCCAAATTCAACCATGGGCGCACTTGCGATTTATACAGGGCTAGCAGTTGTGTACTATTAAAGTATCAGCGTGCCCTGTGTACAGTATGCCCAGTTTCTCAGAGGCTAACTTAACTCTGGCCTCGATGGAGCCCCCGTACCTGAGCTGGTCACAAAGAGTTACACCAAGCATATCAATGGAAGGCCTGTTGGGGAGAATGCTTCCGTTGAAGGAGACTAGATTTTCATTTCGATCCCTTTTAGACGTGATCAGACAATAATGTCTTGATGTTCGTGGTATAGGGGAGAAATATCCTGTATTTGTCTGATAGGTAGATGTATAGAAAATAACTTGCATCCTCCTTGTTGAATTTCTTGATGGTGTGTTGATGTTAATTTGGGATAAAATGTTAGGTGTATCAACTGATGCATGTATAATTCTGTGTAGAAGCAGTAAATCGGAAAGTTTCCGTCTGGCTGTCAAAGAGTGTAGTTTATAGTGTAGAATTCGGTCGTCATACGTTCCAAATTGATCTGATAAACCTTTGCGATAAGCAATTACACGGGTTAATTTTCTTGGTATGAATTCGATTCTATTCTGCATCTACCAGTTCCGACACAATCCTTCAAAACGTTCCAGTTATTAATCGTGTTGGACATGTGTGATCAGTCCTTATAATCTCTACACTCTCTACAGCCACCAGAGCATCCGATTTTTAAACGGAACAACGTCCGTTTTTTAAACGAAAATATGAATGGGCTCTTATTCTGTAAGGTTTGCTTACTGCCAATTTTAATTCAGGTCTCAGGGGGTAAAATGGTTTTAACGGCGTGTGAGTTACCTAACAAATATCGATATACTATAAAAATGCTAATAACGATATTATAACGTAATATTATTTTATAAAGCAACCTTTTTCTGATTTGGGTTTGATCTGAAACGACAACATTTCATGTCTAAAAACGATTTAATCCCGAAACTTTTGTTATTATTAGATTTTTTGCTGTTAGGCATATTTCAAATCGATATTTTGGAAAGTAGTTGTAGTGGCAGTTGCGTGCCGTGGCTTTTTTCAAATTCTAGGATGTGATGTGATTCCCAATTGTGGATGCCTTTAGCCTTACACCCAACATGTGAGGCTGAAGGTCACTACCTTCCTAACTCCCCACTGGGAGAGGAAGGGGATGGGATAGAAGATGGTAGAAGTCCCTGGCTAGGCAGATCTGAACATACTTAGAGCCATTTCAAGCAAACTTTCAAATCTGAAACCAGGGCCGTACTGAGAAAGCGGAAAGTGCTTTCCGCTCTGGAAAGTGCCACAAATAAACCAAAATATTATTTTGTACGATTAAATCGTAAAATAACACAAGTCAATCAAATAAAATTTACTTGCGCACGATAGGATTTGAGCCCTCAGATTGCTTTTTTATTTTTTATTTATTTTACACACTTAAAATATATGACAAAAAGTCCCGATAAACTGCTTTTTAGCAGTTTTCTAACGGGTTCTTTACATTTAAAATATAGTTTCATTTTTACAATTTTATATAACAAAAATTAAAAATTTTACAGATATATAGAGAAAAAAATATTAAGAAAAAACATAAATAACAATTTTAAAATCTTTAGAATAATATGTCATTGTAAGCTAATACAAATTAATTCTTTCAGTAAGCCAAGTCTTCAGTAAGTTCACCCATTGTTTGTTTTGGGCACAGTTTTTAATTTCTGCAGGTAACCCATTTAAACAACTGAGTATCGTGTAATTTAACGTTCTTTGTCCGTATTTATTTGTACGCTTAGGTACAATTAGTCCTTCATTAAAGTTAAAGCTAGTATTATGGTTGTGTTCCAGCCTGTTTACATATAAAGGATTATTTATGTGCTGAAATATTATAATTTTGTGCCACAGAATTGCTCTCACTGAAATAATTTTGAGACTTTGATAAAAGTATGGAATATTATGCCTTTCTTTGTATAAGTTTTTTTCAGCTTATAATTTAACCAATGAATTTTGCACTGATTGAGCATGCTAGTCGAAAGAATTACCCGTCGATCACGGAAGCTATCACAGGCCTATTATGGTTTATAAAAGATGCATGATAAGCATTCAATAACATGGAGAAAAATTGTTTATATCAACACTGTTTATATCAACATTGTTTATATCAACACTGCTTAGCTAATGAAATCTACATCCTCGGACGGCAATTTACACTTTTCTTTCATACATTTAGTGAACCTTCTCCCATTTTTACATCCCATATAGGTACATATTGATTGCATGTAACACAATGTGCGTCGAAATTGAATCTCCTCTGTTATAATTCAAGCATGAGCAAAATTAGTAATATTTTGAAGATGTACTTAAACAAAAATGTACATCTATTCAATTTCTAATAAATGACTTTCGCATCGTTTATTTACTTAAATTGAAAACTAATTAAATAAAAAAATCCTCTCATAAATTTTTTTTTGCCAGTTTCTTAGCAAAAATTAAAAAAAAGATACAAAACTGCGTTGAAGTTATGTAATGATGCCTTTCTTTTAACCGGTGAAATTCTTCGTAGAACTAAAAACGAAGTCGAGATGAGCTGAAGTTATCCAATTACCTAACTGTTTCCATTACCTTAAGGTCAAAAGGCTGACTCCATCAACGTTGTTTTCCTGTTTTTTTCCCTTCTAGAACTCATAGGTCAACCATCCGTAGGTTTGGCTTGATTCAAAGTTGAAATTCAATTTCAGTAAAAAAAATTAACGTTTTTTTGTTTAACACTTATCTATTATTTATTTATTAAGTATCCTGGAACACCACAACATTACATAAAATTTAATGATTTCCCCCTAATAAATAATATGTTTTTTCATTAACAGTGCCAAACCATCCAAGCTGGTGGCCAAGCTGATAATAGGAGGAATATGGCTGGCCGGAGCGGCGGTGGCCACCCCCATGGCCATCGCGTTGCGGGTGCGGGTCGTGGAGGAGAGTGATTTGGGTAAGGACACGTCTCGTACCATTCTCATTTATCTCGTCACTCCATCATAATGACATTTTAACTGTCACTCAACATCACTGCGGGCAGCAGTAATCGTGTATTAAATCTCTGTAAAATTAAACCATACCCTTTGATGTTATCACTAAACCTAGAAGCTTAAACTGCTATTGGATTATTACATCGTAATTATGGAAGAATTCTCCTCCTCGCAAGCGAAAAAAAAAACGCATTTCTGGGCAAGAATTTTCAACGCGTAAAATGGCTCCATCGAATTCATATAAAGGAATTATGTAGAACTGAGTGACGTCAATTTTCACGGTTAAAAGCGAACACCTCTTTTTTGTTTATTTGACCAATTTTACAATTATTTTTTTTTACATGAGCTCCACACAGGAGGCCCTGAGAAAAATAATCTCCCTTAGGGCCTATGTCATCTTTGGGGATGCTGTGTGGAGGGTTTTTTTTTAGGAAAAGAAGTGGAGGAGAATTCTGGGAAGGAAAAGGGTTTAAGGGGTTGGTAGGAATCTGGGGTTCAGTGTGTCCTGGTCATCCGCCTCCAAGACCTAGACAAACCTCACCCCATGAACCCGGGCACTCCTGCTAAATCACCAAACGTAGCGAGCCACTTGAGGTGACCTATGGCAGAGGTGTTGGTTATCCAATAAAGGTTCCCGAGGCGGCAGTACCCATTCCCGTCTCACAAATTGCACCACATGAGAAGTAGACGACAAAAGGTTTATTTCTCGACACCACAGTTAGTTAGAAATATCTTTAGGGGGAGGAGGGGGGATAATTGATAAGTGCAAGCGCTACATTAATTTCCCCCTAATACCATGCGAGCGAGGCCGCGGGTAAAAGCTAGTATTTAATAAAACAATGTAAAAAAAATGTGTTAAAGGTTCATTCATGGGTATCTACACATCTCGCACTCATTAACCTCCAGCAAACACTTGTATAGAATATGGAAGTGTAGTCAAAAATATTATGATCTCACATAATATTTTTGACTACACTTGAAATGCTACTAATCACGGATACGTTTAAATTTAAAATTATTATATATATAAATATATTTTTTAAATTAGCACCAGATAGGACACCCTGGTGAAAATAATTCCTCTAGGGCCTAGGTCATCATTGAAGATGCTGTTTAATAGGTTTTTTTAGGGAAAAGAAAGAGAAGAAGTTCTTGGAAGGTAAAGGTATAAGGAGTTGGTAGGAATCTGGGGGTCAATGTGTTCAGGACGTATGAATCCATCCCTCACTGCGGTGCAAGGCGATGGCTCAGGAGAGTCCTGCCGGTGAGTTCAAAAGGTCTCCCTCAACCAGTCTCTCCCGACCCGGCCCGCCGTGCATTAGGTGGGCAAACATATCCATTGCCAAGACCTAGACAACCCCACCCCCACGAACCCCGTCGCCCTGCGAACCACCTGAGGTGACCTACGACAGGGATGTTGTTCCTCCAATAAACGATTCCCACCTCACAAATTCTTTCAAATAAGCGGTCAGCCCGATGCGCTAACCACAGGGTCAGAAAAATATTTTCTCAGGGTCTTCCGTGTGGAGGTATTACATAAAATGTGGTTATTTACAAACCAAAAAAAAATAGACGAGTTTCGAAGTGGTTGGGTGAACCTTTTATTTTCTTCTAATTTATCGACAAAGGGCACTACTAAACACTTTAAAGCTTTTGAAGTAGTGCTCTGAGTCACTCTTCAATTTTCCAAATGAAATTACGTGCTGGCTTTATAAAGGAATTGTTTCAAATTTGTAACTTTCTTTCATCTAACGATCTGAATGGTTGTGATGAAGCAAATAAGTTTATTTAAAATAAGTTATTTGCGATTTTTTTTGTTACAATATTTCGGAAGCTACGAGGCTTCATTCTTCAAATATTATTTGTTTTTATATATACAGTACGTTCTTACTGCATTGATCTCCCAAGAGTTAAGTTACTCATTATGATATCGTGGTGTATTAAATATATAGTGTGGTGTGAACACATAGCTTTTATTTGAGGCTAAATACCTTCTGGAATGAAATTTGAATATTAAATATTGTTATTTAGGACGGGTTGTTTCAAAAAATTTTAACGATTCTTAATTTTTTTAAATAACCGATCCTAAATTTTACATAATTGTATTTCCGTGGGTCCTATTAAGAATATCCGAAAGGAAAACACTGTTATTCTTACGTAATGTTAATTTTTAAATTTCAATATCATATTGCATTATTAAGGAAGCATATATTATACGTTTAGCATGTATACAGCCTTGCTAATAATAAACGCGATGAAAAATGTATGCAATTGGTAAACAAACCTCTATTTGAAACACTTGATTTTCTTGGCCAAAATTATTTTCGTGATTTATTTCTGGGATATTATAGCGTGTCCGTAGTTTTTTTTAATATAAAGACCGCACAAGAGTCCCAACTGCTCCCGTCTGGAGCCAATGAGACTATGGCATCCCCAATTGGGGTATGTTGTGAGGCTGAAGGTAGTGGGGAGGGGAAGGAGAAAGGGAAGGTGGGAAGTACCTGGCTATTCAGATCTGGTCACTAAACACGGCTAAAGCCATTTCAAGCAACGTTTCAAATCTGAACCAGGGCGATATTGAGAGTATCTTCCACTCTGAAATGTGCCGCAAATACTTTATATATTATTTGAAATGAATAAATTGTGAAATAACACAAATTAATTTAATAAAATTTATTTTCCATGCCGGGATTCGATCCCGCGACCCTCGGAATGCTAGTCAAGAGCCTTACCGCCGGACTACGCCGGCCGTCATAACAATACAATAGAAAGTTAATTACGTTTCAATGTAATTACGACCTCAGAAATGTTCCCACATTAAATACCGGTCCGCGTTCCTGAGAAATTACTTCAAAATATTTTTTTATAAATATTTCTGTTGGTTTCTGGTGAAAACCCCTCCCTTGTGAATTTAATGTCTTTGAAAATTGGAATAACTTTGTTTTTGACTGATTTAAACTACAATTGTTCTGAATGGTTGAGGTATTGTTGAATAACTAACGAACTTGTTTACAAGTTCTGCATACTTTCATTCCATAATGATATTATAAATGCGAAACTGCTCGATTTTCTTTGTTACGCTTTCACGCTAAACCAATAAAACGATTTTTAAAATTCTTTCATCAATAGAAAGTTAAATTATATGTAAGGACTATAGGCTGTATATAATGGTTAGCTTTGGCGTTATGAAATTATAAAAAAATAATATATTAAATTAATAACCAACAAAAGCGAGGTACTGCAAACGTCAGAAAACAAATCATTGCCATAGAAACTATGTTGATATATTTGTGGACTCTATGCTGGTAGGTACTCAGCCCCCTACCTTCTAGTGGCTGCTGCTCCAGAAAATTCAAATATTAGAAAATGTTTTTTTGGTCAAGCTTATGTTTTGGAATAAATGTCAGATGAGAGTTCCTACATTAAAAATATAATTCGTAACGATTATAAAGACTGTATAATAAAGAGTGTTATTTTTTATTATATTTACAAACTTCCACATATTTAAATAAAAATAAATCTCCGAAATGTTTGTAAGCGCATAAATTCCGAACGACTGCACCAAATTGGATAATAATTTTTTCTTTGAGCTCTAGCATTATGAAATTTAGGTGACACGCGAGATTTGAAAAATGAATTTACCGTGAATTAATGTATGGCATTCGGAAGGGGGTGGGGGGAAGGGGGGATAATTGATAAGTGCTACAGTAATTTCCCCTAATACCATGCAAGCCGCGGGGAAAAGCTCGTACAATATAAAATGTTTACTCATTTACGAATTCTTCTCAAAAATTAAGCTTGCGTTCTAAATGTTAATTCGTCTGTGAACTAGACTTTATGCAATATCTTCTCGTCCGGTGCTAACAGCTTCTACAATTTAAGTAGTAATCAAAACACCACAGATCAAACAAATTGTGTTGCCTTGGGTCATTATTATTTATCATGTATTAAAGCTGGATTGCTTTGAATAAGTATTCATTTGGACCCTGGTTGAAAGGGGTCAGCAATTAAAGTAAAAAAAATACTATTTATGAGATATTATTTAAAGGTTCTTGGCTAATTCCGAGCACTAAATAGTATTTTTAATGGCAATTTAATGGTTTCTATAGAAATGTCTCGTAAAAAAGTATTTATGTAAATTCCGATACCTAAGTACCTAATTGTTAAAGTGTTACGTGCTGTTCATAATTTTAAAATCTCCAAGAATTTTCTTAAATTTAGACCGTCCTGTGGCCGAGTTGGTATCGCGTTTGGGTGCCACCCAGGCGTTGTGTGTTCAATTTCTCGACTGACTTAGTCCTCCATCACGACACAAGCAATATTTTCTGATTACTCTAGTGGTAGTAGAAGATTTTCAAATATTGTCAGGTTATTCGTAACCCGAGAATGTTTGTCTTTCTTTTATAATAAAAAACGCAACAAAGCTAAAGACGTTTTTTTCTCTATTTATGTTTTATTTGTTTATTTAATTTATTTCTTTATCTATTTAAACGCCCGTAGGGCTTTTACACGAAATGTAGTACATGTTTTTGACAAAGTACAGGGAATACCATAAAATATCAGTAACAAAATTTAGGTTACATGAAATATAAAATATAAGAAACAAAATAACGGTTACAAATCTAATAAGAGTTGAAACAAAGTAGGTAACATAGAATGTAAGTTAAGTAGATAAAGAAATAGTTTATGTAGTAGGTGAATGTAGACGAATTAATGTGAGTTAGTTATTTATAATTATCATCAGTATTTTAATACGTGGAGCAAAAACATTGTATCCCTTTTTACGAAAATTGCGCGGACGGAGGAGTATGAAATTTCGCACACTTATAGTTTATGTAGAGGAGGAGTGCAGAATGCTAATATATTTTTTAATTTTTCATAAAAATACATTAAATCAAAAAAAAAACATTACCCGTTAAATTAATTACGGACGAATTTCGACCACTGGGCGACCACTATTAAAAAAAATGTTGGTTGTCTGTAAAGTCGGTTTACGGACGATAATTTTACGTGATAACGTCATATAATAACGATGGAGTGGATCAGAGATAGATGCGTCACAAGCCGAACGCTTAGGCCGATAGTGCCTCTCACAATGTGAACATAACGTGACAATGAGTCATGCTTTTTCGTGCGTGCTGCCGGCGTTCATCGATTTATAAGACGTTATCACGTCAATAAATACGAAAAGATTGTTGTTAATTTTGTTTATAATCAAACAGCAACCTTTGTTATGCGTACACAGTAGGTGTTTGCGGATCATAGCTTCAATAATGTTTTATAATAAGGTGTATTCATTTTTTCTCACCATTGCGTACTATCAACCTGTAAGATTTTTTTATTGTATTTAATATCCCTTACAACAAAAATCATAATTTTGGGGTTTCAAAAACTATTTTTATTCGAGTATGATTATGAGATGTAGGTTTATAAAAAAATCTGTGGCGTGAATCTCGTATTTCAATATGTGTGTACTGTGTATGCTCAAACCTAGATTGAAAGTTCGTGTCGTATTTGAATGGCTACGTAATAAACGTTCTTTGGCGAAATTTCGTTTTGTCGAAAATTGCTGTATTAATTTTCTACCTTAATGTTTAATGGAAAATGCTACGCGGCAATTTTTGTGCAGTATTTAAATTTGGATTTGAGGCAAAAATACCCCACCAACCTGAGCACTTTTTTTTTTTAAATCAAAAGGTGTAGCAAATATGTAGTACAGTTGTGTGATATTTTATTTATGTGTGGTTCAATAAATGAATAACCGATCGTTCATGAGTTGGAGGCAACTTTGGCGATTATTGGTGAGTTAAGGAAGATTTTTTAAAAACAATTTTGCTATGTAGATAAAATTAAATTTATTTTTAAAAACAAAAAAAAAGCATTTTAATGGGCTTAAATTAAAATTACGAAGGACAAATTTGTCTGGTATAAATTTTAATATTCACTCAAAAACGCTTCTTTTAATGTGATTTTTTTTATTTATAATTCATTATGATTTGTTTCTGTTTCATTAATATTGGATGTGGTTTGTTTTATATGTATTATAAACTCAAAAATAATTGTCAACGATGCTTCTAAAATCACCATAAATCGAATTCTTTATTATCTACATTTTATAATTTCAAAAACAATTAAATAAAATAGCACTTACCGTTTGATTAAATTAAAAATTGTTGAGTTTTATTGGGTATTTTTGCCCAAAATCCAATTTTAAGTTTTGTTTGAAAAAGGCCGCCCGGCCGATATTAGTTACCGTTCTGTCTGTATATTTGTTCTAATGTATCAATATACATACGACTTCTATCCACTTTCATTGATTGGAAGTTCTAGAGATGTTTTTTTATTAAAAGCGTTTTTCCGGTAAGATCGAGGGTGGCAGGATTGCTCATTCTAATGCAAAATTCTTGGAATGATTCCGTTATCGATAAAATGTGATTGGCATTCATTTGATCCAATAATTTTTGGAATCTGGCTTTTTAAATCGGTACTAAAAATTTCTTTATTTTAAAAGAAATAAATCACAAACTTTTATCGCTCATAGGAAAAATACGGCTGGGCTCTGAAACTGGTAAAGCATGTGTACAGATGTAATGGGCTAATGGTCTTTTAGGAATTGAGTTTGGATTGGGGAATTGTGTATTTAATCTTGCCTTGGATTGAGAACTTGCAGCCTTTCCTATCACTGTAGGCTGCGATCGTGTGGAAGGAGAATTTTTCCAATAATAATTCGTGTTTATGCGATTAAAACTTAGTAAAAAATTAAATTTGTCGCGTCTAGAGTACACTGGAGGGAACGTATATACATAACTGTCGAAGCTGAAGAATGCGAATGATTTTTCAATCTCATCCACTCGGCCAGGGAGCGACTCCCTGGGATACCAATCGGTAAAATTTTGATTTTAATGATTTTAAGGTTGTTTCGCCATAGTCTTTGGATTGTAAGAGAATTATGGTAAAAGACAGACAAAGAAAGAAAGTAAAAATGTTTTCGTTTTGACCCTCACAAAGTGTTTTTCAAGACTTAAGCGTGTTTCAGACTTGAAATACTTCGTACCTACTCTAATTATAAAAAGGGTCAAAGTTTACGTGCCATTTAAAAAGATCAATCAAACCTTTAGCATGATAAGATTTGAGATTTTCACGGCATTATTGTGATTTATTTTTGGGTAGTTGTAGGCTAAAAAAGGAGGTAGTGCAATTAATACATATTAAGTATTAAACAAAATAAATAAATCACGTTTAATATTTAGTATTACCATTACCAGTCACTGTCTATCCGAAGTTGCATGTACATTTATTTCCCCACTCCTCTCGGTTCTACGATTTGCGCCGCCACGTGTTTTCACCCAATCTCGTCGAAACAACCCGTTTTTGGACGGCCTTGGTTCATATATTTATTTATCACATAATACATTATTTGATAATGTGGGCCTCAATGGGTGGTTCACCCGTACAGAGGATAAATTATAATTTACTTTAATAAATTCACCATTATTATTTTATTAAATTCGATAAAATATGAAATAATAAATTTTATTAAAATAAAATGAAATTAAGTTGAAATAAAATAAAATACAAACAGGCGATGATGAGATTAAGAGATTATTAAAAGGTTCGATTGTGTACAATGATGTGTATTCTGTGTGTAAGTTGTGTATAATAGAAATAAAACATTCTCGACTGAGTTTTTATTCAAAGAAACTAAAATATTCAATATCCATAAATTATTTATATTGCAGACTATGAAATATGTACTTACAAACAAAAATTGTTTCGAAAAAAATTAAAATAGTATTAGCAATGACTAATAATATGTTTTACATCCCTCAAACCACTACCAAATTAATGCATAGTAGTTTTATTTGTCCTCGTACATATAATCTTATTCCAAAGCACATTCAAACGACAGATAAAATATCACTACATAAAAGAAATAAAATTATGGCTTTATGATGCAGATGTTAAAAAACTTTTCTTATAAAATCTATGTAAACCTTCATGCATCACTTTTCAATGCAATTCTACGGTAACTTCAAGACTAACATTATTTACTATCTTGAAACTATAACAAAAAATCAACAAAATCTTATGTTTCACTTTTTTACAAGAATATTTTTCATGTATGTATTTATAAACCTTTACTTTTAAACTTCCCTTTTTTACTTGTACTAACTGATGTAATATAGCATTTTTGTTTATATTACCCACGCACAGGCAGTGCCTTAGTGGGTTCCCATTACCTACTTTTGCCTTATATAGATTTACCTACTGCTTACTTTTACATTTCTTGTATCTTATATATTCATCGTACTGTATTAAGAAATTATGATAAAAAAACAATAAAAATAAATGGTGTTGTGTATTAGATAAATATTTATGTTTCATTTTTTTTACATAATAATTTTTTCGTAAAAGTGCCATTTTTGTTCTTTAATCCATCTTTTAATTTTGTATCTAGATTTTCTCTCATTTCCCTCATATTTTGTAACGAGTGAAAGATTATTGAATGCTTTTATAGTCTGGAATTTGTAGCGTCTTTGTTCAAAACCTGAATCAGGGTTTACAGTCGGAGTTTTTGTTTTTTTGTATGCTTGTCTAACTGGTCTATAACTGGTAGTTTGTGTTGGTTTAATTTGGTTTTTTGGTTAAAATGTAGTTTTGTAGTGTTTTTATGTAGAATAAGCGTTAAAATAATAAATTTTTTAAAAGAAAAAACTCTCTTTTTATAAGTTTTGAAGGTTATTCCCATCAACGTAATATATCATTGAAGAAGAAGATAACACTAAAGATAACAGGCAATAGCGAAATTGGTTAACGCGCATGTCCCGGTTAGACGAGAAGTCTGGGTTCGAGTCCCAGTTGCGTCCATTGTCTTTTTCTATTTTTCTGTGTCTTGTTCTCTTTCATATTTTCATTTAGATTACAAGTGTTATCTTCTTCTTCAATTAAAATAATAAGTTCGCCTAACAAATTTAATATTTTGTCTGTGTCAATCATTCAACGTTTTTAAACACAGAAGTTCGCACAAAAAACCATCTTAAAGAATTACATTTAAGATGGTCCTCTGAGCGAAAAATAATAATAGAATATGTCTTTCATAAAAAAAACGCTAATCTGATGTGCGAAGGTGTTTAAAATGCCAGTTTTAGCGCTTAGTATCGCATGACGACTTTTGTGAATTTACTTCAACACGAATATGCAGTCGTGTCTAGAATCAGCCCCTAAAACAGAAATTGATCAGATCAATTGATGAGATTAACTTAACACCTTTCGACTCCGAAAATTGCGTGGCAAATTTGTTCCGTAGGTATTTTTAGTATAAAAAATCAGAATGTGCAATTCACATGCGGTAGAAGTGAAACCTTCAGAAAACAAAAGTAGACAAGAAAGGCGAGTCTACGGAGCACTTTAATTATCAATATGATAGAAGATTTCTTCAATATTTTTGTCATCGAATTCCAGTTCACCTTTACCTATACATTTGATTTTTGGTATTTTCTTTAGCCTGTTCATTTCGGAGTGGTTTCAAGATTGGATATTGATTTTACAAAAAATTTTTTTTTCGGATTTCGTAGGATTCGATCCCTTGTCGGCTGAAGTCTGCAAAAGTTCTTCAGGCACTTCAAGCCAGATCGGTTTCAGTTCGTTTTCAGTTCGGTTTAAGTTCGGTTTCAGTTCGGTTTCTGTTCAGTTTCAGTTCAGTTTCAGTTCAGTGTCAGTTCAGTTTCAGTTCAGTTTCAGTTCAGTTTCAGTTCAGTTTCAGTTCAGTTTCAGTTCAGTTTCAGTTCAGTTTCAGTTCAGTTTCAGTTCAGTTTCAGTTCAGTTTCAGTTCAGTTTCAGTTCAGTTTCAGTTCAGTTTCAGTTCAGTTTCAGTTCAGTTTCAGTTCAGTTTCAGTTCAGTTTCAGTTCAGTTTCAGTTCAGTTTCAGTTCAGTTTCAGTTCAGTTTCAGTTCAGTTTCAGTTCAGTTTCAGTTCAGTTTCAGTGCCGGCTTATTTTGCCAATTTTTTTCAGTTCGTTTTCAGTTCAGTTTCAGTTCAGTTTCAGTTCAGTTTCAGTTCAGTTTCAGTTCAGTTTCAGAACAGTTTCAGTTCAGTTTCAATTCATTTACAGTTCAGTTTCAGTTCAGTTTCAATTCATTTACAGTTCAGTTTCAGTGCCGGCTTATTTTGCCAATTTTTTTCAGTTCGTTTTTAGTTCAGTTTCAGTTCAGTTTCAGTTCAGTTTCAGTTCAGTTTCAGTTCAGTTTCAGTTCAGTTTCAGTTCAGTTTCAGTTCAGTTTCAGTTCAGTTTCAGTTCAGTTTCAGTTCAGTTTCAGTTCAGTTTCAGTTCAGTTTCAGTTCAGTTTCAGTTCAGTTTCAGTTCAGTTTCAGTTCAGTTTCAATTCATTTACAGTTCAGTTTCAGTGCCGGCTTATTTTGCCAATTTTTTCAGTTCGTTTTCAGTTCAGTTTCAGTTCAGATTCATTCAGTTTCAGTTCAGTTTCAGTGCCGGCTTATTTTGCCAATTTTTTTTATTTTGATTTATGTGCATGGTTTTTGGATAATCAATATTTTTTATTACAATAACGTTTTTTTTCCGGAACCAACAGTCTTGCCCCCGGTTGCTCAAAATTTATGAAAAACCGAAATATGTAGGCTTTTTTATAATGATTATTTTTTAAGCATTTTGTTCTTCTAAAGCTAATGTGTTCATCACAATTACTCAACATATTACAAATTGGTCAGCTATATATATTTATTACTAAGGAAAAGTAGATATATAATATTTTTTCTGAGGTCTACTACATACGTAATATTATTACATTTGAAAAAAAGTTACAAATTATTTATATCTGTTTTGCATATCTGATAGTATCATTATCTTAATGACTGTACAGTTCAGGATTGTTGCAAACGGAAGTGGCGCGCTCTGTTATTGTCAAAAAGCACCGTTGAAGTTTTCAAACTGCATACTTGATGAGAAAAATAAAATAACTCAAGTTGGAATTTTTGTAACTCAATTTTTTTTTACAATTTTCCCGGAAGAACTTTTCCGAAAATAATTGTTGGGATCAAAAATTTTTTTTAAATTTCCAAACTTCGCATAACAAAATCAAAAAGAAAAAGGTTTATCCAAAGTTAAAAAAAAAATCATGTACGATTACATTCCTGTCAGGGTTTATTTTTACTTCGCTGCCACCCGATGTTATTTCTTTAAGAAACGGCTATTTTTTGGATTCGGTTTTTTTTGAATTTCATAAAATTCGAAAATTTGAGATGTACCGACGAATAAAAAATGTATCTAAAATGATATATTTTATAAAAGTAAACTTAAAATTTTAGAGCTTCCAAACCGATTTGGTTAAAAATTGCTACAGGGGTGGTTAGGGAAGAAACTCGAATTTTATGTCATGATACTCAACTTCGGCGGCGTTCTTTAATTTCGTGAGTTCTGATTGGCAATAAACTTTTTAATTAATGGAAGTTTGTTACTTAGAAATTAGTTTTTATTTATCCAGTTAATGTCAAATGAACGAAGTTGTGTGACATAAATATGTCACCGAGGCATTCACAAATGGTTTTTAATTTGATAGAAAAATAATTAGGTAACTACGTGAGAAGTAAATTTTAGAACACATTCCAATAATTGCTCTTGTACAAAGGGGTAAAACCCTAATAACAGGGCACTAAATTGGGCGAAGCCCATCAAAAATTCCCCTGCCGAACCCGCGGCAGCGCGTTTTTATCTACTAGTTACAATTATTGTTTTACTTTACGTTATGCTACAGTGATTACTCTCTAAAATTAAATTAACTCTATAAAATATATATTTTTTTAAACACAAAGAAATAATTTTAGCGTGTTTTTCTTCTTTTAGTTGTGTAATGTTTATTTATTCTTTATTGGCCATTTTGTTTTTTTATGAAATCTCTTCCTGTTGACTTGATCAAGTTTTTTTATGTGATTTAGAAAGCTAAATTGTTGGTTTTGCTTTTATATTTTATAACAATATGGAACGTGATAATAATAAGTTTTGATCTTTAGGAACATGTTTAAATGTTGGAACGTGATAACAATAAATAATACTACAAGAGTACTTGATAACAATATGGAACGTGATAACGATAATAATTATCTATAGGAACCTGTTAAAATATGGAACGTGATAACAGTAGGAACCTAATGATTTTTAGGAATTTGTTAAAATATGGAACGTGATAACAAAAGGTAAATGATGTTTAGGAATTTGTTAAAATATCGAACGTGATAACAATAGGCTATGAATAATTTTTAGGAATTTGTTAAAATATGAAAGGTGAAAACAATAAATAATTAACTAATTAATATGAGGCTGAATGAAGGTTGATAACAATATGGAACGTGATAACAATAAGTAATGATCTTTGTGTTAAAATATGGAACGTGATAACGATAAATGATGATCTATGGGAACTTTATAACAATATGGAACGTGATAACAATACGTAATGATCCAAAGGAACTTGATAACCATATGGAACGTAATAATAAGTTATTATCCTTAGGAATTTGATAACGGAATTTAATATTAATGAAAACAGAGTTTTTAATAGAAAATGTCATTTAACATATGTATTCCTCTTTGCCCAGAATATAAATCACGGCCTCCGTGGTCCCGAGGCAAGACTCTCGACTCACAATCCGAAGGTCGCGGGTTCGAACCCGGCGTGCGCAAATAAATTTTATTTGATTAATTTGTGTTATTTCACAATTTATTCATTTAAAATAATATATGATATATTTGCGGCACGTTCCAGAGTGGAAGATACTAATAGTATCGCCCTGGTGTAAGACCACCATTCAGAATTGAAACGTTGCTTGAAATGGCTTTAGCCGTGTTTAGTGACCAGATCTGAATAGCCAGGTACTTCCCCACCTTCCTCTTCCCTATCTCCTCCCCCCCCCCCCCCACTACCTTCAGCCTCACAACATACCCCAATTGGGGATGCCATAGTCTCACTGGCTCCAGACGGGAGCAGTTGGGACTCTTGTGCGGTATTTCATGTAAAAAAAAAAATAAATGGAGGGAAATAATTATACCAAGTCAGTGCACATCTTCAATTTATTCTTAAACAAATATAAAACATTGTTACTGAGGCAATTCAATTATGTACAATAAATACTGTATATTTCTTATTATTCATGTGTAAAAGCCCCCAAAAAAGGCGTTAATAAGTAAATAAACATGTTCTTAATCTGATTGCCATTTCTTGAAATATCTACTTGAAAGGATAAACGAATAAAAATCTTGGGATCGAGTCCCAGGGGTGCCAATATATTTTCCTGATTTTTCTGTTTCCAGATTTTTTATTGAGTTTCGCTCATAGTGTCTTCATTTAATTAAATATTACAATTTGAGGTTTTACTCATAAAAGTCAAAATAAAAAAAATAAAAATTTCATCCTAGACTTGCAGAAAAGTCAATAGATGTCGCATATTAAATGAAATGTGTAATTATATATCCAGACACCATCTAGATCGCTTTTAGTTCGGGTTTGAATCATGCAATCATACATAAAGATGGCAGCCAATAAAATATCTGTTAAGAAAATAAAGATAATATGGGTGGTTCTTAGTCGAAGTATGATACAGTTAAAAGTGACCTAATTTGATATCGACACCTTGGCGCAGCGAACAGCGCGCTCCCCCGGAAACAGAGAGGTCCTGGGTTCGAGTCCCAGAGGTGCCAATATCTTTTCCCGATTTTCGGTTGAGTTTCGCTCATAGTGTCTTCTTTTAAAGGAATAAAAATGTCTTGTTCTCGAAACGTTTTTGACGCCCGAATAGTGGAAGGTCACAATAAAAACATTGTTTTCTTAATAGATAAGAACCTACTAACACATCAAGTTAAATGAGAGAGAAGTCTAATAATTGTATTGATATTTTTCAGTGGACCCACAAATAATCCACCGAAAGCTGTTCTGCAGCAACGTCCACCTCAGCAACACCGCCATGGTAACCTACCGAATCATCCTGTTTCTGCTTCAAGTGAGTACTACCTACCCTTACATACCAAAAATCTCCTTAATTTTGTTGCTCACGTAATGTCTTGTTGAAATTTCCATGGACGTACTTGTTGCATCTAAAATTGCTTACGAATAAAGCTTACAGCTTCAGATGCACTTGAAAATAGGCTGTAAATACTAACAATGAAACGAGACGAAATTGCGTTTGCTGGAATCGGGTGATAATATATGTAGGAAAAACAAGGTTCGTGAGGCAAAGGGATAACCAATCACTTACCACTGTATCTTTGCGAAGGGACACATGACACAACCACACTGTAGGTATATAGTTATCGCCACAACAATACGAATAAGCACAAAACGATATTATGTACTTCTGAGATGGTCAAATTCCTTATTTTTACTTAAAAAAGAGATAAAGCGCGAAAAATTTGCTTCCAAGATAGTTCCAAATATGCTTCTTTTTTCAAAACAAACGCACACGAATTTTCACTATTTTTCTTGCCATTGTTCCAAATTCCAAATAGTTTTCCAGCAAGGTGATGTTGTTAGGCGGTAAAAAGTGGATAAATAACATTCCATTAAGAACTAAGTATATTCTCATTTTAAAACTAAGCTGACGGTACCTATGCATGGTTCCACATAAGTTTTAATTGATAATAAATTAGTTTTTAATTTTAAATGGGATGCAGTAGTGTGAAAATAGATAGACATATAAAAATTATAATTTAACTGTAAATTGAAGCTTGAATGAAATCCATGTACAGGTCAATTTATTAATTTATTGAAAAGAGCTCTTGGGGTGATTTTTAAATGATACGTAAGCGGTGGAATAAGAATAATTAATTTAATTTTGATAACTTTCTCAAATTAGTTTTTTGTGTATAAATCAAAATTATTTAGAAAAATTTCATTGATTGGCCTTGCCTAACTTTGGTGAAGGCCTTGGTGAAGTAATGATGTACATATACAAAAACTTAGGTTTTTTTATTGAAATAAAATTTTGTAAATTCTAATAATTAATTAACACAAAAAAATTAAAAAATTTGGTTATAAATCACCTCAAGATGGCATTAAAAACAAGTCCATTGAAGAAAGATAATCAAAATAAAAAGGCTGTTCCTAACTTTTTTTTATTTTAATCTAATATATAAAATTCTCGTGACACGGTGTTTGTTATTATACTCCTCCGAAACGGCTGGACCGATTTTGATGAAATTTTGTATGCTTATCGGGTAGGTCTGAGAATCGGCCAACATTTATTTTTCATACCCCTAAAAGTTAAGGATGGTCCACCCCGAATTTATTATTTTTATTTTTTTGACAATTTTTTTTTTATAATTTTTTTATGGTGAGGCATTAAAAAATATAAAAATTGCAAAACAACGTTTGCCGGGTCAGCTAGTATGTCACCCAATATATATAGTCAGCTAGTATATATAGTCAGCTAGTATATAATAAAGCAATAGTTTTTAAAGCCGTACAAACGTTTTTCATACCGATTCACTCCACAGGCATGTTTCAATCAGCGAAGTGATGTTTTGACTCGACCATTTTTCATTTCATCTGTCTGTAAATCTGTTTGTATGTTCCGTTTTCAGTCAATCCTGTCAAGGCCGGTCAGTGGCTGAGTTGGCTTCGCGTTTGGGTCCAACCCGGGCGTCGCGTGTTCGATTCCTCAGCTGACTAAGTCCTCCATCACGATACAAGCAACATTTTTATCTCCTCCTACCACCACTGTGGTGGTAGTAGGAGATTTTCAAAAATTGTCAGGTTATTCGTAACCCGGGAATGTTTTTCTTTCTTTAAAAAAACAGTAGCCATATTATCTTTATATTCCGCCATGTTGCGATATGTCAGGCCGTCTATCAGTGGCGGTCCGTAAGTTTTCAGTGCGCTAGAGTGCTAAGATTGAAAAATACTTTTCAAAATTTCTACTTTTTGTATGAAGGTATACTGAAATGTGAATGCGGCGCATCCATATTTCAGTACGTCCTGAAAATCTTCACACAAAATATCGATTTAAAAAAAAAAAAATAAAATTCATTTTCAGCTACAACAATATCAAAAACGTCGTATTTTTCAATTTTAGCACTCTAGTTCACTGAAAACCGATGAGTAATAATATCCGTACTCTAAGTGCGTACAGACTTTTTGCAAGAAAAAGGTCGCGCAATCGTTCCTCTTAATCACTGTTAGAGCGGTTGTGCAACATTCAGTGATAATTTACATAAACTTAAATACAACTCTCTGTCGAGATCTCTTCGAAGTAAAATCTTTCAATGAAACAATAAACGAGTTTAGAGCATCTAAAATGAGGCCAACTATTAAAAATTCTAAAATACACGCAGTCTAACGATAATTCAAACAGATATTCGAGATTAGATATAGGTGTAAACTTATTTATATTCGGAAAACCCGAAGAGCTAAACAATTCAAACATCTCATAGAGCGGCATAAACAACTACTTTACTCAATACACAGTTTATCAAAATCTTTTTCTCCACCATAAATACTCGTACGGCCAGGAACTGGAGATTACTGTATAATCTATAGTTCCGTCTGTTTTGCAATTCTTCCTGTCCAAATTTGTTTCTACTTTCAAATATCTTTATAACACACTTTCAAAGTAAAATTTCTATAAAAGTTATTTCTTTTCTTCAAATCTTCAAATATTAGCAAGGTTTACTAAAAACTAATTATAAAAAAACTTTAACAAACATTTTAATTTTGATTTATTTTTATGTATTCATTACGACGGCGATATAACATTTTTTGAAGTGAAAAATTCTTTAGCACCGTTGTGATTTGAAACTCGATGAAATTAAAAATAGCGATACTAAAAAGAGACAAACACATACATCTATAGGAATTAACCTGCGAGAGAATTGAACTTTTCAATTCAGGCAGACTTTAATGTTGGTACCAAAATTATTTAATTTTAGTTATAATTCTGTATTTGAAATGTGTATTTCTTTTGTTAATTTTTTTTACAGATTCAAATCTGAATCATTAATACCAACGGTGTTCATTCGAAAGGTAATAATTCTGACCGTCTTTCCAAAATTATTTTTCAACAAAAAACAGAATCATATTATTACAATGAATAGAATTAATCATATTTATTTTTGATAGCAACGATTCCACGGCAATTATTTCACAGATATATATTTTTTTTGTTTTTGTTATATTTTTTTTTTATTGTAATACAACAGAATTATATCAATTACAGTACAATTTAGTTACCATATCAGCATTAAATAAATGATGCCAATATTAGCGAAACTCAATCGAAAATCTGTAGACAGAAAAATCAGAAAAAGATATTGGCACCTCTGGGATTCAAACCCAGGACCTTTCTGCATTGAGTTTCGCTAATATTGTCTTCATTTAATTAAATATTACAATTTGAAGTTTCTACTCAAAAAGTAAAAAAAATTTAAAGATACTTTCAGATTCACAAACCCTACAATTCATAACATCACATAATTTTATTCATGGGCTCGCTCTCGTAAATAAATGAAATGTTAAATATTTGTGATTTTCTATTTTGAGCCTTTCGTTATTTTTTAATGATTCTACTTTATTTGAATCGTATTCGCCGATGCAAACAAAATAGTTGTAGTAAATGATTGTTATTTTATTTATCACAATATAAATACAGATATTATATTACAAAATAATGACTCAACGCTTCATGGAAAATACATAACCGATTTATTCTGAATCCAATTTGAAAACGATTCTTTACTGACAGTAAATAATTTACTTTAGAGCAGCCTTTGAAAAAATCAGTTTTGTGTGTGCTCTATGAAATGTCAAGAGATTCAATTACTACTCTTGAATAAAGAGAAATCTCTTAAGTGAAAATCTTAAAGGTTACCAAATACAGTGCTACACGTATGAGTTGTTGAAAAAGGAACTCATGTTGGTTAATTACAGTGAATGTGAATACAAAATACTTCGATGGGTTGTTTTAGCACGATTTTTGCCACTAGATGCTGCATTTGAAAGATGGTATACTCGTAATTTGTTGGGGGAACTGTCAAATGTCATACATTTTATCAAAATATTATAATAATGCCTCTAACTTGTTATTCAAATTAATTACAATAAGGGTGGTGAACTGCGTTTTTAACAAAACGATTTGGCATTATGTCCTTTTAATTTATCGCTCAAATGAACTAACATTTGCGGATCTCCACATTTCTCACACGATCATTCATACACGGAAAATCTCATTTCAACAGTATTCAGTTTACTTTTATCCTTCTTCTGCCAGCTCTATGCCTCACTGCCATACATCAGGGTAGGTACCAGTGCTCTATTGTGGACTGCTAGCTTCGTTCCTTTTGACAGTTTTTTTATAAGCGCCAACGGCATTCAGTCCTCCATTAATGGATTTACCTGCATTTGGCCTCCTTTCATCTATCAGCCTTCCCATCTCTCGTAAACATACTACAAAAATTCATCCACCCACTCCAAGTATTCATCATTCACAACTATATTGCACACTGTTTTCGTACTGTCTATTTCAAACACCATGACTTTAGACTTACTTACATTCATCATTAACTCTTCTTCTTCTTGAGAAGAGACTGTAGATCTTCCACAGCACCACATCATCAGCATTTAACATGCAACACACTTTCAGATTACTCGATTTTGCGCCCAATCCCACCTCTTTCAATTCTTGCATATAGTTATCCATGTACAGATTTAATAATCATGATGACATTAAGCCTTGCTTAACACCTTTCGTAATGTCAAACCACCCCGTAAAACCACCGTTCACCCTAACCATGCACAATTCCCTTGTACAAAGACGCAATTGCCTGTATGAGATTTGGTATTCACTCCATACTTTAACAACACCTTCCATAGCTTTTTCCTGTCGACTCGGTCGTGTGCTTTTTGTAGATCTACAAAGGCGCAGAAGAGTTTTTTGGTTTTTTGACAGAAACTTCTCAGTGAGGAAGTATATCAATACATATTTATAACTACTAGTGGTCACCCAATGGTCGAAACTCGGCCACAAATATTGTAATTTTTTTTTTATTGATTTAATGTGTTTTTTATGCATAATTTTTAATTTTTTTAAGCATTCTGCACTCTTTCTCCATATAAACTATAAGTGTGCGAAATTTCATACTTCTCTGTCCGCGCAATTTTCGTAAAAAGGGGTACAAAATTTTTGCTTCACGTATTAATATACTGATGATATGGCCCACTAACCATATTTATTTTTGTTCATTTTGCTTTTGAAACCGAAAACAGCATTTTTTAAATTTTATTTATTATGTGTACAAAGATTGATTATAAGTTTTTTTAGCAACGCCCTTCTCAGTATGATTTACCGCTGTTGAGACAAACTTAGAAAGCACACAAATGTCTACAAATATTTATCAATAAATACTAAGGTAAATATACATTAACAATCTTTCTTTGAAGTTGATAGAATAATTTTCCAAAGAAAACGGAAGGATAAATTCCAATGAAAATAGTATAGGAAGGATATTCTCGATAAAAAAAGGGAATATGATAGGAAGTATACAGAGAGAATAATATTGTAAATGTAGAACAAACAGATGAAATAAAATAGATTTTAAAGTAACAATTATGGAAAGTTTGACATTTTATATTATTCCGGTTAGGTTGTACATAAATTAATATTCACATCTACGTATATTATGTTTTATAATACACATATTGTAAATCTTAAAAAGATAATAAAATTAAAGCAATACGTTTTTCATCATAAGTACCTCTCTAGAAATAATACAAAAATATCGTCTGTAAGTGGTTTGATAATAGTACCCTTTACACACAGAGTTCGGAGCGGGACGTGCCCCGCGCCACAGAGAAAATTATATGTTATAAAAAAAAAAAAAAATTGTTAATGAAATTCCCACTTCAGGCCGCCGCGCAGAAAAGTAAAGACCGAAAGTAAGATAACGGTTTACAGCGCAGTTCACTGTGAGACTTTTCTGCGCGGCGGCCTGAAGTGGCGCGGGGCACGTACCGCTGCGAACTCTATGTATAAAGGGTACTATTATCAAACCACTTTACAGAATCAAATGCCTTCAGAAGATGAAATATCTGCCATGCGTAATCATTATCATCAGTATATTAATACGTGAAGCAAAAACTTTGTACCCCTTTTTACGAAAATTGCGCGGACGGAGGAGTATGAAATTTCGCACACCTATAGTTTATATAGAGAAGGAGTGCAGAATGATAATATTTTTTTTAAATTACGCATAAAAAATAAAAAAAAAACATTACCATTAAATTAACTATTGTCGAATTTCGACCATTGGGCGACCACTAGTAATAATTACAAAGCGGAACTTGTTTGTAATTATGTAAACTGTTTTAATAAATTTTATTTATATTTTTAATATAAATAGGTGAATTTTATATATATTTAATTACAATATTAATACGTGAAGCAAAAACTTTGCACCCCTTTTTACGAAAAGTGCGCGGACGGAGGAGTATGAATTTTTGCACACTTATAGTTTATATACGAGTAGAGAAGGAGTGCAAAATGCTGATATATTTTTTAAAATTAGCATAAAAAATAAATAAAAAAAACATTACACATTAAATTAATTATGGTCGGATTTCGACCACAGGGCGACCACTAGTAATAATTACAAAGCGGAACTTGTTTATAATTATGTACACTGTTTAAATAAATTTCATTTATATTTTTAATATAAATACGTGAATTTTATATATTTATTTATTTACAATATTAATAAGTGAAGCAAAAACGTTGCACCCCTTTTTACGAAAAGTTCGCAGTCGGAGGAGTATGAAATTTTGCACACTTATTGTTTATATAGAGAAGGAGTGCAGAATGCTAATATTTTTTTTTAAATTAGCATAAAAAATAAATAAAAAAACATTACACATTACATTAATAATGGTCGAATTTCGACTATTGGGCGACCAATAATTACAAAACGGAACTTGTTTATAAATAAAAAAAAACAGTTTACATCTGTTTTTATAAATGTTATTATAATATTATTGAAAATGTAAGAGAAATAAAAATATTAATGGAGACTTGATAACAATAAATGAAGTATAGTTGACAGGCTCTGTACTTAAAATGTTTTTGTTCTAATGTGGTTTTAGCAAAAGCAGTTTGGAGAAGTTCTTTGTTCTTGACTCGGATTACCGTGGATAGTTTGTGTTGATTTGTGGGCGTCTTGTTGTTTTGGTGCAAATTAACTGGAATTGTTTTTGCAAAGAGCTGCTTTGTGTCAAAGTTTCAGAATTATTTTTATGATTAATTTTTGTGCTTTCATAAAGGAATCGAGGGCAGTAAAAGAAGCATTACCCCAAGCTAAACTTCCGTACTTCATGTGAGATTGGCATAGTGGGTAAATAATGGTTTTAAAAAAATGACCTGAATTTAAGTTAAGAAAATTGCGTGTTTGTTTGAAAAAGTTTACGGTTTTACGAATTTTATCTGTAGTAATGTGAATACAAAGTTATCAAATTAGGGGTGAGTTAAGGGTTAATCATAAATATTTTATCATGTTTATTTGTTCTAGACTGTTCAATTCCTACATCCAAGTTCCAGGAACCATTTATTGGATAACCAACACCCCTGCCATAGGTCACTCTAAATCATAGATTCTCAACCTTTTTTTGCTCACCGCCCCCTTTGAGAAAAAAAAAATTCCAGCGCCCCCCAACTGCTTTTGCATACCATCTGTCGTTGTGAATCTGAAATAGCTATTGTCACGATTATACTTACCACAACGGGGGGGGGGGGGGGGAATGGATGGGATGGGATGGGTTTCTTTGGGCCTCCCGAAAGTCAATTTTTTTTACATACTACTGTCGCAAACAACTATTACCGCGATTATACTTGTTTTTACATTGTAATATTACGTGATCGATGTAAGATAGAAAATGCCTCCTATCCTATTTCCGGGAAGATGATGGTTTCAAAGAGAACAATTAAAACGCATACTTAATTTATTAACATTGAAAGACACTGAATTTATAACTTATTTAATGAGAAAGTTGTAACTTTAGTTAAGTTTTAAATTTTTAATTCCAATCAAAAGATAAAAAAATCATATTATCCAATTCAACGTAGATCTGAATCTTTCAGTTCAATTTTCATCCGCTTCCCGAACTGTCGAAATGCGTAAATTTTCGCACACCTGATAAAAATGATAACAATACACACAATAACAAAAATTAACCAATATTAAAGTTTGCTTTGATTTATTGTGTTATATACGTATTATTTTAAGTGATTAGCGTTTTTTGTTTATCTTTTTAGACCATATTTTTTACCTGCCAACGCCCCCCCTGGGCCATCTCAACGCCCCCCATTTTTCTCTGGGTCTTCTACCGCCCCCTGAAGGTCTCAAACGCCCAAAAGGGGGCGTTATCGCCCACGTTGCGAACCACTGCTCTAAATGGTTCGCTTAGTTTGGTGGCTTAACAAGGGTTCGTGGGTGAGGTTTGTCTAGGTTTTGGCGGCGAATGTGTTTGCCTACCTACTGCGAGACGGGCCGGATCAGGAGAGATCTAACCTAGACCTCAACAGCCGGATTCTTTCAATCCATCACCTTGCACTGCATTGGGCGGGATGGATTCATACGCCCGTCACTCTTAGACGCGTTGACCCCATTCAAAGATATTGAAATACAAAAGAGAATTGCTATGATGTCCGCGCAACTGTCGGCGGACTACTACCTAATGGGAGTAGTTTGCATACAGAAATAATTTGTTCATTTCGTTAATTTTTTTAAGGTGTGCAGTAGTATTGGTTAACAATATAGTTTGAACACGAAAAGAATTAATTCATTTAACGTTCATTTAGTGAATTCGTTAATTATTCGTTCATTTAGTTTATTCGTTAATTGGTTAACAATATTGGCAACACCAGGAAGCACAGTCCCACCCAGTAAAAACTGCAGATGGCACATCTCTTATGTTTCAATACCTTTGACCCCATCCTATCCACCCCGTATCCTTTTCCTTCCCATAACTTCCTCTTCTTCCTTTCCTAAAAAGAACCTCCACACAGCATCTCCAAAGATGACACAGGCCCTGAAGGAAATTATTTTCCTCAGAGCTTCCTGTGTGGAGCTAATGCAAAAAAACAAAGTTGTGTTCAACATGCCTCGGCTGCCTTTCCTTCGGCAACAATTCTCTGCACCAAACGTTTAGAGACGCCTGTAAAAACAATTTTAATAAGTAAAATTTACAAAATTTTAAGAAACCCCCGACACAAAAAAGGCTGATAACCTTGAAACGCCTGAACAGATTTTCATCAATTCTAGCTAAAAACCATCTCTACTCCGTCAGCTTTCAAACAAAAAAAAACTGCATCACAATCGGTCCATTCGTTTAGGAGCTACGATGCCACAGACAGACAGACAGACATACAGACAGACACACAGACACGTCAAACTTATAACACCGCTCCTTGCGTCGGGGGTTAAAAATATAAATTGGGATTGAGAAAATCGTTAATTGAAAATTCAATTTCTAGTTATGACAACACTTACCCGCCTTGGCAGCACCTTTTTCAAATGGAATTAATGGCGCCTTCATTCCTCTTTCTACTTTCCGAAAAGCTGTCACCATGAGAATAGTCTCTCTTATACTGCTTTTAATAACGCTGGGCATTGTTAGTATCAAATTAATCAAGAACACTATAAAAACAACAACGATGTCAACATAAACACACATCTGTCAAAGTGGGTTTACCCTGTGGGTAAAAGTCATTAAGCGTTTAGTTCATGATTTGACTTATTTGTTTTTTGGCTACCTATCTAAAAGTAACTTACTACTTAAAAGTATTTTCGTTATTTGTTTTTGGGGTGTTATGCCGTGTTGCGCTACTCCTTCTTTAGCCAACTTTTCGGACAGAATTACAGTGTCCATCATCAGGGCAGATGTGTACACTGATGGACACTGTAACGCTGTCCGAAACGTTGGCTAAGGAAGGAGGTAGTGCAACACGGCATAACACCCCAAAAACAAATAACGAAAATACTTTTGGCCGTGAAAATCTAAAAACTTATCCAAAAATATGTATGTTTATTTCTTAATTGGCTAATATTACGAAATATCGTTAGTCGGTATTTAAAAGTGTTCGCATCCCATCACTATCTTGATGATGGAATTTTTACCGGCAGGTTACGAGCCTTTGAATAATCATTAAAAATTGATAACGTATTCAAATTTCTATTTACTGGTGAAATTAAATTCCATTTGTTTTGAAGTTCACTTCGCGTGTCGTGTTTTTTACATAGTCGCATTGAACAAAACGGCATTTTCACTAAAACGGGACAAAATGTACTCGGTAACAACAATCCATACTATACTATACTATATACTATACTATACTATACTATACTATACTATACTATACTATACTATATACTATATACTATACTATAAACTATACTATATACTATACTATATACTATACTATAATATTATAAATGCGAAACTGCTCGAGTTTGTTTATGACGCTTTCACGCATTAACCAAAAAAAAGACGTTTAAAATTCTTTCACCAATAGAAAGCTAAATTCTATGCGAAGACTATATTTTGTATATGATGGTAAGCTCTGGCGTTATGAAATTATAAATATTAAAATATTATATTTGTTGTACGTTTTCTGTCGCTAACAAAAGCGAGTTTTTGCTAACGTCAGAAAAAAAATAGTTTCCATGGAAACGATGTTGATATATTTATGAGCTCTATGCTGGTAGGTACTAGGCCCCTACCTACAGGCTACTAATCCAGAAAATTCAAATATTAGAAAATGTTTTGTTTTTTTTGGAAAAGCTTATGTTTTGGAATAAATGTCAAATGAGAGTTTCTACATTAAAAATATAATTCGTAACGATTATAAAGACTGAATAATAAAAAGTGTAATTTTTTATTATATTTACAAACTTCCAAATATTTAAATAAAAATAAACATCCGAAATGTTTGTAAGCGCATAAATTCCCAACGAATGATCAAAATTGGATAATTCTTTTTTTTCTTTGAGCTATAAGCCTTATGAAATTTAGGTGGCAGGCGAGATGTTTGAAAACTGAATTTAAGGGAATAAATGTATGGAATGCGGGAGGGGTTTATGGTGGGGGGGAGGGAGGATAATTGATAAGTGCAAGCGCTACAGTAATTTCCCGTAATACCATGCGAGCGAAGCCGCGGGGAAAAGCTAGTAATTAAAATAAGTGAACAAAAGAACGAATTCTTTCCGTGTTCAACTCTCCTTATTAGGAAGTAGTCTGCCTACTGTCGAGCGGCCGTGATAGCACATCTTCTTGTTTTTCAATATCTTTGGAGGACTTTATGTATAGAAGGCACAATAAATATAAATAAAACATCGCGACATTAGGACTTTCACAGAATTGAAATTTTCTTGAATTGTAATTCTGGGAAACAGGCTATCCTTGAAATTTGACTTTTACCTTACGAAACATTTTGCTATTTAATTTCAAATTATGCTAAGCGGTTTTAACATATTATGGCGGAATAAAATCAAAATCTCAAATTAACATATTCACCGATTTGTGGGATAAACTATGAAATAAAGATATACTAGCTTTGCCTGTTGCAGAGGCAACCAAGGGGTTAAACACTACGCGATTTGACGTGTGAACGCGGATGAAGCGAAGAGTGTGTGTTTAATAAAATAGGTGAAGAAAAAAACGATCTTTGTAATTTGTTACCCGTAACGTATAATAAAGTGTTGCAAAGACTCCTACCATTGTGCCACTTTGGTCGCCGACACTTTTAAAACGTCCCAGGAGCTTACCGCTCAATTCAGTACTGAAACAATCCAGCCGCCCGACTCAGGGCGTTCAGTATTTCATTTAATTTAAATTAGAAAAACCAATAGAGCCTAAAAGGGTCTTCGGAGTTTATCGTTCAATTTTTTCAGTCAGCCCTTCGGATTGTATAGGTCGAGACGCGTAATTTGATATCCATGTCGGGTACTGTAGGGTGTAATTTAAAAAAAAAAAATTTGGATTTTGAAAAAAAAAATTTTTTAGACTTTGGAAATTTTTGAATTTTCAAAAAAAAAATTTTGGATTTTGTAAATTTTTGATTTTTCAAAAAAAAATTTTTTGAGTTTTGGAAATTTTTTAATTTTGAAAAAAAACTTTTTTGGTTTCTGGAAATTTTTTGATTTTGGAAAAAAAAAATTTCGGATTCTGGAAATTTTTTAATTTTTGAAAAAAAATTATTTTGGTTTCCGGAAATTTTTGAATTTTGAAAAAAAAAATTTTCGGTTTCTGGAAATTTTTTAATTTAAAAAAAAAAATTTTTTGGTTTCTGGAAATTTTTTAATTTTGGAAAAAATATTATTGGATTCTGGAAATTTTTTAATTTTAGAAAAAAAAATTGTTGGATCTCGGAAATTTTTGAACTTTTAATTGAAAGTAATTTTTCAAAAAACGGCGCTATAAAAATGTATTATTCAGAAATTTTAGAGACTTAAACTAAACCCAACTGGGGATGCCGTAGTCTCACTGACTCCAGACGGCAGTAGTTGGGACTCTTGTGCGGTATTCACATTGAATTAAATTTAAAATGTATGAACCCGCACAGTATTCAAAAGGTACCTACACCATTTGGCAAAAAAAAATTGGACCATCTTTATTTAAATTTACTCATTTTATTAGAAATGTTCAGAATAAATAGTATCCGAGTAGGACGTTGTCAAAAAAAAATTCGAGTGCAGCTTACTGTAGTTTTTCAAAAAACGGCGCTATAAAAATGTATTATTCAGAATTTTTCAGAAACTAAAACTAAACCCAACTGGGGACGCCGTAGTCGCACTGACTCCGGACGGCAGTAATTGGGACTCTTGTGCAATTTTGACATTGGACTTTTACAGCCATTGTAATTGAACGATATATTTTTCTGCGAGTTTTGTATCATTTGTTGAAATAGTTTGAAATGTGTAATGAAAACACAGTTTTTTTTTCTCCGGACGTGAAAAATTAAGAAAGCATATTGTATTAATTAATCTTATCTTTCTTTTTATTTAAATTCATAATTTTTGTCAATCAAAGGATCGCTTTAACTCGAACAATTTAATTGCAGTAAAAAATTACAGAAAAATATATTCTTTCAAAGAATGGTTGTAGGTACTTATTTAATAATGTCCAAAGAAATCGAATCCTTACTAATACAATCATAAAAGAAAAGTGTTTAGCATTGTATTTGGACCCATCTTACTTCAAAAACGTTCCGATTTATTTAGTACTAATTTCCTTCATAACTACAAAAGTCTACATACCTGAAATAATGCATTTTGGCAAAAATTGCGACCATCCCGAGTGATTTCTTTTATTTCAAATCATTAATTTTTTATTTGATATCTGAAGGAAAGAACCGATGCGTAAGCCGGTACCTACCCGGTTCTTACGCAGACAAACAATATTGATGTAGGTACCTAAGCATTTCCTTAAAAAAATCCGTTCATCTTACGAACAAATTTGTAATAATTCAACGGAAAAGTACCTACCCTGTAATTAAACGTGTTCTTTTTATATGGCCAGCAATATATTCTCTTCTGTGGGATTTTCAAAGCACGTTATTTTTCTCAAACGTCATATTTTCCGTAGCGTATAGTGAAATATTTTTAATGGTTTGCGTATGTAACGACCGTTGAAATAGTTTTTCGAATCTGTCGACCACGATAATATTAAAAAAAATTACAGCCAGAATCGGTTTTCGAGCCCCAGGGGCGTTTTCAAATAGGCGACTCCGAAACAGGCTTGAAGCCGTTTTTTTTATTAGGCTAAATCATAATTTTCTCCTAACTGACGTGTCTTGAAACTCAAGATTGTTTTTTATTATCAATTATTAGTCAATTTAATCGAATTTAAGTACCTACTCGACGACTTATTCTACCGGCCGCCAAATTTTTCACTTTCGACGGTAGTGAAATCTTAGCAAATGTCAAAAATAATGCAAGGTATTATGCAATATTGCAGAACATTTTGGATGAAATGCGTTACATGTCGCGGTTTTAAAATCTTAATAATACTCTCTACTACGAATCTGTCGTAAAACATCTCCACCAGAATGCGTATTTTCGACGATATCTCGAACCGCGTGTCGTACCTATAAAATGTCATTTTTTAGCAGCATCGCCATTAAAATAAAAGAATAAATTTCTAGCAAATTGCATTTTGTATGGAAAAAAAACTCCGCGGATTCCTTCGCAGAAGTCTTGCCAAAATGGTCTCTGCGGTCGGTGAAACTGGATAGGCAGAGAGGTCGATTTTCGCTTGAGGCGGGGGGGGGGTACTGAATCGCATTTCAAGCGAAAGCGATCCTTAGGGTGGGCGAACTTAAGGGGCGGCAAGGTCGTCTTTTGCCTGTATGACCCATGTGAGTTTTTCGAAAAACTGCGTATTACTATACTAACTAGCTTTGCCTGTTGCAGAGGCAACCAAGGGGTTAAACACTACACGATATGACGTGTGAACGCGGATGAAGCGAAGAGTGTGTGTAAAATAAAATAGGTGAAGAAAAAACGATGTTTGAATGTGGATAAAGCAAGGAGTGTCCGTCTACAAAGGGCACAGATAGTTGACAGCCCAATTGCGTACGCCTGCTCTCTGGCCGCTTCGGTCACCCGGTTCAAGGCGTTCGGTACGGGCCTTTTCTCGCAAAAGCAGGCCAAGTAGCTTCCTGCTCAAATTTTCACTGCGCCATTTGGGTTGTGCAGATCGATGCGCGTTATTTGTTACCCGAAACGTATAGTTTACTGTCGAAAAGACTCTTCCCACAGTGCCACATTGGTCGTCGACACTTTTAAAACGGCCCAGGAGCTTACCGCTCAATTCAGTACTGAACCAATCCAGCCGCCCGACTCAGGGCGTTCAGTTTTTCATTTAATTTAAATTAGAAAAACCAATAGAGCCTAAAAGGGTCCTCGGATTTTATCGTTTAATTTTTTCAGTCAGCCCTTTGGATTGTGTAGGTCGAGACGCGTAATTTGATATCCATCTCGGGTACTGTAGGGTGTAATTTAAAAAAAAAAAATTTTGGATTTTGGAAATTTTTGAATTTTCAAAAAAATGTTTTTTTGAATTTTGTAAATTTTTGAATTTTCAAAAAAATAATTTTTTGAGTTTTGGAAATTTTTTAGTTTTGGAAAAAAAAATTTTGTTTTCTGGAAATTTTTTGTTTTGGAAAAAAAAATTTTTGGATTCTGAAAATTTTTTAATTATGGAAAAAAAAATTTGGATTCTGGAAATTTTTTAATTTTGAAAAAAAACTTTTTTGGTTTCTGGAAATTTTTGAATTTTTAAAAAAAAAAATTTTGGTTTCTGGGAATTTTTTAAATTTGGAAAAAAAAAATTTCGGATTCTGGAAATTTTTTAATTTTGAAAAAAAAATTTTTTGGTTTCCGGAAATTTTTGAATTTTGAAAAAAAAAATTTTCGGTTTCTTGAAATTTTTTAATTGTGAAAAAAAAATATTTTTTGGTTTCTGGAAATTTTTTAATTTTGGAAAAAAAATTATTGGATTCTGGAAATTTTTTAATTTTGGAAAAAAAAAATTGTTGGATCTCGGAAATTTTTGAACTTATAACTGAAAGTAATATTTCAAAAAACGGCGCTATAAAAATGTATTATTCAGAAATTTTAGAGACTTAAACTAAACCCAACTGGGGATGCCGTAGTCTCACTGACTCCAGACGGCAGTAGTTGAGACTCTTGTGCGGTATTCACATTGAAATTTAATTTAAAATGTATGAACCCGTACAGTATTCAAAAGGTACCTACAACATTTGGCAAAAAAAAATTGGACCATCTTTATTTAAATTTACTCATTTTATTAGAAATGTTCAGAATATATCCGAGTACGTTGTCAAAAAAAATTCGAGTGCAGTTTACACGCGGTAGAAGTGAAACTTTTCCAAAACAATCTCAACTAATACTTGAAAAGTGAGGTCTAAGTAGCCCAGTAAATAAATGTACCCTCTGTAATATTTTACTTCTGCGTATTATGAGCTCCTGGTAGATTTTCAATATTGTACGTCACCCTTTTTGTCATTTTTTACAAAAACGGTCCTATAAAAATATAATTATCAAAATTATTGTGTACCTATTTTTATGAGGTGTTGCTCATCCAACGAATGGTGTCCTGAGCGGCAGTGCCAATGCCCGCCTCTAACGTTGAATAATTATCATAAAGAAGCAAAATACAAAAAAAAGCGTTATGTAACTTTAATATTTAAAAAAAATAAATCCCTTAAATATAAATATAAAATCCCTAAAGACGAAGGCAGCGCAACACGGCATAACAGCTCAAAAAATAATTTATCCTTTCAACTTCAAATAATTTCATTACAAATTTCCAAAAAAAAACATATGCAATTCTTATTTGATGATTCCGAATTGTTATGTGCAGGTACCTACCTACTCAAAATAGGCATTTCAAAACCGAGCGCCTAGCAACACTCGATACGGAGATCTTTTTTCGTGAATTGAGCAAATTTCTTTCGATACAGACGAACCTGCCGATTTGAACGGATTGAAATAGAACTACAGGCGTGTTCGACAGACATTTGATTTTGTATTGCGTGAACGATCCGTACTTATATTCCGCACCGCTAGATGTCTCTGGATTGAAATCTTTAGTTGGCGGAGAGCTTTGCCCTACCGCCATTTGTAAAATTTCAGAATCCAGTGTTCCAAGGTGTGAGAAAATTTACCCAACCTGAATTTGTTTGTAAGAAAATTAGGTCTTCTACTGGCCAGCTATATTATGCACCCTCGAGAAAAGAGCGAGTTTTGCGAAACGTCATAAAATATCATTTTTCCGCGCGCTATCGTGTAACATTTTGAACGGTGACCGACATATTTGTCGATTTTAAAAGCTTCCTTAACTTCTGTTCTTCGTATTTATCGAAAAACATCTCGGCCGGAATGCGACTTTTCGACGATAACTCGTACCGCGTGTCGTACCTGTAAAATGTCATTTTGTATCAGAATAGCCATTAAAATAATACGAACAAATTTCTAGCAAATTGCATTTTGTATGGAAAAAAAACTCCGCGGATTCCTTCGCAGAAGTCTTGCCAAAATGGTCTCTGCGGTCGGTGAAACTGGATAGGCAGAGTGGTCGATTTTCGCTTGAGGCGGGGGGGGGGGGTACTGAATCGCATTTCAAGCGAAAGCGATCCTTAGGGTGGGCGAACTTAAGGGGCGGCAAGGTCGTCTTTTGCCTGTATGACCCATGTGAGTTTTTCGAAAAACTGCGTATTACTATACTAACTAGCTTTGCCTGTTGCAGAGGCAACCAAGGGGTTAAACACTACGCGATTTGACGTGTGAACGCGGATGAAGCGAAGAGTGTGTGTTAAATAAAATAGGTAGAGAAAAAAACGTCATTTGAATGTGGATAAAGCGAGGAGTGTCCGTCTACAAAGGGCACAGATAGTTGACAGCCCAATCGCGTACGTCTGCTCTCTGGCCGCTTCGGTCACCCGGTTCAAGGCGTTCGGTACGGGCCTTTTCTCGCAAAAGCAGGCCAAGTAGCTTCCTGCTCAAATTTTCACTGCGCCATTTGGGCTGTGCAGATCGATACGCGTAATTTGTTACCCGAAACGTATAGTTTACTGTCAAAAAGACTCTTCCCACAGTGCCACATTGGTCGTCGACACTTTTAAAACGGCCCAGGAGCTTACCGCTCAATTCAGTACTGAACCAATCCAGCCGCCCGACTCAGGGCGTTCAGTTTTTCATTTAATTTAAATTAGAAAAACCAATAGAGCCTAAAAGGGTCCTCGGATTTTATCGTTCAATTTTTTCAGTCAGCCCTTTGGATTGTGTAGGTCGAGACGCGTAATTTGATATCCATCTCGGGTACTGTAGGGTGTAATTTAAAAAAAAAAAATTTTGGATTTTGGAAATTTTTGAATTTTAAATAAAAAAAATTTTGGATTTTGTAAATCTTTGAATTTTCAAAAAAAAATTTTTTGAGTTTTGGAAATTTTTTAATTTTGGAAAAAAAAAAACTTTTTTGGATTTGGAAAATTTTTTAATTTTGGAAAAAAAAAATTTGGATTCTGGAAATTTTTTAATTTTGAAAAAAAACTTTTTTGGTTTCTGGAAATTTTTGAATTTTGAAAAAAAAATTTTTGGTTTCTGGAAATTTTTTAAATTCGGAAAAAAAAAATTTCGGATTCTGGAAATTTTTTAATTTTGAAAAAAAAATTTTTTGGTTTCCGGAAATTTTTGAATTTTGAAAAAAAAAATTTTCGGTTTCTTGAAATTTTTTAATTGTGAAAAAAAAATTTTTTGGTTTCTGGAAATTTTTTAATTTTGGAAAAAAAAATTATTGGATTCTGGAAATTTTTTAATTTTGGAAAAAAAAAATTGTTGGATCTCGGAAATTTTTGAACTTATAATTGAAAGTAATTTTTCAAAAAACGGCGCTATAAAAATGTATTATTCAGAAATTTTAGAGACTTAAACTAAACCCAACTGGGGATGCCGTAGTCTCACTGACTCCAGACGGCAGTAGTTGAGACTCTTGTGCGGTATTCACATTGAAATTTAACTTAAAATGTATGAACCCGTACAGTATTCAAAAGGTAACTACAACATTTGGCAAAAAAAAATTGGACGATCTTTATTTAAATTTACTCATTTCATTAAAAATGTTCAGAATAAATAGTATCCGAGTAGGACGTTGTCAAAAAAAAATTCGAGTGCAGCTTACCGTAGTTTTTCAAAAAACGGCGCTATAAAAATTTATTATTCAGAATTTTTCAGAAACTAAAACTTAACCCAACTGGGGACGCCGTAGTCGCACTGACTCCGGACGGCAGTAATTGGGACTCTTGTGCGGTTTTCACATTGAAATTAAATGTAAAATGTACGAACGATTAGTTCCCGTACAGTATTCAAAAGGTACCTACACCATTTCGCAAAAAAAAAATGGACCATCTTTATTTAAATTTACTCATTTTATTAGAAATGTTCAGAATATATAGTGTCCGAGTACGTTGTCAAAAAAAATTCGAGTGCAGTTTACACGCGGTAGAAGTGAAACTTTTCCAAAACAATCTCAACTAATACTTGAAAAGTGAGGTCTGAGTAGCCCAGTAAATAAATGTACCCTCTGTAATATTTTACTCCTGCGTATTATGAGCTCCTGGTAGATTTTCAATATTGTACGTCACCCTTTTTGTCATTTTTTACAAAAACGGTCCTATAAAAATATAATTATCAAAATTATTGTGTACCTATTTTTATGAGGTGTTGCTCATCCAACGAATGGCTCCCTGAGCGGCAGTGCCAATGCCCGCCTCTAACGTTGAATAATTATCATAAAGAAGCAAAATACAAAAATAAGCGTTATGTAACTTTAATATTTAAAAAAAATAAATCCCTTAAATATCTAGGCTAAAGACGAAGGTAGCGCAACACGGCATAACAGCCCAAAAAATTATTACAAAAGAAATTATCCTTTCAACTTCAAATAATTTCATTACAAATTTCCAAAAAAAAAACATATGCAATTCTTATTTGATGATTCCGAATTGTTATGTGCAGGTACCTACCTACTCAAAATAGGCATTCCAAAACCGAGCGCCTAGCAACACTCGATACGGAGATCTTTTTTCGTGAATTGAGCAAATTTCTTTCGATACAGACGAACCTGCCGATTTGAACGGATTGAAATAGAACTACAGGCGTGTTCGACAGACATTTGATTTTGTATTGCGTGAACGATCCGTACTTATATTCCGCACCGCTAGATGTCTCTGGATTGAAATCTTTAGTTGGCGGAGAGCTTTGCCCTACCGCCATTTGTAAAATTTCAGAATCCAGTGTTACCAGGTGTGAGAAAATTTACCCAACCTGAATTTATTTGTAAGAAAATTAGGTGTTCTACTGGCCAGATAAATTATGCACCCTCGAGAAAAATGCGAGTTTTGCGAAACGTCAGAAAATATCATTTTTCCGCGCGCTATTGTGTAACATTTTGAATGGTGACCGACATATTTGTCGATTTTAAAAGCTTCCTTAACTTCTATTCTTCGTATTTATTGAAAAACATTTCCGCCATAATGCGACTTTTCGACGATAACTCGTACCGCGTGTCGTACCTGTAAAATGTCATTTTTTAGCAGCATCGCCATTAAAATATTATGAAAAAATTTCTAGCAAATTCGTTTTGTATGAAAATAGTGCTTAATTTTTCTCCGACTTTTTCGAAATGCGAACCTGTCGGCGGGAAATATAACCGGGCCGATTTCTTCGTCGATGAGAGATTCAGTCGGAGGTTCCAGTTATCGCCGCTGATTTTGCATCAGTTTTTACCGTTGACTTTTGGTGTTTCGGTTTCATGGTTTTTTTTTAGCTTCCTGTCTAGCGATTGTGGTCTCTGCGGTCGGTCAAACTCGAAGAGCGGAGAGGTCATTTTGGCGTGGGAGGCCCTGCACTGAATCGCATTTCAAGCGAAAGCGATCCTTAGGGTGGGCGAACTTAAGGGGCGGCAAGGTCGTCTTTTGCCTGTATGACCCATGTGAGTTTTTCGAAAAACTGTGCAATACTATATTAACTAGCTTTGCCTGTTGCAGAGGCAACCAAGGGGTTAAACACTACGCGATTTGACGTGTGAACGCGGATGAAGCGAAGAGTGTGTGTTAAATAAAATAGGTAGAGAAAAAAACGATGTTTGTAATTTGTTACCCGTAACGTATAATTTACTGTTGCAAAGACTCCTACCACTGTGCCACTTTGGTCGCCGACACTTTAAAATCATCCCAGGAGCTTACCGCTCAATTCAGTACTGAACCAATCCAGCCGCCCGACTCAGGGCGTTCAGTATTTCATTTAATTTAAATTAGAAAAACCAATAGAGCCTAAAAGGGTCTTCGGAGTTTATCGTTCAATTTTTTCAGTCAGCCCTTCGGTTTGTGTAGGTCGAGACGTGTAATTTGATATCCATCTCGGGTACTGTAGGGTGTAATTTAAAAAAAAAAATTTTGGATTTTGAAAAAAAAATTTTGGACTTTGGAAATTTTTTAATTTTCAAAAAAAAAAATTTTGGATTTTGTAAATTTTTGAATTTTCAAAAAAAAAATTTTTAAGTTTTGGAAATTTTTTTAATTTTGGAAAAAAAAAATTTTTGTCTTGGAAATTTTTGAACTGAAAGTAATTTTTCAAAAAACGGCGCTATAAAAATGTATTAATCAGAAATTTTAGAGACAAACTAAACCCAACTGGGGATACCGTAGTCTCACTGACTCCAGACGGCAGTAGTTGGGACTCTTGTGCGGTATTCACATTGAAATTTAATTTAAAATGTATGAACCCGTACAGTATTCAAAAGGTACCTACACCATTTGGCAAAAAAAATTGGACCATCTTTATTTAAATTTACTCATTTTATTAGAAATGTTCAGAATATATAGTGTCCGAGTACGTTGTCAAAAAAAATTCGAGTTCAGTTTACACGCGGTAGAAGTGAAACTTTTCCATTTTGGAAAAAAAAATTATTGGATTCTGGAAATTTTTTAATTTTGGAAAAAAAAATTGTTGGATCTCGGAAATTTTTGAACTTATAACTGAAAGTAATTTTTCAAAAAACGGCGCTATAAAAATGTATTATTCAGAAATTTTAGAGACTTAAACTAAACCCAACTGGGGATGCCGTAGTCTCACTGACTCCAGACGGCAGTAGTTGAGACTCTTGTGCGGTATTCACATTGAAATTTAATTTAAAATGTATGAACCCGTACAGTATTCAAAAGGTACCCACACCATTTGGCAAAAAGAAATTGGACCATCTTTATTTAAATTTACTCATTTTATTAGAAATGTTCAGAATAAATAGTATCCGAGTAGGACGTTGTCAAAAAAAAATTCGAGTGCAGCTTACTGTAGTTTTTCAAAAAACGGCGCTATAAAAATGTATTATTCAGAATTTTTCAGAAACTAAAACTAAACCCAACTGGGGACGCCGTAGTCGCACTGACTCCGGACGGCAGTAATTGGGACTCTTGTGCGGTTTTCACATTGAAATTTAATGTAAAATGTACGAACGATTAGTTCCCGTACAGTATTCAAAAGGTACCTACACCATTTGGCAAAAAAAATTGGACCATCTTTATTTAAATTTACTCATTTTTTTAGAAATGTTCAGAATAAATAGTATCCGAGTAGGACGTTGTCAAAAAAAAATTCGAGTGCAGCTTACTGTAGTTTTTCAAAAAACGGCGCTATAAAAATGTATTATTCAGAATTTTTCAGAAACTAAAACCAAACCCAACTGGGGACGCCGTAGTCGCACTGACTCCGGACGGCAGTAATTGGGACTCTTGTGCGGTTTTCACATTGAAATTTAACTTAAAATGTATGAACCCGTACAGTATTCAAAAGGTAACTACAACATTTGGCAAAAAAAAATTGGACGATCTTTATTTAAATTTACTCATTTCATTAAAAATGTTCAGAATAAATAGTATCCGAGTAGGACGTTGTCAAAAAAAAATTCGAGTGCAGCTTACTGTAGTTTTTCAAAAAACGGCGCTATAAAAATGTATTATTCAGAATTTTTCAGAAACTAAAACTAAACCCAACTGGGGACGCCGTAGTCGCACTGACTCCGGACGGCAGTAATTGGGACTCTTGTGCGGTTTTCACATTGAAATTTAATGTAAAATGTATGAACCCGTACAGTATTCAAAAGGTACCTACACCATTTGGCAAAAAAAAAATTGGACCATCTTTATTTAAATTTACTCATTTTATTAGAAATGTTCTGAATAAATAGTATCCGAGTAGGACGTTGTCAAAAAAAAATTCGAGTGCAGCTTACTGTAGTTTTTCAAAAAACGGCGCTATAAAAATGTATTATTCAGAATTTTTCAGAAACTAAAACCAAACCCAACCGGGGACGCCGTAGTCGCACTGACTCCGGACGGCAGTAATTGGGACTCTCGTGCGGTTTTCACATTGAAATTTAATGTAAAATGTACCAACGATTAGTTCCCGTACAGTATTCAAAAGGTACCTACACCATTTCGCAAAAAAAAAATGGACCATCTTTATTTAAATTTACTCATTTTATTAGAAATGTTCAGAATATATAGTGTCCGAGTACGTTGTCAAAAAAAATTCGAGTGCAGTTTACACGCGGTAGAAGTGAAACTTTTCCAAAACAATCTCAACTAATACTTGAAAAGTGAGGTCTGAGTAGCCCAGTAAATAAATGTACCCTCTGTAATATTTTACTTCTGCGTATTATGAGCTCCTGGTAGATTTTCAATATTGTACGTCACCCTTTTTGTCATTTTTTACAAAAACGGTCCTATAAAAATATAATTATCAAAATTATTGTGTACCTATTTTTATGAGGTGTTGCTCATCCAACGAATGGTTTCCTGAGCGGCAGTGCCAATGCCCGCCTCTAACGTTGAATAATTATCATAAAGAAGCAAAATACAAAAAAAGCGTTATGTAACTTTAATATTTAAAAAAAATAAATCCCTTAAATATCTAGGCTAAAGACGAAGGTAGCGCAACACGGCATAACAGCCCAAAAAATTATTACAAAAGAAATTATCCTTTCAACTTCAAATAATTTTATTACAAATTTCCAAAAAAAAAAAACAGATGATTCTGATTTGTTATGTGCAGGTACCTACCTACTCAGATTCTCAGTTGGTACACCTGCACATACGTAAAAAAAACACGCCATTAAAATGTATATTCAGAATTTTTTATCAAATAATCATTTCAATGAAAAAGAGTTCGCAAAGTATTTATACTTAGTCCTCTCACAATTTTAATAATATTTTTTCTAGCTAGTGTAGGTACTACTTTCCTAAAATAGGCATTTCAAAACCGAGCGTCTAGCAACACTCGATACCGAGATCTTTTTTCGTGAATTGAGCAAATTTCTTTCGATACAGACGAACCTGCCGATTTGAACGGATTGAAATAGAACTACAGGCGTGTTCGACAGACATTTGATTTTGTTTTGTGTGAACGATCCGTACTTATATTCCACACCGCTAGATGTCTCTGGATTGAAATCTTTAGTTGGCGGAGAGAGCGGCCTTCCGCCATTTGTAAAATTTCAGAATCGAGTGTTCCAAGGTGTGAGAAAATTTACCCAACCTGAATTTATTTGTAAGAAAATTAGGTCTTCTACTGGCCAGTTATATTATGCACCCTCGAGAAAAATGCGAGTTTTGCGAAACGTCAGAAAATATCATTTTTCCGCGCGATATTGTGTAGCATTTTGAATGGTGACCGACATATTTGTCGATTTTAAAAGCTTCCTTAATTTCTATTCCTCCTATTTATTGAAAAACATCTCGACCACAATGCGCTTTTTCGACGATATCTCGTACCGCGTGTCGTACCTATAAAATGTCATTTTTTAGCAGCATCGCCATTAAAATAAAAGAATAAATTTCTAGCAAATTCGTTTTGTATGAAAATAGTGCTTAATTTTTCTCCGACTTTTTCGAAATGCGAACCTGTCGGCGGGAAATATAACCTGGCCGATTTCTTCGTCGATGAGAGATTCAGTCGGAGGTTCCAGTTATCGCCGCTGATTTTGCATCAGTTTTTTCCGTTAATTTTTCGCGTTTCGGTTTCGTGGGTTTTTTTAGCTTCCTGTCTAGCGATTGTGGTCTCTGCGGTCGGTCAAACTCGAAGAGCGGTGAGGTCATTTTGGCGTGGGAGGCCCTGCACTGAAAAAAAAAGCCCTGTGTTTCGAGCGAAACTGAACCTCGAAACGGGTAAAACTTGAGGGGCGGCAAGGTCGTCTTTTGCCTAAATGACGAAAAAAAAGTGAGTTTTTCAAAAACTGTGCAATACTATACTAATTCAATGTATAAATTCATAATTTGGTGGAATGTAAGCACACGTTTTATATTCAGCTAAAATCGAGGATAATTTATGAAAATACATTTGAATGTGAAATTGGTGACATATCCTTTCGACACAAGTAAAAGATTATGTAATATACCTACCTAATAAATACCTAAGCCATTTGAAAAAACCCAGCAGACTTATAAATATATCAGTAGCTATATAGAAACTGATAAAGAAAATGTAATTCGTAATGGAAAATGCAGTTATATTCGATTTGTGGCCAGGGGAAGGAATGGTGTAACGGAGACATTAACGGAAAAATGGGAGCAGATAAGGTAAATATTGATAAATAACTAATTATGTGGTATTTCCCGCTAAGCACTTGCATACTGCTTACTATCAACTTCGAAGAACCAACGAAGTCTAGATTCGTTCAAAATTAAATGTAGATTTTTTTTATATGAATACCGCACAAGAGTCCCAACTGCTCCCGTCTGGAGCCAGTAAGACTATGGCATCCCCAATTGGGTTATGTGAGGTTGAAGGTAGTGGATAGAGGAAGGAGATGGGGAGGAGGAAGGTGGGAAGTACCTGGCTATTCAGATCTGGTCACCAAACACGGCTAAAGCTATTTCAAGCAACGTTTCAATTCTGAATACACCAGGTCTTATACCAGAGCAATACTGAGAGTATTCATTATTATTGTCATTCATTCAAAAAAATTAGAGTCCTGGAAGGAGTAACCATCTGTTGCTTATACCAAGGCGGTTAAGTGGTGGATAAACTCCAACGAATGCGGTATTTGAAATGTAATTGGGTAACCGAAACATTTTTTAACAAACGGTTTTGTGGCCGAGTGGGCATTGCGTTTGAGTCCCACTCAGGCGTCGTGTTTCAATTCCTCGGCCATCACGACATAAGCAACATTTTCCGTTTGCTTTAATGGTAGTGATTTTCAAATATTGTTAGTTATAGTTTCAATATCGCCTAATTCTAAGGGAACTGATGGACTATCTTGTAGCACACTGAAAAAAATAAAACAACATATTTTAATTCCTTTACAACATATTTTTAATGTGTCTTAAAGAGGGTCATTTTCCAAAACAGTCCACTATCTCCACTCCACCATCATACCAATTTAAAAATCTGGTGAAACACTTAAATTAGAAAATTATGGACGAATCTCTCTTGTTTCAAATTTATCAAAAATATTAGAAAAATGCATCAAAAATAGAATCATGGAACACTTAGAAAATTATAATATTCTATCCCAAAACCAATATAGTTTTCGTAAAGATCTGAGAACTGAAGATGCAATATATGATTTAACAACAAAATATATACACATCTATCGATAAAAAAAAGAAATGTCTAGCGATATTCTTAGACTTAAGAAAAGCTATCGATACTGTAAAAAATAAATCAACTAGGTTTCAAAAAAGACACACTAAAAATAATCACAAACTATCTTAAAGACAAAACACAAAAAACAAAAATGAGAATGTGTATAGTTCAGAAGCACAAATAAAAAATCGAGTTCCGCAAGGAACTGTACTTGGCCCGATTCTATTTTTGATGTATATAAATGATTTGTGTAATTTTGTAATCCCAGGAAAAAGTATTTCTTACGCCGATGACACGGCAATAAATTCTTGGAACGAAACTTTTTGTAAGGCAAAAGAATGTATTGCACTTGTTTCAACATGGCTAAAATGTAACAAACTCATTTTAAACTACAGCAAAACAATTTATTTAACTTTTTATACAAGAGTATTAAAAATAAACCTCATGATAACCTTAAAATTAGAATCCACAATACAAATTGCAATCAAGAAACATGTTCACTGTGCAATGAACTCGTCAAAGTAGAAAATATCAAATATTTAGGAGTATTGATACACATCTAACTTGGAAATCACAAATTCATAAAATCATCTCGAAATTAAGATACCTTACATACACATTTTATAGACTTAAGGAAGTACATAATCTTGACAAATTAAGAATGATATATTTTTCCCTGGTATAATCTTCAATACTCTACGGCATTATAGGATGGGGTGGTGTGCTTGATGCATTTATTAAACCTTTACAAAACACTCAAAAGCGCATCATTAAAGTTATGTACAATAGAAATAAAACATTCTCGACCGAGTTATTATTCAAAGATACTAAAATATTCAACATCCATAAATTATTTATATTGCAGACTATGAAATATGTATTTAAAAAAAAATTGTTTCGAAAAAAATGAAAAAAGAATTAATAATATCTTTTATACCCCTCACATCAATACCAAATTAATGCAAACACATAGCAGTTTTATTGGTCCTCGGACATTTAATCTTATACCAAAACACATTCAAACTACAGATAAAATATCACTCTACATAGAAGAATTAAAATTATGGCTTTATGATGTAGATGTTAAAACACTTTTGCTATAAATTCTATGTAAACCTTAATGCATCACTTTTCATTACAATTCTACGGTAATTTCAAGACTAACATTATTTACTTTCTTGAAATCATAACAAAAAATCAACAGAATCTTAGTTTTTCTTTTTTAGTATAATATTTTTCACTGACATCTCTGTATTTATAAATCTTCACTTTAAAACTTACCTTTTTAATTGTACTTACTGACGTAATATAGCATTCTTGTTTATATTACCCACGCACAGGCACGCACGCCTTAGTGGGTTCCCATTACCTACTTTTATCTTATACAGATTTACTTATTGCTAACTTTTACATTATTTGTTATTTTTATATTTGTATCTTACTGTGTTATGAAATTATGTAAAAATTGATTTAGAAATTTTTATAGGTATAATGGGAAAAAATAAAGATTAAAAAAATATATTAAAAAAATAGGTTAGGTTATTCATAGCCCAGGAATGTTGCCGTTCTAAAAAAATAAACTCTGCTATACTTCGATTTCTATCCAGGGTGCAACAGCATGTACCCGAAGGATTTTAACCAGTGATTCCTGAGCATTTTTGGAGTAAAAATGTACAAGTCATTCTGCTGTTCGATAATTTTTTTTTTCAATTTGGAGAAGATGGATTTTTTTTCCAAATTTGTGGGCCACAGTGCTACAAATTTTGAGAGCCTCTGAAATAGTCTGCTTATAATGATTTTATTTGTATTTCATTAAATTTCAAAACATTCATTCTGCACCTAGATTTTCAAAGCTGGAAAATTGAATAGTAACTTAAACGAGTGTATTGTTAAGTGTGAATTTTCTTTGACGTGTATACGAATGACTTTATCGTGTGACCTTTAAGTTTTAAAGTAATAGGTTCATGGAATTATATCACTAAATTTTCACTTTTCACGGGCGCAAATCTAGGTATAATCACAAAATAATTTAATCTACTAGACCTTAGTTCAATCCACACCACAATACGCTATTATTAGTTGGGGATCCGCGTATAAATGTAATCTTCTTCTAATAGAAATTGTACAAAGAACAATTATTAAAATTATATTAAAAAATCCACTGACTACCCAACAGAACGCCTGTTTGAAGAATTTCAAGTACCTACATTTAAAGATTTGTATATTAAAAATTCATTAATACAAATTATAAAGGAAAAAGATAAATATCAATTTTTAACTGAAAACAGCACTCGACTTATGTTTTTCTATGCCCAAAACTACAAACGTCTTTAGCACAACATTATTACACTTACCAGGAAAGAACTTTTTTCAATTGTCTACCGGAAGAAATCAAAAAAATTAATGATAAAACCCAAATACTGAAAAATATTCTGTCAAGAAACATTTTAAAAATATTCTTCAGAAAAAAACTACTGCCACTTAATTGATCTTACAAATATCCATAATATGGTTTCTTTTTTATTTTTTTTAAATACATAATATTATCAGAATAAATACTACAGCACACATGTATTTATGTACAATGAATTATTTAAGTATTGACTAATAACAACATTTACGTACACTCCCCTTCCATACACAAGCAAATGCTTTCAATGGAAGAATAGTAAAAAACCCAAGTTGTATTATTATTAATGTATACCATGTAAAACATGTTATTATAAATAATAAAAACTTAATTAAAAAAAAAAATATTAAGCACATTTAAAAATTTATTTATTTATTCACGCCCTAGAGGGCTTTTACAAGATAAGTAAACAAGCAATACAGTTGTGTTAGGTACAAAGTATACAATATATAATTATTTATGATTAAATTAAGGCAAATTAATAGTATGCAGTAAAGAAAGCAAATATGTGTAAAGAAATATAAAATTAAAAAAGTGTATTCATTAAAAAATTAAAACACTTGATTTTTGTCATGTTTTTTTTTTTTGTCTTGATTCTTTCTTTCTCTCGTTTTCTTCTCCCTGTATTACGTTTGTAATTATCCATAATTTATTTTCGCCTTTGCGTGACTGGATAAGCACTTTTGTGTAAATGCTTGCCTTGGAGTTTGTGCTCATATATATATCCTTGTTTGTTTTATTTCTTTAGTGAGTTTTCTTCTTCGTGAGTTTCATTTCTTGGTGAGTTACAAAAATCATATTAGGATGGTAGGAACTTACAATTCATAGGTGGGAACATACATAATTTTACGGAGGTTTTTTGATATCAAAAATATGATACAGTACAGCATAAAAATAAAAAACAGGTTAAATTCAGGTTTTTATAAATATTATAATTATTAACAGGTTAAGAACAAACAACACGTGAAAATAAGTAATAAAAAACAACGATAAACAAATAAAGGGAAAGAAAAAGAGAGAAATGAGACAAGACAGAACAAAACATGGCAAGAAAAATACACATTTTTTCTTGCATATTCCTTTCTTTGCTTCTCTTCTTTTCATAGATATTTTTTTTTCTCTTATTCTTGTTTCACTTTAGCTCTCTTTTACTTTATTTCTTGTCCTGTATTATATGTGAAACTTATATTTTTGATATCAAAATACCTACCTCCCACTACTCCCTAAAATTACCTCCCGCTTACAGATCTTTTATAACTCATCGGAATTGCTCTAGCAATAAATAAAAATGATAAAAATTACAAGTGTGCAGTTCACAGGCGGTAGAAGTGAAGCCTTCAGCAAACTAAAGTAGTGGGGAGGCTACGAAGCACTGCAGAGAGGAGACCGATTATTCTATCTCTTTTTCTCGCAGGCTGAATTCCTTAGATGTATGTATTTGTCTCATTTTAGAGTCGCTTTTTCGTTACATCGAGTTTCAAATCAAAACGATGCTTAAAAAGTTTTCATTTCAAAAATATTAAAAATCAATTATAATAATATTTTTAACTAGTTATCGAAAGAATTGAAAACGTGTATCTACAAGTGCTCTTGTGTTTTGTCAGATATTAGTTCCTGGCCAAGCAGATTGCCTACGCTCAGTAAACAAATGCTCCAATTGTGATTTTTAAAAAGTTCCAAGGAATGTGTAATGTCTTCCATGCTAAAAGTTCTTCTGTACTGTGAAAAACATTTTACAATAATTTTATTTTTATTTTTATTATTGTTTTTATTTCTTGCCAGGGCAATCCCGATGAGTTACAGAACTCATTTTAGGACAGGAGGAACATACAATTCATAGGTGAGAGGAAATAACAATTTTAAATAGGAGCTTACATATAAAAAATATAAATTTCATATACAATGTAGACGAAAAATAGAAGACAGGTTAAGTAGAACAAACAAACAATAGAAAACAATTAAAGAAAAAAGGAACAATTTTATACAAATATGGATGATTACAACTAAATTAAAAAGAAAATTATTGTTTTTCTTCAATCAAGGAACCCTTAGGACCCGTGTTCACTCCTTTCCCTCCTCAAAAAAACTATCCACGCTCTACATCCGCAAAATATTTTAATTTTAAAATTAAAATTAAAAAATGTAATTAATCCAGACATACACACACGTATAATTTTAATACAATGTTCGACAATTATCGCGCTTTTTCTATATATTCAATGCTACCAGATTCGTTCACAACGAAGATAATATTTATTTTGAAAAAAATGACATATACTTAAAAGTGTACACAAAAACATAATATAAAAGTGCATCGAAAATACTTTATAATACAGGATGGAAAATTGTTAACAAGGAATAAAAATATTAATAATTTGTGTATTATTCAAGCATTTGAAATACGACAGAAACCCACTGAAGAAATAAGCAAATAGAAATGTTTTGCTTCTTCACGTATTTTATCCAACCAACTGCTGAATTTATAAAATTGTGTATTTTTACTCGTACCAAAAAATGTTTAAGTAAATTATTCCCCTTACGCCAAGAATTTTTTCTAGTAAAAGGCAGAATACGTAATCCCTACAATATTGTACTCGTTTGGCGCGTTTATTATCACCATCGTAAAAATGCGCCTGTTTATGATGCTACATACACAGATACACATAATAATGCCTTCCACCGGCGCGACGCTTAAATTAGGGATACGTTTTAAGACTTACAGAGCCGTGAACATCTCGCGAAATGAGTCGAGATTGCACAAGGTCCACACTGTACCCTGTACCCATCGAGAGGTTGTACGTGGCGTCAACAATCTGGTACCTTATGTCTATTTCATTTTCATGCAAGACGTGTGAGAAGGAAGAAGGCGATCGTCGATGACTTAAGTAAGAGCTCTCGCTGGGACTAATTTAAGTGTTGTGGCTGAGATGTAGGCATATTGTCTAAAAGATTTTCTCTCAAAGTACAATATTATTCCGGTCGTAATTAAAACACAAAATAAACAATCCATCTTTAAAAAAACTGATTTAAGTCACGAGGAAAAGACTTCATAAAAAAAAGGAAAATAAAGAATAACACACACACGAACTACAACGACCGGTAAATGAAGAATAACATATACACTAACTATAACGACTGGTCAGTGGTTGAGTGGGCATCGCGTTCGGGTCCCACCCAGGCGCCCCGTGTTCGATTCCTCGGCTGGCTAAGTCCTCTATCACAACACAAGCAATATTTTCGGCTTTCTGTGGTGCTATTAGGAGATTTTCAAACATTGTTGGGTTATTCGTGACCCGGGAATGTTTGTCTTTCTTTTTTAAAAAAACAATACAACAGAAGCCGCAATCTATGTTAGATCTACTGTTTGTTTTTATTTTTATTAAAATTTATTTATTTTTTATGATACTAGTTTTTACCCGCGGCTTCGCTCGTATGGGATTAGGGGGAAATTACTGTAGCGGTTGCACTTATCAATTATCCCCCTCCCCACTACCCCCCCCCCCCTTCCCACCTCCCCCTCAACCCCCTCTCACCTCCCGCATTCCATACATTCATTCCTGGTACATTCAGTTTTCAAACAGCTCACTTGCCACCTAAATTTCATAATGCCAGAGCTCACCAGTAGTAAAAATAAAGAATTATCCAATTTATTGCAGTTCTTCGGAAGTTATGCTCGTACAAACATTTCGGAGATTCATTTTTATTTATATAGATAGATAGATATTAACAACGACGCCTTCAATAAATTTATGACGACTAAATATTACGCCTTAAACAAAATTTCCCGCAAATATATCAACATTGTTTCCACGGCAACGTTTGTTTTCTGACGTAAGTGAAAACGATTAATAAATATAATATATTAATATTTATAATTTCATAACGCCAGAGATATAAGGTAGATATAATGTAGCTTTCTATTGGTGAAAGTATTTTGAAAATCTTTTTATTGGTTAATGCGTGAAAACGTAACAAAATCAAACAGTTTTCGCATTTATAATATTAGTATAGATATAGATAGTGAGTATAATAATATGATGATAAAAAATAAAGGATACAGAGGTAATAAAATAAAACAATTAACAAAACGATCTTACGTTTTACTTCTCATTAAAAATATTTTTTATCCCTTTGAATTTTTTCACGTTAACCTATATTTTTCACTATATTCCACAATGCCTACTTATTTTTAACAATATTTCTTTATAGCACAATTTGAGATCTTTATCGTTCGGGGGCTGTGAACACCGCGTATTTTATGTTGATATCTTTAGTTATTTTTACATGGAAATTATCACTTTTTTATAAAGTCATTCTTTTTAAAGGTTCACGTTTTGTTAAAAAAAACTACCAGAAAATTTTTACGTTTTTTCAACTTACTGTTGTTAATCTTAATACGTGATAACATCTTGTGTATCTTGATAGTTGCGCCACTTTAAAAACTCAATTATTAAAAAAAGCGTTCTTTCTAATAATGCAACATGTTTATCAAAATGTAGGTCCTTGATCTTTTATAGTAGCCTATTTTTGTAAAAATAATTAAAATAGGTTTTGGGTAAATCCTGTTTTATTTGACCTCTCAAAAAAGGGATAGTTGCCTACTGTAGCGGACAGTAGCCCAACGTTAAAACTGCTTGGGGGATAAATGCCTCGTGCGGGGATAGACTATAAAAAATACAAAAAAAAACAGCCTCCAAACTTTAAGTAACATGAGTTATTAGACAAATATCTTAAAGCTAGAACAATAAGGGTCATCGAAAAATAATGCCAACATTTAAAAAAATTATAGCATCGAAACCCTTAATGTTAGCGAGTAATTCTGTCACTGAATGATAGCTGGTGAACGTAAGTTTTTTTTTGGAGGTGGCGTGACCTTGCTACGCGCACACTCAAGGGGGTATTCTAGTCTACAAGCATGAATTGTGTGTTTTTTCAGATGCAATAAAAAAAACAATAATATTTTTGAAGCCATTATTTTACTAAATATTCATTTAACATTAAAGAACACATAAAAAAAAAATCAAAAGAAAAAAATTTAAAAACTTAAAAGTTACAGGGTGACACGATTGCAACCCTTCTAGTTATCCGAAAAATATTTTTTTAATCCAAACAAATGCCACTATGGCATGAACCTCAGAGAAGTCATAAAAATTATTTTTCGCAAAATGGCGGATGTCTGAAAAAAAAAGAATTTTTTACCAGTTTTTTTAACTTTCCGAATTTTTTAAGAATAGTAAAAATTAAAATTTTGTTCTGGTTCATGCTATAAAGTAATGTTTTGAGAAAACTCACACCAAATTTCAAGTAAATTGGTTTAGTAGAACTTGAGATATCGTGTCAACCGTCATGAAAAAGGTGGTTTTGAGAAAAAGGTGTTTGAAATTTTGTCCTACTTAGATTTTGGTTAGATTCTGTCTAAGCCGCGAAATTAAAATGGTCATTATATTTTTTTAAATAATGCGAATTTCGAAAAATTCTTTTAAGTAGATATTCTTGAATATTTAAGCTTTGGAAATATGAAGAAAAAAAATTTTTTTTTTTCTAGACTATAGAATACCCCCTTAATGCGCAGTAGCCAAAGTCGGCCGCGGGCGCGCCGACGACTGCTCCCATTCAGTCCGATGTTCAGTTGATGTGCCGAGTTCTTGTACCGAGTGAAGTTTTACATTTGAGTTGCACACCATATGCCGCAACATTCTGAGAAATTGACTATTCCGTGTGTAACTACTATTTAAGCTTACGGACTTTACGCAAAATCAAGTTAAAACCTGCCTTGTGTTCAAAACACAATGTGAAAATTGGACACGCGAAATTCTCTACTGACGCAATTCAAGAGATACTGGTGCCGTGAAAATCTATGTGTGGCCCGCGGGTGATACCACAAACATCCAAATGACCCTCGATGCCAAAAGGTTCCCCACCCAATTGTCATTGGTTTTCTTATCACTGAGGCCTGCGAGAGGGGCAGTTGTGATTATTGTAAAGCGCCAATGCCACCAACATCTCTAAAATAGTGTATTCAAAACCGGGGCATTCATGTATCCCACGAAGCAACTATCCGGCTTTTATCCTACATAAATTTTGTTAAAAGTTTTATAATAAAATAGTATATATTTACAAAACATATTACTAAATGTTATATGTTTTGACACTCGAAAAACAACAGAACTCCAGAAATGTGAATCCACAGAGTAAAGAGTGCAATCAATGACTGACGTTTCGAAAATATATATTTTAAAATATCGTATATAAATTACATGAAAATTTCTACGTTTGCATCCTCCCCAGAGTATTGCTTGTATCAATGTACTAGTTATTGTTTATATAATAATTAATATTTTGTGCCTTTACTTTTATAAAAAAACAAAAAAGATTCACGTCCAGTGAAAAATAAAGATTACTTATAAAACACAGTAATTTTCTTTTTTATTAAATTACATTTTTATCTCAAATGCAAACAAGTCACTTTAAAGTTGTTGTTGTTGTAGATCTCGCCTTGGTTTTTTTATTTATATTCGGGGAATTATGCCATGTTGCGCCACCTCTTTCATTAGCCAGCGTTTCGACATTACACATCTGCCCTGAAAATGGACACTTTAACGCTGTCCGAAACATTGGCTAAAGAAAGGAGGTAGCGCAACACGGCATAATACCCCAAAAATAATAATTTTTGCCGTGAAAATCTCAAATAATATTCCATCTTGGTTGTTAAAATAGAAACACGAAAAAAAATTATTATTTATTTATAATTTTTCACTCTTGTTATATTATGTTTTACACGATAAAAGTTACCGAGTATTACGCAAAAAAAAATTTTGCTTTTATGCTTTCAAAAATAAGTTTTTTTTTAAATAAGAAATAATCACCAAATGTATGTAATATTTTTTTATACATATTTTGTAAGCACAACTTTATTCTTTTTTGCATTTCTTGGATATTAAAGTATGTAACAATTTCTAGACATTTTGTTTTGAAAGAGAAAGTACGAGAACAGTGTGTGATATAGTTGTGAACAATAAATACTTGGAGCAGGTGGATGAGTTTGTGTATCTGGGTAGTATGTTTACGAGAGATGGGAAGGCTGATATAGAAGAGATATCGAAAGAAGGGTAAATGCCGGTAACTCCGTTAATGGAGGACTGAATGCCGTTGGCGTTAATAAAAAACTGTCAAAAGGAGCGAAACTAGCAGTCCACAATGGAGTCCTGGTACCTACCCTGATGTATGGCAGTGAGGCATGGAACTGGCAGAGTAAGGATGAAAGTAAACTGAATGCTGTAGAAATGAGATCCCTGAGGCGTATGTGTGGTAAAACAATGTATGATCGTGTGAGAAATGTGGAGATCCGCAAAGAATGTAAGGCTGATGTAAGCGTAATGAGTAAAATTAAGAAAGGGACCCTCAGATGGTTTGGGCATGTAGAGTGAATGAACGAAGAAAGTAGTGTAAGAAGAATATATGACGCAAATGTGAATGGTAAAAGAAGTCGGGGACGCCCGAGGAAGACATGGCACGATCAAGTGAATCAGATACTTGAGTCGGGCCATGTCAAAAGTCAGAATAATAGAAGAGTATGTATGAGACGATGTATGAATATGAGTGAAGCAAAGAGTGTGTGCCAGGACCGAGTTGTTTGGCGGTCCGTCCTCTCTGCTTACCCCTGCGGGAAACGGCGTGATGGTTAGTTAGTTAGTTAGTTAGTTAGTTGTTTTGACAGTACTTGCCCCCAAAATCACCCCTCCCAATTAAATCTAATCATTTCTGAACTTGTATAGAATTTTAAAAGTTGCTTTTTAGTTTGCTAGTGAATGACACGGATGTGTCGAAACCGAAAAATAAATTAAGATAACAAATGTACATGAAAAGTTAAAAAAAAAACTTGGTAAAGTAACAAGGAAACACGGAAAGTAAAAGTAACAAGAAAGCATGGAAAGTAACAAAACTTCATACTAATTTAGTTTTGTATATTTTTTGCCTTTCTTATTGCTATCTACGCCTACACCATTTATACGCTTTGCTTAACATTTTTCTATAAAACTGGGCTGAAAAGAGAATCCCGTTTGGAAATATTTCGGTTTCATCGTAATAATATTACTTGGATGGACTATGTTTGAATGATGTGTGTATTTAGGCACGAATTAAATTCATGAGTTAACTGTTGATTGTACGAACATTTTAGGGAAAACTAGCCCCTGTTGCGTGAAAGAAATAATTAATTAATCCTACATTTGATTCATATTTAAGTCCAGTTATTGTTCGAAGCCTCGACCCGGAACAAGGTGGAACGGTATAGTGGAGTCGGTGTGAGATGGAAAAGGGCAAAGCGTGCATTATTTAATTTCATGCTTTGGAACCAGTTCGTGAGGTAAAAATGGCAGTCAACAATGTTCACGTACTTTGAATCACAGTTTACAAGACCGCCACGATCTCGTAAACATAATTAAGACATTTTGCTCAGTTACGCATTCGATTTAAAGACTTTATCCCAATCCAACAGTATTTAGTATTAGACACAATTTGGGAGGAGGGTATGGGTACCGCCACCCTGGAACCCACCCATTCGTGATCCTGGCGGCAGATGCGTTTGCCCATTTACCTCGCGGCGTGCCGAATCGGGAGAGACTGTTGGAGGGAGAACATTTGGCCTCTCCAGCCGGACTCACTCGACCCATCCCCTTGCATCGACAGTGAGGGGATGGATTCATACGTCTGTCACTCTTGAACCCACTGACGTCAGATTCCTACTCACCCCTTTTACCTTTTTACTTCCCAGAACTTATTATCATTCCTTTCCTTTAAAAAACCCTCCACACAGCATCCCAAAAAATAACAAAGGCTGTAAAGCTCTTGTGAAAAAATAATTAGAAGCTTTTCAAATGTTCATGTTAAAACCAATTTAGTGGCCTAAAACTGAAAAAACTAAGCTTTTCGTTTCTTGAACAATTTTTCGGTAAATTTTCCGTACAGGCGAGTAATTTTTTTTGACGCAATTTTTAACGTTCTGCGAATCTCTGAAATTACAGACGTGGTAAAATTTAATCCGAATGAACGTTGAAACTGTGGCAGGCACTTGTAGACTTTACGTATACGATCGTAACGAACGGTCCGAAACGAGGTCTGGTACATTGATGCGTGATAAGTTGATAGGTGGAGATGAGTAGGTACGCGGAGATTTTTGAATAATTTGTGTTTTATCGAGTATTATTAACAATTGTTGTTAGCAGTACCTACCACCCACACAGCTTTTATTTTATTTTTCAAGCTATTTGACGACAATAATTTTGCGATATTAATGATAACCTGCTTTTTTTGGCTTTGCCCAGTTTAAGTGTGAGTGACCATTTTATAAATTCGCTAGGAACCGGTTCCAAAAATAGCCGGTTCGTCGGATCCAGTGACAGCTAGTCACCGAGACAAAGTGACAGGCAATAACTTCATATACAATATACAGACATTTACAAAGATAATCATATTATCATCAATCTCTCCACGCCCGGAAAGATTCACGAAGTTACAAATCCAAAAGTAATAGAACCAAATTCAAACAAGTTGCCAGTAATGTCAAAGGATGGCGCCACTTACGTTAACAAATCGCAAGTTACAAATCCAATTGTTTTTTCAATATTATGGTACCTACTTGCCTGAACATTTTGAAAAAAAAATGGCCATCGAGATAGTAACGATTTTTAAACATTGTATAATAATTTATTTTAAATAAAAAAATAACATAAAATTTAATGTTTATTATTAAAAGAGTGGGGACGTACCTACCTACAAATCTTATGATTTAGATTAGTTAGATAATATTTTGATATAGATTTTTTAAATAAGAAATAATTTGACATGTGGTCTTTTGGACGTTAGGTCTTACTTCTTTTTCTTCTTTTTATCATTATTTAAATTTCTATTTAACTACCCAAGTTGATTCAATTAAGAATATTTACATAAATATTTTTACACATTTACGAGTTGCTTATCTGCATAAATTTCATAATTCACAAATGAATCAGGAATGAAATTAAAGTGACGTAAAAATGATAATGCAATCAATCAGCTTTATTTTATGGAGAAATATATAGAAATACTCGTATATATATAAAAGCAACAATATGAAATTAATAGGACATGAGAAGAACTGACTTGAGAGGAGGGTGTGGGAGTCGCAGTCGGGATCAATGTTTTGTCCCCATGTCACGAGCACAGCATCCGACAGCATCTGCCTGTATATTCTAGTAGCTAGTAGATGAGAATAATTTATCAAAGAATATTGTTTCATTTAGAACAGTGGTTCTCAACCTTCTTTGACCTGGTTTGAGACCTTCAGGGAGCGGTAGAAGACCCAGAGAAAATTAGGAGGCGTTGAGATGGCCCAGCGGGGCATTGGCAGGTAAAAAATATAGTCTAAAAACAAAACACGCTAATCACGTACTAATAAAGCAAAGTAAACTTTAATATTGGTTAATTTTTGTTGTTGTGTTAATTTTTGTTGTTGTGAAAATTTCGATAGTTTGGAAAGTGGATGAAAATTGAACTGAAAGATTCTATTACATTCAGATCTACATTAAATTGCACAATGAATTTTTTAAAACTTCCGATTTCAAGTGAAATGTCTCATATATAAATACGAAACCCATCCCATCCCATTACGCCCCCCAAATTGAACTGAAAGGTTCTATTACATTCAGATCTACATTAAATTGGATAATACGAATTTTTTAATTTTTGATTGAAATTAAAAAAGTTAAAACTTCCGAATTCACGTGAAATGTCTCATATATAAATACAGGTGAAGTTAATCCTTAGCTATAAACATAGAATTGTTTGTAGCTATCAAATTATAACAAGTTTTTTATTAAGTAACGGAATTTTTGCAATCCTGCAAGAATTGACAGTATTATCTGTTATATGTCTCCAACCTACATAAAGGCACTAATTGATCATTTTATTCCCCCCCCCCCCCCCCCCCTCCCGTTGTGGCAAGTATAATCGTGATAATAGCTGTTTCAGATTCACAAAGACGGATGGTATGTATAAGCAGTTGGGGGGCGCTACAAAAAAATCTCTAAGGGGGTGGTGGGCAAAAAAGGTTGAGAATCTATGATTTTGAAACCCCCTTACATAAACTAAGTAAGCTAACTGTCCTGTAAGCAATGACAATGAGACATGACATCTAAGACAAAGGAGAATCGGGAAATAAAATGAAATATGGCCTGCTTTATTATTTGGTAGCGTTTATTTTGAGTTCATGGGGTGGTTCATTGTCTAGTAGATTAGGTAGTTCATTGTCTAGGTCTTGGCGGCGAATGCGTTTACCCGCCTTACTGTGGAGGGCCGGAACAGGTCGACTGGATGAGGGAAAATTAACCTAGACCTCTCTTACCAAATTCTCTTGACCCATTGCCTTACACCGCAGTGGAAAGGATGGATTCATACGTCCGTCAGTCCTGAACACAATGACCTCCAGATTCCTACCCACCCTTCATGCCATTTTTCTTCCTAGAACTTCGTCTCCATCCTACCCAAAAAAGACCCCCCCCCCCCCCACACAGCATCCCCAAAGATGACATGAGTTCTGAGGGATTTTTTTTCCTGTTATATGTGAGTCACTATAAGGGTATGCCCCAATATCTTACTGCAACTTACTATATAAAGAAACTATGTACAAATTTCTTTTGAAATATATGTAGATATAATAGGAAAAAATATAGGGGTATGGCTTGGCAAATACGGCTGTTGTGAAGCTAAAGGTGGTGGTGGAGGAAGGAGATGAGGAAGAGTTAGATGGGGAGTTTCTTGGCTGTTCAGATCTGGTTACCAAATACGGCTAAAGCCATTTCAATTACAAATTGTGGTCTTAAGAGGGCGATATTCAGAGTATCTTCCACTCTGGAACGTGCCAAAATATATTATTTTTAATGAATAAATTGTGAAGTAAAAAACCATTCAAATAAAATTTACTTGCGCATGCATGCCAAAGCATTGAGGTCGAAAACTCCTCTAATGGTGTAATATGGCAATGAATAAATAAAAAAAATCAAAATGAAGGTACATAACATCATGTTCCTACTTGTTATACTACATCATAGGTACCTACATTAAATTTATGGTAAATACCTTTTTTGGCACGTTTCACATTTCATATTTTTTGTTATAAATTCATTTTATATAAATATGGTTGCTCCAAAAAGTATTTGATTTTCGATGGAATACTTTTTTTTACATTTCGTCGCAGGAAAGCAACACTGTACTGTAACCACCACTACCTAAGACAATACAATTTATACACCATTTTGCAGAGTTCTTTTATTTTGCGTCGATCTATCTGGGTCCCGTGACTACAACGATAAATAAGAACTGTACGACGTTGGAAAAACTAGCCGTTTTGCCAATAATACGTTTTTAACTGATGTACACATCTCAAAATCAATAATTGAGCAATATGATTTTTGGCTGTTACGGCAGTATTGCGACACGATAATATGACAATATTCCGGATATTGCTAGTCGCAATATATATTTTTTAATTACAATTAATCTTATATATTGTTGATGTACTTACACAAATCAAGCAATGTTGTTTTTAACCAAAGATATTGAAAGACAAAAGAGATATGCTATAATGTTCGTACGACTCTCAGCGGATTACAACCTAATTGGAGTAGTTTGCATACAAAAAGAATTTGTTCATTTCGTTGATTTTTTTAAGGTGTGCATTAGTATTGGTTAACAATATAGTTTGAGCACGGAAAGAATTCGTTAATTTAGTTTATTGTGTTTAGTGTTACCCCAACACCTCTGCCATAGGTCACCCCAAGTGGTTAGCTACGTTTGGTGATTTAGCAGGGGTGCTCGGGTTCATGGGTGAGGTTTGTCTAGTATTGGAGGCGGGTGACCATTACATACTGAACCCCAGATTCCTACCCACCCTTAAACCCTTTTCCTTCCCAGAACTCTCCTTTCCCCCTTTTCCTTAAAAAAAACCCTCCACACAGCATCCCCAAGGTCGACATAGGCTCTGAGCGAATTATTTTCCTCAGGGCCTCCTGTGTGGAGCTCATGTAAAAAAAAATAATCGTTAATTGGCAAACAGTATCGGCGACACCCGGAAGCGCAGTCCCATCCAGTAAAACTGCGGATAGCACATCTCTCATATTTCAATATCTTTGTTTTTAACATTGACAACTCAAAATGATATTATGTATCTAAAAAAATAAATGGAGAATTCTCAAAAAAATTTTATTAAGTTTCAAGTTATGTTTTTATCAATGCTTATTACAAGAAATTTTCTTCAGTTTCGGTGATTGCGGTGGATTTTTATATTGAAAAGTGATTTTATTAGGAATTTCGTTACTAATTCAGTGGTGAGTGTATACATGCTTGAAATTATTATTTCACTTAGCAAATGTGTTTTATTTGGAAAAGCACATTATTATAAGTACATCTACTAAGTTCCGATATCTTTCCAATTAATTTTTTTTTTTTTTTATTATTTATTAAAATTATAGAGAACATTTTGTACAATAAATAGAGTAGACCCACAAAGCTGTCATATGGCAGCTTGTCTGCAGGTTCTAACAATTTAAACATTCTTAATATAATATCTAATAAAATATGTGTAAATACATTTATAGTTTTAAGGAAACATTAGAATTGATCACATAGTAGTATTAGATAATTTAACTTACAACTATAAATATATAAGATATTTCAATATACCTATCTAATAAAAGATATGTAGGCAGCTATATTAAGATATTCAAAGATACATGGAGTTTTCGTTCATTAACCATAGTTTTATCAATTTAGGACTTAGTCTCTCATTTTTTTCAAATTTTATGTTTTTATTGATTTTATTGAAAATCATTGGTATTAGATATTCAAGAGTACGGCTTCCATATTTATTTAATATTCGAGGAGTTTTTAGGCCCTTTCCTTCTCTAAATCTTGTGGTATGTTTGTGTACAAGTAGGTGTTTGTAAGGGCTTTCCCCCAAATTATCCATAATAGTAGTGAACCAGTGGAGACCTTTTATTGTAAGTAGGCTCTCTGAGCCATACAGTAATTTTAAGTTATGTCTCTGTTTGTAAATCTTAGTTGTGACAATTTTTTTTATTATGGCGGTTTGTAAATTTTCAATATATTTAATGTAAGCAGTGCTTGCATGTCCCCAAGTTCGAATACCATATCTAAGGATGGATTCGACCATAGAAAAATATATGAGTTTAAGAGTACAATGAGGCAAAATAAATTTTAATTTGTAAAAGTTACTAGCTAAGGATCTGAGCTGGTTACAAATTTTAGCCACTTGTTTATCCCACTTAAATTTGTTATCAACAATTATTCCCAGATAAGTATATTCATTTGTGAAATCTATTTTTTCACAGTCACAAACATTAATAATTCTCTATGTATACAGTAAAAGCTATGAGCGGTTGTTTAATAAACATATAAAATGATTAGTGTTATACAATCAGCAAACAACAGGATTAGTGTAACAAAATTACGCATAAGTTCAATGTTTAGCTACTAAGTTCCAAAATTTTATAGACTACTTTCCAATATATTCAGTATTTTACACGGTTCCATGTCAACTGAAAATAAAGACAACTCAACACCTCTTTGAAAAGTCATTAAAAGCTACGAAAAAAATAATTTTAATCTAACGTAACCTATTTAACCAATTTTTTATAATTTTTTTTTTTCACTGAAATGACTTATCTGAGATGGTTCTGAGTTGGTTTCATTCCGAGTTGTCCGTTCACCGTTTTACACAACTTATACTGTTATGTGTTTGGTAAAATGCATCCTGAATATAACATGGTATTTATTACAAGTCACGATGGATATATTTTCACCTTCTGGTACAAGGAGGGACCTTTCGGAAGCGGAAGAAGTATCGACGTCGGCCAAAAGGTCGAAAATAAAAATATCAAGAGAAATGGGAGACCGGGAAGAATTTTAAAGTCTAAATCGGCTAAAGAAAAGCAAGAACGGGCCTACATTTTTTTACCATACCTGCAGCAAGGATTTTGTTTGTGGAAAATCGGAAATCCAAAACATGCACAGGGAGTGAAAAAATGAATTGCCAAGAACAGAATTCAGAATTGCCATATAAGAAAGATAATAACAATGATCTTGCCATAATATTGGATGAGAAACTAGACTTCACGATCGTCGGTCCACATTCAACAAACTGTAAATAAGGGTATGAAAACATTACGATTTATATTAAGAACAATTAAAAACTTTGAATCGTTACAAATCATTAAACTATTTCTACATATCCCTTGTTAGAAGCCTAATAGAACATAACTCCATAGTCTGGTCGCCCTTCTACAAAATTCATATTAATAATGTTGAAAGAATTCAAAGAAAATTTCTACGTTTCGTAAATTTTAAACTTAACATCCCTTTAAGGAACATAAATTACCCGTTGCAAATGAATATTTTAAATATTCCAACTTTAGAAAACAGATAAAAAATTAACGACTTAACCTTTTTATTAAAATTATTAAATTCTAAATTTGACTATTGTGAACTCCTGCAATTGATAAATCTTCATGTACCTACACGAACGACTAGAAAAATATTTACATTTCATATACACACATCTCATTCCAACTGTAGTTTGCATTCTCCAATACAGCATTTACACAGTCTTGGTAACAAATATTTAAACAATATGGAAGTATTAAAAAATTTCAAACTTCAAACGAGGTATGTGCCAACTATTTATTCCCACTTCATAAATCATCTTTACCTCTCTTTTTACTTTTCATATATTCTATGTTACCTACTCTGTGTCAACTCTTATATTTTGTGTTAGCTATATTTTGTTTTCTTATATTTTATGTTATTTCCTGTATTTTGTCAAAAACATGTATTGCACTATATTTAAAAGCCCTACGGGCGTTTAAACAAATAAATAAATAAAATAATAAAAACAGCAACAACGTACTTGCGTAAATGTGATTATTTTATTAATTTGACTGCTTACCATCCCTGAGGCCAAGGTCAGTTGAAACCAGGCAGGCGTTATTATAATGAGAGACATTCCAAAAAATGTATAAGCTCTTATTTATGTACACAATATACTGTAAAGACCGAACACGAAACGACAAAGCAGTGAAACCTTAGAAAGAATACGATCTAAGTGCACAGACAAACAAAAGCAGCGAATTAGCTAGCAACATGAGTGGTCGTTTAACCGTCGCATCAGGGAACAAAGATACGAGTAGTCGTTAGGTCAGCCTTCGCATCGGTCAAATAACTTGAAGGGGAAATTTCCAAACAGAATTATCCCCCTCACCTGTGGACATGCGATCAACGCGAGTTGCACGGCTACACAGGCTAATGGATGTTGGGCGTTATTTACGAGCCGGAAAGATTCTGTGATAGTACGTTAACGGTGCTCACAACGTGCTCACAACGTGCTTACAACGTAACGAGCAATGGCGGCTGGTAATCCGCCCGTCCTTTCTCCAAATTCATACCAGAACATGGTCGTCCCAAAAATACATTTCACAGGTTTCATTTTTCGATTTGAGAATAATTTTATCTTGAGGGCTCATTCATTCAAACCCTTGTCATGTTAACTTTTAGACAATGAAACAATTATTTCAAGTTTTATTAATAACTCGTCAAATTATTCATTTATTGTTTGAAACATTTACAGAGTGTTAACAATTATTATTACAATGATAGAATTGCCGTTTGCGATGTACATAGATATTAACACTCCAGTTAGAAATGTTTACAGCATGAGTAATCATTTAGGAGGCGGAATGCGGAAGCAAAACGAAAATTCAAGAGCCGCTATTTTTTACAGGCAAAACAAATAAAATATCTTTATTTGACCGGTCTAATTTGTTTTATGGGGCCAACAGACTTAGCTATAAAAGATCATTTGGTTTTGGCCTATTTATTTCATATATTATAAATCATCCAAACTTTTATAATAATATTTGGATGATTTATATAGCGCCAAATTTTCTAAAAAAAAAAAATTCCCGCCTACCAAATTGAAAATTTGGTAGGCGGGAATGGGTACCGCCGCCCCGGGAACCTTTATTGGATAACCAACACCTCTGCCATAGGTCACCCCAAGTGGTTCGTTACGTTTGGTGATTTAGCAGGGGTGCCCGGGTTTATGGGGTGAGGTTTGTCTAGTTCCTGGAGGCGGATGACCAGGACAGACTGAACCCCAGATTCCTACCCACCCCTTAAACCCTTTTCCTTCCCAGAAGTCTCCCCTCCTTCCTTTCCTTAAAAAAACCCTCCACACAGCATCCTTAATGATGACATAGGCCCTGAGGGAAATTATTTTCCTCAGGGCCTATGTCATCATTAGGGATGTGTGGAGTTTTTTTTTTTCATTTTCCTGTGTGGAATTCATGTAAAAAAAAAAAGCGCCGTTTTTGTGAAAAATCACCTCAAGGGCGCTGTATCTCTCGCCATACATTACCAATGTTTTTGCCTCCGCCAGTCGCCTGCTAAATCAATGTTTAGTTGTTACTAGACGGAAATGCTTGAAGTGATAACAGAAATAATGATAATCAAAATGAAATATAAAACATAGTATAAAATGAAATATAAAACATAGTAGTAGTAAACATTGTGTCAAATATAATACATAACCTGCTGATAAAGAGAAAAAATAATGAAAGGGTATGACAATAAAGCAGCTACATAACTGTTCTCCACGAAGTGTCATGTTAGGAGGTTTATAATTTATTTTTTGAAATATGTGAGATTGTTTGCATAGGTACGAGTATCTATATGGTCACATTCAATGGTATTATGTAGACGACACAGTGGATTGAAGAATGCAATATTGTTATTAAATAATTCAAGATGGAGTATTTTATGACTCCTTAAATTACGTCTATTAGGAACTTTAATATGAATATTGCTCAGACAATGAGTGGTTTGAAGCTTATCATGAATAATTTTGTACAAACATATTAAGTCAGCATATTGTCTTCTTTTTTATGAAAACTAAACATTATTTCATTTTAAATAAGAGCGTGTCATTGTTATTACTTTTATGTGCCAATGTGAAAGAATTGGTGTGTTCACTATTTACACTTGTTTTTCAATTATTGGCAAAGTATTCGATTGAACGATTTTTGAATGATCTGCATAAAACGTTTTTACTTATACCAATATATTACAGAGAAGATTATAAATAAATTCTTTTAAATAGACTCTCTAAATTGAAATGTGTAAGTCTTTGTTCGTACCCGTCTAGAAGATGGTAGACACCTGACCAACTACGTGACATTACATCTGAAAAGTTTTTTAATCATCACAAAAACTCTTGCAAATTGTCAAAAATTTGAGAAAGACATTTTGCAAAACAATGATTGTTAAATTAAAATTCTATTTCCAAAACTCTTTACGTGAATGAATTAATTGGAAGTATTCACATAATAATTTGAATCGAATCAAGAATTACAGATATTTTAAATAGGTAGATTGTTCTTAAAATATTTGATTGTTCTTATAGTACACAAAAATGAATATTTGTAATACGTGAAAAATGAAAATTTGAATTACAAAAATTGTAATAGGTGGCACGAGAGGCAGTTTTCAGTGTTTGACTGAATGTATAAAACGCGGGAGAGGGGTTGGCGAGACGGTGGAGCGGGAGAGGGAAGAGGGTAGTAGGGAAGGTAGAAGAGGTACGCTGAAGGAGAAGGGGACGCGGGAGGGGAACGGGGACGCACTGGAAAGGAAATGCAGGGAGAAACAATTTACTTCTTTGAATATGGAAATGCAACGCACGCCGGGAACCAACCAGTAAATTAATAAGTAAGAAATTACCTACATCTAATATCAAGAAAAGCAAATTTTTAAATTAACAAAATCAAAGTAAATAAAAATAGTACATAAAAAAGATGGAAACATAAAAAAAATGGAAGAGTTCCCGTAATAATTATTAATCAAAGTTTTGAAACTTATTGTTTACATCAATAATTTAAAGGTAATAGAAATAAATTTATTAATTTTAATGGTCCGAGTAGCGATAAATTCCTACCAGTCACTGAATTATTTTAAAAAACGTCTTAATAAATTTCACTTTTGTTTTCTTGGGTGAATGAATGCCACGGAAGCGTGGAAGTGGACATTAACCCACTTCCCGAAATCCGATCGAGCTGCAACTTGGCAGATTTACTCGTTGTCGACGACTATTTTGGCGGTAATCACTCACAATCACTCACGGACAACCACTCACGGATACGTACGCATTTTCAGGCTGCAATTCCAGCCGTTCCTCATAATATACGAAATAGACGTCAGTTTCAAAAATCAAAATTTTGCAAGATTGGTAGCGCGGTTGATTCTGATTACTGGTAATATAGGTTCAAACCTCAATCAAACCAAAAAAAAGGTTTAATTCTTAAAAGATATTTGAAAATAAATTTATTTTGGTCATAAAAACTTTGTTTTCTACGGGTTGTTTTATCTGTTCGAAGAACTTTAATTTGTTTGTGATTATAAAGCAAAGAAATTACTTTATACTTTATAGCACCGTTAATTTTGCCTTAGTAGAATTTAAAGGTTTCTCAAAATTGCGATAACTTAAAGGTTAGAAAAAGCCTAAAATCAAGGTTAGGTATTCGTTAATCGTTAATGGAATCAAACTTTAAGGTCAACATTAATCAAAAATGAGAACTTTTTAAAACAATGTTTTTTTTACAATATTGTCATTCAAATGTTGTGGCTATAAAGCGAAAGGTACCGAATTAGAAAAAAATATATCACAGCAAAGTTTCACTTCATTCGCAATGTTTTTTTTTCAACTTAATAAGTCTGAGTTATTGCTAAAAAATTCTCCCAATCTGTGGAAAAATGGGTATTTCGAGGGAAAAGGTAGGTTTTTTAATCAAACCCCTAAAGTCAGGTTGAAGAAGTCATTAAAATATAAATTTCATTATTTATTGAACTCATTCAGACCAAAACTTTTTTTAAATAATCATTAGTGATATTTTTGCTAAGCCTCACAGCAGGTGTTCATTATCCCCAGATATAAATGTAAGGTAAATATCTCAGAAATTTACGATAGAGAATATTTAAAGTACTAAAGCTAGAATTGATTACTCTACTATTAAGCTATTAAAATCCTCCTTCGTAGCTAGATAATTATTCTAATTTCACTTTTGGTGTTAGATATTACACATTAAACACCTGCCTACCTCTTGAATTATTTTCTTAAAATTAAAAAAAAAACATGTTTAGCAGCGTCGATATGTAGCGTTTTAGCGTTTATTTACGGTTAAGGAGGTTATTCAATTTGGGAGGCGGGAATGGGTACCGCCGCCCCGGGAACCTTCATTGGATAACCAACACTTCTGCCATAGGTCACCCCAAGTGGTTCGCTACGTTTGGCGACTTAGCAGGAGTGCCCGGGTTCATAGGGTGAGGTTTGTCTAGGTCTTAGACCAGGACACACTGAACCCCAGATTCCTACCCACTCATTAAACTCTTTTCCTTCCCAGAACTCTCCTTCCCTTCCTTTCCTAAAAAAACCCTCCACACAGCATCCCCAAAGATGACATAGGCCCTGAGGGAAATTATTATCCTCAGTTTCAATTCCATTCCCGATTAGCAGACGAAATTCCAGAAAAGCTTTCCTGGTATTCAAAAGCATTCAGAATCAGGTATATTTTAATGTTAATCGCATAGCGTTCGACTTACTCTACTCTATTTAGTAGTGAGGTGAACTTCAGCAGACCTTGGGAAATAAATTTATTTAGGAAAACAATGTTTTCCATTCTTTTTGGCTTCTTTGGTCTGTACCGCCGTGCGCCTGATCAATCGCATTCGCTGCCACACTGATTTGTACCATTGTACATAGGGTTACCATCCTTCCGGATTAATCCGGACGTGTCTGGACTTCTAGCATTTTGTCCGGACTTTTTCCGGCCCTTTAATTTGTAATGGATTTTTTGGCTTAGATCAGTGATTCCCAAAGTGGTCCAGGCGGACCCCCAGGGGTCCACGGGAGACTCCACGGGGGTCCACGAAGGCATGAGAGAAAAATGGGGGCTCCACAAGTTGCAAATGGAGGTCCACGAAAAAAATATGGTTTCGATAGTAAAGAACAAAAATGTTGGCTTGGCTTTACCTAACAATAAAGGCAGATAATACTACTTAAAAAAATTAAGGGAGCAAAAAAATTTCTAATTTTTTGATGATTTTAGACAGGCTGTATTTTGCTGAAAAATGGTAATATTGAGACTTTAAAGAAAGCATTTTGAAGCTTTAAAATTCTAGTTTTCAGATTTCTGGCAAAAATTTTTTAGGCCGGCATATGAATCAGAGCTTGTATATTTAGCAATAATTTCTTTTTTAATTCCTTTTTTTAAACCTTCCCTTAATTTTTTTGAGTAGTTTATTTTAAGAAGGTCAGCGACTGTTGCTTGTAAAAACTTGCACATTCGATATTCAGTACAGGCTTGGCTTTACCTGTCAATGTTGGCAGGTACTATCTGCCTATATCTACCAGTATTTCGGTGAAAAATTGTCATATTGAGACCTATCCCGTGCCCATATCCCATCCCGCCCCCTGTCTCATATCACATTACTACCCCCCCTCCTCCCCTCGTTGTGACAGACACAACTCCAGCGTTATATTTAATATTCAGAACAACGCGTGTCGAGTTTTGAGAATATGGTAGAAATGTTGCAGCTGGGGGTCCACCGAAACCAGTAAAATTTTGAAAGTGGTCCACGAGAAAAAAAAGTTTGGGAACCTCTGGTTTAGATGGAAGATGAGTAATAAAACTTACATAAGTAATATAAAATAAGTCTTTAATCTTTTTTGATTTCCCACCCATCTAAGAACATAATATAAATCTTCTTCAACAATCAACTCATGGAAATCAAACAATAAATTTAATTGCAGTTGCAAACAATCAACAAGTTCAAGTGCAAACATAAAATATCTTCTTCAAAATGTAACACTTGTTAAGGCCGCCCTCCGCGACCCGACCAATCGTTCGCTACCACGTTCGTACTGTTATGAAGTGCGTACCTGATATTTTGCATTACGTGATTAAAATGTCCGGACTTTTTTTTTTGACTGTCAGGCTTTTTGCCAGGACTTTTCAATTTTCTAAATGGTAACCCTAATTGTACATCAATCGAAAAGAAACTTGCATATACATAATATATTTGGTCGGTGTCGGTTGGTTTGGTAGAAGTCATTAAGTAACGTTCAAACAAAATATTTATTTATTTGTGAGAGACATAAAATATAGAGATAAATATACACATTAAGTTGAATGAAATCAAGCCAAAAAAAAGTCTCCTGTGTTAAAATTGCTTGGAGATGGAGTTTTATTATATCTTAAAATTAATTTTTTGGTGAGAAGGAGGTGAAGAGGAATATAGGATAAGTGTAGGAGATGCTCCCGATACATGCCACATTCTTGTATTAATTTTCTATCGTACGCGTTAATGCTGCTATTCGATATTTTTGAAGCGTATTACTAAAAGTATGTATGCTGTGAAATTTTGTAATATTGCACAAATAAACGCGGAATTGGGGAATTTTTGAAGTGAAACTTCTATAGCACGGCTGTGATTTGAACTTCATATGAAACAGAAATGACGATTACTGCACCTTCGACGCATCAACTGCGCTCATCGGCCGCTTTGATAATGATGTCACTTTAAGGCTCTCATATTGGTTGAGATATGAAACGGAAATTTCGCGAGGTCTGCGCTCATTGGTCCTTTGATTATGACCTCACTTTTCAAAACCGTATTGATTTCTTCTTCTCCTCATGGTTTTTCATAAAAAACAAAAATATTCATAAAAAATAGCCAATAACTGACTGCATGCGCTAAAGCCGATAATTTAATCATTTTATTTAAAATGATACTAACCTGACCGGCATCCGGTTAACGTTGTTCTGCGGAATCAAACCAGCAAAAAAAAAAGTATTTTCTGATTGCCTTCGTGACGTTCACCTTGAATACATTCTGCCTTGAACATTCAGAGCCCCTTCACCGATTTCAGATTAAGCAATTTACAATCAGAATTTGGAGACAATTGTGCTTAAAATGTAACGAGATATAAAAAAAATTCAGGCAAATTTCCCACAATGCTAACTAAACCCGAATATTTGTTCGATTTTACATTCGAATTTCTCTTCGGGCACAAATTCTGTTACTATTGTAATAAAAATTGTTCGTGTGGAAAATTCCTACCGATATTTTTTAAATAGAATAGAATTATTTAATGCGAAAAATAATTTTTCTCTCGCTGTAGTCATAAGAAACCTAATAAAAGCCGACTCTTGAAATCATCATTCGATCCTTTTTCTTCATAAAAGCGTTAAAACTTACGCCCTACAGACTGAAACCAAGGTTTGTAGAAAAGGTATTTAACAAGGTTAGCTCAGCGAGGGGGTAGAACGGTTAGAAAGTCGTGACGTGGCACTAGAAGTTCATTTTCCGGAGATTTGAATTGACTTTAATACAAGTCGCGTTAAACCCCTCTGAGTGCATTTAAAAATGATTTGCTTATAATATGTTGGTAATATTATACTAATTTTTATATCAAATTTACTTGTACATCGTTGATTTAGAAATGAGGTTATTAGAGCCTTGTATACAGGGTATAACAGCGCGCACCCTAAGAATTTTAACAAACCTGAGCATATTTGGAGTAGACGTTATTTTGTTGTCCAATGATATTTTTTTCAGTTAAAGCAAAAAAAGTTTCTATCACAAGTCATCATTGATTACACTGCGTGGCAACGCTTATACCGAAATATTTGGGAATATGTCATTTATGTTGACTGTAAATCCTTATGTTTTTATGATAGTTAAATCTGAAGAATTAAATATTCTGATCAAAATGAAAAAAAATATATATATTTAGAAAACATTGGGTTAAGAGTCATGATGTGTTGAGAAATTCTCTAATTTATTTTGAAGCACTCGGAAAGCCCACCGCGCAAATGAAATACATTTTATTTCCTTTATTTTACCGAGTACTGAACAATACTTTGCAGTATTCTCTCCCGCAGCAACAATGAAATCCAATATCCTTAATACATTCCCGTAATTCTCTTGAAGTATTATTGCAAATCAAGGGTTCCAAAGTACCAAGCAATAATCAATACGCAATTACTGTAGAAACTACGACTACACAATCTCGGATAGCGGGGCCGGAACACGAAGGACGAACATTCATTTTTCACGGTTAATTTGAAACTAGATACCTCTTTAAGCTTTATTAAGGGTTCCGAAAAGGAAAACGGGTTTATTTTATATTGACCCTTGTCACACTTGCTTCTAAAAAAAGGTCAACCTTTTCCCGCCTTCAAAACGTGTACAATGCTCTGCTGGATTCTGATGTTCGTAGTTTAGAAAAATTCCGCTTCTCTCGATACCACTTTCCACCAACAAAATTCTAGGAACTTTAGACGATAAGGTAACCGGACTACTGAGGAAAGTGCCAAATCAACACACGTTTGAAAAGTAATATAAAATCAAAAAAGCGACGAAAAAAACTAGGTCAAATAGATTACGTTAGGATAGGTTCAATTTAGGACGCGGGTATCGGTAATCGCGTATAACACCTCTGTTGTAGGTCATTTCAAGAGGTTCGCTATGTTTGGTGACTTAGCAGGGGTACCCGGGCCCATGGTGTGAGTTTCGTCTGGGTTTTGGCGGCAGTTGCGCCTGCCTAGCAAGACTGGTATAGTCCGGTTTAGGGAAACCTTTTGAACTCTCCAGCAAAACTCTCTTGAAACATCGCTTTGACACACTGACCTCAAGATTTTACTAACACTTTTTTTTCCTTATTCTAATACCTTTTCTAAAAACAGCAACCCCCAAAGATGACTCAGAGCCTTCTCTGTGAAGCTAATGAAAAAAAATCTAGTATTTTTCATCACTTTTTATTGGTGTGCTGATTTGGCACTGACCTGAGTTTTCAGGGAATCAAAAAAAAGAGTCATCCCTGAAAAATTCAGCATTCTTCCAAGTCCCCGTTTCCCAAGAATTCGGCCGATCCTTTTCGCAGAAATGATGCACGTAAATAATTGAAATATACTTTACACGTATTATAGAAGTGACTGTAAAAATAAATTTAGTGTTACCGAAATGTTAAAGGGTTTATTTAGTAGTACGTACGGCTTGCTCCCATTTTTCGGCCAAATCGTGCGTGGGTAACCCTAATTGTATAATGGCCGACCGTCGCCTCCGAACTGGGGAAGATATATTAAATATTTATCGTTCTTAAGGGCCGTAATCCGTTTTCAATGAGTCTACCTGCCGAGTTTGATCGGATGTCGGGAAGTGGGTTAATTTCCACTTCCAAAACTCTGTTTCATTCAATCAAGAAAACAATACTGAAATTCAAAGAGATCTACATACTCGTATAACAAAAAAAGGAAGACAGGTGTATTTTCATTTTTTTTTATTTTTGGGATGTTACGCAGTGTTGCGCTACCTCTTTCTTTAGCCTACATTTCGGACAGCGTTACAGTGTCCATCATCAGGGCACACCGGAAAAATACTTTTGGCCGTGAAAATCTAAAATCATATAGGACAGGTATAACTTATTTGGGCCGATTCGATTTCCTTGGTTTCCGATGGCCGGAATCGAAATATTAATTAGCGACATCAGCTTTCTTTCGAGTCGCCTATATAAATGTATCTATATGAGCAAGGGTCGGCAGTTTGTCAAGTAGTGAGAAGAGCCAATTTGTCAAAGAAGTAGGATAACAAATATATCAGAGAGCCATATTATAACGGCGGGGGGGGGGGGGGGGGTTGTAATCGTACTGTGGTAAAAATGTGGTGGAACGATAATTACAATTTGCTTTGTGTTTTCTACATTCTTATATCACACTTATGCCCATTTAAATGTTTCTATAAACAGACTCGCGCATAGATTCATTATTAAATTAAAACCACTTTTGTGTTCGGAATGCAAAAAAAAATAATCGTTAGGCAGCTCCATCGCACAAGGCTGGTTGAGTAGGGGTGAAATTGCAATTGATGTCTGAAGAGAAGAGCCGAAGAGCCGCAGACGCCTACGCAAAGAGGCACAGATTCCGACCGAATATCTGTTCAATGATTATTATCAATAATATGCTTCGTTCTGGCCCAACATTACAAAGCAGTTACTATTAAAACGAATTGAATAATTTGCTAAATATTATCTAATACACTTCCTTTTATTTTCAGTACTTAACTCCTCTTTGCGTGATCACTTGTGTGTACGCCCGCATGGCCCTCAAACTGTGGGGCTCCCGGGCGCCAGGAAACGCACAATACTCCAGAGATGCCAACCTCATGAAAAACAAGAAGAAAGTAAGTAACCAACCCGTGATTTCTTTATTGTAGTTGCGTTTCATTTCACGCATTATTCTATTTTCCGCTCCCCACACCTTTACCTTTTTGGGGTGAAATACTTTTACTATTTGCAAGGCTTGTTATACTTTTTAACTATCTGATTTTGTGTTTATTATGTGAAAACAATAATATTAAAACGTGTTCTTATAATGTTCTTAAATTTTCTTTGGATAAGCGTGTTTCTTTTTTTATTATTGTGATCACTTATCACCTCAGTACATAAAGTTATACGATGCCTAAAGTATGTATGGCTACATGATGTGATTTTTTTTACTGTAAACCACTTATTTCCATTTGTTTATATTTTCCACCATGAAGTAACTTTATTTCAAAATTACAACCACTATATCTATATTAACAAAAATTTAAAGAAATAACATGTTTACTTATATACATTATTTTATTGTACCTAAAAAGATCAAAAAGTGGGTAAATAAAACTAAAAATAATATAATTCCTTTGCAATTTTGTGTTAACATAATGAAGAAAAACTATATTGTAATAAAATAAAAAGCACATTTTAGAAATTGCTCACTTTATTTAATACTCGCTTTAAGTGCCTAGCGTTGCCCGGGCACGTCTCTAATTTTAAATCTGATTATATTTAACTCATTCAGTTCTAAAAGTAGTGTAACTAAACTCACCACCAGTGATTAAAAACCATTAAAAAAAACAGTAAAACACCAGTTTTTAATCAAATTTATGTCATTAAGTAGGTACCGTAACAACAGTGCTTTTTCGATTTTTTTTTTCAAGAGCAAAAATGTTTTTTTTAAATGTGGTTTAATGTGTTCTGTACATTCAGTGTCATTGCACTTTAAAATAATATTTACAGTTAAATTGGTGTTTCCTGCCTACAAATGTTGTAGTCACATTTTTAATATTTTCTACTCTTATTTGACGGACTATATTATTGCTTGTATTGAACTATATAGAAATTGTAATATTCTTCAATCCCAGTGATTGAGATTACTTGATATGTGTTCGAAAATCTTCAATATATATAGATTACAAATAACTTTATTAACATTATTGTGAGGTTTACAATGAATATCTAACTGGACCAAACGCTCGTTCTATTGGATGCTCTAAGCAATTCTGAAGCCAATGAACTCGACATTGAGGAAGCACAGCTCTCCATCGTAGATCGTTGACTACTTCCTAGTTTCGTGCATGAGACACGAACGGCGAGAGTTGCCACTCTTCGAAAGTACTTGACTGACATCTATTAAAACACTTCAAGACTACACACAACTACTTATACTAACGACATCTGTTGAATTATATTAAAAATACATTTAATCCTATACGCCACTGAAATCTTGTTGTCCTTTTGTTTGGGTGTAAGAAAGTATGTGGTGTATGTAATTTTATATAAAAATAAATAGGATTTATAATTTGCAGTTCTTGTTTTTGTGGTATATCTATATGTGATTGATTTCCTAACAAAACAAGCCTTTTTATCATCATCAACCACCTTTAAATTACATTTAGTTTGTGAATAAATTATTCTTGAAAATTATTTGACAACATGTTGTGGGTTGTGAGTATGTGACAATTAATTATCTCACCTACATACAAACCTTATCCCAATTTTCTAAATCCGTTTTTCGTTTTGATTAATCTTCTTGAAGTTTAACAATCTAAGTCTTCTTTTGACTAACAAAAATACGAGCTTCAAAGTTTGCTTGGGGTGGTTATCCCAAAAGCATATCATACAAGTCAGAAAAGCCGTTTTATCATTTAACGCCATTTGACTAGAAAATTAATTTGGACCCCAATGAATCATTTTACCTCACACGTACTTAAGTTTTTAGCGAAATTCTCGGAATTCCTCCTTTTTCGATTTTTTTTTCCAGAAGTTAATATTTTTGTTATTTTTTATTCAAAACACTCGCATTTTATTGACTTTTAAATTTTAGAATGATATTATGAAAACCGGTTAAGATGAAGCTATACTTGAAATTCTATTTAGATTAATCTTTATGACGAATCGGTTTACATTATGAACATCAAAAATATGCTACGGATAAATTGAAGCTTTTACTGGCTTTTCGATGTATTGAAATTACAATAAAATTATAAATTTCATAACAAAAAATATAAGTGTAAACCACTAAAAAAAATGTTTTACATGACTTAAATATGAAGTAATATAAGAAACAATTTTTTTTTAAATACCCCTCTATGGCTAAGACTATTTTTGAGGTTTTATAGGTTCTAACTTTTTTTCATACTTATAAAATTATGCACAAAATAAATAAAAACCACTTTTTCACTTACTTGCCTCGTGCAAATAAGACACTCGATTTTAAATTTTGAAATTTTAAATATAAAATCCTCTGATGTGAAAATACCACAAAATTTTATGGAAGTTCAAAAAATACATTTTAAGCTTTGAAGTGTATGTAATTGAAAGGGGTGGAGAGTCCAAATTAAATTACTAATTTTAATCAAATTAGAATTAAAACGCTTCTCTGCACTTTATAAAATTAATTTGTGCTAAATGAATACCATTTTCCGAAGTTAGTAATGATTATTTTCACAATGTGAAATAATTTATGCTTCTTGGCCTGAATGAGAGAATCATAAGGCTTCAAACATTTAAAATAACAATCAAAAAGTTTTCAAAAGGAAGCTTTCGAAGGATCTGTATTGGAATATTGTCGATTGTTTTGTGTGTGAATATTCGACTAAATTATATCAATTTAACAAAAGTGGGAATTGCTTTTTTCGGATTGGTTTATTCAGAATTACAGCCGGTTATATTGAATTAAATTTTAAGTACAACTTTTATAATATTTTATTACTAACACAAAGTTTTCGTGGGTTGTCCCTGAAAGGCAATAACTACTAACTGACAACACGTAACAAATTGGTGTTATTTTTCTAAAGATGTATTTTTATCTATCTTCAAACTATTCTCTAAAAGCCATAGAGTATAAAATAATTGCCTTTGTTATATTGATAAAATACATGATATATTATTATAAGGTGATAAATTCCTTCATTTCATGAAGAGATTTATCCGGCAGCATTGTTCCTTCCAACAGGGTTGTTCATCGCATTCCTCTTGGTCTGGCTCTGAAAATTTTAGCGCATGAATGCTAAAGTACGCCATATACTTATTATACCTAATAATATTGATTACTCGGCTAGATTCTACTGGTATTTTCCATAACCTTTGCGTACCTGAAGATAAAAATCACTTGTCACCCGAAGTGGGGTTGCTAGGGTCCCCCATACGTCGTGGAGCGATAGTGTCTCTTAATACAGGTTGTTTTAAAAAATTTGAAAAATTCATTAAATATTCGAAGTTAATTTTCACGTTCCGTGTAAGATCTATTCAATTTCTGTTATTATAATATCATTATAGGCCAGTTGCTTCTTAAAACTGAAATAATCACAGAACTTGAATAGAACATGAAAATTTACTTTAAATATTTTTTAAATTTAATTAAAAAATTTTGAAACAACCCATCACTATTGTTCATTTTGCTCTTTCCAGTAACTTCTTTTTTATACCTATCGTTTTAATCGCCCATTTTCGCACAACAGTCAGTCATTGAGAGATGCAAAACGGTAAAAAAGAATTAAGTACAAAGTCAAGTAAAACTTAAAAACACATTATTGTGTTATATTTTAGTATAGTAATACGCAGTTTTTCGAAAAACTCACATGGGTTATACAGGCAAAAGACGACCTTGCCGCCCCTTAAGTTCGCCCACCCTAAGGATCGCTTTCGCTTGAAATGCGATTCAGTACCCCCCCCCGCCTCAAGCGTTTTTCGAAAAACTCACATGGGTCATACAGGCAAAAGACGACCTTGCCGCCCCTTAAGTTCGCCCACCCTAAGGATCGCTTTCGCTTGAAATGCGATTCAGTACCCCCCCCCCGCCTCAAGCGAAAATCGACCACTCTGCCTATCCAGTTTCACCGACCGCAGAGACCATTTCGGCAAGACTTCTGCGAAGGAATCCGCGGAGTTTTTTTTCCATACAAAATGCAATTTGCTAGAAATTTATTCTTTTATTTTAATGGCTATTCTGATACAAAATGACATTTTACAGGTACGACACGCGGTACGAGTTATCGTCGAAAAGTCGCATTCCGGCCGAGATGTTTTTCGATAAATACGAAGAACAGAAGTTAAGGAAGCTTTTAAAATCGACAAATATGTCGGTCACCATTCAAAATGTTACACGATAGCGCGCGGAAAAATGATATTTTATGACGTTTCGCAAAACTCGCTCTTTTCTCGAGGGTGCATAATATAGCTGGCCAGTAGAAGACCTAATTTTCTAACAAACAAATTCAGGTTGGGTAAATTTTCTCACACCTTGGAACACTGGATTCTGAAATTTTACAAATGGCGGATTGCAAAGCTCTCCGCCAACTAAACATTTCATTCAGGCCAGGACAGCGTTGTTTGTATGGAAAACGTTAAAAACAACTCGATTTTCAGGCCGTGCTCGAGGTGGTAAACACATTTTTGCGTTTCGGTCTTGCCAGCGATGAAAATATAATTGCAGAATATTGTACGTCTGCGAATGACGAACTAAGTAGGTACCCGATAAATGGGCTCCGATGCATTAGGATTCGTATTATTTATAAATATAAATACTTTGCGAACTCTTTTTCATTGAAATGATTATTTGATAAAAAAATTCTGAAAATACATTTTAATGGCGTGTTTTTTTTTTTACGTATGTGCAGGTGTACCAACTGAGAATCTGAGTAGGTAGGTACCTGCACATAACAACTCGGAATCATCGTATGGGAATTGCATGTGTTTTTTATTTGGAAATTTGTAATGAAATTATTTGAAGTTGAAAGGATAATTTCTTTTGTAATTATTTTTTGAGCTGTTATGCCGTGTTGCGCTACCTTCGTCTTTAGCCTAGATATTTAAGGGATTTATTTTTTTTAAATATTATAGTTACATAACGCTTTTTTTTGTATATTGCTTCTTTAAGATAATTATTCAACGTTAGAGGCGGGCATTGGCACTGCCGCCCCGGGAACCATTCGTCGGATGAGCATTCTGAACATTTCTAATAAAATGAGTAAATTTAAATAAAGATGGTCCAATTTTTTTTTTGCGAAATGGTGTAGGTACCTTTTGAACACTGTACGGGAACTAATCGTTCGTACATTTTACATTAAATTTCAATGTGAAAACCGCACAAGAGTCCCAATTACTGCCGTCCGGAGTCAGTGCGACTACGGCGTCCTCAGTTGGGTTTGGTTTTAGTTTCTGAAAAATTCTGAATAATAAATTTTTATAGCGCCGTTTTTTGAAAAACTACAGTAAGCTGCACTCGAATTTTTTTTTTGACAACGTCCTACTCGGATACTATTTATTCTGAACATTTCTAATAAAATGAGTAAATTTAAATAAAGATGGTCCAATTTTTTTTTGCCAAATGGTGTAGGTACCTTTTGAATACTGTACGGGTTCATACATTTTACATTAAATTTCAATGTGAAAACCGCACAAGAGTCCCAATTACTGCCGTCCGGAGTCAGTGCGACTACGGCGTCCCCAGTTGGGTTTAGTTTTAGTTTCTGAAAAATTCTGAATAATACATTTTTATAGCGCCGTTTTTTGAAAAACTACAGTAAGCTGCACTCGAATTTTTTTTTGACAACGTCCTTCTCGGATACTATTTATTCTGAACATTTCTAATAAAAAGAGTAAATTTAAATAAAGATAGTCCAATTTTTTTTTTGCCAAATGGTGTAGGTACCTTTTGAATACTGTACGGGTTCATACATTTTAAATAAAATTTCAATGTGAATACCGCACAAGAGTCCCAACTACTGCCGTCTGGAGTGAGTGAGACTACGGCATCCCCAGTTGGGTTTAGTTTAAGTCTCTAAAATTTCTGAATACATTTTTATAGCGCCGTTTTTTGAAAAATTACTTTCAGTTATAAGTTCAAAAATTTCTGAGATCCAACAATTTTTTTTTCCAAAATTAAAAAATTTCCAGAAAACAAAAAAAATTTTTTTCCAAAATTAAAAAATTTCCAGAAAACAAAAATTTTTTTTTTCCAAAATTAAAAAATTTTCAGAATCCAAAAATTTTTTTTTCCAAAATCAAAAAATTTCTAGAAAACAATTTTTTTTTTCCAAAATTAAAAAATTTCCAAAACATAAAAATTTTTTTTTTTTGAAAATTCAAAAATTTACAAAATCCAAAAATTTTTTTTTTTGAAAATTCAAAAAGTTCCAAAATCCAAAATTTTTTTTTTGCAAATTTAAACATTTCAAAAGTCCAAAAATTTTTCTTCAAAATCCAAAAATTTTTTTTTTCGAAATTCAAATATTTCGAAAATCCAAAATTTTTTTTTTTTTAAATTACACCCTACAGTACCGAGATGGATATCAAATTACGCGTCTCGACCTACACAATCCGAAGGGCTGACTGAAAAAATTGAACGATAAAATCCGAGGACCCTTTTAGGCTCTATTGGTTTTTCTATTTTAAATTAAATGAAAAACTGAACGCCCTGAGTCGTTGCGGCTGGATTGGTTCAGTACTGAATTGAGCGGTAAGCTCCTGGGACGTTTTAAAAGTGTCGGCGACCAAAGTGGCACAGTGGAAGGAGTCTTTGCAACAGTAAATTATACGTTACGGGTAACAAATTACAAACATCGTTTTTTTCTCTACCTATTTTATTTAACACACACTCTTCGCTTCATCCGCGTTCACACGTCAAATCGCGTAGTGTTAAACCCCTTGGTTGCCTCTGCAACAGGCAAAGCTAGTTAGTATAGTAATACGCAGTTTTTCGAAAAACTCACATGGGTCATACAGGCAAAAGACGACCTTGCCGCCCCTTAAGTTCGCCCACCCTAAGGATCGCTTTCGCTTGAAATGCGATTCAGTACCCCCCCCCCCGCCTCAAGCGTTTTTCGAAAAACTCACATGGGTCATACAGGCAAAAGACGACCTTGCCGCCCCTTAAGTTCGCCCACCCTAAGGATCGCTTTCGCTTGAAATGCGATTCAGTACCCCCCCCCCCCGCCTCAAGCGAAAATCGACCACTCTGCCTATCCAGTTTCACCGACCGCAGAGACCATTTTGGCAAGACTTCTGCGAAGGAATCCGCGGAGTTTTTTTTCCATACAAAATGCAATTTGCTAGAAATTTATTCTTTTATTTTAATGGCTTTTCTGATACAAAATGACATTTTACAGGTACGACACGCGGTACGAGTTATCGTCGAAAAGTCGCATTCCGGCCGAGATGTTTTTCGATAAATACGAAGAACAGAAGTTAAGGAAGCTTTTAAAATCGACAAATATGTCGGTCACCATTCAAAATGTTACACGATAGCGCGCGGAAAAATGATATTTTATGACGTTTCGCAAAACTCGCTTTTTTTCTCGAGGGTGCATAATATAGCTGGCCAGTAGAAGACCTAATTTTCTTACAAACAAATTCAGGTTGGGTAAATTTTCTCACACCTTGGAACACTGGATTCTGAAATTTTACAAATGGCGGGTGGCCAAGCTCTCCGCCAACTAAACTTTTCAATCGGGCCAGGACAGCGTTGTTTGTATGGAAAACGTTAAAAACCACTCGATTTTCAGGCCGTGCTCGAGGTGGTGACTACATTATTTCGTTTCGGTCTTGCCAGCGATGAAAATATAATTGCAGACTATTGTACGTCTGCGAATGACGAACTAAGTAGGTACCTGATAAATGGGCTCCGATGCATTAGGATTCGTATTATTTATAAATATAAATACTTTGGAAACTATTTTTCATTGAAATGATTATTTGATAAAAAAATTCTGAAAATACATTTTAATGGCGTGTTTTTTTTTACGTATGTGCAGGTGTACCAACTGAGAATCTGAGTAGGTAGGTACCTGCACATAACAACTCGGAATCATCGTATGGGAATTGCATGTGTTTTTTATTTGGAAATTTGTAATGAAATTATTTGAAGTTGAAAGGATAATTTCTTTTGTAATTATTTTTTGAGCTGTTATGCCGTGTTGCGCTACCTTCGTCTTTAGCCTAGATATTTAAGGGATTTATTTTTTTTAAATACTATAGTTACATAACGCTTTTTTTGTATTTAGCTTATTTATGATAATTATTCAACGTTAGAGGCGGGCATTGGTACTGTCGCCCCGGGAACCATTTGTTGGATGAGCAACACCTCATAAAAATGGGTATACAAAAAATTTGAAAATTATATTTTTATAGGGCCGTTTTTGTGACCTCACTTTTCAAGTATTAGTTGAGATTGTTTTGGAAAAGTTTCACTTCTACCGCGTGTAAACTGCACTCGAATTTTTTTTGACAACGTACGTAGGTACCTACTCGGGCACTATATATTCTGAAAATTTCTAATAAAATGAGTAAATTTAAATAAAGATGGTCCAATTTTTTTTTGCGAAATGGTGTAGGTACCTTTTGAATACTGTACGGGAACTAATCGTTCGTACATTTTACATTAAATTTCAATGTGAAAACCGCACAAGAGTCCCAATTACTGCCGTCCGGAGTCAGTGCGACTACGGCGTCCCCAGTTGGGTTTAGTTTTAGTTTCTGAAAAATTCTGAATAATAAATTTTTATAGCGCCGTTTTTTGAAAAACTACAGTAAGCTGCACTCGAATTTTTTTTTGACAACGTCCTTCTCGGATACTATTTATTCTGAACATTTCTAATAAAATGAGTAAATTTAAATAAAGATGGTCCAATTTTTTTTTGCGAAATGGTGTAGGTACCTTTTGAATACTGTACGGGAACTAATCGTTCGTACATTTTACATTAAATTTCAATGTGAATACCGCACAAGAGTCCCAATTACTGCCGTCCGGAGTCAGTGCGACTACGGCGTCCCCAGTTGGGTTTAGTTTTAGTTTCTGAAAAATTCTGAACAATACATTTTTATAGGGCTGTTTTTTAAAAAACTACAGTAAGCTGCACTCGAATTTTTTTTTGACAACGTCCTTCTCGGATACTATTTATTCTGAACATTTCTAATAAATTGAGTAAATTTAAATAAAGATGGTCCAATTTTTTTTTGCCAAATGATGTAGGTACCTTTTGAATACTGTACGGGTTCATTAAATTAAATTAAATTTCAATGTGAATACCGCACAAGAGTCCCAACTACTGCCGTCTGGAGTCAGTGAGACTACGGCACCCCAGTTGGGTTTAGTTTAAGTCTCTAAAATTTCTGAATAATACATTTTTATATAGCGCCGTTTTTTGAAAAATTACTTTCAGTTATAAGTTCAAAAATTTCCGAGATCCAACAATTTTTTTTTTCCAAAATTAAAAAATTTCCAGAAACCAAAAAATTTTTTTTTCATAATTAAAAAATTTCCAGAAACCGAAATTTTTTTTTTTCAAAATTCAAAAATTTCCGGAAACCAAAAAATTTTTTTTTCAAAATTAAAAAATTTCCAGAATCCGAATTTTTTTTTTCCAAATTTAAAAAATTTCCAGAAACCAAAAATTTTTTTTTCAAAATTAAAAAATTTCCAGAATCCGAAATTTTTTTTTTCCAAATTTAAAAAATTTTCAAAATCCAATTTTTTTTTTTTTAAATTACACCTTACAGTACCCGAGATGGGTATCAAATTACGCGTCTCGATCTTAACAATCCGAAAGGCTGAGTGAAAAAAATAAGCGAAAAACTCCTAGGACCATTGTTCGAGATAAAGCTCTAATGTTTTTTTCTAATTTAAATTAAATGAAAAACCGAACGCCCTGAGTCGGGCGGTAGGATTGGTTCAGTACTGAATTGAGCGGTAAGCTCCTGGGCCGTTTTAAAAGTGTCGACGACCAAAGTGGCACTGTGGGAAGAGTCTTTTCAACAGTAAACTATACGTTTCGGATAACAAATTACGCGTATCGATCTGCACAACCCAAATGGCGCAGTGAAAACTTGAGCAGGAAGCTACTTGGCCTGCTTTTGCGAGAAAAGGCCCGTACCGAACGCCTTGAACCGGGTGACCGAAGCGGCCAGAGAGCAGGCATACGCAATTGGGCTGTCAACTATCTGTGCCCTTTGTAGACGGACACTCCTCGCTTTATCCACATTCAAATAACGTTTTTTTCTCTACCTATTTTATTTAACACACACTCTTCGCTTCATCCGCGTTCACACGTCAAATCGCGTAGTGTTCAACCCCTTGGTTGCCTCTGCAACAGGCAAAGCTATTAATATAGTATTGCACAGTTTTTCGAAAAACTCACATGGGTCATACAGTCAAAAGACGACCTTGCCGCCCCTTAAGTTCGCCCACCCTAAGGATCGCTTTCGCTTGAAATGCGATTCAGTGCAGGGCCTCCCACGCCAAAATGACCTCTCCGCTCTTCGAGTTTGACCGACCGCAGAGACCACAATCGCTAGACAGGAAGCTAAAAAAAAACCATGAAACCGAAACACCAAAAGTCAACGGTAAAAACTGATGCAAAATCAGCGGCGATAACTGGAACCTCCGACTGAATCTCTCATCGACGAAGAAATCGGCCCGGTTATATTTCCCGCCGACAGGTTCGCATTTCGAAAAAGTCGGAGAAAAATTAAGCACTATTCTCATACAAAACGAATTTGCTAGAAATTTTTTCATAATATTTTAATGGCGATGCTGCTAAAAAATGACATTTTATAGGTACGACACGCGGTTCGAGATATCGTCGAAAAGGCGCATTCTGGCGAAGATGTTTTTCGATAAATACGAAGAATAAAAGTTAAGGAAGCTTTTAAAATCGACAAATATGTCGGTCACCATTCAAAATGTTACACGATAGCGCGCGGAAAAATGATATTTTATGACGTTTCGCAAAACTCGCATTTTTCTCGAGGGTGCATAATTTTACTGGCCAGTAGAACACCTAATTTTCTTACAAATAAATTCAGGTTGAGTAAATTTTCTCACACCTTGGAACACTGGATTCTGAAATTTTACAAATGGCGGTAGGGCAAAGCTCTCCGCCAACTAAAGATTTCAATCCAGAGACATCTAGCGGTGCGGAATATAAGTACGGATCGTTCACGCAATACAAAATCAAATGTCTGTCGAACACGCCTGTAGTTCTATTTCAATCCGTTCAAATCGGCATGTTCGTCTGTATCGAAAGAAATTTGCTCAATTCACGAAAAAAGATCTCCGTATCGAGTGTTGCTAGACGCTCGGTTTTGGAATGCCTATTTTGAGTAGGTAGGTACCTGCACATAACAATTCGGAATCATCAAATAAGAATTGCATATGTTTTTTTTTTGGAAATTTGTAATGAAATTATTTGAAGTTGAAAGGATAATTTCTTTTGTAATAATTTTTTGGGCTGTTATGCCGTGTTGCGCTACCTTCGTCTTTAGCCTAGATATTTAAGGGATTTATTTTTTTTAAATATTAAAGTTACATAACGCTTATTTTTGTATTTTGCTTCTTTATGATAATTATTCAACGTTAGAGGCGGGCATTGGCACTGCCGCTCAGGGAGCCATTCGTTGGATGAGCAACACCTCATAAAAATAGGTACACAATAATTTTGATAATTATATTTTTATAGGACCGTTTTTGTAAAAAATGACAAAAAGGGTGACGTACAATATTGAAAATCTACCAGGAGCTCATAATACGCAGGAGTAAAATATTACAGAGGGTACATTTATTTACTGGGCTACTCAGACCTCACTTTTCAAGTATTAGTTGAGATTGTTTTGGAAAAGTTTCACTTCTACCGCGTGTAAACTGCACTCGAATTTTTTTTGACAACGTACTCGGACACTATATATTCTGAACATTTCTAATAAAATGAGTAAATTTAAATAAAGATGGTCCATTTTTTTTTTGCGAAATGGTGTAGGTACCTTTTGAATACTGTACGGGAACTAATCGTTCGTACATTTTACATTTAATTTCAATGTGAAAACCGCACAAGAGTCCCAATTACTGCCGTCCGGAGTCAGTGCGACTACGGCGTCCCCAGTTGGGTTTAGTTTTAGTTTCTGAAAAATTCTGAATAATAAATTTTTATAGCGCCGTGTTTTGAAAAACTACGGTAAGCTGCACTCGAATTATTTTTTGACAACGTCCTACTCGGATACTATTTATTCTGAACATTTTTAATGAAATGAGTAAATTTAAATAAAGATCGTCCAATTTTTTTTTGCCAAATGTTGTAGGTACCTTTTGAATACTGTACGGGTTGTTACGTTACAATTCGAGAATTAGACTTCGCCACGGACTGCAGAATAACGCGCCATATAGATGCGCGCGCACCATCCCCTCCCGCGCGCGCACTCTACCCCTTCCCGCGAGCAACAAACCGAACGGCCGCTAGACGCGCTCGCTCACCGCTGCCCGCGTCAGTCTCCAGCAAGCCGGCTTAGAGGGCCCACGTACCGCCCGAACATGTACGACACCAGTTTCGCCGTTCGTGCGCTTCCGGTGTCCGATGGACGCTGCCTAGCTTGATAGAATCAAGCGCGTGGAGTCGCTGTTGGCCCAAAACCAAACGTGAGTCAATTACCATGTTATCCCTTGTGTGCTATTAAATGTATTAACCCTAGCCACGCGTGTTAGAGAAGAGAGACGGACATTCAAACTAAACTTTCAGCTAGGCTCGTTCCTTATGTATTATTGTGTCTCCTAGAATTGAATAAACTGTTTATGTGATAACCTACCGTGTTTTGCTTGACGAGGGAGGCCCTGGGACAATGGAGAAACGTGAAGTTCCGAACCATAAGCACTAGCCCTGAGTTTACGAGGAATCCTGCTTGTGCCAAATCTTGAGCTAGTTATAATTTGGGGCAGATACAGCAGCTAATTGTATTAAATATGTGGGAGCTTTCTCCAACCCTGCCGTTGGCATCAGCACCCACGCTGGACGCCAACACTGGCGCTAAACGTGGGGCCATTTAAATTTTTTCTGTTCTACCACGGCCTCGTTCCCAAGCAACAATTGTAAACTCTGAAATGTTATTATGATGTATTGTTTATTCCCAATTGTATAGCACTTCCAACAGGAATCTCGGCGCGAACATAATTTCGAATCACAATTTAAATTATTACGGACGCGATTTTATCATTTGTGACTCGTCACTCGACAAAATATTACCGGTATTCCAACGCAAGGTGCCCAACCTAGGAAGTTGTCGCTGCGAATAATACAGTGATTACAAAGTGTCGGCCGATTAAAAGTGCTATTTTCAATACAAGTGAATAGTGGAAATAAACACAAATTAAAGAAGAATTTATTCAACAATTAAAATCATGTACATGATAAACAAATCATCCGCTTGGTCTCGAAAGTGCTAAATATTTTTAATAATATACTAGTTTGCAGCTCGCTGGTATCGTTTCTTTAATCGAGACACTTGCTGACACCTAGGGAACAAGTGGATTTAAATTCTTTCTGTCATTTGACAATTAAGTATTTTTGACTCTGTCGTCTGATGAAACCGGACCATGCCATGCCATGCCAAAATCACATTCGAATATTGCAAAAAATACTAAATTCGCGTTGACGTGGATTCCTTGACATCTGACACTATAATACCTTGTCAATTGACAATGAAGGTAATATCTTGTCGAAAAGACGAAGGGAATTCGCGGGTAAATACCAAAAAATTGGTGCTGTTTAAAGCCAGGCTATAGGAAGCCGCGTAATGAAACCATGCCCCCAAGATATTGTTGAATTCTCAAACAAATTACTTCCACGAAAACTTGTGAAAATTTTTTTTCGATTTTTTAATTTTCGAAATATTTTATTTTTTTTCCAAACGCTTGGAGTTTTTCTTAAAAACGCATTGCCAGAGGAAAATCGCTGCGCAAATTTTCTCCAGTTTTCGGACTCTGAAAATTTTTCCGATTTTTTCCTTTTTTCGATTTTTTTAAATTTTCGAAAATTTTTTTTTCCAAACGCTTGGAGTTTTTCTTAAAAACGCATTGCCAGAGGAAAATCGCTGCGCAAATTTTCTCCAGTTTTCGGACTCTGAAAATTTTTCCGATTTTTTCCTTTTTTCGATTTTTTAATTTTCGAAATATTTTTTTTCCAAACGCTTGGAGTTTTTCTTAAAAACGCATTGCCAGAGGAAAATCGCTGCGCAAATTTTCTCCAGTTTTCGGACTCTGAAAATTTTTCCGATTTTTTCCTTTTTTCGATTTTTTTAAATTTTCGAAATATTTTTTTTCCAAACGCTTGGAGTTTTTCTTAAAAACGCATTGCCAGAGGAAAATCGCTGCGCAAATTTTCTCCAGTTTTCGGACTCTGAAAATTTTTCCGATTTTTTCCTTTTTATTTCGATTTTTTAATTTTCGAAAATTTTTTTTTTCAAAACGCTTGGAGTTTTTCTTAAAAACGCATTGCCAGAGGAAAATCGCTGCGCAAATTTTCTCCAGTTTTCGGACTCTGAAAATTTTTCCGATTTTTCCTTTTTTCGATTTTTTTTTAAATTTTCGAAATTCTTTTTCCAAAACGCTTGGATTTTTCCTAAAAAGCACGCGGCCAGAGGCAAACCTCTGCCCAAATTTTCAAATAACCCAAACACTTACAAATACGCGTTTTTTCGCAGAAGCATTTTTTTTTTAAAAAAAAAAATATATATACGTCCCCAGTGGTCAATCCCTGGCAAAAAATTTCTTTCCAAATACGGATAAAGAGTCGAGTTCTCGTTTTTCTCCCAACGTAAGGTCACCCTGACACGACCCTATACACTATGGAAGTCCCTCAAGTCACGCTGGGTATAATCCCCCACATTTCTACGTCAAAAAAGGAAGAACTACTACAGGCCCTGAGAAGTAGAAAGATTTCTCCCAGGAATAAATCCAAAAAATGCCTTATTCAATATGCTTCTTTCTACAACAAAAAGTACATCAGGAAGCACGTCACGTTCAAGGAAGAACGTCTGGAGAAGAAACAACACTCTGTCGCAAGGTGCGCTGTACTTCTCTGCCAAATTGGCACCCCGTTTTGTAAAAAACGAAAGATTCCCCAAAGAAAACTTTCCCTCAAGCCTTTCGTCCGGCATAAAACCGGAGCACAACAAAAGGAAATGTTTTGAAACCTTTCTAGCTCTGGCACAGTGTTGTCAATCTGTAGCCAAAGTCATGGAAGAAATTATAATTCTCCCTTGTGATTTCGTTTCATTTTATTTTATTTTTGTTTGTATAAATATCTCCTCATCATCAGTCATTCGCCTCTAATCGCTGCCCCAGGTGTCAAACCTTGGAAACATCGTTTTTTCTAAGCATGCACACCTCTACCTGAAATTGATCACTTCGGAGAAAGGAATTCCCTGTGGCTTACTGCAAGTAGTCAGAGACTACGTGCCCAAGGTTTTGTGCATCGTCACAACTCGCAGCATCACATTTTCACATCATCATGTCATACCTCGTCACCCCTTTCTAAATATTAGAAAATCTTTTTGTACATTAAATATCGGGTCCTCGCCAAAGTGCATCTAACCCTTATGTCATATGTAATTAAATTAGGTAAGCAAACCTGTGTAAACCCACGACGGTATCAGATGTTTGCTACCAGTTCTAAGTTTTTTTCTGTTTTTTTAAGAAAATAGAATGGCGCTCAATAAATAACCCTAATTGCTCTAGCTCTCCCCAGAACTGAATGTGGAGTCTGGAAAGTATCGTTATAAAAGGGACAACTTTTAACGTGCCTCTTCATTAACGATAAATTTTTTTTACAACATTTCAGCAACATTGAGTCACCCTGGGTCTCAACTGTTCAAACTGAAATTTTGGGGTTGCCTTGTTGTGACTTATCACGTGCAAAGTACGAGGTCACAACAAGAAGCCAGGTCTCCAAGTGAACACCCTGCGAACAACCCATCCCATTATTATAATTTTCATAACACCAAGGTGTGTCCATCGCAGTCTGTTTAAGTAAGTAAAACCTAGAAGGTCTTAAACACTCAAATCGGACCAATGTAAATAATTTTCCTTGTCAAACAACGATAAGCGCATGTCTTGTATTGTTGCTACCATCGTACGTGTAAGTACAACAAAAGTTGTACCATCACGATACGATACTCTGTGCGTAACCAAAAGGGTTGTACCACAAAGGATCTCTTTTGCGGTAAGCTTAGATGAAATTCACATTCCATCAGCACGCCAGAAATTTTTTTTGTCCCTTAATTGTTGAAGTATAAAATCTTGGCCAGATCTTCAAATATGTTTTTGCCTTTGTGCAAGTCTTTAACGTACGCTAATATGGATTTATTATGCTACGGTATTGTTGTACTAAGTACATCAGTATGTCTCGCCGTCTGTATTGAATAGGTACTTTTATATGAACGTTAACCTTTTGTTGCCATCATAGGTGGGAACCTTATAAAATCTGCCATCATAGGTGGGAACCTTATAAAATCTGCCGTCATAGATGGGAATCTCAGAATATCTACTAAATGCGATACGGGGAGCCCGTTATAATTACTCTGTGGGTTTTTGTCAGAAATGTCATAAATACCTAGTCTTTTGCACCTCCCTTCAATACTGGGCAACCCAGTTGTAATTCGTTCATTGTTATCCGTGAAGACGTTATAAAACTTACTTGCAAATCTTTTGATTTTGCAATCTCATTGTTATCCGTGAAGACGTTATAAAACTTACTTGCAAATCTTTTGATTTTGCAATCTTGTACGCTATACGTGAAGACGTTACAATACTCACCATGTCCAACATTACCAAATATTATTGTAATGTGCCAGGATAACTGCTGTAGACCTTGTTTCACCTCCACCCAGAGGTCGAATTTCGGAAATAGCCGAATCCCCAGCAGTTTTCTTCGTTCAAATGTTCCCAATTACCACCCTTCCCCTTCCTCGAAATTATCCGTGAATGGGGATATATGCGTTACGCACTTGGCGTTTCGTTTGTCAAATGGGACAATCTTCATACGCGGATCCTTTCAACTTCCTACTCCTTTCCCAGTTGTCATTATTGTAATGTGCCAGGATGACTGCTGTAGACCTTGTTTCACCTCCACCCAGAGGTCGAATTTCGGAAATAGCCGAGTCCCCAGCAGTTTTCTTCGTTCAAATGTTCCCAATTATCACCCTCCCCCTTCCTCGAAATTATCCGTGAATGGGGATATATGCGTTACGCACTTGGCGTTTCGTTTGTCAAATGGGACAATCTTCATACGCGGATCCTTTCAACTTCCTACTCCTTTCCCACTTTGTTATAACTAATCTTGTACGCAATGTTTTGTTTTTCGAAAGTAGAAAAAATGCTACCGTATAGACGTGAGCATAGGTCATGGAAGACCAACTTCTTTCGAATGGGAATTTTGTTATACGTACAATCCCTCAACCACGTATTCTTGGAAATGTATTTGGTAAAGAAAAAAACCAAAAGGGGTTACACAGAACCTGTCCTTGAATACGTACCTTTGTAACATGTATTAGGAATTAGCCACATTTAGTTAGCTCTCTCTCCGTCTCTCTCTCTACACGCCAAACAAATCCAACTTTTTCTCAACATGCACACTTGTTTCTCTCCAAACTTTTTCATCATTGGTCTACTAGGCAGGTAAACTTCAAGAATTTTGTTCTAATAATAATTTTTGCCGGATTTTAAAAAAAAGAAAACCAGCAGCTCTGCACCCTATCTACATCTGCGCCTCTTCATGCTGCCCTCGCTACCGTCACGGAGGTCCCTTGCCTTCAATCCCTGCGTACCAAAAGCACCCGACCGCATCTAACATAACCTAGTGTGAGTCGTGCGTGTAGTTGCGAATCGTATCACCACAAAGAACCGACACTCCAAACAAACCCGAGCACGCCAGCTCTAGGTTGGTTCCTGTTCCTGCTGCCATTATGCAAATGTTCCTGCTGCATAATGCAAATGTTCCTGCTGCATAATGCAAATGCTCTGCTGCCATTATGCAAATGTTCCTGCTGCATAATGCAAATGTTCCTGCTGCCATTATGCAAATGTTCCTGCTGCATAATGCAAATGCTCTGCTGCCATTATGCAAATGTTCCTGCTGCATAATGCAAATGTTCCTGTTGCCCTTGTGCAAATGCTCTGCTGCCATTATGCAAATATTCCTGCTGCATAATGCAAATGTTCCTGTTGCCCTTGTGCAAATGCTCTGCTGCCATTATGCAAATATTCCTGCTGCATAATGCAAATGTTCCTGTTGCCCTTGTGCAAATGCTCTGCTGCCATTATGCAAATATTCCTGCTGCATAATACAAATGTTCCTGTTGCCCTTGTGCAAATGTTTCCGCTGCCATTATGCAAATGTTCCTGCTGCATAATGCAAATGCCCTACTGCCATTGTGCGGATGCTCCTGTGCCCTTGCGCAAATAACAATACCAACGATTGTTCACAAAACAATCCCACTACATACAAAAACCAGTGTACCAACCACCAATTGCGATTCCACTCTCCAGTACTTCAATGGTTTCGTACTGGCTCACCCACAGGATCCGGAAGCAGTTACCCTTTCGACCTCTGTGACAGGTAGAACTCTCCACACCACCTAGAAGCCTCATCATGTGTTCTCTTCCTCGTATTTTCTTAAAGGCCCTAGTGTCCCTTGAGTGTAATCTCAAATGGGCCAGGTTACTGTGACAAAGTAACCTTGTAACTTCAGTGAAACGTTCAACCACCCCAGACATCCTACGCAAACCACGTTCGCAAACATTAGCTCACAGACCAATGATACAATTTTAGAGTTTTTTTTCTATCACTGCATAACCCTTGTACCTTTCTTCAACAGATCCTTGTTCTTTGCAACTGTATTTATGTATGCCACTGCCTTTATATACATTTATTGACAATTCCTTGTTACACCATGTATCTTCTCTTTTGTGTTCTGTTCATAACTATTCTCCAGCTAGGAATCTCTCTCTCTCTCTCTCTCCTCGTTTCTCTTAAATGTTTTTGGCACAAGTGCTGAAAAGGTAAGAGGATTTATTAGTCCTACAGCTCCATTACCACGTCGCTTTTATTGCGGCGAGGGGGGAAGTGTTACGTTACAATTCGAGAATTAGACTTCGCCACGGACTGCAGAATAACGCGCCATATAGATGCGCGCGCACCATCCCCTCCCGCGCGCGCACTCTACCCCTTCCCGCGAGCAACAAACCGAACGGCCGCTAGACGCGCTCGCTCACCGCTGCCCGCGTCAGTCTCCAGCAAGCCGGCTTAGAGGGCCCACGTACCGCCCGAACATGTACGACACCAGTTTCGCCGTTCGTGCGCTTCCGGTGTCCGATGGACGCTGCCTAGCTTGATAGAATCAAGCGCGTGGAGTCGCTGTTGGCCCAAAACCAAACGTGAGTCAATTACCATGTTATCCCTTGTGTGCTATTAAATGTATTAACCCTAGCCACGCGTGTTAGAGAAGAGAGACGGACATTCAAACTAAACTTTCAGCTAGGCTCGTTCCTTATGTATTATTGTGTCTCCTAGAATTGAATAAACTGTTTATGTGATAACCTACCGTGTTTTGCTTGACGAGGGAGGCCCTGGGACAATGGAGAAACGTGAAGTTCCGAACCATAAGCACTAGCCCTGAGTTTACGAGGAATCCTGCTTGTGCCAAATCTTGAGCTAGTTATAATTTGGGGCAGATACAGCAGCTAATTGTATTAAATATGTGGGAGCTTTCTCCAACCCTGCCGTTGGCATCAGCACCCACGCTGGACGCCAACAGGGTTCATACATTTTAAATTAAATTTCAATGTGAATACCGCACAAGAGTCTCAACTACTGCCGTCTGGAGTCAGTGAGACTACGGCATCCCCAGTTGGGTTTAGTTTAAGTCTCTAAAATTTCTGAATAATACATTTTTATAGCGCCGTTTTTTGAAATATTACTTTCAGTTATAAGTTCAAAAATTTCCGAGATCCAACAATTTTTTTTTTCCAAAATTAAAAAATTTCCAGAATCCAATAATTTTTTTTTCCAAAATTAAAAAATTTCCAGAAACCAAAAAATTTTTTTTTCACAATTAAAAAATTTCAAGAAACCGAAATTTTTTTTTTTCAAAATTCAAAAATTTCCGGAAACCAAAAAATTTTTTTTTCAAAATTAAAAAATTTCCAGAATCCGAAATTTTTTTTTTCCGAATTTAAAAAATTTCCAGAAACCAAAAATTTTTTTTTCAAAATTCAAAAATTTCCAGAAACCAAAAAAGTTTTTTTTCAAAATTAAAAAATTTCCAGAATCCAAATTTTTTTTTTCCAAAATTAAAAAATTTCCAAAACTCAGAAAAATTTTTTTTGAAAATTCAGAGATTTACAAAATCCAAAATTTTTTTTATTTAAAATTCAAAAATTTCCAAAATCTAAAATTTTTTTTTTTAAATTACACCCTACAGTACCCGAGATGGATATCAAATTACGCGTCTCGACCTACACAATCCAAAGGGCTGACTGAAAAAATTGAACGATAAAATCCGAGGACCCTTTTAGGCTCTATTGGTTTTTCTAATTTAAATTAAATGAAAAACTGAACGCCCTGAGTCGGGCGGCTGGATTGGTTCAGTACTGAATTGAGCGGTAAGCTCCTGGGCCGTTTTAAAAGTGTCGACGACCAATGTGGCACTGTGGGAAGAGTCTTTTCGACAGTAAACTATACGTTTCGGGTAACAAATTACGCGTATCGATCTGCACAGCCCAAATGGCGCAGTGAAAATTTGAGCAGGAAGCTACTTGGCCTGCTTTTGCGAGAAAAGGCCCGTACCGAACGCCTTGAACCGGGTGACCGAAGCGGCCAGAGAGCAGGCGTACGCAATTGGGCTGTCAACTATCTGTGCCCTTTGTAGACGGACACTCCTCGCTTTATCCACATTCAAATGACGTTTTTTTCTCTACCTATTTTATTTAACACACACTCTTCGCTTCATCCGCGTTCACACGTCAAATCGCGTAGTGTTTAACCCCTTGGTTGCCTCTGCAACAGGCAAAGCTAGTTAGTATAGTAATACGCAGTTTTTCGAAAAACTCACATGGGTCATACAGGCAAAAGACGACCTTGCCGCCCCTTAAGTTCGCCCACCCTAAGGATCGCTTTCGCTTGAAATGCGATTCAGTACCCCCCCCCCCCGCCTCAAGCGTTTTTCGAAAAACTCACATGGGTCATACAGGCAAAAGACGACCTTGCCGCCCCTTAAGTTCGCCCACCCTAAGGATCGCTTTCGCTTGAAATGCGATTCAGTACCCCCCCCCCCGCCTCAAGCGAAAATCGACCACTCTGCCTATCCAGTTTCACCGACCGCAGAGACCATTTTGGCAAGACTTCTGCGAAGGAATCCGCGGAGTTTTTTTTCCATACAAAATGCAATTTGCTAGAAATTTATTCTTTTATTTTAATGGCTATTCTGATACAAAATGACATTTTACAGGTACGACACGCGGTACGAGTTATCGTCGAAAAGTCGCATTCCGGCCGAGATGTTTTTCGATAAATACGAAGAACAGAAGTTAAGGAAGCTTTTAAAATCGACAAATATGTCGGTCACCATTCAAAATGTTACACGATAGCGCGCGGAAAAATGATATTTTATGACGTTTCGCAAAACTCGCTTTTTTCTCGAGGGTGCATAATATAGCTGGCCAGTAGAAGACCTAATTTTCTTACAAACAAATTCAGGTTGGGTAAATTTTCTCACACCTTGGAACACTGGATTCTGAAATTTTACAAATGGCGGGTGGCCAAGCTCTCCGCCAACTAAACTTTTCAATCGGGCCAGGACAGCGTTGTTTGTATGGAAAACGTTAAAAACCACTCGATTTTCAGGCCGTGCTCGAGGTGGTGACTACATTATTTCGTTTCGGTCTTGCCAGCGATGAAAATATAATTGCAGACTATTGTACGTCTGCGAATGACGAACTAAGTAGGTACCTGATAAATGGGCTCCGATGCATTAGGATTCGTATTATTTATAAATATAAATACTTTGGAAACTATTTTTCATTGAAATGAAAATTTTGATAAAAAAATTCTGAAAATACATTTTAATGGCGTGTTTTTTTTTACGTATGTGCAGGTGTACCAACTGAGAATCTGAGTAGGTAGGTACCTGCACATAACAACTCGGAATCATCGTATGGGAATTGCATGTGTTTTTTATTTGGAAATTTGTAATGAAATTATTTGAAGTTGAAAGGATAATTTCTTTTGTAATTATTTTTTGAGCTGTTATGCCGTGTTGCGCTACCTTCGTCTTTAGCCTAGATATTTAAGGGATTTATTTTTTTTAAATATTATAGTTACATAACGCTTTTTTTGTATATTGCTTCTTTAAGATAATTATTCAACGTTAGAGGCGGGCATTGGCACTGCCGCCCCGGGAACCATTCGTCGGATGAGCATTCTGAACATTTCTAATAAAATGAGTAAATTTAAATAAAGATGGTCCAATTTTTTTTTTGCGAAATGGTGTAGGTACCTTTTGAACACTGTACGGGAACTAATCGTTCGTACATTTTACATTAAATTTCAATGTGAAAACCACACAAGAGTCCCAATTACTGCCGTCCGGAGTCAGTGCGACTACGGCGTCCCCAGTTGGGTTTAGTTTTAGTTTCTGAAAAATTCTGAATAATACATTTTTATAGCGCCGTTTTTTGAAAAACTACAGTAAGCTGCACTCGAATTTTTTTTTGACAACGTCCTTCTCGGATACTATTTATTCTGAACATTTCTAATAAAAAGAGTAAATTTAAATAAAGATGGTCCAATTTTTTTTTGCCAAATGGTGTAGGTACCTTTTGAATACTGTACGGGTTCATACATTTTAAATTAAATTTCAATGTGAATACCGCACAAGAGTCCCAACTACTGCCGTCTGGAGTCAGTGAGACTACGGCATCCCCAGTTGGGTTTAGTTTAAGTCTCTAAAATTTCTGAATAATACATTTTTATAGCGCCGTTTTTTTGAAAATTACTTTCAGTTATAAGTTCAAAAATTTCCGAGATCCAAAAATTTTTTTTTCCAAAATTAAAAAATTTCCAGAAAACAAAAAATTTTTTTTTCCAAAATTAAAAAATTTTCAGAATCCAAAAAATTTTTTTTCCAAAATCAAAAAATTTCCAGAAAACAAAATTTTTTTTTCCAAAATTAAAAAATTTCCAAAACTCAAAAAATTTTTTTTTGAAAATTCAAAAATTTACAAAATCCAAAAATTTTTTTTTTGAAAATTCAAAAAGTTCCAAAATCCAAAATTTTTTTTTTGCAAATTTAAAAATTTCAAAAGTCCAAAAATTTTTCTTTTTAAATTACACCCTACAGTACCCGAGATGGATATCAAATTACGCGACTCGACCTACACAATCCGAAGGTCTGACTGAAAAAATTGAACGATAAAATCCGAGGACCCTTTTAGGCTCTATTGGTTTTTCTATTTTAAATTAAATGAAAAACTGAACGCCCTGAGTCGTTGCGGCTGGATTGGTTCAGTACTGAATTGAGCGGTAAGCTCCTGGGACGTTTTAAAAGTGTCGGCGACCAAAGTGGCACAGTGGTAGGAGTCTTTGCAACAGTAAATTATACGTTACGGGTAACAAATTACAAACATCGTTTTTTTCTTCATCTATTTTATTAAACACACACCCCTCGCTTCATCCGCGTTCACACGTCAAATCGCGTAGTGTTTAACCCCTTGGTTGCCTCTGCAACAGGCAAAGCTAGTTAGTATAGTAATACGCAGTTTTTCGAAAAACTCACATGGGTCATACAGGCAAAAGACGACCTTGCCGCCCCTTAAGTTCGCCCACCCTAAGGATCGCTTTCGCTTGAAATGCGATTCAGTACCCCCCCCCCCCGCCTCAAGCGAAAATCGACCACTCTGCCTATCCAGTTTCACCGACCGCAGAGACCATTTTGGCAAGACTTTAGTATAGTAATACGCAGTTTTTCGAAAAACTCACATGGGTCATACAGGCAAAAGACGACCTTGCCGCCCCTTAAGTTCGCCCACCCTAAGGATCGCTTTCGCTTGAAATGCGATTCAGTACCCCCCCCCCCGCCTCAAGCGAAAATCGACCACTCTGCCTATCCAGTTTCACCGACCGCAGAGACCATTTTGGCAAGACTTCTGCGAAGGAATCCGCGGAGTTTTTTTTCCATACAAAATGCAATTTGCTAGAAATTTGTTCGTATTATTTTAATGGCTATTCTGATACAAAATGACATTTTACAGGTACGACACGCGGTACGAGTTATCGTCGAAAAGTCGCATTCCGGCCGAGATGTTTTTCGATAAATACGAAGAACAGAAGTTAAGGAAGCTTTTAAAATCGACAAATATGTCGGTCACCGTTCAAAATGTTACACGATAGCGCGCGGAAAAATGATATTTTATGACGTTTCGCAAAACTCGCTCTTTTCTCGAGGGTGCATAATATAGCTGGCCAGTAGAAGACCTAATTTTCTTACAAACAAATTCAGGTTGGGTAAATTTTCTCACACCTTGGAACACTGGATTCTGAAATTTTACAAATGGCGGTAGGGCAAAGCTCTCCGCCAACTAAAGATTTCAATCCAGAGACATCTAGCGGTGCGGAATATAAGTACGGATCGTTCACGCAATACAAAATCAAATGTCTGTCGAACACGCCTGTAGTTCTATTTCAATCCGTTCAAATCGGCAGGTTCGTCTGTATCGAAAGAAATTTGCTCAATTCACGAAAAAAGATCTCCGTATCGAGTGTTGCTAGGCGCTCGGTTTTGAAATGCCTATTTTGAGTAGGTAGGTACCTGCACATAACAATTCGGAATCATCAAATAAGAATTGCATATGTTTTTTTTTGGAAATTTGTAATGAAATTATTTGAAGTTGAAAGGATAATTTATTTTGTAATTATTTTTTGAGCTGTTATGCCGTGTTGCGCTGCCTTCGTCTTTAGCCTAGATATTTAAGGGATTTATTTTTTTTAAATATTAAAGTTACATAACGCTTTTTTTTGTATTTTGCTTCTTTATGATAATTATTCAACGTTAGAGGCGGGCATTGGCACTGCCGCTCAGGACACCATTCGTTGGATGAGCAACACCTCATAAAAATAGGTACACAATAATTTTGATAATTATATTTTTATAGGACCGTTTTTGTAAAAAATGACAAAAAGGGTGACGTACAATATTGAAAATCTACCAGGAGCTCATAATACGCAGAAGTAAAATATTACAGAGGGTACATTTATTTACTGGGCTACTTAGACCTCACTTTTCAAGTATTAGTTGAGATGTTTTGGAAAAGTTTCACTTCTACCGCGTGTAAACTGCACTCGAATTTTTTTTGACAACGTACTCGGACACAATATATTCTGAACATTTCTAATAAAATGAGTAAATTTAAATAAAGATGGTCCATTTTTTTTTTTGCGAAATGGTGTAGGTACCTTTTGAATACTGTAGGGGAACTAATCGTTCGTACATTTTACATTAAATTTCAATGTGAAAACCGCACAAGAGTCCCAATTACTGCCGTCCGGAGTCAGTGCGACTACGGCGTCCCCAGTTGGGTTTAGTTTTAGTTTCTGAAAAATTCTGAATAATAAATTTTTATAGCGCCGTTTTTTGAAAAACTACGGTAAGCTGCACTCGAATTTTTTTTTGACAACGTCCTACTCGGATACTATTTATTCTGAACATTTTTAATGAAATGAGTAAATTTAAATAAAGATGGTCCAATTTTTTTTTGCGAAATGTTGTAGGTACCTTTTGAATACTGTACGGGTTCATACATTTTAAATTAAATTTCAATGTGAATACCGCACAAGAGTCTCAACTACTGCCGTCTGGAGTCAGTGAGACTACGGCATCCCCAGTTGGGTTTAGTTTAAGTCTCTAAAATTTCTGAATAATACATTTTTATAGCGCCGTTTTTTGAAATATTACTTTCAGTTATAAGTTCAAAAATTTCCGAGATCCAACAATTTTTTTTTTCCAAAATTAAAAAATTTCCAGAATCCAATAATTTTTTTTCCAAAATTAAAAAATTTCCAGAAACCAAAAAATATTTTTTTTTCACAATTAAAAAATTTCAAGAATCCGAAATTTTTTTTTTCCAAATTTAAAAAATTCCCAGAAACCAAAATTTTTTTTTTTAAAAATTCAAAAATTTCCAGAAACCAAAAAAGTTTTTTTTCAAAATTAAAAAATTTCCAGAATCCAAATTTTTTTTTTCCATAATTAAAAAATTTTCAGAATCCAAAAAATTTTTTTTTCAAAAACAAAAAATTTCCAGAAAACAAAATTTTTTTTTCCAAAACTAAAAAATTTCCAAAACTCAAAAAAATTTTTTTTTGAAAATTCAAAAATTTACAAAATTCAAAAAAACATTTTTTTGAAAATTCAAAAATTTCCAAAACCCAAAATTATTTTTTTTTTAAATTACACCCTACAGTACCCGAGATGGATATCAAATTACGCGTCTCGACCTACACAATCCAAAGGGCTGACTGAAAAAATTAAACGATAAAATCCGAGGACCCTTTTAGGCTCTATTGGTTTTTCTAATTTAAATTAAATGAAAAACTGAACGCCCTGAGTCGGGCGGCTGGATTGGTTCAGTACTGAATTGAGCGGTAAGCTCCTGGGCCGTTTTAAAAGTGTCGACGACCAATGTGGCACTGTGGGAAGAGTCTTTTCGACAGTAAACTATACGTTTCGGGTAACAAATTACGCGCATCGATCTGCACAACCCAAATGGCGCAGTGAAAATTTGAGCAGGAAGCTACTTGGCCTGCTTTTGCGAGAAAAGGCCCGTACCGAACGCCTTGAACCGGGTGACCGAAGCGGCCAGAGAGCAGGCGTACGCAATTGGGCTGTCAACTATCTGTGCCCTTTGTAGACGGACACTCCTCGCTTTATCCACATTCAAATAACGTTTTTTTCTCTACCTATTTTATTTAACACACACTCTTCGCTTCATCCGCGTTCACACGTCATATCGCGTAGTGTTTAACCCCTTGGTTGCCTCTGCAACAGGCAAAGCTAGTATTTCCAGTAAAATGCACTTTTTACGTCCACAATCGCTGCTTATTTCCAGCGAGGAGTTTTTTGGCATGGAAAATTAGAGAAAACAGGAATCGGGGGAGGGATTAATTTCATTGGAATGCGATAAATAAATAGATAGAAGCGGGTATTTTTTTTAAATGCAGTCAGTTGCCGGATAATTTCTCTAGTATTACCTAAATTGTATAGTACGTGATGTAAAAAACAACTGAGATATCGCACAAAATTCTCGTTTGGGGATGTGTTCACCTCGTTCACCCCCTCCAGTGCGGGTAGGTGAACGAGGCTTTCAACAATAGGTAATCCGTTTTAGAGCTGACTTTATCACCCGGCGCACGTACATACTCCATTTTATTCTCCAACGGGTCTCTATGCAATATAAATTGAGGTCTACCATTTAGTAAGATTATTCTCTTCAACGGAGGGTGATTTTTGTATTCTAAGCTGCAAGATTTTACTGTTCATTTATTATTTTACTAGTTCAGAATCTTCATATATTAGGTATATTTTTGAATTCCCTGTTTTCTCCTCCAAACCTAGACCAACTTTTTTAAGACTTCACCAAATGCATAAGAAGATAATATTATATTATATATGCATGTGTATTGTTTTTCTAAAATGCATTATCTAGTTTGTGTACAAAACGTCTGTTGATGGCGTTCAAACAAGGCAATCTTAAGGATTTTGGGGGTCCTGACTCCTGTAAGAAGTAACTTATTAAAAAAAAAAATACTTACACCTCTGACGTAGGTTACCCCTAGATCGCTACGTTTAATGACTTAGCAGGAGGGCCCGGTTTCATCGGGTGAGGTTTGTCCGGTTCTTTACAGCGGATGTGTCTACACACCAGCTGCGTGGCAGACCGGATCGGGAGAGACCTTGTGACCTCTCAAGTGCACTTTTGAAGTGAAAACTTCTTTAGCACTATTGTGATTTGAAACTCGATGAAACAAAAAAGTGACACTAAAAAGAGACAACAACAAATTAATGTGTAGAATTTAGCGTTTTTAATATGAATACCGCACAATAGTCCCAACTGCTCCCGTCTGGAGCCAGTGAGACTATGGCATCCCCAATTGGGGTATGTTGTGAGGCTGAAGGTAATGGGGAGGGGAAAGAGATGGGGAAGAGGAAGGTGGGAAGTACCTGGCTATTCAGATCTGGTCACTAAACACGGCTAAAGCCATTTCAAGCAACGTTTCAATTTTGAACGGTGGTCTTACACCAGAGCGATACTGAGAGTATCTTCCACTCTGGAACGTCTGCTAGAGAATGAGCGGTGCTTCGTAGCCTCCCCACTCTTGTCTACTTTAGTTTTCTGAAGGTTTCACTTCCACTGCATGTGAACTGCACACAAATATTTTTTTGGATCATCGCATAGCACCGCAGTGGGAGGGATGAATTCAGGCGCCACTATTGAACCCACCGTCACTATTGAACCCACTGACGGCACTGACCCCCGATTCCTACCCACCCTTATCCTTCCCAGAACTTCCTCCCCTTTTTTTCCTTTTGTGGAGGGTCCACAACATTCCTAAAGATGACATAGGCCCTGAGGGAAAATATTTTCCTCAAGGCCTCCTTCCTGTACAGGGAGACATTGAAAAAAAAAAGTAAGTTGTCTAAATTTACAATGTATCAGAAATGCTGTGACTTGTGTCAAAATCTAGAAAGAAAATTGGGGAATACCTTTGTATATGGACAAAACGCCATCCGGGTTTTGCCTTAAAGACCTGTGCAGTCATTCAAAGAGGCACGCTCAATGCCTAATGTTTACGCCCTCTTGGGCTAGAAAATGACCTTTAACGAGCCAGTGGAATTCACCTTCGTACGTGTGAATGAAAGTCAATTCTATTGAATCGTCGATTTAGTTCAATTTTGCCCATCGTAATCTTATAGACAAAATTTTTGATGCACTCAAAACTGTTGATTTGTGTTATTTGATTTGCTGCAGTACCAATTTGTGCAAACGTCTGGGACTAAGACATATCTGGGTGTAATAATAATAATAAATCTTTTTCGGATTTTTCTGTTTCAAAATTTCATATTCATTTTTATTAATTTCGATAATAATAATAAAATTGATGAAGTAAACTGTAATAAAGTAAAATAATATGTATCCACGATTTTTTTTTTGTTTTTAAGGGAAACTTTTTTGAAAAGGCAAATGTGTTAATTAACCTTTCATAAAAAAAAGGTTTGTAAAATAATAAAATATTCCAAGGAATGTTAAATATTTACGTGCAAAATATATTGTTGAATACAACCCGGTGTATTCGGCTTACCGAATATTTACAATTAATTAGAAAATGAAATACACCACAAACAAAGAGAAAACAAATATATTTTCTTTGAAGTTGGCGATGGCCATTTTTTCAGTTTTATTTAAATTAGACGTATTTCTAAATTAGTTAGGTAAAGGTATTCAAATAATATTATTTAATCGAAATTGACACATTTTGTAGACATATTTTCTATATGGAATAGCCTTCAAAAGTTATAAAAAGAGAGTTTTTCTCATAAAAAATTGAATATTTTCTCAATTAGATGTATGACAGATAGTTTTCAAAATCGATAAAGTGACTTGAAGTGAAAAATAAAAAACCTTATTTTCCTATTGCTTTGGATTCGCTCCTTTAATTTCTATGACTTCTTCTTGGAAAAAGTTGTAAAGTCAAACTAATTTGATAAAGGATGAAAAATTTGGAAAAAACATGTCTAGTCTTATTTTTTTGACATTTAAAGTGGTTTTATAAATCATAATAGAAAGACTCAGAAATAGGTGCAGTGACAAGTAAATATATACGTTTTTAACATTAGCCCACGCAGGACACCCTGATTAAAATAATTTCCCTCAAGGCCTATTTTATCGTTGGGAATGCTGTATAGAGGGTTTTCCAACGAAATAGGATATATGTAAATGGGATGGGTAGAAGTCAGTTCAGAGGAGTGATATAAGAATCCATCCATCCCACTGCGGTGCGAGGCGGTGGGTCGTGAGAGTCCGGCTAGAGAGGTGAAAGGGTCTCCCTCAATCGGTCTTTCCCGAACCGGCCCGCCACGCAGGTAGTGAAATTCATCCGACGCTAAGACCTGGACTAACCTCACCCCATGTACCCGGACATCTCCGCACAAGTCACAAAACGTAGCTTGCCACTTGGGGTGACCTATGGCATTGGTATTGAATTGGTGTTGGTTCCATTGAATATCCAATGAATTGGTGTTGGTTCCCGGGAGCGATGGAGCGTACGGTTCAATAGATTAAATGAGACACAAGAACAAAGTTACTGCTTTTTAGTGAATATATCTTGTACGGGTCGATTCACACGCTTTTAAACAAGTTTAAACTGGGGTCTCAGAAAAAATGTTTTCTTTTTAAATTGTTATAATATCTTTGATTTGTCATTTTTTTCTATATGAATACCGCACAAGAGTCCCAATTTTTCTATATGAATACCGCACAAGAGTCCCAGCTCGCGTCTGTGAAACTATGGCATCCCCAATTGGGGGTATGTTGGGAGGCTTAAGGTAGTGGGGAGGGGAAGGAGGTGGGGGAGAGGAAGGCGGGGAAGTACCTGGCAATTTAGATCTGGTCACCAAACACGGTTAAAGTCATTTCAAGCAACATTTCAATTCTGAATGGTGGTCTCAAACCAGGGCGATACTGAGAGTATCTTCCACTCCGGAAAGTGTCGCAAATATACTATACATTATTTTAAATTAATTTATTGTAAAATAAGACAAATTAATCAAATAAAAATTATTTGCCCACGCCGGGATTCGATCCCGCGACCTTCGGATTGCGAGTCAAGAGCCTTATCCGTCGACCGATATTTGAATGATTGCTGGGTCTTTGACAAAATTTCAATGTCTTACATTTATCGATACTGAGGAATAATTTGTTGGCGATACACCAATTGTGTGATTTGTTGATGTTTTACTGCAGGATGGGGCAGTCGATTAAATTGGATATTGCTTTGTATGATTTGATGTCTTCGGCAAAAAGGAGAACTTCTTTACCGTCGAAACAACTTAAGTCATTATTATAAAACATTTACAGAGTGTGCTTAAACATAATAATTTAGAAGTGTCGTTTTAATATTTTAATTTTTCATAAGTTAAATAAGAAAGCACTTAAATAAAAATCCAATTAACTGAACCAGGAAACTGACTGTGACTTAGCAGGGGTGCCCGGATCCATAGGGTGCGTTTTTCCTAGAAGTCTAGATCTTGGCTGCCAGTGCGTATGCCCAGCTACTGCGTGGCGGGCCGGATCGGTAGAGATCGGTTGAGGAAGACGTAACCTAGGCCTCTCCATCCGGTCTCTTAAAACCATTGCACCGCAGTGGGAGGGATGGATTCATGCGGCTGTCACTCCTAGAGACATTTGTATTATTAATTTATCGACTTGGATGATAAGAAAAACATGAATAACTTGAGACTTTATTATCACACTATTGACAGACTAGACATTTTTAGAATAGAGACCATAGACAATTAGTAGTGATGTGAGGGACATCATAATAGTGATGTGACAACATTGAATCCCGGATTCCTACCCACCCCTCATACCTGCTTCCTTCCCAGAACTTCCTCTCCTTCCTTTCCCTAAAAAGATCCTCCACACAGCATCTCCAAAAATGTCATAGACCATGAGGGATGTTTTTCCGCGAAACCACACGACTGAAGTAAAACTTCCATGAGAGGAAGAGAAAAAGAAAATGTGCCCGCGCACTGCTCTCTCTTGCTCCTACAGTGTGATACAGACAATAGGCCTGCACTGTATCTTAGATATACAAAACATACCTGGCTATGAGAGAAAGAGAGAAAGAAAATATGTGCTCGCACCTCTCTCTCTTGACACTTCAGTAATATACGAAACGTAACTCTCTCTCTCTTTCTGTTTTCACTAACTTATTTCTCCATCTCAACTTCCGTTCGCCTCGCCCGATCACACTTTTCTTAACGCTTTCGTCACGCATTCACCAGCGTACTACCCAAGTCAAGCGTGCGTAAAGAAGTTTTACTTCAAAAATAAGTCAACTGCTATAGCTTAACAAAGGGAAATGTGTATTTACTATTACACTTCATTGATTTGTAAATGATAAGCGCTTTTTTATTTTTGGGTGCTTCCAAATGGTTGATTGATCTTTTACTTATTTTCATCAATAACAACCTACATAAAATATCGTTGTATAATATCCGCGTCTGCACCAAAATTCCGCGTTGTTGTGTAGGCATATTCAAAGCTAACATATTATTAATGGAGGTATATTATGTTCCAGGTTATTAAGATGTTGTTCATCGTCGTGGCTCTGTTTGCCATCTGCTGGCTCCCTCTTCAGATGTATAATGTCCTTCAGGATACGTTCCCGGGAATAAACGAGTGAGTACCGAACCATAAAAATATAATTTGTTCAACTGCTGAGCTACCGACATCAAAGGCCTCAATGCTAAACGGTCGTATAATATCGATTTGCCGACGTTAAGTCTCTTGAGAATCGTTTATATCATAGATTCTCAACCTTTTTTTGCCCACCGCCCCCTTTGAGAATATTTTTCTTTCTATCGCCCCCAACTGCTTTTACTTACCATCTGTAAATTCCAATTCCAATCAAAATGAATTTATGCAAAGGACATGTAACTACTATAACAATAAATTTGCAAATTTAGACACACGTGATGACGTATTTACAGCTAGTTACTGTCGCGACAGAACTGCATTGTATAACATTCTAGGTGCCAATAACACATGAATTAATTATATCTAATATTTTTATGTTACTTGCATGGCAACTTTCCCTTATCCCTCTCCTCCCCTTACCCTTCACAATACTTATTTTGCAGTCTATTTCAGTTATAATCACACTTATTTTATTGTTGTGTATTGGTTTATCATTTGTTGAATTCAGATTTGTACTGTTATTATTTTTTTTTACTTGCTGCTTAGTTCTGTTTTTCTTTCATTTTTCTTAAATATTCTAGTTCACATTCAGTTAGTCGTGTTTCTAAATACCTATCTGTGAACATTAATAATTGGTCTGTTTTTTCATCATCCTCTTATGTTTATTGTATTACGAAGACTGTTAATGTTTAATGACAAACAAATACCTTTGTGTAACACCACTATTTTATTAACAATATCTATATTGTTAATAAAATAGTGGTGTTACACAAAGGTATTTGCTTGTCATTAAATTAATGATGACGCCACAAAGTAAATATGCCTATTTTGAAGAAACTGTTAATGTTCCTTATATAAATAAATAAATCTCTCGTTGTGAATCTGAAACAGCTATTCTCACGATTATACTTATCACAACGGGGGGGGGGCGTAATGAGATGGGATGGGTTTCGTATTTATATATGAGACATTTCACTTGAAATCGGAAGTTTTAACTTTTTAATTCCAATCTAAAAATTAAAAATTTCATTATGCAATTTAATGTAGATCTGAACGTAATAGAATCTTTCAGTTCAATTTTCATCCACTTTCCAAACTATCGAAATACGTAAATTTTCGCACACGTGATATAAATGATTACAATTTACACAATAACAAAAATTAATCAATATTAAAGTTTACTTTGCTTTATTAATGCGTAATTAGCATGTTTTGTTTATCTTTTTAGACCATATTTTTTACCTGCCAACGCCCCCCTGAAGGTCTCAAACGCCCAAAAGAGGGCGTTATTGCCCACGTTGAGAATCACTGGTTTATATAACAATACTCGACTTTGTGAATTTGTACAATAAGGAACTCCAGTGAAAAATATTATGGCTTTAAAAAAATATGTTCATATAAACCAATATGCGCTGATTCTGAATAAATAAGTTTTTTTAGATAATATTTAACGTAGAGTTTTAAAAAAAATATTAAAAAGTCCATTTTAAAACGTGTCATCTTAACACCCTGTCAAGTTGGTATTATTGAATTTGTGAGGCGTGACGTCACCGCGTCCATAATTCTCCAGTCACCATCGTATTTGTATTAAAAATATGACAACCCGTTCAACATTCCGTATTATTGGTTTATAGGGATTTAGACCTAAAATAGTTATTGTTTTTATTGAAACAGTATTTAGGCCTACATAATTCAGTATCAAAAATAAAGTATCTCTATTAGTTTATCTATATTATTTAAAATATTCAAAAACTTTAACTGTACTAAACGATCGTAATGCCTTTCGAAATGCTCCAATTCTGAAATTCAAAATGGCCGGCAACAAACAGCTGTTCAAGCACTATAGGCCGCCGCGCAGAAAAGTAAAGAACGAAAGTAAGAAAACGGTTTACAGCGCAGTTCACTATGAGACTTTTCTGCGCGGCGGCCTGAAGTGACGTCCCTCTCAATATGTTGACATTTTACCTTGTGTTTTTTTATATTAAAAAGCAATTAATCTTGAATAAAAAACGCCTCGACTTCTGACACCTCTATTGATTTTCCATACAAAATGACAACACCTGTTGAAGACAACTGAAACTTTTGGCCATGATGACGACGTCACACGATTCACACTAGATTTCGGGGGAACTTGAAAAATTAAAACTTTGATAATTATTTTAACTATTAAAACTAACTATGAAAATACAAATAAATATGGGGTTATTTAAGTTAGAAGGTCTTTATTCATTAAAAAAAATGGACTGGAGTTCTTTATTAACTTATTACCTATGCAAATACAATGGAATTACAGATGTTACGTTGCTGCACGACAAATCATGACCTCTCAAATCATTTATTTATGGTGGAACATTGACAGATGGGAAGAAATACATTCACATTTACGGTACCAATTTGATAAGTACCTACTTATCGTCATAGCAAAACGTCATCAAAGTAATGTTAGAAAATTACCGATACGATTGAAAAATAATGCCAAAAGATTCTGATAAACGTAGTTTTTCATGTGTGTTCTATTTCTTTTTATTTTATTACTATCAGAAAAATGGGTACAAAATTTGTTTCCAGAGGGTTGCCTGTTACTAGATAGCATATTGCATTAAAATACACTATAAAATTTAAAATAAAGGTTATTTGCTGACCTACCCACAATATGTCAATCTACGATTTTCTTCGTAAACGGTGTATTTTCATTTACATACATTATGCGGGTTATCGACCTGTGTGTTGCAACCCTGATTTTTTTTACATTAGCTCCACATAGGAGGCCTTTAAATAATTACCCTCAAGGCCTATGTCATCTTTGGCTATGCTGTTTGGAGGGTCGTTTTAGGAAAGGTAGTTCTGGGAAGGAAAAGCGTATTAGGGGTGGGTAGGAATCTGGGGGTAAGTGTGTCCAGGAGAGACGGACGTATGAATCCATCCCTCCCACTGCGGTGAAAGGTTATATTCCGAGAGAGTATGGCTGGAGAAGTCAAAGGGACTACCTCAACCCCTCTCTCCCGATCCGGCCTGCCATGCAGATGCTGGGCAGACGCGTCCGCTGCCAAGACCTGGACAAACCTCACCCCATAGATCCGGACATCCCTGCTTAGTCACTAAAGGTAGCGAACCACTTTGGGTGACCTATGGCACATGTGAGCACAAATAAATAGGTATCAACGCTTCTTGATTCACTTTGCAAAAACAATGTTAATGATATTATAAAGTTTACTCCAACAAAACCGGTATATAACTTTCATCGTCTCATTGAGGCCGGTCTCTTGCGACCGTTTCCATAAACAATACCTCAAACATTACCACAAACATTTTGTTTGAACACGCTACAGTAGGCCACAACTTTTTTTTTTGTTTTTCGGCCGGATATCGGCCACGGAAAACAAAAACATTGTGGCCCCGACCGAACCATCCACAAAAAGTTTGTAGAAACGGTCGCAGGCAAATAAATCACATATAGTCAAAGAAGATCGGCCATTAAAAATTATTTTTTTAATTTTATTTATAGTCTAAAAAAACGTGTGTGTTCTAAACATCATACATTTTCTTTTTTCAAATGAAAAATGAAGTCGGTAGACTTTTTTTTTTACATTAACTCCACACAGAAAGCCCTAAGGAAAATAATTTCCCTCGAGGCCTATGTCATCTAAGATGCTGTGTGGAGGGTCTTTTTGAGGATAGGAAGGAATGAATATTGGTCTTGAAGAGACCCATGTTGTAGGAAGGAGGAAACACAGAGGCCGGCAAATCGTTCCACAGCCGAGCTGTTGAACATAAAAATGAGTCGAAGAAGCGACACGTTCTCATGTGACAAGTGTCAACCGTGTACATATGTTGGGCACGCGTTTGGCGTGTTTCCCGACTATGCACCGGTACCAAAGGGATCAATGACGCTAGTTCTTCGGAGCATCTTCCATTGAAATACCGGTAGAACAAGGATAGCATTCACATCCGACGCCTGTGCTCTAAAGATTGAAATCCGTTGGTTAAGTTAGGAGAATCTATCAAACGGATCGCCCGTTTCTGCACAGAGTCAAGGGTTTTTTTCAGGTATTTTGGGGCTCCATACTAGAGGTGGCTGCCAAATTCAACCGTGGGGCGAACTTGTGATTTGTACAGGGTTAGCAGTTGTGTACTGTTAAAGTATTTGCGGGCCCTGTACAATACGCCCAGTTTTTAGAGGCCAATTTAACTCTGGCTTCTATTGAGCCCCCATATCTGAGCTTGTCACTTAAAGTTACACCAAGCATGTCAATGGAGGGCCTGTTCGGAAGATTGCTTCCGAATTTCGTTTTCATCCCTTTTAGACGTAATCAGACATGATTGGGTCTTTGAAATATTAAATTCAACTTGATTTCTTTCAAAAGGGAGTCATGGATATGCGCAAGTACTGTAAAGGAGCAGTCTTACTTACTTAGAATTATGACTTAAATAAACAATAATTTAGGATTTTGTTAACTGATAATATTTATAAGACCCATCTTTCTTTCTTTAGGCATTATTGTTTCATTCTACAAAATGTAACTAATTAATCTGTTAGCATACGCTTCTAGCCAAGTTCTAGCTTCGGTTCGTCCATTATTCTTAATTAGTTCCCTTGTTCTTGAATGTGCTTCTGGGGCTTTGTTTTGTTACATATTATTTATTCTCAAACAATGTAGCTTTAATTCTATAAGAGTTGGTTAGTCATTTAACACTCTAGAAATTTCTAAAACATTCTCTCCTGTTTCTCTCTGTCAGTAATTATATTATACTTTTTAATGTAGCTATGTGGTTGTTTTCTTTAACATTGGCTCCACACAAGAGGCCCTGAGAAAAATAATTTCCCTCAGGGCCTATGTCATCTTAAGGGATGCTGTGTGGAGGGTCTTTTTATGGAAGGGAAGGATAGGAAGGTCTGGGAAGGAAAAAGGTACGAGTAGTGGGTAGGAATCTGGGGCTTCAGTGTATCCAGGATTGACGGACGTATGAATCCATCCCTCTAACTGCGGTGCAAGGCGATGGGTCGATAGAGTCCGGCTGGAAACGTCAAAAGACCTCCCTCAACCAGTCTCTTTCGATCCGACCCGCCACGCAGCAAGTGGGCAGATGCATGCGCCGCTAAGACCTGGACAAACCTCACCCCGTGAACCCGGGCACCCCTGCTAAGTCACCAAACGTAGCGAACCACGAAACACATCCATTACAAACAAATGAAACAATATAAGTGATTTTAACAAAGTAATATTGTTTCATTTATTAGTAATTAATATTATTTCATTCATATATTTACGGCTGAAATGTACCTGTTAAACTTGTAAATGGTGTTTTTAAATATCAAAAATTGTGGTGAAATAAAACAATTATTTGTTCGTAACCACAATTTTTTTTATACCGACCGGTTTCACTTAAAACTAGCATCATCGGGGTATAAAGTTATACCCTAATGATAAAAAAATGCATTGTGTGAGCTAATCTATACATATTAATATTATAAATGCGAAAGTGAATGTGTTTGTTTGTTGCGCTTTTACGCCTAAACCACTAAACCGATGTTTAAAATTCTTTCGCCAACAGAAAGCTACATTATCAGCGAGTAACATAGGCTGTATATAATGGTAAGCTCTGGCATTATGAAATTTATAAAAATGTAAATGTGTGTATCTCATATATTTTAGCGACAGGGAGGAAAGGCAGGGGTGAGATGGGGTTCGCAGAGACGGAAGAGACGAGGAAGGGGTAAGGCGGGGAAGGTGGAAGGGAACAGGGACGCACGGGAAAGGACATTATGTATTGCTAATTGCTACAGTAATATCCCCCAAATATCATGCGAGCGAAGCCGCTGGTAAAAGCTAGTATATACTAAAATAAAAGAACAGTGAGAAAGTATGAAATTGAAATCTTACATAGTAGAGAAAGAGACAGATATATATAAGAGAACAGAGCCAGATATATACATCCTTGTCTTTCTCTCTATGACTATGTAAGATTTTAATGTTATACTTTCCCACTGTTTCTTGATTTTATATTTCGTCTCTTTCTGTATGTATGTATAAGCTCACACAATGTTTTTTTCGATCAATTTAATTTTATGTCCTGATGATACTTATTTTAAGCGAAACCGGTCGGTAATAAAAATAAATAAATAAATGAGTCATGGTTACAAATAAAGTAAATGTTTTATTTCATTAAATATGTCAAACCACAAAGTGACTGGTGTCTACCAAAATATAGAAATGATGGTTCTTATATTTTCTGTTAATCAATTTGGAAAGTGATTTCTATTATTAACAGTTTTATTTTATTTTCCAGGTATCGATATATCAACATAATATTCTTCTGCTGCGATTGGCTCGCAATGAGTAATTCGTGCTACAATCCATTTATTTATGGAATTTATAACGTAAGTATTTTTTGTGAAGTTCAGGTTGCTCTCTAAATGAATGATAATCGTGATGGAAACATAAAACTCGCATGTCTTCTGATTGTTGTTCCCTTATTTCCAGGAAAAATTCAAACGTGAATTCAAATTACGTTTTCCAGGAGGGAAGAAGTGGAATCAGACACCCAACAATGAAAGTTACGACTTCGTGAGTAATTTTTACCATTCACGTGTTATTTTACCATTTACAACCTTAGTTATATTTTTTTTAAAGTTCCATCACCTTTTTATAACGCACTTATTATTTTTTTGTTTGTTATTTTCAGAGTTCTACTTCATCATTACAAACATGCGCTCTGGAACCATTATCGATCATTCCTTTACCGTAGTGCGTACTTATATAAAAAAAAAAGGGTTTTTTTATTTATGGTTTTTGATGTTTGGAGGATCATTCGGTGTTTTTTTATTATTATTTTACATTACAATCACGTACCATCTTATATATTTTGATTTAGTATTATTTCAAGTTTGCTCGCATCTCAGCTTGGGCACGAGTACAATAAATAACATATGGCAAAATTGTTTCAGGATAAAACTCAAACACTGCGCTTTTCAAACTCATTTCGCTCTCACGTAGACTGGAGAAGATCTCAGTGTGTGCAGATTCCGATGGTCACTTACAGCATGCACTTCTGTTCATATCCTTATCGTGATTTCAAGCGATCCCGCTACATGAGGTCCAACCATCACAATAACTCGGACTTGTCCGAAATTAGCAACGGCCGAATCAACTCCAGGAACGTCCAATACTCCATTACGGAATCCCACAACGGAGAAATGGCTTCCACCAACTTTGTCAAGAACAACAAACAATCCAACTCACGCTTCTGCAAAATCGTCAAAAGTGAAGGAAACAGCTCCGATGCAAACAGTACCGTCTCGCATCCTCGATCTCCAGAGATGAAGAAAAAATCTGGTTGCTTCGGAAAGAAGTTCAACAGAAGCGCGGAAAATAAATCTACCCAGAGTAACGAAGACAGCTTTTTGAAAGATATAATATTGTCAACTAAATACAAGAATTCCAGTGAAGGCTCCGTTTACTTTGAATCCAAAGAAAACAGAAGAAAAAGTATGGAATTTAATGCTAATTACTCGAGTGCTGGGAAGAGTCACGCCGGCACTTCCGGGCCCTACTTCCGGGGGGTGGTGGTCCGGCGGCCGGCGCAGAGCCAGAAGTGGGCGGGCGGTGAGACTGACCATGTGGAGACGGATATCTACATCTTCCCGGAGGGAGGGGGTGGGGGTGGGGGTTCCAGCGCGGGGGAGGAGAGACCACCCCTCCGCCTGCCCGAGGACCATTCTTTATAGGTGTGCGCCATTTCGGCCGCTGCAATGTTTTCCTACGACCAAAACAGGTGCTAATTCCGCAGTTCACTTAGCAAAAAAGAGCTTACTTAAACAAGGGTAAAATTGCACCGACCAATAAATAATTATATTACCATTTATGATCGATTGGAAATGTTGTGCTTAGTAATATATGGAGGTACCTACACACACGTAATCACGTGATTAAACAACGTTGTGTATTGTATTTAATACAACTTCTCTCTTCTCTGAATCTTTTATGGAGTCAGATTTAAAACTAAAATATATATTTCTGTATCAACTAATCCAAACATGGCAGTATTATTGTAAATTCTATTGCTACGGCCGAAATGTTATTTAAGTAAAAGTAGATAGTTTTGTAAACAAAATAATAGTATTACAAGAAGTTAGCAGATTTCAGTAAGTGCATGTAATTAATTATTATTAAGCGAATGTACCTGCCAGTATTTTTGTACGAGTTGAAAATATATATATGTAGATTTTGTGAAGCTTAAGTAAGAGAAACGTCAAAAAAAAATCTGTGAAAAATTATTATGTTATTTTAACAAGATTATACTAAGATTGAAACGTATTTATTTATATTTTGTTTTTGAAATGTTTTATTTCATACTGAACATTTGTGTCTGATTTTAATATTTTGCTACACCATGTCCGATGTCCGTGTCACTGACTAGCGCTTTCAAAATTATTTGTGGAAACCAAAAGCGAATTGCAACAAACGTACATTTGAAATAAAACTCTTCGAAAACAATATATCTAGAAATTGCCGTATTTTTAATTCCCAAGAAATACAAAAAAGTATTTATTTTTAAATTATTCGTATCTACACTTTAAACAGTATTATTAATTTAAATACTCTAGTCATATTTTATTATTACTGTGAGTCTAGATGTGAGTTTCCTAGATAACGCATCCTAGATCAGTTGCTCAGTGAGTAGATAGATGGCATTGAGCTCAAATCCTGGTGTCGGCAATTTTCTGTTCTAATTTATGTAGTATCGATGTCTTAAATTTGGTCGATATAACGTTTAAAAATACCGTTAATATGTTTTGTTTTTCTTATGTGCCATAAAATAAAGGGTGTTCTGGACGTTAATGATATAATTTAACCAGCGGTTCCTAACCGTATTTGAAGTAAAAAATCTTTTTGTTTTTATTGCCGATATTTTTGTTATTGTTTTTTTTTTTATTATTTATTTTTCAAACAAACACCGAAAATTCTTTCACATATCGACACTCAAATTCTTTCACTCAACCGAGTAATCACCCAACCACTCACCCAAATCCAATCAATTCTTACGGATTTTTATGTTAAAAAAACGCCGGAGACCAAAATACGATCCACATTTTTTTTACTCCAAATTAGATCAGGAATCTCTGGTTACAGAAATTCAGGCACGACTTAACCATGTTAATATTATAAAAATTCCATTTCCTGCCAAAATATTATTTGGCCCATATAAAAGACGAAGTATTTCCATCAAATGACAAATTTCTAGGCTAAATACGACTGTACAAAATAATATTGTTAGAATTTATAAATCATTTTTGGTAAAACCTATTTTTTCATCTTAAAATAATTATGATTCTGAAAATGTATGTAAATATTACGTCGAAAAAACATGTGCTGCTAATTTACTCTTAATGATAGTTAAACTATTATTCAAAGTCCGATTGTCAAACCATTTTATAAAGATATTATCATCATTTTATGTATAAAACACGACCATTGTAATAAATTTTAAGGTTTGTGTTAAATAAATATTAATAAATGCAGTTAAAGAAATAATATTTTGATTTTACTTTTACGTATTTAAGTTTTTATTTAAAACATTGATATTACATTAATTTAAACAATAATAAAAAAAGTAGGCATGCATAGCTGCCAAATGAAGATTATCTGTGGGTTCTATCACTTTTCTTAAGGTAACAAACATAATACATATTAATTTTAGAGTAAATTCTGTGTTAGCTACCGAGGACAGCAGTGTTAGCTGTCGTGGGCGCTAGTGAGAGCTGCCAGCCTAGAAACACCCAGAATTGGTACCACCCTAGGGCTCCAGGGGCGCTCCTGGCTCTGTAGGTACCCAAAGATTCCGAATCACCTCAACGGCAATCAGGAGTACTAGCTCAGCATGGGAACCTCTATTCTCAGAAGGATCGACCATAGTCTTATCACACAATAGCATCGTCGGGAGGTATCAGTCTTGTTAAATACTCAGGAGTACATTTGAACACACTTTATTTTAGAATCAGTACGTACACACAATTTATTCTAACTAGAAAGCAATCTCTCTATCTCTCTTGGGGTAGGCAACCACGTGAAGTTAAAAAGTTAGGCGCATTAGATGAGGGAAGTCGGTTAGCTTACAGCAATCGAGTTGGCCAAGGCACCAGCGTGGATTGGGTGGCAACCATCGTCTTGTGAAACTCACGAAGTCCACACAAAAAAGGGACAATCGCCAGTATGGCGTCGCTACCACACTCGTATTTAGCCGGGACTGGGAACGAGGTACAACATCTGTCTCGCAGCCAGCTGGCTCTGAATCAGGAGCGAGTCACGGGTTCGTTTCCTTGGCGGGCCCGTTGGTTGGGTGGGCTCTCTGCGCACGCGACGTGCCACGGTAGTCCCCTTAGAGCTAGACAAAAAGATTTCAACGATGTTTTTTTATTTATGTACGAAATTATGCTCATAATATAAAACCCATAGTATTTGTTATTTTCGATAAAAAAAATAAAAACATTTCGCGCGGTACGTGGCAACGTTTTAAGCACGACACTTTGAATGTGCTTGTCGCCCGCCCTGTGGTTTTTCCTCTTTTCGGTGTGCACGCTCTTCGGTCGTTAGAGGTGTAATTTGAAATCGGAGAGAAATTACGCGATGGTGTGTTCTTTCAAATTTATTTACGTATTTAATAATTTGTCCACTCCACATTACTTTTATTATTAATTAAAAAATCGTGAAACCAGTGTCAATATTTACGATTATTTGCCAACGTTTGATTAAATTTTCAAAAACGTATATCGATTTGTACCTCTAAATGAAACAAAGTTCATGTACAACCATTCTTTATCTAATTTTTTTATAGAATTTGTTTGGTCTTACGTGCTCTTTTGATTTTTACAGAGCCTGTACCCACGATCTATTATTTGAATATTTTGGAGCTTAAAAAAGTAATTGTGCTGCAACACGGAAAGTTGATGAACGTATAAACATTTTGCGAATAATTTCACAAGTCTCGAGGAAAATTAACTAAAGGAGCACATCGCTTCATCAAATAGTATTAATAGCTTTCCGCCTGCGTGGTTGAATTTCAGAATCCGACTTCGATTGCGTGTCTGACGCCACGTCTTACACTCCGCGCCGCAAATAACATCCGTGTACGTGGAATTTCAAACTATGCTACCATTGTAATTCGGTTTTAAATTTAAAAAATTCGTCACAAGATGTTGCCACTTCCGTCGGCAGGTTGGTGTGGACATGCCCCAGGCAAGTATAAGTACTATGATTTAGTGAATTAGCAGTATCCCTCTGGATATGGAAAGATTGATATGAAAGACGGTAATACTCAGTTGTATCAAGCGGCTATGTATTACATGTGACGTCATTGCCTATCTCGGTTACTTTGTCCCGGTGACTATCACTGGATGACAGTGGATCCGAGGAACAGGCTATTTTTCGAGTCGATTCTCATGAGACGTCATTAGTTTTTTCATCATTTTGATAAAATAAATATCAGAAGAAGCTCCGAAATCTCGAAACAAATATTTTTAAAAAATCAATGGACTTCATACTCAAAAAACATCCCCTTCTAACACAAATGAAGATTTGTTTCATACGCTACTTATAAATTCGGGTTCTATATATATATATCCAGAATTACCACAATATAAAGAAAACATCCCAATGATGATTTAAAATTATTGTCGATTAATCAGTAGTTCATCAACAAATGTTATTCGGTTTTATTCCTTTGTTATGTTATAAATAATAATATTTTTAAACTAATTATTTAGAATTAACACACTGTTATTAACTTCTTTGTACCGTTCGCGTTGTTTTATTATTTTATTTTGATTTAAAAATTCTGTAACGTAAAAATAAATGCATATTTTAACTATTTTTAATTATCGAAGAAAGCAAACACTTTGTGGCTTGACATTTTACAGAATGAAACAAGTTCTTTGTTTAAAACCACTTTATTAAATAAAGTGGTTTTAAACAAAGAACTTGTTTCTGTTAACTATTTTAAATTGTTGCCCTTTTGCAACATATGCTACGGAAAAATATTTTTGTCTGCCCACTAAACCCTAATAACAGCAAATTTGTGTAGGGAAAGCGTGTAACATAACTTCAGTTAAATTTAATTTCACAACGACGTTTGTATGCAATACACTACTCAACGTGTTCCTCTTCTGATCGTCCTCTCCTGTCGGAATTTGTCTCATCTCATATCTAAAGAACTCTTCTATATAGTACTGTACAGTACACGTTTCGAAACCTTCGATTTGCAGCTATAACCTTTATCATGTTTCCATTACTTCTCCCATTGATTATCAGTTGGATAAAATTTTTAAATACCTATCTGAAATTCATAAACACTTCTTTAATACATTTCGGAAAAATACCTGATAGGTATAAGGTTTTTTAGTATTTCTGAATAATATGGCTCTGAGTGCCCGAAATCAAAATATTATGTAAAACTTTTTTATTTACTACCGCCTACATTACATTTTTAATAAGCGCTTAAAAATTCCCTTTCTTATGAATACTGAAAATGTTTAATGCTGAAACTTTCGGGAAATGTTATAAATAATGTAAAACATAATGATTTTAAGCGTCTTATTTAATTATTTATTGTTTTCAAAATCTCTACTTTTGACCTTATACCCAGTTACCAGGGGTTAAAATATATTATTAGAGTTGCCTCCCCTAAATTATGGATTCAATATTTTCATCAAGTGTCTTCTGAGTATATAATGATTGTCTTTAATATTATCACAGAATAATGTTGAAAAGACATATTAAGTCATTAAAAGCAACCTAACCTAACCTTACTTTAATACTTTAATACTTTTGGCCGTAAAAACCTAAAATCATACCTAACCTAACCTAGTCATTTTTTTTCATATCTCATTTGTTCATTTTCATGTCTGATCTGTATTGTCCAATTTTTTTTAAGTTTTGGTAAAGTTCATAACAACTTGACATCACAGTAGTAAATCAAAAATTACAATAAATAAAATGAGACAGGAGAAATAAAATAGTTTTTCAATAGTTCTGATTCAGTCGTCACCATTAACAATTTTTGTGAAAACTGACAAATTACTTTTTTAAGAATACAAATATGAGATAAGGTACCTACCGTTATATAATATCAATTATTTAAATGACGTAATTCAACAAATTAGATATAAAAAGAATATATATATATTTAATTAATGAAGGCAATATTAGCGACTCCTACTCGAATATTTTAAACTGATTTCGAATTAAATTTTTTTCTAATTTTTTTGTTTCAAAATTTTTGATCGAGAGTCGTTAATATTATCTTAATTAATTAAATATTGCAATTTGAGGTCTAACTCATTAAGTTAAAATAAAAATAAATAAGATATTACACAAACAGTTTTTTTTTTGTTTATTTTGGGAAGACAATATATTAAAAATGATGAATTGAAATTCTATAAATACTGTAAAAAGTTCTGTTAGTTCTACCCTGCTACAAACGAAATAAAATATATAAATTTAATAATTAGAGTCATACATTGTAATTCAAAAACTTTTGTCAATAGCATACTCAAAAAGGTTTTAAATTACATTGTTGTTGTGCCTACTTACGTTATTTCCAAAGTGGTTTTAAAATCATGCTCGGTATTTTTGTTATTTATTTTTGGGGTGTTATGCCGTGTTGCGCTTCCTCCTTCTTGATGAGTCGATGAGTCTCAGATGTCAGATGAGTCTCATCTGCCCTGATGATGGACACTGTAACGCTGTCCGAAACGTTGGCTAAAGAAGGAGGTAGCGCAACACGGCAAAACACCCCAAAAATAAATAACAAAACTACTTTTGGCCGTGAAAACCTAAAATCATACCTCATGCTCGGAATAGTCGGCATTGTGAAATAACATTTAGTAAATAATTGAAATTATGGGTGTATTTATTTATTTACTTTAGTTTCACGCCTACCAAATCCAGAAGTATTGATGTGACATTGACAGCCTTAAATTAGCTATTTTAATTTTTTTAAGTAGTTTTAAAGCGGAAAAATAAATGATAAACAACAATGTATCGTAGATATTGATCATTTTCAGTAAAAATAAAAAATAAAATTCCAAGGCTTGCGTAATTACCAGGCTTACCTGTTGGGAGGCGTCAATCTCAAGATATCCGTTTTGTCATACATCGATCTAATTAACATTGTTAATAAAAATCAAATAAAACCTTTTTTATTTACCCACCTATCCGAAATCAGTTGTCCCCTAAAATCTACACAAAAATTCCACAAAATAATTTTTTCGTTGCATATGGCAACTTTGATCCTACAGCCAGCCTCTATTCGCACGCTGCGACCGTCTGCCCAGGGCCGTCTTATAGCACTGCTAGTCTCTTCTGGTACAGCCTTGAGTCTGTACAGATACAGGCATAATAATAAAGAACAACACAAGCAGTACTTTGATGGCGTGTTTTCGTGATCCAATTTTAGGCCGAATTTGGGCCTATAAATCCATACAAAACAGTGCTTTCGAAATTCAAATGGGAGATCTATGATATCAGGTGAGTTTAAGTTAGAAGTAATGCTAGGGGGTTGGGCTAAATGTATTTTCAACAAAATTGAATGAAAATAAGAATTTTCATTCGAATTTGTACGGAAGGCACGTCTAGTGTTAAATCTTTATTCTAAGGTATCAAAGGTTATCCCACGAATATGTAAATTGAAAAATGTTTTTTTTATTTGTAATAATATGTCCATGTATTTCGGTATTTTTATTAATAAAAATAAAGTGTCTAAAACAATTGTACGTGTTTAATTTTTAAAGTTATGGTGACCTCGAAAGCATTTTTCAAACACGAAATAAAATATTGGTAATCGAGATAATAAAACAGTTTTAAATTGAAAACTATTATTATGTTATTTCCAATTTTGATACTGACTTTACTTCAGGGCTTCTTAAGCAGAAAAAATAGGGGTGATTCGTTTTGAACACAAAGGATATTTCGAAAAATTAAATTAACAATGGTTTCTTTGAATAACATATCCACACCACGTCGCAATTCTAAGTAACACAGCTGGGACTTTCCATATTTTAAACCACAAAGTTTTCCTAGGGGAAGAGGGAGTGGGGGATAGTTAATTTCAGTCAGTGTTCAATTTGTATGGATTTTATACCATATAGTTTCAGAGAATTTTTCCAAAACACAAAGAGAATTTATTGAATACCCATCTTACACAGACGTGTTTAATTTATACATCATGCAGGTTGATGAGACCACAGCATATCCTCAGAGTCCTAGCTGTATTACTCGAGTTGCGATTTGACATGGATACGCTATGAGATGCTCAAAGAAACCATTGTTAATTTATGTTTTCGAAATATACTCTGTGTTCGCAAAGTATTTCTTTGTTGGTATTTGTAGAGAATATAGAGACGTGTAGGGAATATTCATAAGCACGTGAGAGTTCTTTTGCGTTCTACAATACTGAAATATTGGATTATATTTTGCCAAAAGCTCAGCGATGTCCTAGTACAAACCATGCACAAAACCATGGGTGAAGCCTTTCACGGATAGGAATGGTTCAAGGATGTGGACCACATTTCAAGAACCACGATCCACAAACCACTTTCCGCTAAACCTTCAACGAGCCGAAAAGACATTTTCATTGCACCGAGCAGCTTAGTCGAACAGATACTTGAGCATACTATAAATATCAGCAGTCACTATTGATTTCGTTTTTATCAAATGTAGCAAAGATATAATATCAAAAATTTATAGAAAAAATAAAATAAACATTTTGGCTTTTAAAAATGAAAATGAAAATGCTATCCCGAAATTAATGAATACAAAACCGAACCCAATATTATAATGAAAAATGTCTAGGAATATCTGTAGACTTAAAATTTACAATTTGGGAGGCGCCCGGGGACCCATTTATTGGATAACCAACACCTCTGCCGTAAGTCACCCCAAGTGATTCGCTACGTTTGGTGACTTAGTAGGGGTGCCCGGGTTCATATGGTCAGGTTTGTCTGGATCTTGGCGGCGGATGCGTCTGCCCACAAACCGCCTGGCAGGCCAGATCGGGAGAGACTGGTTGAGGGAGATCTTTTGACTCCTTCGGCAGGACTGTCAGCAGGATTTGGACCGTAATAGAAGGGATGAATTCATTCGTCCTTCACTTCTGGGCGCACTGATCCCCAGATTCCTACCCACCCCTCATACCCTTTTTCCTTCCCAGAACTTCCTCTCCTTCGTTGCCCTAGAAAGACCCTCCACACAGCATCCTCAAAGACAAAGAATTATTTTCCTCGTCTCCTGTGTGGAGCTAATGTAAAAAAATCTTTCGAGTATACCACATAAAAAAACCAATAAATAAATAAAAGTATATTGGAATAAGTTGAAAAGTCCTAGCATAGAGAGATAGTGAAATAAAAATACAAGACTACAAAAAGTTAAATTAATTGACCAAGTTAATAACTCTAAATATAGTGAATTTTCAATACCAAACATCACAAAATCAATTCAACTTCAGAATAATCTAAAACAGTTTGATTATTCACTATACAATAATTAGATGATAATAAAAAATGTGAAGATCTTATATTTTTTTCTCCAGATTTTCTACAACTTTACAGCGTGGCAAACGCAAAATATTTTTACTGTCGTGAGAAAAAATAGGTACCTACCTGCCTATCGTGTGGACTTACTAAGATTACATTCGTCTTTCGTATCTGTAACTTTTTGCATAACATCTGTGAGGTGGGAGTAGGTAGGTACGTCCTGCATAGTAAAAACATATTAAGTATTAAACATGTATTCATTTATAAATATTTTTTTATGTTTGCTTCACACAGAAATCCCTGAGGAAAAAATCCCTCAGGGCCAATGACATCTTTGGAGTTGCAGTAGAAGGGTAAAGATAAGAGAGGAAGTTCTGGTAAGGAAAAAGGTGTGAGAAGTAATCTAGGGATCAGTGTATCCAGGAATGACGGACGTATGAATCGACCCCTCCCCACTGAAAGACGCGCTGGAAGTTCAAAGTCTCCCTCAACCTCTCGGTCCGGTTTGCCAGGCATTTGGTGTATTTCCAAAACCTATACCGGTTCAGTCGCTGTAGCCACAATTTACATTTTCAATATCAGAATTTAAATATTTAGATATAAAATTTTCAATTTCTAATTTACACATTGAAAAGATTGTTTTATCTAAATTTTAGAACCATTTTTGTTTTTGCAAAGTGATAATAAATAACCAATATAGAGGTGAATTTACAATGTATCGGAATAATTTCAAAATTAAAATATTTAGAAATAAAATTATGAATTTCTAATAAACACATTAGAAGGAATATTTTATTAAGATTTTATAACAGTTTTTATTTTCGCAAAGTGATAAAAAATAACCAATATAGATGTGTATTTAAATGCAAATTGTCGCTACCGCGACTGAACCGTTATTGGTTTTGGAAATACGCTGACCGGACAACTCAGAATGAAACCAACTCAGAACTACCTCAGAAAAGTCATTTAGAGTGATGAAAAAAAAATTAAAATTGGTTAAACAGGTTTTTTTTTTTTTTTTTTTTTTTTTTTTTTTTTTTTTTTTTTAATTTATTTATTTATTTTATAAATCAACAATCCAGTCCCGCTAAGCCAATTGCAATTGGCTTGACAGCAGGTGCTTATAATTACTTACAAATATATTTAAAGTTATAATTTACATCTTTTATCTACAGTTTAAACATTTTTTACGTTAGGTTAGGGCAAAGATATTGAAATATAAGAGATGTGCTATACGCGGTTTTTACTGGGTGGGACTGTGTTTCCTGGTGTCGCCGATATTGTTAACCAGTACTACTGCACACTTTAAAAAAATCATAAATAAACGAATTCTTTCCGAATTCAAACTATACCCATTGGGAAGTAATCCGCCAACAGTCAGGCGGACACCATAGCGCATATCTTATTTTTCAATATCTTTGGGTTAGGGTTATGGGCTATTTTAAATTTATTTTTTTCATAGCTTTTAATGAATTTTTAAAGATGTGTGAAGTTTTATTCTCAGTTGGTATGGAACCGGTGGTCAGATGCATTCGCCGCCAACACCTGGGCAAAACCATGATCCCGGGCCCTCCTGGTCACCAAACGTAGGGAACCACAAAAATTGTACCGAAAAAATTTAAAACACCTCCGAAACATTTCTTTTAATGGAACATAAAAACTAATAATAAGTAACTCGTATAAGTAGGTATTTGAACTTACAAATTGTTTTCATTTGAAATTACTTACATATATTTTAAATTTTTGGAATAAATTACTTAAACCTCCAATTGACGGCCTCCGTGGTCCCGAGGCAAGACTCTCGACTCACAATCTGAAGGTCGCGGGTTCAAACCCGGCGTGCGCAAATAAATTTTATTTGATTAATTTGTGTTATTTCACAATTTATTCATTTAAAATAATAAATAGTATATTTGCGGCACGTTCCAGAGTGGAAGATACTATCAGTATCGCCCTGGTGTAAGACCACCATTCAGAATTGAAACGTTGCTCGAAATGGCTTTAGCCGTGTTTAGTGACCAGATCTGAATAGCCAGGTACTTCCCCACCTTCCTCTTCCTTATCTCCTTCCCCTCCCCACTACCTTCAGCCTCACAACATACCCCGATTGGGGATGCCATAGTCTCACTGGCTCCAGACGGGAGCAGTTGGGACTCTTGTGCGGTATTTACTGTAAAAAAAAAAATTGAAGACAATATCAGCGACTCTCAAGCGAACCTTTGGACTCCAACCTAGGAACCGAGTTGGTAGAGTTGTGCCCCGGCAAAGCGAAGGTCCTGGTTTTGAGTCCCAGATGTAACGCTTACATAAACATTAGGCATGAGGCAAAGATTATCGCCTACATAAACATGTAGGCGATACTCAGCTAAAACTTTTATGTGAATTTGCCTTCTAGACAACAACAAACCCTTGAATTTGATTTAAATTTACAAATATTTTATATAATTCCAAGAAAAATAATTATTATTATTGTGAGAATTAAAATAACACAGCTCATAAACAAAAGAACGCCTTTATCCTATCTTTTTTTTGCGAAATTGTTTTTTTCCTGGCAATTTTTTACGTAGGTAAACCGTTTTACTCTGGTAACGATGTGAGCATGTTTATCCTCCTTGCTGACTTCAATGGAAATATTTGTGAGAATATCCGAACGAGGTGAACGTAATAAATAGAATTTACGAGTTCAAAGAAAATTTTAAGCCCTTACGTATTTTTGCGCTAAGGATTGGAAGAAGATATTTCGCGTAAATTCAATTCATTATCCAGACAGTGTTTTTCTCATACCTTTGTATTTATTCGGCATTAACCATGTAACAATTTCTAGACATTTTGTTTTGAAGAGTTTTAATTTTCAATGTACATGTGTTATTTTATATTTTTAATTTTCTCGTTTCGACATATCCGTGTAAGTCACTAGCAAACTTAAAAGTTTCAAGTTTTCTAGTTGACACACCCGTGTCAAAACCGGTAGTAGAAAATTAAAAATGTAAAATAGCAAATTCACATTGAAAATTAAAACTCTTCAAAACAAAATTGTTTTTCTCTCTTATGGAACATGGTGGCTTAGACATGTATCGACTAATATATTTCGAAGCCGGGAGATGTTTCAATCTCTGTCAAAAATGAGTTAATTAGACCTCGCTAACAAGTGCGCAAGAAACAAATAATACAAAAAGTAGAGATTTTATAGCATCTTTTCTATTATAAAAGATGCTATAAAATTAACAATTATGCTTTAAAATAACAAGTGCGCAAGAAACAAATAATACAAAAAGTAGAGATTTTATAGCATCTTTTCTATTATAAATATTCGAAGATTGCATTAAATTAGTTTAATTACAGTTTGAATAAATAAAAGTGAATTTACACAATCATAAATCCTCCATATAATTTACACAATCATACTCCTCCGTATTTATGAGCAAAAAAACTGATCAATAATGTATAACACCAAGAACCCAAAAAAAAAATCGAAGTTTAAAGGGCAAAAATTTATGCGGTGAAATCTTAACCATATATAAGCAAAATATTTGATAATGACTTTTTTAACAAAATTATACCCAATAATTTCGGCTGCTAGTAATTGTAGAAAATTGTTTTCAAAATGATTTAATTGTTAAGAAAAAAATTATTTGAGTAAATATGAATAGTTTTGAAATGGATATCTTGTGCCCATTGCTAATAATGCTTGTTCAGAGGCGGAACTACCTGCGGGGGTCCTAGAATTTCCGGTTGGCCAATATTTGCATATTATATTATATCTATCGTGGTTAATTTTAGGTGATTATGCAGTGTTGCGCTTTCTCCGTCTTCGTGACACTGTAACGTTGGTTAAATATGAAAAAAGTGCAACACGTCATAACAACCCAAAAATCAATCACAAAATACTTTTTGGCGTCAAAATCTCAAATCATAAACGATAAATTCAAAAATTATCTAAAACTACTTTGAGGGTCGATTAGAGTAATCTTATTAATCCATCTGTAAATAAATCTTGCTGTCTGTTTTATGAAAAAAAATCTTTCGTTTTTCTTACTTTTCTTTCTGTTATTACTAACAATATTTCATTTACTTACTTACATGATTTTATATAACATTCCCTAGCTAGCATTCCCTCAACAAACACAAGAGCCTTGTCTCTTTATGATGAGGAAAGGGTATTTTGTGTTTAATAACACTGGTTAATTGTAAAAATTGTATATTTGTTGAAAAAAATACAAATATCAAATATAAAAATATATCTAGACTTATTGCATTTGCACATACTGTCCTAAAAGGAATATATTAAAGTTTATTTACTTTTCTTATAATGATGTTTAATATCGTTCTCTGTTTTGTATTGCATTGACTACCCACTAGTCCGTTATTTTTTTAATATGTTTGTTTTAAATATGTTCGTGTGTGGCGGACTGAGCCCCTGAATAAAAACCCTCTGGAATTATACGTACACACAGATTTTCTATGACAGTCATATTATGTAGGTATTAATAAACAAATTAAATAAATTTATTCTCTTCGAGACACTTCTAATTCAACAAACTTTTTTCTGTCCAGTTAATTAATAATGAATAAGCAAATCTAATTTTATAAGTACCTATTTAATGTGGAATATGTGGAAATTTTACTCCAGAAGATCCTAAGAAGGGTAGTTTTATGAGATTATTCATGATAACGAATTTAAAATATTCTACCCTGGATTAAAGCTGATTCTCAATCCTATAGCTTTCTCAATGATTTTACGGAAAGGGAAGGAAGCTAAGTGTAGGACAATTTTGATTGGATCATAATTGGGTGCCGCTCTACAAAATTTCGTCAAGCATTTTGTTTGTTCATCTGCGCTGTTTCGCTGAAAATAAACATCGTTTTCACTCTTCTTTGAATGGCCTACTTACAATCTGTAAAGAAAAAATATTATTCTCAGTTCATATTGCCCACGCCAAATGTACTGAGAAATCATTGATGAAATGAAATAAACATTTTGTGGAATGAAAACAATGTTTTCATAAAACCCACATTACTTTTTTGAATGCCAAATACTATAAACCAAAGCTGAAATAAGAGAAAGCTGACGTTGGGTAGTAGCGATGTAACCACAAAAATAACGCTGACTTCTTTTTAACCTACATAAAGTTGTCTCCACCAGTTAGTGGAGAAAATTTCAACAGAATTTCCATTATTACTAATTTATAATTACTTTAAAATCTACTGTACTAAAGACGTAACGACTATGTGCGTTTTAAAAAAATATGTGTTTATATTTTTGTAGTAAAAATTACGTTACAGAGTTGTCTTCTCGTGACAGAAGTGTATTTCATACAAATAACAGTTGTCTTCTGCCACTTCGACATACGCATAAACTGTAATGTTACAAAAAAATGATATGTAGACATAAAATTTAATACTATTTTTAAACTCCAAAGGGAGTTTAAAAATAGTATTAAATTTTAAAAATAGTATTAAATTTTAAACCTATTAATTAACAACAATTATAATTTTTGAAAATGTTTAATAAAATATTTTTAAAAATCTCAAAAACTTGTCTCCTACAACTTTTATGTTAATTCTGTTACGTGGATTGAAATACGTACACACGCAGTTCGTTTTGTCACTCCCAATAGGCATTTTAGGCCTCCTTCCCCCCTTGCTACAATTTCCCTTCTGAGATCCAGAGAGAATTCATTTATAGTAAAGACAAAATGTGACAGAGAGGTAAAAGTTATGTAGGTTAAAAAGGAGAACAACCCAGTCGCTTACATTGTCTTCAATGATTAAATATTATAACTTGAGATTATACTCATTGAGTTATTCCAAAATAAAATTTAAAAAATATATATCTTAGATTTGTAGAAAAGATAGATGTCGCACAGTAAAATAAAAATTGATATATTTATCCAAGACACTATCTAGATTGCTTTAGTTTGAGAAGAATCTTTCAATCATACTTAAAGATAGCAGCAAATAAAAATATGCGTTGAGAAAATGAAGATAATGGTTGAAGTATGATATATATGATCGAAGGGAATGGGGTCGAATGAACTCAGAGCAGCGACCCGTCAAAGCTAAGGTCCTGGGTTCAATTTCTGAGCGCAACCGAATCTTTTTCTAATTTTTCTGTTTCAAATTTTCGTAAGAGAGTCGCTAATATTGTCTTTAAGGATTAATTTATTTTTCGTACGAATTAATGTAACACGTTTTAGCAGAGCCCAAAGAATAAAAAAATCTTAAGAACGTAGTAAATGAAGAATTTAATTTTAACTTGCAAAATACGTAATTCGGGGAATAACCGGTATGAAAATGTGAAGGTTGGATTAAACTCTCACCGTCTGCGAGAACTATCATAATACAGGGTTTATAACACACCCGAAGGATTTCAACCAGCGATTCTGAGTATATTTGTATTATAAAATGTAGATGTCATTTTGCTGTCTAATGATTTATTTTTCAAATTGTTATTTTTTTACAAATTCAATTACTAAGAATAACATTACAATGTGCTTGTCAATCTAACCGTAATACGGATAAGAACCTTCAGTAGTTTATTTGATCAGTTCTCCTTTTGTATGTACCACAATTTTATTAGGTTTTCTAAAATTTGATTGGAAAAATTTGTCTTGTGTCTGGCGAATGTCTTTCTAGAAAGATTTTTTTAAATTAAAAAAAAATAAGGAAAGGTTTTTTAACATTGGATAAAAATAAAGGGATTAGCATGAAAAAAAATTATTATGGCAAAGTTGAGCCAAGTCGGTATTTAAAAGTTTACTGAAATTATAGCTCTGCCTTAAGAAGATTCTTCTGTCATTTGTCGAATATCGACGACTTACCTAGCCTCCAAACTCTTCTCTTTAGTCAATTATTGTTATTTTAGTTGAGGTACCTACGTACCATATTGTAATATAAAAAATACACATTTAGACAGCGCATTTATGCATATGTTGTTTAGCATAGAGAATACAAACCAGGGTATTATCATACACGATGCACGAAACTTGGAATACGCGGGAAGGATGTAGGCACGACAGGGATTTCCGCAACACCGAAAGGAGTGTTGAATGTTGGGAGTTTTGATAAATCATGCCAAATTGAACCGTAATCAAAGCTTATGTCACGAAAATAATTATCCTCTTCAGTAATAATTATTATCCAAACCTAAAAACCTTTCGTTATTTCCTTTTAGTATTAAGTCGAATTTAATTGCTGTTTTCCTGGCCAGAAAAAACTTTTAATTAATCGCCTTGCTTTTGATTTATTGAGTGACAAAATTTTAGACGGTTTCCGGTCAGATTTTACTTTTGAAACACCTCCACCGGGGAATTGGCAGTTTTTCGACTTGTCACCTAATTTTAGTTTTTGATTCTTTAAAATGGTGGAATCCTTTTTGTATTAAGGATAATTGTGCCGCGTGCCGGGTCCACACGATGTGAGTGTGAGTTAATTATATGGGTTATTTTAATAATATCATTACTTAAACGGCGTGTTCGTGAGTTTCTTTTTATATAGTTCGGAGTCGTCCGCGGCTAGGTTTGTCTTGTTCTACGACTGATTTAAAACGCGCGAATGCATTTTAATGGCTTTGGCTCGCCCATGATATACATATTTGCGGTCCACCCTTTGATGAATGTCATCCATGAGATCGGAACCTTCTCGGCGGGTTTTCTTATGGACAGCCTGGAATCTGGAGCAAGGCTTTATTTCTGCTGCCCGGTACCTGAAGCTGCGTTATCGCCGCAATGGAATTAGGAACACCGTGTTTTCTCTAAACCTACTGCACATTTTATATATAAGTACTCCGGGGAGCTAATTGTCGGCGGATCAACTGACATGGATTTTTCACGGAATCGTGAAAATCATGTGATATTGTTATACCTAGTTCGTGGGGTGAGGTAAGTCTTGGCGGCGGATGTGCTTGTCTACCTACTGCGAACGGACGGGATCGGGAGAGACTGGTTGAGGAAGACCTTTTGATCTCTCCGGCCGGACTCTCTCAACGCATCGTCTTGCACCGCAGTGAAAGGGATGCATTCATACGTCCGTCACTCCTGGACACATTAACCCCCAGACCTATCCCTTTTCCCTTCCCAGAACTTCATCTCCTTCCTTTCCATAAAAAGACCCTCCACACAACATTCCAAAAAGCGACCTAGGTCCCAATGTAAATAGGAGCTAGGAGCCCATAGCCCCTAGGAGCAAATGTAAAAAAAGGTTACAGGATTTGTGAAGCTAAAAATATTTACAAAAAAAAATTGGTTGTCTGTAAAGATAATTTTAGGTGATAACGTCATATAATAACGATAGAGTGGAAGAGAGATAGATGCGTCACAAGCCGAACGCTTGTTACGCGCTCTCGCTTGCACGCTCGGCTCAGGCGGAACGTGACAAAGTGTCAGACTTTTTCGTGAGTGCAGCCGGCGTTCATCGTTTTATAATACATTATCACGTCAAAAAATTTGTCCCACGATCATTGCCTTTCAAAAACAAACATTGTCAAGACGACAATATTTGTTTTTGAAAGGCAATTTTGAAAAGCAGTCAAAAATTTTAACAAAATAATTATTAACAGAATTAATAATTAATTAATAAAAATTAAAGAAGTTTTGTGCCTACTTTATCGCTTGAATGAATTTTTCCCACAATTAGTTCCAATTTTGAAAATGACACCTAAATTCAAAGCAAATTCAAGTTCATTTAACATGCGGAATCATAGCCGAAATTAGTATTTTTAGTCATTCTATAATGATAAAGTGGATTTAGGAAGAAAAAAAAACAACATACGAGTACATTTAGAAATTCGACAGTCTTAAACGACTTAGTAACAAATGTAATTAATATAATTGATTAAAATCTTTTAGACCACCCCGCTTCCCCTCCCTCATATGTTGTTTATATAAACCGTAGACTAAGAATAATTTGTACCAGTCTGAAGATGGCTCTAGCGAGCTGAAACCGGTTACGGTCAATAAAATTAAAGTGGAAAAAAGTTTTATAGTTGTTTTTATTATAATATATTAAAACAACATACGACAAGTGCGCACGACAAGCTTTATCATAAATGATTCTTCGAAATTAGTTTCCTAACTTTGCAATGACGCACGCGAATCGTAACCGAGGACTAGCGGTTTTATATAATATAAATGATTACGATTACTAAGAACTCTGGAGACTAAGTTTAGCACCAGACATTCATAATACACGGGATAAATCTTCTGTCAGCAATAAAATTTTACCCTTGACCGAACGTTGAAGTTATTTTGGTGCGAAAGGTGTACAATGGGATTTGACAACCTTTGTAAGTACTACTTCTACTCTTACTTTGCTCTAAAATACAATTTAATCACCGAAAATCCTCGCACGTTTGCACTTTAAGCCTCATTCTATTTTTGCTGGGGAGAATATTGTACTTCCTTCTGAATAAGGCTTACGGGAGAGACAAGATGGAGTAGGAATTCTGAAAATAGTGCTGGATTGAAGGATGATAGATTGATAAAATGCTGAAAGCGTTGGTAGTTTATCGATAAAACCTAAATAATCTCTTTTCAATGAAAACACACGTTAATTTTTCAATTTTTTTGACAGGGATATTATATTGCACCTCGATTTTCATGATTATTTTCTAAATACTGCGGGCAAATTAACCTCAATATTCTCATGAGGATAAAGGGGAAAGTCTGATCTAGCGAATCCAATTTTAAATTGCCTAAAAATCGTCTTACGCATGTAGAGAATACATTCTCAAAGATATAGCATTAAATTTGACCTTTAAATAAAAATAAATATACCGCGCGCCAAGCAGGTAGACCGGATAACGGAGCGGCCCGGTTGCAAGCGAAAACTTTAAACACGTTTTTCTCAAAACCACGTTTTTCAACTTGCTGGAATCGTAGCTCATCGAATTTTTATCCGATTCATTTATTAATTGGTATACCCCACAAGAGTTCTCCTGCAGTCATAGTCTCACTGGCTCTAGCCAGTGAGACTATGGCATCCCCGATCGGGATACGTTGTGTGGAAGGTAGCGGGGAAGGGAAGGAGATGGTGAAGAGGAAAGTTGCTGCCATAGTCTCACTGGCTCTAGCCAGTGAGACTATGGCATCCCCGATCGGGATACGTTGTGTGGAAGGTAGCGGGGAAGGGAAGGAGATGGTGAAGAGGAAAGTTGTGAAGTACCTGGCTATTCAGATCTGATCGCCAAACACGACTAAAGCCTTTTTAAGCAACGTTTCAATTCTGAATGGAGGTCTTACAAGAAGGCGATACTGAGATAATCTTCTACTCTGGAACATGCCGCAAATATGCTATACATTATTTTTAATGAATTTATTGTGAGATAATTAAATAAAATTTATTTGCCTTTAAGTGTGCTTCATTCAAAATTTAAATTAAAGAAAATTAATTTTTGTGTGCGGATGACCCTCCAATTATTAAAAATTATTATTATGGGTCAAAGTTATTGCAAAATTAAGACGGTTTTTTCATCAATTTTCATTTTATGTGCGCCATTTTTGCAATCAACATTTTTTTGCAAACTGTGGTTCATGTGCATTCTATATATTCATATTATAACGATTTTTTTTTAATTTCATGTTTCAAATGATTTCCAAGAACTCCAGGATTCCATCAAATGTAGATATTAAAATCGAATTTTCAATAGTTTTTTTCTTGTTCAAATTTGCCTTTACAATCAACAAAAATTTCGTGAACGAAAATAAATTTTTGTCTTTGAAAAAAATGCATTGAAAAAAAAATCGGCTGGACCAGACTCCCTCTTAAGTCCTTTCCACGACGAAAAAGTGGAATATCGCGATTAATTAACATTTAAAAATTAAACCTTCCAAACCATAGAATAAAGAAGAAAAGTATAATTGCCCTACATACACATTTGAATAGAAAAAATGTTCCATTTAGCGCGCCTCTCACTTAAGGGGGTATTCTAGTCTAGAAAAAAATTTCTTCATATTTCCAAAGTTTCAATATTCAAGAAAATCTACTTAAAAGGATTTTTTGAAATTCGCATTATTTCAAAAGATATAACCATTTTTATTTCGCGGTTTAGACAGAATCTAACCAAAATCTAAGTAGGGCAAAATTTCAAACCCCCTTTTCTCAAAACCACTTTTTTCGTGACGGTTGACACGATAACTCAAGTTCCACTAAACCAATTAACTTGAAAGAAATTTGGTGTGAGTTTTCTCAATACATTACTTTATAGCATGAACCAGAATTATAACAAAATTTTAATTTTTACTATTCTAAAAAAAAACTGGAAGTCAAAAAAACTGGTAAAAAATGCTTTTTTTTTCAGACAGCTGCCTTTTTGCGAAAAATATTTTTTATGACTTCTCCGAGGTTCACGCTATAGCAGCCTTTGTTTGGATTAAGGATAAATTTGTTTTTTTTTTCGGATAACCAGGAGGGTTGCAATCGTGTCAACCAGTGCGCGCCATATTTTCGAGACCCTCCACTTCAACACCCTGTAACCTTTAAGTTTTTAATTTTTTTCTTTTAATTTTTTTTTTGTTCGTTAATGTTTAATAAATATTTGGTAAAATAATGGCTTCAAAAATATTATTGTTTTTTTTATTGCACTTTTATTGAAAAAACACTTACAATTCATGCTTCAAGACTAGAATACCCCCTTAAATTCGCCTGACAATCAAGATCTCTATGCCATTTGAACTTCGTAATCATTGTGAAACTGGAATTAGAAATTTAAGACAGGATTTGTCAAATATTTGAATCACGAAACACGACAACAAAGCATGTCCTTCTATTCTGTGTTTCAAGCCAACCAGTATTTAGACATTTAACAAGAAATGTTTAATCACTAATATTGATATTGTGCTCTACCATTCTAATTTTGAACTTTGATTAATTTAATGTTTATCCACCAAAATTGTATAGTTAGTATGGTTTGAAGGTACCTACTCAGATACGAATAGTAATTTTCAAACAGAAATAACAAATTATAACCTATCCTACAGATCATAGATTAAACGTATTTCGAACTTGTTTTACTTTATGCAAAAACATGAACTTAAAGATTAGCAATTCATTGAAAGTTTATTTATGGAAGCCGATTTAAAAAAACCATTGAAAAATAAATTCGGATGTAAAAATATTATTGTAGTACATCATATTATGTTGATGGAGTCATGATTGAATTAAAACATTTTTATATTGCAGGTATATTCCGATAACAAATAATATAAAAAGATGACAATTAATTTTATTGTTTGTCTCTTACGGTTATCTTCGGTTAGATTTTTAAATGAATGATGACGATCGACGTGATGATTGGAGAACTGGGAAAGACATATGCTACTTTTTATCCTGGAAAAAACATTTCATTCCGTGGGAACATTCTTTCCTGTAATACCTTGCGAGCGAAGCCGCGGGTAAAAGCTAGTAATCTATATAAATGAAAATATGTTTGTTTCTGTCTTCGTATGTATGTATGCTATGCGTTGCTAAACCATTCATCCGATTGCGATAAAACTTTGGAGACTTAATGTGCGCATGCCCGCGATTCTTACTGTATACAATAGTGAGTTCTGGCATCATGATATTATGAGTTGCTAACAGTTCATCCGATTGCGATTCATCAAATCACATCAAATCACATCAAATTCACATCAAATCCCCAAAGTTGAAACTTGATGTGGATGATTTGTAGTACCAAGATACCTTCTTTCCGTCCTCGCGAAAATGAAAATACATCTGAAAAGTTTTTTAATCATTACAAAAACTCTTACAAAACTGTCATAATTTGAGAATGACATTTTGCAAACCATCAATGTTAAATAAAAATCAATTTTCGAAAATGTTTAAATTAATGAATTTATTCTCACTGATGGTACTAACCAAAATCGTATACTTTGAAACTTTTCAAAATTTATATTTATTTTTAATAGATACCTATGTTAGGTAACAAATTTGATAGAAAAATTGTAAAAAAATTGCAATAGGGGGACGCGAGCTCTTTGAAAATCTGAAAGTATCGGGACTGAATATATTGAAAGCGGGAGAGGGGAGGGGATCTCGTGACGGGGGTTGGCGGGAGAGGGAGGGAAGGTGGCAGGGCAACGGGAGCAGGGAGAAACAATTTCGTTCTTAAGTGGTATAGCAGCGCATGCCGGGAACTCTCTAGTTTGATTATAGAATCTAAAATCAAATGATTTGTTAACGAGTTATAATGTTCACCGCGAAACACCTTTTTTTCGAAGCGCCTCAGAAGATTCGCATGGTAGTTTTTAATTTTTTATCCCTCAAATCATGTTGGTTTTAAACAAATCTCTTTAGGGGAGGTTAAGCGGAGAAACTCGAATTTTATGTCAAAACACACAATTTCAGCGGCGTTCTTTAATTTATTGAGTTCTGTCTGACTGCCAGTAAAATTCTTAGTTAATAGGAGTTTGTCACTTGGCAGAAATTAGTCCATTCAATTTCAACTGAACAAATTTATACGATATGCATAATATTTATTTATTTATTTATTTGTAAGAGACAAACAGCTTTTACATTAAATATAGATACATACATATAAAATTAAATTAAGTTAAGCCAAAAAGATCTCTTATGTTAAAATTATTTGAAGATGGAGTTTTATTAGATATAAAAATTAATTTTTGGTGAGGGGGAGAGGAAGAGGAAAAAAGGATAAGGATAGGAGATGCTACAATCTTGAATTAATTTTGAATTAATTTTCAATCGTACGCGTTACTTCTATTTGATATTTCTGAAGGGTATTGCTAAAAATGTCTATATTGTAAAATGTTGTATTATATTGCGCACATAAACGGGGAATCGGGGAATTTTTTCTAATGTTAGTTCTACATGATGGTAAATAAAATAAGTCGGATTTCCTTGTTGATCTTGTCGGAATAGGATGTTTATTAAGTTGGTAAGCTCTGGCGAGTCCAGGCCATTATTCAAAATTTTAAATGACAAGGTTTGGTCAAAAATTAAGCGTCGTGTATATAGGGAGTTGAAGTTTTGAAATTTAATAGATTCGGTGTAATTTGAAAAGTGTAAGTTTTTTTACAGTGTCCATCATCAGGGCAGATGAGCCAGGATGGTGATGGACACTGTAACGCTGTCCGAAACGTTGGCTAAAGAAGAAGGTAGCGAAACACGGCATAACACCCCAAAAATAAATAACAAAAATACTTTTGGCCGTGAAAACCTAAAAACACACAGTGAAAGTTTTGTTTGTAATTTATGTGTTTAAAATTTTTTTTTTGAATACTAATATATTACGTAGGCATTCTTAAACGTTTTTTATTTAGATAGAATAATGATTAGATAAACTATTATATGTGATAAGTAAATTTTTCAACACATTCTAACAATTGGTGTGAATCACATACATAGGCAAAACTCTACTACAGGGAAACATTACTAAAATAACAGCAAATAACCTACGGAAGCGGGTTTTTATCTGCTAGTAATAATGAGTACTATAACTTTTAGTATTGCGTCTGCGGTCTGCCGCTGTGGTTTGCTGTCAATGCTGTCTGCCATCTAATCGTACCTTCTGGGTGATATTTCTTGCTGCTGAATCTTAGCGACTTTACGAAAATAATGAATTACCGACTTTACCGTGAATTGTAGATAAAAAGAAGTGCTTTAAAACTTTAAAGTATTTCCTAAGCGGCTCGGAAGTGTGTGAAATAACACAGATTAGGAAAATCGTGAAAGAGAAAATGTTAAGTAGACTTTCAGAGTAATAATAAATCAATAATTCGACAACAGTACCGAATTACAGGTTGTAATTTTTTTTTTAATTTTCGTTATTCATCTTCAGTAGTTATCTTTCAAAATCTTTCACTTAAAACGAATTTACAAAATGAAAGACAAAAGTTGCATAAAATGAAGGACGTAAGCAAGATGTAATTTTAGAAATAACCAATATTTGAGAAATCCAAACCTTTGTTTCAGTGATTAAAATTCAGCAGCAATCTTTAATTTCAAAATGTTTCATTTCCATGTCCAAAAAAATCCAGGTCCAAATACATGGAAATTTAAATCTGGACTATTATTATGACTTTATTCAAAAACATTTACTATTTTAAGGGTGGCAAAACGTACTCAAATAACGACACGTTAAAAATTTGTGGAAAATTTAAAGACATTTTTCTGATTATGTGGTAAGGCTTACTTAAGGCGTGTAATTTTAATAATTTTATTAAAAACATTCGTATATTTAAAAACGGCTTAAAGTTGTTAAAATCTAAACAGACCATGATTGGTTGACCGATTATAACGTCACGGATGCCAACTGCAGGGCCGTAGCTAGGCGGGGGCATTATGGGGCAATGCTCTACCTTAAATTACCTGCGCCCTACCTTTAGAAATACCATCGACTATGATTCACAATTTCAACAAATTTTTCAGGTCTAACAATTCCATCAAGAGAAGAGGCTGCTGTAGTCAAAGCTTATTTGAGTCGTCGCGAGTTTAAAATGGAAAGCACAATGCAAGTTTTGTATAGGCTGCGAGAGTCGTTTAGAGATACGTATGAACTTTTTGCATCTGTGGCAACAATAGGCTGCAGCACTGCTGTGTGCAAATTTACGTGTTCAACATTGACTGCAATCGATATGCCTCAGAGGCTTTCAAAGGGTCACGAAATAATGGCAGACATGGTGTTTCTAACCTTTGAAAAGAAAAGAACTAAGTTAGTTGATATAACTGAAGTACTTCATATTTTTAATGATATGTCGAATGGGGACTTTTTATTATTTTAGGGTCAAGGAAGGACTTTTTATTATTTTTAATTTTGTTAATCTGTAATTTCAAATTATGTTTGGTACCTAATATAAACCTTAATAAATGAAAAGCCATGGATGCTGCAGTTACTTTTTTGAAGTTCGTTGTTAGCAATGGTCAAGAATTGTGTACAAATATTATTATCTACCTGGTGAAAGATCACAAGGTAATCCTTCATCATTGTTAAATAACTAAATGTGTTGATCATCCAATAAGTATTGCCTAACACATGTACGACGAAAATTGATTCACCAGATCAGATCAAGTTACATTTTTACTTGCGCCCTACCTGTAATTACCGCTGCCCTATCTTAAATTCAACTCTGCCTACGGCCCTGGCCAACTGTCCGCCATGTTCTTGTCAAATGCCTAAATATTCCGGACTTTTTCGTAGTTATTGACAGCTTTGTTTCCTCGGACGCTTGTGATATTTTGTTATAATTTATTATAATACCGTGTAGCTGTTAATGACTGACAGGTGTTTTTACGGGCTCAGTCCAACGACCTTCCTGAAATAGACGCTATGATGAAGGTATCTTTGAAGTAATTTCAAAAACATGTTTTTACGACGTGCTCCCTAAATACCGTTTATTCTTGACCTTTTCAGTTTAATTGAAACAACACAGCAAGTGACGGTTTGTCAACTAATAAATTGTCACTTATAATTCATGAAAATCATTTGATCTGGCGGATATCAGCTACCGTCAAAGTTTTATGTCATAGTTACAAATCCAAACTGAGCATTTCTTTAGCTGACGATGTATCCAGAAAAAATAATTTAGGTAGTAAAATAATTTTAATTGTTGCTTTTATTGCTGAAGCTTGGGTTATAGGGTAATATAATATCACTACTGCGACCTTTCAGTTATAAAGCTACACTGTCTCAGTTTCTAGCTGTTATAAATAATTATTATTTGTTCTTATCCGTTTCTTTGAGCCCATTAGTTCGTAGATTTAAGTCATTATAAGTGACAATTTGTCGTAAAATGGCTTAATGAAAATGATTTAATACCGTTTTCATATTACGTGTTAACTATTTATTCACACGTGGCCAGCAATGGGGCTCAATTAGCAAGCCTATCAAAAAGAGAAGAAGAGAAACGTTTTTCGGTTGCAATGGCAACACGAAAACAGAAAATTGAAATGCTAGTTACGTCAGCTTGTGCTTGAATCATCAGTTAACAGTTTTACGTGATTAGTTCATTTGTGAGTTATACACAAACTTTTTTTAAATTAAAACTTCTTATGCGGCGTTGGGACTGATTCGAATTGGAATGAAACGGAAACCACGTGACGAAAATTTTTATATCATTGGTCGTCAGTTCTTAATCCGCTAAATTTGCACCCAAGCTCGGCCTCCCCGTAGCGTAGTGGCTGAGATGCCGGACGAATCCAAGAGGCCAGGGGCCTGAGGAAACTGAGTTCAAACCCTAGGAAATCCAGAAAATATTAACTTTATTTTTTATTTAATTAAAATTAAATTTGATATTTTTGAAGTGAAAACTTCTTATGCGGCGTTGGAACTGATTCGAATTGAAATGAAACGGAAACCACGTGACGAAAACTTTTATATTATTGGTCGTCAGTTCTTAATCCGCTAAATTTGCGCTCGAGCTTGCCCTCCCCGTAGCGCAGTGGCCGAGATGCCGGACGAGTCCAAGAGGCCAGGGGCCTGAGCGAACTGAGTTCAAATCCTAGGAAATCCAAAAAATATTAACTTTATTTTTTTTATTTAATTAAAATTAAATTTGATTTTTTTTTCATTATCAAGTTCTGCAAGTATTTTAGTACGTATTTTTAGTGTGTAGGTAATTATATTTTTTGTAAATAAATATCGAATCTTCAAACCACTCCAAACGGATTAGGCAAAGAAAACGAAAAAGCGACATCTAGCGGCTCCGGAGAACAAAACACAAATACATTAATATTACGATGACCAAATCCTATAACAAAAGGTGCACTGGAATTTGAAGACAAAAATATGAAAAAAATCATCCTTAACTTACTCACTATCACGTCGTTTACCGCAGGGGTAGGCAGAAAGGACGGACCGCCAAATAACAAAACTCGGTCTCGGCACACACTCCTTGCCTCGATCACTTTCATACATCGTCTCACACACGTTCTTCTAAGGCATCCCTGCTAAGTCACCAAACGTAACAAATCACTTGGGGTGACCTATGGCAGAGGTGTTGGTTATATCTCCACGTTTCTTACACGATCGTACATGGCTTTATCACACAAACGCCTCAGGGATCTCATTTCTAAAATATTCATTCTATTTTCATTCATCCTCTGCCAGTTCCATGCTTCGCTGCAATTCATCATCGTAGGTACCAGCACTCCATTATGGACGGCTAGCTTCGTTTCTTTGGACAGTTTTTTTTTGCCGCCAATGGCGTTCATTATGGAATTACTTGCATTTACCCTCTTTCAATATCTCTATCAGCCTTCCCATCTCTTGTAAAAATACTTTCCAAAAACACAAACTCATCCAAATGCTCCAAGTATTCATAATTTAAATTGTTTTTGTACTCTCTCTTTCAAACACCACGACTTTAGACTTATGTACATTCATCATTAACTTATTCTTCATACATATATCCTAGATACGAGACTGTAGATCTTCCATACTGTTGGAAATCAGCACCACATCATCAGCGTACAACAGGTTATCTCTTTCAATTCTTGCATACAATCCTTCACATTGATAAAGAAAGTGCTTCCTAGTCTCCTCATTCTTGCCTTTTTTAGGTTTCTGAAGGTTTCACTTCTAACGCGTGTGAATAGCACACTCTGATTTTTTTAAAATTTAATCTATATTAATGTACAATATAAAATTATTATATTATATTATTAAAGAAACAACAGGACATGCAGAGTTTTGTTTTAACAAACTAAATCTAATTTAAAAAAAGAAAAATACACGTCTGCTTATCAACTTCCCCGAGTACCCTACAGGCCACATTTCGTTAACTGGTGACGGTCTATCGATTAGCTTTTATTATTTTTTTAAATTTGTGGCACCCACATTCAAATATTTCTCACATCTACAATACAATCTAAAAGAGAAAACTAAGATATTTCCTTGAAGAAGAAGATAACACTTATAATCTAAATGAAAATATGAAAGAAAACAAGACACAGAAAAATAGAAAAAGACAATGGTCGCAACTGGGACTCGAAACCAGACCTCTCGTCTAACCGGGACGTGCGCGTTATCCAATTTCGCTATTGCCACCTTTTGTCAAACCGTCATATTTGTCAATCTCATATTTCAAATATTTAGACGAGTTAGGTTAGTCGAGAGGTCTGGGTTCGAGTCTCAGTTGCGACCATTGTGTTTTTCTATTTTTCTGTGTCTTGTTTTCTTTCATATTTTCATTTAGATTATAAGTGTTATCTTCTTCTTCAATGATATATTACGTTGATGGAAATAACCTTCAAAAGTTATAAAAAGAGATATTTCCGGCTACATATTTTTTGCCTCTGCATAAATTTGATTATTTTATTATAAAGTTTTGCAAGTATTTTTTTTTTTTTATTGTGACAACTGCTTCGGCGTTCCAGGCCATTTTCAAACTTTCATCAGGTCACATTGAAACCACTTTTAATATGAAATAAAAAAAATTGGTGTCGATGACGTCACGGAGTAATTCAACGCGAAAGTTTCGTTTCGGCGGCATCTAAAAAATGACATTTTAAATTTTATATGAAAAAACTCTCTTTTTATAACTTTTGAAGGTTATACCCATCAACGTAATATATCATTGAAGAAGAAGATATCACTTATAATCTAAATGAAAATATGAAAGAAAACAAGGCATAGAAAAATAGAAAAAGACAATGGTCGCAACTGGGACTCGAACCCAGACCTCTCGTCTAACCGGGACGTGCGCGTTATCCAATTTCGCTATTGCCACCTTCTATTTTTCTGTGTCTTGTTTTCTTTCATATTTTCATTTAGATTATAAGTGTTATCTTCTTCTTCAATGATAAATGACATTTTAAATCGTTACAGAAAAGTTATTGTCAACTAGATTTTATCATATATTTTTACTTAAGTGTTTTCAATTCTAAAAACAGTGAAAATACTCATAATGTCATTGAAAAATACCCTATTCACGGAACGTGTGCCTAACTCGAAATTTTGAACAGTAGACTTATAGGGTTAGGATGGAAGCTAACATTTGATATGGTAATTAGTTTCTACAGCCATGTAATGTTATTATAATTAACTTCTTACCTGTGTATCTCCTGTTTTGATGCTCGGGGGTTGTACCCTATGTGCCCCATTCTCGTTGCGCATCATAATTTAATACGTATATACAAGCACCGTGCGCCATAATTTTACTAATGGTACAAGCACCGGGAGATCATGGCAACGAGTTTTTACAAAATATTTTTGTTTTTTGGTTTATCTGTGTTCTGAAACATATTTCGGTTAGTAGATATTCTCCTGGCAGTAACCAGTTGTCGTACGGTCCTAAAAAAGCCAGGGATGTGATCAAAACTACCTGGATTTTTTTTTACATAAACTCCAAATAAAGATATTATAAATAATTCCCCAAATCTCCAAAAAAGTAAACAATTGCCTTCAGGGTCTTTTTGGGGATGCTGTGTGGAGTTTCTTTTTAAGAAAGGAAGGAGAGGAAGTTCTGGGAAGGAAAAATATATGAGGGTTCGGTAAGAATGTTCGGTGTGTCCAGGAGTGACGGACTTTTGAATCCATCACTGAGATGCAAGGCGATGTTCCAAGAGAAGTAGTTCAAAAGGTCTCCAAAAATCTTTTCCGATCGGGCCTGCCACGCAGTTAGTGGGCAGATGCATCCGCGGCCAGGGCCCAAGCAAACTCACCTTACGAACCCGGGCATCCCTTCTAAGTCACCAAATATAGCGAACTGGGGTGTTGGTTATCCAAAAAATGGTTTCCGGGGTAGCGGTACCGTACTCACCCCCCAAATTAATATCAAATAAAGTGGTGTATCCGTACGACAGCTTTATTATAGTTAACCTATTTTGATTCCATTTAAGCCAAAAGAATGAAGCCGGTAGAATGAAAACAATCTTCACTTTTGTTTCACGAATAAAAAACTCATTCGTGACGAGTTTGTTTAAATTGAATTAAATCATTTCAACGAAGTATTTGCCTTTACGAAAAAATTGATTAATATTGAAGTTCTAGGTAGATGAAGATAGGTACTTTCGCGCTCTAGAAAACAAACTATTTTCATATGAACATTGGTTAAGATGTAATATTAAAATCATTATTTTGAAACAAATGCACTCGATGACCTTCTTGACAGAGTAATTAAATCCTTGGCCCTGGTCCTGTGGTCGCGGTAACAAATTCTATTTTATTTCATAAAAATTATATATTTTTTTTTATTAATTATTCTTAGTAAAATAGTTATTTATAATACATACCTCCGGCTTCCCTATGAATGTGTTAATGTTGTTTTTTTTTTATTCTAGCGAAAGACGTGAGTTTTTTTAATTTTTTTGAAAAATAGTGGCGTGTTACGTACTTTATTTTATAAAATACATAAACATGTCGCATGTAAAAAAATATAATCAAATATCAATATACTAGGAAAATGTTCATACCTTGAGGATATGTGAAACATAATACCCTCAAAGACGCTTTTAAAGCAAGAAAAAAATTGTGTTAAATTTCACTGAAAATACTCAGTCATGTATAATATTTTTTGTAGCGTTTTAAAAACGTTTGATTTAGATGGTTCAATTAAATACTGCGAGTAGAACACATCTTGTCCTTAATATGTGTGTGTGTAATTTTTTTTTTAACTAAACAACAGATTAATTATCCAATTCCCGTACAATTTTCTCATTTTGACAATCTTAACACCTAGGAAGATGATCATTATACAAAAAAAATCTTAAGGCGATCTGAAGAGTTATATATATCTAGTGTTTTCGATATTTCGTTCAATTTCGTTCATTCCTCTTGTCATACTATGCTGTGCTAGAACATCTGTTCTGCCGTATGGTATTTTGAACAAGTCGTGTCGACGATTACGGCTGAAATTTTCAGACACGTATAAGCCATACCATTCCAAGAGCAATGGGCTGTCAATATAGTTATGGATTATGTAAAAAACTAAGAATTGCAAGATTTGCGTATAACTTCTAGTTTCTAAGCTAAGTCTATTTGTTGTCTCAAGTAACTTTATATGGTGCATGAACCTCGGATAAGTTCCGGATAGATATACCTAAGGAATTTTTTTCTGGATTTGTTCCAGCATATTAATATATTTAGTTTGGTGCGCAGTTCACACACCACTAACATACTCCAGCTTACTTCATATGACGCCATCGAACATGGCTATCATTGCATCTGGGTCATCAAATTCTTTACATATTCTGATGATAAAACCCAGGAGTTTGTAGCATGCTGGAGTGAGCCGTGATATGTGATCGGAGAATGTCAGTTTGGGATTAAAGACGATACCAAGATCAGCTTTTGACTCGACATAATGTTTTTCCTTTAATGATGTACTCAAAAACTACGGGCTTCTGGAAACAGGTATATGTCATTATTACACATTTTTAATTTTGAATTGTAATTCGTTTTTTTCTGACCATTCTGCTATAGCATCAAGGTCAGATTGCATTTTTAAGCAGTCCCGGTGACCGATTATTTCCATCAAAAGTTTGAGGTCATCCGCAAATAGAAGACATTTTGTCGCCTCAGTTCTTGTTTGTTCAATAGACCATTAGAAAATTTTACAGGAAGAGAAGGTTTTCTTTCATTATTTCAATGAAACATTATGAAAGGTGTTTAAGATAAATATAATTTTAAAAAATAATTTTCGTAAAGGTAGGTCTCCTTAATTTAAATAATTCTTAGTTAAGTGATGTATGAATAATTCTTAGTTAACTGTTTTGTACAGTAATATTATTATCGTAAAATAAAAATTAAATTTGTAATTAAAATGGATTTCTACAAATTAAACATGAAAACAAATAAAAATAACAGTTTCACGTACAAGAATTACAATAAATAAGACTTTAGACTTATTATTTATAAAGTACATATATATATATATATACTAGCTTTTCCCCGCGGCTTCGCTCGCATGGTATTACGGGAAATTACTATAGCGGTTGAACTTATCAATTATCCCTCCTTCTCCCCATCCCTACCCCCTCCCGCATTCCATATTCCCTTACATTCAGTTTTCAAACATCTCACCTGCCACCTAAATTTCATAAAGCTATAGCTCAAAAAAAAAATAATTATCCAATTTTGTTCATTCGTTCGGAATTTATGCGCTTACACACATTTTTATACTCTACTTTTTTATACTCTATTTTTAATTTTAAAGTGGAGATTGAACAAAAACTATAATGTTCTGTTGAACAAACAAGAACTGAGGCGACGATTTGCAATATTTTACTCATACCTGGATGTCGTCTATTAGTATAAGAAACAACAGAGGACCAATGTTTGACCCTTGGGGAATACCTGATAATGCCGGGAAATTTTAAATAGGACGCGTAGAATATAAGTGTTTGTTGATCGGAACCAAGTTTGTACATTTTGAGCAGTAAAATAACATGATCATTTCGATCAAAAGATTATGCACAGATAGAATACTTTGTCCGGTCATGCTATGGCAGATATTGTACGCCATTGAATAAAACAAGGATGATGAATATAAAACAAGCGAAATGTGTTCTCTGGCTTGTGACTTGAATATTGTCCCGCTGATCAAATATTTACATAGATATTACATTTTGACCTAGCCTGAAAAGATACATAAACCAAAATACAAATTAAAATTTAAAAAACCTTTATTGTACAAAATAAATATTAAATACAAAGAATTCATGAGAAATTATTTTGAGCATGTGAAAAAAATAAAACTGGAAGCAACGTCCATGTCAATAAAGTTTATAAAACGTATGAAAAGAAATGTACGAATTTTATTCATATTATTCATACATTCATATACAAATAATTTCAGGAGCTGGTTAAGTAAGTCAAGGACATTCCTTAACATCCCGTTTAAATTGTTTTTCATAAACATTGTTTTTTTAATAATAAGCAGAATTTTCTAATAAGTTCTACTTCGGTAATTTATTTATTAACTAGCTTTTCCCCGCGGCTTCGCTCGCATGGTATTAGGGGAAATTACTGTAGCGGTTGAACTTATCAATTATCCCCCCTCCTCCCCACCCCCACCCCCTCCAGCATTCCATACATTCATTCCCTTACATTCAGTTTTCAAACATCTCGCCTACCACCTAAATTTAGCTCAAAGAAAAAAAATAGCTATCCAATTTTGTTCATTCGTTCGGAATTTATGCGCTTACAAACATTTCGGATGTTTATTTTTAATTAAATATTTGGAAATTTGTTAATATAATAAAAAATTGCACTATTTATTATTCAGTTTTTATACCTAATCGTTACGAATTATATTTTTAATGTAGGAACTCTATCTGACATTTGTTCCAAAACAGAAGCTTGTCCAAAAAAAAACAAAACATATTCTAATATTTGAATTTCCTGGGGCAGTAGCTGACCAGGGAGCTGAGTACCTACCAGCTTAGAGCCCACAAATATATCAACATCGTTTCCATGGAAACGATTTTTTTCTGACGTTAGCAAAAACTCGCTTTTGTTAGCGACAGAAAACGTATAACAAATAAAATATATTAATATTTATAATTTCATAACGCCAGAGCTTGCCATCATATACAGAATATAGTCTTCGCACATAATTTAGCTTCCTATTGGTGAAAGAATTATTAAAGTCTTTATATTGTGTTATGCGTGTAAAGGTCATAAACAAACTCTAGCAGTTTCGCATTTATAATATTATAAGTAATATAAGTAATAAGTAATAAGTATAAATATATAAGTATAAGTATAAGTATAAGTATAAGCATAAGTATAAGTATAAGTATAAGTATAAGTATAAGTATAAGTATAAGTATAAGTATAAGTATAAGTATAAGTATAAGTATAAGTATAAGTATAAGTATAAGTATAAGTATAAGTATAAGTATAAGTATAAGTATAAGTATAAGTATAAGTATAAGTATAAGTATAAGTATAAGTATAAGTATAAGTATGAGTATGAGTATAAGTATGGATATATAAATGTAGATACGGAGAATTTTTTTTATTATTTATACATTAGTTTTTTGTCAACGAGAACACCAACCCAAAACAACAATTATCATTAAAAATTCTAGATTCAGGTATTGTTCATTAGATATAAACGTCAGGGTGAAACAGGATTAATTGTTAAGAGCAAACCGCCAGCAGGGTGAAACGCATGACTAAGTTTTCACAAAACCTTTCTAAACAGTGTTAGCCGGAAAATGTACCGAGTCCATAAATATTATAGTTTCAACAGAACATACAGAAGTATTTTGGTACTTTCAACGCTAAAATACTTACGCATAAAACAAATACGGTTTTGGTGAAAATACTTGGGTTTGGGTTTCAAAAAACTCTATTCCCTTTTTAAATAACTTTTTTAAACCATTCTCTACATCAAACGAATGTCCTTGATGACATTGTAATGAGATGCGTCGTAGGCACTAGCTAATACCAATATTTATCTTTGCAAACATCAATGTTATTAGTTATTATCACTGCGTATTTCATACACAAATATTTTATGCCTTTCTCCACAATTTCACTTTTCGAATAGCACTTTTTAGGGTATATTAATGATCTTTGTATTAGAAAATATAACTTTCTGATAGAATACAATCATTATACATTTTATTTAATGGTAAATATATGCCAACGGTGCAAAAATAGCTAATAAAATGTTATTGAAAACACGATGTAATTGTTTTACGCACGACAGAACGATGGAGTAATTGAAATAATTTATTGTCAAAGACAGAAATACGAATGTGTACTTACAAATCATTAGTCTTTTCAGTGATAATTCACGCGTTGTATGGATAAACCTGAAACGTTTTGAAATTGTTGAGTAAATTTATATCTTTGAAGTTAAATATAACTTATTCTCAAATTATTGGTTAGCTACTGGTACGTTGCGTTTTATTACTCGTACATTCCCAAAACTGGTTTACATCGAATATGCTTCGGGGAAGTGTATCCATTATTTTTATTTTGACTCGAATGATTTTTGATTTATTTTAAAATATGTTTTTCTTATTCCGTGGTTAAGCTAACATATGATTCGTAAAAGGTTACGGTAAAGTTATTAAAGTATGAACTCAAAGGTCAAAGTTAATTCAATTTCTGAAAAAAATATTGAATTTCCTAAATACACAGTTACGAGATGTGTTAGTTATTTTTTCAAGGTTTGTTTCATTTCATTTCGTCCAACTATTAATATTATTATTGCCATTAAACAATTATGTTGGTATAAGTATTCATCTACACTCATTATAAATGCGAAACTGCTCGAGTTTGTTTGTTACGCTTTCACGCATAAACCAATAACAAAATTTTAAAAATTCTCTCACCAATAGAGAGCTACATTATATGCGAGGACTATAGACTGTATATAATGGTAAGCTGTGGTGTTATTAAATTATAAATATTAATATATTATTTATTTATTTATTTTATTTTAGGGAAATCAACAGTTTACAACTTGATTAATTTATACATGTTTAATTTACCTATCTGAAAAACCAATTATAGATTTCCTCATTATAATGTAATTTTAATGAGATGTAATCTTACAATAGCTAAGAGAAATAACATTATTACAACAAGAGGCAGTACATATATTATATTTATTATACGTTTTCTGTCCCTAACAAAAGCGAGTTATTGCTAACGTCAGAAGAAAGGCAAAACAAATCGTTGCCGTGGAAACGATGTTGATATATTTGCTGGAAATTTTATTTCAGGCGTCATAGTTAATATCTATTTCCAAAAATGGCAAGAGGACGCGGGAGAGGAAAGGGAGGCGGAAGGGAAAAGGTCACGCAGGGGGAAACAATTTCTTTATTAAACGCCATAGCAACGCATGTCGGGTATCAGCTGGTAGTTTTATAATTTCATGTCTGAGTATTTTAAAAATGGGAGTGATGTTTTTTATGGGTCTATAGTGCCCAGGGACGCAGAAAAACGTAGTGCACAAAAACACTTCAATCTGAATTTAATGGACTCCAAATGGCCAAGGGGATTTTTGCCAGCAGACGGCATCAGCTTCCAGTAAAGAAACTGTTATTTTTTTGCTATTCTTTCAGAAAATTTGCAATTTGAACTTTACTACATTAACTTGACTGACAAATCTCAGCGTTACTTTCTAGCGTTACAATCTATGGTAAAGAAGTCTCATTGAAATTCGACTCGAAGAAGTTTTCATTGAAATTCCAAACATTCGAATACACTTATTTTTAATTTAATTTAGCTTTGAGTCATGTGGGGTAAGCGTACCCACTTTTTACCTTAGAATTTTTTTATTACAACGCTTTACTCCACACAGAAAGCCCCGAGAAAAATAATTTCCCTCAGGGCCTATGTCATCTAGGTTGCTGTGTGGAGGGTCTTTTTGAGGAGAGAACATTGGAATGAAGGAATGAACATTGGTCTTATCCCTTGTTGTAGAAAGGAGGAAACACGAAGGACGGCAAATAGTTCCACAACCGAGCTGTTGAACACAAGAACGAGTCAAAGAAGCAACCCGTACTCATTTGACAAATGTCAACCATGTACGCATGTTGGGCACGCGTTTGGCGTGTTTCCCGACTATGCAGCGGTGCCGTAGAGATCAATGACGATAGTTCCTCAGAGCATCTTTCATTAAAATACCGGTAGAACAAGATTAGCATTCTCACCCGACGCCTGTGCTCTAAAGATTGCAATCCGTTTGTTAAGTGAGGAGAATCTATCAAATGGACCTCCCGTTTCTGCACAGAGTCGAGGGTATTTTTCAGGTATTTTGGGGCTTCAGATCAGAGGTGGCTGCCAAATTCAACCGTGGAACGCACTTGCAAATTGTACAGGGTTAGCAGTTGTGTACTATTAAAGTATCTGCGAGTCCTGTACAGCACGCCCAGTTTTTGAGAGACTAACTTAACTCTGGCTTCGATTGGCCCCCATATCTGAGCTGATCACTTAGGACGGGTTGTTTCAAAAAATTTGATGGATTCATCAAATATTTGAAGTTAATTTTCACGTTCTCCGTAAGTTCTATTCAAGTTCTGTGATGATTTCAGTTTTGTGAATCAACTGGTCTATAATGATGTAATAATAGAACTTGAATAGAACTTACGCAGAACGTGAAAATTAACTTCAAATATTTGATGAATCCATCAAATTTTTTGAAACAACCTGTCCTTAGAGTTACATCAAGCGTATCAATGGAGGGCCTGTTCGTAAGATTGCTTCCATTGAAGGAGATTAGATTCTCATTTCGATCCCTTTTAGACATAATCAGACATGATTTGGTTTTTGAAATATTATATTCAACAAACATTTTTACCCCAAGAGAAAACACTCTCGTCCATTCTTTGCTTCAAAGCCCTCCGAGTTGTTGGACTTTGTGAGCCCTTCGGGGTTGACAAACTCATCTTCTCACAAACTCATCTGCACCAGACCCAAGCAAAAAGGCTAAAACTATTATGAAATTGTTCCTTAGGCTACCTCTAATTACAGACTCGAACTTTATCTTTAACTTCTTCAAACACAGCAAACTTATTTTGTGGCACCATTTTAATTCAAAATGAATAATAAACTTAGTAATATTAAATTAAATGAAGACACTATGACCGAAACTCAATAGAAAATCTGGAAACAGAAAAATCAGAAAAAGATATTTGCACCTCTGGGACCCGAACCCAGGACCTCTCTACTTTCCGGGCGAGTGCTCTTGACCACTGAGCTAAGGTGTCAATATCCAATTCGGTCACTTTTAACTGTACCATACTTCGATTAAGAACCACCAATTAAATGTTATAATTTGAGGTTTTAGTCATAAAAGTTTAAAAAAAAATAATAATAATATTTATCCTAGACTTGCAGAAAAGTCAATAGATGTCGCACATTAAATAAAATGGATAAAAATTTATCCGGACACCATCTAGATTGTATTTAGTTCGGGTTTGAATCTTGCAATCATACATAAAGATGGCAGACAATAAAAATATGCGTTAATAAAATGAAGATAATATGGGTTGTTAGCTATGAAAGATGTAGCTTGGCCTATTTCAGCATGTCACTCGCCATATATTCCGATTGGGAATGTATGGCGATCGATATGCTGAAATAGGCCAGGCAACAGCTTTTATAGCTGTGGGTGAACACGCTCTAATGACTTTTCTGAGGTGGTTCTGAGTTTGTTTTATTTCGAGTTACGGGGTTAGCATACGCATAACGTTGGAAAAAATATCGTAAAAATTTATTTTGAATTGTTATCTGTATGCGTATTGCCTCAGTGCATCGTTACTAATATTATATTAGCAAAAAATGTCATAGACCATACCTTACTGATACAATTAGTCATATTGGAGTAACAAATAAGGAAACCAAGATAAAATGTGACTTACTTGCTCATTTTTTTTATTTTCTATCGAGGGTTCAATGTACACGCGACCTTCGTCAAAGCTAATAAAAGCGCTACAGAATCCGGATAAATATGTGCGCAGGTAAAACATGCACGCCCATGTCGCAAATATTACCGCGTGCGATTACCCCACGTTACTCTACATTGTGTCTCAGTGTCTACGCTCATCTCGTACCAGGAAGGGCATTTTCAATAAAAGCAATATAAATTGAAGCAGATACATTCGCATTATTTTTGCCATCCGGACAATGGAATCCTCGTTTCGGGGAAGTTGGGAATTTGTGAAGCTGAAGGATGTTGGGAAGGAAGGGGTTTCTCAGATCTGATGCTAAATATAGCTTAAATTATTTTAAGCATTGTATCGATTCCAATCGGTATGTTCTATCAAGGACAATAATTCCGTCATCTTGTATCTTCCACTCAGAGCGAGTGCTAATATAATTTGAATTTAATTATATTGAATTCATCTCCGTTGGTACGTGAACAAATAAGTATTTATAATAATAACGTTATATTTGTATAGCGCAGTTTTGTGTCATTTCACTAAAAGCGCGCAAGTTATGAGACCTTGATTAAAAAAATATCACATTTATTTAAATTTAATCAAGTATCAATTTGGGTGGCGGCAATCTCAATTTGGGAGGCGGGAATGGGTACCGCCGCCCCGGAGACCTTTATTGGATAACCAACACTTCTGCCATAGCTCACCCCAAGTGCTTCGCTACGTTTGGTGATTTAGCAGTGGTGCCCGGGTTCATTGGGTGAGGTTTGTCTAGATCTTGGAGGCGGATGATCAGAACACACTGAACACCAGATTCCTACCCACTCCTTAAACCCTTTTCCCTCCCAGAACTCTCCTCTCCTTCCTTTCCTAAAAAAAACCATCCACACAGCATCCCCAATGATGACATAGGCCCTGAGAGAAATTATTTTCCTCAGGTCCTGTGGAGCTCATGTAAAAAAAAATTATCTATTTCATTAATTTGCCCATGAGATTCTCAAATCTTTGTATGTTTCAGTTTAGTTTTAGAAGTGTATACCTACAGTATTGACTTTTATTGTATTTCTTATATTACGATTTTACAAATCGATTTTAGTTTATGGGCTTGAAATGGGAGCTAATTTTTTATCAGTACGGACAAAGAATCTTTTTTTTATTTTATTTTTTACTTTAAAAATATGTTGTTCTGAGAAATAGAATAAACACGCAGTACAAAAAGTTCAACAATCTAATATAAACATGGATAGACGTGGGCACGGCTTGTTTTGAACATCTTGTATTGCTCACCTATAAATCTTTTAGTGCAAAGACAAGATTTACACTTTCCACAGCCTGAAAAGATTTACTCGAGAGCGCATTTACACTTGAGCGAAGTTCCATCACGGTTCGGGGCGAAATCCTTTTCACGAAACCCATATTATTGCTTTCATAAATATATTGCTTTAAAATAATTCTTAAAGCGATGAAACACCGATGGTTTCTTATCTTGGAAAAGCGAAGCTTAAATTAAGTTTCGGCTTAAAACATTAAATGTTAAATCGCTATTTTAGGTAAATCTTTACGTTTATCTTTCTTTGATCTTTAATCTTTCTTAACGTTTACATTATAAATAAATAAAAATATAATTTCCAAAGAGTGAAATGAAAATAAAATTGTGAATTATTTTATTAAAAATTATTTTTTTAATTATTTATATTGAGGGATCAGTAGGATTTATCGGTCCAGTTAGGAGTTCTATCGAGCCGAACCCTCTGATATGAAAATATCTGGAGTCAGTGAATTAATTTCCCATTTTGGTCTCTGGTAGGTTGACTTGTGGTTCTTGTATTTATTATACTTATACAGTGCAATTGCATAGCGTGGATTGACTAGATGATCATTTGTGGAAAAGTGTGTGAAGGGCTATGTTTTTCTTGTGGGGAAGATTTAACCCGGACATAAAGTCTAGAGAACAATTAAAGTATAATAATACAGTAAGCTAAACATGTATGGACACATATAAGAAAAAAAAATTAAAAATACTGTTTTATTGCTAAAACTATCTGTGTCAGTTTATATTGGTTGACTTTTTCTTTCTTATAAGATTTTTCACAAAATATGTAAATAAAAACCACTTTGATTCATTATGAAGATAAGAAACAATTTTTTTAAATACCCCTTTATGGAGAAGACTATTTTTGAGATTTTGTATGTTCTAACTTTTTTTCATTCTTATAAAATTATGCACAAAATAAATAAAAACGCTTACTTGCCTCGTGCAAATACGATGCGCGATTTTAAATTTTGTAGGCATGAGAATCGAAATATTTCTAGCGTTTATATTCGTCTTAATAAGATTTATTTTATTAAGAACTTTATCTACATCACTTTATTTTATAAAAATATTCACATCCTCAGGAGTAAATGTATACTCCTGAGGATGTGAACATTGTTCATGAAACGTAAAGTGTGTGTAAAATAAAGTGATGTAAATAAAGTTCTTAATAAAATAAGTATTTTAAAAAGTCTTTTAATAAAATAAATAATGCCATTACAAATAGAAAACCTTTCAGAAGAAGTTTTCTTCGAAAAATTTGTATTTATATATTTTGAATCACTTGATACGGTTTCGAGTTACATTTTAGTTGAGCTGTGGGTTCCTTATTTATTTATTTTTTGACGTGATAACGTCTTATAAATCGATGAACACCAGCTGCATGCACTAAAAAGCATGACTCATTGTCACGTTCCGCCTGAGCCGAGCGTGCAAGCGAGAGGGCGGAACAAGCGATAGAGAGGCACGATCGGCCTAAGCGTTTGGCTTGTGACGCATCAATGCAATTTTTCATCAATGTTTTCTTATGACGTTTTCACGTAAAATTATCGTCCGTAAACCGACTTTACAGACAACCAAATTTTTTAAGTATGTTTTTTTAGTTATAAAATGTTTACATCTTATATCTAATAAAATCTTTTCTAAAACTACTTTAATATTATTTACTAACTACTTAATAAAATTTGGGCTCCACAACATTCAGACATAATTCATGACTTTTAGCTTCCTTAACATTCCCCGGGAGTTCATTGATCATTTTAAAACCTTTATGGTAAGTATTGTTTTGTATTCCCCATAAATTTGTTTTAGGGAGCAGTTTCTCGTAGGATGGCAATGAACTGTACTACTAATTCTAACATTTTTTTAACATATAGTCTGGCAACATTTTATTTTTTAACTTGTAAATAAATACTAGATTATTGTAGACTTATCGTTGCCACACACTTAGGATATTGAGTTGGCGATTCATGGTTTTTATCCTAGTATATCTACTGTAGCACAATATAGACCAAAGTACTCATGCCTCTGTTTTGCAATTATTTCCATTCTTTTATTTGTGTTTTATTGCTCAGAAAGTTTACACTTGTGCAGTAATTCAGGTGGGATGGCACAACGCGTGTAAAAGAGTTTTTTTTATTTTTTATATGAAATACCGCACAAGAGTCCCAACTGCTCCCCTCTGGAGCCAGTGAGACTATGGCATCCCCAATTGGGGTATGTTGTGTGGCTGAAGGTAGTGGGGAGGGGAAGGAGATAGGGAAGAGGAAGGTGGGGAAGTATCTGGCTATTCAGATCTGGTCACTAAACACGGCTAATGCCATTTCGAGCAACGTTTCAATTCTGAATGGTGGTCTTACACCAGGGCGATACTGATAGTATCTTCCACTCTGGAACGTGGCGTAAATATACTATATATTGTTTTAAATGAATAAATTGTGAAATAACACAAATTAATCAAATAAAATATATTTGCGCACGCCGGGCTCGAACCCGCGACCTTCGGATTGTGAGTCCAGATTCTTACCTCGGGACCACGGAGGCCGTCGCCGGCCGTTGCCTGTAATAGTGCTGTTATTAAAATAACTATTTCTTAATTCAACCAACCAGATATAGACGAATTTAAATTAATACGTTATACTTATAAATTTTCAATTTAAAATATCTCCAAATAAATTATAAGAGTGTTAATTGCAAGTAACCTTCAGGTAAGTATGGTACTGTATATTTCTGCCTGTACAGTACATTTTTACAACAGCATTACGTTCATTCGTCAAATCATTGAACGTTTAGGTAGTTTCTATCGGTAATGTGGATGGAGTTTTCAGCCATAAGCTTTTATAATGGTTTGCTTAGTTTGTAGTTAGAAGTAAGATTTTAGAAATGTATTATTGGTTTGTACAGCGCCCTTGAGTTGATTTTTCACAAAAACGGCGCTATACAAGTCATCCTTTTTATTGTTCTCTAGACTTTATGTCCGGGTTAAATCTTCCCCACAGGAAAAACTTAACCCTTCCACACACTTTTCGACAAATAATCATCTAGTCAATCCACGCTACGCAATTGCACTATATAAGTATAATAAATACAAAACAATTCAAGAACAACATGTCAACCTACCGGAGACCAAATGGGAAAATAATTCACCGACTCCAGATATTTTCATATCAGATGGTTCTGCTCGATAGAACTCCTAACCGGACCTAAATAAAATAATATATTTGTTAAATCCTACTGATCCCTCAATATAAATATTTAAAAAATCTTTCGTAATCCAACATGTATTTAATATGACTGACTTGTTAGCGTCGACGGGCGTGCTGATGCTAACGGCAGGGTTGGAGAAAGCTCCCACATATTTAATACAATTAGCTGCTGTATCTGCCCCAAATAAAATCTAGCTCAGGATTCGGTGCAAGCAGGATCTCGTAACCTCAAGGCTAGTGCTTGTGGTCCGGAACTTCACGCTTCTCCATTCTCCCAGGGCCTCCCTCGTCAAGCAAAACACGGTAGGTTATCACATAAACAGTTTATTCAATTCTAGGAGACACAATAATACATAAAAAAAGGAACGATCCTAGCTGAAAGTTAGTTTGAATGTCCGTCTCTCTTCTCTATCACGCGTGGTTAGGGTTAATACATTTAATTGCACACAAAGGGTAACATGGTATTTGACTCACGTTTGGTTTATGGGCCAACAGCGGCTTCACGCGCTTGATTCTCTCAGTCTACGCACCGTCCGTCGGGGAACGGAAGCGCACAAACGGCGAAACTGAACTGGTGTCGCCCATGTTCACGCGAACGTGGGCCCTGTAAGCTCGCTTGCTGAAGACTGACGGGCCTGCCGTGAGCGGCGCGTCTAGCGGCCGCTCGCTTCGTTGCTCGCGGGAAGGGGTAATGCGCGCGCCTCTATATGGCGCCTTATTCTCCAGTCCGTGGAGAAGTCCATTCTCGAATTTGTAACGTAACACTTCCCCCCTCGCCGCAATAAAAGCGACGTGGTAATGGAGCTGTAGGACTAATAAATCCTCTTACCTTTTCAGCACTTGTGCCAAAAACATTTAAGAGAAACGAGGAGAGAGAGAGAGAGAGAGAGAGATTCCTAGCTGGAGAATAGTTATGAACAGAACACAAAAGAGAAGATACATGGTGTAACAAGGAATTGTCAATAAATGTATATAAAGGCAGTGGCATACATAAATACAGTTGCAAAGAACAAGGATCTGTTGAAGAAAGGTACAAGGGTTATGCAGTGATAGAAAAAAAAACTCTAAAATTGTATCATTGGTCTGTGAGCTAATGTTTGCGAACGTGGTTTGCGTAGGATGTCTGGGGTGGTTGAACGTTTCACTGAAGTTACAAGGTTACTTTGTCACAGTAACCAGGCCCATTTGAGATTACACTCAAGGGACACTAGGGCCTTTAAGAAAATACGAGGAAGAGAACACATGATGAGGCTTCTAGGTGGTGTGGAGAGTTCTACCTGTCACAGAGGTCGAAAGGGTAACTGCTTCCGGATCCTGTGGGTGAGCCAGTACGAAACCATTGAAGTATTGGAGAGTGGAATCGTAATTGGTGGTTGGTACACTGGTTTTTGTATGTAGTGGGATTGTTTTGTGAACAATCGTTGGTATTGTTATTTGCGCAAGGGCACAGGAGCATCCGCACAATGGCAGTAGGGCATTTGCATTATGCAGCAGGAACATTTGCATAATGGCGGCAGAAACATTTGCACAAGGGCAACAGGAACATTTGTATTATGCAGCAGGAATATTTGCATAATGGCAGCAGAGCATTTGCACAAGGGCAACAGGAACATTTGTATTATGCAGCAGGAATATTTGCATAATGGCAGCAGAGCATTTGCACAAGGGCAACAGGAACATTTGTATTATGCAGCAGGAATATTTGCATAATGGCAGCAGAGCATTTGCACAAGGGCAACAGGAACAGGAACCAACCTAGAGCTGGCGTGCTCGGGTTTGTTTTGAGTGTCGGTTCTTTGTGGTGATACGATTCGCAACTACACGCACGACTCACACTAGGTTATGTTAGATGCGGTCGGGTGCTTTTGGTACGCAGGGATTGAAGGCAAGGGACCTCCGTGACGGTAGCGAGGGCAGCATGAAGAGGCGCAGATGTAGATAGGGTGCAGAGCTGCTGGTTTTTTTTTTTTTAAATCCGGCAAAAATTATTATTAGAACAAAATTCTTGAAGTTTACCTGCCTAGTAGACCAATGATGAAAAAAGTTTGGAGAGAAACAAGTGTGCATGTTGAGAAAAAGTTGGATTTGTTTGGCGTGTAGAGAGAGAGACGGAGAGAGAGCTAACTAAATGTGGCTAATTCCTAATACATGTTACAAAGGTACGTATTCAAGGACAGGTTCTGTGTAACCCCTTTTGGTTTTTTTCTTTACCAAATACATTTCCAAGAATACGTGGTTGAGGGATTGTACGTATAACAAAATTCCCATTCGAAAGAAGTTGGTCTTCCATGACCTATGCTCACGTCTATACGGTAGCATTTTTTCTACTTTCGAAAAACAAAACATTGCGTACAAGATTAGTTATAACAAAGTGGGAAAGGAGTAGGAAGTTGAAAGGATCCGCGTATGAAGATTGTCCCATTTGACAAACGAAACGCCAAGTGCGTAACGCATATATCCCCATTCACGGATAATTTCGAGGAAGGGGGAGGGTGATAATTGGGAACATTTGAACGAAGAAAACTGCTGGGGACTCGGCTATTTCCGAAATTCGACCTCTGGGTGGAGGTGAAACAAGGTCTACAGCAGTCATCCTGGCACATTACAATAATATTTGGTAGTGTTGGACAAAAGAATACACTGACATAAAAGTCTAATCCTCTACGTGTATTGGGCAGAAGATTAGGGGTCGTTTTATTCTCCTACTAGTTTGCGAGAAATGACAGACCCTTGCTCAAATCTCACAAACCTGGGGATTTTCTTTGTTCGTCTCCCAGACAACGAGTTAGGTGTGTTTGTGTCCATCAACTTAACTCCCACGACACGATGCCCCATAATCATGAGTGAAGCGTATGATTAGTCCTTTTGAGATAGTAGATAGTTCCTGGGTTCTTGTGACAGGAAGTCCACGGGCATATTAATGATTACAAAAAAGGGGTGTGGACTACATTGAGTAGTTCACACATAAAGGTTTGATATTATTTCGTTCGCACGATTCATGGTGAGTATTGTAACGTCTTCACGTATAGCGTACAAGATTGCAAAATCAAAAGATTTGCAAGTAAGTTTTATAACGTCTTCACGTATAGCGTACAAGATTGCAAAATTAAAAGATTTGCAAGTAAGTTTTATAACGTCTTCACGGATAACAATGAACGAATTACAACTGGGTTGCCCAGTATTGAAGGGAGGTGCAAAAGACTAGGTGTTTATGACATTTCTGACAAAAACCCACAGAGTAATTATAACGGGCTCCCCGTATCGCATTTAGTAGATATTCTGAGATTCCCATCTATGACGGCAGATTTTATAAGGTTCCCACCTATGATGGCAACAAAGGTTAACGTTCATATAAAGGTACCTATTCAATACAGACGGCGAGACATACTGATGTACTTAGTACAACAATACCGTAGCATAATAAATCCATATTAGCGTACGTTAAAGACTTGCACAAAGGCAAAAACATATTTGAAGATCTGGCCAAGATTTTATACTTCAACAATTAAGGGACGAAAAATTCTGGCGTGCTGATGGAATGTGAATTTCATCTAAGCTTACCGCAAAAGAGATCCTTTGTGGTACAACCCTTTTGGTTACGCACAGAGTATCGTATCGTGATGGTACAACTTTTGTTGTACTTACACGTACGATGGTAGCAACAATACAAGACATGCGCTTATCGTTGTTTGACAAGGCAAATTATTTACATTGGTCCGATTTGAGTGTTTAAGACCTTCTAGGTTTTACTTACTTAAACAGACTGCGATGGACACACCTTGGTGTTATGAAAATTATAATAATGGGATGGGTTGTTCACAGGGTGGTTCACTTGGAGACCTGGCTTCTTGTTGTGACCTCGTACTTTGCACGTGATAAGTCACAACAAGGCAACCCCAAAATTTCAGTTTGAGCAGTTGAGACCCAGGGTGACTCAATGTTGCTGAAATGTTGTAAAAAAATTTTATCGTTAATGAAGAGGCACGTTGAAAGTTGTCCCTTTTATAACGATACTTTCCAGACTCCACATTCAGTTCTGGGGAGAGCTAGAGCAATTAGGGTTATTTATTGAGCGCCATTCTATTTTCTTAAAAAACAGAAAAAAAAACTTAGAACGGGTAGCAAACATCTGATACCGCCGTGGGTTTACACAGGTTTGCTTACCTAATTTAACTACATATGACATAAGGGTTAGATGCACTTTGGCGAGGACCCGATATTTAATGTACAAAAAAGATTTTCTAACATTTAGAAAGGGGTGACGAGGTATGACATGATGATGTGAAAATGTGATGCTGCTAGTTGTGACGATGCACAAAACCTTGGGCACGTAGTCTCTGACTACTTGCAGTAAGCCACAGGGAATTCCTTTCTCCGAAGTGATCAATTTCAGGTAGAGGTGTGCATGCTTAGAAAAAACGATGTTTCCAAGGTTTGACACCTGGGGCAGCAATTAGAGGCGAATGACTGATGATGACGAGATATTTATACAAAAAAAAATAAAATAAAATGAAACGAAACCACAAGGGAGAATTATATTTCTTCCATGACTTTGGCTACAGTTGACAACACTGTGCCAGAGCTAGAAAGGTTTCTAAAAAAAACATTTCCTTTCGTTGTGCTCCGGTTTTATGCCGGACGAAAGGCTTGGGCGAAAGTTTTCTTTGGGGAATCTTTCGTTTTTACAAAACGGGGTGCCAATTTGGCAGAGAAGTACAGCGCACCTTGCGACAGAGTGTTGTTTCTTCTCCAGACGTTCTTCCTTGAACGTGACGTGCTTCCTGATGTACTTTTTGTTGTAGAAAGAAGCATATTGAATAAGGCATTTTTTGGATTTATTCCTGGGAGAAATCTTTCTACTTCTCAGGGCCTGTAGTAGTTCTTCCTTTTTTGACGTAGAAATGTGGGGGATTATACCCAGCGTGACTTGAGGGACTTCCATAGTGTATAGGGTCGTGTCAGGGTGACCTTACGTTGGGAGAAAAACGAGAACTCGACTCTTTATCCGTAATTGGAAAGAAATTTTTGCCAGGGATTGACCACTGGGGACGTATATATATTTTTTTTTTTTAAAATGCTTCTGCGAAAAAACGCGTATTTGTAAGTGTTTGGGTTATTTGAAAATTTGGGCAGAGGTTTGCCTCTGGCCACGTGCTTTTTAGGAAAAATCCAAGCGTTTTGGAAAAAAAAAATTTCGAAAATTTAAAAAAAATCGAAAAAAGGAAAAAATCGGAAAAATTTTCAGAGTCCGAGAACTGGAGAAAATTTGGGCAGCGATTTTCCTCTGGCACTGTGTTTTTAAGAAAAACTCCAAGCGTTTTGGAAAAAAAATATTTCGAAAATTAAAAAAATCGAAAAAAGGAAAAATTTTCAGAGTCCGAAAACTGGAGAAAATTTGGGCAGCGATTTTCCTCTGGCAATGCGTTTTTTAGAAAAACTCCAAGCGTTTTGGAAAAAAAATATTTCGAAAATTAAAAAAAAATCGAAAAAAGGAAAAATCGGAAAAATTTTCAGAGTCCGAAAACTGGAGAAAATTTGCGCAGCGATTTTCCTCTGGCAATGCGTTTTTAAGAAAAACTCCAAGCGTTTTGGAAAAAAAATATTTCGAAAATTAAAAAAAATCGAAAAAAGGAAAAATCGGAAAAATTTTCAGAGTCCGAAAACTGGAGAAAATTTGCGCAGCGATTTTCCTCTGGCAATGCGTTTTTAAGAAAAACTCCAAGCGTTTTGGAAAAAAAATATTTCGAAAATTAAAAAAAAATCGAAAAAAGGAAAAATCGGAAAAATTTTCAGAGTCCGAAAACTGGAGAAAATTTGCGCAGCGATTTTCCTCTGGCAATGCGTTTTTAAGAAAAACTCCAAGCGTTTTGGAAAAAAAAATATTTCGAAAATTAAAAAAAATCGAAAAAAGGAAAAATCGGAAAAATTTTCAGAGTCCGAAAACTGGAGAAAATTTGCGCAGCGATTTTCCTCTGGCAATGCGTTTTTTAGAAAAACTCCAAGCGTTTTGGAAAAAAATGTTTCGAAAATTAAAAAAATCGAAAAAGGAAAAATCGGAAAAATTTTCAGAGTCCGAAAACTGGAGAAAATTTGGGCAGCGATTTTCCTCTGGCACTGTGTTTTTAAGAAAAACTCCAAGCGTTTTGGAAAAAAATATTTCGAAAATTAAAAAAATCGAAAAAAGGAAAAATCGGAAAAATTTTCAGAGTCCGAAAACTGGAGAAAATTTGCGCAGCGATTTTCCTCTGGCAATGCGTTTTTAAGAAAAACTCCAGGCGTTTTGGAAAAAAAATATTTCGAAAATTAAAAAAATCGAAAAAAAAATTTTCACAAGTTTTCGTGGAAGTAATTTGTTTGAGAATTCAACAATATCTTGGGGGCATGGTTTCATTACGCGGCTTCCTATAGCCTGGCTTTAAACAGCACCAATTTTTTGGTATTTACCCGCGAATTCCCTTCGTCTTTTCGACAAGATATTACCTTCTTTGTCAATTGACAAGGTATTATAGTGTCAGATGTCAAGGAATCCACGTCAACGCGAATTTAGTATTTTTTGCATTATTCGAATGTGATTTGGCATGGCATGGCATGATCCGGTTTCATCAGACGACAGAGTCAAAAATACTTAATTGTCAAATGACAGAAAGAATTTAAATCCACTTGTTCCCTAGGTGTCAGCAAATGTCCGTTTAAAGAAACGTACCAGCGTGCTGCAAACTAGTATATTATTAAAAATATTTAGCACTTTCGAGACCAAGCGGATGATTTGTTTATCATGTACATGATTTTAATTGTTGAATAAATTCTTCTTTAATTTGTGTTTATTTCCACTATTCACTTGTATTGAAAATAGCAATTTTAATCGGCCGACACTTTGTAATCACTGTATTATTCGCAGCGACAACTTCCTAGGTTGGGCACCTTGCGTTGGAATACCGGTAATATTTTGTCGAGTGACGAGTCACAAATGATAAAATCGCGTCCGTAATAATTTAAATTGTGATTCGAAATTATGTTCGCGCCGAGATTCTTGTTGGAAGTGCTAGACAATTGGGAATAAACAATACATCATAATAACATTTCAGAGTTTACAATTGTTGCTTGGGAACGAGGCCGTGGTGGAACAGAAAAAAAAATTTAAATGGCCCCACGTTTAGCGCCAGTGTTAGCGTCGACGGGCGTGCTGATGCTAACGGCAGGGTTGGAGAAAGCTCCCACATATTTAATACAATTAGCTGCTGTATCTGCCCCAAATAAAATCTAGCTCAGGATTCGGTGCAAGCAGGATCTCGTAACCTCAAGGCTAGTGCTTGTGGTCCGGAACTTCACGCTTCTCCATTCTCCCAGGGCCTCCCTCGTCAAGCAAAACACGGTAGGTTATCACATAAACAGTTTATTCAATTCTAGGAGACACAATAATACATAAAAAAAGGAACGATCCTAGCTGAAAGTTAGTTTGAATGTCCGTCTCTCTTCTCTATCACGCGTGGTTAGGGTTAATACATTTAATTGCACACAAAGGGTAACATGGTATTTGACTCACGTTTGGTTTATGGGCCAACAGCGGCTTCACGCGCTTGATTCTCTCAGTCTACGCACCGTCCGTCGGGGAACGGAAGCGCACAAACGGCGAAACTGAACTGGTGTCGCCCATGTTCACGCGAACGTGGGCCCTGTAAGCTCGCTTGCTGAAGACTGACGGGCCTGCCGTGAGCGGCGCGTCTAGCGGCCGCTCGCTTCGTTGCTCGCGGGAAGGGGTAATGCGCGCGCCTCTATATGGCGCCTTATTCTCCAGTCCGTGGAGAAGTCCATTCTCGAATTTGTAACGTAACAGACTTTTGCATTTTTATATGTAGATTCTTTGACAAATCTAATAAGCCTAAATTTTGAATGAGAGAGCTAGGTATATTGCCAGTAGCCGAAATAACAAATGGTTATATTTTTATAGTCCGAGAATGCCAAATTCTTTTAATCTCATTTCCTAAATCTGTATATTTTCTAATTTTTTCAGAAACAGATTTTTTAATATTACAGGAATTTGGAATAGCGACATCAATGATATAAGATAATATTGATATTTTTATTGTTATCGTTCGAAACGAAGCAAAAAGTTATTTTGATTATATAAAACTATCTAGAGTTGGTTTAAAATAAATTAATCTCAATTTGTTTGTGAATGTATCGTGTTTGTGTTTTTAGTATTATAACGAAAGTAATGCGTGTAAATATGATAAACTATTACAGAAAATATTATTGATATATTAAGAAGATTATATTATAAACATGCAATATTATAATTCAGGCAGCTTTTCTCCCCTGTTGCAAGTTGGCTAGCATTTAAATAGTCTGCACCCTGAGGGTACTATATTAGAACTGTTCGCATAAATCACTGCATGCCATTTCTTCCCCCATCTCTACTGCCATCTCCCCCGGATTATTGCAAGGAAGGAATTGCTAATGAGGTTGGATTAGCATAGCTTAGAGTCGAGAGTAGATATCGCCAGTCACAGTCGACACCACCATCGGTCTTTACAAGTTTAAGCTTACGGATTTATCTATGAATCTTACAAGCAATTTATACGGCTTTCTTCGATTTTTAAAAGAGTGATTAAATTGACAAAATGTCATTAAGACAGATCAAAATTGTATAAAAATGTACCAATAAATTTTATTGTAAAATCAATCAATGAAAGCCACGGATATAAATAATACAATAACACAACTCTTATTGCAAGCGAGCACAGAAAATTGAATAAGAGTTAATTATACTTATCTTAAATATATTGAAACACATTCATTTCTCTTCAAACTATTGTATATTTTCACGACATTATAAAATTCATTCGGCCTCCGTGGTCGACTAGCGATCCGGAGGTCGCGGGTTTTAATCCTGATGGGCGGAAGTAAATTTCATTTTATTGATTTGTCATCGCCTTAGTTCTTGATTGTCCAATCAACCATTTTAGTTTTTGTTCAATCTCCACATTAAAATTAAATAATAAAGTATAAAAAATGATAGTTAATCACTTAACTAAGAATTATTTAAACTTATGAGACATTTATTTTTACGGAAATAGTTTTATCTTAAATACCTTTCATAATGTTTCATTGAAATAATTTAAAAAAAAATATTTCTCCTCTTGTAAAAATTTCTAATGGTCGTTTGAACAATTAAGAATTAAGGCGACGTTGTGTTATTTTATAATCTAATTATTAAAAATAACATAAGGTATATTTGCGGCATTTGCGGAAGGTATTCTCGGCGTTGCCCTGTTGTAAGACCATCGTTCAGAACTGATATGTAATTATATAATTTGGGAGGTGGGTATGGGTACCGCCGCCCCGGGAACCATTTATTGTGTGGAGCTAATGTTGTTTGAATACCTGTAGTTGCTTTAGCCGTGTTTGGAGACAAAACCTGAATAGCCGGGTACTTCCACCCCTGCCACTTCCCCATATCCTTCCCCTCTCCACACTATTCCCTCTTCAACCTCACAACACATCCCAATTGGGAAGGCCATAGTCTCGCTGACTCCAGGCGGTTGTGAGCAGTTGAGATGCTTGTGTGGTGTTCATATAAAAAAAATTAGAAAGTATCTCTGGTATTATTTTATGTGAATGCCGTCCAAGAGTCCCAACTGTTCCAGACTATCCGAAGCCATTGGAAAAATGGCATCCAAAATTAGGGTATTTTGTGGGGCTAAAGGGAGTGGGGAAGGAAATTAGGAAGAGAAATGTTGGGAAGTACGTACCTGGCGATTCGGTCTGGTCACCGAACACGACTAAAATCATTTCAAGCAAAGTTTCGATCGTGAATGTTGTCCTTTCACATGTTCGTTGTGCTTTTCAAAGAAATACCTTTCAATAAGTGCGTTTTCTTTATCCCAATTGTGGTGGTGTATATATTCTTGGGTATTATCGACTTCACTCTGCAAAATACTGAAAATTTAAACCAAAAGTGAATACCGATTTTTGAACAATGTTTAAAAAACGAACTGAGGACATAAAAAAAAACCTGTGCATTAGTTTTTTACCAATTAAACCCAAAACATGCAAAAAACCGGAACTTCGGAATTCATTCGATTAACGACTCATATTTTACTTATTAAATATGAACTAGTGGTCGCCCAATGGTCGAAATTCGACCATAATTGTAATGTTTTTTTTATTGATTTAATGTATTTTTTATGCATAATTTAAAAAAAAAATTTAGCATTCTGCACTCCGTCTCTATATAAACTATAAGTGTGCAAAATTTCATTCTCCTCCGTCAGCGCAATTTTCGTAAAAAAGGGTACAAAGTTTTTGCTTCACGTATTAGTATACAATATCAAATTGTTATATTCCGTCGGTATTGTTTTAATTAGTACTCAGTACATACAGAAGTTACGAAAGTAGTTGAAAAATTCTAAAAACTTTAAATTACACGACTTCTCTCCACTTTACGGTGAGTACTTCTGACATCTGCATTCATAAATTTTTAATGTCTAATACATATATAATACATACTTTTTATTACTCCGACTCTTAAAATGAACCCAAAAAAAGCATTTCATATTCCTTCCAGGGACACCCTCAACTTTTTCCCTCCACTTGGATATCATGATATATTTTAACCCTTTGAATGGCAGGAGACCGGATTTGTCCCAGCTTACGTATAAATCGCTGTAACTCCATTATTATCAGAGTGAACACTATATTTTAAACAGCGTTAAAAGGGCAAAACATCACGTTTTTTAGTCTTATCTAAAAAATAACGACAAAAAAGTAAAATGTACACCTATATGAAACCAAAGTTTTCAATCGCAATTCGAAAAAAAATATTGAAACTTTGAGAATTTTTTATTAATTATTTTTATTTGAAAAGACAAAAAAATGAGGTAACAGTAACGTTTATAATACATTTTCATATAAAATGTGTTTTTATTTTTTTTTTTTCATTATTATTAATTTAGAAAGGCGTGAGGTGTGAGCCATTTTTAAAACTTTTTTCAAAATTTTTATATTTCACAAATTATATTTTTATTTTAAATTATAAAATTTGAAAGCGTATTTTATTACCTTTCAAAAAAAGTTTTTAGTTTTGGGATACGTTCAGAAATATTCCAGTTATTTGCATTTTATTGAAAAGCAGAAATATTTTGACCATCTGAAAAGTACGCCAAAATTCTGGAGGGTTAAGGGAAATCCTTTTCTTTTTTGAACCGCTCTGCATGTCCAAACAATCTAAGCATCCCTCTTTAAAATAAATATTTAGGCTTACATCGGACATGCAGTCATTTCGAATCTTCTAGTTCGTGTTTTGGTTTACCAAACTAAACAATTTTCATATAAAATAATTCTTTATCTTTATTTTCTTATAAAATTTGTCGGCTCTTACGTGCTCTTTTGACTTTTACAGAGCCTATACCCTTGATCTATATTATGGATATTTTGGAGATGTTAGAAGAAAAAGGCGCATCAAAGTCGAGTTATTCTGCAACACGGCAAATTTTGGTTAAGAAAACAATTTTCTAGGTCTTGAGGAAAATTTACTAAAGAAAAATAGCTTCATTTCTATTAATATGTCATAGAAAATGGAAAAGAAGAATATCGCTTCATTTCTGTAATAAAAATAATTTGATTTATGATCGTTAAAAAGTCAAACAAGAAAAATTAAATGTCTTCTGAATTCTCGAAGTCTAAAAGAACTCTTTCATGCTGCTTATGTCAGCTTGAAAACGGGAAGCTGTAATATCCGAAATAACCACAATATCGAAAATATCCCAATGTCTTATCTAGTGATGACTTAAAATTATTTTCGATTTCGGCAGTACCAGCAAAGAAACTGCAGAGGTCTGTTTACAGTACCACATAGGAACATTATCATTTAACAAAAGTGACGATAGTGACTCGACCATAAACAAATGTCATTCGGGTTTATTCTTATATTATGTTACAAATAATATTTTTAACTAATTACTTAAAATAAACAGATTGTTATGACATTTTTTAATCATTGTACTACGCGCAATTTATTTGTACTTTATTTTATTTTGAAAATTCTGTAACGGTGGTTGAAATAAATGAATATTTTTTTTAATTCATTTGGATCACATTCCGTGGAAAAATATTTTTGTCTAGCTATAATGGGATTTGGGACCACTGTGCAGCGGTAACCGTGCTAACACCTCGTAGGAGCGGCTCAGCTGCAATTATGTGCTTGCGTTGCATTGACGGATGGTTGAGGGTCAGACAATGAGGCGAGGCGGTGACGATCTGATGCCGAGCTGTTACATCTGCGATAACCTAACTATGTAGGCGCTGAAATTAATTTGTTTACTACCATATTTTCAATGTTTTTAAAGCATAAGTCGTAGTAAGTATTTTACTCATGAACCATACATATGGGCTTCGCTTGTACTATTTTTTTATTTAATTTGACCCATGTTTGAATTTAATATTTCGAAGACCCAATCATGGCTGATTACGTCTAAAAGGGAACGAAATGAAAATCTAGTCTCCTTTAACGGAAGCAATTTTCCGAACTTGGTGTGAGTGTATACTCTAAGTGACCAGCTCAGGTATGGGGGCTCCATCGAAGCCAGAGTTATGTTACCCTCTCAGAAACTGAGCGTACTGTACGCAAATCGTTACACAGCTCGATTTGCCGGCCTCTGTGTTTCCTCCCTCCTACAAACATGGGTCTCTCCAAGACCCATGTTCACTCCTTCCTCTCCTCAAAAACACCCTCCACACTAATGTAGGCCTTGAAGAAAATAATTTTCCTCAGGGCCTCCTGTGTGGAGTTAATGTAAAAAAAAATGTGGTACACAGCGTGGACAGTTAGGGTCGGGGCGGGGTGGGCGGCGCCCGGGGAATGGCCATTGGCAACACGTGACATCAATATTTTTTAGTTTGTTTTTAGACACCCGGTCTCCACCAAAAGCCGTTTATATGTTTTACTCTAAATAAAGCAGTCATTGATTAAAGTCTATCGAGTACGTCTTGACGTTACATGTTGTAACATTACAATTACAGCTCTGTAGACGTTACAACGTGTTTTCAAGTTGTACGTTATTTTTAAGGTAGAAAATGTACAAAATCGTGACTTCGACGACATTGTAACCGACTGAATTTCAAAACTTTACAATGTAAAAAATACAAATGTTGTTGGAAAAAGTGATGGCGTATTCTTGGAGGAGGTGGCAATGAGAAAAATGTAAAGGGACGGTGATTCAAATACGTTTTGGAAGCTCTGGTCCAGGGGGTGGGAAAATTGAATAATTAAACCCTTAGGTTTCAGAGAGTTGCTTGTAATCAGTAATACTCGTAAAGGTTTCGGTAGTACCACCACCGTCTGTCACCTTCTCCATTCTTCTCTACCCCTCTGCACGTATATAATATTACACAGAACTGAGCAAAACTTTAAACTTTGTGCATGTATGTATGTAAGCCTACTTGATAATTAAAGAAGTTTGATATGAACTCGCAGTTAAATGTTCAATGATTCAATTAAGAGTTTCTCGTTACTTGGCTGTAAGCTTCTAAACAAATACTTTTTCGTATCTAAGTGTCAGTGTATTTATTTTATTTAACCCACCGATGAATTTTCTTCGTAATCTTTTTAATTTTTTGGTTGTTTAATTTGGATGGTTATTATTTAAGTTTAAATCTCCATCTCTTAATTCTTTTTTACATTGTATTCGATAAAGTACTAGTAATATTTTTTTCTGATTTACGTGCCTACTAAACGATAGTTCTTTAAGCCAACATTTAATTTCCTTAATGTAACTATTTTTTGCTTTAATTTTTTTGATACTAAGTGGGAGTTTGTTATATAGCTTTATTGCTAAAAATTCAGAGCTTTTTTGTCCAAACTTTGTCCACTTCGTAATACTAGAAGTCAGGATTTATTTCAGTGAAAAAATTCTGGGACTAACTACCATGTGTATTCCTCTTTGCCCAGAATACTAATGGAGGGAAACAATTATACCAAGTCAGTGGACATCTTCAATTTATCTTTGAATAAATATAAAATATTGTTATTGAGGCAGTTCAGTTATGTATTCAGTTAATATGTATTTTTCTTACTATGCTATATATGTAAAAGCCCAGAAAAAGGGCGTTTATTAATAAATAAATAAAAAATGTGTGGGCCTGAGTAAGTGCTCATTTGCCACACTTTTTGGGTCGGAAACTCCTCTACGAGAGATCGTCTATTAAACAACAAAGGGGTTAAAAACACCTTAAATTAAAATTGAGGATCGTTTTCACAAACCGAAATATGTACCTCTAATGTTTTTTTTATATTATTATTCTCTACACAGGTTTTTGCAAAATGGCTAATTCAGATTTTTTTAAATGCTTCCCTTTTTTGCCTGCTTTATGTGTTATAGAAAATGATAACTTTTCACAAAGTAAAATACCCACATACTTTTTGTAAAAATGAAATATCTAGGTGGGTATATAATTTAAAGTAACCATTACTAACTTATCTCAATTTATCTGATTTTCCCTTTAGTTATACGTGAAATAAACTCTAATTACGATTCCCTCCCGCGTTTTTGCCTAGGTGGAAGATACTCTCAACATCGCCCTGGTGTGAGACCACCATTCAGAATTGAAACGTTGCTTGAAATGGCTTTAGCCGTGATTGGTGACCAGATCTGAACAGCCAGGTACCTTCCTCTTGCCCATCTCCTTCCCCTCCTCACTATCTTCAGCCTAACAACATTCCCCAATTGGAGATGCCATAGTACTGGATCCAGACGGGAGCAGTTGGGACTCTTTTGCGGCATTCATATAAAAAAAAACACTTATTTGTTTTTTTTCGTAAATATATTTTATAACTAAAATGTGGGGGATATTTCACTTTGTGAATAAAAAAACCTTATTTCTTTAACGGGTTGATTTTTTTAATATTAAAAAAAATAAGCGCACGGAGACGTTTGCGTTACAACGTTTTCTGCATTTAGTTTCATTTACGAGCTTCAAATTCATAAGATTGACAAAGATTTTCTTTTTTTTTGCATTAGCCTGTGTCATCTTTGGAGATACTGTGAGGAGCGTCTTGTTAAGGAAAGGTAGGAGAGGAAGACCTGCGAAGGAAAAATATTTGAGAATCTAGGTGTCAATGTGTCCAGGAGCGACGAACGTGAGAATCCATCCCTCCCACGCGGTGCAAAGCGACGGGTCGAGAGAGTCCGGCTGGAGAGTTCAAAAGATCTCTTGAAACCAGTCTCACCCGATCCTAAAACTTAGATAAACATTTGATTAATTTCTAAAAATAATAATATTTGGAGTAATGACTTCTGTAAATTAACTATCTGTTCATCATTTACACAAGAAATTTGGAAACAACAGTTATTATGAAACAAGCAAGCTATTCAAGAGTAAATAAAATTGATAAAATAATAAAAATCCATATTAATTAAAACTATTATGAAAGATATGAACTCGTTTTCAAATAAGATTCATAACTTCGGTATTTTTTTACATGCCCACACACTCACACACTCACACACACACACACAAACAGCGCCAACGCTTTTCAAATGCGAAAAATGCGCAGGAGACAATAATATGAGGAAGAATTTCAAAAGAAGCTTTGAAGGTTGGTTTTGTATATTTTTCCAAAATATGAAATTTTTCTCTCCAGAAATTTTCTTTCATTCAAAAATTCTCGTGAATGCTTGGAAATAAAATTTAAAAAATCCGTTTTACATAATATTTGAAATATCTTTACCTTTGATTCGTAACAAGATCTGAGATAGGAGCTTTCCAACCTTTGTATGTAGTTTCCTTCCTCTTCCACTCCTTTTTCCTCTCCCCCTTTATCTATAGTTGTACATAGCGCCATCTCTGCGTTATCTGATTGGGTTTCTGTAATCTTGTGCGGTATCTCACGAAACGCTGTAAGTGAAAAAACGAATCATTTATATTTTTCTTTCTCTTCCGTGTTACTTTTGGGAGACGGGTACCGCCGTTTAATTATTTAAACCATTTACTGGATAACTAACGCTCCTGTCATAGGTCGCCCCAGGTGGTGTCCTATGGCACGTTTGGTGACTTAGCAGAGGTGCCCGGATTCATGGGGTGAGGTTTGTCTTAGTCTCGACGGTGAAGGCATTTTCCCGACCTGCTGCGTGTCGATCTGGCGAGCCTGATTGAGAGAGACCTTTTAAACTCTCCAGCCGAACTCTCTCGACTCTCGACCCATTGTCTTGCACCGTAGTAGGAGAGATGGCTTCGTACGTCTGTCACTCCTGGACACATTGACCCCTCCCCCCCAGATTCCTTCTTCATACCTTTTTTCATTCCCAGGACTTCCTCTTCTTCCTTTCCCTAAAAAGATTCTCCACACAGCATCCCCAAAGATGACTTAGGCCTCCAGGAAATTTAAACTTTCCCATCTCCTGTTTTTCCGTGAACTGTCATTCCCAGTTAACCCTCCGTGCACCAGGTGACTAAAAATCTCGTCCCAAACTAGGTGGGGTATGACATACCCCAAAATATTAAAAGTGATAAAATTATCATTTTTTTTCCGCGGAATCATTTGGTATTTAAAAATATATAGTAATAATTAGGTTTAAGTAAAACTCTGAGTGGAAAGTATGTATTAAAACCTTTTTATTATAAAAGAACAAAAAAAACACAAATTCTGTAATATTTCTAACATAAGAATCATTTTCTAATGTTTTAATTTTAAATGGCACTTTTAATTATCACAATCGTTTTAATTTGACAAACTACAATATATTTTCTAATAATTAAACATAGAGAATCAAACGAATTATAAAGATATATTTATACGTTAATCATAAATTTGACGTAGGAAAGATATATTGTATACCTTTTTATCAACGCGCCGTACGAGGTGGGGTTTGATACCCATACACACCTGGTTTGCCGATTGCGCGCCCAGGACGTGCCATTAAAAAAAAATTTTTGAGATGCGATTTTAAACCTTATGTATAAAGAAAATGTATGAAGGACAAGGTCAGAATCGCTTGGGGCATTCTTGTTCTTGACGTAACAGATATAAGGAACACACCTAGCCTCTCAAATAATCATCTTTGCACATATCTATGACTTTCGAAATGACATTTCTGCCGCGATTTGAGCTGTCAAACTTTGAGCGTCGCATGTCATGAAAAGATCGATAAAACTATCAATTTGTCAAATAAACGCAAGTAATATTATTTGTAAGCATAGTTTATTGTTCAGGGAACGTGTTTTGGTAAATATTATATACGATAACATAAAATAAATCCGCAAAATATTACGTCAAAGTCAAAACATCGCGAAATTTTCGAGTTTCTTCCCTGGCATTTTAGAGGTTAAGGGCGTATAAATCACTTGGCGGTCGCCGCCGGACTGACTTAGCAACGTAATCGGAGCGGCAACGTCACAATTCCAGCTATTGAGAATTCGAACTTCGGCAGGTTTGAAATCATTGCAATTTTTGAAGAACTGGGGTATGTCACACCCCACCTGGTGCACGAAGGGTTAACAGGGGTGGTAATATTACGCTTCGCGACGTTGTCCGAGAAGTGGACGACAAATGATAAATTTTGCCTGCTTCTGTGAAATGTTTCTTTCACAAATAATTTTAAACGTCTTGTTCTTAGTTTCTATGTGAACTGTGTTTGGTCCCGACTATTGTTATTCAAGTATTTATTCGGTCTCACATTTAAATATTAGCTATGGAAAATATTTAAATTTTAGCTACGGAAAACATTTAAATATTAGTTATGGAAAACATTTACATGTTAGCTATGGAAAACATTTAAATTTTAACTATGGAAAATAATGAAATATTAGCTATGGAAAACATTTAAATATTAGTTACGGAAAACATTTACATATTAGCTATGGAAAACATTTAAATATTTGCTACGGAAAACATTAAAATATTAGCTATGGAAAATATTTAAATATTAGCTTTGGAAAACATTCAAATATTAGCTATGTAAAACATTTAAATATTAGCCATGGAAAACATTTAAATATATATTAGCTATCGAAAACATTAAAATTTTAGCTACGGAAAACATTTAAATATATATTAGCTGTCGAAAACATTAAAATTTTAACTACGGAAAACATTTAAATATAAGCTATGGAAAACATTTAAATATTAGCGACATTTTAATTTATTTAACTGGGTTGAACCATAAAATAAGCGTGGACCGGATTTTAATGACTTTTCAAAGAGGCGTTGATTCTGAGTTGGCATGGAACCAAAAAGAGCGCACCTAAAGAATACAGAAGGTCTATCGTAAAATCCTAATATTGAAAAAGTTCTAAACTCTGTGCGATGGGCAAATGGAAAATGTTAACCGATACATTTATTTTAATTATCATTTTTCTTATGAATAGAGGAGGCAAATCTTCCGCACTGTAACTTTTTTAAATGTTTCCTTTTTTGACCCAGTCTATTGAACAGGAAAAGACAGGAATGATAGAGCGCCATAAATACATCATGGTCCAGCTGCGGTTTCCACAACAACCCTCTTCACTCTAATCTGTTTTGCTAGAGTCCAAGTTATTTATGAAACGACAAGTTTAAAATTGTATATTTAGGAAAGCATAAAAACTTGCTAAGTGTAACGAAAAGTCAATAATATTTCGTTGATAGCGGCTTCTAACCAAAAATACGCATAATTGGTTAGTCATACAGCGTATGATTGGAAAAAGCCACAAAAATACTGCTTAAAACTTAGGGCTGACGGCCGCCGTGGTTGCGGGGTAAAGCTCTTGACTCACAATCCGAAGGTCGCACCCACAATTTGGGATCGAATCTCGGCGTGTGTAAATAAATTTTATATGATTAATTGGTGTTTTTTCAAAATTTATTTATTTAAAAATAATATATATGTAGTATATTTTCAGCACGTTCCAGAGTGGTAGATACTCTCAGTATCGCCTGGTGTAAGATTTACCATGCAGATTTGAAAAGTTGCTTGAAATGACTTCAGCCATGTTTGGTGACTAGATCTGAATAGCCAGATACTTCCCCACCTTCTTCTTCCCCAATTCCTTCCCCTTTCCCCACCTTCAGCCTCACAACATACCCAACTGGTGATGCCATAGTCTTGCTGGCTCTGGAAGGGAGCAGCTGGGACTCTTGTGAGGTTTTCACATTTAAAAAAAAATTAAAAATTAGGGCCAGTTGTTTCACAGAATTGTAATAATTAACTAAGATCTGTGTAAGTTCTATTAAAGTTCTGTTATCAGTTCAGCTAAGTGAAACAATTGCCAAATGATTATATAATAACATAACGGAACCTTTAGAGATCTTGAAAATTAACGATTAAATTCGATGAATTGTTTAAATTCTGTGAAACAACTGGCCCTCGGGGTACAATAACATATTATATTTGTGGCACGTTCTGGAATGAAACGTAGTAATTTTCAGAATCACCCTTAGTCTAAGACTTCTCTATCTCCATCCGCATTCAGCCTCAGAACATAATACCCCATTTGGGGATCTCACTGGCTCCAGACAGGAGCATTTGGGACTCTTGTGTATTCACAAAAACATAAAAAAATATTTAAAAATATTAAAAAAAAAAATAAAATTAAATTGGCTTATTTATTGATCCGGCCGACAGTTGGTCCGGCCGACAGTTGATCCTTTAGAAGATTTTTTCTGCAAGTAAGCACACAAAGAGAATATACGGCCGTATGTACAACCAAAGTCGATATAATTACTTATTTCTGAAGGCATCTTGAATGTATGTTTAGTCTTATTACTTTAAATTGCTTTAACCGTGTTTGGTGACTAGATCTGTATAGCCAGGTACATTTTCCACACCTCCTTCCCTTCCCCACTACCTTCAGCATCACAAAATTTGGGATGCCGTAGTCTCACTGGCTCGAGACGTTTGGGAGCAATTGGGACTCTTGTGTTATATTCATATAAAAAAGTTATATTATAGGAATCTTTAGCGGTTTTTTGCTAAACCAACTGCACGTATAAGTATGTCGTATTTTTTTATTGCCGCATGCTTCTTTGGAGAGTCCAAATTATTGTTAGTAAAAATATTTTTACAGCGGATTTTCACTCAAAATGCCTTCAGATGTAAGTATATCGACTTGTACGGCCGTACATCCTCTTTGCATGACTTGAAGAAAAAAATCTTTTTAAGGATCAACTGTCGGCCGGACCAACTGTCGGAAGGACCAACTGTCGGCGGACCAACTGTCGCCGGATCAATTGTCGCCGGACCAACTGTCATGGAACCGGATAAAGAACACTCAGCACAACTCTTGGCGCACACACCTCGCTTGATTTACGTTCATACCTAAGCTCTTTCCTCCTTCAGTATATTGGTTTTGCTATTATTAGAAACGCTAAAATAATATTTTGAGCTTTCAACATTTATATCGCATTGAAAAAAGATATTACAGATTCTTTAAAAGTCTGAACTAAGCCATTTTTCCAATAAATTACGATCCCGAAACCCGGGGCTTTTCGGGGAAAAGGGGTCATTTTTTCTAGAGAAACAAACAATTTTGTTCTTATTAGATACGGGCAACTGACAAAACTTATTTCCTATTACCCACTCTCTTTCACCAGTGTAACCAAATGATCATTTTCACAATGTGTGTTTTTTAGAGAATTAAATAAAAAAACTAGAATCTAAATGATGTGCTAAATGGCTCTCTAACACTAAAAGCAATTCATTTGCCTCCACATTAAAATTTGCAGGAACGATTTTTTTAATGAGGGCGGGAAATTTCTAAACCGAACGCATGAAAATTTTCTAGCACTCGTCATATTGCGGAACGCACCGTGGGTAATTTGGGAGTAGACATTTCAATTTAGATCCAGGTGAAAAATTAACATTTTGGGACAGCTGACTCATAAATGATGTTCATAAAAAAATGTCACTAGTTACCAAATAAAAAAAAATACTAATGTGCAGTTCACACGTGGTAGAAGTCAGAAAGCTAAAGTAGACAAAAGTGGTGAGGCTACGAAGCACCGCACAAAGAGGAAACTGATTATTCTATCTCAATCCCTCGCAGGCTAAATCTTATAGATTTTTGTGTTTGTCTCTTTTTAGTGTGAAGTGAAAACACACACTGTGATTTGAAACTCGATTAAACGAAAAATAGCGACGCTAAAAAGAGACAAACACGCACATCTATATGATTTAGCTTTCGAGAGAATGATATTGTATAATTGGCCTCCTCTTTGTGCGGTGCTTCGTAGCCTTTCCACTCTTGTCTATTTAAGTTTTCTGAATGTTTCACTTCAACCGCATTTCAATTGCACACTCATTTTTTATTTTTAAATAGAATTGCTTTACCTATAAAACTTCAAAAGGATTTTTTCTTATCATGAGTAACCACCGCAAAAAGTATCACGATATTATGAGCGTGGAACACTCTGTATATTTTATTCTATTTATCTTTTCTGTTATTCTTCAGTTATCGAAACAATCTGACCGATAAAAACGGATGGGATAAAATAACTACTTTCGATATGTGTATATCCAATATACTTGTTTAGTTTTCTCACGTTTTCACGTAACGTAGTCCTTAGCTTGTAGATTATGGGTAGAACAACGTGAACCGTGGTGGGGATTTTATTTCCAACGGGTCTTATGTCTGCCTGCTCAAGTTTATACCACATAAATATTGTATGCGGGGGCGGAAACAACGAGCTGCGAAGCATATAACTAAAATTACAAAATAAGAGCATATTTCATATTTTTAGTAGTTGATAATATTCAGAATATAAACTTTCCCATAATTATTCGTAATAACAACTATTCATGTTTTACGAAGAGGCAACTGAAAATTCACAAGTTTAACCACAATGGAGAAAAATCTTTTTATTTATTTATTTAACGCCATTATAAGGCTTTTACATTACATTGATTAGTATGTGTTACAGTGGCACAAGAAAGGGTATCAGTAGTAATAGGACAACATAAGAATGAATGATATAAACATAAAATATAAGAGATACAGTTATTTTTTTCTTCTTTTAAGCTCAACAGTTGATAGACAAAAAATATAAATTTAAAAACATAAAAAGAAATGTATACTCGTGTAATAGTTGTAATAAAAGAGAGCATTCTATATAAACAGTATGAAAATATGTAGAGAAAGGTAACTTGATAGCGAGAATAACCATGCAAAGTTGTAAACATCAACATCAATTCATAAATTAGCATTGTTGTTTGCAAATCTTTGAGTTCTAGTATTTTTTCGTGTTTCGACTGTAACTATTCGTGTTCTTGAAAGGGAGATCTAAAAATGCACTTTTTTACTCACAGTGGAGAAAAACCCTTTTCTTGTCCTAACTGTAATTATTCATATTCTACAAACAATTTCCTTCAACGATACAACTATGTATAACTCTTGAAAGGTTCGGTTTTTTTTCTAAAATTCTCAAATATCTTTTGTGTAACAAACATTAACAAACTAATTGAATATCTCTTGAAACTTGAAATAGATGAGAAAATGTTTAATGGGTTACGTTAGTTTAGGTTATGGGCTATTTAAAAAAAAAAACTCACTTTTATTGATTGTTCAAAGGGGTGTTCAAATGCCACTTTGTTGAGTTATCATGGAACCGGAGGAAACCGGAGGAAACCGGAGCAAATAACGACCAATAAACCAAAAAAAATCCATCAACATTAGGCTGAAAGTTATTAATACATTACGACTCTGGATCCAAAATAATGACGCTTGCAATATTATATTTGGCTTCAGAAGATATAGCAATGCATCGACAATGTTCATGGAACTAGGATTACACGGATTCACCGGTCTGATGAGATATCGGGTCACTGGAGCCAGGGTTGGCAATGGCTTCCGACAATACAGTAGGGACTGCAGCGTTCCAGCACCAAACTCCACTCCTGAGTGAGCGCTGGGCCCGAGCTCAACCCAAACCACGCCTAACATAAAATTGATTTATTTTAAAAATTTTCTCTTATATTGTTTCTTTCCTATTCTATGTACTTAGTTCTTTATTTTAAAAAATCTGTTGTGTAAATATGTATAATTATATGGGACGTGTGCACCATCCTCCCCACATGCTGGAATAAAAACATTATTATTATTATTATCAAAAAATGGTCCTCCACATACATATACATTATCAAAAAAATGCTTATTATTATCACCAACTCTGAAAAGTAGTCAGTTACCCTAAAGCCAGAGATGACGGCGCGTTTTGCCGCGTTAAGAGATGTCAATTGCGGGAAATTTTGCGAATCTAATGTCATCGCGCGCAAACATCGAAATAATACGACAAAACGATCATCATTTATGAACGCCTATTAGGCCCATTATTTTCTTTATGTTAACAGGTTAGAGAGAGTTCAGGAGCGATTTCTCAAATTCCTCAATTTTAAATCATTCAACATATACAACTCTTACGACGAAATCGATAAACATATTCGAATCACGAAACTACTCAACAGGAGGCTTGTCGCTGATCAGATGCTCCTGTGCAAAATTATTAACTCAAAAGTTGACTGCCCGGAGTTGCTAAACAAAATAAATTTCGAACAAAAAAGAAACTGTACCTGCACGTTGAGATATATGTTCAAGTGAGTGTAAAACCATCGAACACGAACGGGCGTGGATACTTAGCATAATAGTTACTAATAAGATAGAGCACAAATGAAATATATGTATTTGTACAGTCCCCTGTGGTAGTTTTTCGCGACAATGGCGCTATGCAAATCATCCAAGTGTTATTATTATTAATACGGCTTCCGCGTAAGCATTCATATCTTATTATTTGAAAGAAGTTCAAGTGTCGATTTTAATCAAATCTCAGCGCCTTGAGAACCCCGGGGAGGGGAAATAATCCCACACAACCTGTTATGTACTCTCATACTTTACATATCAAATAAATCTCGAATCCTCCTAAGATTTTAGGGATAAAACAAAATACTTGTGTGTCAACTCAGAGCCAAGGAAAGAATATAAAATTTCGTCTAGGTACGTCTCTCTGTCTATACAATCCGACATCACTCTAAATGTCAAATTCTTATTTAGATTTAAGACCCTTCGAAATACTTCGGAGTCTCCCTCTCCCCCCTCCACTGGTCAAACCACCTTTTCCACGATTTTATATTGAATGTTACGCTATTGATAATTTAATATTTAGTTTATTCAACATTCAGGGCTTAATTTAATTTAATAAAGACTTAGTTTTTTTTTTATTTGTTCGTACATATATTTTAAACGTAGGTATTTTTATTATATTTTAAAAATAAAAATAATAATTGTTTCATGCAAAAAAATTGGACATTTCTTACATCATTTTCGGGTATTATTTGTCCCCCATGCTGGGAAAATCCCGTCTGTTATGGCGGGTGAAGTTTACATATTGAAATTTTATATAAAATGCGTGTTAATAATCCTGTAACAATTGTGTAAGAGGGGTAGTTGTGCAAATATTTAATTAGTATTCTTAATTTGGCAGTAGTTGTCGAAATATTTCAAAATGGAAAAATAATTATTTATGAAATCATTTTCTTCATTATGTTTAGGGTTTTTTTTGTTGTCCTCAACTTGGAGTTGATATTATAAAAGATTCTCAGAAGCAGAACCACGCGGGTCTTTCGTCTTTTCTCCGTGCAGAATCAGGTCCATCTTCCAGGAAAGAAGCTTACTTATCCAAGATGGCACAGCGACTGATTAGATGACAACTTGTTCCAAACTTTCCACCAAACCCAGGATCTTGAGGAAAACACAGTAAATTCCATACTTCCTGAACATTTGTCCCTTTCACTCGCTATTCTGCTATTTCAACTACGATATAAAGACCGACATTCTTTCCGTTTTTGCAAGTTACGCTCTAGCAAGCTGTGGAAAATTTAGTCATCCAACCACCCGGAAATTTCACCCTGTTCTGCCTCGAACATGGGTTGCTTACATATTGGCTATTTTGGATTTGCTTGGTTTTCGAAAAAAAAAATGTAATTTTTCCTAGAATTTCTGAGAGCAGCTAATAAATTACCACAACACAACATCATGGTACACTCATAGAACCTTCCTATTTATTAGCACTTGCATCTGTCACCTCTTATAATTTGTTTTAATCTGTTTCATTGCCTTGTCGTTACATATTGCAAAATTTAAACATTTACTAGCTAACCTAAAAACATACATTTACTAGCTAAAACCTAAAAACATACAATTACTAGCTGGGTTACTCGGCTTCGCTCAGGACAAAATCCGAGAGTGTTCTGGAATGTTCCACAATTTATTTTATTTATTTAAAGCGGACCCGACAGACGTTGTCCTGTACACAACTGTTGGGACAAACTAAAATTAAAATAGAATAATATTGAATATTCGATACTGCGATGGTAGCGCAGTCTGCCGGATCTAATCCAAAATCAACAACTCCTTAGAAATAAAAAATTAATTAAAAGAACATTTTCCAGTGGATCTAATTGTGAATTTAAACCATTCTCGACTTGAACCCACACTAAAAATTTCATCAAAATCGGTCCAGCCGTTTAGGAGGAGTTCAGTGACATACACACGGACAGAAGAAATATATAAATTAAGATTGGTGTAAACTTTGTTCCTTCAGTCCATTTTAGGTTCGTAGTGATATAAAATAAAATAAAATGAAAAAATACGCTTGATCATTTCGAGCTATGCACCAAGAAGGTGATGAAGGAATAAAAATAAAAGCTGACATTTTTATTTTTTTATTTTATTATCAAAGTAAAATCGTTTATTGACAGTCCTCCTCACTAGTGATTCCTGTTCCAAGACGGGATGTAGGTAGTTCTATATCATGATTCCATCAATTTCATGTTTTATGTTGATTTTCACAAAATAAAGAATAAATAAAATGTCTGTTTACTGTAGATTGCGTCGGTGTTACTTCGTAATTTTAATGAATATTGAATTATATTTTAATTTTAATACAGTATACTTCTGAGAAACTCACATATCGCACAATTCGCGTATCACGTAACGGATTTAAGAAATAATTGGTTTGTGTGTCCCCCGAACAGCGTGTTGTACTATAAATACGTGAGATACGGTAAGCAATATGACTTTTCACTTTGCCGAAATGGAATTTTGGGGAGACACTAGGTACAGTAATACTTCGAACAAAGCTTCTGAAAACAACTAATGATTATAATGATTTTAAAGTTAAAGATAAATATATCATATATCCAGTACCGGTACATTAAAGTAGTGTTCTAGAAATGCGATAAGCAGATTTTTAAGTGAAATTTTACATATATTTATTTTTGTTTAAAAAACATGTTTTCGAAAGGTATCCTGTGAAAAGCAGCTTTAAAAACATCATGATTTTAGGTTTTCACGCCACTTTTTTTCCACTCATCTGCCCTGATGATGGACTCTGTAACGCTGTCCGAAACGTTGGCTAAAGAAGGAGGTATCGCAACACGGCATACCACCCCAAAAATAAATTATAAAAATTTTAAAAAATCTTTTTTTTTTAACAAAGTTCAAATGGTTTCGGATACCACCCTTCTTCAGGACAAACATTAAAATAATTCTTAAAATTGATGAAATAACTAACCATAACGCAATTATCCGCAGCGTTGGGCAGAGATGATGGAAGATCGTGCAGCCCTTTCTGGGCAAACAATTCATGGTGTATCCATATTCATACATATTATCATACAGGGAAATAGCTTGCTGGTGAAAGACTAGTGAAAAACTATCTACAATCCATTTCCAGTGAGCGTTTTGTTCAAATTCAACAGTTGAGCAAACCTCTTTACCTCAACTTACAAAATTTCAGAAATCTAAAAACGTTCTTAGATTCCTGCGATCTTTTTAAATCGGTGTATTGCTGTATACTTCGCAGTTTTATTTTTCCGCATGAACTATAAATCCGCTGAGATAGGTACTAGAGAAAAGAGGCGAATGTCCTGGTTAACTCAAAAAGGGGGATATAAAAATAGGAAAAACTTTGATGTGTTTCTTATATTTTACGTTACATGATTACGGAATGCCTGAAAGTTTAGGTTAAGGGTAAGAAAACGCAGTTTATAAAGAAACAAATTCTTAGCGAATGGATTTAATACCCTTACCTCTTGCTAGGCGAGGAGAAAGTAGCCTCAACACCAAATAAATAAATTCCACAAAGCTTTCGCTAAAGCTTTTCTTCTAAGAATAATGCGCTCATTTCGCCAGTATTTAAAAAATACTTTTAAAGTAAATTCAAGAAAGCTCCATTTTTTGGATTTTGAATGTGAATAATTTGCGCTCAGCTTTTGTGAAAACTTATTTTACACTAGGGGATTTTATTAGGAAAGGTCAATAACTTTACAATTCTGGAAAAAAAATTGTTTTCACTAAATTTTTGATAAGCTTCTAACCACTCATTGTCTGAGCAATATTCACATTAGTGTTCCTATAAAGTTTAAATTAAGGAGTTCCATCTTGAATTATTTATCAACAATTTTGCCAACTTCAATCCACTGTCTCGAGTATGTCGTCTGTATAATACTATTAAATGTGACTGTACAGATAAACAGCTCCGCATATTTCAAAAAGCAAATTAGCAATCTACCAACATGACACGTCATGGTGAATAGTTATACTTTAACATGAATGTGAGTTATTGATATTTCCTCTATTTATTATTCCCTTTTAACATCATATTATAATGTTTATGTTGTATTTTTCTTTACTCATTATATTTTTGTTCATATCTTGTTACTTCTAAGAGAAACAAATTCTAAACTGCATTTTGTGAACACTTTTAAGCGAATTATTAACATTTGCGCTCTTTACAATGTAAATCGTATAAATTTTTCATGTAAATATATTTATTTAAACGCCCGTAGGGCTTTTACGAGGGCTCGTAAATATAGTGCAACACATGTTTTTAACAAAATACGGGAAATAACATAAAATATACGAAAACAAAATATAGCTAACACAAAATATAAAAGTTGACACAAAGTATGTAACATAGAATATATGATAAGTAAAAATAAAGGTAAAGATGATTTATGAAGTAGGAATAAAAAGTTGCCACATACGTCGTTTAAAGTTTGACAAATTAAATTTATTATGAAATACTTCCATATTGTTTAAATATTTGTTACCAAGACTGTGTTAACGCTGTATTGGAGAATGCAAACGTGTGGAATGAGATGTGTGTATACGAAATGTTAATATTTGTCTAGTCGTTCGTATAGGTACATGAAGATTTATCTATTGCAGGAGTTCACAGCAGTCGAATTTAGAATTTAATAATTTTCATAAAAAAGTTAGGTCGGTAATTTTTCGTCAGTTTTCTAAAGTTGTAATATTTAAAATATTCATTAACGACGGGTAATTTATATGCTCTGAAGGGATGTTAAATTTTAAATTTACGAAACGTAGAAATTTTCTTTCAATTTTTTCAACATTATGAATATAAATAAATATATTTTTTTTTATTATCATTTATTAGTCATAAAACGATACATGTATTACAAACAAAATTTTATACAATAATTAATTACATAATAAATGTATTTGATGTACCCCCAACAAATAAGCAGGGCTTGTGTGTATTGGGAGGGGAGGGGTGTTATCACATTGGTTTTATATGACGTGATTCAGTTCAAGTTTTCAGTATAATTTTTAAGGTGATTTTAAATTATTTTATATTAGTATTCATGGTTCTAATTTTTTCTGTTAATGAATTAAAAAATGTAACACCGAGAAATTTATGATTTACTTTTCTATTGTTTTTTTACATTTTGGAGTAGGAAATATTGACGTTTGCCTAATATTTCTGTTATTTTTAAAGGGTGCAACTTTATTTTGAATATTATCTATATAAATTTGTAATGTTGCGTGGTAGAAGTATAATGCATTTAATTTTCTGACCTTAAATTGTTTGTATAAAAGTTCTGACGAATATGAATAGGGTTTTATTAAATTGTTTTTATTGTTAGTTTTTATGATATGTAAATTGTTTGTGTTTGATTTTTAAATGTACCGCCCCATCCTATAATGCCGTATTGTATAATTGATTGACAGAAAGCGAAGTATGTGGTTCCAAGTAATTTTTCTTTTAAAATATCTTTTAAAATATATAATATGTTAATGTTCTGTAAATGTTCCAAAACAATAAATAAATACAGCAAACCATTTCAAAACGATACAAATGGAATCTGGTCTCAAATTTTAACATTTTATTTGCCGAATGGTATTTTATTGCATGGGTTTTCCGGCAAGCCGCGAAAATAGAGCAGATTTAGGATTAGATTAGATTTTAGGTTGCTGTTAAATCGGTTATTTTCATCGGCAGGTAATCCATAATATCGCAGTATTTCTTCATAAGCCTAATTTGTTTATGTGTGTTCGATATTGTTTATATTTTTAAAAAATCCTTGACATTCTCTACGACAAAGGCGTAAAAACAAAAGTTAACGTAAAAAAAAAACGGCGTGCTTACGCGCTAATTTCGTGTGTAGATACTAACTTGCACCGCAAACGGAAAGCGCACAATAAAAGCGGACGGGAAAGCGGAGTCAAAATCGGTTAACACCTCCAAATAAAATTTTTGAAAAGGCATTTTTTTTTAACATGTCCCACTAGGAAAAAAGGGTCACCTTAGACTTGCGTAACCCCCCCACACTTCTCACCATAAATTCTCTATCGAGCTTTTTAAAAATTTTGATGTTTCGAATTGTGAGAGCACGCGCGGAGTAAATTATTATAACCCAATTATTAATTTAAAACTGATTTTAATATGCACAATTAAGTAACGAATTTACCTAACTTAATCAAATAGTATCTGGTATACGGTACCAACGCGCTTTCTAACTGGTCTCTAAACAATAAGAGGCCATTGTAGCCGGAATAATTTGTTGTTGTTGTTTGTATTGTTGGCTGTGAATATCATAATGGTAATTGTATTGCTTCTTTGTGACTACAAAGTGGAAAATTATCAGAAACTTTAGTCGTAATGCTGTGACAATATCTTAAATTACGATCAGAGATCATAAAATAGAGTAACATAATTGATATATTCGCGTAATATTCGTGGCTTGTCAAATTATACTTCATGAAACCCAGATTTCAAAATACTACTAGCGCCATGGGTTTATCTAGACCAGTGGTTCCTAAATTAGTCCTTACTGACTGAATCCTCGGGATCATTCAGGAAAACTAAAATTGAGCTGGAGGTACCTGAACAATGTCAGGGGTTCCGCGCAAAGTTTAATAAATTTTTTTTGAAAATGTGACACAAATCGTTAGATGGCTTTATTATTTAATAATTATACCATTATGAATAAATACATTAGGTCCAGGCCTAGTTCTGTGTTATGCGTGTTCTGAAGTACAAGTGCATTTTTGTATTGTAATATTTTTGTTATTGTTGCATGAATAATAACATAAATTAAAGTGTAGGTAATATCGTGTTTGTTGCAAAACTTTTGTTGTACAAACAAAACTTAGGAAAGGGAGAATGTTCTCAGTTTCCAAATCTTTCAAAATTGCAAAATAGAGATGATGATTTGTTTGCTTATTGTCAAGACTTCATGGCGCTTCGTTCGGGACGAGGGGGGGGGGGGTGGGTGGGCTCCGTTTACCAAAAGAGTTTTGAAACCACTGCTCTAGACTATTGGTGGGTGGTTTGGTATATTTATGGACTATTGGTTCTCAATGTGGGCGATAACGCCCACTTGTGAGCGTTTTAGACTTTTAGGGGGGTAGTAGAAGACCCAGAGAAAAATATACCCAGAGAAAATATGAGATGGCACAGTGAGGGGGTGGGCAGGCAAAAAAATGTGGTCTAAAATGACAAAATCACGTACTGATAAAGCAAAGTAAATTTTGTTATTGGTTAATTTTGCAACGTTGAGGGAATACAAGAAGGCGCTGCATAAAAGCGCAATATCTTTGCACGATGATGTCGTCTCTCACCCTTGAAGTCCCTTCTGGACAGAAGGAGAAAGGCTCCTCCAATCACTTCTCACCCCAAAAGATAGATGGAAGCTTGAGTGGCAATCGGCCAACGTAAAAAAACGCTCTTCTTGTACAAGGCTATGGGAGCAAGGCACTGGGAGACAGTCTGGGTTATCATTGCCTCGCAAAACTCTTGTCCGCCATCAATAGGATTAGGTGCTTCCATAGCCGTTGTGCCCTTATGATGTACAGATGAGGCCTTAAAGTGTGAATGCGATGCGGTGCAAACCACCGAATATGTGGTCAACGAATGCCCCGCTCCATTCATTCCCCGGTAGGATTGATGAGGTCCACAGGGCAACGCCTGAGGCCCTAGACTGGCTCGTAGGCCTAAATATCCCCCCTGACCCCCTCCATTCGAAAGGAAAAGATTAATTTTTATTAATTGTTTTTGTATGTATTGTAATTATTTTTATTATTCACAAGTGTGCAAAAATTCACATATTTCGGTAGTTCGGGAAGTGGGTGAAAATTGGTTCTGATATTAATTTATTCTGAAGAACACCTACAACGTAGGAAAAAATATAATTTCCTTAACTTCAAATAGAGTTTTACAAGCAATCCATTCAATGTAGTCAATGAATTTTGAGAAAATGCTCAAGTGAATAAATTGAATGATTTTGATTTTTTGTAAGACTTTCAATGTTTGTGATTAAGTTTACGGAGAATTATTATGATAACGTTTTCATGGCAAAATTTAGGTTTTCTTTTACTCCTACCGCTTTGATGACATTTTGGTAGATAGTTTCTTACGAATCACGAATATAAAAATAATAATACTTGCCACTTGAAATTCTATAGTTACTGTGAAAATCCATTGTAATTTACATTTTTTTATTAAAACCTTTGTGAGTTCACTTACTCCGGTTGTACCTGTGCAACTGGTACGCAAGTTCAGGGCAGCCTAAGTCCGCTTTTTTGCAAAAAAATGCCCAACAATACAAATGACAAAATACGCACAAACCCCCAATAATAAACTGCAACAGAAACTACAAGTTCCTGACGTCATACCAACTACTTATAAAAACCCCATACGGACCAGGCAAGTAGTTTAGTCGAGTAGCGAGTAATTTAGTAACTAAACATGTCCAAAGACCATAAATTTAAAATAGGAGTTTAAATTAGAAAATTTTTTCCAAAATTCTTTATCTATATTTTCTGCTATTTAATCTATTTTCGTATCCATAGTTTCTTAACTGTCACCTCACTAATTTCTTCTTCCACCATTTCTAAAAAATCTATTATAATCAGCTTAAATAGTCTATTCACTTTGTTGCAATGCAGCCCGTCCATCTTTTAAAATACTCTATTCGACTGTAATGTGAACGCTTTTTGGTCAGTCAAGTGGCGAGTTACTCGCTACTCGACTAAACTACATGCCTAATCTGATCAAGCCATAGAAACAACCGATTAAAGCCTCGATTATATAGAGCAAGTTTACAAGCTACTAACCGGTAAGTTTAAAAGCGGGTAAATCGATGAGTGAGATTGTCGTGATGACACACAAAACTGTCTACTCGCTTAGTAGCGACAGTAGCAGCTAAAATAATGACTCTCGCGCGAATCAATTCGGTCGATATTTTGTAAAAAACTTGAGCTCGTAGCTAGTGCGACGAGCTAGCGATTGCCCACCTGTTGCGTGGCAGACCGGGTCGAGAGACTACTTGATGGAGGCCTTTTGACCTTTCCAGCCGGACTCCCTCGACCCATCGCCTTGCACCGCAATTGGAGAGATGGATTCATAAATCCGTCACTCCTGGATACACTGACCCCCAGGTTCCTACCCACCCCTCATACCTTTTTCCTTCCCAGAACTTCCTATCCTTCCTTTCCGTAAAAAGACCCTCCACCCAGCATCCCCTAAGATGACATAGGTCCTGAGAGAAATTGTTTTCCTCAGGGCCTTCTGTGTGGAGCTTTTTTTTTACATGAGCTCCACACAAGAGACCCTGGAAAAAATAATTTCCCTCAGAGCCTATGTCATCTTTGAGGATTCTGTATGGAGGATTTTTTTTAAGTAAAAGGAGGAGAGGAGACATCTGGGAAGGGAAAGGGTTTAAGGGGTGGGTAGGAATCTGGGGTTTAGTGTATCCTGGTCATCCGCCTTTAAGACCTAGACAAACTACTAAATCACCAAACGTAGTGAACTACTTGAGGTGACCTACGGCAGAGGTGTTCGTTATCCAATAAAGATTTCCGGAGCGGCGGTACCCATTCCCGCCTCCCAAATTGAAAGCTAATGTAAAAAAAATAAAATCAAAAATAAAAAAAATATTACATATGTGTACTGTATGTAAATACGAAATTATAACATCAAATAATTACCCCTATTTACGACATGTGGAAATTTAATGTACAATTTTTGCTCAATAAATAAAGAAGTATCTGGTACAATCGGGCACTTCTTATCCAATATCACTCGGAAAAAGTGACGCGTTAATTTTATTTAATTGACTACTACCACTATGCCTGCTAAGTTCTCGCTGCTTCAACGAGCTGGATTCTATCTGAATAACTCAGGGATCAAGGTGTCCATGTGTACCGGCGCCCCATTAAATTTATAGTATTTGTGCGGGCTCCAGTAACTGGTCCCATACACAGGGTGTTTTTTGATCGAATGTCTGACTATTCTCCGCTTAGATTTCATACGCAGCATTGTATTTCATTATGAATTCATAGGTATGGCGATTATGATGTCAGGCGAGTTCAAGAGAGACAGAGCTCGTGCTCAATGGGCTGGTACCAAATTTCGGTGGCGACCCTACTTTCCATTCATATCTACGTGGAAGGTATTTATCTATGGATTGCAATGGCTATCACCAATGCTAATATTTGTCTATGAAAAAGGTATTAAAATACAAGAAATGGATGTCCCCTCGATAATTTCCTCTGGCCATGGTTTTCTTTTACGAATATTCACACAGAAGGCCCTGATGAAAATAATTTCCCTCAAAGCTTATGTCATATTTAGGGTTGCTGTGTGGAGGGCCTTTTTAAGGAACAGAAGAAGAGGAAGAACTGGAAATGAAAAATCAGGGTGGATAGAGATCTGAGGGCCGCGGCCGATGTGCCCAGGAGTGACGGACGAATGAATCCATCCCTCCCATTGCTGTGCAAGTGGATGAGTAGAGAAAGTCCAGCTAGGGAGGTCAAAGAGTCTCCCTCGTCCGGCCTCTCCCTATCCGGCCCGCCACACATCCACTGCCAAGACTTGACCTGATAAAACCCCATTCCTTAATGTCGCGTGTCGGAGGGTTTTGTGGTAATACTGATCTGATAACTGATAACGAACGATGAAGTTTGTTTCTGGTTTGTTTTATTGAATGAATATAATTTTACAGCTCATTATAAAAAGTACCTTAAAGTACTAATAGGTTTTTTTGTGATGAAACTGGGTTGCTACCGCGGTACGGTTTTTATTTCATCGCTGGGGGTCACATTTCACAAGAGAATAATACAATTACACCAAGCAAATAATAGCACTAACTCAGACCCATCCCTTAAGGATAATAAACTTTTATAATTTAACCCTTTTCGTGGTATTGCTTCGTGTATCGTTTGGCTGGCTCTAAAGTAAACATGAACATATTTAAAAATTAACCGTTTTCCCAGAAAATAGAAGCCAATATCTTTAGGCAATTGCAAAGAATTTCAACACGAGAAAAGTTTTTTGAATTTTTAGGAAACAACTCATATAAGTCTCATAGAAATCTTTGTGTCCTCTTACCATCATCATGTTGATAAATATAATCTGGACGGTGGTAGACAGAAAAAACTTTCAAAAAAACCAAATCTAAAAATTAACCACAATAAAATTAAAATGTAAGCATTCTCTTATTGCTGTTCGTGGTGTTTTTTGACTTGAATGACAAGTTAATCATACATAATCCTTGCTATATTGCATTTCTCTCTCTCGAGTTTTGCCTGCACTCTTTTCTTTTCTCTGGTATTTGCTTCGGATAGTCATCCGTTATGTAATATGTGGTTTCTCTTAGTGCATCTCTTCTCTGTTAAAATATTTTTATTTTGGTGCCAAGTGTGGTAAATGTAGCAATTATTGATCGTGACCTTTCTCCTTTTTGCCGATTCTCTTGGCATCTTGGACATCTCTGTGGTCTAGGTCTAGAGAGAAATATTCCTTTACAAAGTTTACAGCCTTTATAATGTTTTCCAATATTTGATATGAGGTTTCGGTTTCCTCAATGCCGAAAAAGACGATATTATTTTTTGTGTCTGTTTTTCCAGGAAATAAATTTCTTGGTTTTCCAACTTTTGTTTGAGGTTTTCGTATTTAACCTGTAACTTCAGAACTTTATCTACTCACGTGTTTTCTTTAGAGGAGGCCTTCACCTTCGCCTGAGAGAGGGGTTCTTGCTTATGAATAATTTAAGATACCTTTGTTACATTTTTCAACAAGATTGTAAATTGTATTAATTATAATTTTTATAATTCTGTAACACACCTAATTGCAAAGGCTTATTATTATTATTATTTATTAAAATACACCTTTGTGAAATCAAGTTTTCGAGGGCGTTTGAAAAAAAATTATGAAACTGTGGGTATTGTTAATAATTATTGTTATTACTTATTTTTACATGAAATGAAAAAAAGTGAGTTGACGATATCGTTTATAATATTTGTCTAAAAAAATTTGTTTGTGTTTTTATTTTTTTCGTTATCAGTCTCTTTAGTTAGTAAAAACGTAAAGTGAGCCAATTTTAAAACTTTTTTACGATCGCATAAAAAAAATTTATTTAAAAAATTAAGTGTTAATTTTGAATTATAAAATTGGAGAGCATATTTTATCACATTTTAAAAACACTTGCAGGGTAAATATATTTTTACCAACAAGTTCTTGTTTTCTACAAGATTTACGGAATGCTTCTGGTGTGTTTTAAATATGCTTTATACATTTTTTTAGTTGTCTTAAAAATAAATACAATTTTAGAAACTAGATAAAATTATCTGTGAGATTTTTGTTTTTAAATGAACATTGACATTTCTAAATAATAAATTTTTAATATCAAACGTAAAAATATTATCAAAAAAACTTATGGAAACATTTCAAACCGAATCGTCAATAACTTTGAAAGAACTCGGTATTTAGAAAACCATTTGCTTTTTTGTGGGAAATTATTAGGAAGAAAACTATCACTTCACTTTTTAGGCCGTTTATAGAAAAAGAATATACAAATATTTTTTTTAATTCATCGGATTCATGGGGTGAGGTTTGTCTAGGTCTTGAAGGTGGATGACCAGGACACACTGAACCCCAGATTCCTACCCACCCCTTTCTCCATTTTCTTCCCAGATCTCTCCTTTCCTTCCTTTAAAAAAAAAACCCTTCACACAGCTTCCCCAAAGATGACATTATTTTTAGGGAAATTATTTTTTCTCAGGGCCTCCTGAGTGGAGCTCACGTAAAAAAAAACAATGCATGGAATCAAATATAAATATTTGAGTCAAACTGAGAAGAATAATTATTTTTCTTTCCAATGACGATAAAAAAAATCATAGATCTCTGCATTATAGAAAAAAAGGTAAAAATACTTTTATAATTTATGGATGGCCCGAGCAGACCTGTCCCTACGAGGTTCTAAAAGAATATAATGTTTGGGGCTAGTAATATTCTTCTAAGGCTTGAAGAGTTAAAGGGCATCCGGGGGTAGTTTTTAGCATATTTAGCATATTTAGCATAGTTTCAAACAAGTTTCACGCCATTGTTGCCCCGCACGGTGGGGCCAAACTTTACATTTTGATACAATAAACAAACAAAAAAATCAATCCTATAGGGTCGCTTGATTTGTTTGAAAGTATCCCTTTGGTTGCAGCATGATTGCATTAGCAGGTAGTCATGATTGACCCAACCCTTCTACCTGAAACAGCCCTGAAACGGCCCCAAAAACAAGGCCACATTAAGTCACATTCACAAATAATTGCCCAATTTGCCTCTGAAATCATGAAACACTAAAATCTTTGATGGCCTATATCTTATAATTTAAAACAAAAATAAATAAAGTAGCTCATATCCGTACTAGATATTTGATATACCTTTTGATTACAAAAATAATTTTTCAGTTTGATTGGATATTTTGATCTCAAATCCAAATTTAAGATTTGTATGAAACTGGCCGAAATGGGCCGCGCATACGTTCCTCTTACGTGTGCCAGCGCAACTCTTAAGTTCACATATTTATTTCGGAAGACACCTGACACAAACCCCTGAAGTTGTTATGGAGACATCATGTTCACATCACATCATTAGTTGTATTGACGAGTAAAAGTGTACGTCAATTAAATACAAAAGGTGATCTTGATTTCTAAAAATTTCGGATTCATTTATAACTCTGGGCTTCCATTCAAACATGTTTAAGATCAGTTGCTATTGTCATTTATGAAAATTATTAAATTTGTGTTCCTTTTTTACACTTTTAAAGAAATTAAGGCCTCAGGCTCTTCAGGTTTCGGTTATTTCTTATCAGAAATCAGAATAATTTTCCGCCTTGAGATAAAACCCAAATAAATGGATAATTTCTGAACGTATTCGAAAACGAAAAATTGTTTTTGAAAGATGATAAAATATTCTTTCGTGTTTAATTATTAGAATTTAAGAAAATTTTTGAAACATAAAATTTTTCAATGCAAACATCAAAAAGTATTAAAAATGGCACACATGTTACGTTTTTACTAAAATTACTGATACAAAAAAAAAAAACTAAAAACCCACACATACGTTATTAGACAAATGTATTTTAAACGTTATTGTCACATCAATATTTTATTGTTTCATGTAAAAATTATTAATTAAGAATTCATAAAGTTTTCAATTATTCTATTTTTTTTTCAAATTGCATTCGGAAACTTTGGTTTCGTATATGTATACGTTTTAATCCTTCTGTGGCTATTTTTTAAACTTGAACACAAAGCGTGGTATTTTTTCTTTTTAATACCTTTTAAATCTAAGGAAGATTGTTATATCATGAAATTGATGTGAAAAAATTCCGAAAGTGTGCACTAGACACGGCCAAATATGTTGTGCAAATACCCGTGATACATCACCCACACTGCAAATTTTTTTTATTAACGGCCAGAAATAATAAAAAGTGCCTGTAGGTGTAAGACCACCATTCAGAATTGAAACGTTGCTTGAAATGGTTTTAGCCGTGTTTGGTGACCAGATCTGAATAGACATTGGGACTCTTGTGAGGTATTAACATTTAAAAAAAATCACATTTTTTAAAACGAACTAAATAACATGTTCACTTTTTTCAAGAATCCAAGAATACACACTAGTTTATTCATTGAGCACACAATATTCTCACTGACTCCAGACGGGAGCAGTTGGGACTCTTGTGAGGTATTAACATTTAAAAAATCATTTCTTTCAAAAGGAACTCAATAACATGATCACCGTTTTCAAGAATCTAGAATACGTACTTGTTTGTTCATTTCCCGCCTTCCTCTTTCCCATCTCCTTCCCCTCCCTACCACTTTTACTACCTACACAGTATACCCCAATTGGGGATGCCACAGTCTCGCTGACTCCAGGCGGGAGCAGCTGAGACTCTTGTGAGGTATTCACATAAAAAAATGTCAATTAACAAAAGAGGCACAAGAAACACGAAACAAGGGAGGCGGGAATGGGTACCGCCGCCCTGGGAACCTTTATTGGATAACCAACACCTCTGCTATAGATCACCCCAAGTGATTCGCTACGTTTGGTGATTTATCAGGGGTGCCCGGGTTCATGGGGTGAGGTTTGTCTAGGTCTTGGAGGCGGATGACCAGGACACACTGAACCCCAGATTCCTACCCACTTTTTAAACCCTTTTTCTTCCCAGAACTCTCCTCCCCTTCTTTTCCTTTAAAAACCCGCCACACAGCATCCCCAAAGATGACATAGGCCCTGAGAGAAATTATTTTCCTCAGGGCTTCCTGTGTGGAGCTCATGTAAAAAAAAAAGGTTTTTTAAAAATTCAGGGATAATCATTCCCGAAAACTTAGGACGGGTTGTTTCAAAAAATTTGATGAGTTCATCAAATATTTGAAGTTAATTTTCAGGTTCTGTGTAAGTTCTTTTCGAGTTCTGTTTTTTTATCATCATAGGCCAGCAGCTTCACAAAATTGAAATCATCACAGAACTTGAATAGAACTTACACAGAACGTGAAAATTAAAGTAAAAAATTTGACGAATTCGTCAAATTTTTTGAAACAACCCATCCTTAGTCGAGAAAATTCCAATGATGATGTTTTAAATTGGTTATTGCTGTCATCAGATCTTTTCATAGCGAGCAAAAGAAAGTTACAAAAAAAGCTAACCATACTTCTACAGTCGGTAAATGGAATTTATTCAAGTACTCAGGATGACGATGATGGTAGTGATGGTAATGATGATGATAATGATGATCTTGATGATGGTAGTGATGATGATGGTGATAATGATAGTGATGACGACTCAAACGTGTCAGATATAATAATAATAATGTTTATATTCAAGGATGTGGGGAGGATTGTGCAATCCCACACTTCCCAGAACTAAGTACATAGAATAGAAAAAAAAAAATATATATTAAAAAAAAAATTTAAAAATTAATTGTACGTAGGGCATGGTCTGGAATGAGCTCGGGCCCAGCTCTCACTCAGGAGTGGCGTTTGGTGCTGGAACGCTGCGGTCACCACTGTATTGTCGGAAGCCGTTAACCGCATTCTGGCTCCAGTGACCCGAGGTCTCGTCAGACCGGCGAATCTATGCAATCCTAGATTGAAAAATATGTACAAAAAAATAAAAATATTTTTGGTAGTCATTTAACTAAATGTTAATCGTATATACATAATATAGAGGTAATAAAGTTTACAAATAATAGCGTGGGGCTCGGTCACTCAGAAGTGGAAGTGTGCGGGGTGCTAATGCTAGATACAACTTGTAACAGGGGTAGTAAAGCGATTTTATAATTTACATTGTTTACATTATAACCTTCTACGCCACATTCAAATTTTCAAAGCGTCCCTATGAATAAGGGCGTTTTACAGCACTCTTGCCCCACTGTGCGCCGTCAATTATGGCATTGGCTACAAAACTTTTCCCTCTTTACCCTGTCTTTACCCTGTAACATTTTTCTACATAAAAGAGAGTTTTTCTTCTTTCTTTCTAAAAATGCAAGTCTACTTCGTGCAGACTAATGCACTAGAATAATGTCTGCACTCTAGTGCAAAGAACAACCGAGTTGTTCGACTTTTTACTACTTTCTGCAACATTTATTCGTTCGGTCAAAATTAAGATAAGCCTTAATACATTTTATACCTCGTTTACATTCCCAATTTGGAAAATAAAACGTCTGAGAGAAATGAGGATGAGAATGGAGGACTAAAGGGGGATGAACATCGCTTGAAAAAACTGAAGTGGCTTTAGCTACGTTTAGATTTAGATTCAGTGGGTAAATTGGCGACAATGAGATTATTTTTTTTACTTTGAGACCAGATGCAAGTGTCGTATACTTACGGTGATGCACCACGTCGTGTAAAATTCGGGATCAGGTCGCTAACAATAACACTCCTTATGTAGATGGCGATAAGGTTTAAATTCCCGTTTAACGCAAGCCAATCCTTTATTGGATAACCAACACCTCTGCCATAGGTCACCCCAAGTGGTTCGCTACGTTTGGTGATTTAGCAGGGGTGCCCGGGTTTATGAGGTGAGGTTTGTCTAGGTCTTGGAGGCGGATGACCAGGACTCACTGAACCCCAGATTCCTTCCCACCCCTTCCAGAAAGCACTGCCTAATACTAACAAAAAAAACTCATAGAAGCAAATTCAAAACGACAGTTCTTACTCTATGCTCTGTGCATTTCGTAAACATTGATATTATATCTTGTATGAAGTTAGCTCTACGCAGAAATAATTCCTGCTTAGGCCGCATTTTAGTGAGGCAGTCGGATTCAGCTTCTTGAAAGTGTGTATTTATTTTTAGCAATAATTTAATAAATTATAATATTATTAACATGCTTATGTTTTACAAATACGTGCACGGAGAGAAATGTTTTGCAAATTTATTCGGAATTCTCTTCATTTTATTCGTATTTACTGTTAAAAACGGGATTGCAGTTCTTACGAATGAAATAACAGGAAGGGGTGGCATAATAAATATTCGGACGAGGACTGTTAACATTTCCGGATAATCTTTTATTAAATTACGAATATATTATCATGATTGCTCGCAATATCTAAGCTGTCTGCATGACAATACTAATATGTTTGCATTCCAATTACGAATATCTTAAGAGTCTTCATGATATTTTAAGTTCTTAAACGAAAAAATTGACAGTTCTCCTGATATTTTATCAGTATTTACTCACTATTCATTCGTTCTTACACAGATAATCTATAAGGTGTTACTGATATTTTACCAGTAGATACTAATATTGTATTAGTTCATACGAAAAAAATGACAGTTGTCCTGATATTTTATCAGTATTTACCAACTATTCATACGTTCTTATACGAATATTCTATACGCTCGTACTGATATTTTATTAGTTCTTCTATGAAAAAAATGACAGTTCTGATATTTTATCAGTATTTACTCACTATTCATTCGTTCTTGTACGAATACTCTATACGGTCTTACTGTTATTCTGCAAGTAAAATACTGATAACTAACCATTCATTCGTTCTTGTACGAATACTCTATACGGTCTTATTGTTATTCTGCAAGTAAAATACTGATAACTAGTTCGTTCTTGAACGAATACTTTATCAGGTTTACTGATATTTTATTAGGTTCTTGTACTAATGCCATGCATACTGTCATGTTAATTGCTCTTTACGTACTGATAGAATTATATGACTTCTTGCTTGCATTTTTAAGGATTACACTGACATTAAATTATTCCAGTCCAAACTGTACTAGGACCGGAATAATGGAATGTCAGCGTAATCATTAAAAATGCAAGTAAGAAGTCATATAATTCTATCGTGATGGTAATTAACATGGCAGTATACAAAAATAATCGTAAAAATGAAACAAATTAAAAATACTTACAATCTTATATAATACATTCCAATGAGCCAGTTAGATCACAGCGTCCTATTTGGAGTACATTGCGAGGCTGAAGGGGTTGAGAAGCGGGAAGGAGATAGGGTAGATGAAGGTTTGTTTGATAATAATTCATGAAGAATGAAGTTTTATATAATTTATATTTAATTACTCATCATAAACGACATAGGTACCTATTGTGTAAATTATTAATTTCAATGAACGTCGATTCTCAAATTAATGAATATACATGGATAAAATAATTACAGATTATAACACCATAAAAAAGTACAAAACCTAAAGCAAAATGTGTAAAAGGATGACTTTCAATGATAATAATACTTGGATGATTTATAGAGTTCCGCCACCTCAAGGGCAATTCAGCAGTTTGCACTTCATCTCTGATTACTGATGCAGAAGTAATTTCACGTACAGCATCAACAATGATATTTGACAACCGGTCAGGATTAGGTACTCTGTGAACAAAATAAATTCAGAAATATTAATACTCGGTATGGTTTTATTCCATAATTTAGCCAAATACATTAAAATGTCAATTGAAAAGGGTTTAATCATTTAATCATTGCAATGAATTTATTACACTTTTACTTTGAAAAGTGTCTGACCAAATGATATTCTAACATATGCATTATAACTTACATAATTATTGCCATCATGTATTATAACTATTTCTTTAAATTGTCTGGACGCAGAAGAAATTTCACGTGCAGCATCAACAATGTTATTGGACAACCAGTAAAGAGTAGGTACAAGATATTCTAACATATGCATTTTAACTTACATAATTATTGCCATCATGTATTACAACTATTTCTTTTTTTGTCTGGATGCAGAAATCACGAACAGATCCAACAATGGTATTTGACAACTGGTCGGGAGTACTGTGAACAAAATAAATTCAGAAATATTAAAACTCGGTATGGTTTTCCTTTCGTTAAGATGAATATACCTATATAGGTATCAATACATGCAAAGCAAAATAAATTAACAAAGCAAAAACCGAAGAAGACTGTTTTCTTTGCAACACGCTAGCGCTTCTTCGTGACAGTTGGCGGCCATTTATAAAAATAATTATTTGTCTTCCGTATAAAACAAATAGAATGTACGAACATTATAGTAATTTTAAAATAAAAAACTTATAGAAACGTTATTTAATAATATCTAAATATATATATGAGCCTTCACTGACGTAAATACAGCCAAATAGTGCTAAAACATGATAAATTTTTTGAAATAACGGCAATGAAAAAAACTTACCAAAAACTTCGTTATATTTCAGAATTCCACACTTTGCTGACAAATCTTGGGAGTGTCAATCCAATTTAGGAGATTATGGCTTTATAATGAAAATAAACGAATGAATTAACATACATTAGAGCACATGTGATCCATAAATAAACCAAAGTACGTGAACAAAACTAAACCGATAGCGACCGCTGCAGAGAGCAGAACCGCCATCTTGACTTACCGACTGACCGCCGTGAAGTTGCCTACAAGAACAGGGTTCGCTTCCGCGCAGAAAAGTCTCGCGGCGAACCGCGCTGTAAACCGTTATCTTACTATCGGTCGGACTTTTCTGCGCGGCGGCCTGAAGTGGTATTCGGACACGTCACAATATTTTATCAGGAAATATTGTATCACGCTTGACCAATAATTTAACAGGAAATGTTAAGAATTTATTCGTACAGTAATGACTTTTCATGAGTCACTTCACCGAATAAAAAATAGGTACGTTTTGTAACTACGTAAATATCATGACGTCTTGTTATATAAACAAAATATCCGAATAAAGTTAACTTATTAAGACGTTGACGAATACCTTATCAGGAAAATGACCTGATAAATTATTAAACTACAAATTATGTACTTATATTATATTGTTATGACGTTGATTTTTTGGGAGCGTCATGATATATTATTATAACAGATCGATAATATATCCTTAGATTAATATTTTATGAATTAGACTTGTTAAATTATAGTTAGGGCACAAATCGATTTCTCTCCGTGTGCTTATGTGCCTATATGGAGTGCACGCCCCTGCCCACGTGCAATTAAAATGCTCAAACACAAGATGATAAAATTATTAAAATTATGCGCTTTTTGTAATTATTTTTTGATCTTGAGTGTTTATAATTTTTCAATAATGTCTAAGCAAAATAAGTATGTAAAAAATCAGAAAAATATTAGTTTGTAAGTCCGTAAATAAATAGACAAACTGAAGTAGGTATTTGCGTCACAAATCACGTGCGCGAATTTTTTATTGTGATATTAATTTTACTAAAATTAAAATTCTGAAAAGGAACTTTCCTAGAAAATTGGTTGATATATTTCACTATTTGATTATATGATTCGAAACATTTGTTGTATAATACAACATTTATTACGAAAATTTTACAAATCTGCCAAAGACTAACGGTTTAACCTTATTAAAAAAAAAATAAATAAACAAAATTCAAATTTAAAAACATAACTTTACTAGATAAAAAGACAATCTTTCGAAATAAATTTATATTTTTTTATAGAAAAGAGTCGATACGTATAGATTTGATTTAAAAATGATATGTTTCAGGTTGTCTCCGGTTATTCCCTCTAAAACATTGTACTACTGGTGGAAGGTTTTCTGTAAACAAATTTAATTATCCTGCTAATTATTGTTAATCATCCGTTTCCCCTACTCCTTCCCCACATTCATCTCCCCTTCCTTAAACTCACAGCATTTCCTAACTGAAGTTGCCAAGTTCCCATGCCTACGGGCAGTTTAAACTTTTGTACGGGTGTAATTTTTTTAAGTCTAAAAATAATATGGAGCGGTTTTGATGAAACTTGACCTCGAGAAAGGTTTAAGTTTATATTTAACTATTTCGCCTCATAAAACTCGATACCGGTAATAATGTTTTAATTCTCATTAAAACTTAAGCTTCGAAACGTGCGCTGTAATAATTAATGTAATAATAAAATAACCCGACATGGAAGAATGTAAATGAATGGAGCGCTTTAGTCACAAAACATTATATAAACGCCACATATTTGCACGCACCCCGAGAAGTAGTAACTGTTACATAAATAGCTTGCCACGTTTTCTAGAAAATCAAATTATTAGCATACCTTCAACATTCCACGACATTGGAGCTGCGATAAAATTATGATAATTAGCAGTGAGACTAGTCCTACGCTCAAGTGATATTCAAATCTTTTGATACGAGCCAACGTGTTGACGAATCATCATTCGGCTTGAATCGAACTCGGCATTTCAAACTAGTTCAATTTTGATAACCTCTTCCAGAAATGCTAAATTGTACGAAGTAATGAATAATTTAAAATACCATCCGAACGATAAATTATTTCTTGAGATTAAAATACCAGCACAGTCAAGATTTCTAATTATGCAATAATTAAAATAATGCCAGGGTCCGTATATTTTGACCGATCGTCTTACAACGGTAACGACCAGCTCTTTCAGAAAGTACGCATCTTTTCATAAAGCATTAAAAATTATCTACTCATTAAATCAATCAACCACCAACCAGCATGATAGTTGGTCTAGCACATAGATTCTCAACCTTATTTTGCCTACCGCCCACTTTGAGAAATATTTTTGAAGTGAAAACTTCTTTAGCATCGAGTAGCTCAGATATGAAGATGTGGTGAGATGTGTTTGCGGGGCGAAGGAACACGTGTATCTGGAGGGCCTAGTTTCTTTTTAAATTATTCGGTGTTTTCTTGAACCGATTTTCCTGAAAAATTTTCCACACACGCTTTACGAGTGCAATTTGTTTTAGTTCGCGATTTAATTTTACCTCTTTCCGTTTTGAATTTATGTGCTATTTTTTAAACATATATTTCAAAACGCATTCAAAATTAGTTGAAAGTTAACAAGATCACATTTAGCTTTACGTATTTGGGTTGAACCGTGTCATAAAACTTCATAATAGTTCGAGTGTGCATTGATAAATTGTGACAGAATAAACAAAAATTATCCCGAGCACCTCTCAAAGCAGAGGATATGTCTTTTTTTCATTTTAAATAACACAATTTTAACAAATTAAAATGTATTGCTTTCAGATGTGTAGAATTTTGTTCCGTTTTACAGGTGATATGACCTCTCTATAGAACACATGAGTTTTTGATTTATGGCCCGGAGAGGTGCGCGCATCTGAGAGTAAATCATCGAAAATTATTTTAGGACATAAATTGTTGACATACACAAGAAACATCGATGAATTAAACTGGAGAGTTACTCCATTTACAGAATTGTTTGTGTCTTTTGTTTTCAGTCGGTTTTTATTCCTTACTTTTCAGAGTAGTCTTTTGTTCTTGCATGGATTTTATGTATGGATAAGACATTACATGTTGATTTTCTGGTTGGGTTTTTTGTTTTATTTAGGTGTTTGATGGATATTACAAAGGGAGAAGGTCTGATAATGGATCTTGGCAACACTATTTTATTAACTGCATACATTCATATCAATTTAATTTATTTATTTTCTAACTGTTCATGTTTATTTTCAGTCGGTTTTTATTTTTTTCTTTTGAGTTTGAAATCGGCACTTTAAGTGTATTTCAGAAGTTAGTTCTCTACTCGTATACAGATGAATTTGCACGAATAATACGGAATTCGAATAGTGATTTGAAAGGTTTGAAACGAGACGAGCCAAAAAGAGACTGGAAGAGACAAGAATGGACAAGAAAGGTTGGTAAGCAGTAAGAAGATTCAAGAAGAGACAAGGGATAAAACGATCCAAGAAGGGGCGAGAAGATGAAAGATGCAAGAAAAGGCAAGACGATGCAAGGAGAGGCAAGAGGATCCAAGAAAAAGCAAGAAGAGCTAAGAAAGAAAACCACTGAAGCGTTTTTTGGGCGGTTTAGAGTATGTCGAAGGACCATGAACGATGCGTGTTTTTTTTTTGCGTGAAATGTGTGTGTAGACCACTGCACAGTGCAGATAAAATGCACAAGGAAAGGAGAAAAGGACTTAAGGTGCGGGAACTTTTTTCAATCCTGGCTGGTTTATTGTGCACTTAAAATGACTATATTAGTCGCATTATGCGACTAATATAGTCATTTAAAGTGCACAATTCTGAATATCGGGTATGCAATATTCGGAATGCGGTATGCGGATGCGGTATTCGGTTTGCGATATGCGGTAAAGATGATTATGCAGCGAGGGTCGATTTAAGACTGACTTGGGTAAAGCAAAAATGGCAGGTATGTAGGGATGGGTAGGAAGGAAAATGTGACAATACTAACTACAAGTCCAGGGTATTGATGTATAGATGTATGTATGTAGGTACGTGTAGCTGTGTATTGTGTATCTGCCCAACCAACCACGAAGGGTCAAGAAAAGGTGAGAAGATCCAAGAAGGCTCAAGAATAGACGAGAAAATCAGAAAAAAGACGGGAAGATCCAAGATGAGTCAAAAAGAGACAAGAAGAAATGAGAATATATACCAAGAAGCATGAAGAGCGAAGAAGAGATATTAAGAGACAAGAAATAGCAAGAAGAAATAGCAAAAAGAGCAAAGCAGAGCCTAGAAGAGATTAAAAGAATCAAGAAGAGGCAAGAAGAGACAAGAAGAAGTGAAAAGGGAGAAGAAGAGACAGAAAAATCCCAGAAGAGACGAGAAGAAGCAAAAAGAGAAGAGACAAGAAAAACCACGAAGGGTCAAGAAGAGCCTAGAAGAGCAGAGAAGAGACGAGAAGATCCAAGAAGATTCAAGAAGAGACAATAATAGTCAAGAAGTGCCAAGAAGAGACGAAAAGACCCAACAGAAACTAAGAAAAGACAGGAAGAGGACAGGAGAAGATCCAAGAAGAGGCAAGAATAGCCAATAAAAGCCAGAAGTAGACAAAAAGATCCAAGAAGAGCCGAGAGTGGGCAAGAAGAAGGAAACCATAAAGAAAGGATTAAAACAAAAACAAAAAATCATAACGCTCAATCCATTCCTTTATTCCTGCCCATCCTAAATTCCAATATGGCTTATTAGGTTGCCATGAGTACCGGTCGATTAAACTCCAACCTCCTTTCTATCCTCACGTGTTCCAAGCACGTGTTCCAAGTCCTAACAAATCAGTGCCCCTCGGAGTACTCGGGAGACCGGTGTGAGACCAGGAGTGCTCCTGGCTGGGGGGTACAATCGTATCGTATCCTATCGCAAGTGAAAACTTCTTTAGCACCGTTGTGATTTGAAACTCGATGAAACGAAAAAGCTACTCCAAAAAGAGACATACCTCTACAGGATTTAGCTTGCGAGAGAATGAGATAATATAATCGGTCTCCTCTTTGTGTGGTGCTTCGTAGCCTATCGGTACCTTCTTTGAGCGATGCTTCGTAGCCTCCCCACTCTTGCCTACTTTAGTTTTCTGATCGTTTCACTTCTACCTCGTCTGAAAGACACAATGTATTTTTTTTTCTAGAGCACGCCATTTTTTTTTACTTACCATCTGTCACGAATCTGTAAAGCTATTGCCACAATTATATATATATATTTTTTTTTTGTTTTGTTTGTTTTACATAGTTTTAGAAAATAATGTGTCCTTACTGGGGTACCCCGTTCTAAGGTCACATTGTAGATGTTTTTGTGTTTGAATTATAAGTTAATACCTATTTTAAAATATTACAAAAGGAAAATTATAATGTTATATCTAAAAGAAAGGATAATACAAACATTAATCTTTATTTGGTTGCTGAATTGTATCTCTTCTTCCTTCCCATGTCCATAATCCATATCTTAATTCTTCTTTTGAAATCGTTTTTTTTTTTGGTGACCGGACAACTCGGAATGAAACCAACTCAGAACCATCTCAGATAAGCCATTTAGAGTGAAAAAAATATATATATAAAAAATTGGTTAAATAGGTTACGTTAGGTTAGGGTTATCGGCTAATTTAAAATTATTTTATAGAGAAGTATTGCATATTTCTTTGTCCAAAAGTAGTTTTTAGTTGTTGGTTGGTGGAATATTTATTGTAATGTGGATCTTGTGAATCGGCCTGAGTTTGTAATAATAATAATAATAATTTTTGGATAATTTCTATAGCGCCATTTTTGTGAGAAAATCACCTCAAGGGCGTTTTACAAATTCATTTATACACTTAACTTATTTATATTACAAGTGTCTTATAACTAAGGTCGATACTAAGTCTTATATAACTAGTGACTTAAAACTATACTTATTATTATAACCGGTACAAAATTGCATTACTCGTGTTTTGACTTACATCTAACTTAAAGTTATCCTGGTTTTTGAACGCGTATATTAGAATATCTTTTGCATATAATTGTTTCAGTGACATTAAATCCAGTGCCTTAAAAACGTAGTCTGGGGACTCTTAAGTATAATTTTCAAAATTGCCTTTTGTGCTATGAGGACTGGTTTTACAGTGGAATTTAGGTACCACAATTTGTTATGGGGTATCAACTCTCACGGAATCAATAATTCGATCAAAAATATATTATTGAAGAAGAAGATAATACTTATAATCTAAATGAAAATATGAAAGAGAACAAGACACAGAAAAATAGAAAAAGACAATGGTCGCAACTGGGACTCGAACCCAGACCTCTCGTCTAACCGGGACGTGAAAACTAACCTTCTAACCTTCAAAAGTTATAAAAAGATAGTTTTTCTTATAAAAAATTGAAAAATATATAAAATTATTTGTTATACCTTTTTGTTTAGCAAGTTAAAAAAGCATTTTTTTATATTTTAAGTACCGGGTTGCTACCTCTTCCTTTGGTGTATTCATGATATATAGTCAATTCTTAATAATAATAATACATGTCAGATTATTAGTACTAACGTGATTAGCGTGTTTTTTCTTATCTTTTTACAGAACTTTTTTTACCTGCCCACGCCCTCACTATCCATCTCAACGCTCCCTATTTTTTCTGGGTCTTCTACTGCCCCCTTGAAAGTCTCAAACGCCTACATTGACATTTGTCACATGAGAACGGATCGCTTCTTCGACTCGTTCTTATGTTCAACAACTCGGCTGTGGAACGATTTGCCGGCCTCTGCGCTTCCTCCTCCTTATAACATGGGTCTCTTCAAGACCAATGTTCATTCCTTCCGTTCCTCCAAAAGACCCTCCACACAGCATCTCAGATGACATAGGTCCTGAGGGAAATTATTTTCCTAGGGGACTCCTGTATGGAGTTAATGTAAAAAATATTAATAATAAATAAATAAAAAGGGGGCGTTATGCCCACTTTGAGAACCACAGTGGCAGACAATAGCCCTAGAACATTATTGGTGAATACGACGGGCATCCAAATTCTAAAGGTGGGTTTTAAACTCAGATCATCAAGTTTTAAGCGTCACCATTTTGTTCTTAGCCCCGTGTGTGTTAAAAAATAATTATCGCGTTGTTTTTTTTTTCCTACTATATCCAATCTTAAACGCCGGGCAAATGATTCTGAGAATCGAGATGACTTTACGTGATTTGGTTTTAGGTGAAAAAAGATGTAAATCTTTATAAAAAAGAACGCGAAATACAATTCCCACTTTTAATAGAAATTGTGAAGGGTAGCTGAAAGGAGTCACGTAAACATTATTACTTACTATTTTTAGCGCTTGCGTATAAAATTTTACATATTTTATCATTGTGGTGGGTTTTTTAACAACTTTTACTATCATGAATTGAAGATGAAAATATTGTGTTCAAATTATTAGGTAGGTACTTAATTTTATATACCATAGTTATTCTAATTACAGGTACTACCTTTCCTAAAACAGGTCATTTTTTTACACAACCACTACAAATAGAACCTAAGTAATAATTTTTACGTGACTGAGCTATCCATCACAAATTATTTAAAAGTGAAAATTTTAACGTTTTTCATTCAAAACAAAATCACATAAAGTCATCTCGGTTCTCAGAAATATTTGGCCAGCGTTTTAGATTTGAAAAATAACAAGCCAAACCCGAGCACCATTCCAGTTTGTGAAACCCAAATATTCCACTGTTGCTGTACCTTCCTTAAATGTTATAAACTATGTTACTAAAATAAATATTGTTCCAGCCCTTTAAATGAAACCAAACAAGATTTACTATCCGAAATAAGGAAAACTAAGGGATCCCTAATAATTGTGAGTTGTGAGGTGGAAGAAAGTGGATGAAGAGAATGAGTAGGGTTAAATTGATGTTTGTAAATGCCTGGCTTTTACGGTCTGTTTACTTAAAATAGTTGAAGCCTTTTCAAGCCACGTTAAACATAGTGGACCTACCTACCCTTCACACCTACCGGGGTTACTAAAATACTTACAACAAATAGTAACAATACCTCCAACTTCTGACATTTTCCATAATATATTCAGATGGCAATATGCTACACTTGCGCCTCCTAGCGGCAGGAGTACTGCTGGCTGGGATTCTTCAAACATTTTTAAAAATATTATGTGAAACATTTCCTTTAGTTTATAAATTACAGAAATCGAATAAGCTGAAAATTTGTATTAATCTTCATTTTGGCACTTTAAATGTCTCAAAAGTCTCATAAGGTCGCGTGAGAGCGTCCTTAGATATTCAAGGTCAAAGGTCACGAAAATCAGTTATTTGGAAATATCTCGCTTTCTTTACCAGTAATAGTATTTGCACTCATTATAAAAGTTGTAGAATATAAAATTTTCTACAAATTTTGTACTAAATTTTTTTTATACGCTTAACCGTTTTTAAGATAAAGAGCGAAGGGTGCGGACCGCTCCGCACTCTTCGCGTTCTAGGCAAAGGAAGTGAGATATTTAAAAAAAATGTATTTCGCGACCTTTGACCTTGAATATCTGCAGAAGCTCACATGTGACCTTATGAGACTTTTGAGACAACATTTAAAATGCCAGAATAAAGGTTAATACATTTTTTAGCTTAAGTGACTGGACTAAGATACAGTATGGTTGTTGAAAAAATGTTTTATTTTGTGGTGTGTTGTAATGCAGGTTGGATAAATTGCTACCTGCTATTTATAACTTAGAATCATGAAACTTCAACACCTCCTTTGAAAACTCAATAAAAGTGGCGAAAAAATTGTATGAAAAATTTGTTAAATATGCCTTAGATTAGGGTTAGGTAATGGGCTTTTTTTCAATTTTTTTTTCATAACTTTTAATGACTTTTCAAAGGTGTATTTTTTTAATTTTTTTTTATTTATTTATTATAAATACAAAGTAATACAATATTACAACAAAAAAATAAAATATACAGAAAAAAGAAAATCAGTCAGTGTCAGTCTAGTACAAATTATTTCTTTCGGCGAGCCAATTCTTCAACATAATATTTAATTTACCATCTGTACATTTTTTAATTTCGGCAGGTTACATATTTAAGCAATTAGGTATCATGTAGTCCAGCGTTCTTTGTCCATATTTGTTTAAATGCTTAGGTACAATTAGTCCTTCATTTAACGTAAAACGAGTATTATAAGTGTGGTCCAGTTTATCTATGTATATAGGGCTATTCATATTCACAATTTTGAGATTTTGGTAAAAGTACGGAACATTATGTCTTTGTTCATATAAACTTTTATGAGCTAATAATTTAACTAATGAATTTTGAACTGATTGAACACGATTTAAATTTGTTTTGCAGGAAATTGCATGCTTCTGACTTGTCATGGAACCGAGCATACAAATGTTTAAATTATTTGAAAACCATCTAAATACCGCAATAATCATTTTGAATTGTATGTTACGCAATTTACGTCCGAAAATATTATTTTGCATCCAAATCCAAAAAGGTCAAATCAAAATATATGTACTTATACATTTATTTATTTTTAAATGTGTACATTACCTAGGTACTTACATATATGAAAAAAATAATTGTGAATACTGCACATTAATCCCAATTCGTAACTTTTGGAATTATGGTAAGTGACGAAAACAAAGGAAGTAGAAAATTAGTTACAACTCTCACGACCATCCGGAAAAAACGCCGCAGGCGAAATTTTTTCACGATATCCACAAGTGGGGTAAGTGTGTGGTGTTGGTGAAGTGAATTATTACATTCACGAAGACACGGAAAAAGCGCCGCAGGCAAACATTTTTGTAGGTCAGAGCCCAAACCAATAAATGCTTTCGATTTTTATTTTTTGGAGAATCAGAATCCCAGCAGTATTTAGAAATCCTTAGAATTTTCTTAAATGGAAATATTTTTGTTTTGTTCAAAACGGAATCCTTTAAAACATGTCAGCTTAATCGGCTAGTAACCGAGTGTAAAAATGCGCCGGATTTCTACATAGGCGTTACGAGTTCACACGACCGCTAGCTAAGTCCTCCACCATCACAAAAGCAATGTTTTCCGCATAAAAAGAGACATATTTTCTCAGAGTCATGTGTCCTCAATATGTACCATTTTGTCAGCATTCTCAAAGGTGACATACTTTGCCTTAAGATGACATATTTCCCATCGGGGCCACCTTGTGAAGTTAAGGTTAAAAAATAAAATAAAAATCGGTATCTGGCCGGAGCCTTCTTCCCCAGGGTTGAGGCATTAGGCCGTGACCTTTCGGGCCTAAACGAAAGTCCTTGCCTGACTAAGACGACGCGTTGCGTCTGTTTTTGGCACCAAAATTGTCAATTTTTTTATTAAAAAAATAACAGATTTGTAGTTTTCGCACCAGTTAGAATTTTTTTTTGTTCACCAATTTATCTAGGAGGCAGCTTCAGAGAAAGCGACAAGTGATCAAATTAGAAATTATTTGCCACAAACGTGAAACAGTCAACAACCCTGCACAGCATACCCAAAGATGACATAGGCCCTAAGGGAAATTATTTTCCTCCCTTCAGGGCCTCCTGTGTGGATATCATGTAAAAAAAAAAAAAACTAAAAAAAAATACCTCTTTTCCAATGGTACTCACACTCTGAGCTTTGTGTTTGAGATTGCACTTTTCCAATTTACAAATGCATCTTGTATATAATGAACTGGTTCATCGTTAGCCGTGTTTCAGAGAAATAAGTTTTTACCAATCAATGAGCGCCATCTGTTAGTCTTCCAACCTATAGGAAAGTCAAAGTTTGCATCAATTTAATTTTTATTTTATTTTTAGTTTTTAATTTTGTCCCTAACCGTATTGGACCGCAGCACTGTGCAGCATAATGACACAATTTCAACACTCAGAATTTTTTACAAAGATTTATTTTTGAGGGCCCCATTACGCTCTCAAGGTAGGCACTAAATCGATATTATAGGTAGGTAGTTAGGGTCGTTAGCCGTTAGTGTCATAAATTGTTTTTTTAAAGAGGGTTTTGTTATATAGTGTCGCAGGGCCGTGGCCAGAGTTGAATTTAATATAGGGCAGCGGTAAATACAGGTAGGGCGCAAGTAAAAATGTAACTCGCACAGCCTCCCACCACTTACTTCAATGCCATCTATGGGCAGAATAAAGAATTAGTATGAATGATTCCTTAGTTAATTCGAAGCTGTTTAGTTAGATGTCGCTACGCTACACTAATAGGTACTATTAGTGTAGCGTAGCGACAAGTGTAAGTGCTTAAAAAACAAGCTCCCTGTTAATTAATCATCCTTATTGATATATACATATAAAAAAGGTGAGCTCTATTTTTTTTTTTTTTTAAATTAATTGAATTAAAAGAATGAATTAAACGAATCAATTCAAAAAGCCAGGAGAATCACACTGAATCGATTCAGTCCTGGGAATAAATCTGCCCATGTCTAGTTTACACTTGTCCGACACGATTTAAAAAAGGGATCCAGTACGTTTTGTCGGGTGAATGGCCAGTGCAGCGCTTCTGTTTAAAAATCGTCGGAACTCGCTTGCCATAGGTACCTATACATTCCAATTATACTACGGTTTTAGATTATAATTGTAAATAGATTACATGCCATTGGTAACTCTTGTGCTCATGTTGCTGATGTTTTCAATACGCCTCTACTGAAGTACAAAGTTGTACTAATTTAACACTTTAGCAGTACCTAGGTACATATTTTAACGAGATCACCGCATAATAGGTTTTTGTTTTAATTCTTTTTCACTGCTTTCTCTTTACTTTGTACTTATGTATAATATTTTTTGTTTAGTTTTGTTTACCTACTATCAACGTCAAACAAAAAAAAAATACCTACCTTGAGGGTTAAGAAAAGAAACCTTGTTGGTGACATTTTAGCAAAAGCAATAATTGTGACCTCTTGTATTTACTCTTATATTCAAATAGCCCAAGGGTTTACTTTATCCAGAAAAGGTTATTCTTAAGAAACAGAGAACATGTACAGAAGATACAAGTATCATTCATCGACCAAAGGTAGTTTATATATCAATAATTAAATCATAAATAAAACCTATGTGAGATAAATAAACTAATAAATTGGTTTTGAGTTTAAGCCATCAGTAATTCTCAACTTCATTTGTACCATGCTCCATTTCAAAGCTTAACTGTGCCTTAATGTCCCAAAAGAAACAATAATAAACAATAATAAAGAAATAATAATTCAGCATTAACAGACAGGGTTAGAATATCAGCAAAAAAAATATCAAAAATTAAAACTAATATTAATAATTTGCGCATTGCCCCCCAAAACATTCAATTTGCCCTTCAGTGGGGCATGCATACGATGTTGAGAAACGCTGCTCTAAATGTGTATAAAGGATAATGAAATAATAAGAAAATGTTTTTAAGCTGTAAGTAATCTTCAAATTATTGTTAAATTTGTAAGTCCTGTATGTTTGTAAGTTGTTTGTAGGTACACGTATAATTTCTATCTTATTGACCAAGTAATGTAAGAATCTCTCATTATCACCCTACTAAAATTTAGACAGCTTGAAATAACTTTCGATGTATGTAATACATAGCTCTTAGTCTCCCCGTTTTCTTTCAGCTAACACCGCCTGACACTAAAAAAGACCTCAAGGGCGCTGTGTTAGTTTATTATTAGCGCTTTTGCACCTTGGGTCCTTGGCAAGTCGCCGTCCGGAATATTCTATTCATTCTCCTACTCATTCTCTTCATCCACTTTCTTCTGCCTCACGACACACGATAATATCCCTAATTATTAGGGATCAATTGTTCTGTAGCGACCACTTTCGCTCTCAATTTTTAAGGCGCCCACTTCTGCTAAATTCATTGAGCCATCACTGCTTTGTTATGGAATTTGCCAGACACCCATCTACCTACATATCTACCTACCTGCTACTGCATTCACTGCCTAGGTGCGTGGCATTTACTCGAAAGTTCGCGACTCAACAAGCGCCTACGAATATAGCGGCAAGCACATTCGAGTACCTTCTCGTGTACACATTGCCGGCAAATGGAAAGTTACTACACAAAAAGGCCGTGCTATTTAAGGTGGCTGCCATCTCGACACAGCCCAGTGGCAGTGTAGTAACGGGGTTACGGGCCCTCGCTGGGCTACCGCCCCCACAACTTACAAGTCAGTTCATTCACGTACAGTTCACCATGTGATCTATCTGTAAATCTAGTGTGACATCTGGAAGACAGAGAACTACGGCATACGGGATCAGGTCATCCTCCACCACACACGGTGTAGAGCAGCGCGCTGGCGATCTGAAGATCTGTGATCTTCGCCGCCGGAGCTTCCTGGCCTTCATCACTGACTACGACGCACCATCACTGACTACGCATCCGTCTACACCTCTGTCTCTTCACTCCGCATTGACCTTCGCTGCGTAGCCACAATAAACTCGCAACATCAACTGACTGCCTTTCATTTTTCTCTCGTCTCTGCTGATCCGGAGTCCTCTCCTTCAGTTTTTTAGAACCTACAGTAAGCTTACATGGTTTTTGGCACTACATGCTAAGTGTATCAATGGTACTTTTATGACAAATTAGATAATGTTATATAACACGTGTTTAATGTTGTAATATTATGCACATCAATAAAAAAATAAATATAAACCATATTTATTTATTTTTAAACAGTGTACAGGCAAATTTTATCATTTCCTTGAAAAAAATTTGATTTTGTCACAGAGATATCATTATTTGAACTCATGCACAGAATAAATAGTACCTGTTAAATACATATTAGAATGAGACATCCATAAGTATCTATACAATATTTAGATAGGCTTGTGTTGTACACCTGTAAAAAGAAATATTTTCCTGCCATGAAAAGGATAACTTTAGAGTACTACAATTTTGGCTCAAGATTTGAATATTTTGCAATGTTAACCAGCCTTTCCCCAAAAGATATAAGTTGAATAGAATAAGTCAAAATAAAGCGGTGGATTTCTCCAATTCGGGAAACACAATATTGTCTGTAAAAAGGTAGAAAGGATTTTTCACTCCCTAATGTGTTTTATATTCTCTATAGCAAAATATTCACAAACAAAATCTTCAAATAAAGAAAACTATCCTTCTTTAATACTGCAATGTAAACACATCAATACATAATAACAATTAAACAAAATAGAAAATAACAAAGAATAATATGTGAACTACGATTTTAATTCAAAGTAAAAAATATGTTTCCTAGTTAGTAGTGTCGAGACCTCATATTTCAAACAGAAAGTGGGGATTCATTTAAAGAAAAATAAGTAACTTGGAAATTGGAATGTTGAAAACAGTGCTGCACATTATTTTTATAAAAAGCACGTTAATCGTCATTATCATTTCTGTGCTGCTAAAATCTTCAATGTGAAAAGGGGAAATTTTACAAGATGGAGAATTATAATTATTGTGTTTCAATTTATTGTATGCAGAAGAATTGGTAAAAGATAAACTATTAATAAAACCACCAGGTCGTATAAATCTTGCTTTATTTTTAGGATAAGGTTCTACAAACAATTCTATTATTTTTTGCTATCAGATGGTTAGCAAGATGAAATTTATAGATTTCTTATCTGAAAAAAAAAACATATCAGAAGCAAAACTTGAAAGAGGGAGCAAAACCGTTTTCAGCCATAATAAAAGGAGGTCGGTACAACAGATTCCTATTATACCCTTAAAACAATACAACAGGTTCTACCTCAATATGGTTTGCCACTTTGCTAAAATTTCAAGCAGACAAATCAGATAAATAGTTTTTTTTTCGGAAAATTGTCACATTGAAGTTATTAACAGTCCAGCGAGATCTTCTTAAATGATAATTAAATCTATTAAAAAAAATAATCTCTTAATGAGAAGAATAACTTTCCGCTAAAGCTGGGAGTTTTCGAAAACCCTGCGCTATAAAAAATAGCAAATAAAAATTTATAATATTCAGTACGTTAATATTAAAAATATTGTACATTTATAACAAAAACTATCTAAACCATACTCCAACACATAAAATATTAAACAAAAAAACAACTTTATATTTATACATTAACATTGTATTACAAGTACAATGGAAACAACTGTGCTGAAATCTTTATTTATGTAGTACGTAGTGACATGGATATTCTTCAATTCAGGACCTGGAGGGATCTGGGTGAGAAGATGTGAACTAGGGAGTCCCACCCGCAGTCAGCTATTTGATTTTTCCTTAGAGTGTTCCAGTCCAAGCCGTACGTGAACTCTGAGTGATGTTTTATTGTCTCTATCGGGTCGGAGCTCTGCTTGAAGTCCCATATTCTGAAAAGAGATAAAAACACACAAATTAAATCCCTGAAAAACTTCACATGTGTCTTCCTTGATCATAATATTATGCTACCACTGAGATATCAAATCAGTAACTGCTTATGACGACGTCAGCAGGACATGTAAACATTATCTTCACATTAAAAATCGAATTAAACCCATTAGAACACTTTATTTAAAAATGTATGCCAGATAGGAACTAAATAATAACAAATTTTATAAGAATTTTTTTGTTAAGGCGGAATTTACGAAAACCGAAATAATATTTCGAGGCGGGGAGGAATGAAGTAAAATCAAACGGGGAACACGCTACACGCTTGAAGAACATACTACGAAACAAAGCAGCGAACAAATCCATTAGACTAGATGGTACCCTTGATTAAGGTTTGAACATGAATCGCTTAATAATGGGCATCTTTCAAATTATGTTTATTAAGTTGTATGTGCATGTTTTATGTTAATTTTGTGGTAAAGTTCATGATTTTATGATTGCTATCAGATTTCGATGAAATATTTGATAAATTATTCGACACAATCAACTGCACTGCAAGACGGTAGGCAGTAGCTTATGACTCGTAACCGACATATTCTTCATTGACAGATGTCAAAACAATACGGTATTCAATTACGCATCATTTTTATAATATATGATCATTATTATGTCTGAATATATTGGCATGATAAATAAAATATCGGTCATTTTCAATATTTATTATTATTTACAAAAAGTTAAAAAAAAAAAAAAAAAAGACAGACATTCCCGGGCTACGAAACTGCGTGCATACAAGGATATTAGAGCAAATTCTTCTCAAAATAACTTTTCAAGTTTCATTTGTAAATGTCATATTTGGGATGTTTTGGATCACGGAAGAAAGTGGGTTAGAAGATTTATGGAAAACTGTGTACGGAGGTCCCACAGTGATACACGTGCTAAAAGGACTCGCTTATGCAAGAGCTGTAAGAGCCTATGTTCTTACAGGTGCTGCAATCGTCAAAATAATTTGAAATGACTCTCATGATACACTTTTTCCTCGTGAAATAAAAGAAACATTGTGAACAGCGTTAAAGTGTTGAAGCGTTTTTTATATCGTTAATCAATTAAAAAGTACTCAGTGTTTCAATTTAAAACTATAAATACCTACCTAAGCTCAAATCGGTCATCTGCAAGCACAGTGTGCTAGGCCCGACCGCCAAGCACGCCTTGCCGCCCTGCTATTGAGTCGGATTTTGACCAGTATTAAGGATAAAAGTAAGCAGTTATATATCGTTTTAAAGCTTATTAAATTTGGCAAATAGATTATTTGAAACATTTTTGCTTGGTCCCTCATATAAAAAAAAATCATCTTTAAATCAAAATTTTACGAAAAGAATTTTTTTTTTGCGACAATGTCATTATTATTTGCCAAACCGTAGTAGATAACAAAAAAAATTCAAAAACTTATTTTTAGACAGCTTTCTAAGAAGTGTAACAGTGTAATTTTTTTCAGATGTATATTAAAGTTTAAGAGATATAATGGATTTTGTAGAACTCTAAAATTGCAAAGTTTGGCAGGGGACAGGGGGGGAAGCAAGCGGGGGAGGGGAGTTTTTGGAAAATACTCCTTGTAAGAAGTACTATCCACCTGCAAAAATTCAGCTTTCAGCTCCACCCCTCGAATTGGACCGAATCTGCCAAAAAACTAGGAAGTTACAAAAATATCCAAGCAATTCCACCTAAAAATCGAACCGAAACTTTAAAAATCTACTACCAAAACATCCGCGGACTACAATCAAATCTCGATGGCCTACGAGCAGCTCTACCTTCTCATCATCATGACATTATTATACTTGAGACGTTAAATTAACGACTTAACATTTTTATTCAAAATATTTAACTCTAATTTTGACTGTTTTGAACTCCTGCAACTCTTTAACTTACGAACACCCACAGTAACAACACGAAAAAATACAATATTCTACAGCAGCACTCATAAGCGTAACTACATTGCCCACTCTCCGGTACAACGACTTCACAAATAGCTGTATTCTTCTGTTTTTGTTTCTGTGTTTGTATGACTTTTATCTATTTTATCTTGTAATTTTATTTTTATTATTTTCTATGTTTCAAAGTATCTGTCAAATTAAAATTACACCACAAATCATGTAAAAGTAATCTGGGCGTTAAATAAATAAATAAAATAAATGTCCTTTCAAATGCAAAACACGGCTTAAAACCCCAAAAACAAATATCGAAAATATATTCCATAGTTTACATTAAAAACCTGCGGCAGCAATGTGAACTAACATGTTTCAATATGAAATAGCATAATTTGTTTGTTATTCAAACAAGATAGTTTTAATAATTGCTGCAAGGTTCGCTAGATTCATACTGGGAGATTTATGGTGAGGATCGTTTCGTGTTTTTATGAAACTTTTTCCCTACTTTTCTCAATAACTATCTCGTTCAATTAATAAAATACTAATAATATCTATCCATACCTAATAAACAAGAAGTTTCACTTCTGTCGCGCGTGGACTCCACGTACGCGCTTTTTTTTTTTTTTTTTCAGTTTCAACAATTTTTTCGTTAATCTTATATTTAATTTTTAGGAGTGTGTCGATTTCTTTTTGTTGGTTTGCAACCTATTTTACAATTTTGTTACTTCTATTATAACTTTGTAACTCATTTTATTTTAACATAATTTATAAGATATACCATTATTACAATTAAAAAACTGTATAATTAGAAATTTAATTAAAAGCTCAGTAATGCGTAAATAAATACATAAACAAAACTAGGAATATGATTCTGGTGAAGGCGCACCCTAAGACATTATACGCCGCTGGTTTCTATACCCAATGTAGTAGACGTGGCCGGTCGGCCGCTATTAGTAAAAAAGTCAACCTGGTTCTGAAACAATACACAATAACATAACGACGTTCCTTTAGTTTGACCTCTTTTCTGATGTGCCAACACATTTACGTATTTATTTTTGAAAACATTTGACGTCCTCTCACTCTGAAATCATCTCGTATACTGACGAGAAAAAACTCATGTCGCGGTTTTTATAATACCGTGATGCGAATGACAATATCGTTATATTGAAAAACAGTTTTAATTTATTTATGCATTGTTTTAATGCTTTTTAAAATAATTTTATTCAACAGACATTTAGAAAACATTGATGTGATGATAATGTATATTTTTATAATTCTCCTGTATTTGGAATTAAATGATGTAATTGAACTTTAAGCTATTTTTAGATGTTGTGTAAATATTTTTTTACGCATTTGTTTTAAAGATTTTAACATATTTTATTTTTCCTCCATTTAGAAGAATAATTTTTTTGTTCAAAACATAATATTATTTTCTAATAAACAGTATAGAAATCTTCTAAAAACTGCATCAAAAACCGCGTTTTTGCTGCGTTTGCGGTAATATACCCTTAACACCATCTATGTATTTTTCAAAAAGTTTACATCTCACAACTTTAAATTAATAATATTCAGTAATAATTCAAATGCAAATGGCGGCACGGCAGGAAACACCAAATATAGTAAGAAACAGTGATAAATTTTATTTTTTTTTAGAAAGATAAACATTCCCGGGTTAAAATATTTGAAAATCTCTTACTACATCACACTAAGCGGAAAATATTGTTTGTGTGTTGATGAAGGCTTGAGCCGAAGAATTGAACTCAAAAGGCCAAGGTGGGACCCAGATGCTATGCCAACTCAGCCACTGACCAATCAATTGATAAGGAAATAAATGAAAATAAAAAGAGAATATTTTCAACAAACCTTGTGGTAAAATCATATGAAACGGAAGCCATCACAGACAGGGAATGTGGCGAAAATTGAACTCTTCTCACAGCATATTCACAACCTGCAAAACAAATTCAATACATAAAGTCATTTCATTCACAAGGCACAACAGCCAAGATCCTTTTATTATATTCGCAATAACGATATATCAAATTATATCTTTTTGAGTGTTCACAATATTAATAAAATATAATAATGTTTTGTTCTTACCTTTTAATTCAAATATTGGAGCAGTCAGGTTACGAACGTCCCAGCCCCGTATCAATCCATCAGAGCCCGCAGTTGCCAGGATGTTCTGTTCATATTTGCACCAGTCACATGACAATACCTGCAACAAAAAAAATCATTCATATTGGCACTAATAATTTGGAAACTTTTAAAAGATTTTATAGAAATCAACTCTTTTGTGTTTTGCACTTAGCAGTAAGACATTAGATGACTAGACTCACACTTTCAGGATTCGGCAGAAAGGCCAATCATACAAATCATCCTACCATGTCTTTAATAGTAACCAATTAGAAAGCACAAATCAAATTATTTTTAAAAATCGGGTGAAACTAGATTAGGCTAGGATATTATCATTGATCAGTTCACTATTGATTAGTTCAACATTTATACTTCTAGTCTGCATACACAGTTAAAATCATTTCATAATATTGAATACATCGATATTTCTTTCGAAGGAAGGAAAAACCTGGGTGACATTTGGAAAATTTGTTATATAGTTATAATAGTTATATCTTATATTAGAAATAATAAGATAAGAAATAAAGATAATAATTAATGTGAGAATAAAATAATCTCTAATGTTGCCAAAACGGGATTTTTAATTTCACACCTTTTTAAACGATGGTTCCAAGAAATATGTTATAAATATAAAAGATTGGGAGGTAAAATTTACATACTCCGCTTACTGCTTAATATGCTCCAATTATTGAATTAACTTTAAATAATTTCAACTTACTACGTAAAAGAAACAACTATTTACATTGGGAGAGACGGAAAACATTCACAAAATAGGTTCGTAGGTTTTTAATAATAATAACGTTACATTTGGATCGTCTTAAACCATAGTGAACTAATTCACTTTTTGCAGTTTCTGAGTTAGAGCTTGAAATGTGGGCTCCAAATCATAATCTAGTTCTGCCAGAGAGAACCAATCAGAGAAATACTATCCTTGACCAATCATAGATAGTTTTTCTCTGATTGGTTCTTCTTTCTGACGGAGCTAGATAATGATTTGAAGCCCTCATTTCAAGCTCTTACTCAAAAATTGCAAAGTGAGTTAGTTCACTATGTCATTGAAGAAGAAGATAACACTTTTAAATCTAAATGAAAATATGAAAGAAAACAAGACACAGAAAAACAGAAAAAGACAATGGTCGCAACTGGGACTCGAACCCAGACCTCTCGTCTAACCGGGACGGCGCGTTTTCCACCTTCAAAAGTTATAAAAAGAGAGTTTTTCTCGTAAAAAAATTGAATAGTTCACTATGGTTTAAGACGATCCATTTGTATAGCACAGTTTTGTGTCATTTCATTTTAAGTGTGCTTAATAAATTTAAAAATAATAACAATAATAATCCTACAGTGCTCCTCACAGGTCCATTACAAAATATTCATAAAATAATATGAAATAAATAATATATAGTATTCACAAAACAATGAAAAGAGAACAAAATTTAACAAAAACAGTGCTGTCATAGCACACACAGGACAATAATAATAAACAATAACGGCACTATTGTAGCACAGGACAAAACAAGAACTTTAAAACTAAAATGTTATATACTAACAGAAGGCAGTTTGCGTTAGTTTTCTCACCGTTCAAACCTTAAAGTATACGAAATACCAATGACGTTATATATTACATCGAGAGTCGCCATTGTCTCACAAACTCAAGATTCAATGTGGCAAGTGAGAAACACTCTTTTGTTTTCAGTAAATTCTCAATTCAAAAGTTATTCATGTATGATAAAGATAAATATTCAAAGATATTTGTGTGTATGAATGGTACAGGTGTAGGACCGGGAGGCGTTTTCATTTGGGCCGAATAATTCTACATCATGGGTGTGACTGATATGACAAGATTTGCTTACTCACTTACACTAAGACGAGTACGGAATGTTATATGAGACGACCTACTGTCATAGGTTGTCCTTAAACTTAATCATTTGGTATATCACTTTCTCTAATGCCGCTAAAAATCTTCTGAAAACAATCGAAATAATTGTATTTTTGAAAATAATAATGAAATGTTATTCCTCAGCTTTTACTAATGTTCGCCGTGTAATGGAAACATTTACTCTCACACACGAGAACATTTTGACGCTTTTTTAATGCAATTTACTTACTGGTAGGATACGACCTAACATGACTCGTGGCAGTTGAGTACTAAAACTATGAAATTGAAGACAAATACAATTGCCTTATCTTTGGCTTACTACCTTTGAGCTTCTACCACGTGTCTATATATTATATATAATGTCATTATGAAGTATGGACACTTCGGCGAATGATATTCCATCGTAAAGACATTATTAATTTACAAAATAATCAAAGCATATTTCAAACCTTAATGCTACTCTACTTTCCGAAGACTTATTAATATGGCTTCTGTGACTTTTGGATTATAAGACATGTATCATGCATAGGCTTACAATATGGGAAATATGAGGAATATTAATAAATATTTTTCATATGTAATGAAAAATATCAATGAACCAAATTGCCTCGTTTCTTAAGCCGCCGCTATTCGAATTTTGACCGATTTCTTACATATCTTCCTGAAACATTTGAAGTTTTAAGCTCTTAAAAAAATATATGTTATATTTAAAGATAATATCTAGATACGTTCCACGCCGAAACGCAAATTATATGAAATTCCCTCTATAGAAAAAAATAGCAAAGTATGCACCGAAAATTATTTAAAACAAGTTTATTTCTATTATTTTACAAGTTATATTTATGAAAAAATTCACAATGTTTCTTTAAATGATACTTAAGATACGTTCCATGAGATTTTTGCTCTATTTTAAACGAGTCATGTTTTATTAAGCGTTTTCGTAATTTTCGCTTCAATTTTATCGATTTAAATATTAGCACACTCTCTCCAACATTCGTAATTACATATCTCTCCATCTTCTTCTTTTAGAGAGCGGTTAAGGGGCCTTAAGATCCTGAATTATTGATACTATGATAATAAGTTAGCTTAGAACATTTTGGTTAAGTCAACATATTTAAAATATGAAATAATGCCAAAAATTTTACACTTCAGTTGCTCATTTTACGAGTTTTTTACTATAAAACAAAAAACACTAGTTCACCATCATAAGAAGATATTTGCCATTTAAAATTAGAACACTCCATTATTATTGGGTGTATTTATCTAAAGTTACGTACTTAAAAGTACCTACTCAAATCTTTTAATTTTATTGAATGAATGAATGAAAAATAGAACACTCCTTTAGTGTATAAGTACATTCACTCACGGGGCAACTGAAAAAACCAATTGGCAACTCAAGTCGCTATCCTGTGTAGTTCAATGGCGGTCCGCACACTACGCAACTTCACAAAGACCAGTTGTCAACGGTGACGCAACCATGCGCAATTTTCCGTGTTAGTCACCGGTACGTTTCAGCTGCCAGGTTGCCATGGTTGCGCCTTACGAGCTGTTAGTTTTCAAGTAATTTGCGATATGTCTGAGCAGGAAAATATCGATTTTATTCAGGTTAAGTTGATAAATTATTAAATATAATTTATTATTATTACTATATATTAAGGTTGATAATTGATAAATTATTTGGTTGATAATTGATAAATTATATTTTTGTTAAAGAAAATTATATAATTCCTGAAATTGTTGATTTGAATTGCACTGTTAGATTTGCCAACCAGTTTGCGAACTCGCAATTGCAAACCAGTTTTAGTTTGGTTTCGGTTTCTCCATGAGCGAAGGGACTAAGTCAGGTATATTTTCGCAGAGGTACCTACACAAATGTTTTCATTTTATGTAGATATCTTCTACATAGGGAGGCGGGAATGGGTACCGCCGCCCCGGGAACCTTTATTGGATAACCAACACCTCTGCCATAGGTCACCCCAAGTGGTTCGCTACGTTTGGTGATTTAGCAGGGGTGCCCGGGTTCAAGGGGTGAGGTTTGTCTAGGCCTTGGAGGTGCATGACCAGGACACACTGAACCCCAGATTCCTACCCACCCCTTAAATCCTTTTCCTTCCCAGAACTCTCCTCTCCTCCTTTTCCTCAAAAAAACCTCCACACAGCATCCCCAAAGATGACATAGGCCCTGAGAGAAATTATTTTCCTCAGGGCCTCCTGTGTGGAGCTCATGTAAAAAAAAAAATTCCTGAAATATGAAATAAATAATGTAATAATAATAGTACCTCTGCATCATGCGCCTTGACACTAGTTGTAGGCCTGACAGTATTTCCCGTACTCCATATCTTCATGTAACCATCTCCAGAGACAGATGCAAATGTGTTGGGGATGTGCGGAGAAAACATTGCATTATAAACAAGTTGGGAGTGGCCTAAATATGTGTTTAATGAATTTTGTCGGTTTGGATCCCACTGAAAGATAAGAATAACTTTATTATTAAAGATAAAAATATTAAATTTAAAATGTTGAAAATACAAAAGTTAACTCTATAAAAATAGATTACTGCATAATAGCAATATGTAGGTTGAGCTGGAGTGGGCTCTTGAACTCGGGTTCTTCGTGGGAATCGGATCCTACTCCTTCTCCTTTTGCAAATCGACTACTCTCAGAGAACCCTGCCCAGTTCTCGGACCCGAACCCGGTACTCGGAGCCAGACCTGAATGCCACCACCAACATCCCTGTGTACACAGTCCACGCCACTTGCAAGTCTCGAGGGTTCTTGTCCGGGTTCGAGTTCTTGTGCAGGTCCTATCTGGGTCCGGCTCCGGCCGAACCCGTAGATCCCCGTAGTTGCAACAGCACCCAGTACCCAATCTGCACCCGAGAACTCGGACCCGGGACCTGCCCGTCCGTAGAACTCTTGTAGTGTTAAAAGGAAGCACGTCTCAGAGGCCTCCTCAAGGCAAAATACAGAACTCACCAATCTATACTGCATAATCAATTCATTGGTTCAATTCAATTCAGACACACTCGGTTTCGCTAATAATAATAATAATAATATTTGTCTGATTTATATAGCGCCGTTTTTGTGAAAAATCACCTCAAGGGAGCTGTACAAAGAGTCTGCAGTAGCAGTCAGCCTGATACAGAGGTGGTGCTTATAAGCAAGGCATGTTTTATTATCCACAAAATTATTTACAAAACTTGAAAAACTTTGTGCAATGTTTTCAAATGGCCGTTGAGAAATAAAGAATGCAATAATAATATTAAATTGTAGACTTGAAACCGGCGAGCTTACCAGCTTCACACTGCAATCCCACGAGGCACTGAGAATGTGTTGTTCCTGGCGAGTCCTAGTCCAGTCCACGGAGTACACCTCCTTCTTGTGTTCCCTCAAGGACAGCGGCGCCACGGAGGGGCGAGACACGTCCCACACCTGCAGCCCCCCATCTCCGGACGCCGACACCACCACGTTACTGTCCGTCTCCGACCATACCTACAACAAACAATCATACGTCATCATAAAGGTGCTAAACTAATGCTGTTAGACATGCATCAAAATAAGTCATCTGACCTTTATAAAATAGATTTGAGAAACCTTAAAACATCGGTAGAATCGTCATACTGCATCCGATCAATAATCTTCATCATCATCATGCTAATCCTTCTCACATTGACTTACAAATAATAACATTGCTTGCATAATATTAATGTTTTACCTTGTTAATAATGTTGAAGATAACAATAAAATGAAAAGACATACCACGTCGAAAAGGCCATCGCTCCACTGGAATGTGTTGATCTCCGTAACGCTCGTGCCGTCTGGAGACAACTCCAGAAGGAAGAGGGTTCCTCCTCCTGCCAACCCAAAATACTGACTAGTAGCCACCACCAGCCTGTCGGGGTGGAAAGGTGAGAACCTAACACTGTATCCGTGACGATTTGGTGTTAAAAACGTAGGCATTGTGAATATCGAGCTGAAAAATCATAATGACAACTGTCATGAGACAAATCTGACAGATCAAAATAAAAGAAGATAAATGCCTAAAACATAGGTTAAACTGTGCAATTTAATGTACCTTTGACACTACGAAATGTTTGTAATTGTTCGCATTATGATAAGCTATACATTTCATCAATACCTCTAGAAAATGACGTATAAAAAGACATGTTAGACGAAGTACACCAACACGAGACCAGCCATATTTGATTACTTGTCATTCTGTCGAGTTCCAAAGTGTGTACATACACACGTATGAGTTCCCCACACATGTATGAAGTTACCCACACACGGGCGTACATACAAAAATGATACGTTTACGAATGAATGTACGGCTTCGCTCACAAATCAATATCTGATGTTTATGTTCGCAGGGCGACACGTCACATAATCTTATTCTAACGCCTCCATCGAAAATGCAATCCTATTACATGTGTGACGATCAATTCAAATGAATCCTTATGAATGTTTCTTCCCTATATAAGCAAAAATTATTTCCACAATTGTCACTTCTGGTGGACTTCAGCGATAAGTACAACATCCCAGGAATAAATAACATCGTTTTCCACAAAGTTCGATCACTCAATAGTTGTTCAAAATCTAGCAATATGCTCGCTTTATTGAGTTTGGTTTTTATCGTTGCGGTAAAGGTGTTCAAGAAAACTACTCCCAATGGGAAAGTGACTGTTTATCTCGGTAAACGAGATTTCGTCGATCATCTGGACTTCTGTGACCCCGTTGATGGAATCATCGTCGTTGACACTGACTACTTGAAGGGAAGAAAAATCTACAGCCAGGTATAAAATAGTTCCATCGACACAAAAACATTAATTTATTATCGCAAACACAACTCTGTGCCTGATCATTTTTTTTGTTGTAGCTTATCACCACGTACAGGTATGGTCGCGAAGAAGATGAGGTCATGGGAGTCAAGTTCTCCAAGGAGATGGTGCTCTGCCACGATCAGGTGGTTCCGATGGTCAACAGCAAGATGGAGCTGACCGCTATTCAGGAAAAACTTTTGAAAAAGTTGGGACCCAACGCGTTTCCGTTCACTTTCACCTTCCCGGAAATGTCTCCTACCTCGGTAACTACTACTTTCATTAGCTGTTGCATGAAATATGTCATAAAACCAAGTGAGATCTTTAATGCTTTTATCATTTGGATAACTAAGTTTATAGGATAGTTAATAATCTAATGTTCTGAATGGATTGCATAAGTCATAATAAATTATGTTGTCTCTTCACCTGATGGCCTTTCAAAAAAGTTTCAATATTTATGGGAATGTTTATAGTAATTTGATAACTTACATAGGTCACCCTGCAACCCGGAGAAGATGACCAGGGAAAGCCCCTAGGAGTGGAGTACAGCGTCAGGACTTACGTGGCCGACGGAGAGGAAGATAAAGGACACAAGCGTAGTTCGGTCACCCTGACTATTAAGAAGGTACAACAAAACACCAAATATTTTATTAATAATATATTAAATCATGAAAATACAACACCAAATATACCAATATTGAAGATGACAACAAAAACAAATAATAGCAATGCCCGTGGAAGCAACATTGCACTGTTCGATAATATTTTAGATTTGAATTTTCATATTTGGAATAATTCCGACTCTTTTCCCGTATTTGTTCAGTTATTCTTTGATTTGAACGAATAGCCGATGATGTTCAAAATAAACTTTTCTAAATATAATAGTGTTTTGCCTTATTACAATTTAACATGTACATACACATGTACGTACCTACACATCTTGATGAGAAATTGTCCCCTTTAGTTGCAATACGCCCCGGCTACCCGAGGCCGCCGCCTGCCCAGCTCCCTGGTGAGCAAGGGCTTCACCTTCAGCAATGGCAAGATCAACCTGGAGGTTACCCTGGACCGCGAGACGTACTACCACGGGGAGAAGATCGCTGCCAACATCATCGTGTCCAACAACTCGCGGAAGTCGGTGCGCGGTATCAAGTGCTACGTCATCCAGCACTGCGAGATCACCATGATCAACTCGCAATTCAGCAGGCACGTCGCCTCCATGGAGAGCCGCGAGGGTTGCCCCGTCACGCCCGGGGCCAGCCTCTCCAAGACCTTCTACTTGGTGCCCCTCGCGCGCACCAACAGGGATAGTCGCGGTAGGTTCATCCACAGAGCTCCGCTGTAATCTTTCTTTCTTTTACATATACCTACGTCATTTAAGAGCGAGCTACCAGCGATAGTTACCTATGGCTATACAATTTCCTGTACTTTTCTTAACTTCTTCCTCATCCGAAGTAGTGTCTATGATTTATGCAATCATGCGGGTTGAAGGGGGTTCCTGATCTAATAAACCAGATCTCAGTACAACCAATAATTACATTGATAAATCTCGTTTATCGCTTAAATAACACGCGAATCGGGAGAAATTAGATCTAATATCCTATTACCTACCTGTTCAAGTTGAGATAGATACCTACCTACTCCCCTAATCGTATGTGTACTAATTTGATTCTGAATCAGTAAGTTGTTTAACTATCCTAGAGTGCAACGAGTTAATATGGTGCTGATTTGATATTCTGCGCAGGTATCGCTCTGGACGGTCACCTGAAGGAGGATGACGTGAACCTGGCCAGTTCCACCCTGGTGGCCGAGGGCAAGTGCCCCACGGAGGCCATTGGTATCGTCATCTCCTACTCTGTGAGGGTCAAGCTGAACTGTGGAACCCTCGGAGGAGAGCTGGTCACCGATGTGCCCTTCAAGCTACTGCACCCAGCTCCCGGTAAGAAAGTCTCAAAGTCTACATTACTATATCTAAAAGACACATTTACTAATTTGTTACGTTTTGAACCAAGTCAAATAAATAACAATTTCACTTTCAATCACGGTTAAATCAATTTACACATTACTTTTACTCGATTGAATACATTCATAGCAAGTTCATATGAATTTGCTCTTGGTCTGCTGAATTCAGTGTCATCACTGTCATCAGTTCATGAACATAAACTGCTTCGTCATTCCAATAAATTATGTACATTAATGGGAAGTGATTTCTATAATGTTATGTATTTTCCTGTTCAGGCACCGTGGAACGTCAGCGTGTCAACGCCATGAAGAAGATGCAGTCCATTGAACGTCACCGCTACGAAAACTCGCTTTACACCAATGAAGATGAAGACAACATTGTCTTCGAAGACTTTGCAAGGCTCCGTCTGAACGAGCCGGAATAAGTACTAACAACAACATATCTACTAGACGACAGGTTTAAACACCTCGCAGATGGCCATTAGTAACTGAATGCTACACAAGTGGAATATATTGTCGTCCCGTAGATATAGCAAGGAACCAAAACAAAACCAAAAAAAGAGAAAAAGAGAACTTAAAAATACAAAAAAATGAGGACAAAAAAAAACAAGAAACAAGTGCAACAAAAGCAAGTTTAAAACACGTTTAAGAAAATAATGATCACCAGAAGTGTCATTATTTTTTATTATCATTTAAAGTAAATCTTTTTTCCAAGTATTTATTATTTTATCAGCAATTCAACTAACAATTTGATTGATTTTATTATTCTATCATCCAAACCAAATAATATTTTCATTTTAAATTGTATCTCTTTATTGGTGTATCTATCTGTCTATCTGCAATAATTAAATACGTAGCTATTCGAAAACGGACACATGTCTTCATATGATTATATGAAAGTTATTGTATACTTCATAACATTTCTTAATTTCAATAAATTATCGAAAGCAATGTATTCACCTGTTTTAAATCCTCCTTTTCCTTGTGAACTACTTCAATAATGAAAATTATAAAACACGTTAAAGAAAACAAACGCTTGTTTGTTTCTCTTGTGCAATATTTTATAAAAAAAACTAACACAAATTATTTATTTGATACTAAGAAAATTTCCTTATATCGATGGTAACTGATCGTCACAAGATCGTAAATGGAACTACAGATAACTCCTTCCGGTCTCTGAAAGAAAACACTTCCCCCTTCCTTTTTGCCAAAAAATCGTTGTGATTTTGTCTAGTCTTTCCAACGTACAAAACCCAATAAAGTATTTACTTCACACGTAAATCCGCGGTCCGTTATACAAAACCCTAAAAATAAAAGTAATTGTTCATGAAGAAAACACATCCACAAAAGGGCTTAAAGGACATGTTGCGAGGTCATATCTTTCGTATCAAACGCATTCAGGGTTCATAGGTCTTGTTGTTGGTGATCTTGGATCCACAATAATGACTGTCAATTCAAGAAAGGTCAGTGATTCGTGGTCCCAAAGTAACTACCCGAAACACCATACGACCAGATACAAATCTGTTTACCCACTTCCAAACAGCCATCATAATACGATGGTTACCCTTTAGTTCAAATCACACTTTCCCATCGGTAGAAAACTGGACAGACCACTTTTGGCTATTCCGTTTCCAAAATTCACCATCCCTCCGTGGATGCAAAACTAGTCCTACCGCTAGGCATTATAAGAATCAAAATTCAATTTTTTAACGGAACGTGTCCACCAAGGGATACTTCCTTGCAAAAAAAAACCAGGTTGACCGGTTTTATTCAAAAGGCAATGCACAGCAGTAATATCGTTCATCCAGTGCATCCCCTTGTACGGCGTGAGGGGCTATTACAGTTATTACTTGGGGTGGGTCTCGATGTCCTATTCATTATGTAATCCACCCTTTTGCATTTGACCATTTATTTTGGCAGGAGTGAAAACCTGTTTCCGGCTACCTGTTGAACCATTAAGGGTTGGAAGGACGAACTGTTGTTCTGCATTCCTTATTTGCATATGTCCAAATCGCGACTCATTATATCTAGCACGAACATCAAACAACGAATGTTCAACTGTGGGGTTAGGGGTCATATTATTGTTATAGAACAATTATAAACGTCGATGTCTGTTAATAAAACCATCTTCAATGGCTTTCTTACAATAGCTCCACACAGAAGGCCTGAAGAAAAAAATTCCTCAGGATCTATTTCATCTTTGAGAATGCGGTGTGGAGGGTCTTTTTGAGGGAAAGGAAGGAGAGAAATTTCTGGGAAGAAGTATGGGGATGGGTGGGAATCTGGGGGTCAACATGTCTAGAAGTGACGGACCCCCACTGCGGTGCAAGGCCATGGATCAAGAGAGTCCGGATGGGGAGGTCTAGGTTAAGTCTCCCTCAACCAGTATCTCCCGATCCGGCCCGCCACGCAGTAGGTGAGCAAATGCATTCGGCACCTTGACCTGGACAAGCTTCCACCGCATGAACCCGGGCACCCCTGCTAAGTCACCAAACGTAGCGAACCACTTGGGGTAACCTATGGCAGGGGTGTTGGTTATACCGGGACGGCAGCATAACCAACCGTACCCGTGATGGAGGCATTCATGAGAAGAAGAATGATTTAAAACTATTTGTTAGGGAATGTATCCGAAAACTAAAAACTGTGTAAGAAAGGTGATGAAATACGCTCTCAAATTTTATAATTAAAAATAAATGTTATATTAGGTACTATTATTCTGAAATAGTAAGTAAAAAAAGTATAACATTAAAAGTAAGTGTATATATATATATACTCAAAATATGATGAATGGGCAATGAAACGCAGTCTTTTATATTATTATTATTTTATTTTTTCATGTATTATCAATTTACGCCTAGGTGGGCTTTTAATGAAAAAATGTAATTGTAAGAAAGCAACACATATGTATGCAATAAAGTTTAGTGCAACATAGCAACATATCTACTGATACGATGATTGGATATAATGTTATAGTAGGTACTATTATTCTGAAATAGTAAGTAAAAAAGTATAACATAAAAAAGTAAGTGTATGTGTATACTCACAATATGATGAATGGGCAATGAAACGCAGTCTTTTATATTGTTATTATTTTATTTTTTTATGTATCATTTATTTACGCCTAGGTGGGCTTTTAATGAAAAAATGTAATTGTAAGAAAGCAACACATATGTATGCAATAAAATTTAGTGCAAATTAGCAAAATACTAGTACGGACATATAATAGTCCTATAAGCCTGAAATAGTAAGTAAAAGAAAGTATAACATTAAAAAGTAAATGTGAGCGTTTACTCAGAAAATTAATTATGAGCATTATAAACCAATAAAACAGAATAAAAAATAATGTAAATTACTCATAAAGCTTAGAATAACATTATAGCAGAGAAAAAAATATATGAAAATTAAAATTCAAAGATTTCTTTGTTTTAACCTCTAACTTTGATGTCTTTAAAACCAATATGTTTCGAGAGCGATGCTCCCTTCCTCGGGGTTTATTGAAAAAAAAATTAAAACGATTTTGCCTCGACGCATGCCTCGTACTGAACACGGATTTGGAAGAGAATTGGCGTTACAAACCCGTGCACGATAGGATGCCGCTTGCCTTCTATTGAACACGGGTTTGGAAGTTAAATAGCGTTACAAATCCGTGTTGGTTTCGAGGCATGCTTGCCTCGTACTGAACACGGAAAAGGAAATACGCACCCGGGCGTCCCGTGTTCGATTCCTCGACTGGCTAAGTCCTCCATCACAACACAAGCAACATTTTCGGCTTTCTGTGGTGGTAGTAGGAGATTTTCAAACATTGTTGGGTTATTCGTAACCCGTAAAAAATATTTTTGTAGTAAAAATTACGTTACAGATTTGTAACTCCTCGTGATAGTAAATTTGTATTTCCTTCAAATCACAGTTGTCTTCTGCCATCTTGACTTGCGTATATTCTATAATGTTACAAAAAATTACATGACGACATAAAATATAAAAGTATTTTTAAACTCCAAAAGGTATATATAACCTATCAAGTAACAGCGATTATTATTTTTAATAATGTTTAATAAAATATTTTTTTAAATCTCTAAAACTTATCTCCTATAACTTTTATGTCGTACGTTAATTCTGTCACGTGTGTTGTCATTCGAAATAGGTATACACGCAGCTCGTGTTTGTCACCGCCAATAGGCATTTTAGGCCTCCTTCCCCCTTTGCTACAATTTCCCCTCTGAGATCCAGAGCGAATTCATTTATAGTAAAAACCAAATGTGACAGAGTGGTAAAAGTTATGTTGGTTAAAAAGAAGAACAACCCATTTACATTATGGGGGGAGATGAATAAATTAAACTCATGGTTATATCAAGAACGGTTACCATATTATTTAGAACAAATTCATACAAACACAAATATAAATAATATACAATATCAAAAAGATGCACAATTCTGCGTATTCGTTATTCAACGTCGTGCTACCTGTTTAGAAGGGCAAGATATTCCAAATTGTTACTTTCTAAAAGCTTTTCAAACAATTTGAAGTACGTTATCCATCACCTATCGAAACATTCACAAAACATGAAAGCTGGCCACGCTAGCCATCTTTACCCGCGATAGTTGTAATCTATTCAATAGCAACATTATAGTTAGAATTATTTGGCATTAACATTTTCGTTGTTGTGTGAGTCATTTCAGTAGATGGGTTGCAGGAAGTATTTGCGTCCTGTTGCCTGGTCTACGACCTCTCCGGTGGCTTCGTCCATGTAGAGCGCCCTCTTCGCCCTGCCGGGTTCTTCCTCTTGGTACTGTTCGTAGTCAGCTACTGCGTCGCTTCCTTCGTCATTGCTGTCTCCGTGCTTTCCACCATGTCCTCCGTGATTGTAGTCCCAGTAGTGTTCTCCGTGTCCTCCCTTCTTGTCTCCCCAACGAACCTACGCAATGATCAAAGCATTAGCATATCTCATAATCAAATATACTATTTTGGTTGTGGATCTATCTTTGAGTGATTATAACTCTTGTTCAATGAACAAAGAACCCGGATTTGTTGTGAATTTAAGTAGTGGTAGTAGTCTATCAATTTCAAAATTAAAAATGATTGCGTCAAAAATTTAGGAAGCGATGAATACCATCAATAATATTTTATTTTAAAAGAAAAAAATGCAATCGTCATTTCCAAAATTGGATCTGATGTGTCAAGAATTCAGACATAATTTTTTAACTTACATAACTGATCAAGAAAAAATATTCATGAATGTAAACCTTTTTTCTTGATCATTCTGCAGCAATTGTCTTTGTTCTGTTGTGTTCTTTACAAACACGTTCAGCTTCAAAAGTTCTATAATAATAATATCCCGTGATTTTTTACGGGTTTGCACTAGTAAATAATAATAATAATAATATAACTTTCTTTGTTTTTTACTGAAGTAACTAAAATGAGCGCCCAATTTAACCACAATAATAAAAATAAATATGATAAAATCACCAGGGTCTAATAAATGCAACTCACACAAATCTCCAAAACCGGTCAATAACCACAATAGTAATATCTAGTACATGTTAGCAAATTCTAAGATGAATCAATCAAGATTGTTTCCGTACGAAACAACAAATGTAGGAATCTCACTAGAAAACGCTTCCGTAGTGTTCAAAACCGCTTCCTGTTCCCGTGCAATAGATAATTATGTGTTATCTTGCAATTTAAATAGTTAACTGATTTTTAAATTGATATTAATGTTAGAAAAATAAAACATATTAGAAAATGTCATACTTTAGTTTTGAATACTCCGGCGTGAGGGTGGGCCTTCTCGTGTCTTTCAATGAAGTGGTGATCATTTCCCTTCTTGTGTCCATGTTCGTAGTGGTCCTTATGTGGAACATGGGCATACCTTCACGGGTTGTGACCAATTTTCGATTTCCAAAACACAATTCGGTTCAAAATGTTATGTTCGTGTTAGTTCCGCAGGATAGAGAGAGAATTAATCAGATAGAGTCAGTAGAAATCCCAGCAGAAGAGTGTGAAGAGAACATATAAAGAAGAAGATAACACACCCAGTTAAAAATGCTATTAGTTACAAAAGCCAGGCGAAAAAGGATAATCAATTTACTTAGCACCTTGGTTAGGGACATAAATACATTGATCAGGATCTTTGTTAGACTGTTATCATTATGATATTACTATTATCCAGGAACACATCAACCATGAGCAAAGCGGAAGGTAAAATCTGGAGGTGATTTACTTTTCCTTGATGTCTGTTGTCTTTGAAATCTTTCCTTTCGTATCTCTCCTCCCAGTCGTCTGGGTCCTCACACACGTGACCAAACTCTATTTTGTAAGGAGCCAGCTGCGCTGTGAAAAAATCCCTATAAAATATTTAAGTACACATATTTAAATATTGTAGAGTAAAATCTTTTTTTTTCTTGGCGTCTTGGCAAATTGTTAAAAGCTTCACCGTTTAAAGCAAAAATCCTTCTACAAGGAAACTTCTCTAGGTTTATGGACACAATAAAAAAAATGATAGAATGCATGGTCCAATCAATCTGACACACATTCGTGGGTATCTTGTCATTCCTTTTTTATGTAATGGGAATCCAGCGGGTTCTTCCAACAGGTTCTAGAAATGTCTGTTTTTATTTTAAGATTACGCACTGGAAGTATTTGGAGGTGGCGGCGCCAGCTGCATGGTAGTCAGTGCCCTCGGCCACTGCGTCGTCGCTGGAGTCCACCAGACCCTGGGAGGGGCCCGCCTGCCGCTGTCGGTTCCCGTCCACGCTTATGGCCCCCGTCATCACCACCACGGCCAGCACGCCCAATCCCAACTGTCATCAGAACAAAATCCACCATAAACCATCAGAAACAAAACCACCAGAAAAAAACACCATAAAGAAAACCAACATCACACATATGATACAGAGTTTCTAGAAATTTCTTACATAACTGAAACATTGAATTGATGTATCTCTCAACAAATCTTTAGTTAAGACTAAAAGCTAAGGCTCTAAAAAAGATGTGTTGTTAACAAATGAAAATTCTGAAGGGAACACTCATTGAAAAATAATAAAATCACTGATTTATTTGGTTTGGCGGACGTTCAGTGTGAGATGGAGTTATTATTTATAATTAAATGGAACGAATAAGAACACAACCAAAAAAAACTTACGAAAATTAAGTTTTCGCACTTCATAATAGTATATTGACAACAGAAATATAGGTGAATTCAAAGTTCGTGTAAGGTATTACTTTGAATATTATTGATGGTTTAAAAATATTTCACTGGTGTAAAAGAAACGCTATTCTGATGAGATCAAGTACAATATCACTTGAATTGGGTTACACACATTTGACTGATAAGAAAGTTTGTAATATTAATAGTTTTGGGTTACACACATTTGACTGATAAGAAAGTTTGTAATATTAATAGTTTTGGATAATCAAATAAACCGTCTGACCTGAAGGCAAGATATTTGGTTAATCTTCATGTTTGCACTGGAACTACTCAACAACTATTGTATTAGGTAAAGTGCGACCAAACTATTTATACGACAATTTCATTTAATTTCCTAAACTGGCCCACTCCCAGCTTCGCCGTGTCGAGATAGCGGAGAGAGATGGAAATGTTTTTTTTCCCTTTGCTAAACCTACTTCCGTTCATGCTGGCTGCAGATCAATACGAAATTCCTCACTCAAAAAGTTATCGAGAATGCAAAAAGCGTGAAAACGCAACTGGGAACTGGACATGAAATAAACCGAGCATTACCAAGTTGGCCAAAGTTTACACCTGCCCAATAAAAATATTACGAGAACATGAAATAATTCGGTCACAGGCGAAAAACTTGCAGTTCAAAGCAAATACCGGACTGCCGGTTTCAATCAACCTTTTGCTAAAATAATATGTTTACTTTTATCACAATGAAAAGGTGAATTTCTCATAAAAAGTCTAGAAACCCAAAATAAAGAATACGTACCTATCTAAAAAATAACTGCCAATAATAAAATTAAATAATACATGTAAAAGTTACGTTGAATCCGATAACGGGTCTTTATTATTATAAAATTGATAATAATGTAAAATTAGGCGGGTATTCTTACATATTATCGCTAGGCATCGTAATATATATACAAACACACATATTCCTATAATATATTCTTCTTCTTCTTCAATGGCGCTATAGCCCATTTCGAGCCTTGGCCTCCTTCAAAATAAGCCTCCACCGCCCTCTGTCCTCGGCCGTCGTCTTCCAATCTGCAACATGAAGTAGTTTCCTTGCATCCTTCCTGACATCATCCTCCCATCTCAGCCTAGGTCTGCCCGCCTTCCGTTTACCTGCCGGTTGTCCTAGTACTTCTTCGGTACTCGTGTGCTTGGCAATCGGTGCACATGTCTGGCCCATCTTACTCTTTGGAGCCTTAAATGGGTAGAGAGTCTGGGAGCTTGGTCATCACGGATCATATATTAATCATGCATAAATATTTTTATTAGGCATCGTAAACAATTACAATGTTCTTTCGAGCCTTAAAATAACGTTTTGTAATTTTTATCGAAGGCATACCACTTTTTTGCTTGTTCGTAGTCATGAAATCGAAATTCCGATAAAAAACGATCATTTGAGATAATTTCGTAATAATTTTTGCGCAAATGCCGCCAATATTCATGATATAAAAACAAAATCAAATATTTGTTAGTTTTTCAGACAAATTGAATATCATCTACAACAAATTGAATATCTACTCGGTAGGTACAGCTTTAATTTTTTAAGAAAAATAATGCCATTTTGTGAGAAAAGGGTGCAGCTTTCCCAAACCAGGCAAGTACAGAATGCCACAAATAGGTACAACCCTTCACACTTAACCCTGTGTAATTCGGTTGTGTTACACTTACACTACCAAACTCTACTTCACTGAACAAAACGGTGTACGTTTTACAGAAAAAAAAACAAATTGTACTATAACATACTAAAGATTCACATATTATAATATGTTTATTTCAATTAAATAACTCGTCTTTGATTCCGAAGCGACTAAAGAAATGCAAGAGTCATGACGACTCTCTGACGCGACGTCTGATATATTTCTGCTATCGTCATAGTCAATCGTACAAGTAATTGATTCTCAACTATTATACTATTGAAGGGAACAAAAAACCTATTGAATGTGATGCCGTATGCCATCTATGCATTTAACAAGATCGCTAGAAGTAATTATCAAAGACGCGAATTAATGATCAAAACCTTGGACAAAAGTGAAATTGCAAGCCGATACCGTCACAGACCAGACGCAGTCAGCCGTATCCATTTTGCTGACGAAGATGGAAAAAAACGTACGCTTTATTTTTCCATTTCTCAACGGAACTTAGAACTTTTTGTTGTTTGTTTATTTCCGTTTCCATATCGATCTCAATCGAGAATTTTCTGCTATAAAATGATTTAGCACAGAAATTGTCTACCAGTAACATAATATTTGGATCATTGAAAAGTTGTGCTCAAAGCAGAAAATATTAACAATGGCTTCTTTTGGAATCGTACGTTTAATCCATTTTCTTTTTGTTTATTTCCTTTTTATTAAGAATTTGCTTTATTGTTATTATATAGTGAGGCGGCAATCATTGCGGTGGACCTACTTAATTTCTCGTGTTGAAATTCAATTGATCATATTTTGTTGGATTGAATGAATCACGATGCTTTTTTTAATTTCTTTTCAGTACTCCATTCTCGTGTTGGTATTGATGGCTGTGGTTTCTGAAACCTACGCCGCTGTTTACGCTTTCGATGGTGGTAAGTGTAAAAAAATGTTTTCAAGTATTGTATCCTTACTATTTATATTCCAAAGAGTGAAAACTCAATGGAAGTGTTCAAGTGTGCTTTTATCGGTCCTTTTCCTGAGTCCTTAGTAGCTACATGAATCAGCCAATTAGGGAGGCGGATGTCGGTACCTCCGCCCCGGGAACCATTTATTGGATAACCAACACCTCTGCCGTAGGTCTTCTCAAGTTTGGTGACTTAGTAGAGGTGCCAGGGTCCATAGGGTGAGGTTTGTCCGGGTCTTGGCGGCGGAGGCGTCAGCTACCCGCCAGCTAGGCCAGGCAGGCTGGATCAGGAGAGAATGGTTGAGTCCCTTTGACTTTTCCGTACTTTCTCGGAACATCGCCTTTTACCGCAGTTGGAAGGATGGATTCATATGGCCGTCACTCCTGGGCACGCTGACCCAAAGATTCCTACCCACCCCTAATAACCTTTTCCTTCCCAGAACTCCTCTCCTTCCTTTCCTAAAAAGACCCTCCAAACAGCTTCCCCAAAGATGACATAGGCTCTGAGGGGAATTATTTTCCTCAGGCCTCTGTGTGGAGCTAATCTAAAAAAAAACCAATATCCAAAAGATTCCTCAATTTTCAAAATCTGCTTAGATCGTGGATGGATTTACGGTGCAGGAGTGCTGTTACACCGGAAATTTTAGGTTGTAGTTTGTCTCCGTTTATCTATATCAAGGTTTTGTGCTTTTTCAGCTATTAGATTTCCTCTGTTACAAGAGATATTTCTTCCCCTTTCACTGTAATTTAAAAGCCCCTTGAAAAGTGTGCTTTTCGCAATTGTGACATCTGAAACTATGTTTTATAAAACCGCAGCCAGCTCAGTTGATCACAGAGAAACTGGTAACACTGACCACCGTCATCAGAAATCTAGCATACCTCAACAAAAAACGGTTATTTTAAGTTAACTAATAATTATTTTGCCTTGCAGAAGACGGTATAATGGTGGCCGACAGACTCTTCAGAAGCAAGAGGTCCCCCCATCACCACCCAGGAGTCACCGGACCCGTTCACACTTTCGTCAAGACCGACAAGCACGCCAACTTCAAGTGGGGTGTTCGACACCATGTGGGCAAGAAGTACGCCGGAGGACACTAAACGACCTTCAACTAAACAACTGTTTTACACCCAGTTAAAATGCTGCCCCAGAACTCTTCTCCACGCCTTTACAATATTTGCCTACAGATGAATCAAATCAAATGTAAGCAATATTTCGGAGTGCTATATGAAAAAAAATTCATACAAAGAAGAACTTTTACGATCTATTCTTGAATTTCTGTGCTGATCGCATGTTTTGAAAATGTATCAATTCCGGTTATTTATGGTTTTGTCTGTTATGTTTTATGCTGTGATTAAAATTACTTTTATTTTTGAAATATATCCAATGTTTTGATTTTAAATTTCACTCTTTAATCAGCGTCGCAATAGTCGTAATTATACAAGAAACCCAGTTACCTGATACTCCTCACACACATGCGCTGTAAGTACTCTCATTGCTTGGCCTATCGCTCGCCATAAATTATTCACAGAGTTTATATCGCCATTAATATTCCCGTGTGTGAGACTATCTTAATCAAAATCTATGGTTGTTACCTTAAGGTAGAATAAATAAGTAGATAAATTATTGTATGTACTTATATCATTCTTCAATTAAAATGAAGTTTGTATGTGCTAGTAATTCAGGGTTATCATTTCTAAATTACGCTGTTTGTTTGAATAAAATATTTTTTAATGAACAAACGCTAAAGTTTTCATTTCAGGGTTGCTGTATCTAAATTATGCCATTTTTTAATGAACAAAAACGTTGCAATTCAAATTTTCTTTACATAATAGATATTAATAATTCAAATTTCTGGCCTTCGGATAACATGAAATATTATGTAAGTTTATTTATATTTCCTCCAAGATTATGACCCTCGAACAAATATAATAATGCGAATGAAAGTATGTGTCCAGAGGCGGACCAAATGCTGAGTCTGCTGTCATTTACAATCTCTTCATATTCATTATCCAAATATTCCATATCGGGACAGTATTACATATAAAATTTACGACAGGGACATTTTATTCCTCTTTCTATGATTGTATCCAGCGCAATTTACGACAAAGACGTTTCATTCCTCATTCTATAATCTTATGCAGGCACAATTTAGGTACGACAGGGACATTTCATTCCTCATTCTATGATCTTATGTAGTCATAAATTACGACAATGATATTTCATTCTGAATTCTATAATCTTATACAGCTGCAATTTACGACAGGAACATTTCATTCCGAATTCTATGCAGCCCCAATTTACTACAGGGACATTTCATTCCAATTCCATTCATATAATCTTATGCAGCCGCAATTTACGACAAGAACATTTCATTCCGAATTCTATGATCTTATGCAAACGCAATTCATAATAAAAATAATAATGGTCTTTATTCCAGGATGTGTGGAGGCAAGTGCGATCCTTCACATCCCACAGATAGTATAAGTACATATAATTAACTCTTACGACGAAATCGAGAAAAATTTTCGAATCACAAAACTACTCAACAGGAGGCTTGTCGCTGATCAGATGCTCCTGTACAAAATTATTAACTCAAAAGTTGACTGCCCGGATTTGCTAAACAAAATAAATTTCCACACGTCCATTCGATATAGTAGACAAAATACCCTTTTCTATATTGATAGATGCAACACCAATTCCAATCAAAATGAATTTATACAAAGGACATGTAACTACTATAACAACAAATTTGCAAATATAGACACACGTGCTGACGTATTTACTGCTAGTTACTGTCGCTACAGAACTTCACTGTATAACATTCTAGGTGCGAATAACACATGAATTAATTGTATCTAATATTTTTATATTACTTGCGTGGCAACTTTCCCTTATCCCTTTCCTCCCCTTACCCTTCCCAACCCAAATCCCTATTTTGCAGTCTATTTCAGTTATAATCACACTTATTTTAATGTTGTGTATTAGTTTACCATTTGTTGAATTCACATTTGTACTCTTATTATTTTTTTAAATATTCTACTTCATATTCAGTTAGTCTTGTTTCTAAATACCTATCTGTGAACATTAATAATTGGTCTGTTTTTTTATCATCCTCTTGTGCTTATTGTATTACTAGGACGATTAATGTTCCTTAAATAAATAAATAAATAAATAAAAAAATTTCAAAAATAAAAATAAAAAAAATAAAAAAAATTTAGGTATTGTGCCCTAGATATTTTGTGTATTCTACTATTTTCAGAAGTTCACTGTTCGAAAAGGAGGGGTGTTGCTTACCCGAGTTTTATTTACTTAAAAGCCATAAAATGGCTTTTACATTCAAGTGATACCTACTTGAAATTACACACTGGTATGACCAACAGCCAACAGTGCTGTTTTTTCGCATTATAAATCATGTTGGTTTCATTCACAAATCTTCAGGAGATTCCGTAGCCCTCTTATTGACGGTATCATCAGAACCATATCATCTGCATAGCTCGTATTATTGATACATTGACCTCCGATATGGCAGCCCACCCCAGCATTGCTTAACCCATGGGTTAGTTACTCCATGTTTATGTTAAATATTAAACAGAGAGGGGCCTCTTATTCCTCATTCTATGATCTCATGCAGGCACAATTTAATCCAGGTAAAATATGGTATTATAAATGACAAAATTCAAGCATTCATGAAACTTCGGGCATATACTCATCTTGGAAGTATAATGAAGATCTGCAGAGTACCTACGCCGAAAAAAAGTGTCGGCAAACCCCACTAATTGGGGGGGTTACTAGGATTTTTCAAAAATAGATGTTTTCAAACTAGGTCGAGTGATGTATCATTTAGTACGTTTTAATTCGTGCTTAATCGAAAGTGACCTGAAATGAAACCGCTAAAAACCTGTCTCACCTCACCAAATATTCATACGGACATGGAAGTGATCTCATTCGATTCTGCACTGAAAACATAATAAACGATGCTTCACTCGACCTAATTTGTAAACATATTTTTTTAAATAATATCAGGTAGGTAGGTACTTAAATCCTGCTTACAGAACTTATTAAGAAATTTAGGTTCCGATTTATTAAATAAAAGAAAATTGGAAACAGTATTTTTTGTACGTGAGATCTCCAGTTCATAGAAACTATAAATTTACTTTATATCAACCAATTCAACAAATTTATTTCATAGATTAATAAGTAGCTATTAATAATTATTCAATAGTCAGTCCGCCCCTGCAAGCATTTAATTTAATGTTTATCAAAATCGCTGTCCTTCCCCTTGCTCTGCGTAGAAACGAGGATATTAGAAAAGAATGCAAGGTCAAGAAACATGGTAGATAATATCTAGAAAAGGACGCTTTACAAATCAATTTACAAATTCAATTTTTATTAGAACAACTCTCTTTTCATAAACATGCTTTTCTTCTTCTTCAATGATTTACAAATAAAATAATATTTTTAATTCATCTTAAGTCGTATGATTTTTTTTTTGCTTTTTTGAAAATATTTTGTATATAAAATTTTTAATTCATTTATTTATTTTATTTTATTTATTTATTTATAGATAGATACAAACGAAAGTACAAATTACATATTAGGAGTTTTGCCTGTCCAACTAGGAAAGTTTCCCGTTCCAGGACAGACAAATTGACATGTTTAGTTCATATTATTCCTGAAATGTACGTAATTACAAAACAAAAACAAAAACAAAAAAAAACAAAAAAGGTTCATTTTCCTCTGAAACTAAGTTGTGTAATAAAGAAAATGTATATAAATATAAGTACACATACATTTTTTGTGACAAAGTAGAAAAGGTAGGTATGTTAGTAGCATTGAGAGGTGTAACATGTACCTGATGACAAGATAGAGGAATTACAATAAGATTTACAAAATATAGATAAGAAATTATGTTAGGTTATATGTTTAGAAGTTTGAACTTTTAATACATAGTACACTTATGGGAGAAACTATATTAAAATTTACAATATTAGATATAATTTATGTATGAAATTATCCATATGATTTTTTAAGCATTGTAACTATAATGTATAATAAATTATGTCCAACATGATATTATCTGAATTAAAACATGAATTCAGAACATATTATATTATACGACAATACGAATATACACCGCGCTCATGTCTTGAACCACTCTTGCTAAAATATAAAATCAATAACTATAAATTAACACAGATAGAAATATAAACTATGAATATAAATACATAGTACCTGATTTAGTGCTACTTTGGTGAAATTGGTGCATTACTTCGTACGCCATATTGTGTTATGTATAATTATTTATTATAAATCATAAATCATTACCGTAGTAAAGTACCAAGTTTCACACAGAGTTAGCGCGCGACTTACATATGATACGCTTACAGCAGTGATGTACCTAAACTGAGCAGACAGGCTTCAGGGGCTTGTATTAAGCTTCGATTACATTGAGCGAGTTTACAAGCTACTAGCCGGCAAGTAGCTACTAGCGGTGAGCTAGCTGCGAATATCTCAGTTTTTACGAAATGTCGACAGAATTAGTTCGCGCGGGAGTCGTTATTTTAGCTCGCCCAACTCGCTAGCTAGTTCGCTATTGAGCGTGTGGAGAGTTTTGTGTGTCATCATGACAATCTCACTCGCCGATTCGCACGCTATAAAACTTGCCGACTAGTAGCTTGTAAACTCGCTCAATGTAATCGATGCTTAATACAATTATAAATTTTATATGCTCTACAAAATATAATCAAAAAACAAAAAAAAATTATACGACTTAAGATGAATTAAAAATATTATTTTTTGTATATCATTGAAGAAGAAGAAAAGAAAATTCAAAAGTTATGACTAGAGAGTTGTTCTAATAATTTGTATATCGATTAAAAATGTTGTCCAGAATCCAGAATCGATAATAATGTTATGTACACACACAATGCCTATCGTACACAGTGAAACATTTAGTGATATAATGAAATTATGAGGCGTTGATGTTACTACAAAGCAGTTTTAATAAAATGCAAATTGTTTTCTCCATTATTCAGTGTTGGGAACGTGATTGCACAAATAAATAAAAAGTAACAATCATGTTGGGAGGTTTGTTTTTAGCAGTTTTGTATCGTTCGTGTATCGTTACGTTAGGCAATAATTGATATGGTAATTGGCGTATAATTGATTAGATCAACGATCTGCATTCCCATGTTGGGTTGAATATTGAATAAAGGATGAGAATAGATTTATTAGCACCCGAAGAATGCACGTAAGTATAAGTATGTTACCTTGCATGGCAATTTGCATAATTAAGATTTCCGTATAGAGATTTTATTTAATTTGAATTAATGAGTTGGTAAGATAAGTTACGAATATTTTTAAGTTTTTAGATATTTGGCAGATCTTAAAAACTGGACAAAAATTTACAACGTTTCGATGTTTTGTTTTTGAAGTGAAAACTTCTTTAGCACCGTTGTGATTTGAAACTCGATGAAAAGAAAAAGCGACACAAAAAGATACGAACACATAGATCTATAGGATTTAGCCTGCCAGAGAAATTATTTTTCTTTTTTACATGAGCTCCACACAGAAGGCCCTGAGGAAAATAATTTCCCTCGAGGCCTATGTCATCTTTGGGGATGCTGTGTGGAGGAAAGGAAGAAAAGAAAAGGAAAGGAAGGGGAGGAGAGTTCTGGGAAGGAAAAGGGTTTAAGGAGTGGGTAGGAATCTGGGGTTCAGTGTGTCCTGGTCATCCGCCTCTAAGACCTAGACAAACCTCACCGAATGAACCCGGTTTTCCCTGTTAAATCACCAAACGTAGCGAACCACTTGGGGTGACCTAAGGCAGAGGTGTTGGTTATCCAATAAAGGTTCCCGGGGCGGCGGTACCCATTCCCGCCTCCCAAAAAGAATGAGATAGACTAATCGGTCTCCTCTTTGTGCGGTGCTTCGTAGCCTATCGGTCTCATCTTTGTGTGATGCTTCGTAGCTTCCCCACTCTTGTCTACTTTAGTTTACTTAATTGCACACAATTTTTTTTTCTTCTCGCATCGACCCTCAAACCATTTTTTAACCTTATCTCACAATTAGTACGTGGCCACTCCCAAATACCACGGTCGTTTCAGAAACGTGTTTTTTTCATAACATCAGAATGATGCATTTTTTAGGTACGCACTTTCAGGTTAGCCCACTTTTTTTAAAACACTGTTGAATAAAATGATAAGCAAGTCACCTTGGAATGGGGTTGATGTATTTGTGGTTGAAATTTGATAACGTGTTGTATTTAAACTTTGCTGTCCGGAAACTCGTTTTATGAGCGTGAAACTGGTGAATCTAAATCACGTTATTTGGAGTCGATTTTAAGTAAATCGATTCCGAAGTTGGAATTTTTAAATCAAATTTGAAAAAAATCGGCTGCTGGGGTGTTATTGCCGGTGACCCGACAATTGACCCGGCGAAAATTTTACCCCCGACAGTTGACCCGTTGTCAGTTGATCCCCCGGCATTTGACCCCCCCCCCCCCCCCCCCCCCAACAGTTGATTCTCCAGACAGATGATTACCCTGACAGTTGATCCTCCCGACAGTTGATCCCCCTGATATTGGAGGTTATCCACCACTTATCCGCCCTGGTATAAGTAACAGATGGTTACTCCTTCAAGGCTCTCGCAAAAACCCTATTTTTTTATGAACAAACTACATTTAATTTAGAACGAATCTAGACCTCCGGTTTCCCTGCATACGTTGTTAGTAAGCAGTATACAAGTGCTTAGCGGGAAATACAAGATACAAGATGTGTTAGTATTTCAAAATATAGACAAGACAATGGCCCAGGTTGGTGACAGTCTACGAAGCGCTGGGTGATTGCATCCAGCGGATCCTACAACCACCTGTATGGAAGGAAGACACAGTACACAAATAATAAGGGCATGGCAAACGGGTGGGGGTCCTCTCCAATCGATTGGCAGTTCCGGCAAGAATGCACAAGACGTTCGGTCTAGCCGTAAACCACACTCAGCTTCCGCGCCCCTTAGCCGGTTTCTCTGTGATGCCTCAAAGAAAAGTAAAAGGGAGTTTGGGAATCCCTCCGACAGTTGATCCCCTAAGAGATTATTTTTTTCAAATAAGTATGGGTAGAGGATATACGGCCGTACAACCAAAGTCGATATAAATGAAGGCATCTGCAGTGCAAATCCGCTGTAAAAATATTTTTATTTACAATAATTTCGACTCTCCGAAGGAGCATGCTAAAGGTTCCTATTTACACGTAATATAACCTTTTTTTATCTGAATACAACACAAGAGTCCCATATATGATAAACTACCCTCTTTGGCTGGATAAGCTATGTATCATACATCTTTCCATGAACAATTTTTGTCAGTTTTTAATTAGTAAGGTTTTCACATACACGGTCGTTTATCAAAGTGAATAAAATTTACACGATGTTTTTTAATAAGCCTTATTAAAAAACATCGACGACACGTCATTGGGTCGTGTGAGATTTTTGTATGCTGGGGAGCTTATTTTAAAGACCGCAAAGTTTTTTCAATACGCATCCGAAAAGTTTTTTCAATACCAATAGATTTTACAAATTATTATCCTGCAATCCGGCGCCCCAATAGGAATCTACCTGCTAACCTACTGCAAGTAATTATTCGTAGCTTTTCGGAAGCAATAAAATATTTTCAATGTAATCAAACCATCGCCATCGCTCATCAATCTAACAGCTCATATAAATGAATGTAAGTTTAATACTATGCTTGAGTTGCACTACGGAGTTCGTCGAAAGTTTTGCACTGTTTGCACCTTGAATTTCTATCAATCATATAATGAAGGTACACAGGTACCGACAACACAATGCACATCTGCGCACGTAGGCAATGTAATCAAGGCGGCGGCGTATTTAAAAATCGGCCCAATTAAGAGGAAGCCACAAGCCGAAAATGTACGTATTCTTAGCGGGCCTTATATGTCTTGAATATAGGTACAAAAATCGATAAAATTGCATTTTTTTAAGTTGTTTCTAATATGCGTTCAAACATTTCTAAAGAATTTTTTTTTTTTTGGTGGTTTATGTTTATATGACCAGTCAGTGGTTGAGTGGGCATCGCGTTTGGGTCCCACCCGGGCGTCCCGTGTTCGATTCCTCGGCTGGCTAAGTCCTCCATCACAACACAAGCAACATTTTCGGCTTTCTGTGGTGGTAGTAGGAGATTTTCAAACATTGTTGGGTTATTCGTAACCCGGGAATGTTTATCTTTCTTTATAAAAAAAATATATATATATTTGTTTTATAAAGTAATAAACGATTTTAATTTTATTCTACTTGCTAACATCACCGTCATGACTCCCCGGAAGGAGTCCTTCTCGATGGCCCTCTGGAGACGCGAGACGATGAAATACCCTCCGTAAACAGCTGCATAAGTTCATTTTAGTGTGTATTATTTTATCAGTTTCATTTATCATGTTTTTCATGCTTATTCGTTTTTTTTATGTTATCTATGTGTTGTTATTTACCTTTGACCTCATCCCATTATTTGTCTAATTTCTTTTGTTATTTCAAAATATGGAATGTATTGCATTGCACTCTCCCTGCATACATTCTGGAATAAACTTTTATTATTATTATTAAGAGTATCGGGAGCGCGGCCCTTTCTTTACAATACTTATATTTGTGGCCAAAACACTTGACCAAACTGAATATTCCTTTTTTTTACCAAAACTCGTTCGAAATATGTAGTAAGGCTAGAAAATTATTATTAATTCACATATAATTGCCAAAGTTGCCCCTAAAATTATGTAAAAATGTTTTCATTAACGGACTATTTTTTTATATAGAAACACAATAAATAAAGTAGCACGTATACTAGATATTTGCTGCACCTTTGGAATAAAAAATATATTTTTCAGTGTGGTGAAGTTTTGACTTAAAATCCAAATTTAAGTTTTGTATGAAAAAACCGCCCATTAGTTCCTCTTAAGGTTCGCCTTAACCTTTCTCCGTTCTTCTCGGGTTATTTTGACCCGAAACAGAAATTTAACTGATCATAAAAGTCGTAATTATGAATTTAATTTATAATGACTTTATGACAATATCCATTCACTTATTATCAGTATTGTAAAATTATGGATAAGTCTCTTATTTTAAGAAAATTAAGTCTTTGAAGTGAAACTTCCTTAGCCTCGATGTGACTTGAAATTCGAATTAAACGGAAATGACGCAAAACAACACCTACAAAGCGTTAACTTGTGCTCATTAACCGCCTTGATAATGATGTCACTTTTAAAGGTTCTCCTGTTGGTCGAGATATGAAACGGAAACTAAGCGAGGTCTGCGCTCATTGGTCGCTTTGATTATGACCTCACTTTTTAAGTATTGGTTGAGATTGTTTTGGTAAAGTTTCGCTTCTACCGCGTATAAACTGCATTCGTTTTTTTTTTCTTACGTTCCTCGTGTTAATAATACCCGAGTATGAATAAGGTACTCGGGTCAGAAATTCCCGTGTCTTGTAAATAAAAATGCTTTGTTACAACAATAAGATTTCTAAGAATATACTTACACACTTATAATTACACTTTTCTGTCCTTATTTTTATTTAAGAAATATGTACTACAAATAATTTAATATAAAATCATTACTTTTAAATTTTTGGAATCGGGTCAAAATGACCCAAAGGCCTTAAGTGTACATAGTGTTTGAGGAACCGAGGAAGGTTAAGAAGGTGTTGTCTTGTCACAAATTGTGAGGTAACATTAAATTTATAGCAGTATTAAACGAATTAAGCGTTCATGTAATATTCCAGAAGTAAAAGTCAAAATGCAATAATTTGTATTAATAAATGTTTGTTCTGCGTGCGTGAAAATCTAGATTAATGATATGCAAAACGACAAATTAATAATAATAATTAGGTATAATACGGCACCTACCCAGGAAAGAAATAATGTCGTTACCTCATATGGATAGGGTTCTAAGTGTCACTTTAGTCAAAAATGACCTTTGAATGCCAAAGCATTTCTTTTCCTCATTTCTATACCCAAAATAATTTACAGAACCATCTGTGTTTTATTTTCGTAGATATATGTATGACAAAGTTCTAACATCAATCATTTTAAATAATCATTCATTTTACAAGGTTCTATCATCACTCAAACTCTCCATTTTGTTTGTTTCTCACAGTTGATCGTTATCACGAGGCGCATTGTAGTTCATACTTGGATGGATAGGGTTCTAACTTCGCCTTACCAAGTTTTAAGGTTTTAAGTTTGCAAAAACGAATTTTCGAAATCTATTTAACAATTTTAGTTTATCATATTTAAATGGAAAATATTTAAATGTGACCTAGCCCTATCTTGGAATTGCATTCGGGATATATAATTAGAATCTTATATATTTTCCTTTTTTATTTAAATATTTTCCTTTAAAATATGTTCTATCAAAATACTATCTTCTATATAAATTTAAATAAAGTGGTTTTAAACAAAGAACTTGTTTCATTCTGTAAAATACTTTACATACGATTCAACCTCAAATCGGAAATTGGTAAATAGATTTTGGCAAATAGTCTTTGCAAACTTTGACAATTCATATCTCAGAACAAGGTGCAGTGAAGTTAGGACCCTATCCAAATGAAGTGCTGATGTGTAGAGATTTATACGTCATATTTATTACTTAAAATCCCTGAACCGTTTTTTTATGTAGCGGTTATTTAGTAGACGTCTCTAACACCTGATTTTTCAAGTAAATCAGTTTTTACCGAAGACATTAGTAAATCACTTTAAGCGTCAAACAAATAAAATGTGATAGGGGTCATCGACCAAACAAAGAACCTAACGTGATAGGGATAAATAAAATCATTTAATTACGTCTCAATTGTGATATAACCAAACTTTGATAATGGAACTGAATGCCGAATTAATAATACACAGCATTATCATATTTCATTTTCTTTAAATTAAGAATACAATGGACGTCCACGAATTGAACGCAATAAAAATACTTGTCTAAAGCGTTTAGTTCAGTGCATAAAATTTCTAGCTTCAAATGCTTCGCTCAAATTGCTTTACCTAGTAAAACTATAACGACAATAAAACATATCATACATTATCATCATCATTAACTATTGAGTTGTAGGTGTGTACAATGTACATATTATTATTATTGCTGTTGTGGAGTGAGAATACTTTATGTTGAAATTTATTAAGCAGGTTATTATAGTTTATATTGTGTTTTTATATCTTTTATTAATTTTTATATTTTTAAGTTCTTACGGGTACACCCTTACTTTTTTGTTTTACTTTTTAATAATAATTTTAATTATGTGAAAATCTATCATTGGATATTATGTATATTATTAAGGTTATTATTATAAGTGTAATATATCTGTTGATTTTCCAAAATAAATAATAAAAAAAATAAATAAATAAAAAAAAAAATAAAAATAAAAATATCAAAAACTCTTATGTTTTCATGTTAACCTTTGTAAGTTATGACGCTTACGACTTTACTATTAACCTCTTTCACCAAATGATCGACCGCTCAGTTAAAAAATGACTTCAAGCATATAGGCTCAGAGATAACATAATAAGTAATTAGTATAGTTTCTTATTGATCGACTGCACTAAGACTAACGGAGGAATCAAAATCATAACTTTATTTACAAATATGTAATAAAAATGTAGGAAAAGATAGGCAAAAGTAAAGTTTATGAAGATAAAAATTACTCAATTTTTTAGACTACTTATCTACTTTTTATAACGTGAAAATGTTCGTGAAATGAAATTGGGTAATAATTATTCCGATTAAGTTTTCGGATTGAATAAACTATTATTCTTAATAAGAGTTAGCTCAGTTTTGATTGGCGAAAGTTACCTTAAACGTCTCAGATTAGGTATATGTACTATTTTTTTTAATTCAATTGCTAAAATGTGTGACAAATATGACCGTACGTATAACCTTGCGAGTTTCCGCTACATTTTTTCTGCCGCCCATGGTGTCTTGACCTGCCAAAATATTTGCATTATAATCGGCAGTGTCTTAATGGATAATATAAACTATAATGTCTGTTATATAATCTACTGAGAGAAAGAAATGGAACATGTGTCGCTGATTTCAACAAAGCTGCATGACGTGATACTTACTGCCAAATTACGAAAATATTTCGCAATGAATTCGAATTCCGCACATGTACGAATATCTACGTACGTAAACCTCACGGATACCTGCGTCGTATAGACAACTTCATTTAAATTTTCGGGTGTTTCCCTTTCGTTATCACGTTATCATGTAACAACTCTTAGTAGTTGAATATCACGACCGATATTTTTATCATTACCCAAATGTCCTTCTACTCCGCAAAAGGACTAATTTCAGTCTGTAATTACAGTCCATAAATTGACAGTACGAACAAAATAAAACGCTAAATGTGATCTATATTTTCTTCTGGAACCGGATCTAGAACAATAATTGCCTAATAATTAGTTAACTACTAACAGCGTAGCGGATATCTGAATGGACCATTTGAACAATAAGATATCAGATAACCCGGATAGAAAAATCTTTAACGTTTATGATTCATGCTTTTGTATAAAATATTATAAAAGATAAATTATAGACTGAAATCCCGCTACAATAAACCCTACAAATCATCGTGTACACAGATGAAACAACATGTAGTAATAATAGACGTATAGTAAGCCTTATAAAACCTGTATTTCTTGAGCATTAACCATGTAACAATTTCTAGACATTTATGTTTTGAAAAGTTTTACTTTCCATAAACATTTGTTACTTTTTGTTTATCTGCAGAAAAAAATAAAATTTAAGATTCAAATGTACATGGAAAGTAAAACTCTTCAAAATGAAAATGAAAATATGTAATTTTTTATGAGAAAAACTCTCTTTTTATAACTTTTGAAGGTTATTCCCATCAACGTAATATATCATTGAAGAAGAAGATAACACTTATAATCTAAATGAAATATGAAAGAAAACAAGACACAGAAAAACAAAAAACCAAAAAAACAAAAAAACAATGGTCGCAACTTTGACCATTGTTTTTTTTCTGTTTTTCTGTGTCTTGTTTTCTTTCATATTTTCATTTAGATTATAAGTGTTATCTTCTTCTTCAATGATTAAAATATTATAATGACCATTCCTACTCCAATGTAAACATGTATCCATTCAAAAAGCAATAAAAAAAATCCCATGCATCATTAATATAATAATGATTTGACATTAAAATTAGGTCATTAATAATTCATATTACTTGTAAGGTTTTTACCTGAACAATATCGAAGTGAGCTACAAACCCGTGGTAATTAGCCTACTGGAATTACCAAAATATTTTGAAATTCGACAGTCTAAAACGACTTTAACAAATGTAATTAATATAATTGATTAAAATCCTTTAATTCACCCCGCTTCCCCTCCCTCATATGTTGTGTATATAAACCGTAGACTAAGAATAATTTGTACCAGTCTGAAGATGGCTCTAGCGAGCTGAAACCGGTTACGGTCAATGAAATTAAAGTGGAAAAAGTTTTATATTTGTTTTATTATAATATATTTAAAAAAAAAGCTGGTCTGCCGGTGCGCTTCTTGGAGGGTTCCGCGCAGTCATGGAATTTTTTCGACAAAAATTATGTTTATGTCCATTTTTTACTTTAAGTCCAGCTACCTGATAACGTCCCAGGCTGCCGGTCGGCAGACCTATTTTTTTCATCTACTAATCGACCCCTATCGTAAGAAACCCATTCGTATATTTTAGGACGTAATTTTGTCGAAAACATTCGTTCACTAATTCCTTGTGCGCGGAACCCTACAAGAGGCAACCAGGCAGGCCAGCTTTTTTAAGGCTTACTAAACGTCCAAAGTAGTAGATAGTTTCATTCACCGTGTAGGTAGGTACCCGATAACGCAGAGTTTGGTGTAGCGGGATCCCAGTCAGGGAATGCAGTGCCGGATTTGGCATCGATTGGTGTGAAGCATAATGTTATCCTGTAAGTTGAAGTTTTCAAAATATCAGGTCAATTGTCTGCGGTGGAAAATGCTGCAGGTGTCTCGATTTGGTTCGACCTGTAATCAACACATTACCATTCTAGCTCGAAAGGATAGTCCAGCATAGAATTTGGTTCAAGTAATCATCAGACCGTTACTTAACTATGGCCATATCCTAAAAATTAGAATTATTACTCTTGAAAACACGGAACCAGATCTCAAGGAAAAGGATTCTGAGTAATTTTACGGACACGTATAGACTGTTATGAATTATGTTATAATATCTTGAGGCATTTTAGAATGTGCAGCCATATTTAGGGATAATCACAAAGTAGGGTCAATGGGAAACAAATTATGAAAAGTTCTTTCGCCTTTCACACAAACGAAGAACATTTTTTGTTTCATTAGTCTCAAAAAGATACATAAATTACAAATAAATTTCATAAAATTTACAAATACAATATTACAATATTTACACAAATTACAAATAAATTTCATAAAATTTAAAATTACAATTTGGGAGGCGGGAATGGGTACTGCCGCCCCGGGAACCTTTATTGGATAACCAACACCTCTGCCATAGGTCACCCCAAGTGGTTCGCTACGTTTGGTGATTTAGCAGGGGTGCCCGGGTTCATGAGGTGAGGTTTGTCTAGGTCTTGGAGGCGGACACACTGAACCCCAGATTCCTACCCACCCCTTAAACCCTTTTCCTTCCCAGAACACTCCTTCCCTTCCTTTCCTAAAAAAACCCTCTACACAGCATCCTCAAAGATGACATAGGCCCTGAGGGAAATTATTTTCTTCAGGGCCTCCTTTTAAAAAAAAAAAAAAATTAATTAATTACATAATAGCTGTATTTTATCTACTTCCATAAACAAGCAGGGCTTGTGTGTATGGGGGGTGTTATTATATTGGTTTTATTTGACATGATTCAGTTCAAGTTTTCAGTATAATTTTTTAGGTGAGTTTTAAATTCTTTTATATTAGTATTCATGTTTCAATTTTTTTCTGGTAATGAATTAATAAATTTAACTCCAAGATGATTTAACTGTCCTATTGTTTTTTTTTACCTGTGCTATGAAAGTAAGTTCCCTACAGATCATTGCTTCAACTGCTCTGGGCTAAAATTATTGATTGCATTTTTTTTTTGCATTACACCACCCTATGCCATCGTTGGAGGGTATTTTGAGGAAAGGAAGTAGAGGAGGTTCCGTGGAAGAAAAACGGTAGGAAGGGTGAGTATGTGGGGGTCAATGTGTCCAGTAGTGACGGCATATGAATCCATCTATAGTCCATTCGAGAGTTCTAGGTTAGGTCTCCCTCAACCAGTCTCTCCCGATTCGGCCATCCACGCAGAAGGTGGGCAAACGCATTCGCCGCCAAGAACTAGGCAAACCTTATCCCATGAACTCGGACACTTTTGCTAAGCCACCAAACTTAGCTAACCATTTGGGGTGACCTATGGGTGTTGGTTATCCAATAAACTCCTCTCGGAGCGACGGCACCCACACTCGTCTCCTAAATTGAAAATGATAACTGTTATGAGTTTGATGGAAAAAGTCGTGGCTTGACAATGTAGATATTGAAACGTTGTTTGTTTAATTTCTATCACTTTATGTTTCAAATATTTAAAAAATACACTTATTATTACACTATGTACTTATAATTACAATACACCTTTATTATAACACTACTACACTTAATATTACACTATACACTCACTATTGCACTGTGTATGTTCATTTTGTGCACAGCTGTTTAGACATTTTTAATCATGTTTTTGCTTTATATGCCCATTGTTTGTTCTTTTTAGGTACAATAATAAAATATATTAAACTACATTACCCACGCACAGGCTGCGCCTTAGTGGGTTCCCATTATTCTTATTATTTCATGATATAGTATACATCTAATGTAAAATTTGGGAAAAATAAAGGAAATTAACAAAAAAAAAAAAAAAATAACATTACATTTTACCCTCGAAAGCTTGTAAAAATCTCAGAGATCATTATACTCTCGATATAATATTGCATCGTGGTAGAATGAAATTATAGTCCTGTGAATAAGGTCAACGAATCATGTAATAATATTTCACCATGCCGATAAATAACAAATCAAAGTTCCGCTCCGGGATCCGTGGCTGTACCATATTATATTTGCACATTGGCAGTTGTTGGCCTAGTGGTTTTGCGTATGTATGGCGTGACTGCCGGCTTTATCTTAAAACAATATCGTAATATATTATATTACATAACTGAACGGCATTTGTCAGGTTTCCGGTTTCACTTTGACAATTCGGTTTGAATCTACTCAATCCATACTTCATAAAGCAACATCCGAGTCTTCACATTCAAACTAACTAACTAACGTAGCTAACTAACGATAAGCAAAGGTCGTAGCATGCCCCTTTCATCATTATTCTTTGTTATTCTCCGATCATTATTCATAGGTACAGATAGACAGGTACATTATAGTCACTTTTTCGATTATTGACTTTTGACGGTCGTCAGGTATGTATGCCAATCTTTCTAAATATCCAAATTCATCCCTTTGTTCCAAGGATTCACAACTGTACATAATTGTTGTAAAGGGTTTTCCAATAAGAGGTGTTATTTTGAATAGCCCCCTATTTCGGTAGATGTCACTTTTAAAGCTGTCATTTTTTGACATTTGACAAGTAGAAACTACGCCATTAATAAAAATGGAACGATACACGCTTCAACAACGCGTTGAAATTATTTGAATATCAAAATAACACCTCTTATTGGAAAACCCTATGCGGGGAGAGTATAAGAGGAGAGGTGGATAATACCGCGCGGCTGATAACTCCGCGCATCAACGTATTGCAAAAACTAAACGCTTCTAGTGCTATCCAGCGCTTAAAAATCATAACCCGAAGCGCCTACCCCTTCCCTTGACTTGGGGAGTAAGCTGGTGAATGCGTGACGAGAGCGTTACGAAAAGTGTGATCGGGCGAGGCGAACGAAGCATAAAGAAGTTTTACTTCAGTCGTGTGGTCTAAAGCACACTCGTTTTTACTTTTTTTTCGGCAACTTATGTATTAAAATCTTTTGTAGCCGGAATTATGGTACTTCGCATTTAAGCCGCACCAATCCGAATTTCTGTCGTTTTATAACACATTTTTCTTGAACACTTTAAGTTTTTAAATTTCTAAAAAAATGTATATTAATTTTTAAGATAATATATTTACATTTGCCACGCCAAAATGGTAATTAAATGAAATTCCCTTTATTGAAAAAATCCCAAAATATTCTCCGAAAATTATTATAAACACGTTTTTTCTATTATTTTACAAGTAATATGTATGAAAAAAATTCACAGTGTTTCTTTCTATTTAAGATATTTCCCAAGAGATTTTTGCTCTTTTTTAAACCAGTCATGTTTTATTAAACATTTTTACTATTTTCGCATAAATATTATCGCTTTTTTTAAATTAGCGAGCTTCCTCTAACATTCGTATTTACGTATCTCCCATTCTTCTTATTTTTGAGCGCTTCAAATTAACCCCCTTGCGACGAATTATTTTTAAATTTGACCTCAAAAATTTCACTTTTTACTCTCGATTTACTCCAAAACGAAAGCTGAAATGAAAAATTAGATCGATAGACCAGAAGATCGACTCCTAACGTGACATGAATTGACCCCGCTTTCCAGCGTATACAAGTTTCCGGACATATCGTATATAATCAAAATACACTTCACAATACCTAGAAATATATTTTGACACCAGTGACAAATTACACGTTCACGCGTTAACAAAGGGATATTATTCTTCTAAAACCACTTCCTGTTCAAATACAATAGTTTAGAGTCAGTTACGAAGAAATCCTCCAGTTTCTTGTAACATGATCCGATCAATAGTTTTACTTTACCTAGCCATTATTATATAAGTTAAAACTGTTCCCATATCATTTCCTAATCATAATCACTCTCCCCAGCTGCTGGCCATTACGTATCAACGTGACGCTGACATCGGTCGCCAATACAGCTTTGGAAAACTTCACGTCTGACCCTATTTTTTTCATTCGTGCGAAATGATTTATTTATAACATAATGAATTTTCTAACAGCCGACACGAAATAAATATAACTGTATACACACGTACATATTTCGCTGGGTGATTCGGTGATTCATCCACCACGAAATACAAAATTATGAAAGATCAATGGAATTGGAAAAATAAATGCAATATTGTGACAAATTTTGTAATGGTCTTGCGACAAGGACAACAATAGAACATACAGTTAGCTATGTGTTAAGGCCCGTATCCTGCGCCACAATACACATGAACACTAGCTTGAACAGCACCCAAAACATTGAAAATTTGAACACTTCGTGTTCAAAAACCCTGTGTTCAAGCTTTACCACAGCCGACGGAAAACATTCATCTCCCGGGCGAAGGGGGAAGGCTGGCGGGGGGAAATGTGTTCATATTTTTACAAGAGCCGCGCGATGCGGTCATGTATGGAGAATCAAACCGAACAAGTTTTTGAGGTTATGCGCAATGAGCAAGCTTAATAATCACTAGTTTAAAATATTATGATACCTAAATACAATATAATAAATATATTTGATAATAAAATTATAACATAATAACGAATATTAACAATATTAATGTTAATGTTATTTTTGAAGTGGGTGAAGCGGGAGCGGGAAGGCAGGCGGGGCCGGCGGGGCCGGCGGGGGGGGAAATAAGTTCATATTTTTACAGGAGCCGTACGAAGCGGTTGGTACCGGAGGTAAATCGAATGACCCCAAGGTTATGTCAACCGCGCGAGCCTAATACCTAATTATGACTTTAAATTCCAAATAAATACTGTCGTAATGATGATTATATCTTTCGTGATCTCACTTGTAAATAAAGTCTATTAATTTATAAATCGGTTTCAGAGACACGGAAGAAATGACCAATTAAAATAGGTATTCTATTCTTTCCCTGATAAATAAATACCTAATAAAAATCTAGTTAGGTAGGTTAGGTCTAAGTTGAAATCTGCGTGTTCTCCTTTATATTTCCTTTACAATATCATCGCTAAATTTCTTAACAGAACTCGACTTTTGACGTTTGAATTTCGAATGCGTAATTAATTACGCATTCGAAATTCAAATACTGACTTTAGGTCATAATAATTGATATTAGTCGGAAATCTTTCCTGGTAAATAAACATCTATTAAAATATCTCTGTTTTCTCCCTGATGTAGCATCTCTTCTTCATCGGAACATATTTTAACATTTATTTAAACGCTAAACGTCAAACGTCAAGTCAGTTGCGTTCGCGTGGACGCGTGGACTCGTGGACAGGCCACTAGCAAAGTGTGTGACCGCGCGAACTTCACACCTGTTCACACCAATCTTTCAAACCATGTTTAAAAAAACGCAGGAGACGGAAAACAAAGAACGTTTATAGTGGGGTTCAAGCTAGTTTTCATGTGTATTGTGGCGCAGGAGTTCCGCCTTTAGGTGTATATTTTATGTTTATATCCGTACGGTGTAATCGCCATCAGAATGTTTTGAAATCTGTGACCATTTGCACGTAGGCATCAACTAGTGTTTTTTTTATCTAGGCGTTGCGCGGTGCCTGGCTTTGGTTTAATAGGTAAAGGTATTATTTACTAGCTTTTTAATCAGCCTTACTCATTCCACTGCAGGATGAAGGTCACTCCGGGTTTCTTTCACCTCCCTTGACTCGGCGGGCGTGGGCGTAAGACTTCACATTGTCTACAACGTTTTATCCTTTCGAATTTGAAGAAAAATTATTTATGGTTTGGTTGAAAAGTGAACAGATTTTTCAGAGCAGAATATCATTTCAATCAACCTCAGCTATCGTAAAAATAGTTGATAACATACTGAGCTTAAGAGGGAATATGTCATACAGTCAAAACCGGAAATATGTCATTTTTAAATCAAATTTTAAACGTGCTAACTCTTTTCTACAAAAAATTATAAATTGATTTCGAAAGACTGTTCTTTTATCTAGTAAAGCTATTTTTTAAATTTTGAGAAAATATGTTTATTTTTAGTACAATAAGGTTTTACCGTAGGTCGTTAGCAGATTTGTTAAATTTTCAATCAAAATTTTGTATTATACAACATACATTTCAAATCATATAATCATGCAGTAAAATATCAATAAATTATTTGGGAAAGCTACTTTTCAGAATTTTAATTTTAGTTCAAATAAAATCATTAAAAAAAATCCGCGCTCTTGTTTTGTGACGAAAATACTTAAATTTGTCTATTTATTTACTGTCTTTCAAACTTATATATATTTTTTAAATTACTTGTTTATTTTGCTAAGCCATTTTTGAAAAATTATACATACTTATGATCAAACAATAAAATACTAATGGAGGGAAACAATTATACCAAGTCAGTGGACATCTTCAATTTATCTTTGAATAAATTTGAAATATTGTTATTGAGGCAGTTCAGTTATGTACAATAAATTTTTTTTTCTATGCTATATGTGTAAAAGCCCCGTAAAAGGGCGTTTATTTGTAAATAAATAAATAAATAATTACAAAAAGTACTAATTTTAATTGTTTTATCATCACGAGTTTGAGTATTTTTGAATGTGGGTATTTATCAAAGCAAATTTGGAATGAAATAAAATCGATATTGAGTCATTATGTTAAAATGCTGGTATGGAGAATAATTCATCTTTCTCATCGGAACCGTCCTGTATCATTGCAAGGGTACAATCGCAAGATCTTCATTCCACAAATTTATGGCTCAAATGGCTCTTACGGAATTGAAAAAGTTTGGGCCGAAACGAAGCCGGTAGGTTAGCATTTATTTGATTCAAACGGACCAATATTTCACACACTTCTTTTTTGTTAATCTTTTAAATACTATCTAACATCGTATAAATTGGCACTCTACAGGTTCTATACCTTTTCCATAAATATACTCGTAGATATGCTCACATTTTCCAGTTTCAATAAACTTACATATATGCAGTAATTAGTGGCGGTCTGTGACTTTACAGTGAGCAGGAGTAGTAGTAAGATTGAAAAATACGACAGATGTAGTTGCAGCTGAAGAAATGGAAATTGAAAAAAAAAAACAGAATTTCAGTCACCACATCAAAAGTCTCGTATTGTTCAATCTTACCGCTCTAGCTCACTGAAAAGTCACGGACCGCCACTGCGTGTGACATCTATGCCCAAAATATAATGTTATGTACCTACCTACTTACAAATTCTCTAACCTAATCACGTCAGAGATTTTCACGGTCAAAATTATTATCATGATTTGTTTTTGGGATGTTATACCATGTTGCGCAACCTCATTCTTTAGCCAACTTAACCCTCACGTCGCTTCCCCGTACGTACCAAACAACTCTTTTTTGGTATACACTCCTTGCGTCATTCACATTTATACATTGTCTCAGACATACCCACATAATAACATCTTTTCAGGCGCCCTTATTTTCCATTTGTCTTCATGCCAATTTACCAAATGCATAAAAGCAAAAATTCAAACAAATTGTTAATTATGAACCCTCTACCCCTGTGTTTTATTATGTTGTTTTTTCTCTTTTTATAATAATAATAATACTTGGATGATTTATACAGCACCGTTTTGTGATTAATCACCTCAAGGACGCTGGTAAATGGTTAATAATGTTTACCCTATGATGTGAAATTGTATTTTTTTTTATTTATATAGGTTCACATACTTAAATCTGTATTTTTTATTCCTTTTTTTTAAATATTTTTTTTCTTCTTCTACTACTTTATGTTTTCTTTATTGTTTTAATCTATGGTTTTTATGTTTATATTCTATGAATTCTTGCGGAAACTTCGCTGGTTTATGCAACCTTGTAACACCTATGTAATTGTCTTAATATAATATGTAAAACTGTTTGTTTCCCAGATAAACTAAAATAAAATATCCTTCTGTTATTCTGACTAATACTAATAATAATTGGATATTTGTAGAGCGCCGTTTTTGTGAAAAATCACCCCAAGGGCGAAAAGCAATAGTAGGATAGAATGTAAAACTTAAAGCCAACTTACCTAGTATTGCAGTCCTACATTTGATTGAGAATTCTGATTCTTTCAGCGACAGAAGATTATTTGTAACTAATAAATTTAATTTAGATATAATGCTGTAATGGTCACACAGCCTACAGAGTTGATTGGAATGCGGAATGTAAGTAATGTCAACCAGGCCTAATGGCGACATGAAATCAGAGCAATCAGATCAAATAACAACACTTAATAAATACGCAAATCACTTTATTTATATGCTAGCTGGTACCCGGCGTGCGTTGCAATGCCATTTAATAACGAAATTATTTCTCCCTGCGTGTCCTTTCCCATTCGTCCCGTTCCCCTTCCGCCTCCTTCTTCTTCCGCGTCCCTTTCCCCTCTCGCGTTCCCACTCCGCCTCCTACAACTTCCCTCTCCCCACTCCATTCCCCCCTCCTGCATTCCATACATTCCGTCCCGGTACATTCAATTTTCAAACAGCTCACGTGCCACCTATTGCAAATTTCATAATGCCAGAGCTCACCAGTAGTTTTATACAAAATAACAAACACAAAAAAAATATTTATCCAATTTGGTGCAGTCGTTCAGAAGTTATGCGCGTACATGCATTTCAGCGATTCATTTTTAGGGATAGATATTAACTACAACGCCTGAAATAAAATTTCCTCCAAATTTATCAACATCGTTTCCACGGTAACGATTTGTTTTGCTTAGCAATAACTCGCTTTTGTTAGTGACAGAAAACGTATAATAAATACAATATATCAATTTTTATAATGTCACAACGCCAGAGCTTACCATTACATACAGCCTATATTACTCGCGTATAATGTAGCTTTCTATTGGTGAAAGAATTTTTAAAATCGGTTTAGTGGTTTTTGCGTGAAAGCGTAACATACATAGCAATAACTCGCTTTTGTTAGTGACAGAAAACGTATAATAAATACAATATATCAATTTTTATAATGTCACAACGCCAGAGCTTACCATTACATACAGCCTATATTACTCGCGTATAATGTAGCTTTCTATTGGTGAAAGAATTTTTAAAATCGGTTTAGTGGTTTCACGCAGTTTCGCATTTATAATATTAGTATAGATTTTAAATTAAATATTGTACTACTTACTGATTCCCTTTTTTTAACAAGTACGAGGTTTCATACGAAAACACCTACCAACCCCTAATGTATTCTCAAATCGAACAAGCACATCATTATAATGTGCAAGCAACATAATAATAATTCGTTCGAAAATAATGACATCCTAGAATTTTCTGTATTCTTCTTTTTCACATCTGAAAAATTTGTAAAATATTGTATTACGAGGTTAAATATTACATTGCCTAAAATATTTGTACATTTATTTAAATTTTATTCCATGTACGAGTTTTGTTTAACAAAGAAGAGGGATATTAGTTTTGAAAATTTAGGTTAATTGAAACATTGTAAATTTTTGAGTTCCTAACCAGAATGAAAGAGCTTATCTCTACTTATTACAAAACAAAGGTAAGGCACTCGACTGGCAATGGGTTCAAATCCCGGCGTACACTAATAAACTTTATTTTGATTAATTTATGACTATAAAAAGTTACCATTATACAAGGTGACCGTTCACTAACTTCGGGAGGTACATGATAATACTGATAAAAAAAGGTGAATAACTTTTTTTCGAAAATCCCTAAAAACGCTAAAAACGTTGAATTGTTCGGATGGAAAAAATATTTCAAGCATGTATCGCGTAGAATCGCCTCACTTAGTAATTGCACTTTACCCCCGAACACCGTGTATGTAATGCTACTTTCCACGTGGACCCACGTGGTATAGCTTTTACATAGATATTCTAATATTTAAATAATTATTTCGTTACTATCTATCATTTTCATTAGATATTATTGGAATTTCCGACCTCGGTGTACGATTTATTTGAAAATATTCATGTAATTTTAAAGGCGTTTTAATTTTAAAGGCAATTTTTAACATGTCTAAAAAAGTAGCGGGTTCGGTTTCGGCCGAAACTGAGATAGATACCGAGGATTCGGTTTCGGTTTCAGTTTCGTTAGAATCTCCTGTTTTGGTCGGACACTATTAATAACTATGATCAAAACATCCAATAATTTTTATAACGATAATTTTCCTCTCTCACTCATTTTGGGAAGCGGGTATGGGTACCGCCCCCCCGGAACCATTTATTGGATAACCAACACCTCTGCCATAGATCACCCCAAGTGGTTCGCTTTGGTGACTTAGCAGGGATGCCCGGATTCATGTGATGAGGTTTGTTCGGGTCTTGGCGGCGGATGCGTCTGCCCATCAGCTGCATGGCAGACTGGATCGGTTGAGGGAGTCCCTTTGACTTCTCCAGCCGTACTCTCTCGGAACATCGCCTTGCACCGCAGTGGGAGGGATGAATTCGTATGTCCGTTACTCCTGGACACACCGACCCCTAGATTCTTACCCTTTTCCTCCCCAGAACTTCCTTTCCTAAAAAGACCCTCTACACAGCATCCCCAAGATGACATAGGCCTTGAGGGGAATTATTTTCATCAGGACCTCATGTGTGGAGCTAAGGGGCCATCCATAAATTACGTCACACCTTGAGGGGTGGGGGGGGGGGGTAGAGAAGTGCGACATTGTGTGACAAGGGGTACGGGCTCTGTGACGTCACATATAAAAATCTAAATGATTAAAACGCAAAAAAATTTTAGATGTAAAATTGCAAAATATGTGACGTCACATTAGGAGGAGGGGGTCTCACAAATGTGACGATGTGTGACAGGGACGGGGGGAGGGCTCAAAAAATCATGAAATTCGTGGGACGTAATTTATGAATGACCCCTAATGTAAAAAAAAACTCATGGTCTGAATTGATAAATAAATTCTTCAATTTGATCAAAATTATCTTTAATCAAAACATCGAGTAATTTTTATAATGATTGATTTTCCTCCACATGAGTGTTTACATAAAAATATCTAATAATGTTTGAACGACGTACAAACCTACTTATTCTTCGTTTCGTGAAAAGTTTTTTTTCACTACTTGGGATTAAATGTTTCGTAATGAAGACATGTTATGCTTATTTAAACATAATTATTTTATATAATTTAATTCAAATAATATACTAAACTGATTAAAATTTTCACCGAATATCCGATTACGTTGAAAATGTAGAACGAATCAAACGTCTATTAATGTATTAATTAACCAGACACGTAATGCTACATAATAATTACGTATACTACATAATTACGCAGCTATCACCAACAATGATCACTACCCATGATTGATCTAAATGCTAGTGAAATAATCATACCAGATTGCCCAGCATTAAAAATGACATTTCGCTTTAAAACTGACATTTTTTCGTCATGCAGCCTGAGAACCGCGTATCGCGAAACCAGAGTTCTGGCATTAATTGAGGCAATTTTATTTCCTTAGGCGTCCCACCATATGTGCGGAGTACGACCGACGATCGGCAGAACGAAAGTGGAATACTCCGCCTAGTGGGGGTGCTTCTATATAAAACATATGCAAGATAATGCATGGATCAAAGCTTAATCAACGGCCAACTAATCTGTACCTTAGTCAAGTGATAGTTAATAAATTCAGAATGAAGGGTGCATTTATCAGTGTGTTTTTCGTGGCGTGTTTGTCAGCGGTGTTCGCCCTCCCCTATCCCCAGCAGGTATAAAATATTACTTTATAAACCGGCAGTGATTGTTGAATAATAGTTAAGGGTTGAAAGTTTACTTGACGGATGGGGTGGAATCGTAAATTAACTGGTGTGTGATTTGTTATATAAAGTGAAATAAGTGTAAACGTGTATGGAATGGCGCGATTATATTTGAATGAAATGTTGAGAAATATACGCATTTAGGTTCTTCCCGAATAACTTTTCAGAGGGACAACTTTTAAATAAAAGATTTTTTAATTTAAAAAGACCTTGGCTTGGATTACGAATAACCTTAAAATATTTTAAAATCTGCGGCTAACACCACAGTAAGCGGAAAATGTTGCTTGTGTCGTAATGAGGACTTAGCTTGCCGAGGAATCGAATTCACGACGCCCGGGTGGGACCCAAAAGCGATGCCGAATGTCGGTTTTTTTTTTGTTTGTGCACGCTTACCACAATAAATTTGAAGCAAAAATTTTATTTGTTTTAGCAAAGCAGTGTGCAACAAAATATTCAAGGTCAAGATGATTATTTATAAAATCAATGTTCCTTGCGACATTTGTATAACCATTTTGTAGGGTCCATCAAACTTTGCAATCAAAATTCGTTTGATTGATCTAGTTATCTTGTATCAAGCTCCCAACCTCCCGATTCATAATCAATTGCCCTCACGATAGTCTGAATGTATGTAGATCGAATCGTAAAATTGGAAATTATGTACTATTCCAGCAATACTTAGATAATTTGCCTAATTTTACCTATTTATGAATAAGACGCTTACATGTTTGGCTATTGTTTAATTTTATTGTAAAATAAGTCTAAATAATAACCTTGTATTATTTTTGTTAAGTTGAATAATGTTTGTTTGTTTGTTTAGGCCGTGGCCCTCCCCCCACACCTGCTGAGGCAGTACCTCGCCCAGAACCAGCAGCAGGAAGGGCGGGGGAGACAGGAGGCCACCCCAATCTACGAACAGGATAGTCGCAACAATGCCCAGCCTCAATACGTGGAGGTAATTACTCACTGCTCATTAGTTCAACTTGGAAGGCGGGAATGGGTACCGCGGCCCGGGAACCTTTATTGGATAACCAACACCTCTGCCGTAGGCCACCCTAAGTGGTTCGCTACGTTTGGTGATTTAGCATGGGTGCCCGGGTTCATGTGGTGAGGTTTGTCTAGGTCGTAGAGGCGGATGACCAGGACACACTGAACCCCAGATTCCTACCCACTCCTTTAACCCTTTTCCTTCCCAGAACTCTCCTCCCCTTCCTTTCCTTAAAAAACCCTCCACACAGCATCCCCAAAGATGTCATAGGCCCTGAGGGAAATCATTTTCCTCAGGGCCTCCTGTGTGGAGCTCATGTGAAAAAAAAAGTTCAGTTTACTGATAAATAGTTACCTTGTATAATGGTCTCCGGTCAGAAGCTTCTATATATTCTATATTTGAGGTATGAAGACGAGTTCTTACAGGTGACCCCACCGTTAATTGCTAGACAGTTGTTGGCCTCCCGAAATTGTAATTATAACAAAATTATAGTGTTTTATATTTTAAATTGTTAGTATAGTAAGTTGGTGTGGATATCAAACGAATTTATTTATGTGTCGATTTTTTTATTATACACTGGTATTTATAGTATACAGACAAGGAGTTTTATCCTTGATACATTTGAATAAAAATATGTTTTCTACTGTTGTTATTCGGAGATGCATCCTTTTTGCACACTCCTTCGGGGACACTACGAGGAAACCGATCGCGTATTGTATAAAAGCATTCCGGGGGGCCAATTAGCGGGGGATCAACTGCCATGAAATTGTATCGAGTTCGGTGCACGAAGATGTGTTCATACGCAATATTTGACAAGATTTTTCGTGAAACCATTGAAAATTGAGTTTTATGAAGACAATTTTTTTTTAGAAAAACGGAATTTTCGGGGTTACGAGTAACACGATAATAAATAAATTTCACGATATCTGAATTCCTTCTACTTGCATCATTATTCATTATAAACGAAAAATGTTATTTTGGCAATTATTGAGAACTTAGCCAGCTTTAGTCAGAGGACTTAGAAACCGACGCTTTGGACCACTCAACCATTTTTTTTTAAATCGTCTCCACATTGGAGACCCTGTGGAAAATAATTTTCCCTCAGAGCCTAGGTCATCTTTGGGTATGAAAGGGAAAGGGAAATAAAGGGGAGGAAATTCTAGGAAGGTAAAATGAATGAAGGGTGGATAGGAATCTGGGGGTCAGTGAGTCCAGGAGTGAGGAGTGTTGGTGTGCAAACACATCCGCCACCAAGACAAATCTCAACCCATGAACCCGGGCAACTCTACTAAGTAACCAAAAGTAGCGAACCACTGATGGTGACCATGGCATCGAAGCCAGAGTAAAGTTGGCCTCTCAAAAACTGGGCGTAATGTACAGGGCCCGCAGATACTTTAATAGTGCACAACTGCTAACGCTGTACAAATCGCAAGTGCGCCCCACGGTTGAATTTGACAGCCACCTCTGGTCTGGAGCTCCAAAATACTTGAAAAATTCCCTCGACTCTGTGCAGAAACGGGCGGTCCGTTTGATAGATTCTCCCAACTTAACAAACGGATTGCAATCTTTAGAACACAGGCATCGGGTGGGAATGCTATCCATGTTCTAACGTTATTTCAATGGAAGACGCTCTGAGGAACTAGCGTCATTGATCCCTTCTGCACCGGTGCATAGTCGGGAGATACGCTAAACGCGCGCCCAACATATGTACACGGTTGACATTTGTCACATGAGAACGGGTCGTTTTTTTCGACTCGTTCTTGAGTTCAACAACTCGGCTGTGGAACGATTTTCCGGCTTCTGTGTTTCCTCCCTCCTACAACATGGGTCTCTTCAAGACCAATGTTCATTCCTTCATCTCCTCAAAAACACTCTCCACACAGCATCTTCAAAGATGACATAGGCCCTAAGGGAAATTATTTTCCTCAGGGCCTCCTGTATGGAGTTAATGTAAAAAAAAAATTTAATTAAAAAAAAAACTGAAAACAGTTTTTGAAATACTATTGTACCCTGATATCGATGACATGATGATTGATGAAATTTTGTACATTTCTTAATGTAAATGATCAACTATTTCGAAATGGATATATTGCGATTGTGCCCATCACGAATTCTGACCGCAAACTCACAGACAACCACTATAGCTGAAATGATGGCCGGTGAAATGATCGGAGAACTGCATAATTTTCTTTTTTTTAAACCATACAATGCTGCAACGTTATTTTATCTCTTAAGGTTAATATATTACTGTAAGTGTATATTGCACATTTTGATTAAAAATAAGTCTCGCAAAATTTTTCGCAACTTCTTGACCAATAGAAAAAAAATCATATCTCAACTTCTTGAAAAAATATATTAACGCACTACTATGCACCACTGTGGCACTAAGTAATGCAAAATCGTGTGTTTTTGGTTTGAGAATTAGATCACTTAGAAATATTTTAGATCCTCTAATTAAATACTGATGGTAAAAAAGATATTTGCCTTTGAAGTAATCGGGTATTTTCTTCTTGTGGGTAGGTATGGTCTTCTTATAAGCTTATTAGAAAAACATTAAGTTCAGGTCTATAAAAATGCTTTAAAATTCAAATCTCCTTCTTGCGAACCTCTTTTCGGTTATGGTTTTATGGTTCGCCCTTGGGATGATTTTTCACAAAAACGGCGCTCTACAAATTAATTATCCAATCATTATTAACTTATTAAATTAAATTATTTGGAAAATGATCGTGAAAAATTGAAATACCTAATATTGTGCCTGAGCTCCGCAAAATAAAATAAAACACGCTTTTTGACCATGTTTTTTTCTTAAGTAATTCAAAGAATTTTACACGACGTGATGCATGCCATAATAAATATTTTTGAGGCTGCCATTGCGTGTTACGTGAATTATTGTCTCATTTTAATTTAATTGATTTTATTAGCTATCTACTAGCTATAATACCCGACTTCGACCGAGATATCATCAATTTTTTTTTCAAATATTTTTTTTTCTATTGAATAAGGGCATATCTTCAATTTTTGTCAATTAAATGGATAAACGTCATTATGTAAATAACGTCCTTGTGCAACTACAATAAAGGTTTACTAATTTCATGACGCCATCCCTAACCGCTTGAGAGATTTTTCTGTGAAAACTCTTTTTTCAAATGTTATCGGTGTGCACAAATTCATTTGTAAGTGCGCTCTTTAAAATGATTGGCCTGCACTTACCTATTATAGTTACCTAGTACAGTCGTTTATCAATGTAGTTGGGTTGAATAACGTGATTAATGTTGTGTGATATTTGTTTGGTATGGTAGAGGGCGCAGGCCCAGCAGGCCCCACAGTACACGCAGCAGTTCCTGACGCAGCCCCAGAACGTCGCCCTGAGGCAGCCCGGGTACAACCCCATCTCTCAGACCCCTCGTCCTCCCGTGCGACCCCAGTCCGCCCAGCCCCAGTCCGCCTCCGGACAGTACGTGGACCCCCTCGATGAAGTGAGTTTTTATTATTAACTCAGGCGTGGAAATGTAAATTAATAGTAACAAATACTCACAACAAACTGTAATACACTAATAAGTAGTAGAGATGCAACGATTACGATTTAAATCATCTTTGAGATATTCAAGAAAACCTTACATATAGAATTCAAATCTTGATAAATAAATAAGTAAACAAACGCAAATGTCATTGAAGAAGAATAAAGTACTTATTAATAAATCTAAACGAAAATATGAAATAGAACAAATCACAGAAAAACAAAAAGGTAACGGTCGCAACTGGGATTTGAACCCATCTCTCGTCTTACCACGACAAGCACCCCAACCAACTCGGCCATTCGTTGCCACTCGGTATTGTCTTCTTCTTCACTGATATATTTATTATATTGATGGGATTAACCTTCAAAAGTTATTATTTATAAAGAAAGTTAATCTAATAAAAACTGAATATTTAAAATTCTTAACAAAATTCACCTATTAGAACCATTTTATGCCCAAGGAAATTGTTGAAAAACTTTACAAACAAAAACAATCGTTTTATCGTATTTTTTAAATTTAAAAAGTCTTATCAATTATAGCAATAGTTTAACATTTTCTCTAGTTTTTTTTTCAATGTTTAAATCGTTGCATCACTATTTCTAATCTTAGCTGTTGTATATTTTAAAATAACAAATAATTACAAATCTCCTGTGAGTATATCTTCATTTGATACTTCCTTTTGTAGTCTGAAATAACAAGTCGACATTACACACTAAACTAGACATTGTTTTTTTTCTAGTATGCAAAAATTAAGAAAAAAGTTAATTTAATGAGATCTGTGAAAAGACATAGGCCACTAACATTTTAAAAAGAATCATGCTATTACGATCGAAATACAAGTATTCACCTTTACGTTGATAATCGAAAAAAGTGTTTGCTTTTAAGAATTTAATGATTTTCTTTAATATAAAATTAATTGTTCCGTAAATAAATCCTAGCTTCTGGTTTCTGGTGTCTGGTCATTTCCTTGACGAAATATTTGTCTGTTACTAAGCAAAAACTCTTCTGACAAGGAAGCCATTGAAACAAGTTGTTGTGATGCTAAGTCGATCTGATTACTGGTTTGGGCCTAGTTAAAAGTTTCTTTTTTGTCAAATACTTGAAGGTGGAGGTCGTTTAGAAAAAGTAAGAAGCATTGTATAATGTACATTGTAGAGCCTAATTGTTATTAATACAAACCGATTAGTTCGCCACTTGAAACTTGTATACAATCAGTTCCGCCATATACCAATAAAAAAACAACACAGCATTCTTTTTTGCACCTAATTACGCCCACCAATCTACCTGAGTACCTAATTATGCAATTAGACTAGATAATAAAGCATTCAACGAACTCGATATCAAGCTAGCAATTTAATCATTATTTGTCTTGTTAGATCACTTGGTGCAGTGATATATTATATTAATTGGTACCTATTAATGATTAGTTGCGCATCTTCCCAGTGAAATCAAAATTTTTACAGTTAATTAAAATTTGTGGGTATACTTATTGCTAGGAAGTGATGACTTCGACGGTAAGCAGATCATGTTAAATTAATGGAAAATGCGGATATGCGTATTGTATAACCTACCGCAGGTGTGATACAAAATTAAATGCAGTATCTGATATTGTACATTTACCTTTAGTAGGTTGTGTAGGTACCATATAAATAGGTAGTACAAAACAGGGTTGTCAAAAATTCTTACATTTAAAATCATAAAATCTTAGCTCCCAATTAATTAACTTGATATCAAGGATGCAAGATAAATCTTAGCACTCTTTGCTGGACATTAAAAATAATATTGGTTAAAATAATTAAATATTGTATATTTCTTTGATATGAAAACGCACTCACCTCCTTTGTAAACGCATACTAGATATTTATAATTTTTATATCTCAAATAAACAATTTTTTAATATATGTAATAATAGCATGTGAGTAATAAATTGGTATTGTATTGTGTTCATATTTTTCCTTAGTATCCTGAATCCTGAAATACCTTCCCACCCACATTATTAATGTATATGTTTTTCTTTATTTATTTGGTCTGGTTTGAGTTGATGTATTTTTAGTAATTATTCAAGTGTTTGGTGGAAAGGCAAAGATTTATCAATACAAGTAGGTAAGCATGTTCTAATATATCCATACACAATGTTATTGTTATTTTTATAGTCTACTAAACGTAATTTCTGTTTTCTACCACAAACATCGATATATAATAATCGATAAAAATGCATGTAAATATCCGCACATCAAATAAAAAATACATAAGATCTTTCAAAAATAAAATAAAAATGTAAGCATGACACATCATTTACGCATTTACCTTTCTCCACATTTATCGTAATTTTCTGAATGATTGGATTTATGAAAACCGACGTAAATACGCCACCAGCAATATTGTACTTTAAACTAGCAGAATTTGTGTAATTTTCAAAATTTTATATCTATTCATCTTAATTTTGTCAAAATTATATGTTTTTATATACATGTCCTGGAAATTATATTTATAAAACTGTTCTATTTATATATACTTAAAGACTAACGTTAGGAATTGACAAATATATTATATTATTTAGAACTTAATATTTTTATAGGCCACAAGTTTAACACACATATAAACATTATATTCACCGACCAGTGGCTGAGTTGACTTCGCGTTTGAGTCTCGTTCAAGTGTCGCGTATTCGATTCCTCATCTGGCTAAGTCCTCCATCACGACACAAGCAACATTTTCAGCTTACTGTGTTGGTAGTAGGAGATTTTCAAATATTGTCAGGTTATTCGTAACCCAGAAATGTTTGCCTTTTTTTTAAATAAAAGTAAATTAAAAAATATATATAATTAACGATATCGACGTTACAACAATGAGGTCTATACTCTGTTTACGGAGCTAAACGTTACAAAATTTATAAAACTGGGAAGACTTCGGTGGCTGTAGAGAGAATGACCGAGCATCAAGCGCCAAAGTCCCTGCTGAACTCAAGACCGGTAGGGCGAGGGAGCCTGGGAAGGCTTAGATTAAGATGGATCGACAAAGTCCTCAAAGACATATCTACCTAAGAGCTTCTAAACTGGAGAGAGCTGGCACAAAACCGAGATGAGTGGAGGAAGACTCCTGCGGAGGCCAAGACCCGTCAAGAGCCAAGAGTGATGATGATATTAATTACAAGCTTGCTGAGAAAAATAATAATAAACTGCTAATATTCATTTATAACAAAGTATAACACTTAAATACGTATTAAATAATAGGTAATTTAATGATACGATATTTCGCAAGGCCCTGACCGTCGGATACACGCTTGACCGTTAAAACCGCTTTGTATACTACTTTCTCCGTTTTGACTTGATTCGCGTTCAATGAAACTTAAACTGTACATAATATTACATATTGTTACACAACTGCCTTTCTTCGATCTAGACCATACCAGGCTCGTTTGCGTAATTTTTCAATAAATTATTCAATCATCGTGCGGCTTGTATTACAATGTTACCAAACTACACCGCGAAAATTGGAATACAAACCGGCCCGTCTCTCATCTCAAATTGGGCATACCTACCTATACTCGTGACTGCCTTCTGCACATTACCAATAATTTTCTGCCTGGGTCCATGTTTACGTGGATTACGATTATATAAAAAAATTTGCTCGCTAGTAGATGTAACGGAAATCGAAGAAATGTTAAGAAAAGAGAGAGAGTTAAGTGGAACGTATGCGCGGCCCTTTTCGGCCCGTTTCATACAAATCTTAAATTTGGATTTGAGATCAAAATACCCAACCAAACTGGAAATTTATTTTTAATACCAAAGGGTATATTAAATATTTAGTACGGATGTGAGATACTTTATTTATTTTTGCTTCAAGATAAGATATGAGCATTAAAGATTTTAGTGTTTCATGATTTTAGAGGCAAGTTGGGCAATTATTTGTGAGTAAATAAAAACAATAAAAAAATAATTTTATTCTATTTATCATAGAAATATAATGAAATATAAAATAAAAATTTAGAAAAAAAATCATTTTTTAATCGACCAACACTCCTTCATCATGTAGGTAACGTGTAACCAAACGCACATAACGAACCGTGTTTGGTGGTCGACTTTCTTCGATTGTTGCTACATTGCTTACAGTTTTATAAAATACTACTACCGTTCCACATATTATATGAATCCAAGGACAACTCTCAATGAAACATGAAAGACATAGAAAAATAAATAAGGTAACGGTCGCAACTGGGACTTGAACTCAGATCCCCCTAGTCCAGGGATCAGCAACCTTTTGTACTGCCCACTTGGCTGAGTATAATATTTAAAAAAAATGCGCTAAATTTGCGGTTCAATGGTTTCTGTTATATTTCATAGAAGGATTTAGCGGAAAATTTCACTCTTTTTCGAAGTTTGAATCAGCCGATTAAACTAATATGAATATTATTAAGACAAATTTCGTAATTCGACCTACAGTGTAAAAAAAAAATCAACTTCGCATCGCAGTGCTTTGTGGTGCATAATATTTTTACCTATTTAAACAAATAACTTTTCCCTATTTTTTTTCTACTCGCGGTTAACACCCTGTACAGCTAGTTAGTTATATGAAGTGAATTTTCAAAGGAGGTGTTGAAGTTGTATAAAAAAATGCCGCTTTGCAATAAAATGCGAGCGTTTTCTGTGATCCTGCCCTTTTCTGATATCATCATTTTTTTTTTCAAATTCTTCGTTAAAGTGTTAGCTGTACTTCTTTGAAAGTTTGTAGTATGCCAGAAACTTCTCAGTGAGCATATACAAAGCTCTATAAAAATAGAATAACCATGAGCCTGCGAGAGAAATAGATAGCAATACAGTGGGAGAGGTGAATTTTCCGTTTTATTTTTACCGTTTTTCATTTTTATTTTTATTTATTTTTAAAATTTCTACATTTTTATATTTCTCTTGAACACGGAAAGTTTTTAAGTTTCTAAAAATACATGTGTAATTTTTTAAGATAACACATATATTTTGCTATGCCGAAACGGTAATTATTTGAAATTCCCTAGATGGAAAAAATCGCGAAGCACGCTCCGAAAATTATTATAAACCCGTTTTTTTCTGTTATCTTACAAGTTGTGTATGTATGAAAAAAAAAATAAATATAATTTAAATGCGTTTTAAGAAATTTCCTACGAGATTTTTGACCTATTTAAACGAGTCGTGCTTTATAATTTTCGCTTAAATATTATCGTTTTTAATATTAGCGCGCTCCCTCTAACATTCGTATTTACACATCTCCCATTCTTCTTCTTTTTGAGCGCTTACTACTGGGCCTTAAAGGTTTCCGTTTTATAAAATTATTGCAAACATTTTCCAAGCCTAGGGACAAGCCAATAAATGCTTTTGACTCTTATGGTTCGGAAAGTCAGAATCGAAGAAAATTTTTGTCACGTCACCTTTTGTAATGTTGTGAAACGGAAATCTTTAAGTTGCTTTGGACGTAGAACTCAACAAAAAAGCGCTGAATTATCTACAATGTTTATAAGAAAATACCTTGCGTTGATCGCCCTCATGACCTGCCCTAGGTGATAAAAGCGTATTATTTCCCCCTCCCCATACCGGTTCCATTTGGAGCCGGCTGGCCTCGCGAATGGCCTCGAGCGAATCTCGAAAATGTGACGTCATCATTCTTGTGCGAACCAGCGTCGAGCTCTCATCGGTACATTTTACGAAATAACACTGCAAAAATGGTGGCTTGTTCTATGAAAACGTATAAAAATGGAATTGAAAAAGAGAATAAACCCAATTGTCGTATACATTCCATGGGTAAGAATTATTTTACTTTATTTTAAGCTTATTCAGATCATAAGATATGATCAGTTTTAGTAACATATACATATGTAGGGGTTTCTCAAGTGTGCTCGTCGCTATTAACTGGGGTAGGTAAATTATGAAACATTTGTAAAAGTGTCTTAACTAAATATGGCAACAAAATATTCGACTGTGAAAACAGGCGAACTTTACTTTGCCGTATTGAATTTTCCCATGTAAAAAGGTCTTTTCATTCAAAAACAGATTTTACTTTTATGAACTAAATGGTGATATTATAATGCGAGATGCCTATATACTGTCAGATTGATTTATTGACGAATCACATATCATTACAGTCATCTTCCCTCTTTGCGTCCCGGTATAGTTGGTTTGTACCCCTCTCCTATCTGTTCTCGTCTACTAATATTCATATTTTTATGATCGCCTCACACTTGAGTTAATATGAGGATTAATTTTGTTCAGGTTGGGAAACACTGAGTTGTCTACCATTTAATTTTTCTTTGTTATTGTATTTTTCATGTTTCACTGAGAATTGTAAATAATATGTACTTTATTAATTAAATATTTATTATTACATTGAGGTTTACGCTTCGATAAGTTATTTCACATAAATCGAGTCCAAGAGAAATTGATACACAGACTTCTATATTATATAAAATTTTATGAACAATTTTCGTATTGTAAATTTAATCTTTTTTATTACTTATTCGTTGTCCCATATTTTAGGACCGTGTGCTTAGAAAAGGAAATGGAAAAGAAACTTAGTTATAAATATAAAGTTACGCCATATCCATTTAAATGCAGATAAACTCGTGTAATACGTAGATATAATAATACTAATATCTTGAATGCATCCGGTAATGAAAGCTAAGCGATTGTATAACATATAATGGTGATCTTGTGGAAGATCAGCCACGATCAAGTTTAGATTCAGATGACTTGGTATGTCGCCAATAGAAATCTGGTTTTCCAAGTCTTTAGCTTTCCCTCGTACTCGGCTTCCTGTATGACCTGTATTCTAGTAGGTAGTATAAGTAATGATGACGGCCTCCGCGATTGAGTGGTTACGATCTTGGCTACGAATCCATAGGTCGCGGGTTCAAACCCCGGCATGAGTAAATTTTATGAGAATAGTTTGTGTTATAACACATTTTTTTTCATTAAAATAATATGAAAATTAGATAAATAAATACCTTTCGTATCGCTCTTGTGATTGACCATTAATCGCTCTTGTGAATAACCAGAATCGAAAAGTTTCTTGAAAATTAATGGTAAATTATTATTTTCGATTAATCTTTACTATAAATCGGTTTACATTATAAATACAAAAAATATAATTTGGATTAATTAAAGCTTTTTCTACCGTTTCCATTGAGTATAATTAAAACAAAAAATTATAAATATTATAATTTAATAAAAAATATAATTGTAAACTACTAAAAAAATACATTTTTTTATTAGAAGTCTGTGAAGGCAAAAAATTTTTTTTTTTTTTAAATGTATTTTTATGGTAATATAAAATCACATTTAAAAAACATATATACTAATACTAGCTGACCCGGCTACGCGTTGCTGTGACGTTAAATCGAAACGCAACACCATCTACTGGATGGTTACCCAACCTAGATAACCAAGTGTTGTGTCGATAAATTAACTCACACTGTTAGACACTTATGGAACCTATAAAAATAATTACACAGCTTTGTTCTATAACAAACACTTAATGAACATTTTATTCGCAATAATAAATAATGAGGTCAATACTCGAGATAAAAACTACCCATTCTTTTAAGTTGGACCAAATTACACACAGTAAGCCAAATTTCATCAAAATCGGTTGAGTAGTTTCAGAGTTAATCTAGAACGAACATCGTGACGCGAGATTTTTATATATAAAGATAAAATTATCGTTGACAGTTTCCATTGATTAAATTTTTTCTTTCTTTTAAAATTATTTAAAAAAAAATAAATTTAAAAAGCCACTTTCCACTTGAAATTGTGACCTTAAGGGTCTACTATTTGTATTTCGACCGATTTCTTACATATCTCCCTTAAACATTTGAAGTTTTTAAGCTCTTAAAAAAATAAATGTTATTTTTGAAGATAATATCTAGATACGTTCCACGCCGAAACGCAAATTATATGAAATTCCCTATGCTCCGAAAATTATTTTAAACAAGTCTATTTCTTTTATTTTACAAGTTATATCTGTGAAAAAATTCACAATGTTTCTTTAAATGATACTTAAGATACGTTCCACGAGATTTTTGCTCTATTTTAAACGAGTCATGTTTTATTAAGCTTTTTCGCAATTTTTGCTGCTATTCTACGACTTAACATATAAACGCGCTCTGTCCAACACTCGTAATTACATATCTCTCCATCTTCTTCTTTTTCAGCGCCGTGCGTTTCAAGAGTGCGGCCTTAAGACTCCGTTTGCCGAGCGATTTTTGTGCCTATTACCTATATTCGTGGCGGTATAAGGCACACTAAGAATACACATCTTTGTGGCTGGCTGTCGTGTCTTTTCCTCCTCACTACTTTCAGCTTAACAGCATACCCCGTTTGGGGATGCCATATTCTCGGTTGGAAGCGGTTAGGACTCTTACGCGGTGCTCAAATAAAAATATTTTTAAACTTGTGGAAATTTATCCATTGATTGTACCAGATTTAGAAATCTGAAGTAAAAATTTTATTTATCTTCTTATAACGACATAACTTTCTAAAACTATGCGCTGATGGGAATCATAACGAAATTAGTTGACAGTAGGTAGGTATAAAATATGACTGAGAAATGGCGGATGACAGATAATAGCAAAACGATCATTAATTTTAATGTTCGAATAACAATAGCCAAGAAAAGGTCACGTATTATGTAATTTAATTCATAATCCAATGGAAAATGGCATTTGTATCTATTTATACTTACTGCAGTTTCCTTTCAAATTTGTCTGAAAAGGCGCCGTATACCTGCTCAAAAAGAAGAAGATGGTGAGATATGTAATTACGAATATTGGAGAGAGCGCGCTAATATTTAAAACGATAAAATAGAAGCGAAAATAGTAAAATGTTTAATAAAACACGACTCGTTAAAAAAAGAGCAAAAATCTCGTGGGGAATATCTAAAATAGATTTGAAAGAAACACTGTGAATTTTTTCATACATATAACTTCTAAAATAAGTGAAATGAACGTGTTTATAATAATTTTCCGAGCATACTTTGCGATTTTTTTCTACCGAGCGAATTTCACATAATTTGCGTTTCGGCGTGAAACACATCTAGATATTATCATTAAAAATAACTAATATTTTTTACACATATTTATGGGAAAATCAACGCCCGGACGCGTATTTCCAAAACCTATACCGGTTTAGTCGCGGTAGCGACAATTTACATTATAAATACTCATCTATCATCTATATTGGTTATTTTTTATCACTTTGCAAAAACAAAAATTGTTCTAGAATCTAGATAAAGTAATCTTTCTAATGTGTATATTAGAAATTAATAAATTTATTTCTTAGTATTAAAATTTTGATATTGAAAATGTAAATTGTCGCAACCGCGACTGAACCGGTATGAGTTTTCGAAATAAGCCGCCCGGACGAGTCTCATCTTGGTGGTCTTCGTAATGTCTCTGAAAATGCAGCATAGGCAAAAGTTGAGTTTTCGTGAAAATCATTATTTACTTTGTGGCTTGACAATTATAACAAGTATGTATTTATACTATAAAAGTTAAGTTCGCTGAAAAATAATAAGTAAATTCTACTTCCTAAGCATCGATCTTTTTTTTGCGTTTCATCTATACTCTTATTATAAAGAGGAAAGATTTGATCGTTTGTTTGTTTGCATTGAATAGGCTCCGAAACCACTGAACCGATTTAAAAAATTCTTTCACCAATAGAAAGCTACATTATCAGCGAGTAACATAGGCTGTATATAATGGTAAGCTCTGGCGTTATGAAATTTGTATAAATGAAAATGTGTGAATTTCATATATTTTTGCAGGAGGGAGGAAAGGTAGGGGGAAGGTGGGGTTCGTGGAGAGGGAAGAGACGAGGGAGAAGGCGGGAAGGTGGAAGGGAACGGAGACGCACGGGAAAGGATAAGAAGGGAGAGTCAATTTATTTCTTTGAATGGCACAGCAATGCATGCCAGGAACCAGCTAGTCCATTGATAAACTTTACTTGTTTAGTAAAAACATACTTAAAAAGGTACTTTTTGAGCAACTAAAGGAGCAAAATGTAAAAAGAAATGATTATTGCAAATAATGCTGCATTCAAGCTTCGTTATTATTTGTCCCGGTACCGGCAGAATTGGGGAGTTTCAATGGAAAGCCGGACACGGGACATCGGACACTGGACACTTTGAAGCAAATGATTTCCTGGTTGACCGATCCCTCATTCAGTTGAACCGGTCGAATTAATGATTGCGTGGTTACGACATAGTTTTCCGAAGAACCAAACCTCATTTTAAGTCGAGTGGGTAGTTCAGTAAGAAAGTAACTATCTACCATAGCATTTTGATACTAAATAATAATGAAGCATTAAATTGCGAAGAGGAAAGGGTCTAACCCTGGACGGGGGGCTAGCCCTGAAAATCAGTGGCGGTTCGTGACTTTTCAGTGAGCTAGAATGCTAAGATTGAAAACTACGACATTATCGATGTTGCTATAGCCGAAAATATAGAGGGTATCCGTGGGTAAAGTGCACAAACTTTGGGTGGTGATTCCACATGATTGTAGAAGTAAAAAAAAAAAAATAACTTTTTTCGAAATCCCAATGTTTTTTTTTTAATACAAAAATATTTTTCGACAAGAAAATATTATTTTTTCGGCACAAACAATTTTTTACCCAAAAAACTACCTCAAAACGTTAAAATTTCGAAAAAAAGTTAAATCTTTTTTTCACCTGGAATCACCTCCCGAAGTTTATGCACTTTACCCCCGGACACCTTGAATATGTACCTACATGTTTTTTATTGAATTTCATGTTTTTAATGAAGAGTTTTCAGTCTGGGGTTTTAATTTCAAAAACTACATCAATAATGTCGAATATTTCAATCTTAGCACTCTAGTTTACGAAAAGTCTAGAAATTCTAGAACAACTCCTGCTGAAAATTGAATACCTACGACGTAGGTATTCAATTTAGGTCCTACGTGTTCCTGGCGGTGATTTCCTGATAACACGTATGACCCTCCAATGCCCGAGGAGGTTACATTATAATTAAACACACTAACTTCGGTTGTCGGTGCATGGGTGCGTGATTTAAAATTGTATTCCTGCTTAATGCGTAAAATTATTCAAGTTCGATAAACTTAATTCCCAAATTAGAACTAGCATAGTATCATATCAAACCAGCGAGGAAATAGGTAATGAAATTATTTAATAATTTATTAATTGAAATGTGTATCGTTTGTTTCAATGTTTGACCGATGAATAGATGACGTAATTTTTCAAGTTTCCTAATATTCGGAAGGTAAATTTCTTTTTTTGAAAAACAATGATCCTCAGGCAAATATTTTTTTAATAAATACCTACTTTGAGCTTCACAAATCCTATAATTACTGTTGTTAGATAGTATCACTGTTGATCTCCTCACTGTAGACATTTAAAAATGTTTACCGATTTTGTTATCTCTGTTAAAATATTATTATTATTTACGTCATTATACTCATTTTGCATGATGTATGTGTGTACGTTTAGACGTAAGTTATATACATGTAAATATTACCCTTAAATTCAGTAAAATAAGTTTTATTTTTATTTTCAAAAATAAAAGCCCATTGATAAACTATTTATAATTGCTTTATTGGGACTTTTCTCTTTTTCTGTTTAATTTTTTCCCCTTTGTATTGCATTATTTCATCTTTCTCTTTAAATAAATAAATTTTAAAAATTATTATTTGAAAAAATTTTCAATCATATAAATTCGATTGAAAATTATCTTACACGAAACCTCTGAATTCCATTCAATATGAATTCACCCTATCCACTGGAGCGACAGCGCAATTTAAAACTTTTTCTCCGATTGCTCAACATTTTTTGGTGATCATTTTGAATATTTTCCGCCCAAATTAAAAAAAAAATCATAACTCCAACTTTTAATATAGAGACACACAAACTGATTATAGTTCTGTACAGCTAATGAATTCACCTATCTTTTATCGATTATCACATATTCGTAGGATTTATAAAATAAATATTATAAAATCGTAAACTTCTTTTCAATTACTTACAAATAAGGGAAAAATTTCCACAATTGGCAGCAAAGCAATCCGAGGTATTTTAAATAGTGCCATATTGTGGCAAAAAGCGCTCCAGTGGATGAAACATGCCGGTTGTGGTATTACTCTGTAAGGAATCGGAAAATTTCTGTTTATCTCTGGGTAAACACGAGCTTACTTTATCATTTTCCCTTTAGCCCGCAAACAACTACCAGTTCGGCTTTGATGTGAACGATGAGGAGTTCACCAACTACCAGAACAGGAAGGAAGAGAGCAATGACGGCGTCATCAAGGGCAGCTACTCCGTGGTGGACAGCGACGGTTTCATCAGGACGGTCACCTATACCGCCGACCCCAAAGAGGGCTTCAAGGCCGAGGTAAACTCAACAAATTCATTACTTTTTCGTTAACCCTCAGGTCTCAAGCAAATTTTATCAAAAGATCACAGTATTCCCGCTTTGTAATAAAATCGAAATAAACTGAATATTTCTTAGTACATATCCGAAAACTTTTGAACGCTATATATTAAAATTATGTATGCAAACATAAAAAACTTTTAAAATATTTAAAAATGGCTCACCAGTGTTTCTTCTAACTAAAATTGCTGATAACAAAAAAAACTAAAACACACACATATTTTATTACACAGATATATTATAAATGTTACTGTCATCTCACTTTTTTGTCGTTTAGTGTAAAAATAATTACTAAAAAATTCACAAGGTTTCATAAATTTTTCTAAAAATTGCATTCAGAAAATTTGGTTTCATATGTGTACATTTAAATTCTTCTGAGGTTAGCTTTCAGATTTTAATATAAAGCGGGGAGCGTTCCCTTTCTAACAACATCATATTTCTCACCATGACAGTGAGGGAGACACAATGATTTATTTGAGACCTATGTAAGCTGTTCCCAAAAGCGAACTAATTAGCCTGAGGCTTTAAGTACCAACCAATCAATAGTCCCAATTTATTACAGCACTCTTTTAAAGCGTCGAGGACCTCTGGTTTTATTCCTAAAAACTCTTTTCATAACCAGTCACATTACAAACCCATATTTGCAATGTCTCCCTTCACCTCATCTCACATCATAAACCCCAATTCATGATATGCATTTCATTGTTATCGAAAGCATCAAATGTCAGGGTATTTTGAGGAAGAGTCAACAGATTCACATTTTGAAAGCTTCTACTATCATCTAGGTGTGTTAACGCTTGCAGTCTACAGATTTACCTTGCAGAAAAATATAGAAGATGATGAATAACAATTAAAAATTAATTTCTAATCAAACCATAACGACGAATTATTGATACAACACAATTATTTTTTTTAAACAATCAATTTCGAAGTGGTAGATACTTTCAGTATCGCCCCTGGTGAAAGATCACCATTCAGACTCAAAACATTGGTTAAAATGACTTTAGCCTTGAAATAATCAATTTTACTTCCCACCTTCCTCCTCACATCTCCTTCCTCTCCCCACTACTCTGATATTTCCCCACCTTCCTCTCACCCATCTCCTTCCAGCCTCACAGCATACCCCAATCACGGATGCCGCAGACCCACTGGCTCCGAGCAGTAGAGACTCTGCGGTGTTCACATCTTTTTTTAAATAGGTACCTACAGACATCAATTTTGAATTTATTCCGCAGGTTGTCCGCAAGCCCACCGATATCGTGGTGAAGGTCCCCACCCCAGCCCCTGCTAAGGCGGCTCCCTTGCAGCGCCCCCAGCAGCCCCAGCAGTACGCAGAAGAGCCCCAAGCCCCCTCCAGAGCACAACAGCAACAATATTACAACAGTAGATACCAATAAATTAATCATTCTTAGCCTAACATAATTTAATATTACCAGCAAAACAAAATCAGTTGCATTTATAAGAAGTGAAAGGTGTGCTTTGAGTATTTGAGACAAGCTAAAATTGTAATTAACAATTATCATTGTTTGTCTTGATGTAATTTAATTTATTATTTATTGTTTACTAAATGTTGTATTCAATCAATCTGAGTAGTGTGTGCTCCGTCTGAGTGGTATTTTGTTTTGTTGATAAATGTTTTAATTTTAATTAATAAATTGTTTTTATTGTACAACTATGTTTTCTTTCTCCTGTTTCACAATCCTATATTTAGCGTGATGCACAACCCTCGCACCAAGGTCTAGTAAATTACATTTCTAAAACTTATTTTCTTTAAAAACCAAATCCTCGGTGTGTGGAAACTGGAAATATAAGACGGAAACTGGAGAATCTCAATCATATAGATAACCCATTTATTATTATCTTTTAATAAATTTCTTTATTTAATAAACTGCAATAAAACCATTACTACTTATGGTCAACTTTTGTGTCAACAAAAGTCATGTCCAAAAGAGTATTATACAAATGTTTCTTATTTAATAAATCAAAACTAAAATTTCCTTTGAAAACATAACATTAGTCAGTAGGTACTTGAATACCTGCTTATTTTTTTTTTTTATTGAATTTTTTTGATACAATATGTATAACCCTTTCCGACCGGCGAAAAATGTCCGAATTTTTATGGGCCTCACCAGTAAAGCTCATAATTATGATTCCGTGGGGTTTAGCGACTTACTGGTTGAAACACAAGTGCGCGAAGGTACCCTGCATACGTAGCACCCGCACGTTCGATCGAGACCGGTGTGGTTCCCAAAAACAGATTTATTTGCTGTCAAGATTTTTTTAAAGACAAACTCACGATTGTATGAAGCCTGTTGGAAAGGGATATTATAAACATAAAATAATAAAAAGTATATAAAAAAGCTTAATACAATAAATGTGTGAACAAAAAAATCCCACAAAGGCAATGCCTGTGCGTGGGTATCATGTCGATTCTTTATTTTTATTTCTATGGTTAAAGTGAAGATTTTAAGTGTATATAAATTAGGGATTTAAAAAGAGTAACTGAAAAAATACGATTAAAAACTACAACATAATAACAGTCTGCACTGTTATTATTGCATTTGTGAAAGTTTTATATGAATTAGTTATAAGTGCAATTAAAAGACAAAAAAAAGACATAGCACACAATAACATATTTCTACTCTAAATGCTGTCTAATTTATTTATTTATTTATTGTTGTTATACGCCCATATGGGCTTTTACGTAGATTATACAATAATATTTAAGATATCGAGGATTATACATAAATAGAATTTAAATCAAAAGTTATAAAAATGAAAACATTTAAAAAATATAAAGGTAGTTTTTGAAGATTATAGCGTAAAACCGTGAAATATTTGAAACAATATAACATTTGACAATAACATAGAATAAAATACAATATAAAACATTACAATAACACATCAAATCGTTAAATATATTACACCCACGTTACAATAATTTGTAGGATTCCACAAAGTGTTGGTTTAAAATGCATTTTAGATTATAAAGGGAATCAGCGAATATATCTACAATATCACCAAACTTGTTGCCTAAATCATGCATCCTATTGGTAAGTGAGTGTGATTGATAGTTGGTTGTGTATGTGTTGCAAAAGAATGTAATATTTTGTCTAGTATTCCTTGTCGGTACATGGATGTATGGTTCATATTAATTCTTATTAATATGAACCATTTATTTGATGTAAGTAACTTTTTTATTTCCATCGTCGATTTTGTGAATATACATCGATTATATTCGGCAAAAAATACTGTACACATAGAAAAAGTAATTATTTTGATCTTTTCCATTATTAGAGAGTATTATTATACAATCTATAGTACTTATTTCTTAACTTGCACAGTCGGTAGTCTGCTTTGTGCTTCCCAGTAGCTTATTACCTCATTCCTCTCACATCTGAAATATTTTTCCAATCTTCGTCAAAATCTTTTCAAGGAGGTACATCACAAAATCACCTCCAAATGATATACAGTTTCAAATAGATGGTAAGTATTTTAGCTAGTTTAGCATATCTTATTATTATATATTATATCGTTTAATAATATTTGTGTGCTTTGGTTGGTCTAATTTAAACACAATTCTATTGGTAGATAAAAAAAAACAACAAAATAATATTGAAAACAAACTAAAAATAAATTTAATATTTTATATATTTCAATATAATTTATTGTACAAAAATTTGTCAATGGGATCATTCATAATTTAGATACAAATAATTATCTTAATAAATAATAACCTTCTTTTTTTATTATATTTATTATAAAATACATCTTAACTATGTAATAAACTTTCACATAAATTTCATACCCATACCTTCGTCCAATAATAAATAAAAATTAGAAACATTTTCTAATAAAACTCAATGGAATGTTAGAGTGTGTTTGTAATTTTTCTTCATAAGGACGATAATTCCCAATAAAAAATATTCAGTCCAATTCATTCAATGTTTTCAGATAAAAATGTAAAAATATTCATAATCTCAGTAGGTACCTAGTACCTACGTAGATAAAGAAGGGAAAAAATACTTGGTTAGTATAATTTTTCATTACTGGCTTTTGTGCTGTAATTTTGTGTTGACGAATATTAAATTTAATTAATAAAAATACACAAAAATAAAGTAATTATGATCATATAGATCATATAATTCTATTTGTAAGTTTGAGTACATAACTTAATAAATATAAATAGTTTAATTTTAACGAGAGATTAGCATTCATAAATCAACCATACATTTTGAACCATAAATAATGCGACTATATTAAAAATAAATAATACATTCAAATCATATTCATTCTTAAATAACACCTAAAAACTTCGTCCATACAAATAAATGCAAGAGAGATAAATAAAGTAATGATATAAATCAATACATGGAAATTAAAAATGGATTTGAATTTATAATAGTTTTACGCATTAACTTTAAAAACGACATGGCCCTCAAATAAATATGGCGATAATTTTGTAGCGCTCCTAAATTTATATATAAAATGCTTTTAGGGAGATTAGAATGTGAGACAAGACATAATTTTTCTATTAAATTAAAGGACAACATTATCAGGGAATTGCCGATATGGCATTGGCTTCTGGGGAGTATTTTGAAGAATATTTTGGTTTACAAACGCATCCCGACTCCACAAGAACATAGTCCTGTCCTGTGAGGGTTACAGGACCCAGAGGAATGACCAGGAATAAGTAAGGCACGTAGGTCTGTGTGCATGACCCTCGAACCACATCACATTCCGAGGACCTGTAACAAGTTTCAAATGTGTAAAACAATGACCAAACCACACATCAAACATACCGACATAGAGTTCCATAAGATCTGTACTTATATTCGAGTTGTGCGCAGCCATCACAACTATAAAGAAGTGCTGCGTACGGAGACACCTAGCTTTGAAAGTAACACCTTTAAACAGTTAAAGCATTTTAAAGCAGTTAAAGCATTTAAACAGTTAAAGCATTTAAAATTTAAAAGATTATTAAAGATAACTTTTCAACCACTGGATAGTTAACACTTTTTTTACAAATTTAAGAGATATTTAGAATTTAAGAATTAACCACGATACCTAGAATAATTAGAAGACCTAGAACTCTAAATAAGAAACAATATTTATGTATTATTTAATTTTAAACCCCAGTCAGTTGTGGTGAATATTGTTTAATTTTAAAACATTTTTTCTATGTCATGTAATGTTCACCACACCCAACTCCATTCCACTACTTTAGTTGACCTACAGCCAGACTTTGGTTCTCTTTGACATATTGAAATGCGAAAGTACTCTGTGTTGTGAAGCTGTAATAACAACTCCAAAAAGTTTTAAAAAGCCAACAGAACTATACACAGGAAAATGCATTTCTTCCAGACTGAGGATTAGAACACGTGATGTTTTCACTACTCTATTTGCAAAAGCACTTTGTAAGCATTGTGATATAATGGCTTGAATATCAAGTAAGTAGTTATTACGTACAACTTGTACTTACTCGCAAACTTCAAACACAACCTGCTGCAGCAAATCAGGGAACTTCTGTACGATGGTGACAGGCTGTCCGGAGGTCAGGGACACTCCATACATTGGGGCTGTTGTGTTGTACCGAGTGCGACACATTCGAGATGGTGCCCCGGAGTCCCGGCACTGGGTGCTGTCGGAATCTGCTGCCCGGCCTAAAATAAATAACATATAATAATGTATCTATACATAATATTTATGCAAAAATGGTGACTATAAATAGTTATCAAAGAAAATCTTTCAAAAACAGTTGCTAAAATCTAAAGTTGCCATGATTATTATTGTAATACTGTTTAAAAGGAAATCCTTAACACGGTAATGAAACTCAATAACGATGTTCAAATTACTGTAGAAATTTTATTTGGCGGCAAATTTTGAATCAATTGCATAGAAAAAACAAAACCAAGATAGAGAGATATTCCATGCCGTAAACGTCAATGGGCGGAAAGCAAGCAGTAGTTACAATAATAATTTAAAAGGATAATGAAATAATTATAAATTTTCAATCAAAAAATCATTCATAAAATTTATAAAATATGTAACTTGGAACGGTAAAGTTAAGGTTAAGAAATTAAAAGGACCATGATATCGATCATAGAATTTTTCAAAAAACTTATAAAAATGTGGTACCTAATGCTTGAAATCGGGTGATATTACCACCGAGAGAAATTAAAGTATTTCGGATGTCAGTTTCGCATCCTTAGAAAGGTTTTTTTTTTAGTTAAAACTACGGTTTTAACTTTTAATAGGTAGTGAATGAGGAAAAATCTCATCCCCGTAAAGGAACATCTTTTCAATCCAGACGTGTTGAAACTTAACCGAATACGCATTAACGCAATGACAAGTGGTATTGTAAAGTTTTGAAATTTCACGTTGTATTTATGACAAAATGCAGTTTCAAACGGTTAGTGAAAATTTATCATTCGATGGCTACATACAATTTTAATTTTTAACGAAAATATCTTTTTAAATTTAAGTGTTATCCATTTCTTTTAAGTACCCTAAAGCTAAATACGCACGCTTGTTCATTTTGACATCAACTCGATGGTTTCACGCTAATTCGAACACGTCTCAACGTGTATACCATCTCGCTCGATGCTTATTCGTTCGCGAAAAGATTCAAGGACCGTCGTACTTGCTCGATGTTTGACAGAAAATTACGATTTGCCTGAGCGTATTGGCGGTATGTTTATGGTTCCAGCATGGTCATAAATATACCAAACCACCCAAGCATGGTTCTAGGTCAACATGTTCGATCAAGCCAAACCGTCGTTTGCAGATTTTTTTTTTCTAAAATACCACTTTTATTTTCACATTAATCGACAACTCAAAATTGTATTATGCACGTAATATCTATTGTTTTGCCAACGCCCTTGAGGTGATTTTTCACAAAAACGGCGCTATATAAATCATCCAATTATTATTATTATATTGATTTAGATACCTTATGCTGCGTTTACATTTGCGAACCGAGACGGGAGCCGTTTTCGTGTGTGTATACGAATACGAAGACTAATGGCCCGTTTATATTAGGAATAGTCTGTAATCCGTATTCGATAAGCCCTAGGCCGTAGAAGTTGGAAGATAGGAAACCTGTGTAACCGTTTATAATAGATGGCAATAATCTTTAATAATTTTGGTAATTTTTTGGGATTGGTGGCCACGGCTATTACGAATAATTTTTAGAAAAAAACTTTAGATTTGCCTTAATCACTATAAAAGGAAACTTATTGCATCACGGCTGGCGGAAAATAATGCATTTTAATTTTCAATATCGTTAAATTAAATTTCACTTCGCGAATCGATCTACGACAGCCCGCCCGCTGCCGCTCGCCATTCTGTCAACTGTTGTGTTGTTGGTATCCTTGACTTCACACAAACGATTGTAGTCGACTTCGCGGGATAAATAATAAGGCGCGTAGGTACTGGAAGCGCGTAGGTACTGGAATGGAGACAAACCATTCAAATCCTGGGATGTTTTTTAAAATAAAGATAATATACACAAGCCCGCTACACAAACCCTGCCTAGCCAAATAAACCATTTAAAAACGTTGGCTGTTTTTTAAAGTAAAGATAACATACACAAGCCCGCTACACAAACTTTGCGTAGCCAAACAAACCATTCAAAAACGTAGGCTGTTTTTTAAAGTAAAGATAACATACACAAGCCCGCTACACAAACCCTGCGTAGCCAAACAAACCATTCAAAAACGTAGGCTGTTTTTTAAAGTAAAGATAACATACACAAGCCTACGCGCCCATCATGTATCACGCGAAGTTGCCTACAATCGTATTTAGTTGTGAGGTCAGGGATACCAACAATGACAAAATGGCGGGCGGCAACCGGCAACGGGAGGGCTGTCGTAGATCGATTCGCGAAGTGAAATTTTATTTAACGATATTGAAAATTAAAATGCATTATTTTCCGCCAGCCGTGATGCAATAAGTTTCCTTTTATAGTGATTAAGGCAAATCTAAAGTTTTTTTCTAAAAATTATTGGTAATAGCCGTGGCCACCAATCCCAAAAATTTACCATAATTTTCCATAACCGAAAAGATGGTTCAACTTTATCTTTTACGGTTATGGATTACAGAAAGCTTAGATATATGCTGAGATTTACGTATTTTCGATCAATACTCTATGGTATCTACAATTCACTTTAGTTGAATAATAATTTTGTGAACAAATATTTACGCGGAGTTAATAAATACTTTACCGAATTTAAATTTTTATTCGCTGAAGACGAAAGTGATCTAATAAATAGTAATGAACATCTCATAATCTAATATAATCTCCCGGTTGACAGTTGAAATAGACAAGTGATAGCGGCATTGTCACTTCTATGGACATTTTCTATTCTATTCCTATTCCAATTATAAACGACCATCTAAAATATTACGGATTGCGGCCCCGGCCTATTCTTATCGCTTATTCCTAATATAAACGGGCCATAAAAGAGTAGAGGTTTGACACATGTTAACCTTTTACTGAATGACGTAGATGAGTGGAAGTTTATCTATACATTCTGACATCAGGCGCACGGATATCCGCCATTTTACTTTTGAGTAATATTTCGTGGTCCACGATTGGCCAGTTCGTTGTGATTTGGTAAAAATCTTCATTATTCGATTTCTCTTCTGACATTCTGTGGAGCTCTCCGAAGCATATTAATTTAACCTTTTCGTTATTTTGACGTTTCTGCTACTGTCAAAACACAACTTTGTTTAAAAAGTGCACTTTTATTATTTAATTATCAACAAGATATATTATTTAACTTCTTTTCAAAGATATGGCGCAAGCCTATGATGAATGTCACATTTTCATAAGAGAAGTTCGACTCAGACCGTGTTTATGGGACAGGAATGACCCCGATTATAATAATCGCGAAAAATGTGAAACTGCAGTCGAGGATCTTGGCAAGAAATTTGGAGTTCCAGGTTAGTTTACTTTATCAATAGTTTTTTTTCAATCCTTAATGTCTTTCTGATACCTACATACGGTGACTGTTCATTCATCCTAAAATAATGATATAATTGTTGTAAAATTGAAATGTTTTGTACATACATATTCTCAAATTAATTATCTGCCTTTGTTTTCAGTTGAAAATGTGAGAAAAAAATGGTCAACCCTCCGTACGCAATTTCGCAGAGAACTGAAGAAGCAGATAGCTTTGCGCCAGGCTAACCCCAACGCAGTGAATGCCCCAACGCCGTGGAAATATTTTGTCCCCTTGCTGTTCCTGCGTGGTCAGATACTCAAGAAGAAAACTGTGCTAACAAGCGAGATTTACGATGACCAAGATAACATGGATTTCGAGCTAGAAGATTCACCGTACAATGAATACTTGACGGAATTAGATATTTTAGAGTCAGCTTATCAAGAACCGGTGGATACTGAAGTCTCGATGTCAGCTCCATTTCTAATGAACGCAAGTCACATGCAGTTTTCCACAGATATATTGTTAGACGCACAACCATCAGAAGCCAACAAATCCACTTCCCTCACAGAACTTTTAGAAAACTTTCAAAAAGAAATCATATCGTTAGAAAGAGACAAAATGAATACTGTTGATCTGTCCAAGACTGACGATGACATCCTTTACTTGCACAGCCTTTTGCCGTACTTTAAATCATTAGACAAGGTTAAAAAGTTTGTTTTAAGAACAAGAATACAACAGCTCGTTTGTGATTTCATAGCGAATGAGAAATCAAATTTATCAGATCATTCATATTCAGTTAGAAAATAATCCTAACGTGTATTTCAATATGCATAAATAGCTGTAATAATAACAACAAACTTCATAATTCGATGCATATAAATTTTAATTATGTACATGCTTTTCAACCAGTCTGCTATTATTAGTAAGTGGCAATGAGTGAACTATAAATAAAGCATTGTATCAAGATGTACTCTTTGCTGTGTCTTTCTGAACTTGTCCCTCAGGTGGTGAATGAATTTTTGATGCACGTGCGAGTCAATGGCAGCAAGTTTTAAAATATAAGTTCAAAGTATTAGAAATATGAGATTGCTGAAGATATCTAGCTCAGCACGAAGGAATGAGTGCTAAGGGAAAATTCATGAAAAGGGAAATAAGTAAACATATACAGAAGAACAGTCTTCCTTGAACACCGTTTTTTAACGTGTGTAAATAAAAACAGCTCATGAAAAACTGTGGGATGTAGAAGACTTGTTGTTGAGGGACATTCATCAGTGGATGGATGTAATATGGAAGGCCTTTACGTCATCTGAGAACCAGGAGAAGAACGTTATTTGAAGAATAAAGTTTTCCGTAAGGATGAAAAGAACGGTTCCATGCCAACTGAGAATAAAGTAAACTCAAAACCTCCTTGAAAAGTCATTAAAAGCTACGAAAAAAAATAATTTAAATTTGCCGATAACCCTAACCTAACGTAACCTATTTAACCAATTTTTTTTACATACATTTTTTCACTCTAAATGACTTAACTGAGATGGTTCTGAGTTGGTTTCATTCCGAGTTGTCCGGTCACCGAAAAGAACCATAATGTTGGTATTGCCATTGTCATAAAAATAATTGCAAGACTTGCGTTTTCTGTGCGATTCATCCTCATCCTCGTTACTGATTCTGTAGGACTCCAGCAGAGCTCGCTGCGTGAGGGCCGGGTCCATGGTCTTGAGACCGGACCGACCAGTTCTGGATGTCATTCCCCAGGCGCCTCTGAATGTGCGAGCTACTGCTCCTCTGGAAATATAATTGTTAATGATATACATTTAAACGGAATGTAATTGTTAATGATATACATTTAAACGGAATGTGATGTGTAAAAATGTTTGTTTGGGAATTTTGAGAATGTATATTTTGTCAAAATGGCTGTGATGATCAGTTAATAAATTTGTTATGCAAATAATTATAAATACTTGTTTTATTATTGAATGCATTAGATTTTTTCTGCTTCCACTGACCTGTCAAAAAATATGAATTATTTATCTAAATAATTTGCAAGAAGCAAATTCAATGGTGTCTGTTAATAATTATATGATGTGGAATGGGTCATTTTCAAATAAAAACAAATATTTGAAAGCATTGAACTGAAGTAAAAGTTTCCTTGGTACATAAATTAAGTTCACATGGACTTTTTGGACAAAAGGACTTCTTGACGAAAAGAAAGTTCTCAAGCCTTGAAACTTTTAAAATACCAAAGCTAGAGCTTCTGTTCTGTAGAAATTATTGCAAGTCACATTCATAGAAAATATTATACTTAGGGGGTATTTCACCATCCTCCTCTTAGCTTATCCACACACATAATGAATATTAATAAATAAACAAATAAATACTTGCAACTGGTAAAAAATTCAGCCAACTTATCCTACATGTAGACATTATTCATAGGTTCATGTTCCGAATAGTAAACACAGACTTTTTAAATAAATAAATCCTGTATAATTAATCTAAAATGTACGCCATCCTTTGAATAATCTATGAGGAGGTTGGTGAAATACCCCCTTAATGCAACTGGCATAAGTACAGTCGAAAAAGGCTAAAAAATTGACCAAAATAAGAAAATAAACGATTTTTCATTAAAAAGTATTTTTTTCACTTTTTTCATGCTTCAATCGTTCTAGATTGATAAATTGTATTTTCTATAATAAACTGACTATTTTTACATTCATTTTGCAATAAATTCATACCTTTCTAGAACTTTTCTCAAAACTTTCTACCTGTGGTCAAATGTAGGCTGTTTTTTTTTAAAAATTTTTTTTAACTTATTTCTATATAAAATAGTGTTGACCTACTTATTAACATTTTTGCATAATATATTTTGAAATTTTATTATGTTAGGTGTAAGGTAGGAATTAGAAGGTGAAACTGTGGGTGTGTAATATTGTACGTTTTGTGAACACCTCACTAAGAGAACCTTTGCTGAGGTGTTTACGATTAGTAATCTAGTAAGTAGAAAGTCAGATAAGGGCCACTGAGTGTAACATGTTTGATCTGAAGAGCTATTCTCTATCTTTTGTGAGATCGAGATAGATCTCAGGCGAGATCTCCTGTCAGATTTGTGTGATTTTTTATGGCTGTTAAATGAATAAATAATCATGCATACTTGCAAGAATTTATGTTTAAAACGACCTAAACAACAAAACGTGACAGCTCACAGCTGAAATTCTGACATCGGCCCCTAGGAAAAGCAAATAACAGCCGTAGAAAATCACACAAATCTGGCAGGAGATCTGGCCTGAGATATATCTCGATCTCACAAATGATAAAGAATAGCTCTTCTGAGTTGTATCAGCTGCTGTGGTATGGTGAAATTTGATCTGATGATAAGTAATAGGAGAGGTGCAGCACCAGGACTTTTATTAATTTTTATCTATGCCTGCCATAGGTCACCCCAAGTCATTCGCTATGTTTGGCGACGTAGTAGGGGTGCCTGGGTTCATAAGGTGAGGCTTGTCTAGGTCTTGGCGGTGGATGCATTTGCCCACCTACTGCATGGCGGGCCGGGTCGGGAGAGACTGGTTAAGGGAGACCTTTTGACTTCTCCAGCCAGATTCTTGACCCGGTGGGAGGAATGGATTCATACATTTGTCACTTCTGGACACAACATCCCCAAAATACCTCCCCACCCCTCATATCTTTTTTTTCTTTCCCTAAAAAGATCCTCCACACAGCATATCTTTTATAGTGCATTGGAAAATAGAAAAATTAATTACATCATTTAATTTGAAAAAATTAATGCGTGCCCTTGGTTTGGCGGGATGGAATAATATTTTACAAAAAAACAACATTTTACAAAAAAATAACATTTTACAATTTACAAAAAAAATGTGAAATATTTATTTTGCATAACTAACAAAATCATTCAATGTAGAATGTACGTCATCTATTTTCAAAATAAAATATTAAGTGCATGATTTTTTAGTAATTTTAAATAAGCCAGTATTTCAGTTGCTTTTAAAGCTCAGCTTGAGAGATAATTATTTTTTTTCCTCGTATTTCACATGACAATGTCTGAAATAATTGATCATGTCTGAAAAACGAATCAGCGGTCATGCGAGATAATCATTTTTAAAGACAAACAACTTAATATAATTAAACCATTAACAATGTTTTGCAAATTATAAACCATTTATATGATTAGAAAGTAGGTAGGTACAAATACCTACATGGTACACAGTGGTTGCTAGCAGCTGATGCACCACGGTGGTCTTAATGTATTACTCATTTTAAATCACTTCATATTTATCAAATACATACAAACATAAACTTTGGATAAGGCACTAATTTCTGCTGTGACAGTTTGATTAGTAAAAGTAAGCCTTAATAATAATATCTGGATGATTTGTATAGCGCCACTTTTGTGAAGAATCACCTCAAGGGCTCTGTACAATAATATATTTCTAGAGTCTTACTTCTAACTACATACTAAATAAACCATTACCTATAACAACTTACGGCTGAAATATTGCATCCACCGGTTCTTCGATCACTGATACAAAACTATACGTGCAATGCATTTGATCAATGAACGCAATGCTGTGTAAAAATGTACATTTATACATATTTCAAAATTTTTATTTATGTAAGGGAGAAAATATACAGGACCTCACTTACCTGACAGGTGACTTGAGATTAACGCTGCTTATTTAGAAAAATTTAGTTACACTTTGCACGCAGAGGGCATAATAATTGGGAACATATGTTACTGAAAAAGTTATCATTTAATCCTAGTACATAATTTAATATAATATGTTCTTTGATGAGTGTGTTTGGGAAAGCAAAAGCAAAATTTTCTGATGGGTGGTACATACCAGTGGCGGTCCGTAAGTTTTCAGTGCACTAGAGTGCTAAGATTGAAAAGTAGGACGTTATTGATGTTGTTGTGAAAAAACGATTTTTTTTTTCCAAATTTCAAAATTTTGTATGAAGATGTACCGAAATGTGGATGCGCCGCATCCGCTGAAAACTTTCATACAAAATATCGAAATTTTGGAAAAAACATAAAATTCATTTTCAGCTACAACAATATCAATAACGTCTTATTTTTTCAATCTTAACACCTAGCTCACTGAAAACTCACGGACCGCCACTGGTACATACATAGTATAGGTAGATACTTTTAAAATCTTACCAATATTTTTTCTAGTCTGCCTAACCATTACCCTCAATTTTCTAGTCTGCCTAACCATTACGCTCATTACGTACATAATAAGCGGTTCTACGACAACTCAATAAATTTACGCACCCCTTTGAAAAGTCATTAAAAGTGAAGAAAAAAAAATAGCCCATAACCTAACCTGACGTAAAGTTTTTTTTTTCATCACTTTTCTAAGAAGTGATGAAGTGCCACTTTGTTGAGTTGTACGGTCACCACATTACAAGTCACGCCATCATATTCGTGCAAGAGACAAAAGCAACCCGAGTTTCGTGCGCGTAGCGTACGCGCCGCTCGCGAGTTGGGTTGCCAATTTGTGGGGAATTCCCCCAAATTGCGGGGAGAAACCTCTTGTCTGGGGAAAATGCGGGGATTTTATATATTTTTTGATTATCCAACCATATTGAAAAAAATATTAAAAGGAACGTATGCGCGGCCCATTTCGGCCAGTTTTATACAAATCTTAAATTTGGATTTGAGACCAAAATACCCAACCAAACTGAAAAATTATTTTTGTAATCAAAAGGTATATCAATTATCTAGTACGGACGTGAGCTTATTTATTTTTTCTTTAAATTATAAGATAAAGGCCATTAAAGATTTTAGTGTTTCATGATTTAGAGGCAACTTGGGCAATTATTTGTGAGTAAACAAAAAAATTTAAAAAAATAATTTTACTATTTTTATTTTACAAATATAATGAAAAATAAAAAATTAGAAAAAAGTCAATTTGACTCGTGTAGTTCCTTGGCGGCGGTGAATGCTTTGCAGTTATTACTTATTTCGCAAAATCTTCTTTTAGATAGTTTTTTATGCCTATAAAGATAAAGAAAAACAATATTATTGTTTTCGTCGCTAGAATTACTTGACATCGTGTTAATTCCACGGTTGCACGTGAAAAATTATCAAGTTCAATATATTTCGGTAGCGCCGTGAACAGATATCAGTAGTAGCATATCGGGATTCTTGTGATTGCATCACAGTCACATAGCTTGTAGATATCTCCATGTACGAAGGGCGTCAAAGTAGAACAATTACCTCGGATAAGGCAAGCCGTTGGGTCCTATACAATCTGGTGAGTCTGTGAGAGCGTCCCCCCAGAGGTTCTTGAGGTCATGGTCGCCCCCCCGGCAGCGCGGGCCCCCTTGCGCCAGGGCCACGGACAGCCACGCCGCGCAGGCCACTGCCGCCAGCACCGAGCACCCCGATAACTGGAAACAATTTTTTTATGGTTAGATTATTTTCGCCAGTGGCAATTTGTTTTGATGGTCACTCTGGACAATAAGGGTTTTTTCTTCTAATACAAGATTTTTTACCAGTGGTAAAAAATCTTAAAAATATAAAATAATAAAAAGTATCTAAAGCTTATAAAAATATAAATAAATAAATAAAAGTAAAGTTTAAAGAAAAATGGAGAATGCAAAACCTCGTATTCATGCTTTAGGCTCTATGAATACAAAGAATATGAACGGAAGAAGGAAAAACCATCGTATGAAGTGCTATAAATTTGAAAACGCGAATCGGTCGACAATCTCAAAGATCCTGCATCGGTCAGCCAGGATTGGGCAAACGCCCAACTTTCTCCACCGAGCCTACGCCCTTGGCCAAAGGTGCAGTTCTCCCTTTCGCTCAGTATTCGAGGGGGGTAAAAATGACAGTGACAACACAGGATGATAAAATACCTAATATTCAAATTTGTCCGCGACCGGGTTTTCTCTTAAAGTGATGTTTAAAAGAAGTCATAATCTTATCTTTCATAGATGGCGCCTGTTTAATTATTTTAGGGAAAAACGCTCTTTACAAGTTTTGCTTTAAAATATTAAGGCGCCGTTTCCCCGCTCAAAAAGAAGAAGATGGAGAGATATGTAATTACGATTGTTCGACAGAGCGCGCAAATATTTTAAATGATAAAATTGAAGCGAAAATTGTGAAAATGTTTAATAAAACATGACTCGTTTAAAATAGAGCAAAACTCTCGTAGAAGGCGTCGTTTAAAGAAACATTGTGAATTTTTTCACAACTATAACTTGTAAAATAATAGAAACAGACGTGTTTTTAATAATTTTCGGAGCACACTTTGCGATTTTTTTCTATCGAGGGAATTTCATATAATTTGCGTTTCGGCGTGGAACGCGTCTAGGAACGCATTTTAAAAAATAACATATATTTTTTAAGAGCTTTAAACTTCAAATGTTTAAGGGAGATATGTAAGCAATCGGTAGAAATTCGGGTAGCGGCGGCTTAAGGTGCGCAAAAAATGAATCACCTTTATTTTAAAACATAACTTGCAAAATAATTATATTCGCGCCATTTTTGAAAGGGTATAATATGAATTCTTTTGAATACAATGGTGGATTAGCTGGAAATAGCACTAATCACTAGGAGGCGGCCACACGGCGGCTATTACAGTGCCGTATTCTAGAGAAAACACAACTTAATTTTAAACACGCAAAAAAGCGTAGGTACCTAATTTATTAGTATTAATACTTATTTTTAAATAGGCAGCCAGAGGTGCCTTTATCCAATATGTGCCAATATCTTTTTCTGATTTTTCTGTCTCCAGTTTTTCGATTGAGTTTCGCTAATATTGTCTTCATTTTATTAAATACGTATTCCAATTTGAGGTTTTGATGTTAAAAATAAAAATAAATATTTTTTTATGTGAACACCGCACAAGAGTCCCAATTGCTTCCAAGCGTCTTGTGAGGAGATGACATCTCAATCGGGGTGTGTTGTGAGGCTAAAGGTGGTAGGGAGGGGCAGGAGATGGGTAAGAGGAAGGTTGGGAATCACCTGGCCATTCAGATCCTGTCATCAAACACGACCAAAGTCATTTCAAGCAACGTTTGAATTCTGAATGGTGGTCTCACACCAGGCTGATACTGAGAGTTTCTTCCACTCTGGAAAGCACCGAAAAAATACTACATTATTATCTTATACAGGGTGTCCGGGGGTTAAGTGCATTAACTTCGGGAGGTGATTCTGCATGATAGTATAAGTAAAAAAGATAAATAACTTTTTTCGAAATTCCAACTTTTAGAGGTACTTTTTTGGTAAAAAGATAAAATTAGTCCGACGTGTGCGACTAGCATTATTATTCTCCGTTGTTACGATACGGGCAAATGGCAACCATACAACGTTGCCACAATCGCGCCCGGCAAGCTAACAGCAACTTTACAACGTTGCCACAATCGCGCCCGGCAAGCTAACAGCAACTTTATCGAGTAAGTTTTATCTTACAGTAAGGATTTTTAGTAGGTATGTCTTTTTGTATGGAAAAAAAAAGTAGTTTTTATGAAATTTCGGAAAAAGTTTTTGATCTTTTTTACTCATACTATAACGTAGAATCACATCCCAAAGTAAATGCACTTTACCCTTCGACATCGTATATAAATAACACCCTGTATAAAAATAAATATTTTTGTCTTATTTGTTCTATTTTATGCGCTGCCATACCGTTCATCCAATTACGATAAAACTTTAGTGATAGGTGTGCTATGCGCACGCCCGTGAAGGTTATAGGCTTTATGTAATGGTAAGCTCTGGCGTTATGAAATTTGTATAAATGAAAATTTGTTTATTTTAGCGGCAGGGAAAAAAAGCAGTAAGAGGAGGTTACGGGAGAGGTGGGGTTCGCGGGAGGGGTGACAAGGGAGGGGGAAATCGGAAAAGGTGGAAGGGAAACACGGGATAGGGAGGGGACTAGGACGGGAAAGAACGAGCAGGCAGAATCAATTTATTTCTTTCATTGCAACGCATGCCGGGTACCAGCTAGTTTTTAATAATTTTAAAATTTACGCGTCTGACATTTGTCACATGAGAATGGGTCATTCCTACGACTCGTTCTTGAGTTCAACAGCTCGGCTCTGGAAGAAGAAGAAGAACCTATGTCATCTTTATACGTCGGGATTTGAACCCGTGACCACCAGATTGCTAGTCAAGACTCTTACCCCTCGATAGCACAGGCAGTAAATTTTTTTTCAATAGTTCCATACAGGAGGCCCTGAGGAAAATATTTCCCCTCAGAGCCTCTGTCATCTTTGGAGATGCTTTGTGGAAGGTCTTTTAAAGGAAAAGAAGAAAAGGAAGTTCTGGGAAGGATAAGGTATAAGGGGTGGGTAGAAATCTGGAGTCAGTGAGTTTAGGAGTGACGGACGTGTGAAACCATCCCTCTCAATGCGGTGCAAGGTGATGGCTCGAGAGCGCTCTGTTGAAAAGGCCAAATGGTATCCCTCAACCAGTCTCTGCCGATCCGGCCTGTCACGCTGTAGTGGGCAGAAGCGTCCGCCGCCAAGAACCAGACAAACCTCACTCGGGCCCCGAGCACCCCTGCCACCCCAGGACACCCCTGCTAAGCACCAAACGTAGCGAACCACTTGGGGTGACCTATGGCAGAGGTGTTGGTTATTCAATAAACGGTTCCTGGTGCGACGGTACCCATACCCGTATAATTTGGAAGACGGGTATGGGTACCGCCATCCCGCGAACCATTTATTATGGATAAGAGATTTCTTAAAAATACTGCCAACATATTACAATAATAAATAAATTGAAATTATTTTTCAATACTAATTCGTATTGGGTTAAAACTACGAAAACCCTTCCGGTTGCTCGTGTATTTCGTAAAGCATTGTTTTTATAGAAAAGAAGCAGACAATAAGTATCTTTTCTTTTCCATATGTTTTGTATTGAAGAGAAAGAGATGTAAATAACATTATATTCACATTTTATAATATTGCAAATAATGGTATCATATTTCGTGTTATCTTTTAAGAACTGTAGCTACCAAAACGAGTTAAGTAATTTTTGGCACCAAAAGAACCGAGTGGAGTATACGACGTAATGTTATTTTAGTTTAATTGGTTTATCCCTTTCCATTTCAACTTTTATTTATATCGTAAATCTTTTTTATGTCGAATCGCAGTAGCGCTGACACGTGTGTACTAGTGCCAACAACGAAACTGAAACATCTTTATAATTAAGTTTTATATCTATTTCTTTGTACTTTGTTTAATATTGCATTAAAATAACACAATTGATATCACACAACCTCCAAACTGAAAATCCAATATATTTGTATGCGCAAAATTGTTGTGTATACGAATTCACTGTTTGAAAACCAATTTCGTCAAAAATAATGCAAAATTTGAAATGTGTTCACACCAAGCCTCTCGCGAGGTGCGCTCGCTTATACAAGCCACCTGCAAAAACTACACTGTGTTAAAAACGAATTTGTCCCGTTAAATAACGAAAGTTTAATTGTTTTGCCTTTAATAATGAGCGGCTCTGGAATTTTGTGTTTTGCCTCGGCTGGCCGCGCCATACTAATCACTAATCAGTTTCCTTTTCAATAGTCAGAAAACTGGACTGGACTGGAAATAAATAATAATTAATAAATAAATATTTTTACACCATTACGTAGTGCCTATAGTTGAAGTTTGTGGAGTGAATTAGGAGGATGTAAGATATTATAACGTTACTTGGAGGAGGTGGTCGCAGGTTGGTTTGCCTACATGCCCATGAATAGGAAGTCAGGTATCAGGTTCCGCAGCCCTGTGCCATGTTGTGCCGCGTGCCGTGTGCCAGTTATCCATTACTTTCATCGTTATGCCACATTGTCTGCAGAGACGTGACTTTAATTACTGTAACTAATAGGCAAGTATGTGCGAAGCACAACAACCTATTAATTTTCAATTAAACTAATCTAATAATGAAAGTTCAAGGAAAATTTAAATCATTCAAATTACTGAAATTTTCATTCAACTTTCATTACATATTGGAAATAATTGTATTGAACACTTTATAGGTAGCTATTAGCTATGCATGTCACACGATACCTCTACGAAACATTTCGTGATATTTGTGAAAAAAGGACGGTGATTTTCTGTACGTGTTTAGACACATTTGTATTGTTAGGTGCTAGCTGAAGTTCCCGTTTTTTTTTCGAAATCAGATGTAGACATTGAACTTGAAAATTTCATCAACCTTGGAATAAAACTGGACATTTGTATAAAAATCTAGCCCGCCCGCCTGTCCGCCACAGACACTTTTATTTATATGAATAGATAGAAGTTAGATGTCGGCGAAAATTAACGTCGTATCCGCGAATGTTATTCGGAACGACATATATGATTTTGAAATGGTTTCGGAATCGAAATATGTAACTACCTCTCAAAAATATGTCAAATTTTGTATTAACCATTTCATAAGATAAAAAAAAGCTAATAAACGAATCATTGCGTTATTGCTAAGTTAGTTTTTGAAGGGAGACTTTTTTAGCCCCGTTGTGATTTGAAATTCGGATGAAACGGAAATGACGCATTACAGTACCTGTATAAAATTTAACCTAATTAGCTAGGACTCACACACCTCCAGATAATTCGATTTTTTGGTTTATGTAAAGTTGATTAATTAATAGAAGAAATTATCCATAGATGTCAGGAGATGCAAACTCCCCCCTACTTAGGAAGCATTATAAAAAGCCTATGTTTAGGTTTTTTCACTCTCTTCTCGTCTCATCATCCTACCTTCTTAATAAGTAAAAGTAAACTCCTTGGTCTGTCTTGGGTAGTTTGGAGCTCCTGAACATTCGCAATGTAATTGGGAATAGAGCAAATAAAAGTCACAAGTCCTTTTAAGTTTCCTGAAGATGCGTTATTATTTACAAAGTTCCTTCCTCCAAAACAAACAGTACCTGCGAAGCGACAAACTGCGATCATTGGCCACTTTGATTATGATATCACCTTTCAAGGCCCCTATTGGTTGAGTTATAAAACAGAAATGACGCTTCAAGTACCTACTAAACGTCAAACTGCGCTCATTGGCCGCTTTGATTAAAACATCACTTTTCAAGGATTCTATTGGTTGATATTGTTTTCGTGAAGTTTCATTTCTATCGCGTGTGAACTGCACTCGATTTTTTTGTTGTTTTGTTTTTGAATGTTTATTTATAATATGTACGTAGGCAAGATTTGTTCTTTCATCTAGTAAGAAAAAATACATTTCACAATAAATTAACAAAACATCTATCTAGCAAAAATAGATATAAATTGTTATAAAAGTAAATTAAACAATCAACAATAATCTTGGTAGATACGTATACAAACACTAAAAACACAAGGGTTGGGAAGCCACAAGTGTCACGACTGGCTTCTTGATGAAAAAAAGCTTCCACGCTGCGTATACGTGCACGAACATGAACGCGAGCCGAGCCACGAATTATGGGAAAGGAACGAAGCAACGGCAAACGACTTTCCCATAATTCGTGATTCTGTTCGTGGATGTACGGGTTTATACCTGTTGACTTTAAATTCTAAAAAAACTCATTATTTACCTTTTTTCATTAAAAAACAAGAAACCCCTAAAGAAATAAACATAACAATCCACTCAGTGACAAATACATAAAACCACAAATGCAATATAGCATGTAAAAACATAGAAAGCAAAACCGATATTAAGTACCTGGGCATAACAATAGACCAACGTTTAAAATGGTCCCCACATATAAATATTCTGAACAACAGAGTAAGGAAACTTACATACATATTTAGATGTTGAAGAGATATTTTAAAAGAAAAATTACTTAGAACCACATACTTCGCTTTCTGTCAATCAATTATACAATACGGCATTATAGGATGGGGCGGTACATATAAAAATCAAACACAAACAATTTACGTATCACAAAAACTAATATTAAAAACAATTTAAAAAAAAACCCTATTCATATTCTTCATCAGAACTTTTATTCAGACAATTTAAGGTCAGAAAATTAAATGCGTTATACTTCTACCATGCAACATTACAAATTTATAAAGATGATATTCAAAATAAAGAAGTACCCTTTAAAAATAACAGAAACCTTAGACAAACGTCAATAATTCCAACTCTAAAATGTAAAAAAAACAATAGGACAGCAAAATCATAAATATCTCGGTGTCAAATTTTTTAATTCTTTGCCAGAAAGAATTACAAACATGAACACTAACATAAAAGAATTTAAAACACACCTTAAAAATTATTGTGAAAATATGAAATGAGTTATACCAAAAAAAACTATTATGATAACACCCCCCCATACACACAAGCCCTGCTTATTTATGGGGGTACATCAAATATATATATTATGTATGTAACTTATTATTGTATAGATTCTATTTGAAATAAATGTATCTATTTATGATTCATAATAAAAAATAAATAAAAACATTACCTTTACTTTTAAATTACATAATAAAAAATCTTTAAAAACAAAAAATATGCAGCACAACCCTTAAAGGGCACAATTCAAGGAATTTCATAGACAAGACAGTAGCAAGTATTATAATCAGAAACCTAAAGGTTTTTACAAGGTAATCAAAAAGTTATTGTTCAGTTTTAGGTGCTCGTAAGTTTAGCTTTCGGAAGCCTAAAATCTCACCTCTCGTAGGATAATAGTGAATGTTTTCATGTCGTCAACACACATAATATTACTCATCCTATTGGCTTTGGGCATGCGTTGCAAATTCAAAACACAGCGTCGAGTAAATATACTGAAATAAAATGGTTTTATAAAACACACAATTGAAACTCGATGAAACGAAGAAGCGATACTAAAAAGAAACAAACACAAACTTCTATAAGATTTAGCATGCCAAAGATTGGGATAGACTAATCGGTTTTCTCTTTGTGTGATGATTCGTAGCTTCCCAACTAATGTTTTCTGAAGGTTTCACTTCTACCACGTGTGAACTACACACACTTTTTTATTTTCATTTAATCGAATGGCAAGAAAGTGACCGCTATTGAGAAAGAGGTAAGAGACAGGTTGTTTGTAATGATTTAAGTCATGTTTAGTACATACCTACATAACTAGATCTGAACAGTCTTTCCCCACACTCGTTCTCTCTTTCCCCATGTTATTCCACCTCATAAAAGATCCAAGTTTTTTGTGCTGTGCAATTAAAAATAATGAGACTTATACTGTCTAGGTAACTCATTACTTCGCCAATTCAGGTACTCGCAAATCTGGTAAACTAATGTATTTTAACGGGCAACATTAATTTACTACAATTATTCGTTTTTTTTCTCCTTAATTTTCCGGCCACTAGAACACAGAAATGAATCCACGGGTCAATGAACCACGATTAACACCGCAGTTGACCGTTATTACCTGTTAGTAACTTGCAGGGAATTACATATGTTGCGTATGCAACTACAGACGAGAAATTTGATACGAATCCAACATTTTCCAATGTGAACGTAAAATATAAGTGTAACATACTTTATACTTTTACATCATACTACCAAGTTGTTTTCCTACCAAGAAACGAAGTTCTAACCAAGTTTTATGGAAAAAGAATAAGCCTTTTGCTGGGGTTAATTAAAAGACTCATTAGCAGCCCATAAATTACCAACACTAGAAGGTTGAAGAAACATAGCCGACCAAATTTAACAAAAAAAGATCATATTTTAGAAAAGTTTGTCGATATAAAATATTCGATCAAACCAACAACCCCACATCCCACACTCAAGAACTAACTACACACAAAATTCATTTTTCAGAAGGACGTGCACAAAATACAATAATATCTTTCAGGCGCTGATATTTTCCATTCGTCCTCAGGTTAATTTACTAAATGTATATTAGAAAAAATTATCAATTTGTTAATTACGAACCCTCTACCCCTGTCGTGTGTAAAACTCATTTTCTACATGTTGTTCATCTTTTTTTAATCTTGTTTATGTTTGGACATTATTCTATGATGTAACTATTTATTAATTGAATTTTTACATTATCTATATACTATCAATCGTTTTTTTTAGATTTTCTCAATCTCATTTTGAGAGGCTGGTATGGGTACCGCCGCCCCGAGAACCATTTACTGGATAATCAACACCTCTGCCATAAGTCATCCCAAGTGGTTCACAACGTTTGGCGACTAAGCAGGTGTGCCCGGGTACATGGGGTGAGGTTTGTCCAGATCTCGACGGCCGATGCGTCTGCTCACCTGCTGCGTGGCGAAGACGTGAAGAGACTGGTTGCGGGAGGTCTTTTGACCTCTCCAGCTGAAATTCCTCGACCCATTGCCTTGCACCGCAGTTGGAGGGATGGATTCATACATCCGTCACCCCTGGACATACTGACTCCCACCCCTCATACCCATTTCCTTCCCAGAATTTTCTCTCTTTCCTTTACGTTAAAAAACCCTCCATACTGCATCCTCTAAGATGACATAGGCCCCGAGGGAAATTATTTTCCTCACGGCCTCTTGTGTGGAGCTAACGTAATTTTTTTTTTATTTTAATCATTTGTTTTTTTTTTTTCGATATGAACTTCAACTATGAACTAATTGTAGGTAATTATTTTAATAAATTATGTACATGTCGTACCTGAGCGATAATAGTGGCACAAATAAAAATAATTGCATTTTTGAGTTAAGTACCTATGCAGAAATGTTTCTGGATATCTTTTTTGACACTTGTTTTCCAATAAAATAAAATAAAAGTAAATTTAAAAAATGATACATTTTTTTTAATCTCCTGTATATGAACTCCCATCCATTCTTTTCAGATAAATTAAGTTGAAATCCATCCAAAAATGAAGTTGACATCCATTCCGGGTGGAATACAGTCGATTACCTCTGTATTGGTTTGCTTACCTCGATCATGCCGATTATGCCCATCACAAAACACCCTGGACGGATATGAGATGTGTAGAAACAAAGGCAGCAATCTCCACTTTCGTTTTTTGAAAAAAAGGCAAAAACACACATTGATAACTTTGCCTTCGATACATATTTTCAAAGGCAAAGATATCAATGTGTTTTTTGCCTTAAAAAAAAACGAAAGTGGAGATTCAAAAATGAATGTCACATCACAACGGGTGACAAATACAAAGATCACTCAACCTATAATCTAAGGGAAAATTGATTGATTGAAGTGGAATGAATTAAGAAAGGAAAAGCTTTTTTACCATTTCTTCTATTTAAAAAATGTTTTTTTTTTTAAATGATAACATTCATTTTATGCATTATTTCTATACCACAATTTACACTTTAGTGAGATAAAAATTGCTATATTCAATGCATAAATTCAAATATTTCAAAAATTCATACCCGAACTTGAAAACTTTACACAGTCTACTTTTGGTCATAGATCAACATACGCCACTGTCTGGTACCTAAACTATTAATTAGATGACATTGCACTTCGGCGAGACACTATTATCTTATAAGTATTTGAAAATGTTATTTGACCATTAAATTCCATTTTGGATTGAAAACTTTCTCATTGAACTGTACACTTGAATGGTCATGCATTTTATTTCACTTTGCCTACTCATTTATATTCTGACCTCAATGAAGAAAATAAAAGCATCATCATGATTTTTTTTTTTTTTTTTTTTGTTATTGTTTTTGGGGTGTTATGCCGTGTTTCGCTACCTCCTTCTTTAGCCAACGTTTCGGACAGCGTTACAGTGTCCATCATCTGCCCTGATGATGGACACTGTAACGCTGTCCGAAACGTTGGCTAAAGAAGGAGGTAGCGAAACACGGCATAACACCCCAAAAACAATAACAAAAATACTTTTTGGCCGTGAAAACCTTAAAACATACCATCATCATGATTTGTTCAAGGACAATCTCATTTGATGCCTTTTATCGCTATACAAAATTTAGATAACGCATCTAATAATCTAAGTATCTTTTTATTTTTTTAACCGTTTATCTATTCCTTTACCCGTTTCTGCGCCCTGCGAGATTTTTTTTTAATTTTTACTTTAGCTCTACACAAAAGGCCCCGAAGAAAATAATTTCCCTCAGCACCATGTCATCTTTTAATTACTTACTTTTTTTTTATTTCTTTATTTAGGAGAAAACACAGATGCATAACGAAATTGACAAGAATAAATAAAACGATAACTAGAGAATTCGCCTGCATCCTAACTATTTCTTACGGATTGAAGACGACGATGATCTTAGGGAATGCTTTGTGGAGGGTCTTTTTAATGAGAGGAAGTACTGGGAAGCGAAAGGTATAAGGGATGGCTAGGAATCTGGGTCAGCAGTGTATGACGCATGAATTCATCCGTCCAACTGCGATGGGTCGAGAAAGAGCAGCAGGAGTGGTCGAAGGGTCTCCCTAAGAACACCTCTCCCGATCCGGTCTCCCATGCAGCTGGTGAGCACTTGCATCCTCCGCCAATACCTGAACATACCTCAACCGATAAACCCGGGCTAATAAGTCGCCAAACATAGCGAATCACTTGGGGTGACCTATAGCAATAAATGCTATATGTTGCTATAGGTCACCCCAAATGCCTGTGTAATCAGCAGAATTTTTGTTATGATGGTTGAGGAATGTAGAATAATTTGACGGTTGAAGATATTTTCAGAGACAGGTATCACTATCGTCAAGTCGTTTGAAAAGCAACGCAAAGAAAGTTCACAGGTAATTAGGTAATAATAATTATAAACACCAACACTGCAAGTTGGAAAACAGGTAACAGTGCATGGATATTCTGAGAAGTATTACACCTTCTATCAATACAGGTGCACCCGTTATCCACCTGTAATGCAGCGATATCTGCTTGAGCCATCTATTAATAACAGAAGCGTACGAATAGACAGACCTACTAAATAATGCTAGATTAGATCATTTCAATTCCATCGTGTACAGTACGCGCCAAACTTAAATGCCGACCTAAACTTACTGGGTAGAAGAGTAGGTGCAGTCACTTTACCGATTTTATGGTACTGACACATGCTTATTTCCCCATCCACCCGCGAGTCAATGAGCATCAACCGGCTGTTGATTTGTGAGCTTGCTCATTCGGGCGTGACTCATACGCTACTTGGTATGCTCATTATGGTTCTGACATACTTGCTCATAAATGAGCATGCTCATCCATCCGCGAATCAATGAGCATGCTCATCTATCCATGAATCAATGAGCATGCTCACAAATCAGTTGGTTGATTTGTGAGCTTGCTCATTTAGGCGTGACACATGCTACCGAGTATCATTTACTCATTAGTAGCAAGAGAGCGTGCTACTAATGAGCATGTCTGTCAGTAGCATTAGTAGCAAGAGAGCGTGCTACTAATGAGCATATCTGTTAGTACCATTAAAATGACCGTAAGTAAAAGAGAAAGATGCGACGTATGAGGCGTGTCGCTTTCTGACCTTAAACTTGCCTATTGAGACGATTTCTGTATCAACGTCAGATCAGTATTAGAGTTTGACGGATATTATATGCTCGTTACTGGAATAAACCAGACAAATTAAACGCAGGGGTAAGCTGGCATATTAGCTATCCCTCTCTTCTTCGAACCTGGAACAACCGGCCCAGAGTCTTTAACCAGAGTGGTGTTAAGATTTCGAGACGAATCATGCAATTAATCTTTGCCTAAGCCCGGATAAGAAAGAAAACTTTTAAACGAAACCATGCACGCAATGCTAACCAATCCTTATTTTCCCATTTAATTCATTTTCTATATCCCCATGGAGTATCAATATCAAGTTCTATTTTTTCAATCCGCCTATGGGTGCATTTGTCTAATAGGTAAAGGTGATTTTTAGCAGGTTAGAGAAAGGTAGTACAAAAATACTGACCTCACCAAATGGGTTTAATCATGGCAAATGACAAGCAATAAAATAGAAACATATTGCATGTAAATTCTTCATTCATCCATAAAAACATTAACTTTCATTGTTGCTTTTTTGTGTACGAATTCAGGCTAATGATGCTAGCATACAAAAAGATTGATGTTAGAAATTAGTACCTAATTAGGCACAGTGTTTCTCGGTTACATGACAGTTGATCCGCCGACAGTTTCCCCCGACGGCCCCCGGCATACTTATGTACAATATATAGTCGGTTTAGGGAAAATACGGTATACCTACCCAATTACACAAAATATCACTAAACGACCCCGAAGGAATGTGCATGTCATGTCAGAGAAGATGTACCGCCGAATAATTTATTTATTTATTTTATTTTAGGGAAATCAACAGTTTACATCTTGATTAATTTATACATGTTTTATATACCTATCTGCAAAACCAATTATAGATTTCCTCATTGTAATATTATATTATGTATCTATAAAAAAAACAGTAATCTTACAATAACTAAAAGGAAGAAATATATTTTCATTCAAATGCATGACATCAAGGAAAAATCTGCTTTTCTATATACTGTGTATACCGTATACCAACGCATAAGTACAAAAAATCGGCAATGCATATAAATTCGTTTGATATTCATACCAACTTATTATTAAGGTTATTTTTGAAGCCGATTTAGCGTTTGAAATTGGTAAATAATGCACAAAAAATTATAATTTTATAGTTAATATCATTTCGGGGCAAAGGTCGGCAGATCAACTGTCGGGTTATTTTAAACATTTTAATTTGGAAATTTAGTGGGGGTTTAGTTTGGAAATTGTGACATTCAATGAAGTGCCAACTAGCAGACCCGGCCACACGTTGCTGTGGCTAACGAAACACAACGTCATTATCCAACCTTTACAACCAACGCCATCTGTTAATTTGCATACATATCAAATCCACACCGCCTGAATTGAATCTTTCAATTTCTAGGCTTTTCTCTACTATAATATGCATGTATTATACATATTAACCTTCCTCGAATCACTATCTATTAGTGAAAACCGCATGAAAATCCATTGCGTAGTTTAAAAAAGATCTAAGCGTACAGACAGCAGGAGCGACTTCATTTTATACTATGTAAACATAACCAATGGCTTGCATTGCTATATAACTGATTGTGCATCGAATATTGGAACTGGCCATTTTATGATCGTCTTATGCATTTGTATTATATGTAGATAAGACAAGAAGCGAAAAAATAGGTTCCACTTTCGTTCCACAACGCTCTAACGCCGAACGACCGGAAACTACAAAATCTGGTCTAAGCGCGTTGTGCACCGATTTTCGCTGCTGGTACACATTTCGACGAGATAATTGAATTTCTCTATGATGTTACCCTGATTGTGTGACCAACTACATTAATCATTAATTCCCTTTTCAAATATGTATATGGAAAAAAATAAATTTTCACCAGAACTTTCTCGAATTTTTTATTACTTTTCATGGTTAATTTTTCGAATGGTGGGCACAGCACTTTATAGCAATAACAATATTAATTTTTAATATTGCTATTGCTGATATTGATAAAAATTTCACTTCTTGTCTTCCGAAGGCTGACTCAGGCTTAAAATAATGCACCATGGGTTATTAATTCTGTGGTTAAGACAATAAATGAATCGTCAAACCCCTTGGGGCACAGGTGGTTAGTTGTGTCATTCAACTGGTTTGCAGATTCGATAAGTGAACAACCTTAATATTTAAAAAATAAAACAATGAATGGTTTCTGGAAAACCGCTGGATGACAGCACTTAAGAGAAACGAGAAACGTATGCGCGGCCCATTTCGGCAAGTTTGAGATCAAAATACCCAACCAAACTGAAAAATTATTTCTGTAATCAAAAGGCATATCAAATATCTAATACGGATGTGACCTATTTTATTTATTTTGGCTTTAAATTATAAGATAAAGGCCATTAAAGCTTTTAGTTTTTCATGAGGAAACTTGGGCAATTATTTGTGAGTTAATGAAAAAAAAAAATACTATATTTATTTTAAAAATATAATGAAAAATAAAATAAAAAATCTAAGCACCCTTACAAATGCATTTTTCGGGTAGTTATTTAAATATATGAACGACAAATTTTTGTTCCGCCGTAAATAGGTAATTTGTACTGTTTGTGTTTTTACACCTATCAAAATGATTTTTTTCTTAATTTTAATTTTATATATCATTATATTTCTATGATAAATACAGTAAAATAATTTTTTTATTGTTTTTCATTTACTCGTAAATAATAGCCCAAGTTGCCTCTAAAATCATGAAACACTAAAATCTTTAATGGCCTATATCTTATAATTTAAAGCAAAAATAAATAAGTAGCTCACATCCGTACTAGATATTTGATAAACCTTTTGTTTACAAAAATAATTTTTCAGTTTGGTTGGGTATTTTGATCTCAAATCCAAATTTAAGATTTGTGTGAAACGGGCCGAAATGAGCCGCGCATATTCGTTCCTCTTAAGAACAGGGCAAAGGGTTTTCAGTAAAAAAAATATAAGTCACATAATACATCACAAAAAACTAAGAAATATTAGTAGGTTCTTATTATTGGTTCCAATTCAATACCTAGTAAGAGTAGATATCAATACCTAGTAGTAGAAATTAAATGTTCGTGAAATTAAATGTTCACTCTCCCGACAGACTCGTCATAAAATACCGTTCAGTAGAAGAGTTTAATGTTACTTTTGTGCTAATTATTGTGGTATTGAATCCAAAGAGAGTTGTAACACCTCGATCGAGACGGGCAGGGCCGGCCCTAGGTCAAACGGCGCTTGGCGCGAGTAAAATTTTAGCGCCCTTTGTCAAAACCAATAGATACCTAGGTAGGTGATCACTGTAAGCAATAATATTTGGATGATTTGTATTTCTGTGTAGTGCCGTTTTATGAAAAATAATCTCAAGGTTGATGTGTGTTAGGTGTAGATATTATCAGCTCCTTGGCGCCTTGCCAATTCGGCGCCCAGAGCAGAGAGCAGACTGCTCCAATTATGCCCGCGAAGGGCCGGCCCTGCAGAAAGTTAGTCACAAATTTGAGTGTTGCAATAAAATTTAAATAAGGCTGAAATCGTGTTAACGTTTTGATACTGCCAAATAAATAAAAAATAAATGCCTTGTACCTACCTGCTTACATCTATTTGTAAAATATTAGTTAACTCACGGAGGGGGCCCCGAGGAAAATAATTTCGCTAACGGCCTATTTCATCTTTGGGGATGCCGTTTGGAAGTTCTGTAAAGGAAGGTTTTGAGGGATGGGTAGGAATCTGGGGGTCAGAGTGTCCAAGACGAGCGTATGGATCCATTCCTTCCACTGCGGTGCAAGGCGGTGGGTCGAGAGAGAGAGCCCAGCTGGAGAGGTCAAAGGGCAGACGCATCCGCCGCCAAGACCTGGACAAACCTCGTTCTATGAAACCGAGCACCAAAGTGGCGGCGGTTCTTACTCCTGGGGTTCAAGAAATATATTATCCAATCCATTTGACAAAAGTTCCCGAATCAGGTACATACGCGAAATATTTTTAATACTACGCAGTTGAACTTTTTTTTAATAAAGCTCTGTCATAACCGCCCAAGTTATAATGTAAACCATATTATTTTTCATGGACTAATAAGTTCAGTAAATCCATCCTTCCCAATTGTTGCTAATTTGTATTTTATTCAATTTGGTGTATTTTTAAACATTTGTTCCCCCAGGAGCCATTTGCCGGCTTCTGTGTTTCCTCCCTCCTACAACATGAGTCTCTTCAAGACCCATGTTCACTCCTTCCTCTCGTCAACAGCACCCTCCACACAGCATCTTCAAAGATGACATAGGCCCTGAGGGAAATAATTTCCCTCAGGGCCTCCTGTGTGGAGTGAATATAAAAAATAAAAAAAAATTATTACGCCGACAAAACGTAATATTATCTAAAGCGGTAGTAAGCATGTGCACTAAGTAGTTGGTTAGGTACCTTTCAATATATCATATTGTGTTGTTGAATTAATTAATTGCAATAGCGTCCCTGCCCCTGACTGGAACTGTGTCTGCATACCAACCTGACGTAAAAGGAGCTACCTACTTACCCACTTATCATTTTAGAATATTGTCAAACGACTCGTGTCCTAGTTTGACCCAGTTTTAACATGGCTGTAAAATGGCCACCGCGACCAGCCATAAACATGTTTTTACTGTTATAAGACAAATAAATACGCCGGTATAATATGAATCACCCGTTGACCTCTGCATTGCTGACTACAAAGCGATTCTTTGACTTCTCAAAGATTTTTTTTTAACCAGGAAGAAAGAAAGAGGCAATGCATTTGCTTCATCGCTTCGCCCCTCCAAAATTCTGCCTTTGACCTTGATTGACCCTGGTGAACGTTGAACTTGAATATTATTTAAATTTTGTTGATATTCCAGAGAAATTCGGCTTTTTATACCATTTACCGTAAAATTACTTAGGCAATCATTATTTTTTATGTTCAAATGAGTTTACAGTAGGAATAATGTTGTGAAATAATATCCTTCAGCTGTGTGTAAGTAGGTATCTGAACATAATTAAAAATAAGTAGGTACTTACTACATAAATTTTGTATCATTTTCTTAGCTCGATTCTAAGAGTAAAATATTATGAGTCGTATTACCTACAGCAATAAAAAAGTAAGCATATTGATTATTTTTCACAGGAAATTGAAAAAGGTTGATATCTCCAGTACAATATAAAAGTTTCCTTTCAAATTTTCCCACAAAGAAAGCTTAAGAATGTAGGTAATTCAAGATGACAGGATGATTGAATGATAGAATGCTCGAGGACGGGATGACCATTGCTTGATAATGAGTATACATACCTAATTACATTGCTTTTACATGAACAATCACGATAACTTTTTGAATTATAATTATTAAACTAAGAAATTAGTTGTCCGTAATATTATAATAATGGGTAAAATACTTGAGTACCATCGTACCATGTAAAATAACAAAATTTTAGTTCAGCCGGTAAATTTTATACATATAATGATAACATTTTAAAACCAAATAATGCATATTAAAATGTTGTTTCAAAATTTGCCCACAAATAGGTATAGCGTTCGTTCTAAATAACCATTCAAAAAAAGGTTGGTTCACATTAATACGATGACAGAAGAGTGGCCATATCGTAAAAATAATATCCTAAATATTATTATTCTATCTATGATACTTCTAACTTTTCACAGTGGGTACTTAGGTAACCAAGGATGAGTGGGCGATGATAAGTTTGACTTTCGAAAATAAAGCGGGAAGTGGGATAACCCCTAACATTCTGCAAACTGACACATCGCCTTCCGGATATCCGCACGAGAAAGTGGTTTTTAGCGCGTCATTCAAATAAAGAACAGTTACATATTTTTAAATCGTGTTCACTCTGACCGTTATTCCTCAACGCAGTAGTACCTACTCAAAAGCTAGCAATGTGTGATAATATCATAATATGAAATACCAAGGAATTTCTCATGAATCCGTGGGAATGGATCCTGTGTGGAATTGATGTCTAGCGGCTCACGTCTCTTCATTAAACGGGGAAATATTTCAGTAAGTACCTGGTACCTATTGTCGAGTAACTGTACCTGGCAAGGCGGTCATTTAACCCAACCATGAGCCATCTGATACTCGGGTAATTTCTGAACTCGGCGCTGCGACTTCTGGCTCAAGCCTCTTCAAAAAGGAATGTTATTGAAAATTTGCGCGTCCGGAGTGTCCGGACTATCATTTTTTGAAACAACGGGACTTTTTATAATGCGATTACTCATTATAAATGCACGGTGACCTCTTTCAATGATGGACGTGGTAATAAACGTAAGACTTAAACGCACTTTGCATTGCGTAAAATAATTATACTCAACCATAATATTTTTATAAACATTATTATTTTGGAACCCCACATTATTTCATATCTAACAAAAATGTTAATCACACTATTAAAAATAGTTTTGGTGAATGCTAAAGCTCGTTTTATCAGAAAATATGCAGATACAAAAATACTATAATAATTTTTGAAATATGATGAACTTACCCGTGATAATTGCATTAAATTATGGTTTAACTTCATAGCACAATAAACAGTTTTTTATTATTTTTTTGGCAAAAGCTGAATTGAACACACTGCAACACAACTATTTAATAATTATTAGAATAATATTCATTGTCTTTACTTAAATTTAATGTTCACTTAATTACACCCGCGGCTTTCTGAAAGAAGATGACTTCACTTCTACGCGAGACGATTTTTTGAATAACTCGGCAACTCGGATTTAGTAAACCTCTTGATAACGGGACATGCGCGATACGCGTTCCGTAGGTAGGTGTAGGTACCTACTTCACACATGACATTCGGCACCGCCGCCAGCGCCATCTACCAACAGGCGATGATAGTACCAGCCGACAGGATTGAAGTTAGTGCAAACATGGCCGCATGGCCGAGTAAAAAGTCAGAGGATTCTACTCAAAAAATCCAAAATAATAGCAATATATTTTATGTTCCGCAATATTTACAAAACTGTATCGAAGATAGTTTAGACCTTTCGGAGTTCCAGAAAGCTTTCGATGAAATTCCCGTTGCCTGTACTTCTGGAGAAAATAGTCTCAAACGAGAGGTGACGTCCGATGAGAAATTGGAAACCGACACGGATTCTGATTTAAACAGCGACGACAAGAAAAAACGAAGGTACGTGGGTTTCCTTGCATAATTCTTTTGTTGCTTTTGTCATTCTAATCGAATTTTAACATCAACATTAAGTTTTGACAGCTTGCGGATTTATTCTATAAGCAGTCGTAAATAACATCGCGTTCTCTCTTTCCCACGTATGTTTTTTCATATTCTTCACCCTTTTCCACTTTGGATTTCTGATTATAAGTTTTTGTTAAAAATATCTTCTAATGCCCATATTTATCAAGGATTGAATATCATCACTCGGAAAATATTCCAGAAACATTACAAATAATCTACATTGGTTTTATTCTGTTTACTGGAATGCGATAACGAATCATTTATCATAACAATATTGTAAGTATGTAATTAGTGTTTCGGCCGTGGCAATAAATTCAAATGAATCTCTTCAAAATGTGTTGTCCTAGCTTGGCAGACACGCTAAATATCATAAATCATAAATATAGTACGTACCTACTTATGAAATTTTATAAATGAGTAATTAGAAAAAGTCTAATTACTATTTTTGTATGGGGATAATTTGTTAACAACAACAAACCATCAATAATGTTCATGTTTTCTCCAGCAATTCTTTTAGAATTCTTGGTCCGATGCCAATTTGGTTTTTTATGCTATACCAATACTAAAAATGTTTATTCCCGTGGTGTGATGTCATGCTATTTCGAAATTGGAGCATAAACTAGTAGCAAAAGACAAAACATAACCTCAAAACCCTTCGGAGAAGATAACGAGATTCCTATCAGAATTCTGCTGGTATTGAACAATGGGTCTAAAAGTTCATCGTACTTGTTTCCTTATGTAAAAATTTATATTTGAAAACAATGTAACTTTAAATACAACTTTTTAAGAGTGGGAAAAAGCACAAAGCATAATATAAACAAAACACCACCTTTTTATGAACTGTGGACAGCAGACACTTATTCTTCTATCTCAAATTGAAGCTATATTTTTTATCTATTTGATTTTGGTTTTATAGTAAACTATATTTATAGGTCGTAAGAATAGTTAATCCCTAATTTAAATTTAATTGTAACAAACTGTTTTTGCTATGCTAATCTGAATTTGCAACATTGGGAAAGTTATCCTCATCGTTATCCAAATAATGTCAGTATTGAATTAGTCAATGCAATGTATTCTCATTTTATGGCTTTGTACTGTGTAAGTTTGACATAAGTTGATTCCACAACAGTTGATACTCCTACAGTTGACCCCCTGGCATACTTTATACAATATGCAGTTGGGAATAGGTAAATTTTTTTTTTTCAGACCCAATCATGTCTGTTTACGTCTAAAAGGGATCGAAATGAAAATCTAGTCTCCTTCAACGGAAGTAATCTTCCAAACAGACCCTCCATTGATATGCTTGGTGTAACTATAAGTGACCAGCTCAGGTATGGGAGTTCCATCGAAGCCAGAGTAAAGGTAGCCTCTCAAAAACTGGGCGTACTGTACAGGGCCTGCAGTAACTTTGATAGTATGTATACAACTGCTAACCCTGTACAAATCACAAGTGCACCCCACGGTTGAATTTGGCAGCCACCTCTGGTCTGGAGATCCAAAATACTTGAAAAATACCCTCGACTCTGTTATTTTCTGTGCAGAAACGGGGGTCCGTTTGATAGATTTTCCCACCTTAACAAACAGATTGCAATCTTTAGAGAACAGGCGTCGGGTGGGAATGCTATCCATATTCTACAGGTATTTCAATGGAAGATGTTCTGAGGAACTAGCGTCAACACAGTATCCCAGATGACCTAGGCCCTGAGGGAAATTATTTTCCTCAGGGCCTCCTGTGTGGAGTTATTGTAAAAAAAAAAAAAATAGCTCCACACAGGAAGCCCCGAGGAAAATAATTTCCCCCAGGGCCTATATCATCTTAGGGGATACTGTGTGCAGTGTTGTTTTAAGGAAAAGAAGGAGAGGAAGTTCTGGGAAGGAAATAGGTATGAGGGGTGGGTAGGAATCTGGGGGCCAGAATGTTCAGGAGTGACCGACGTATGAATCCATCCCTCCAACCGCGGTGCAAGGCGATGGGTCGGGAGATTCCGGCTGGAGAGGATAAAAGACCTCCCTCAACCAATCTTTACCTGGTATACCTACTTACACAAAATATAACTATGTGTCAAAATATAAGAAGTGAGCAGAAAGGATGTACTGCCGAATAACAAAAGTAAAACATTTTTTTGCTATGCATCAAGGATAAAACTACTTGTCTATAATTTATTGTATATATCCTCGTATAAGTATAAAAAATCGGCATTGTAAATAAATTTGTTGGATATCCATACCAACTAATAAGATATTTTTGAAGTCGATTTTAGGTTTGAAATTGGTAAATAATGCACAATTTTTTTTTTATTTTATCATATTTGTAATTTCGGGGGGCCAATTGTAGGGGGATCAATTGCCAAGTTACCACATAAGATACCTTTTTGTTATTGTTGTTTTTATCCATTTAGTATAAGCTATAATACAAACTTACGTTCTTAACAAGTGAATACAAAAGCCAGCTTTGCACTGTGGTTGATTGACATATGATACCTTTTTTATTGTTCTTTTTACCAACTTACTATAAGCTATGTGGCATCACTAATCATAATTTTCGGGCCACACGCTCATGCCTACAATAACATAAGCCTACTCAGCGGCGGAAATTATCACACTGTTGCATTGAGTTTGCTAGAATGTACCTATATACCGAGAGCCCCGAGAAGGTACTAACGTCGAACGTTCTATCAGTGTCTGCAGTGCTACCTGTACATGCGTGTATTCATCGACCCAGCACCGCTCGCCTGCCGTTAACTCGGCTGTTCTAGAAAGGTCAATCGAACGTTCCCAAATGCCCTATTGTTACGGGGAAGAAGAGGTCTCGTATTGTATAAAACTACGTTGTTGTTGTTTTTGTAAAAATCCTTATTGTTATTGCTTTATCATTTAACTTCAATATTTACTTGCCTTTATTTCTTCTCATAATTTTTGCAAATTAATAAGTGCTGCACGGTTTGATCAATTTGTATTAATGTAATTCTAAGTAATATTACTTGTATTATGTTCTCACAAGAGTAATTCAAAATAAGAAAAACACCCCTTGATAGATTATCTTGTAAATATATCGCGTGAATATATGTATTAAGTTTAACTATGTATTAGAAAATATGTCCCACAATAAATTACACTTAACAAATTTTAAAATAACCCGTAAGCAGTTGAGTCTACAAATGCTTTGAAATAGGAGGAATTTAAATATTATCAGGTTATTTGTAATTCAGGAATGTTTGTCCTTAAAATTTTTTTTTATTATTATGGGCTTATCAATCAGTCTTGAATTGTTTGCTAGATCACTTCCAAATACAATAAATATGCACTTATATCAATCATCTTCCCAATTTCAATATTGGTTTAGATTTATGCAGGAAGTCAATGATTCCAGAACGCAGGAGCGGCCCATCCAACATGCCGGGAAGATATTCCTGTCCATCGACCCGCCCATGTCCGATTCAGCCATGGAGCAGTCTCCCGACCATACCACCATCATCATCAGGACCAAGACGGAGCCCGAGGGTTCAAGTTCGGAGGGCATCGGGCGCTACAGCTGCGACCAGGGGGGCTGTACCAGGACCTACAGCACCCTGGGAAACCTTAGGACACACATGAAAACTCACAAAGGTATTTGCAAATATTTAAATAAATCGCCAAATTGTTATCAGAAATAGGTTAACTTCTTGACTGCTTTAGGTTGTCTTTAATTGTTACCTATTCATAGTGAAACTTTCATGTTGTCCCAAAGAATTTGATATTTGTGAATGCTTGTTCTAAATTAATAGATTTTTGTACCTTATAATGGACATTTTAAGATTTCTCGGCTGCCTCTGATAGCCGCCGAGTTAAGATTTTCATTATAAGGTGTTTACTGAATATAACTTCGAAATGAAATCACAGAAATTGATAAAAAATTGTATTTATGTATGTTAGGGGAGCGGATCTACATTTTCGAATATTTTGCTAATAATATGGATTGAGCTTAGAATTTATGATACTCCATGCAAGAATTTAGTTGCTGGAGGGAAGTGGTGGGCCATTAAACAACAAAAAATGCATTCTCACTGTTCACACACGATTGGCCTGACCTTATCAATGCATTCTCACTCTTCACAAATTGGCCTGACCTTATCAATCCTTTCTCACTGTTCATATACGAAACAAAATTGGTCTGACCGCATCATTGCATTCTCACTGTTCATATACGGAACAAGACTGGTCTGACCTCATCGATGCATTCTCACTGATCACATACGGAACAAGATTGGTCTGACCTCATCAATGCAACAAGATTGGTCTGTCCTCATCAACGCATTCTCACTGATCACACACGGAACAAGATTGGTCTGACCTCATCAATGCATTCTCACTGTTCACATACGGAACAAGATTGGTCTGACCTTATCAATGCATACGAAACAAGATTGGTCTGACTTCATCAACGCATTCTCACTGTTCACATACGGAACAAGATTGGTCTGACCTCATCAATGCATATGGAACAAGATTGGTCTGACCACATCCAGATATTGTCTGCGACAAAAGACAAATGTTTTGCGCCAATCACAGATTTAAAAAATCTATTGCACTTTGAATCAATTGCTAAGAAATTTCTTATTGGGTTTAAGCCAACAATAAAAAATACAGATTATTGTTATGGCCACTTGTAACGCTCAACTTATTCAGATTGTGTGTTTCAAGGAATCTAATCTATTTTTTTGTTATTATTATGCGTCTCAGATCTTATCTACTCTGCTTAACAGTTTGTATTATATTGCAGGCTATCTATCGTTAAAAGTAACAGTAAAGTAACACACATGTTTCTTCCTTGTTATCTAGATGTGTATCTGTTTGATATTTTGTAATGTTTTAACCATTTAAGCTTTAGTTAATGCGTTATGCTACATCACAAACCATAACTATGTACATAATAACAAATATTTTGTATTATTTTTCATGCTGCCAGTACAAGCTATGTAGTATAAGGTGAAGTTATGATATTCCTTTTTAATATTATCTATTTTTTCGTGCCCATTCTAGAAAGTTAACCTTTAATTTGTTTTTTTTTTTATTGGTGTTGCAATTTTTCACATCTCTTTTAAAGTACCTGTAAAATAACATGATAAATATCAGTCTGTTAAATCCAAGATTGTTTCCTAAAATGCTGCTTGTTGAAAATTTATTCTTATAGCATATTAATAGCATTATATTCTTAATAGCATTCCAACCAGCCCACACTGATAGCCTGCGAAACGTTTAATAGTTTACATAATGTCGACAATCATTTCCCAGTTACTGAGGAAGTAAACACATGGCTGAATTCAAAACATCCGTTCTATAAAAACATTTGATAGTCACCTATAATCAATCTGTGATCGTTTTAATTGTTTTTGAAAATATGGTTGATGTGATAACTTCTAGAAAGATTGGAAGAGGAGGGAGAATATTCTAGATGGTTGGAGATACTGTGGAGCGAGCTCGGAAGTGCGCGTGAGTGGAGAGTAACGCAGGACACATTGTTCCGTTATTGCGTCTTTATTGATTTCCAAATCTTTTTCACCATTGGCTATATATCGCAACCTTACTACGACAGGAATCTATCTGCTAATAACTAATTTTGAGATATTGGCGTTCATTTGTTGGTACCTTGTTTCATATGAAATTTCGTACAGAGGACCTAGAGATTCATATTTTTATTTTAAGCAATATAATGATTTGGTTTTGAAGACGTTTAGTACCCTGTCATAGTTAGATTGCAATACAAATATTTTTAACTTTTCCAAAGAATAACACTCTGTTTTCGCTGTAAGCATAAAATAAATAAATTATAAGTTAACATTTTCTACCAGAACTACTACTCTTCTAAAAAATCCTTCGCAGCTAACAAATTATCATAACTAAACTGAAAAAAGTTGCTTATCATACAATGTATTTGATGGTTCAGTAAAGCAAAAATATGTATAATATAGAGGTTAAAAAAATTAATCAAATTTATTGTTTGTAACCTTTGAATACTTTGGAATATTCTAGTAGCACTTTACCGTTGTTCAATCAAATGTGCATTTTGTACTTTTAATATTATCACACTGCAGCATGAGTCAGTTAGTTTTTATTTTGAGTAAATACCATCATATGAGGGCCAAAAATCGAGAGATCTCCCGGTCGCAGGACTAAACTTTGTGTTTCCTGACTGCCAATCAATCAGCCTTTCAGTCTTTTGAAAAAAAAAAGAAAATGAAAGTGGATTACTCGCACTTGCACGCAAGACACAAAATTCTATCACTTTAAAAAATGAGGGCTCTATTTTTTTTTGTTTTAACTAAATCTTGGCTGTGAACAATTTTAACAATGTCTCTAAAATGTTTATGTGTCTACATTTTGACGTGACTTGAGCTTTAACGTGGTGTTTTTTGTCCCTACAAAAATTTCTTATTTGAATTAATTTTGCTCTACAAGAGGACACTGACGGTGTTAAAATGAAAATCTATTTCTTAGAGGCGAGCAAGACATTAAGACACAACTGGCAGTTAAAATTTATTGGCTGTCAGCGTAGTTAACTATGTGAAATAAATAATTGCATCCTAAATTTAAACACTGAGTAAAACTATATAATTTGAATGCTAAACATTATTTTAAAATTAACTATGTGTTAAATAGTGGCATCTAAATAGATATTTCATGAAATAAACATATTTTATCTGTTAAAATAAAGTTAAAATAAAATTCATGTAAAAATAAATATTTAAATTGACGCATGTTTTTTGTTGTTATTTTGCGATGTTACTTTAACTGTATTTTGATATCTGTGTTTCAGGTGAATACAGATTTAAATGTCCAGAGATTACCTGCACCAAGGCTTTCCTTACATCCTACAGCCTAAAGATCCACGTGAGAGTTCACACCAAAGTTAAACCCTTCATCTGTATGCTGGAAGGGTGCTTGAAAGCTTTCAATACCTTGTATCGGTAAGTCATTAATTATTACGTTTATATTATAAAGTGTTTTGCATTTGACTTGTGTTAGTTATATTATGGTTAAGTGTCCACTGTACGCCAACACTTACATTTGATTGTGTATTTTATGAGTTGAAGTGACCAATTTTATTGTGTGGTTAAATAATGCAATTCATTTAAGAGTGTTCAACTTTGTTGTCAACAACAAAAAAAAACATTTCAATCATGGCCTGTGGACGTGAAACGCAGCCATATGCATGTATATTTGGAATAACGTGTAATATCTGATAAAAGATAAGTTTTTAGATTTTCACGGCCAAAAGTATTTTCGTTATTTGTTTTTGGGGTGTTATGCCGTGTTGCTCTACCTCCTTCTTTAGCCAACGTTTCCATCATCAGGGCTGATGATGGACACTGTAACGCTGTCCGAAACGTTGGTTAAAGAAGGAGGTAGCGCAACACGGCATAACACCCCAAAAACAAATATCTGACAAAAGTTTGTTTTATTGACTCCGTGTGAATATTATTTTTATTGATAGTTGTGACTAATTTTAAATTTTTTAATCTAACAGGAATAAGACAATATTAAACAGTGTGAAAACAATTAATGATTTTCAGAAAATATTCTTGAAGACCTTGTGTTAAATTTTCAACATAATTTTTTTGTCACACATAAGCTTTGATATTATGTCGTTTTTAAACTAGTTGTTTTTTTAATGTTTTTAAACTAGTTGTGTACATATTTTGATTGGGATTGTAATCAGTTTACGTAATGAGGATTATTATTCTCATTACGTAAACTGAATGCAGCAGAGCCAAATGTCTACATCACTCAGATTTTTTTTTTATTTAAAAAGTTTTTATTCAATTTATCACACGTTTTTTTTTAACCCGTAGTGGCGTAATACACAATGTAATTGTGAAAGGATCTTCCTCTAATATTATCTTGGCAAAGCAAATGTTAGATGAGCTTGTGGCCGAATGCCAAATCTTGATAGACGCCATAAACATTTAAGAAAATGAATTATCAATTTATTATTCCAAGTTGCGAGGCAGACGTAAATAACTCACAGCGTAAGGGACATTTAATCTCATAAACACAAGACAGCACTTAAGACATCAATACTTTGTACAGCAAGAACACTTGATACACCGTACTTAAGTCCAATTTATTATTGATTCTTTAAATAGGGATCTGCAAATGTGCATGCACTTCAAATATTTGCAGATGTTCAAACTGCAAAATATTCTGCGTTTTGAATCGCTCAATGAAGAATACAACATGTTGTAGAAGTTAACTTTTACTTGTGTTGATAATTTGTTCCGTTATATTTCCACCCGTAATTGCTTTGAAGTTTTCCATCAACAACGCTATATTTGTATTTCTGTTCTGGTTGTTTTGACTATCATTGTTTTGTTCCAAGCTCACACAAATAGCTCGGCAATCGTAGCGTGAAGTGTTGATAAATAGAAAAAATAAGTGTATTTGAACTGAATAATTGTTTCAGATTTGTAAATTTACTCAGGCTTTTTATGATCTTAAATAATTATAACAGTAGAACTTCGAATAATGGGACATTCAGTTACCCAGACTCATATTTTATTTTGATTTTGTTAGCTGCTATTGAACACATTTTTACAACCAAAGTAAAATATTAAGATCTAAGAACAAGTTGAATGTGATATAATACATACCCAGAGAACTCAGATCGTTTTATATATGTATATACTCATTTCGAGGGACAGCACTTGAATGAAAACATACACTACCACATTGTTACAAATTACTTTATTTCGGAATCTAATCTTTATTTATGTCCTCTATTTTCAATAAAATAAAAAAACACATTCAATTTTATTTTCAGATATGTGATTTTTATTTTTAAATCACTTGAAGAATTAAAATTTATCTTCAATTGTAAACTTTAACTAATGAGTAGTGATAAAACTAGTGAGCAACTTCCACATAATGATATGTACAAATAAATAAAACCCGTGTCGTATTATACTACGACATTGATTATCCGGATTAATCTCTTGGCTCGATTCCTCCAAACAATCGGGGTTCTACTGTAATGATTTCTCTCGATATAAGAAATTGTATAAACAGTACTAAATTCACAGTAATTATTTTCCATTTAAAATTTCAGTTTCACTATTGAGAGCTGCAATGGCACCTATTCAATGGTTTCTTTTTTGCACACCCACTCCCTTCAGTCTCGTAGGGGATCTGGTATTAAATGATAATTTATTTATTTTAGATTGAGGGCCCACCAGAGGTTACACAATGGCAACACCTTTGACTGCTATCAGTACGGCTGCACCAAACATTTCACCACACTCAGTGACCTCAAAAAACATATACGAACTCATACTCAAGAGCGCCCTTATAAGTAAGACCCTTTTTATGCATTTTACGGTAGATTTTAGCAAATCATTTATATTAATCTTATTTTTATCTGAATTTGTGATAGACATAATTCATACATTTAAATAATGGATACGCCCCTTACCAAAACATTTCAATGATAAAAAAAATAATACTTTAAATTAATTACAATGAACATTACTTCACTTTTGAAAATAAACACAACTAGCTGTGATTTCCAACTGAATTAATTTACCCATGTTAGAACCTCAGTCGTATCACTTTCAGGCTATTATTTTGAATTATCGCTTGATATTATTAAAATGTTCATTGAATATTTGTACTTTTGATTTATTGATTAATTTTTGAAATATTTGAATTAATTTGAATCCATTATTTTTAAATGGATATCTATCTCGATTATGCCCATCGCTGCATTTGACCAAATTTCATGTTGGCAGAAGAGTAATTTAATTTGGGTACCGCCGCCCCGGGAACCATTTATTAGATAACTAACATCTCTGCCGTAGGTCACCCCAAGTGGTTCGCTACGTTTGGTGACTTAGCAGGGGTGCCTGGGTTCGTGGGGTGAGGTTTGTTCTGATCTTGGCAGAGGATGCGTCCGCCCACCCGTTGCATTGCAGGCCGGATAGAGAGACACTGGTTGAAGGAGGCCTTTTGACCTTTTGACTCAGCTGAACTCTCTCGACCCATCGCCTTGCACTGCAGTTGGAGGGATGGATTCTTCAGAACTTCCTATCCTTCCCTTCCTTAAAAAGACCCTCCACACAGCATCCCCTAAGATAACATAGGCCCTGAGGGTAATTATTTTCCTAAGGGCTTTCTGTGTGGAGCTAATGTATTAAAAAAATATGTATGTTTTGATTTTTTCTTTGCGTGCAATTATGGTGTTCACCTAACTAGGTCTAATAAGTGACCTGAACTAAATAAACATAATATTATATATTATTTCATCAATTGACGATCACCAACAACTTTTTTGGTCATTTTCTTATCAGAAAATGTCGCCATCTAAAAACATTACAAGAGTTATTATTTAATATTAATAAATGGTAATATGTATGTTGATTTTTTTGAAGCATTAATGATTAAATGTTCTGAGAAGAAAATATCTTTCTGCACAATATCATCTGTGGCATCAATAAGACAATTAGTAATAAATTAAATAAAAATGATCTTGTATGGAAACGGATGGTAGTTCTGCATTCACATGATGAAATTAAAAGTGTAGTGGGTTTAATGATTAATGGGCTTAATAATTAACGATGGCATCTCATTAATATTAATTTTCAATGAATTTGTTGCCATACAATAATAATATATTAATTTGTCACTGACACCAGTGTGTTTCTCAAGAGATTTTATCGATGACTTGTAGTGGTGAGTAAAATAAAGTGACAGTTTTTGGGATAACCCTTAAAATAAACCTGTGCGAAATGATTCCAATAAAGCTCAATTCATTTGAGAATTCCGCACGAAACGTATTACGAAAATCATATAATCATTAAAGTAAGTTACAATAATAAAGTCATTTTTACGTTACTTTAAATCGCCTCTTGGTTGTTAGTATCTGGCTCGTTCGATATTGTCTGGGGCCAGTGAGACTTTGACATCCCCAATTGGGGTATGATGTGAGGTGGTGGGGGCGGGAAGGAGATGGGGAAGAGGAAGGCGAGGCAACACTTGACTGTTCAGATCTGGTCACCAAACACGTCTAATGCCAGTCTAGCAGCTTTTTATTCACTTATTATTATTTTTTTTTAAATTACATATTTTTATTTAAAACAGTTTCTAGGACACAACTGCTTCATTTGGGAAACCAAAACGCCCGTCTCTAATGACTTGTATTAGATTTATTTTAGGAATTTTACTGACCACATTATCCTTCATATTTTATAAATTCATGGTACCAGTGGTTTCAAATTATTTTGTGTTGGAAACTTTGATTTTATTCAGTACATTAAATTGCTGAATGAATTTGTTGATAGTCGGTTTTAGAATAGTTTGGTATGTTCTTGCCAGGTAAGGGATAGAATGCATTGTATATAAGCGGTTCTTAAATACTTAATACTAGTGATAGTTCTGTACCTTCTTGATTAATGTTATTATGTATGTGATATAACGACTGGTCAGTGGCTGAGATGGCATCGTATCTAGGCATCGTGATTTCTGTTCTCCCGCTGGCTAAATCCTCCATCATGACACAAGCAACGTTTTCCGCTTACTGTAGTGGTAATAGGAGTAAGGAGAGTTTTGATATATAGTTTTAGATATATACTCATTACTAACCATGTAAATGATTTTTTCAGTGATGTATGTCAAAATTTTGCTAATCTTTTGTGCAGTGTAAATAATACCAGTGAAGAATGTTTAATCGAAAATTGCAATCCAACACAATCTATGCAAAATGCCTGTTTCGAATTCAATCCAACGAATTGCAATGAAGTTCTAAAGGTGATTAATGAGCTAAAATCAGGTTTTTCAAGTGGAAATGATAGTATAAGTGCAATGGTCTACAAACAAAATGCTTCTGAACTAGTTATACCCATTACACACATTGTAAATGTTAGCTTTGATAACGGCTTGTTTCCTAATCACTGCAAAAATGCCAAAGTCATTCCTTTATTTAAAGGAGGGGATAACACAAATGTCAATAACTATCGACCTATCTCCCTGCTAAACACCTTATCAAAAATAATAGAGAAATTAGCTAAAATTAGGTTGATGTCTTTTGTAAAAAGATATGAAATTCTCTCAGATAACCAGTTTGGCTTCCGAGAAAACATGGGAACTAGTGATGCTGCATTAAAAATGATCACCACAGTCGTAGAAGCTCTCGATATTGGCAAAAAAGCAATGGCTGTCTTTTTAGACTTGTCTAAGGCATTTGATACCGTCTCCCACGGTTTACTCTTAAAAAAACTCAGCTCAATGGGTATTGGTGATAAAACTTTAAATTGGTTCAGAACTTATCTTGAAGATAGAACACAGAGAGTAATGATTAATGATCACTTTAGTTCAAACAAATCAATTGTATACGGTGTTCCTCAGGGTAGCGTTCTGGGTCCAATTTTATTTTTGTGATATATAAATGACCTCTGTAAACTGCCGTTTTCTGGTTCTTCAATTGTATTTGCTGATGACACTGTTTTGGTATTTGCTGGTGATACATGGGATGAAACGTATGCTAAGTGTGAGACAGGATTAAGGGCTGTAAAAAATTGGCTTGATCAAAACTTGTTAACCTTAAATATGAACAAAACTAAATATATAACTTTTAGTATTTCTTCTGTAAATCAACCATCTTTGGACCGTTCTTTAAAAATACATTGATGCGTGCAGGAGTGTAATTGTCAATCTTTGGAAAGAGTAGATAATATCAAATATCTTGGCTTAATAATTGATAAAAATTTAAAATGGAATAATCATATTGCTATATTAACAAACAAAATAAGAAAGCTAGCCTACATCTTCAAGACTCTAAGAAATATATTGGACAAAGTAACACTAAAAACTGTATATTATGCTCTTGTTCAATCAATGCATTCGTATAATGTTATTTGTTGGGGCTCTTGTTACAAAACTATTTTAGAGCCTTTTTGTTATTGTTTTTGGGGTGTTATGCCGTGTTTCGCTACCTCCTTCTTTAGCCAACGTTTCGGACAGCGTTACAGTGTCCATCATCAGGGCAGATGACCAAATGATATTGGTGAGAGTGTTTACTTATGTGTGTCGAAGCGATACCGTGCTGCCAGCTCCATTTCTCTACGAGCTGGTGTTAGAAAAAATTCAGCATGGTTTTTTGCGTTTAGCTTTGGTGTAGCCGTCAATTACTGGATACCAAGAACTATTGAGCTTAGCTCCGTCGTCTCTGTTAATATTGATGGGGTTTTTATGGATTTCAATTGCCTCCGTAATTAGGCGTGCTCTGTAAGTTTTGGGTCTTCCCAGGACTTCAGGAACAAATCCAAAGTAATGGCCGGTTTCGATTAAGTGCTCGGCGATTGCCGATTTGTCAGGGTGGCCAAGTTTACAAGCACGAAAGTGTTCGGAAATCCTTTTGGAGATCGTTCGCTCTGTCTGGCCTACATAGACCTTGTCACATCCGTAACAGCTGAGTTTATATACTCCATCTGTTTCCAGAGGAAAATTAGTCTTTGCCGACCTCAGTAGGTCTTGGATTTTAGTTGTGGTTCCAAAGACCGTCTTGATGTTCTCTTTTCTCAACAGCCTGGCAATTCTGTCTGTTACATTATGGACGTAAGGCAGGAAAGCGCAGCCTTTTGACTCTTGTTCACCCCTGTCTTCGTTTCGTGCTGATTTGGCTCTTATGATTTGCCTTGTCTGCCTTGCCGGGTATCCGTTACGCTCCAGTTGTTGTCTTATTGTTTATTCATAATTATATTTTATATTATGTATTTAATTTACTTACATTTATTTACCTACTATATTATATTTATTCTTATTATATTATATTTATTACTTACTATATTATATTTATTACATAATCTATATACATTTATTACATACTTGTTTATTATTATTTACTTTTTATTATTTATCTATTATTATTTACCTACCTTTATTTTTATTTATTTTTTGTTAATACTCCTAAATCTACTGTTACTGACGGTATGGTCACCCTATGAATGCATTTGTTAAGCCACTGCAGGTACCTTGAACATGTTTAGTTTACAGTAGAATATTATTGTGGCCAACTAAGAGCAATATGAGCATACCGCCCAGTTGTAATTAATATTTGAGTAAACTATATTTAGTTTTTCTTGTGAATTTATATGTATGTTTTTTATTTTTATTCCATTATTGATTTTTATTTTTATTGTAAAACTGCACATCTCGATACAGGAATGCCCTAGTGAGATGTGCAGTTTATGTTTTTATGTACATCCATATATTTTAATAAATAAATAGTCAGATGGATATGTACATATATAAAAAATACATTATTTCTCCAAATTTAAGGGGTCTAATGTTTCCAAGACATTATTTATTAATTAATTCTAACAATAACTTCTAAATTGTAGATTAGAAAACACATGAACATTGGTAACAGTAGTAGGTGGGTTTATATATTGGAAATTACTGACCTATAATGTGGGTATTTATAAATGGTTATCAGAGACTTTAACATAATAGAGACAGAATAGATAACCTGTGATTATAATTATCTTTAAAAAGCTTATTACATAACTGCTCCGTCATTCCTGGACCTACTGACCCCCGATTCCTCCACCCCTCATACCTTATCCTTCCCAGAACTTCCTCCTCTTCCTTTTTCCTCTCATCTATGGCTCGCCGCCGGTAGGCAAAAAAAAATCTTTGCTTTTTTTTAAAAATTATATATACTATTTTAACCCTTATGTATAAAGAAACTGTTTTAAAGACAAGATCAGAAATGCTTGCGCCAATATCTTTCTTGACACAACACTTTATTTGATTAATCAAGCTTCTCGGAATGATTTTCTATGGCTTTGGATATTTTTCGTTTTCAAGTAATAGTTTAAAGAAGGTCATCATTTCTTTGAAAACTCCTTTGAATTGTTTTTTTTTTCTTGTTGGGTACGTATTCAGGTTGTGTAGAAATAATAAAATCAGTTTACATTTTTACAAACACATATTTTTTTAAAAAATTTCCAAAATGGGTAATTTTTTAATTTATTTTTAGTTACTTAGCTAATATTGAAAAAGTGCTTACGATATTACCATGTGATATTCATAAATAATAGGATATATTATCTGGTAAACAGAAAACAATCGTAAAAAAATAATTGTGTTTTTTTAATATCTATATTTGACCAGAACTCATCAAGATAATGTCGGCGCGGTTTTTGAAATATCATCTCACGTCCAACAGGTTAAAAGACCCTCAACACAACATTCCCAAAAATGACATAGGCCCGGAAAATATTTTCCTCAGGGCCTCCTGTGTGGAGTTATGGTAAAAAAAAAAAGTTCTGACCTTGGTGGAGACCGAATTCTCATTCAAGAATAACATTGATACATTATTCAATTTAATCATAAGCTTAGGGATCAGATTAAACTAAACAAATCTATTTTAAATACATTTCAATGAAAGAGAAGGCATTAACTTGATTTGATAAGAAAAAATGTTGATATCTGAATTTATTAACTCTTTTTACCCAGCATTCTTTGCACTTTATTTTTGTCTTATGTTATCACTGCAATTTCAGATGCGTTGAGGATGGATGCGGTAAGGCATTCACGGCATCGCATCACCTGAAGACCCATTCCCGCACGCACACGGGCGAGCGGCCGTACACATGCGCAGAGACGCATTGCAGCCGCGCTTTTACTACGCCCCACAGCCTCAAGAGCCATCAGCGCACACACCTCAAGGCCCTCAATGCCAACAGTGACGCTAAGGAACCTCAAACCAATCCTGAAAATGCCATCCTGGAAAGCAAACACAATGTCAGTTTATATGATTATTTTCTTTGTATTTATTGTACGTATATATGCCATTATTTTTTTTGTATATTAAGCTCCACACAGGAGGCCCGAGACCCTAACGAAAATAATTTCCCTTATAAATATGTCATACGGGATGCTATTGGAGGGTTTTTTTTTAAGGAAAAGAAGGACAGGAAGTTCTGGGAATGAAAAGGTTTGAGGGGTGGGTAGGAATCTGGAGGTCAGTGTCCAGGACCGACATATGAATCCATCCCTTGAACTACGGTGCAAGGCGAGATGGGAAGAGGGATTCTGGCTGGAGAGGTCAAAGGACCCCCACAACCAGTCTCGATCAGGCCCACCACGCAGTAGGTGGGCAGACACATCGGCTGCTAAGACCTTGACAAACCTCACACCATGAACCCAGGCACCCCTGCTAAGTCACCAAACGTGGCGAACCACTTGGGTTTACCTACAGCAGAGGTGTTGGTTATTCAATAAATAGTTCTCGCCCCCCAAAATGCAATTTGTATATACATACTATATTATACAATATTTTCACTAAACCGATTTAGTGTTGATATATTTTGTCTTTGACTTGAGATGGGTTGGCTTGCAAAAATAAAGTGATTTTGGGCAAATTGTTCATGGGAAAATCAAAAAAAAAATTGTTATGGCAAAAAATGTTTAAATCATCCGTCTCCATTACGTGAGAAAGTTTTTTTGTAGTCAACCTATTAATTTTGTACATTTTTCAGATTTCACTGATCAAAACTGAAATCATGGAAGATAGAGAAGAAGCTGTTAGTGGAAATCCTACCATTGCCACCATACCGATAGAATCGGCAAATGATGGAAGCCTTTCTCCAATGGATATCTCGAAAAATGATTGGGATCTAATCTTCAACAACATGAATGATATTAATACCGCTTCTCCTAAACCCTTTAATTCAACCGATAACCAGCACAGTATTTCACAAGCTTCTGAATCTAATATTGCCAATACTAAAAATGTTCCTAGTATTTTCTATAGTGAAGACATTGATACTAATAATTTATTAACCGATGATAATAATAATGCTAAAGACATGACTATGGAAAGGGCCTTTGACGACGCCGCATTTAACAATAAATTTTCCGAATGTGCGAATGAAGCCATAGAACTGGCCTTGGCTAATGAAATAGAGCTGCACTCTCCCTGGGTGGACGTCAGTGCGCTGGCAGCATCCATCACCAATCCCTCCGTTAACGTGCGGGAGCAAGAACCACTCAACATCTTTCCCGGGGCCACCTTCGTTCCCACCCATATCCAAAGTTACATCGATCTCCACGGCAACACTGCTGAGAACATTATGGATACCATGCCCTCGGATGTGTATTCTTATCTACCCGATGTCAGGATTACCGAAAAAGACAAACATTCATTTTCTGAGGAAGTCATCGATACCATGGGTACAAACACATTGGTATTTGACGCTAATGATGATCCTGAGATCAATGACGTGTTTAATTCCAGGAGCACGGAACACAGTGAGATTAATAAACTCTTTGAAAAAGACGGCAAAATTTCCGAAGCCGTCAACGTGTTTGGAATGGAGAATCTTGAAATTAACGCTGCCAACTCGGTGCTGTTCAACACAGACTTGAATCTTGAAGATACTTTGCTGTTTGATAATGAGCCTCCGTCCGATATGTATGTTGTACAGACTGAAAACATTTTCAAAGTTGTAACTAAGAGAAATATTTTGCAAGATTTGACAGCCGAGGCTGATATTTGTAAATGCGTCGAGTGCAAATGCGATCCATTGAATATGCAATGCCAATCCGGCTGCGGTTCTTCCTCTTCGAATGAAGAATCAGAAACCGAAAATACTTCGGAAAAATCTGGCAAATGCAACTGTGTGGATTGTAAATGTGATCCATTGACAATGCAGTGCCAGGCGGGCTGTGGGGGGTATCTTGAAAACGATTCTTCTAATTATTTGGAGTACCACAAGAGACATGCTTCTGCCAAACTTGAAGATTACGGTCTCTTTGCTGAATCGGTCACAATGACTGATACTCCCATTCAAATTGGAGGATGCTGTTCAAAAAAACAAATCACTCCCACTTTAGATGGTGGATGCTGTTCCAAAAAACCAATCACTCCCACCTCAGATGGTGGATGCTGTTCCAAAAAACAAGTCACTCCCACTTCAGATGGATGCTGTTCCAATAAACAAATCACTCCCACCTCAGATGGATGCTGTTCCAATAAACAAATCACTCCCACCCCTGTTGGTGGATGTTGCTCTTTAGTACAAGATCCTGAACCATTGCCAAAGACAGGTTGTTGTGGTGCTGGTCAAACGGGTCGTATTTCAATCGAGTCTGAACCTGTTGTTCTAACCGCTCCACCTTCCAATAATTCTTGCTGTTGTAGTCAGAAATCTGGTGAGGAGTCCTCGAAGACAACAAATAAAGAGAACAGTTTGGATTGTCACAAAGCAAATGAAAGCACGGTGGCAGTGGACCCTCTCATAGAGCTGATCAGCTCAATCGGGAAAGGCAACAAGAACCCGTGCAGCTGCTCCAGCACCTCGGAGGGTCTAAAGAATGGCTGTTGCATCGTAGTTTGCCTCAAAACAATAGAGAGCCTGCGCCAGCTTATCACTTACGGTTACAATTTGAACAATCTGCTAAATGCACAAACACAAAAATGCTCCGACGACTCCCTTAAATTTGTATCAAAACATGTAGGGTGTAATAATATTACTACAATATGATTTATTACCTTTTGCTGTTAATCTGGCAAAAAATTCATCTCTTATAAAAGACATTCGTCTAAACCAGTGATTCCCAGAAGTGCCGTTCTGCACCTTAGGAGCTTTACCAGTATATTTGGCCCTAGTTACTTAGGAGATCTAGGTTTAATTCTCTGTCAACTGAAATTTACATGTCTGGACTGGTTTTCGGTATTGCAAAATTTGTCACTGCTTTTGGTTTTAACCCTTGGCTCTTCATTCTCGTAAACAAGTCTCCTCTCCCCTTGTTTTATTGTTGGGGTTTCTTGAAACAAAAGTATTTACCACTTTTTCATTCAAGGGCTGAGGGCTCTGGGGTTGAGATTATAGAATCAAAGGGGCGGACTTGAAAAACAGTTTGGTAATCACTGGCCTAACTAACCAAACAATTCGATTTAGAACAATTTTTTACATACCTGCTTTTATGAGGTGTTTGGATATTTTTGTTTTGTTTGTGTTAATGTATTTACAAAAGTATGAGTGCTTTACTGATTTAAATATTTACCATTTTTTATTAAAAATATATTATAATTAAATATAGATTTTTCTAGGGAATGTGCGTGGACGTACATAATATCGACACTGGAAAGGAAAAAGGCTTGAGCTCCATACAGCTGTATGCCATTTTTCCTTTCCAGCATCGATATAATTAAGTATTTCAGTACCCTGTAGATTGTGGCAATAATAACTATAACATGTTTTTAATTTAATGAATTTAAATGCCAGCAACCCAGCCGTTTATTGAGATAAAATAATCTTAAACAAGCAAGTATCCGCCTCACTAGACAATGTTTCTTCTGAGATGGCTAATATCCTAATTAATATTCCTAATCATATTTACAAACCCACCTATTAAATTATTAATAACTTACCTAAGTGATGTGATTGTATGGTTACCTTCATAACATTACATAAATTTATATGTATGTGGTATGTCAAATATTTGTGAAAGATCACTGCCATCAATTAAAGTCGTGCTAAATAAATTGGTGCTTATTCATAATAATTCTAACATTGATTGACTGGGAGAATTTATAATCTTAGAAATTTGAATTTAATTTCTTAACTTTGTTTTGAATAAAAGTTTTCACAGGTATTTTGCCCTTTATTATTAGATATTACTGTTAGAAGAGTGAGGCGACAAAGTCACCAGTTATTATTGACGTAAATGTATTTATATTGTCTTGAAATATATTATGTAGGTGTGTGTTTGAACAATGGTGAAGCAAAGCTCTTGTACTTCAGGTCAAGTTTTTTTAAATGGGCTTCTTCACACATTGTGAAACAAAAACAGTGATTCGATATGTTCTTTTATTTAATGAATTCATTTTCACTGCCAAAAATTTATATAAATGTAAGTACTTATTTAGGTACTTCAATTGCTTTCTTTAAATCAAATAAGTGACAAGGACAGTTGCTTTATTTGACTGAAATTGCTTCTCTCAATGTCAATTTATATGTGACAATGCCATAAGTGAAGCTTCCAATACACCAAAAGACTGTTCCGTGACAGTTGATTCGCCGATGATTGGTCCCTCGGTGTACTTATGTATAATGTGCAGTCGCCTTACGGAAAATATGTTACACAAAATATAACTAAGTGATCCCATGTAAAGATGTGTAGAGAGGATGTACTGCCGAATGCATCAAGGAAAAATCTGCTTCTCTATTTAACGTATGTACCAGCACATACGTACAAAAAAAATCGACTCTGTGTATAATTTCCTTTGATATTAATACCAACTTATTGTTAAGGGTATTTTTGAAGTCAAACTAAATATCTTTTACATTTGAAATTGATAAATAATGCACAAAACATTATAATTTTATAGTAAAAATCATTTTGGGGATCAATTGTCAGGTCTAAAAGACACACTGCTGGTCTCATTGTGACCTCTCCCCTTTTCTCATAAATGATGCGTATGGCAGAAAGGGATGTCACAAAAGCTCTCAGCAGCAAGACCAAAATATGTGTACATAATAATATACTGGCACATTTATATATTTTTATAAAAAAAACCTTTGTCTATTGCAGAGACGAAGTTAGGGTATTTGGTGGCCGGGGACAAACTATCCAAATGCCCCCCATTTATTTTTGATTTTATATGCGAATTAAATTGAAATGATGTCTCAAAAATTTCACATCCCGTTTTGGCCCCTCCCATGTTCTGGTGCCCGGGGAATACGCCCTCCCTGATCCCTCCTAACTAAGTCTCTAGTCTTTTGTGTGAAAGATAATGTATGTATTAGGCTAGTTTTACACTCATAAGGTAAAAAGTCAAGTTTTTGACAAGTTAATCATGAGTGCGTTTACATATTCGTCCAACTTATGATAATTAATTTAATTAAGTTTAACTTTGCAAGTGCTCACTTTATTTGCATTAAGATGGCTTCCTGTCAACAGCGAGTTTCTGCTGTCTTAATTTATGCAACTTTGTCAATAAAGACTAAAGTATTCAAATAGAAATTGACTTGAGAGACAAATTTCTCCAGATGCTTTTGTTTCATTAATGGAGGACCAATATCAGTTGTTTAATTTTATCCAAATGGCAACCGAACAACAGCAACGGACTTTGAATTTGATGATTTTGAATTTGAGTAGTTAGAAGCAGAAGCATTTAAGTTAGGAAGGATTGGACTGGTAATCAAAAAAGAGGAAGCTCATTTACGGAAAGCTGAAAATTTTTTTATATCTCTTCGATTTTTGGAATCAGAAAATTTTCTTTCAGTCTGCATTCATTTTCGTGGTGCTAATTTGGGTTTATCTAGTGTTATTTTTATATTATTTTGGGGAGATGATTACATGTGTATACATCCTAATCAGATTTTATATCAAATAATAAAAATACTAGTTAATACTTATAGAAAAAGAAATCATTCAAAACCTGTCTTAATTTTTAGCATTTTGCATCGGCGTGTTTAGGAATCATTTTTTACGGTAAGCATCTCAAGTTATCAAACAACGAGAAGGCTTTAAGTTCGCGCGAACACAATTAGATTTCACAAAAACTCACATCACTTACGACTTCTGTAAGTTGCTATAGTAAATAATTTACAATGTTTTTTACATTGGTAATATTCCTATAAGTCACAAGTGTTATAGCGATTGCCCAATGATGTATTATGGATGCGGAAACTTTTTTAAAAAAGAACTCTTAAGCTTAAAAAAATAGTGGGTAAAGTCAAACAGTTCCTCGGTCCTCTGGTCAAAGTTTCAGGCATCATTACCAAGTAAATAATGTATAATTATGAATTACTTATCATCCGCTGTAAGTTAAGCGGAGAGAGAGTTATCAAACCAGGCCTCCTAGTCAGTCGCTACCTCGCTGCACCAGTTCATTCTTGATGAACTAGTCTAGTCGAACCGTCTTGATTAATATCATAGCAATACGTATACGTGGGAGTCTTGTCATGCTGTCAAGAATATTTGGACTGTTGGAATATTTTTCAGGAAAATAAGGAGCCTAATTTATCTTTTCTTAGGTTCTCTCTTTATCTTTGACATAATCATCTAACTCATCAATCCATCTAACTTTAAAGTTTTCCCTATCTATTTTGCTGGCTGTTCTTGACTAATAGTAGAAGCAGCCCTGCCCTATAAGGAATTCATCTTACGTAGCAAATACTTTTTAACAACCCGTCAGCCTGAGAGTGCCACTTGCTCAATAGAAAACTTGCTACGTTTTGAGCAGTGAGCTTATCTTGTAATTTATTTAAATTTTTTATTTATTTATTTATCTGTATAGAGTTTATTTACACGCGGTTTATCGATGTCTATCTCACTAGGATATACCTGTGTCGAGACAGACGTAGATTTATCTATGTGCATGTATCCATGTGACATATTTATCTATGTGCATCACTTTCTCAATAGAAAACTTTAAATTTACCCATACACACATTTTCAGTGAGCTTATCTGGTAATTTATCTGTACGCATCACTTTCTCAATAGAAAACTTTAAATTTACCCATACACACATTTTCAGTGAGCTTATCTGGTAATTTATCTGTACGCATCACTTTCTCAATAGAAAACTTTAAATTTACCCATACACACATTTTCAGTGAGCTTATCTGGTAATTTATCTGTACGCATCACTTTCTCAATAGAAAACTTTAAATTTACCCATACACACATTTTCAGTGAGCTTATCTGGTAATTTATCTGTACGCATCACTTTCTCAATAGAAAACTTTAAATTTACCCATACACACATTTTCAGTGAGCTTATCTGGTAATTTATCTGTACGCATCACTTTCTCAATAGAAAACTTTAAATTTACCCATACACACATTTTCAGTGAGCTTATCTGGTAATTTATCTGTACGCATCACTTTCTCAATAGAAAACTTTAAATTTACCCATACACACATTTTCAGTGAGCTTATCTGGTAATTTATCTGTACGCATCACTTTCTCAATAGAAAACTTTAAATTTACCCATACACACATTTTCAGTGAGCTTATCTGGTAATTTATCTGTACGCATCACTTTCTCAATAGAAAACTTTAAATTTACCCATACACACATTTTCAGTGAGCTTATCTGGTAATTTATCTGTACGCATCACTTTCTCAATAGAAAACTTTAAATTTACCCATACACACATTTTCAGTGAGCTTATCTGGTAATTTATCTGTACGCATCACTTTCTCAATAGAAAACTTTAAATTTACCCATACACACATTTTCAGTGAGCTTATCTGGTAATTTATCTGTACGCATCACTTTCTCAATAGAAAACTTTAAATTTACCCATACACACATTTTCAGTGAGCTTATCTGGTAATTTATCTGTACGCATCACTTTCTCAATAGAAAACTTTAAATTTACCCATACACACATTTTCAGTGAGCTTATCTGGTAATTTATCTGTACGCATCACTTTCTCAATAGAAAACTTTAAATTTACCCATACACACATTTTCAGTGAGCTTATCTGGTAATTTATCTGTACGCATCACTTTCTCAATAGAAAACTTTAAATTTACCCATACACACATTTTCAGTGAGCTTATCTGGTAATTTATCTGTACGCATCACTTTCTCAATAGAAAACTTTAAATTTACCCATACACACATTTTCAGTGAGCTTATCTGGTAATTTATCTGTACGCATCACTTTCTCAATAGAAAACTTTAAATTTACCCATACACACATTTTCAGTGAGCTTATCTGGTAATTTATCTGTACGCATCACTTTCTCAATAGAAAACTTTAAATTTACCCATACACACATTTTCAGTGAGCTTATCTGGTAATTTATCTGTACGCATCACTTTCTCAATAGAAAACTTTAAATTTACCCATACACACATTTTCAGTGAGCTTATCTGGTAATTTATCTGTACGCATCACTTTCTCAATAGAAAACTTTAAATTTACCCATACACACATTTTCAGTGAGCTTATCTGGTAATTTATCTGTACGCATCACTTTCTCAATAGAAAACTTTAAATTTACCCATACACACATTTTCAGTGAGCTTATCTGGTAATTTATCTGTACGCATCACTTTCTCAATAGAAAACTTTAAATTTACCCATACACACATTTTCAGTGAGCTTATCTGGTAATTTATCTGTACGCATCACTTTCTCAATAGAAAACTTTAAATTTACCCATACACACATTTTCAGTGAGCTTATCTGGTAATTTATCTGTACGCATCACTTTCTCAATAGAAAACTTTAAATTTACCCATACACACATTTTCAGTGAGCTTATCTGGTAATTTATCTGTACGCATCACTTTCTCAATAGAAAACTTTAAATTTACCCATACACACATTTTCAGTGAGCTTATCTGGTAATTTATCTGTACGCATCACTTTCTCAATAGAAAACTTTAAATTTACCCATACACACATTTTCAGTGAGCTTATCTGGTAATTTATCTGTACGCATCACTTTCTCAATAGAAAACTTTAAATTTACCCATACACACATTTTCAGTGAGCTTATCTGGTAATTTATCTGTACGCATCACTTTCTCAATAGAAAACTTTAAATTTACCCATACACACATTTTCAGTGAGCTTATCTGGTAATTTATCTGTACGCATCACTTTCTCAATAGAAAACTTTAAATTTACCCATACACACATTTTCAGTGAGCTTATCTGGTAATTTATCTGTACGCATCACTTTCTCAATAGAAAACTTTAAATTTACCCATACACACATTTTCAGTGAGCTTATCTGGTAATTTATCTGTACGCATCACTTTCTCAATAGAAAACTTTAAATTTACCCATACACACATTTTCAGTGAGCTTATCTGGTAATTTATCTGTACGCATCACTTTCTCAATAGAAAACTTTAAATTTACCCATACACACATTTTCAGTGAGCTTATCTGGTAATTTATCTGTACGCATCACTTTCTCAATAGAAAACTTTAAATTTACCCATACACACATTTTCAGTGAGCTTATCTGGTAATTTATCTGTACGCATCACTTTCTCAATAGAAAACTTGCCACTTTTGAGCGGTGAGCCTATCTGACAATTTGTTTATACATAATATGCACTTGGAAGCGTTTTAATTCCGTGTAAACGATCCATTGTGATTCCGTGAGCCTTGATAAGTTTGCCAGAGAAGTTGTTTTTACCTATCCCTAGCTTCCCCGTCACATCTTATATAATGTGAAGGTGGAATAATTCAGGCCATTCTTTTGGTCGAATGGGTCTGTAATTCAGTAGGACTTTTTCTTCAGGTTTTCATTCAGGACTAGTGTTTCTGTGCCAACTATATTTAAGAGACTAATACACATTTTTGTGTTGAGCTTTTTAGTGCGTTATAACACCTCTTATACTAACAGTGTGTTTCAGAAGATTGACATTGTTCAGTTATTTATGGGACAAAATACTTAAATAATGTGACGCTTATCGGAAAATCTTGTCTTTTACTGACTTGAAGACTTCTGAATTTGGTCACATTATATAATCATTAATTATTTATAATAAATTGGTCACAAACACATAGCGAATTTTTCTACAAGTTCTACAATTCTTAATAATGTCATTCTGCTAATGTTAAAAAATTGTGTGCTTTCTGTTGTATGTATGTTTTCTTTGCTGAGTTCCGATATGAACATTTTTTTTAAATATTAATCTCATGGGTGTTTTGAGATTTGTTGTTGTTAAGTGTTGTAAATTGACCTATCAGATTCATGATTTATTTAGAAATATTCCCAGTTGTAATATTTCTATTTTTGAAACTGATAATTCATGGTGGAATTCCATTATAATATATTATAATAAAAACAAATATAAAACTTTTTTCCACTTTAAGTTTAATGACCGTAACCGGTTTCAGCTCGCTAGAGCCATCTTCAGACTGGTACAAAATATTCTTAATCTACGGTTTATATACATAACATTTGAGGGAGGGGAAGCGGGGTGGTCTTAAGGGTTTTAATCAATTATACTAATTACATTTGTTACTAAGTAGTTTTAAACTGTTGAATTTCTAAATATTTTGGTTATTCCAGTGAGTTAATTACCTTGGGTTTGTAGCTCACTTCAATATTGTTTAGGAAAAACCTTACAAGTGGTATGAATTATTAAAGACCTAATTTTATTGTCAAATCGTTATTACATTTATGATGCATGGGATTTTTTAATAGCTTTTTGAAGGGATGCATGTTTACATTGGAGTAGGAATGGTCATTTTATTAGCTAATAAAATGACCATTCCTACTCCAATGTAAACATGCATCCCTTCAAAAAGCTATTAAAAAATCCCATGCATCATAAATGTAATAACGATTTGACAATAAAATTAGGTCTTTAATAATTCATACCACTTGTAAGGTTTTTCCTAAACAATATTGAAGTGAGCTACAAACCCAAGGTAATTAACTCACTGGAATAACCAAAATATTTAGAAATTCAACAGTTTAAAACTACTTAGTAACAAATGTAATTAGTATAATTGATTAAAACCCTTAAGACCACCCCGCTTCCCCTCCCTCAAATGTTATGTATATAAACCGTAGATTAAGAATATTTTGTACCAGTCTGAAGATGGCTCTAGCGAGCTGAAACCGGTTACGGTCATTAAACTTAAAGTGGAAAAAAGTTTTATATTTGTTTTTATTATAATATATTCCCAGTTGTCATTATTTTTTAAATAGATTTACTGTTAATGAACATATTTCAAAATGAAATACTCTTTCAGAAAGCAGATGAAATACTCTTTCCGATTTGGATATTAAAAGTGGGCACATGCAATTAAAAAGATTAAATTTTGATTAAAAAAAAGGAATATTTTTTGGTTGTTTTGTCGCTTAACAATTGTTTTTTTAAAACTGTAAAAATATACTAAATATAAGAAACTAAAAATCATGGTTAATTACAAATGTATTATAAAAGTTAATGTCACTTCACATTTTTGGTTTCATGTAAAAAAATTATTAATAAAATATTCACAAATCTTTTGCAAACACGTGGTCGATGCCTTATATGAATACATTACAATTATTAAAAGAAAATAGACACTTGTGATGATAGGGTAAACTTTTAAATGCAAATTGTACAAATTTTGCCCCTTTCTAACACAGCAAATCGTATACCTTATGGGTAATACAGAAGGAAACAGAATGACTTTTTTGAGTTTGGCTCAGTTTGTGCTGTAAAGGACACCAAAAAACTCTGGTACCCGGTGAAAATACCCGAGGGATTAATTAACTGTAATGCATTTTATTTTGTTAGCATTTCACAGAGATATTAGTTGTACAATAAAGAGCTTTTTTATTTATTTTTATCACTTATATGTACATTTTTATTTATACTTTTATGGATCCATTGTGATAATAGATTGATTTAATTGAAGAGTTGATAAATATTAGTACTTAAAAATATGGGTGTATTTTTTTTCCTAACTAACCACAACACGCCATAATTATTTGTGATATTGTTATAAATTGCCAAATACAAATATTCTGTTGAAATATAATATCTATCAATGTTAAATAAAATTTATTGTATATTATGTAATATTATATCAATCCGAATTGCAATGTTATTTTTTTATAATTTTGTTTTAATTTAATGCTTATTAAAATGCTGATTATTACTACATGTTCTTAATTTTTTTATTACTCCACATAATCCAACATTATTGTTACACACATGGTCAATTATTCTACCCTTAGTTATTAACATGCTCTGAGGAACTATTGTTCCTCACTTCCTCATAACACTAGTTCCTCATGTTAATAACTAAGGGTAGTACTAATAATTCCTCGAATAAGTTCCTCAGAACACCAGTTCCTCAGAGCATGTTAATAATAATCCCTTCGGCATAATGATCCCTTCGAAACCGGTGCATAGTGGGGAAACACACAAAACATGCACCCAACATTTGTACACTCTGTGTTCCTCCCTCTTACAACATAGGTCTCTTCAAGATCCATGTTCACTTCTTCCTCTCTTCAAAAAGACCCTTGCACAGCATCTCCAAAGATAACATAAGGAAATTATTTTTATATATCGAATGTCCAATTGATTAGTCAGACATCTCCGAAGAATCAAAATTTGGATCGAGTATGCAGTTATGTGAAAGTGCACCTCTATCTGGCTCTATCTCAATATTTAGATTACTCGTACACACCACCAAATTGAAAAAATTGTATAAAATGTTGATGTTTTCTGGGTCAATAGTAGGATATTTCAAAATGTCATACCAATGTACCGGAAAATGTTATACCCCCTGGTGTTGTATTATAGCATATTTAATATGTAAAATACTGACGCGTGTTTTACATATTAAATTTGTGGGGAGCAATCGAATATTGCTTTCCTCATTATCTCAAAACTTAGTTTTTGGAGATGTCTGACTAATCAAATGGACGATCGATGTATCTCCGAGGGAAATTATTTTGTGGGGTTCGGGCCCAACATTAGTACTTGGTTGACATTATTTATCTCATGAGAACTTGAGTTGGGGAATTGGTTGTTTTTCTACGACTCATTCTTGAGTTCAACAGCTCAGCCGTGGAAAGATTTTCGTTTTTCCTCCTGCCTACAAAATGTCACCAAAGACGGCTAAAGCCATATCAAGCAATGTCCAAAGCAATGCTACTTTCAATTACAATAACCTCGATTCTACATCATCAGTGTAGGAGGTCTATCTGTTCATGGGGCAACTGAAAAAACCAACTTGAGTTGCCTGCCACAGGATAGCGACTTGCGAATATCAATGACGATCCACACACAGACAACTTCTCAAAGACCAGTTGTCAACGGCGATGCAGCCAGTCACTCGCAACTCGCTGTGCTAGTCGCCACGGCCGGCACTAGTTTTTCAGTTGCCAGATTGCCATGGTTGCGCCTCATGAGCTGTCAGTTTTCGAGTAATATGCGATAAGTCCGAGCACTAAAATATCGATTTTGTGAGGTTGATCAATTATTAATTATTATTATACTAACATTGATAATTGATCAATTTTTGGGTTAGTAATTAATAAATTATATTTTTGTTAGGGATATATTTGTTATAATAAATGAAATCGTAAAGTGAAGTTCCGCAGTGAGAGAAGCTTTTTTGTTGCCAACCAGTTTTAGTTTGGTTTCAGTTTCTCCATGAGCGAAGGGCCTTACACTGCAAATATTCCTGGGATTTTCCCCTTTTAGTCGGAACACTAGTTTTAATAAATTTTAAAATAATTTGTAAAATTACAAACTTTCAATAAATTATTTGAAGAAGCATTCAAAGTAGCTTGACGCCCACTTATATTGTCTCGACACAGGTATATCCTAGTGAGACAGGCATCGAACAAAACCCAATGTAAACATACTGTATATAGATAAATAAATAAAAAAAGCAAAAATTCAAATCTCTCGGTAGAATGTGGACTTCGAGCTATGTCATGACTTTCTGACCAATCACCGCTCTACTCCTCGAAGAGCGGACCTTGTTTTACAAACCTTGATATGCACCCTTGTACCTGCCTGAAGAAAGTTTGAAAAACAATTGAGACGGTGACGTGTCTTCGGACAAATAGTATAACTCATAATTTGAAATAAAATAAAAAATTACATAAAATATTACACGGATATTAAGTAGGTAGATATTGAAGTACCTACTTACAAATCTTAGGAAGGAGAAAATTTTGGTTTTGATATAAATAAGAGAAAATTTTAAATACAACTTTTGTACGCAAGGTTTACAGTTAACACTGTTCAAGGAACTATTAGTTGTAGTTTGAGGTTATTAATTTCACAAAATAAATATATTTTTTAGATTTCGTGTGTAGCGTCTTTTGGAGTACAACATGCCCCGGTTGCTAAAAATGTTTTGATGTTTGACCATAGATATAGATAAATTGGAAAAATCTTTTATCTATCAATTTGCTGTCAGAAAAACCAAAAACTGGCAAAGCGTTGCTTGATTTTGCGCGGTTCGAGAATTACGAATTTGGCAATCGTTCGTTTTGTTTAGCTGCAAAAATCAATTGATATTGCGGTTTTTGAAATTAGCAATTCATATTTTTCTTAATTATCATGGCTGATGAAGAATATGACGGAGAAGAGTGAGTATTTAAATTACTTGTCTTTCATAAAATTCTAGGTTATGTTTTTATCTGCGTCATTTCAATAACAATATTTTTACTCGTGTGTTTGACAATATTTTAGAATTGTTCTAGTATATAATTAATTAAAATTTTACAAACGGTGCTACCCATGACAGTTTTCTGTAATATGTCTTTTCTAATATTCTTTGTGGATAATATACATTCCGGCAAGTGCTGCTATAATTTCTGACGTGAATCCTCAAGAAATAGCTTTATCTTGAATAATTCAGGTCTAAAGGGATTCTACCATTTATCAATTCAATTTCTATCAGGTATAAAATAAAGAGTTGTTTAATTTATGTCGTTTCTCAATAACATTTTAAGATAAACTTGTTTTATGCCTCACGGTTAATCCGGTATATTTATTATTTAAATACTTGATTGGATATAGCTTTATTATTACGAAAAGTAAGTATTTATGTTGGGGGAGACGAAAAATTATACATTCATATATTTTAATTTTGTTAATTATTATTACACGATTATGAAAAGTTTGACCATGCCATGTTTGGCCAAGTGAAGCGGACTTATATAACTTTACCAATTTTTTAATTTACAGAGGAGGAGGCGGTGGCGATTATGAAGACATTGAGGAAGATGAGAATATTGAAGAAGTCGAGGAACAAGAGGTACAATCACAGTTGTGATTTTTTTTTTTGCAAAAACAACTTTTTTGTTGTTGTACGAGAGAGGAAACAGGGTCTGGCAGATCGTTCCACAACCGAGCTATTGAAATTAAAAACAAGTCATGGCTCCCCATTCTCGTTTGACAAATTTTATGCGCGCGTTTGGCGTGCTTCCCAAATATGTCGAAAGAATCAATGGTACTAGTTTCTCAGGGCATCTTTCATTGAAATACCAGTGGAACAGGAGAGCATTCCTACCTAATGCCTGTGCTCTAAAGATTGAAATCCGTTTCTTAAGATAGGAGTGTTTATCAAATGGACCGCCCGTTTCTGCACAGAGTAGTGGGTTTTTTAGTGTATTTTAGGGCTCCAGACCAGATGGTTGATTGACCAGATTAAGAGATGGCTGCCAAATTCAACCATGGGGCGCACTCTTTCTGCAGGGTTAGCAGTTGTGTGCTATTAAAGTATCAGCGGGCCCTTTACAGTACGCCCAGCTTCTGAAAGACTAACTTAACTCTGGTTTCCTTGGATCCTCGTGTCTGAGCTGGTCACTTGGAATTACACCGAGCATATCAACGGCAGCGGCTTGTTGGGAAGATTGCGTCAATTGATTTTATAATTGGCCATTGTTTATATAGGTTTGAGGCATACATGATGGTAAATAACGGTAAATGATAAGGTACAATTTCAGAAAATTCATTTTAATTTAACGGTCAACGTTTTAATGGTAACTTATGTTAAGCTACTCGTACAAGGGCAATTATTAATTTGATTTTTGAACACATTTTATTAACTTTGTTTTGAATTGAATTTTGAACTTTATTATTAATCCATTGCATACCAACACTATCTTCCTGTCGAACGTAAAGTGATGGTAATTCTTTACCGATATCGTCTGTTGGAGCTAAAAGTTAGCGATAAAGTTTTTTTAAGTATATTCATTTTAGTAGATCTGTACCAATGGGTATTCAAGGACCAAGATATTAATTCTAAATGGGTTAACAAATAAATACCAGATTATAAGTACCATTTCAAGAAGCATTTCATGAGACACAGATTTATTTTCTAAAGTTATTATTTGATCGTTTTTTGGGAGTATTATTTATGAGCCTTTGGATTGTCTCTTTCCGGGTGGCCCCTCCCAATCCTTCCAGTGCTGGGATTTGACTCACCTCAATATATAGTTTGGTATGGCTAGTTGCCACTGTCCCGCAAGTGGTGCTTCCGCTCCTTTCCTTGCTAGTCCATCAGCCTGCTCCTTACCCTCAATACCTTTAAGTCCTGGTACCCAGATCGGGGTTAATTTATTGATGGGTAGCAAGTTCTTCAATTATAGTTCTGCATCCCATCACCAGTCTGGAGTCGCGTCGTTTAATTTCCAGTGCCATTAGGTCTGCCTGGCTATCAGAACATGTCTTGTGTGGAGTACGATGTTTTAGTGAAAATTATTTTGCAATTAATGATAATAATTTATTTGTTTATTAATGTCCTTTGTAGGGGCTTTTACATATTATATAATAATATAATTATTTATATATTATTTAATAATTCCAGGAAGATGCTGAGCAGGTGCAGTTCCTTGCGCCGGGACAAGCCGGAGGAGGGGTAGAGAAATCCAAGCGCATTACCACTAAATATATGACCAAGTTAGAACATTCATTTATTATTTTGCCATTCTAAATATAAACTAGCATCTGTGTTATTAGATGCATTATGCGTGTATTTCGATTAATTCAGTTTATTGAATTACATTTATTCCGATTCCGCTTAATTGGGATACATAATAAGCGGAATCGACTAATAGAATTGGGGTGATGATATCTTGGCAAAACTAAGATAAAATTAAAAAGATTTTATCAGTTTTACATATAATTGACCTTTTCACTGCATTCCTATTTCTCTGTATTGAATAAGCGACTTGAGTCATTTTTTAAATTGCATCATTCAAAAATATTTGATTAGCACAGAAAAGTCCCATTGCCTACAAAACAACACATCATTGGTGCGCACATATTATTTTGGGTAGTAATAAATCCATTCATAAATGAAAATATACTACTGACACAAAGATACCCCGAGCCATCATATTAAACACACCCGGAATGCAATGAAAAGATAAATTTGAAATAATCCATATATTCTACATATTTAAAAATAGTTGTAACCGTTACCTTTTTATTTTTCCGTGTCTTGTTCTGTTTTGTATTTATTAGTACATATTATCTTGTTCTGTTTTGTATTTATTAGTACATATTATCTTGTTCTGTTTTGTATTTATTAGTACATATTATCTTCTTCAATAAAAATAGCCGTGAATTTGCAACCTCTGTGTTCTGTGTTCAGAGTCAAGAAATTGTCAAGTTTTGAAGAAGTTTTATTTATTATCTACAGATTAATTATACATTTATAGTACAAGATTTCTTATTTTGACATTCTGAACATTTAGGAAGACAGTTTTACAAAAAAAATTAACGTTATTTAAACAGTAATTAAATTATATCCATTGTTTTGGAAATTTCGTTCAACAGCACCACTCCTATCAATGCTGTGTGTGCTAGAACATCTGTTCTGCCGGTGTCGGTATCTTGAATAAGTCTTGGCGATGACTACAGTTGTTCCCATAGATATTGGAATATGAGAGATGTGCTGTCCGCAGTTTTTACTGGATTGGACTGTGTTTCCTGGTGTCCCCGATATTGTTAACCAATACTACTGCACACCTTAAAAAAATCAATTAAATGAACAAATTCTTTCCGTATTCAAACTATATTGTTAACCAATACTACTGCACACCTTAAAAAAGTCAACTACTTTCAAACTAATTCCATTCGGAAGTAATCCCGCCGACAGTCGGGCGGATACCATAGCATATTTCTTGTTTTTATATCTTTGGTTGTTCCTTATATTTTAATGCTATCTTGAGCTCTTTGCTAATTTAATATGAAAAATTAGAGTAGTGTATGTATTGTGATTTTAGCCTTATTATCAGCAAACTTCTCTTTATTTATTAAACATCTTATTCATGGTTATCTGTATTTGCAGGTATGAAAGAGCCAGAGTCCTGGGAACGAGGGCGCTGCAGATAGCGATGTGTGCACCGGTTATGGTGGAATTAGAAGGGGAGACAGACCCTCTGCAAATTGCAATGAAAGAATTGAAACAGAGGAAAATTCCCATCATTATTAGAAGATACCTGCCCGATCACTCCTATGAAGACTGGAATATAGACGAATTAATTATTATCGATCATTGATGGATCACTAGTGTTTATAATTTTACTTATGTATTAAGTTTTGCAAGGAAAGATCATTGCAGATATAAAAAATCTCACAAGGGAAATTGAATTTCATTCCATTGATAAGTAAAAGGATTTCAACCATGGACATTCTAATTAATAGACGAGCCAATCAGGGAAAGGGGAACGAACCACATTGCGCAAGGCGTGGGAGGCGGCCTGACTGTCCCACTTTCCGTGATTTATCAGTAAATGAATCTGACAGTTTATAGACAACTCGTATTGTAATATTACCATTCGACCCTGGAAAATAAAATCTGCTTATGAATTACTGGTCCATTTTGCAACGGTGTGCAAATTTCTGGCAGCTTAAAAAAACTTAACTACAAATTCCAAATCAGGTAAACAAAAGCTAGGGCTTGTTTCCAAAAATTTATATTTTACACTATTTAGTTTGATATTTTTATGTGTTATAATTTACCCCCCCTCACTCTTTCAGCATCGCCATGCCAGGCAATTCGTTTACAAAAACATTCAGATCATGTGCAGAAAAGTCGGACAGTGCCGCAAACCGTTGCCTTATTTTAGCGAACTTTATTTTTCTGCGCAGGGTCTGGTTATTTAAATGTGCGCTCTTCGGTTGTATTGTACGACTGTCATTGATTTAAATATTCAAAGCGTTCTCAAACCCACCCGTTGCCAAAAAAATCAGTCAGGTGGTTTGCCTCTAACTCGTCGAAGTGATACCCAGATTTCTGTCAGTTAGGGCTAGTCTATCGATTTGGATGTCTATGATTTCAACACAAATTTTTGCTTTAAGGGTACAGTTTTAAGTTTAAATGCCATTGTTGCCCCTCTTCACACGTCGTAGATGATATTTTTTTATGTAATTATCTCAACATGATTCGATAACCTAAGGCGAAATATACAGTTAGTACTGATGCATTTTAATTCAACTCCTTGTGAGTGGATTCTGAGAGCTGAGTTTGCAACCAAGAAACAGTTTTTATGTAAATAGTTCCTTTAGAGTGAATTCATCGCGAAAGATAATATTATATTGTGGGTACTGGCAATAAACATTAACTCTAAAATCACTGATTTGAGAAAACAAGCATTTAAGTTTTGTACCAACACTATATCAAATTCAATTGGAGTTGGTTTTGAAATTTAAAAAAATGTAATATCATAATGCACATTCATTTAAGAATATTTTTTTAAAAGCAAAAAAAAAAACATTTTATCTGATGTTTACAGAGATTGTAGACACATGAAACGCCTACATTCAATTAAGTTGAGTTAAAGTTTTTTTGCCAGAAATGACAAGGGCAGGTACAAATGCACATCCAGTGACATAATATTAAACAAATCGATTAAACTTTTTTTCCCATTAAAAATATTAATTTTCAATAGTTAAATTTATTTTTTAAATTGTGAAAAATAAAAATTTTACAGGATTTAGTGTGTTCTGCCAGTTTACGGAACGTAATTAACTTTATAATACTGCCTTATTAATTTCAATTTTCCATGTTTTTTTTTTGCCAGTATGCCCAGGATATGTACCTGTAGGTAATATTGTTTGGTTCCACTACAACTCAGAATCAACTCAACTAAACATCTCTTTGAAAAGTCAATAAAATCTATGAAAAAAAATAAATTGTGAAATAGCCCATATTAACTAACTTAACGCAATTAAAATAAATTGTGAATTAGCCCGCAACCTAACGTAACCTATTTAACCAATTTTTCCTATATTTTTCTCATCACCTTGTTGTGTAAGTTGATTTATTGTATATTTACAGTTATTATTTATTATTTAGTACAGATGATGATTGATAACAAATTAAATGATATGGCCATAAATGTTGGCATTGTATGGCCACATATGGCTCAAACAGTGGAAGAGAGGGAAGGACTGAAAAAATGTTCTTGTGTAGCTTTTGTTTCTGTGTTCCAATATTTGAATAAAATTTTGAATTCCTGAAAGTAGATGCCAATAGGTACATAATTGCTGGTAGGTACCTACCTACTAGTAATCGCCAATAAGTAGCTACTACTTTTAATTAATGACTTTTCAAAGGAAGTGTTGAGTTAAGTCGATTCTGAGTTGTCCAGTCACCATATTTTTTATGATGAAATTATTACAAACATTTTTTTCTGTGCACGTCGACTCATTGGTTCAATTCTTATTTTCATAACATGAATGAATTATAATTGATACAGAATTTTAAGCTACAAATCCATTTATTCCATGTAGAGTCCTGCATTAATCCGTCTCTAGAAATAAAATATGATTCTTGCAATAAATTGTTACGGGAATGGTCTAGAAATACATACGTAGTATTTAAAATTTCCAACGTGCTCCGAATGTGTGAAATTGTCGCCGATTTTCTGTACCTAGGAAAGTGAAATGGATTTTCACCAATGATAAGCTATTTTTATTAAAAAAATATATGTAAATATAAAATTGGTTTGATTTCTTAATCCATTTTCAATCCTGTTTCTCAATTTTGAGAATTTTACATTGCTGGAAGTTTTATTTTGCTTTTTAGTTATGTGCTTATTTTACTCAATCTACTATCGCCCCTGTAGAGATAGAATTCATTAAGTACACATAATGAAAATGACATTTCTTCTTTATCTACAAAGAGTCTGTCTGTCTGTGTAAATGATCAGTAGATTCCTAAGGGCCTTATTTGAGCAGATATTCTGTGAAAAAATGGACAGTTTGTGCAAATTGTGCTTTGATATAAAACTTAGGTTGTGTTTGCCGAATATGTCAACCCAACACAAGTCGAGACATCCCTTTGTTTGTCAATGAACATGATGATATTTTATAGAGCTGCCAGACTTTGAAAATGTTGGACGAAGATTTTTCTCTGTGTGCTTTCTCTTCTGTTTTTGTCAAATTTTCTTGTGCTATAATTTTTTGGTAAACTTTCGGAATCACTGGACTCGCATGTTTGCACAGCCCGTTTCATGCAAATCTTAATTTTGGATTTGAGATCAAAATACCCAACCAAACTTTTTATATAACAAATACGGATATGAGGTATTTTATTTATTTTTGCTTTAAGTTATGATATAGGCCATTAAAGATTTTAATATTTCATGATTTTAGAGGCGACTTGGGCAATTATTTGCGAGTAAATGAAAAAATTAAAAAAAATAATTTTACTATATTTATTATAAAAATATGATAAAACGAAAATTAATAAAAGTAATCATTTGATGGGTGTAATTATAAATTACAAATTAAAAATTCTCATTTATATATTAAAATTACTATCCACAAACACACATTTTTAACAATGTTTTATTTAAAAAAATTATTTTATAAATGTTTTTCAAATACCTACTCAAAAATAATTGCCCAAGTTGCCTATAAAATCATGAAGCATTAAAATCTTTTGGACTTATAACAAGCAAAAATAATTAAAGCAGTTCATATCTGTACTAAATATTTGATATACCTTTTTATTACAAAAATAAATTTTCAGTTTGGTTGAGTATTTTGATCTCAAATCCAAAATGAAGATTTTTTATAAAACTGGCCTAAACGGGCCGCGCGAACGTTCCTCTTATTTCTAAAAAATATTTGTATGTCCAATGAATTCGAAACATGCTATTTGGAAGACGGTTCCATGCCAACTGAGAATACTAACTCGTCACGATGGAGGGGGCGTAGTGGGATACCACGACAGGATTACATTCCCACAACGGAGGGGGCGTAATGGGATAGGGAAAATATTTTTGTGAATGGATGGCCCCTAATGGGTTGGGGTGGGATGGGTTTCTCTGGGTCTCCCACCGCCCTCCTGAAAGTCTGAAACGCCCCCCAATTTTCTCTTGGTCTTCTACCGCCCCCCTGAAGGTCTGAAACGCCCCCAAGAGGGCGTTATCGCCCACGTTGAAAACCTATGCCCTAACCTAACGTAACCTATTTAACCAATTTTTTTTTTCATCACTTTTCTGAGATGGTTCTGAGTTGATTTCATTCAGAGTTGTCGGTCTGAGTTGCCGGTCACCTGGGAAGACATACAAACAATTTGAGCGTAAATTTTTGGAGTAAATTTTGATGGCAACATTTTCCTAACTAAATATTATAAATATTTTAGAAAGCGTATTTGTAAAAAGCATTAACTTTGTGGCTCGCCATAATTTACAATAAAAAAACACATAAATTTGTTGTAGACCACATGTGTTTGTTATTTTGTTAACACTATTGGTTTCCGAAGCACCCTTCCTTCATCCTTATTCCCTTGCTTATCTTCCACTCACACACCTAAAATTTGTGTGTCTGAAAATATTCTGTCGTAGATTAGTTACGATATTCTCCTGACGAAGGAAGGGTGCTTCCGAAACCTGTAGTGTTAATAAAATAAAAGTGGTCTCCAACAAATTTATGTGTTTTTTTTATTGTAATTTTAGAAAGCTTACATGACCACAATATTTTACCCATATGACCATTCTTCAGAATAAAAAGAAATCTTGGTGTTTGGCAGGCACAAAGTCTGTAAGTACGTATGTATTAAAAAATTACACTGTGGGTAAAGTGAGTTGGTAGAGATAAAGTAAAGTCCATTTAGTTGTAAACACTCAATAATTTATTTCACCAAAGGTTACAAGTTGGTTATGAGAATAATTGTCGTTGTGGAACGGTACGCAGGTAGCACGAAGTGTTGCTCGATAGGTAGAAGAAATTCGCGCCGTAAAGATTACTAAGACTGAGACTGGCTGGTGTCTGCAGGTTCATCGTTTATATAGGTGTCCGCGCGGTGCAGTATTTGTAGAATGTTCCGAAAGAGTCTCCAGGCTTCCCGAAGGTCGGCACTTATCTCTGCGCGTCTCGAAACGGCTTTATCAGCGTAATATGATATTTGTGCGGTTACTAGAAGATTCGTTGCAGGACTGCCACAACACATTATAGAGAATTATTCCTAATATTCATAAAAAAGGAATGACCTAATCAAGTTTTGCAAACACAATTTATTTCTCTGGAACCACATCTTTGGTACAATAGCTTACCAGTGTCCGTGGATTGCCGACTTTTTGAGGGAGAGGTCAATTCAGATGGTTGCTGATGGTTTCACCTCTTCCTCGCATCCAATAAATGCTGGCGTCCCACGGGATCGGTTCTCTCTCCGACTTTGTTTTTGTTGCACATCAACGACCTTTTGTCATGTGCACCAATTCATTGTTACGCGGATGACAGTAGGTACAGTCAAATGATGACTTTTTGTTTGACAGGCCCCCAAAGGGCACACAAACTCCAAAGGCTCGGAGGGCTTTGAAGCAAAGAATGAACAATAACTCATTTTTATTTAGACATTCGTTATTGATACATTTACAAAGAGAAATACAAAACAATTCTGAGTTTTTGCAACTGCAAGACATTGTACGACAATTTGCAGTACATTTACAAGGTTGAATTAAGGGAGTATTCTAGTCTAGAAAGCATGAATTGTAGGTGTTTTTTCAGGTGCAATGAAAAAAGCTGCAGTACAAGAACATGAGGAGGTAATACTTATACGCCTGGAAATGTCATTTATACAATCCTCACAACTCTGGAGCTGTGCACATTGCAGAATCACATTAATAAGTTTTTGAAATAAAAAAAATCATCGAAAAGTGGTACCGCTTCACCCCAACCGACAGTTTTAAAATGAGTTTTACCTCCATAGTTGGGATATATCTGTTTTGAGACGGCAAAATATATTTTTATTTTTTATGAAAATTTTTCACCTAATTATTATTTTATTTTCAGTATTAACAATTATTGGTAAAGATAAGTCTAATTTTTGAGTTTAACCATTTAAATCCTATTTTATAACATATAAAACTACATATTCAAATAGATGATATATTTTCTAAATAATGTAGGTAGTCGAGGGAATTCAATAAACAATCTCTATTGGATTTTGATTATTGTTGCTTCCTGGTTATAAACACAAAATATTTTCTTTCGATTAGTAACAATAAATGTAATGGAATAACAAATTATTTTCAGAAATTTAATATTACGGCCGGCGTGGTCGAGCGGCAAGGCTCTTGACTCGTAATCCAAAGGTCGCGGGATCGAATCCCGGCGAGGAAAGTAAATTTTATTTGATTAATTTGCGTTATTTCGCAATTAATTAATTAAAAATAATATGTAGAATATTTGCGGCACGTTCCAGAGTGTAAGATACTCTCAGTATCGCCCTGGTCTAAGACCACCATTTAGAATTGAAACGTTGCTTGAAATGGCTTTAGCCGTGTTTGGTGATCGGATCTGAATAGCCGGTACTTCCTCATCTCCCTCTTCCCCTCCCCACGACCTTCAGCCTCACAACAAACCCCAATTAGGGATGCCATAGTCTCACTGGCTCCAGATGGGAGCAGTCGGGACTCTTGTGCGGTATTCGTATAAAAAAGTATTTTCTTTTTATTACGATAGGTAGGTACCTACTGAAAAAAAAAATTGTACATTAATTTTACGCAAAGCCGGTTATGAAATTGAATAGGCATTCCTTTTCCTTCCATTCCATTCTTTTTCCCGCCAGCAAAATTAATATTCTCTCCATTCCGTTCCTTCGAACTAGGTGTTTTTAAAAAATCAGTAAAATCCATTCATACTTAGGTAAGTACCTACCCTAGTGTACTTCTTAAAACACAACGATTGGCAGCCTTTGCTCGAATCCGTGTTCGGTTTGCGTTGTGCTCATTTTGATCAGATATTTTTTGTTTTGCTTGAAAAAATGTAAAGAACTTCGCAATTTTTTAAAATTGTTTCAACTGCAAGCTACAGTCAACAGAAATGTTATTATCGTGATTTATTTTTGGGTTATTATGCCGTACTCCGCTACCTCTTTCTTTAGCCAAAGTTTTCGACTGCATTAGAGTGTCCATCATCAGGACAGATGTTACATTATTATAATGCTCACGTCTGCCCTGATGATGGACACTAATAAAATGCTGTCCGAAACGTTGGGAGAAGGAGATAGCGCAACTCGGCATAATAACCCAAAAATAAATCATGATAATACTTTTGGCCGTTAAATCTCAAATCGTATCAGAGAATTTACAACAATTTACAATTTACAACTTTCTATTACAACACATAAATACTTGTCATACATAAACATAAATAAACACGTAAACACCTCAGCACAGGTTCTCCTAGTGAGGTGTTCACGAAACATACAACAATACCTATCCACAGTTTCACCTTCACAAACCTACCTTGCACCCAACAATGAAATTACAAAATATATTATGTAAAAATGTTTTCGAAATTGATCTATAGGTAAATACTGTAATATATAGAAATAAATAAATAAATAAATTGTTGCTGCGATGCGTATACATTCGGCAACCTATAAGAAACTAACAGGAAAAAGAACCCTGGGCTTCGTTACGTAAACTACTGCTCTAATTTCAAAGTTTAAAAAAAGTTGCTAACGTTTTCGTGCATTGCTATTTTAGCGGTAGGTACCTACCTATATTTTATTGACCTCTCCTCGATTATTATATTGGTTGCTTTGTTGGGTAGAGGGTGTATTGTAGCCGCTGTAATAAAATAGCGATTGAGAAATTGCAGCAGTAAGTTTAGTAGTGTAGGTAGGTAGTTGATTCATATGGCGCAGTAAAGAAATAGTGTGGGGAGCGTTGGCCGAACAAATAAAACCATTGCATGATTGAAAAGCAGCGCGGCCCGGCATTGCCCGTTGTCTGCGTCCACTGGAAATACTCGCACACCCTCCCCAACTGTTATGGCCTTACATTATGGTAATTTATACGGAAAATACTCGTAAAATTCAATGCGGTCAAGATGGTCGGACATTTCCTAATAGGCACGTTACATAATATACTTGCACATAGCGAATTGTTTTCTTTTATCTTCTGTCTGTTTTCTTTTCGCCGGCGATAAAGTGCGATGGGAGATGGGACATGGGACGGTACCGAGCAATCGTACGTGACATTACTTAATGAAATGAGCTCTCTAATACTTCAAGTAGCTCATCTTCATAGGATCTGAGATATTTGTATATTGGGGCTGTGCGCTGGCCTCTGCGCCACTGGGAAACCATTTCATTCGCTTTTTTATAGCCACAACACATTCATCTAAAAACTATAAAAGTGAACAAATGGCACGAGCATGGATTAACAATAAGGTAGGTAGTTACTGGTCAGGGGCGTCGCTAACTTCCAAGCTTTCCAAGTCACTTTTACCTTTAAGTTACCAAAGAGACAATACGAGAGACGAAGTAGCAAGAAGAGCAAGAAAAGCTGAGAAGAGACGATAAGATTCAAGAAGAGGCAAAAGAGACAAGAAGAGCCAAGAAGAGGCGAGAAGGTCCAAGAAGAAGCAGGAAGAGCCAATAAAAGACTATAATATACAAGAAGAGACAATAAGAGAGACGAAGTAACAAGAAGAGCTGAGAAGACATGAGATGATTCAACAAGAGGAAAAAAGAGACACGAAGAGCCAAGAAGAGGCGAGAAAATCCAAGAAGAAGCAAGAACGGCCAAGGAAAGACAAGAAGAGGGGAGAAGATCGAAGAAGGGGCAACAAGAGCTCAGTACAGCCATAAATGGACGAGAAAAAGCAAGAAGAGACAAGAAAACTCACGAAGAGGCAAAAAAGAGCCAAAATGAGCCACAATGAGCCGAGAAGAGATGAGAATATCCAGTAAGAGACGAGAAAATCCAAGAAGAAGCAATAGAGCAAAGAAGGACAAGATGCAAGAAGAGTCGGGAAGAGGCAAGAAGAAGGAAGGCTTAAAGAAAAGAAAAAAAAATAACGCTCAATTTATTCCTTTATTCCTGCCCATCCTAAATTCCAATTTTAGCTTATTAGATTGCCATGAATAACGGTCGATTAAACTTTAACCTCCTCCCTTTCCTCAGAGCACTTCTTTCTAGTTCTAACAAATCAGTGCCCTCTGGTGTACCGAGGACAGGAGTGCTCCTGCCTGGGGTGGTACAATCGTAGTGTATCGTATTTAAAAACGGTTAAAACATAAGAAACTCTATTTAGACCTCTCCCTAACGGGTTGGTCCATCACGTGCATTAAAGAATTAACGTTTTTTTTTTTGGATTCTTGCAACATATTTATTTAAGGACTGTTAACCGACAAAACAGAAGTACGTATGACGTCACGCGTAAAAATTAAAATTCACACTTTGAAAATTATTTTAACTATGAAACACTGACATTTATAAAAAATACTGGTATTGTTAGAAGGTGAATGAATACATGTAGGTGTATTCACCAAAAAATGACTGGAATTCTTCATTGAAAATAAAATGCGGCAGGTCCCATGAAGTTGGTAGGTACCTTCCTGCTTCCTACTTAAGAACCAAAAGAAAACGGATATTATTACCTGGCGTGGAGCATAAATCCAGGAGTTCTTTATCTTCATTTTGCCTAACCACAGCAGCGAGACTTTGATCCTCGAAAAGCGTTTCTGGCAGAAATAGTTCCCCAGCAAATAACATACAATACTTTGGTAAAAATTTATTCTTTCGAAGGAAATTTGAAATTCAAATTCAGTTAGAGCTGTGGTCAGACGATATTGCAGGTATCTTCGAACCTTTTCCGATAATTTAGTGTAAATTACGTATTTTTCTGCCCATCGATGTACATTTTCTCATGGAAATATAAAATTGGTTCCGTTCGGACGTGTTATTGAAAATTACCATACAAAGTAAATAATATGCGGGGAACGGGTGAATTTCTGTGCTAGGGACGTGAGCCGAGAGCCCCCGTATTCATAAGAAAAATTATTCACGACCTTGCCGGTGAAATTACATTTAACGAAAATGGAATAAAAAAAGAGGGTTTCAATTTCGCGAACATATTTACGTATTTCTTACAGTAAGTAGGCACTTACGTAGGTATCTGGCATCTCCCTAACTAATTCTAAGAAATGTTTGTGTTTAGCTAGGCACATTACATTATACTTTTTTAGAAATTTTGAAACTTTGAATTTTGGAACTATCATTTCGGTGACATAATATTTCGTGCCGCCTTTTTTTGAGTTTGTAATAACTGACAACAGTCGCGACCTTTGGTGATCTCCGTTGGCTAAAAAAATCAGCAGCGCACTTGCCTATTATAATTTGTCAATGATTTTTGTCAGCTTAAAGGATTGCATAAAGATCAATTATAAAATAATAAATTAGAATGTGTAATTCAAACGCGGTAGAAGTGAAACTAGAAAATCGCTAGATGTCGCTTTCTTTTCTTTTTGGTGTTTATTTTAAAGTGGTTTGAAGATTGAATATTAATTTACAAAACTAAAAATGTTTTTTTTGGATTTCGTAGGATTTGAACCTCCGTTCGCTGAATTTCCTGGCCGCTGGGATTTGCGATGCACTATACCGCTGCGCTATGGGATGCTCTTGGCGAGGCGCAAATTTAATTTAGTGACGCATTTCCGTTTCGTCAAAATTTCAAATCACTAACAGGGTTAAAGAAGTTCCACTTCAAAAAATTGATGGTCGAAAGAAGAGTTTCGTTTTCAACAAGAAAATTTAAGAAATGTGTAGGTACACTACAAAGAATCACAAAAAATTATAAATTGATAACTAATAGAGAACTTTATAAAAATTAAAATATTCCCAAAGGACTAGTTATTCTTAATATATTCTTCAATTTTGAAAAAGGAACTTCTTTTGTTTTCTCTTTTGTTTTTTCTTCTTAATTTTGATTCATTGCTAGAAGGATTTTTGCTGTTACATCTCCGATAAAATAAAATTCTTGAAATTTGTATACGACCAAAAATAACACAGATCCCTTCAGGTCCGTTCAATGCCATTACTTTTCAAGACTTGTAACCATGAAAATTCATGTCCCACGTAATCACAAATATTTTTCTATATATTTTTCTATATATATATATTTTATATGTATACTAGCTGACCCGGCCACGCGTTGCTGTGGCTAACAAAATACAACGCCATATACTGGATGGTTATCCAACTATATAACCAACTGTTTTTTAAATATAAATTAACTCACACTACCAACCTTTAATTCGCAATGATAAATATTGAGGTCAATAATCGAGATAAACACTATTCCATCTTTTAAGTTGGACCAAATTACACACAGTAAGCCAAATTTCATCAAAATTGGTTAAGCAGTTTCGGAGTTTACCTCGAACAAACATCGTGACGCGAGATTTTTATATATAAAGATTAGAGCAGACCCGTGAAAGATCACGGTATATTATAATTCCAATTTTGAAAAAGACAATGTTTTATTTTTTTTTTAAACTTTATTTATTCTCATTTCTTTGTACATATAATGTATAATAGCACATATAATAACATAATATATAATAACAAATAGTATGAACAAGAGATGAAAACCCACTAAGGCACTGCCTGAGTGTGGGTAATATTAAAACAAAATACTATATTTCCAAGTACCCAAAGTATAAAATAGACTTAAAAAACATATAAAACATAAAGTTAGTATAAAAATTAAAATATATTTTTTGTCAAATATTATATTAAAAGTGGGTACCTACTTTATCTCTTGTTTGAATTATTCTTTAAACAATGAGTTCCAATTTTGAAAAAAAAAATACTAAAATTCACAACAAATTAGAGTTCATTGAACGTAAATAATTTCACAGAGGAATAAGGCAAATCATAGATAACAGAAATTAGAATATTTGATGATTGTCAAGACGTAAACAAAAGCAATATTTGTGCGCTGGATTGAAACGATTTTTCTAAAATATTTATTAGTTAATTAGCTGATTAATAAAAATAACCTTTTTTCGAAATAATTTGCAGGTAGCAGGTAGATGGATAGGTGTAGGAATCTGCATTTCATTGATCGTAAAATATTCGATACGATGTTTTACGTTTTGTGTTTTATGTTGACTTTTTTGTTTGGTCTTGACCAAATGGACAAATATCAACTTTGGACACTTTGCTGGCAAATAACAGATTTTTTCTGAAGTTTCTGTTTTTTCTGTTTTTTTTTGAAGTTTCTGTCAACAGCATAGCAAAGTGGTTGGTACCTCTGAAAAGTTTAATGGCGTATTGTATATAAATCTGTCAGACGTCGTATTTACAGAATTACGGATGCAAATTCAAAGGAAGTATTTCCGAATCTGAGTGCTGTGAGCAGTAAGATGTAATTTAATATAAAACTTCGGAATAAATTGCAGCCGGCTAATGGAATAATCGGCTTCATATCGGCGGATACTGTCTCCAGCCTCGAGGTGGATTCTGTTTGGAAAAGCGACGCATTTCATGGCATCCTAACACCGGCGGTGGCTTCGGTTTTACCTCCTTCTATATTGCGGCTTAACTGGTGAATCCGTCTAACGAATACGGCTTTTTAAATGGAAATAAAATGTAAGCATTTCTTGGATCGGTCGACGGTAAGCTATTAAGATTGTAAACTTTTAGGATATGTTATCTCTTAAGAAACGCTGTGTTCCATTACATTATAGTTAATATTAATTTGTTTTTCACTGGGAAACTAATAATAAAATCATCAACCCGTAAAAAACAAAGATTTTTATAAATAAAATAAACCCATTTTTAAATGTCTTTTAAAATATATATTTTTGTTTAATTTAATGAGAACAAATAACTTTGTGTACACCACTATTTAATTAACAATATCGACATATTTCAAAAACTATGTTTTCTTCGTCAGGATACTAAGTTAATAAAAAATAACAAAAGACAAATAAGAACATAGACAACATATAAGAAAAGGAGAGGTGATTAAATTACTTAAAATATCATCAAAAACACTTATATAAAATAAAATATAAACATTATTTTAGGATGGGTAAAAAATTACATTTACATAAATATAAGTATTAATACGAAAATAAATTTAAAAGATGGCTATTTTAAAAAAACGTTTGGTTATTTATAATATTTAATTTACTATTAACACTTTTCCTAATTTCTAAAATTTCTAAATTATCTAATCGTATACCCGTTGTGTTAGTGTGTAAAATTTTTAAACCTTTATTACTATCAAAAGAATGACTTGTTTCTAAAATGTGGTTGGCAAATTCTGAATAATTATTATTATTTAAACATCTTAGATGTTCCTTAACTCTAATGTTAAAATTTCTAGAAGTCTTCCCAATATAAAAAAAGTTACAATCATTACAAATTAATTTATAAACCCCAGATTTGTTCAAAAAAACACCTTTGTCCTTGTTATTTAATATATAATTTTTTGATTTGTTATTTTTGTAAAAAGCTGGTTGGATATTATCTGCCACGTTTTTAATTATTAAATTTGAAGTGTTATTATTTAAAAATACAATTTTTCTCCAATTATTTTTCTTGTCAACTACGTGTGGATAAACAAAAGATCTAAAACACTTTTTTTGTATTTTTTGTTTAACATATTATCTATTAATTGTGAAGTATAACCGTTATTGATTGCAACTTGTTTTACAGTATTTAATTCCGTTTTAGAATTACTCAAAGATAAGGGAACATTAATTAATCTACTTAGCAAGGTATGAAAAGCTGCTAATTTTTGTGAAAATGTTTTAAATTTTTTTTTAATTTATTCTTTTTTAAAATTCGAAACGGATGCTATGCATGTAGCATTTAACTCGTGTGAACATGAGAATACTGACTAGAATAAAGAGGAGCACTTATTGGCATCTTTAATTTCACAATTCACGCCAGTTAAAATTGTACAAAGATCGATGTGTAATGTTTCTATAGGTGAATATGAATCATGAAAATTATTGAAATAAAATTCATAGAGTATTTTAAAACAAGGTTATTTTTATTTAATTAAGCTACAATTGATCCGTGTCATGACTTTAAATTTTCAGAACATGATACTGTAATATTACAAGGTATCTCAGGGGTGAAAAATTAGGCTGAAAGCCTTATTTTATGGTTGACAATACATATTCAAAGCACATGTTAAGCAATAATATGGTACTAAAAGCCTAGAAAACTGAAGAAAAACACGCACGTTTTGGGCGCCAGTATACATAAAGAACAGTAAACCTATAATAAATAGATTTACTGTTCTTGTATGTTTTGTTCGGAGATATACTGAACTGGCGCCCAAAACGTGTGTGTTTTCCTTCAGTTTTCTAGGGTTTTAGTACCATATATCTCCGAACAAAACATACAAGAACAGTAAACCTATAATAAATAAATAATCTCGCCAGGAGTATTTTTTTATTATTTAATGCTAACATTCTTCAAAAGTTAAAAATATTTTTTTTGAAAATAAGATATAATTTCCGAATAACGTATAACCTGGCAATATTTGAAAATCTCCTACTACCATCACAGTAAGCGGAGAAATGCTGCTCGAGTCGTAATGGAGGAATTAGCCAGCCGAGGGATTGAACTAACGACGTCTGGGTGGGAACCAAAATCTATACCAACTTAGCCATTGACCATGTAGATTGAACACAAACATGCTGCATAAATAAGGCTTGTTAACTTTTCTAAATTCTCCAATGATGCCACAGAATAACTCTACCATTCTCTAATCTCGGTAAGTACTGTAGGTAGGTAGTAGGGAGTAGGTCCCCTCTAAGACAAGGACTCAGGACTCTATCCCTCCCGTCTCGGCTCGAAGCAATCCGCCTAATATTATTTACCTTACCTTCTACGGATGCTGCGAGTCTGTCTTATTCAAATTAATGCATGGAATCGGATTTGGACTTCTTATTTTGGAGTTAGAGTTTCTTTCCCTTCTAACTTTGGAGAGCTCGGGGGGCAGCGGGGAAATAAAGTACCCACCTACTCGTTGGCAATGCTTTTTTAATCATTATAATAGTGGGGGCAATAACCAAGTGGAAATCTATAAATGGCAAAATTCATTTAACTTACAAATTATACTTTGTTTATAATATAAAATACTGTAAGTCTCCAAAATAAATAAAACATAAACAAATAAGATTTATTTTCTTTGATTTTTTTTATTATAATATAAAGAATATAAGTTATATTTATGTATATATATATTTTACAAAATATTATATTTAAGATCATCATTGGTCATGTATACCTTATCAGAAAAGAGAAGCTCTTGGACTCGATAAGGGAACCACGATTCTTACTTAGGTTGTATGTTTTGTATAAATATTTACTTTTTAGTATAAGTTTTTTCGAAAAGTCGTTTAATTTTATATATTTGTTCTTATGGTGCAGCGCAATTCAGAAGGGAGGTTCTTATAGTTTTTTATGCCTTGGTAAATATGATGGATTTGCATTTGAGTTGCTTTAAAATTATGTGTAATAAATTCTAGTTTTTGCACTGTTAATTCGTGGTGGAATTCCATTGTATTATAATTAAGATTAAAACACTTTTGCACTTTTTTTCCACTAATTTATTTACACCAGGTTTATTTATTTACACTGGTGTAATAAATTGATTACCATTTCTCAATAGTTTGTAAAATTCTTGATATTCTTTGTTGTTTTTTCTTTACACATTTTTACAATGGAAGCTTGCTTAAATGTGTCATTGACATTTGTTGACTTGTTCACGAAATGCGAACCCCACGTTTATTATTATTATGTTAATTACAGAAAGTTTAAAAATGACGAAGGCTACGAAAAACTGGATGTAACGGTTGGAAATCGTACGGCGAAATAAAATCCTAGCAGAACTAACAAAAACAAATATATATGTGTAAATATGCTCGGATTTTTTTTCGGACTAGCTGGTTCTCGGCATGCGTTGAAATGCCATATTAAAAAAAAAAGGTTTCTCCCTGCATGTCCTTTCCCGTGATTCCCCGTTCCCCTACTGCGTTCCCTTCCTCCTTCCGTGTTCCCATTCCACCTTCCCCGCCTTCCCTATCCCCTCTCCCTCTCCCCCATCCCGCCAACTCCCCTCCCGCTTTCCATATATTCATTCCCAGTACATTCACTTTTCAAGCAGCTCGCGTGCCACGTATTACAATTTTTCAATTCAAATTTTAATTTTTCATATATTACAAATATTCGTTTTTGTATATTATATAAGAACAATTAAATATTATAAGAACACTCAATCAAATTTGATACCTAACTAATTCTAACTAATTCAAGGGTTTTGAAAATTGAATTCTGACAATCTTTGTTTTGCAAAATGTCATTCTCAAATTTTCGACAGTTTCGCAATAATTTTTTTGATGATTGAAAAACTTTTCAGATGTATTGTCATGTGGTTGAAATAATCCAAAACCTTCGCGGGGCTTTTAAGAAAGTTTCACACATTTCCTATGCTTAATATAGCAAAACACTAATTACTAATCCTCAAACACATTTTGATTATTAAGTATATATATTTATATACATAGGCAATTAGTTAGAAGTCCGTCTTTAATTGCATAGGAAATAATAATTTCTATTTATATATTTTTTTTTGCAAATGGAACCGTTACAATAGTCGATACTATTCAATCTTTTCCATTTTCCTTTAAAACTGCAAATGAACAAATAACTAATGTAACCAAAGTTGTGTATCACAATTTTAATCTTTAATATTCAAGTCAAGTGATAATTTTTGTCAAACGAATCTTTCTACTTCTAACTTAAAATAATCCGCATATTTAGGGAATAACGTCCAAGTACAGTTGTATACATTTTACAGCCAAAATACTGAAAGTACTGAATGCAGCCAAAATACTGAAGTACCCAAATTCCTAGATAACACTAAAGCAAAATGTACAAAATGTGTGTTATTATTGAATATTTGCTAATCATAACCTAAATGAAACTTGTACCAATAATATGGTAAAAAATAAAACAAATTAAAAATATATGTCATTACAATAGAAATAAACTGTTCAAGTAATACGATTACTTAATCAATATAATACAATACTGTCCTACGAAGCAGTATATCGACTGTGGTTTGGTAAAACCCTTTGAGCTACAAAATGAAAACCTTACAGGAGGCGATAAAACGAATATTTGCGGATTCGTAAAACTAATTAAACATCTTAAAGTTTATACGAAAGCCGTTGCATTTTTTCAAAATTTTGAAGTAAAATGTTACATTTCTATAAATAATTTTGAGAAATTTGAGGGATGAATTATTTAATCAACGATTTTTTCGACGCAACCCAAAAAAAAGTTTTTAGTTACAAAAATTCCCAGCATAAATTTTTGAAAAGTATTCTATATGAAACCACTGAAAAGTGCCATTCTCAAAAATGTGGCTTGAAGGGTTTTATCAAAACACAGTCGATATGACACAACAATATTTTTAGCATTTATATTATATAAAATGAATAATATTTTGCTGAATGCCTTTACGGAATCTCATATTTGTGTTTACGAGGAATTTTGTTATTTTTGAAAGTATTGGTGTTGATTAACTATTTTATTACTGTTTGATTTGTGTTGGTTTATATTATGGATGTGTTTTCATTAGAGTATACATATTAAATAATTTTATGTAGATAAATGTTATCATAAACAAAAGCTACTTAGATAAAAGTCTGACAGCTGCCTCATCTCAGAGAAACTTTAAAGTTGAGAGATTTTAATTTTAAACTGTTACTTTGATTTCTTAGAACCCCAAATATTAACAAAGAAGAATATATTTTGATACCACGTAATGTTAGTACTTAAATATGTATAAATTGGTTTCACAGAACCTTAACGAATTCATGCTTAAATTAATAATTACCCACAGTAAACAGATAGCCATGTTAAAATGTACACGTAAAATAATTTGCTTTTATTCTTTTGATGTAATAATAATGTTAAAAGTAACAAAAGAAAATGAATAATGTTTCTGTACCCTGGATATTTTTTGGCATTTTTATTTGTACCCGGCAAAAGTTTATATACGGGATAGGATGCTGTCGGGAGTGGGTAGGTAATGGGGGGTGGTTGGGAGATATGGAGCGAGGAGAAGGCGTGGTCATCGGACGGAACTCGTCTCCCAGGAGTATATACTCCGCAGTACATAGCGCAGGAGGCGGAGCCTGCCAGAGGTATTTTTTCCCATTTTCTCGAGTAACCAGGGAAAACCTTTTCTCCGAACAAACACTCCACCAGCTACCTATATAAATGATAAAAGAGATCGTTTATTTTATACGTCCCTAGTTGAAAGCAAACTCATTTATACGAAGAAAATATAGATTGCTTTTGTGGGATTTTATATATTTAGTTATATAACCCATAGGGTTCTGAAAATACAAAGAGAAAGACACGGAAATAGGTAACAGAGGTCACAGATTCGACCCCTCCTTTTGCTGAAAATGTACGTTTGCTTAAGCATATTTTTATAAATTTCAAAAATTAGGTAATTAAAATTATAACATTCAATATTATTTATTATATAATAACCAATTGAATAAAACCTCAAATCTTTATATTTAATTATCGAAAAGAATCTTAACATCATATTATCTTCAATGATTAAATACTACAATTTGAAGCTTTACTCAATAAGTTTTTCCATTATAAAAAAAATAATATTACTCCAAGCCTTGCGAGAAAGTCAACAGTCGCATATAAAAAAAAAATTTGAAACATTTATTAAGGACACTATCTAGATTGCAATTAAATTCGGATAGAATCTTGCAATCACGTATAAATTTAGCAGCTAAAAATGCGTTAAAATGAAGACAAGTAGTTTTTAGTCGGTGTGGTGATCAAGTCACGGGTTTGACTCCTAAATGACACCGAAACTTTTTCTAATTTTTCTGCTTCACATTTTTCGGTTGAGAGTTGTAAATATTATCTTAAATGATTAAAAATTATAATTTCCCGAAAATTAATATACCCGAAAGTCGATAATCGTTTTACAGATCGCATTCTACGAACATGCATATAATATACTTTCTACGAACCAGTAAACCATCTACCGGAAAAATTACTATTCAATAAAAATTATCGCACCTATTTTATTGTCACGAAATCTAACAAATTTATTTATATTAATTCTAAGTAGGTATGGTTAAAAATGTAATAAATTCAATTAAAACAAAAAATGTATATTTCTGTAAGATTGCTTATTATATCGATCTTCCAGTTGATTAGTCAAACATCTCCGAAAAAAGGAAATTTGAATCTATTTACTCTACAGACAAGCTCACTAGCACGTAACGATATTATAATATATTTATTTTATACATTTCTGATGATAAATTCTGTTTTATTTACTGAAAACAACAAATATATTCATTTATGTACAAAATATTTATTCAACATCAAAATATCTTTCAGACGTAAATATTGTTGTGCTGAAATATAAAACATAAATTATTTACAATGAATTAATTTAGGCAATTTCAGCTCGCTTACTTTGTTGATTCTGTAAATAATATGAATTAAATATTTGAAAAATGTTTCTTGGGTTCCTGTAACAATAGATAGGATTGAATTAGGTTTCAGTAGCTCAGTGTTTAGATTTTTGTCCCGGTAAGACAGAAGTCCTGGATTCGATCCACAATTACAACTTTCACCTCTTTATTTTCTGTTTTCTATTACTTATTATTATTTTTTGTTGTTTTTCTTTCCGCTTCATGTTTCGTTTAGATTTATTCATATTATCTTCTCCTTGAATAATTAAATACTAGCTTTTACCCGCGGCTTCGCTCGCATTATATTAGGGGGAATTTACTGTAACGCTTGCACTTATCCATTATACCCCCCCAACATTTCGGAGATTCATTTTTATTTATAAAGATAGATATTAACTACGATTTCCCGCAAATATATCAACATCGTTTCCACGGCAACGATTTATTTTCTGACGATAGCAATAACACGCTTTTGTTAGCGACAGAAGACGTATAATAAATATAATAATATATAAATATTTATAACTTAATAACGCCAGAGCCTACCATTATATACAGCCTATATTAGTCGCCTATACTGTAGCTTTCTATTAGTGAAAGAATTTTTAAAATCGGTTTATCGGTTTATTCGTGAAAGCGTAACAAGCGTAAGCGTAACACGCAGTTTCGCATTTATAGTGTTAGTATAGATATAGATTACATTCATGTGTTTTGAAAAGTTATTCCAACTTATAGAATGTTCTTCGCCCGACAGTTAGATGTATTTCTCGTGAAACCTAGATATTTATACCAACGAGGGTATATATCTAAGGACGAATATTAACAATTAAAGACAAAAAACTAGGCTAAGATGGATAGCTTAGATTTGCAAGGAAATTGGAGCGGAACCACGTAGTTATGTAACCATTGTTTTGGTAACGCAAATTTTTTTATTTAAAGTTTCTTTATTCTTTGAATTGTTTGTTACATGAATCGGAGATTTTTCGACCACCATACTAGGCACATGCCCGTGTTGTGGTGGTCGATTTTCATATACAGTACATTAACTTATGCAATTTAAAGAATGTGCTAGAATATAAAATAAAAAATAAAAATATATATATAAGAAAAAAATATAATATTAAAAAATATTGAAGAAGGCAAAAGAATATAAAAGAATGTAAATGACCGTAGAGTAATATAAAGGAGTATGGAAGAATGTAGTAGAATATAAAATAAAATAATATGAAAAGTATAGAACATAGAACGCATGTAGGTACATGAAAGAATATAGAAAGTATGTAATTATAAAATATATAAAGTTGAAGTAAGTACTTTAGAGCATGCAAATATGAAAGGATTTCTATTATAATGAGAATCCGTATGTACGTAGTTATATTGGTAGGTACATTATTTTACACCAATTTTTGTACAATAAATGTTAGAATAAATTCATGTTTCAAGTCAATTACACTGGACATTGGAGTAAATTATTATTGTTACAGTGGATTTCTGGTGGTATTGGGCTCTTTGACTAGTGTCTATACGTCTCCCATGAAACATGTGGGCACTGGTACACAGTGGTGCGAAACAGTTTTAAGATTTTAGTTTAAAAAGTAATTAAAATTTTCGGCTATTTATATTATAGTGATTACATATAGTACTTTACAAACAAAAACTTTTATTGTGCGGTATAAAAACTTATATCAATTTTATTTACAAAAAATAACTAAAACTTAAATTTCGCTATTTCGCTTAACTAAAGTGCTGGTGTAATAAAAACAATAAAAGACTTAAGTGGAAAGGGTAAAGTAATGATTTTCTTCTCCCGTATTTTACAAAAAAGTTGAAAGTTTAAATATATTTTTACAATGAAAATAAAATAAAATGATGCTTTCCTCCAGATAAATGAAGTAATATGATATATTGTACAAATAACAATAATATGTAGATGATGCTTCCACAATGGCAAAGCACTTTTCACAGATAAGTATGTAGTATGCACGAGACGAAACAACAAGTTAAAATAAAAATTAAGAAATATTTTTCCTTAACAAATAGAAAAAATTCCTTTTTGTGTGCTAGTAGTAAGTAGTATTTTTTTATGATTCAATATATCATTTAAAGGAGTCAAATGCAGTAAAGCTGCTAGCATTTTGCAAAAGCGGTTTTGGCAAAAGTTGACCTTCATACTAGGATTTGCCATCTATCCCTGTTTTAGCAGAAAATATCAGAAAACGATAATTTTGTTCAAAGGCAAAATTTAATTTGAATTACAGATAATGACACTTGACCTTTGTTTCCCACCAAGCTTGTATTTAAATAAATCAAAGATTGGTAATGACATAATTCTCTTCAAATAAATTTTCTAAAGAAATTCTTTAAAAAACTGTCGACCCTTTACGGATATCCATATTTGGACTCCAGTTGCAAAGTGAGTAAGTGTATTAGATCTTTTGATGTTGTTATCTAGTGTGTTGTATACTTTAGGTGCGATGTATGAGTATTGCCTTTGTGAGAAAGTGGTTTTTGTTATAGGTATTATGCATTTTGCATGAGTTGAGTAGCGTGTATGTATATCTTTTTGAGTGGATTTTATCAAACCATTTTTCCAGATATGGATGAGAATTATCTTAATGTACAGTTGGCGAATGTCAAGGACTGCTAGTTTCTTAAAAAGTTGCTCTGATGGATGAGAAGGGGAACATTTGAAAATGATTCTTAGCAAAACTTTTTGAATAGTCACCAGAGGGTAGATAATGGATGCTGCACAACCTCCCCATCCTATAATGCCGTACGTTGCTATAGATTGAAATAGAGCGAAATAAACACTTCTGAGTGTTTTTAGATCAAGGATTGATCGAATAGAATAAAAAACATAGCATAACTTACGGAGTCTCTTTGTTATGGAGTTGATTTGAGCCTCCCAGCGTAAATGATTATCTATAATGACCCCTAGGTATTTTACTTCATTTGACGGTTTGAGAATTGGGCATGAACAGCTGTTAATTAGAGATTGTGAGGGGGTGTCTAGATTTTGTGGGCAAGAGTGAATGATTAGTTTAGGAAGGTTTTCTGGGAGAGTGAATTTTCGGATTGAGAAATGTATATATTGTGTTTTTTGAATATTTAGTGTGAGGAGGTTAGAGTCTAGCCATTTTTTAATTTTGTTCAGTCCAGAATTTGCTTTCTCGATTGTTATTTTCCATATTTTACTTGTAAATATGATAACAGTGTCATCAGCAAAAGATATTATATTACCTTCAATATCCAAATTCAACAAGGAGTTCATATAAATGAGAAATAAGAGCGGGCCTAGAACACTCCCTTGGGGCACGCCATAGGAGATAGGTAAGCATTTACTCCTATATTCTTGATTAGAGTGGATGACGGTTGTTTGTGATCTCTGTGTGAGGTAGTTTTTAAACCATTTCAGGGCAGTACCTTCTATCCCAATCTGTTGGAGTTTTTTTAGAAGAATGTGGTGGGAAATAGTATCGAAGGCTTTTGACAGATCTAGAAAGACAGCAAGAGGTTTATTGCCTTTATCGAGGTTATCTGATATCAGTTTGGTAAATGTTGCAATTGCATCAGCAGTACTACAATCTTTACGAAATCCGTATTGGTTTTTTGAAAGGATTTTATTGTCCTCGAGGAATTTGAGGAGTCTTAGTTTAACTACTTTTTCAATGATTTTGGATATAGTGCTCAATAACGATATAGGCCTGTAACTATTTATCGAAGATCTGTCACCTGATTTGAAAATAGGGATGATAGAGGCATGTTTTAGTGATTTTGGGAAAATTCCGGATTGGAGGCTTAAGTTAATAATATGTTTAAGAGGGCTGGCAATAAGGGATTTTAAATGCTTAGTTAGTTTAGAAGAGATTTTATCTATACCTGTTGAGTGGCTGTTTTTTAATGCTGTGATGATTTCTATAATTTCCAATTCGGTGGTAGGAGTGAAAACAAATGGATTATAACTCACATGAGCCAGGGATATTTTGTGAGCAAGGTCATGTTCCGAGACATTATTTCTAGTTAGAATATTATTGGAAAGATTTGATCCGACGGAGGTGAAAAATTCATTGAAATGGTCTGCAATTTTTACGGAGTCATTACGTGTATTTGTTAGTGTTCGGCCTTCAATGTTAATCTTATTTATGGGTGTAGTTGTTTGTCTAGTGTAGGATATGTCCTTAATAATATTCCATATTTTTTTCTTGTCGTTTTCGGCATTTATGATTTCTTTTTTATAGTAGTCTTCTATGGCCTTTGAAGTAATTTTTTTGCAAACATTTCTGTATTTCTTGTAGAATATGTGGGATTCGTGGTCGTTGGGATTTTTTTTACAGAGTGCGTGGAGTTTATCACGCTTACGTATAGAATGGAGAATACCAACAGTTATCCAAGGTTTGAGTTTCGTGTCATAATGTTTTGTTTTTTCTGTTGTGTTGGATGTAGCGTTGGTTAGGTGGTTATGTAGTGTTTGGACAAAAAATTCGCAGGCTAAATTAGGATCATTTTCTTTGTAAAGATTTGACCAATTTTCTTGTGAGACCAGCTCAAAAAGTGTGGTATAGGATATTTTATTTTGTGGAATTTCATGCGGTTGTGGTTTATTTACTTTGTGAGAAAGAGAAGTTATGGTAGCGTAGTGATCTGTGACGGTACATTGGTATACAAGAGATGTGGTTTTTAATTTACATTTTGAAAATACATGATCAATACAACTTACAGACGAGCCAGATACTCTGGTGGGTGCTGTGATGGCTGGGACGAAACCTTGAAAAGTTAGCAGGTTTATATAATCATTGGCTTGAGGATGCATGGAATTTATTATATTTATATTGAGGTCACCAATAATAAGGAGATTATCACAATCAGTTACACAAGATAAAAATTGGTTTAGTGAATTTAGAAAAGGGGTTATGTTAGATGTGGCTGGTGATCGATAAATAGAAAATATGGTTACGTGTTTATCTATAACAATTTTGAGACAGTTGGATTGATTGATTATGATTTCGTTTACTGTGTGAGTTATGTGATTTTTTATGTATATAATAACACCATCATTTTGGATTATGTTATACTGTGTGTTGTAATGGGTGTAGTTTATTATGTTTTTGGGAAGGTAATTTTCATTGATCCAGCATTCACTCAAAATGATAATGTCAAAGTTGGAGTTCAGGTCTGTGAGAACTATCAATAATTCGTTAAAATTACGGTTTATGCTTCTAATATTCATTGAGAAGATTTTTAGGGCTGATTGAGATAATGTTTGTTGAACTTCTAGAACACTGTTTGTTTCTTTACATTGAATTGGCGTCAAATTATCCAATTGATCAGCTATTTCTTCCATTTATAAAGTTTGTAACCTAACAGAATCAGCTGTATTAAATATATAAATGGTTTAGACACATTGCATAAAAATAGTATCTTTGTGCTAGAAACATATAAAAATATTTTACTGCTGTTTATAATAGAAAAAGTGGAATAATATAAGAGTATATCAAAGTAAGTTTTGTAGTTAAAGGAGCTTTGTTTACAAGTTATTGGATGAACGAGACAATATCGACGGCTCCAATTAAGACTGCAGTAACTCAAAATTTGGTGTTTTTGAGTTAGTTATATTTTCGGGTTTCATAAATTTTTATCTACATGCCAAGAAGACTTTTGTTACTCTAACAGTTATACACCGAGAGAAAAAAACATTTAAAAATAGTTGTAAGTCACGATGTCATCAGTTTTCCATGTACTAAAGAAGTAAGTTGAGTTACTGCGCTTTTTATCGGAATTTTTCCACAGTCAGCCTTACTTCTTTTTTCCATGGAGAAATATCGATATTATCATTTGAATTGCGTTTGAAAGTTGATGTTCAGTCATTGCGGTTTGCATATTGTAGTGATAAAATTGAAAATATAAAGAGAATTGTACCGTGAAAGTGTTACACATGAGAATTTCCAGTAGGACCACCAAAATAATAGCTAATGGTAAAGCATTATTGTCTACAATGCAATCTGGTAAGTGTAAACATATCTCGGACATAACTTAAATTTTTTTCAAGTACTCGGACCCATAAGCTTATTTTCACGATATTATAACATTACCAGAGATATGTATAACGTATGGGGCATACCTGACTTATTAATACAAAATTCTAGTTCCTCGAAAATCGGCTCGTCAATTCTTATTTTTTACATATTGTTTGTTCATATTGTAATATAATAATACAGAGTCTACTTCTGATGACTTATTGGGTCCCAATGGAGATCAGCAAGATTTTAGTGGAGTGAACTCTGATGATGGTTGGAAGCCTGATGAATGTAGTAATTCAAGACCTATAGAATTGAGTGTTTGTAGATCAACCTCCCCTGATTTCATGTTGCTTTTTAATGAGGAAACAGGATTATTCTATCGTGCTACTAAAACAACTGCTAATATGGATACTCTGAGCGCTATACGTATTTCATAAAAATGATTACATTTTAAAATGCATCAAATTAATAGAAATGTTTTAGTTCGAGATATATTTGGTGATGTAAAATGGAATCGGATTGCAAATCAAACTGCAACTTTAATTGCAAGAATACTATGCACGAAGAATCCCGAAAAAAATATTCGCAGCATTCTGGAAATTACAAAGTCATGCCATGCAGTGGAATTTTATTTGTCAACACGTGGAATTAGTGCCGAAACAAATTGCGGCTACAAACCGTAACAACTCCAGGCATGGAATTTTGCAAGAATATTATTTAAACATAAATCAGAGTAATCATCCAATGTTTTTGCAAACATTGGAGATCTCTGAAAGAATGATAGGTACTACATGTGGAAAAATTGACGAAAGAGGTGCAGAATGCTTGATCAGCATGGGATACATCTCACAAGATCTAATAAAATTCTCCCTGAATTCAAAGATTCGGTACACGAACACATCCAAGCCTTTCCTGTAGTGGAGTCACATTATACCAGGAAATCATCTAAGAAGCTTTACCTAGAAAGAGATCTGAATATTTTCAAAACGGACGGGCTGCATCTAGATTGGCAGAAAGAAAGAAGCATTGAAATATCTGCTACACTGAGACAGTACTCAGATGCATCTGATTTCCATTATACACTAAAAAAGGACAGCGTCAGGTGTGTGAGAAATATATAATAGCTACAGAAGAAGAAAAAGTATTGTTTAAAGATGCTTACGAAACACACCAGAAAAATAAAGTTCAGGGAAGGATCTCAAAAAACTCGAATAAAGAGAACGCTGAAATTGATTTGTAGCTAAACGAAGCAGTATTTTTTTGCAAATTTTTTTACGAACACCTCTGTCAGTGAGTAGTTTTTATTACAAAAGAAAGTACGCAATGCACATTTTATCATTTATGATATCGGAAAGAAACAGGGCCACTGCTTTATTTGGCATGAATCTGAAATTGTTACATGTCTACTAAAAAAATTAACTTCAGTTCAACAAAAGAGTATACGCAAAGTTATATTCTATTCGGATAATTGCAGTGGACAGAACCAAAACCGAAATGTGTTTCCATGTTAGAATATACCACACGAACCCTCAAAATTGACGAAACGCATCATTTTATGGAGAAAGGACACACACAATAAATGAGGGTGATTTTATGCATGCCACAATAGAAAATCCAAGAAAAGGGAAAATTTTACTTGCCTGTACAATGGGTCATGCTGATTCGATGTGCGAAAGTGAAGGGTTTACCGTACGAAATTAACGAAATGAGCTATGAATACTTTTTGGATTTTAAGTCACTCATTTTGCAAACAAATTGAAAAAAAAAACGATAATTCAGTTGTGAAATGAAATAAAGTACGCGATGTATCTGCGACATACAATAATCCATTGGAGGTGTATATAAGGTATGGTTACGTGGAAGAACCATTAACCATCATTTTAGAAAAATGGACAAGAGGCAGGCTACTGGACAGATTAGTTGAACCTGTTGCTGTGTATAATCAAAAACAAAACATCGATAAACTTAAACATAAAAGATCTGCTAGCATTATGCGTACTGATTCCAAAGACTTGCCATAGTTTCTATCTTTCACTAATTTTTTCCATTGAAGAAACTTCCATTGGACATTCTTATGCCAGCGATGATCTGTCTGATGATTCAGAAAGCAAATGAAATTTAATAATGCTCTTTTTCTTCTATAATTTTATGTAATTGCTTAAGAATTTCTTATAGTTTATGTATGTAACAGTTTCTAAACAAATATATATTTTTTTTTTTCAGTTGATCGAACTAAAAATGTTTTTTATGCTGTTTTTAAACACCGACACATAATAACTCATGAAAAACTCTCAACTGTGGAATTTTAATGTCCATAAATGATGTTTTTTTAGTGTCAAAATAAAGCAGCTTATTGCTACTTCTATAATTTGTTTAATTTTTCCCTGTAACAAAGAAGTACCTCAACATACTACCTATTGATTTTATATAAACTCCGAGGAAAACAGCAGTAAGTCCAAAAACCCTTTAAATTAGTGCAAATTTGAGGAAAATACTAAAAAAATATTAATCAGTTAGAAAGACTATTAAAAAACCATACTTATTCAATTTAAATAAAATTCAAAACCCTCATCTAAGATTATGCAGAATTTTTTGAACTTTAAAATCGCTCTCCTGCAAAATGACAAAAAGTGAGTTACTGCAGTCTTAATTGGAGCAGTCGATATGTGCTTATTTTTTTCATTGATAATAATGACAGGAGTCCCAATATCTTGTCGTACATATACTTGACCACCTCTGGTCCAAACAAATTTATAAAGGTTTTCGCGTTTAGCCTTACGAGCAAGAAACCATAGGTGCTTCGCCTGAAATGTCAGGTGTTCGGAAATGTATATAGGGGAGCTTGGTCCTGCCATTCCGATGAGGGAGGTGTTTAGTTTTTCTTCACGATTGGCAGCTTGCTTGTTGAACCTTTTTACTTCTTCCAGGAAATCATCACGGTAGATGGTGGATTTGAATTTTATTAAGATGGGCCCTTAATTTTATTAAAATAGAAGATGATTGATTAAATTAAATTGGTATAATTTTGTAATAATAATAATTTAATTGAAGATAAATTGTAATAAAGATTTGTATTTTATTGAAGTTACTGATTAAACGCCCCAGTTAATACGATTTGTGGTAAGATTTGTTATTCATTGTTGGTGCTAACTTCAATAAAATCAAGGTAGCCTGCATTTGTTTGAAGACCCGATAGTTGGGCCGCGGACAGTTGACTCCCCGGACATGTGACCGCTCAGACAGTTGATCCCTCTGCCAGTTGATCCCTAGGACAGTCCCCATTGGTAAAGTGAGTATGCAGAGAGGATACACGCCCGAATTACAAAAAATCGATGTATATCTCTAGGCGTCTTGAGTATTTATGCTATACGAATATTTTTGACTAGCTGGTACCCGGCATGCGTTGCCATGCCATTTAATAAATAAATTGTTTTCTCCTGCGTGTTCTTTCCCATTCGTTCCGTTCCCCTTCCGCCTCCCATTCCTCTCCCGCGTCCTCTTCCCCTCTCGCGTTCCCACTCCGCCTCTTCCACCTTCCCTCCCCTCACTCCACTACCCCTTTCCCCTGCCCGCGAACCCCCCTCCCAAGCTCCCCTCCCCCTCCCAGGTCCCCCCTCCCAGATTCCCCTCCCCCTCCCGGGTTTCCCTCCTCCCCCTCCCGCGAACCCCCTACCCGAGTCCCCCTCCCGCATTTCATACATTCTTTCCCGGTACATTAAGTTTTCAAACAGCTCGCATGCCACCTTTTGCATATTTCATAATGCTAGAGCTGCTAGAGCTGCTAGAGCTGCTACTGCTGCTAGCTCACCAGTAGTAAAATCCAATTTGGTGCAGTCGTTCGGAAGTCATGCGCGTAAATACATTTCGGCTATTCATTTTTTAGAGATAAATATTAACTACGATGCCTGAATTAAAAAATACATATCAACATGGTTTTCACGGCAACGATTTGTTTTGCTTTTCTTCTGACGTTAGCAATAACTCGCCATTTTCGACAGAAAACGTAAAATAAATATAATATATTAATATTTATAATTTCGTAACGCCAGAACTTACCTTTATATATAGCCTGTATTACTCGCATATAATGTAGCTTTCTATTGGTGAAAAAAATTCTAAGATCGGTCAATTAGTTTTTGCGTGAAAGCGTAACAAACAAACACACGCAGTTTCGCATTCATAATATTAGTATAGATTTAGAATTTTAGGGTAGGTACTTTCTATTACATAATTCAATTTACCAAATTCTGACACAGGCATTTAAATACAATAGCGAGTGCCCGGCATATGCTATGCCACTTAATAAAGAAAAAAATTCGCTCTACTTACCCTTTCCCATTCGTCCTAGATGATGCCAGAACTCACTATACACGTATAGAAACCATCGCGGGCTTGCACACATCAAATCCCCAAAGTTTTATCACAATCGGATGAACGGTTAGCAATGTATGATAGCGATGCCAAAACTCACTATCGTATATAGAAACCATCGCGGGCACACATCAAATCCCCAAAGTTTTATCGCAATCGGATGAACGGTTAGCAATGTATGATAGCGATGCCAAAACTCACTATCGTATATAGAAACCATCGCGGGCATGCGCACATCAAATCCCCAAAGTTTCATCGCAATCGGATGAACGATTTAGCAACGCAAAACATCTCATACACATAGACAGAAACAAACACATTTTCTATAGATCAGTAATTTTAGTATCAAAAATGTCAGTTGCATTTTAATTTTTTTTTAAAGTTAACATTAAAAAATTTTTTTATTTTAAAAATGTTTTTGTAATTTCTAATAATACCATTTATTTAAGCGTATTTCATCGCCTTTCAAAACCAGTATTTAGTTTTTGGATACGTTTACAAATTTTCCATTTATTTGAATTTTTATTGCAAAGTCGATATATATCGAAACATTTATACCTTTTGACAAAATACGCCAAATTTTTGAGGGGTTAGGCTTTGAGCTTTAAGCTTTGATATTCAAGTTTTGAGCTTTAAAATTTTTGAAGGGTTAAGCTTTGAGCTTTAACCTTGAGCTTTGAGTTTTAAGCTTTGAGCTTCAAACTTTGATATTTAAGCTTTGAGCTTTAAGTTTTGAGCTTTAAGCTTTGAGACTTAAGCCTTGAGCTTAAAGCTTTGAACTTTAAGTTTTGTGATTGAAGCCTTGAGCTTAAAGATTTGAGCTTAAAGCCTTGAGCTTAAAGCTTTGAACTTAAAGCTTTGAGATTTAAGCTTGGAGCTTTAAGTTTTGAGCTTTAAGCTTTGAACTTTAAGTTTTGAGCTTTAAACTTTGAGATTTAAGCCATGTGCTTTAAGCTTTGAGCTTCAAATTTGAGCTTAAACTTTGAATTTAAGTTTTGCGCTTTAAGCTTTGAACTTTAAGATTTGAGTTTAAAGCCTTGAGCTTCAAGTTTTGAACTTAAAACTTTGAGCCTTAAGCTTTGAAATTAAAGCCTTGAGCTTCAAGTTTTGAGCTTAAAACTTTGAGCTTTAAGCTTTGAGCCATAAGCTTTGAGTTTTATTCTTGAGCCTTACGTTAAGAGCTTTAAGCTTTGATATTAAAGCCTTGAACTTATTTTGAGCATTAAGTTTTGTGAATAAAGCCTTGAGCTTAAAGCTTTGAGCTTAAAGCCTTGAGCTTAAAGCCTTGAGCATAAAGCTTTGATATTTAAGCTTTGAGCTTTAAGTTTTGAGCTTTAAGCTTTAAGATTTAAGCCTTGAGCTTAAAGCTTTGAGCTTTAAGTTTTGTGATTGAAGCCTTGAGCTTAAAGATTTGAGCTTAAAGCCTTGAGCTTAAAGCTTTGAACTTAAAGCTTTGAGATTTAAGCTTGGAGCCTTAAGTTTTGAGCTTTAAGCTTTCAACTTTAAGTTTTGAGCCTTAAACTTTGAGATTTAAGCCATGTGCTTTAAGCTTTGAGCTTCAAATTTGAGCTTAAACTTTGAATTTAAGTTTTGCGCTTTAAGCTTTGAACTTTAAGATTTGAGTTTAAAGCCTTGAGCTTAAAGCTTTGAGCTTTAAGTTTTGTGATTGAAGCCTTGAGCTTAAAGATTTGAGCTTAAAGCATTGAGCTTAAAGCTTTGAACTTAAAGCTTTGAGATTTAAGCTTGGAGCCTTAAGTTTTGAGCTTTAAGCTTTGAACTTTAAGTTTTGAGCTTTAAACTTTGAGATTTAAGCCATGTGCTTTAAGCTTTGAGCTTCAAATTTGAGCTTAAACTTTGAATTTAAGTTTTGCGCTTTAAGCTTTGAACTTTAAGATTTGAGTTTAAAGCCTTGAGCTTCAAGTTTTGAACTTAAAACTTTGAGCCTTAAGCTTTGAGATTAAAGCCTTGAGCTTCAAGTTTTGAGCTTAAAACTTTGAGCTTTAAGCTTTGAGCCATAAGCTTTGAGATTTATTCTTGAGCCTTAAGTTAAGAGCTTTAAGCTTTGATATTAAAGCATTGAACTTAAAGTTTTGAGCATTAAGTTTTGTGAATAAAGCCTTGAGCTTAAAACTTTGAGCTTAAAGCCTTGAGCTTAAAGCCTTGAGCATAAAGCTTTGAGATTTAAGCTTCGAGCTTTAAGTTTTGAGCTTTAAGCTTTGAGCTTCAAACTTTGATATTGAAGCTTTGAGCTTTAAGTTTTGAGCTTTAAGATTTGAGATTTAAGCCTTGAGCTTTAAGCTTTGAAATTCAAGATTTGAGCTTTTAATTTGCTTTGAGCTTTAAGCTTTGAGATTAGAGCCTTAAGCTTCAAGTTTTGAGCTAAAAACTTAGAGCTTTAAGTTTTGAGCCATAAGCTTTGAGCTTTATGCTTGAGCCTTAAGTTAAGAGCTTTAAACTTTGATGTTAAAGCCTTGAACTTAAAGCTTTGAGCGTTAAGTTTTGTGATTAAAGCCTTGAGCTTAAAACTTTGAGCTTAAAGCCTTGAGCTTAAAGCTTTGAGCTTAAAGCTTTGAGAATTAAGCTTTATTTTAAGTTTTGAGCTTTAAGTTTTGAGCTTTAAACTTTGAGATTTAAGACTTGAGCATTAAGCTTTGAGCTTAAAGCTTTGAGATTAAAGCTTTGAGATTTAAGCTTTGAGCTTCAAGCTTTGAGCTTTGAGCTTTAAGTTTTGAGCTTAACGCTTTAAGTTTTGTGATTAAAGCCTTGCGTTTAAAGCTTGAGCCTTAAGTTTAAAACTTTAAGCTTTGATATTAATGCCTTGAGCTTAAAGCTTTGAGCTTTAAGTTTTGTGATCAAAGCTTTGAGCTTAAAGCTTTGAGCTTAAAGCCTTGAGCTTAAAGCTTTGATCTTAAAGCTTTGAGATTTAAGCTTTGAGCTTCAAGCTTTGAGCTTTGAGCTTTAATCTTTGAGCTTTAAGCTTTAAGTTTTGTGATTTTAATCAGCCTTGCGCTCAAAGCTTTGAGCTTAAAGCCTTGGGCTTAAAGCTTTGACCTTAAAGCCTTGAGCTTAAAGCTTTGAGCTTTAAGTTTTGTGATTGAAGCCTTTCTTAAAGCTTGAGCTTTAAGGCCAGGCCTAAGTTTACAGGCCAAAGTTTAAGTTTAATATCAAAACTCTTATCTTAAGTTCAAAGCTTAAAGCTTAAAACTCAAAGCACAAAGCTTAAAAATAAAGCTCAAAGTTCAAAGTTAAAGCTCAAAACACAAATCTCAAAGCACAAAGCTTAAAGCTCAAAGCTCAAACTTAAAGCTCAAAACATAAATCTCAAAGCACAAAGCTCAATACTCAAAATTCAGTATCAAATCTTAAAGTTCAAAGCTTAAAGCTCAACACGTAAAGCTTAACGTTGAATGCAAAAAGTTCAAAGCTTAAAGCTCAAAAATCAAAACTCAAAGCTTAAAGTTCAAAGCTTAAAGCTAAAACTCAAAGCACAAAGCACGGCTTGCGTTGCAATGCAAAGAAATCAATTGATCCTTGAATGTCCTTTCCCGTGCGTCCCCGTTCACCTCCCGAGTCCCCTTCCCCTTTCGCCTTTCCCTTCTACCTTCCCCGCCTTCCCATCCCTCGTCTTCCCACCTCCCCCGTTCCCCTCCCCTGCCATTCCTCCTTGCCGCTAAAATTTTACGAAATAAATTTTCATTAATTCAAATTTAATAACGCCAGAACTTACCATTATAAATAGCCTTTATCCTTTGCGGGCGTGCGCACAACAAATCACCAAAGTTTCATCGCAATCGGATGAACGGTATGGCAGCGCATAAAATACGAACAAACAAATTTTGATTTGTATATAAAGATAGGAAAGATTTGATTGTTGGTGTCTTCCCGTACGGCCCGTACCCCATTGACGCTTACATCGTCTAATATTTACATTTTTAAACTCGTGATATCTTTCAAATGGGATGTTCGAATTGAATTATTCAAAAAGTTATATAAAGGCATTGAAGCAGTCTCGAATACAAAATAATTTATTTTGATGAGAATTAATACCAAGATACAAATAAAGAGTCTTTTCTAGCGGCGGCATTTCAATTAAATTTTTAAAATAAAAGAACACTTATTGTGGCATAACTATAATAGTTAGACATATGCTGTTACGACATTTTTTGTAGATAATGATGTGTTCTGCAAAGTCGTAGTACATTATTTTACTCTATCATCAATAGTTTTCACAGCGCACGCGATGTAAAGAATATTTAAGGTAATATTTTACACCTTGGGTTACATTGTTGGAGTTTTAGTAAGGATCCTTAATTTTTTTAAAATATAATATAGTCTATGTTACCCGGGAATAGTGTAGCTTCCCAACAGTGAAAGAATTTTTCAAATCGGTTCAGTAGTTTCGGAGCCTATTCGATGCAAACAAACAATCAAATCCTTCCTCTTTATAATATTAGTATAGATAACAATAATGTCGTGTCTCCGAAGAAATACGTGAGGATGTACGACTAAATAACAAAATACGACATACTTTTTTTTAGATTAGCTCCACACAGGAGACGCAGAGGTCTATGTCATCTTTAGGGTATTTTTATAGAAAGAAAGGAGAGGAGAAGTTCTGGGAAGGAATAAAGTACGAGGGGCGGGTAGGAACCTGGAGACCAATGTGTCCAGTAATGACAGACATACGAAACCTCCCTCCGCTGTGCAAGTTGTGGGTTGAGAGAGTCCGACTGAAGAGTTCGAAAGGTCTCCCTCAACCAGCCTCGCTTGATCCCGCCTCCCACGTGGGCAAACAAATCCGTTGCCAATATCCAGACGAATCTCACCCCACGAACCCGGGCACCCCCGTTAAGTCACCAAACGGAGCGAACCACTTGGGGTGCCCTATGGCAGAGGTGTTGGTTATCCAATAAATGGTTCCAAGGGCGGCGGTACCCAAATTGTAAATAATGTAATAGATCTGTCAACGCGTCAACTATCATGGAATCGTTATTTTTACTATCCCGAGTTTTAATATTAACTCATTCACTGAAAAAAAAATAGTAATGAACAGCAAATTTAAATCGTAATATGGCTGTGCGTATTTTCATAGGATTTACTGACATTTTTTTATATGCGCAGTCATGCACAAAATACGTGCAGTTTTCATATTTATTTTGAATATTAATATTTATTGAATCGTGAAATCAGAAAAATACAGACAATAAGTGCGTCCCGTTAAAACAACACGTGAAACGCAGCGGATGGAATGTCCGTGGGAATACAGGCAGCCGCTGGACTTTTATACTTTAGCCGTCGGCAAAACTGCAGCGGCCATGTTGTTTATCATTATTAAAAAAATACCCCCTTATTTTGAAACAACAGATAATATATATATTCTTTTTGGTAGAACGTAATATTTTATAAAAAACTAGCAAAAAATGTTTTAATCTTAACCCTGGAAAGATAATCTTATTTTGACCATCGTTAAAGATAAACGAACGTCTTAAAGACGCACTGAAGTTTAAAAGGGTATATTTGACAAATTGTCATACATAAATAGTTTAAAGGTAGTTGAATAATTAGTTCAGGATTTTGAACTTTAAATAAAACCAAAATATATAAAAAATTACGAAATGAAACTCTAAACTTCTTACAATTCAACCATAAACTATAAAGTTTTTTTTTAATGAAAACAAATGTTTTATTTTATGTCTAAATCATATTTTTTTATACGCCAAGAAAGTTTAGATGCTGCATTATAATTTTTTTTTTTTTTTTTTCAATTTTTCATTCGCTAAATCACATTTATTAGAAGTCCGAAAGTTTACACAAAAGATAATCATACGTCTTTCGAACGTGTGTATGTATTTCTCCATAATTATTGCACTGACCGTGGTGAAAGAGCCGCCCCGCGCAATCTGTGCTCGACAACTGAACTAACTGAGATAGACAATTGACGTTGCGACAGCAAAACTTGTGTCGCTTATGTTGCAAAGACGTCAAATATCTTTCTAGGGTTAAGGGGGTATTATAGTCTAGAAGCATGAATTGTAGGTGTTTTTTCAGGTGCAATAAAAAAAAAACAATAATATTTTTGAAGCCATTATTTTACCAAATATTTATTAAAAATTAAAAAAAGACATAAAAAATCAAAAGAAAAAATAAAATATTTTTAAAGTTACAGGGTGTTGAAGTGGGGGGTCTCAAAAATATGGCGCACCCTGGTTGACACGATTGCAACCCTCCTGGTTATCCGAAAAAAAAACAAATTTATTTTTAATTCAAACACATGTTGCTATGGCATGAACCTCGGAGAAGTCATAAAAATTATTTTTCGCAGTCTGTCTGAAAAAAAATTTTTACCAGTTTTTTTGACTTTCCGAATTTTTTTAGAATAGTAAAAATTTTAATTTTGTTATAATTCTGATTCATGCGATAAGTAATGTATAGAAAAGACTCACACCAAACTTCAAGTAAATTGGTTGAGCGTAACTTGAGATATCGTGTCAACCGTCACGAAAAAAGTGGTTTTGAGAAAAAGGTGTTTAAAATTTTGTCCTACTTAGATTTTGGTTAGATTCTGTCTAAGCCGCGAAATTAAAATGGTTATAACTTTTAATAATGCGAATTTCAAAAATTCTTTTAAGGAGATATTTTTGAATATTTAAACTTTGGAAATATGAAGAAAAACTTTTTTTTTCCTAGACTAGAATACCCCCTTAAGTTAGCTCACATTGTCGTGTAAGCTAATAATTTGAGAAACATAGTGTATATAGAATTTCACTGCATTCAATCACTGACAAAACATCAATGTGGTGAGGTGGTAGTACTTCCTTATTTTTTTAAATAATAATTTATTTTCAATCTATTTATATCTATTTTATATCTTAACTAGCAGCATAGGTATTAGGGAAAAATTACTGTAGCGCTTGCACTTATCAATTATAATCTCCCCCCTCTCTCCCCTCCCGCATTTTAAACATTAATTTCCGGAACATTCAGTTTTCAAACAGCTCGCGTGCCACCTAAATTTCATAATGCCAGAGCTCACCAGTAGTAAAAAAAAGAATTATTCAATTTGGTGCAGTCTTTCGGAAGTTATGCGCGTACAAACATTTAAGCGTAACAAACAAACACAAGCAGTTTCGCATTTATAATATTAGTATAGAAGTATAGATACTGTATGAATCATCATGTAACCTACCTACCTAATATGAACGAAACCTGTCAATTTGACTGTCCTAGAACGGAAGACTTTCCTAGTTGGACAGTCAATGCTTCCTTATACTGTTTGTGTATTTTTATAACAAATACATAAAAAACAAAAATCTTAATAATTTTAAGCGGGATTTTATTACAAAGTTGGACGGCCTGGAAAATACATAAGTCATTTCTGGGTGCTTGCCTTCTTCCGTGTTGGCAATCTGAATTGCTTTGCATTTTTCGTCCCGTGTCCCGTTTATGTATAAAATTCAGTACATTTAAATTAAATTTAGCTCATTTAACGTGTCTCTCATCCGTGTACATGTTTCGTTTGAAAATTATTCGCATCAATTATTTGCAGAATTTGCATTTTTTTTCATTTTCTCTTCATTGCAGAGAACAAACGTATATGACCAGTAATTATATTGTGGTGATATAATAGTATTGCATGTTATCTGACATGTTTTACTTTTTTTCTGATTCTGCCAAGAAATGATATCTTTTTTGCAATATTTTTTAATTGTATTATCTGCATTTTTTGAGAAGTTCAGCTTTGAGCCTGTAATTTGTAAAATTGAAATAAGGCGAAAAATGAAATAACGCTTAGAATTTTTTTTCTGGTTGTTTGTTATTCGTGAAAAATCACGGAACGTAGCTTCACGTCATGAAAACCTGAAAATTGTTGTTTCTACAAAAACAAAAAATATTACGCTTGTAAAATAAATAAGTAAGAATATTCATCCCGTTAAACATTTTTAAGAGTGTTCAATTTTTAAAATTGAAACTGTATAACTGCAATTTTTATAATTTTCTTAACATTTATATCTTAAGAAAATTATAAAAATTATCTTTTCAAATCCAAGAGATAAAGTAGGTAGGTATCAGGTACCTATAACACTTACGCACAATGAAAATATATTGTTTATAAATATAAGTACCTAACAAAATGTACCTCAGAAATGAATCTTCCTTTTTATTCCTTCCAAACTTTTACTTCTACCAAATTCCTTCTTTTTACTTAAAACGAGACTGAACACGAAAAACACCAAATGCTTGCTTCCTAGGTAGTGTCAAATATTTTTTTCACAACAATTGTTCTCCAATTTTTTCTTGCCAAAATTCCATACAGGTACTTTTCCGTTGATGGTTAAGGGGAGGTAGGAACTGGTCATGTGACGTCCCATTAGCAACTAAGCATATTATCATTTCAAAACCAAACAGTCTGTGTCTAATTTTGTAATATAATAAAGGTAACAACATATGTATTTAGGTAAATACTTATTTTTGTACCTAAGACTGTTTGTATTCGTTATCGGTAAAAGTAAAATATTCCTTTCTTATAACGAACACGAAAAATACATTTTTGAAATTGTAAATATTATGAGATATTCAAATGCGAAGTGTGCTAGAAAGGACGTGAAAATATATTCAGTAGTAAAAGCTTCCTGGAGGACTGCGAAAACGTTTTACAGGCTTCCCGTTAGTTATTCAGTTTGCCTCTGAAATATTTATATACGATACATTCTTAGGAAATTGGATATTTCATCAAACGTTTGGATATTTTGTAATACGAGCACAACGTGTGGGAAAATAGCATAGAAAGTCTTATAAAATTGAAAAAAAATTAATTATTTTAAAATTTCAACATTATTAAATCATTTTACATTAAAAAAATATAGCAAAATGGCTGAAATTAAGCAAGTTGAATCTGAACGTAAACAAAACAAAATATATGAAAATCGGCAAAACACACTGTTAAATTTGACACTTGACGATGACGAAATTGAAAAGTAAATTAAATCAAATACTTGTGGTGTAAACTAACTTAAGCAAATTTTGAAAATGTGCTAAAGAAGGAACTAAAAAAAAAAACTTCTCAGAAGACTACAAAATAAACGAACACAACAGAGTTCAGCTTTAAAAGGTTCTACGATATTTTATGTGGCCAATTAAGAACGTTTTAACAAATTAGAAATTATATAAAACAGAGTTACGAGAAGTATATTAAGGAAAGCCAAATATGGTAAAATTAATCTAATGGGAGAAAAGCTAAATTGGAATCCAATAAACAAGAGACTTGTATTGAATGTGTTAATTTTTATACATAAAATTATGAAAAACCAAATGCCAAAATACTTTAAGAACTTCAATAAAAATATATACAGTTAATATGTAAATAGAAATAGATTGCGGCATTAGATCAGATACACAGAACTGCGTAATGTTTAGAGGGCCGAAGATGTATGATGGAATGCCTGAAAGTCTGAAGAATAAATGAATTCAAAAAGCGACATTATGCTTACTGCAAAAATGTAATTTTATGAAATGTAATATATATATGGATGGAATACAAATTAATTAAAAAAATAATAATCATATACAAACAGCAACAATGAACAATAAGCGTTTTTTTGGTATGTAGAAAAAAACTTAATTATGATCCAATATTCACCAGGTATGTTTTAAGGTTTTCACGGCCAAAAAGTATTTTTGTTATTGTTTTTGGGGTGTTATGCCGTGTTTCGCTACCTCCTTCTTTAGCCAACGTTTCGGACAGCGTTACAGTGTCCATCATCACTCATCTGCCCTGATGATGGACACTGTAACGCTGTCCGAAACGTTGGCTAAAGAAGGAGGTAGCGAAACACGGCATAACACCCCAAAAACAATAACTACAATATTCACCAAATTGTATCTTAAGGTATTTTCTAGTTAGTATTTCGTGCTAAAACAAACTTCCACCCATACATTGAGTTATTATGTTTTTCCAAATAAATTGTTTTTCCTCGATGACATGCGGACCATGTTTCCACACTGAAGATCAAAAAAATTTGACATTTTTTCCAGTGGATTGCGATTGCGTCAAAAAATGTTTTCGGTCGAATAAAAAAATAATTTATAATTATTTTTTGGGGTCTTATGCCGTGTTGCGCGATCGTTGAACGCTCTCCGAATCGTTGGCTAAAGAAGGAGGTAGTGCAACACGGTATAATACCCCAAAAATTACACAAGACAATACGTGAAGATCTCAAATCAAATCTACTTCGGAAATAACGCAAATTCCTAGAAAGGCCCGGCGAGAAGGAGGTATAATTTTCAATCAAAGGAACTTTTTGTGATTATGTTGTAATAGAAAACTTATTTTGTTTTGTAGTAATATAATATTTATTTACTTGTACCAAATAATCAAATGCGAATATTAATTATGTAATTATTTTTTTATTTAACTTTTATGAATAAACCTAAAATTATTTATTTCTGTTTCCAGATTTTTGATTGAGTTTCGCTCATAGTGTCTTCATTTAATTAAATATTACAATTTGAGGTTTTACATGTAAAAATAAAATAAAAAAATAATAAAATTCATCCTAAACTTGCTCTCATACTCACGACCAACCTTCAACTCCTCATTTTACATAAAAATAAATTAAATTTAGTCCTTATGACAAGCGTCAATAGTAAAGCGTACAAAATACGCAGCGACTTAATAATATCAACAAAGAAGAGAAGTGTAAAAAAATGTCGCAGAAATGTTTCTTTTGATTAGACGAAGGTTGGCACCACACGGGAGAACCTTGCTTGCCACTTTCCAGCAATATAAAATAACAAGTGTGTTTTTTATGGTTCAGTCTCGTGTTATTGCAGGTGCATGAAATGGTAATGAAAAAAATGGTAATTCCTCCTCGGGTTAGACTTTAGGCTGACGTCTTCAAAGGAGCTCCGGCCTGGTGTATGTGCCTTCCTGATTACGTGCTGGTTGCGGTGTAACCCCCTCCTACCCCCCTGCACCGCAACTCAGTGGGAAAACAACGCCTCGAACCGGGAAACTCAATGTATGCAATTTAATAAAACTCAGAAATTGGAATATTTTTTTCTAAATGCGCATTCGTATCTTGAATAATGTATCATGTTGAGACTTATTAGATTCAGCGAAAAATCTACCAAATAGGTACCGGTAACCAACAGTTATGGTTAAAAAATAAATTACACTTTAAATTTGCACAACACTGAAACATGACTTAAACGATCAATTTTTATAACTCAAGAGTTTAGTTAATTTACGCTATTTATGCTTGGATTCTTAGAAATGAAACTAGTTTCAATAACATTGTCAATTGTAGTCGAAAATATAAAAATAATAAATTTTCGGAACAATTTTTTAAAAAATTGTTCAAGTTTGAAGGAAAAAAAAGGTGTAATTTTTCAGAACCGCTGGAAAGGCTTATTACGATATTTTTTTTTGAAATAACACTTCGGATCAACTAATTGATTATAACATTCAATTTGAGAGGCGGGTACGGTACCAACGCCCCGGGTACCATTTATTGGATAACCAAAACCCCTGCCATAGGTGGTACCCCAAGTGGTTCGTTACATTTGGCGGCTTAGCAGGGGTGCCCGGGTTTTGTCCGAGTCTCGGCGATTTATATGTCTGCCCACCAACTTCATGGCAGGCCGGACTGGGAGAGACTAGTTGAGGGAGATCTTTTGTTGTCTCCAGCAGGACTCTTTCTGAACATCTCCTTGGCACCGCAGTGGGAGGGATGGATTCATAGGTCTGTCACTCCTGAACACTGACCCCCAGATTACTACCTATCCCTTATGCCCCTTTCCTTCCCAGAACTTCGGGGGAGATAGAAAAAAATGCAAATACTATGTTCTTTTAGGTTGACATAGGTTCTTGGCTCGGTTTATTTAAATAATCTGTGCGTGTTGAAAAAAAACACTTTTTTGCTTCTTTTAACATCCCCCCCAAAGTAAATATTTGTATTGAATTATAATTATGTTGAATAGAAAAGTTATTTAAAAGTAATACGTATGTTACGTTGAATCAAAAAGTTATTTAAGAAAACAAATAAAATAAATTTGACCAACATTTTTGTAGTCAACTACGAATTCACTCTGTTGTATGAAAAGTCTTTTTGAAAGGATTCATGGAAGTCGTTTCCTTTGGGCAGCATTTTGCCCGTAGAGAAAGCGTTTGATGGTAGATACGATACTTCTAATACTGATTTTATTTAAATGTGGTCTAAAATAATTTTCAAATTCATAATTTTTTTATGAGTATTTTGATGACAAATTTTTTTTAATAATTTTTCTGGTGTAGATGAAAGCCGCCCCTGCCATCGTCTGGAGGGTGTTTTAGTATGTCTAGTCTCGATCGCAGCACACGTTTGCAATCTTGCTTTTTTTATCTGCTTTTAATATAGATTGAAGATTTGTACGGTCATGTGTGAGGCGATTACTTGAGAGATCACAGCGGCCTTTGAGACCCTCTCACACCCCGCTCCTGCCTGGCGCAGGAACCTCCGAACCAGAGGTAGCTTTTCCAATTACTACTGCGGGACTCTTTCAGATAAACATGAATATTTTAATGCGTTTTCTCGACGTGAATATACTAGATGTAGTGCACACATTACTATGAAATGCATTTTTGCTTGCTGCTGTAATATTTTGTTCTAGTTATTTCGAAGAAGATGCAATGAGAACTGTAATGCTTAAATTATTTTTATGTTCCTCAACATCTTGTAAAACTTAGTTGATAAATTATGCATAAAGCTAGATAAAACAATTTCATTTTAGCACTAGCCGAAGTCCGGCGTTGCCCGGGCTGTAAGCAGAGTTTGTCGAAATCAGATTTAGACATTTATTTTCCTCTTGTTTTGGACGTCAAGTGTGCAAAATTTTATGAAGAAGTATCATTATTCTGTTTTAACGGCTGGAGCGATAGCGCAATTTAAAATTTTCTTCTCCGATTGCTCGACATTTTTTGGTAATCATTTTGAATATTTTCCGCCCAAACTAAAAAAAATCACTGCTCCGAATTTTAATATGGAGACATATAAACTGATTATAGATCTATATAGCCTATGAATTCTCCTATCTTCTGTCGATTATTACATATTCATAGGATTTATGAAAAAAATATTATAAAACCGTAAACTTCTACTTAATTAAAAATAAGGGAAAATTTGCCAAAATTGGTAGCAAAGCAATCCGAGGTATTTTAAATAGTACCATATTGTGGCAAACAGCGCTCAGATTAAGGACCGGGAAAAGTGGATGGGGTGGTTTTTCGAAATATTATGTAGAGAGTGACCTTCCTCTTATTTTGAAAATCAAGCTTGCAAAATTTCACCAGTCTCTGTATTAAACAGGATTTGTTTAACAGACATACTAACAAAACTGCACCGGGACTCGATTATTATTGTTATTGTAGATATATATTTACCGCATAGAATAAAGAAAAAAATTAAAAGTGCATTCTATACAAATTTGAATGAAAACAAATGATCCACTTAGCCCAAAAGCTCTACGCTCCATCTCACTTACTCGCCTGACATCGTAAAACTTCATCCCGATTGAATTTCGTAATTACAGTTTTGTGTTGGAAATTTAAGCCTCGATTAGACAAATATTTAGATCACTAAGCACGCCCACATGGTAATTATTGTGCTCTTCTTTATTCTATGATTTTTCAACTTGTATTTAATCGTCAATATTTGTAACTTCATAATATTAAAAAAAAATTCAACATGCCACATATCTTCCATGTGCATATTTCGAGCATTTATGAACGTCACCGTATGTTGTCCGCTATCACAACATTTGCGAAGCTATCACAAAAGTTAATAAACATTCACCGAAGTTTTTACTTAGTTAAATAAGAGGTATTGATAATGCAATTTATTGGTGATGGGTCTATAATTTATCATTATTGTCTAACTGATAGAATTTCTTCTCACCTGGCTTTAGTCTGAAAATAAATAAAAAATCTACTCTTGATAGTTTCTTCTTCAACGAGCACATTTATTTTATTTATCCCATGGATATATTTACGCCCCATATTATGACCCAGACTTCATGAATAAATGCATTCCTTTCAATACTCATTCTTTTATGGCGTTTTCGGGTTTGAGTTATTTTTGGCTTTTCCCCACAGATTCGCCAAGTGGCCACAGCATCTCCGGCCATTCAATTTACTTTATTTTATGGCTTTGGATCTATTTACCGCTGTCTTAAATAGTACCTACTAATACAACTCAGTACGATTTCACATTTTATTAAATGAAAAGCAGGTCTTAAAAGATATGTAATAAAATACTCTACAAACACACATAAATAATATTTTAATTTTCTGAACAAAAAAGGAAAGAAAATAAAATGTTTTGTTGAAATATTGCAAAGTAAACATCATAAAAAAGTGCCGTTAATCACAAAACCAATTCGTATTAATACAGATAACTTTTTATAAATGAAGATTTGAAACGATATTTGGGTTTATATTTTCAAGGGGTCATCTCAGTAAAAATGTTTCATATTAACATTTTCCGAGCAACTTCTTGCGTTCGATGAGGCAATAAAAAGTCGAAACATCACTTTATTACGTCGTCCTTTTTGTTATTGTCCCCTTATTCTCGGCAAAAAAGTCTTTACAAGTGACGTAATGGCGTCACTGTCTTTGTAATTGAATTCAAAATGGCGGCTCCTGGAGCTGACTTCATTTGATATAATGTGTAATGTCGCCGCACAGCGCCACCTCCGTCCTCCGTACTACCTCCTGGTGCTGGTCCCCGGTACCAACTTCTGGTACTCCGGTGATGCTGACGACTACCTCCGGATTTAATGGCCACGCGCAAGTATCATCCAAAAAGCCAGTTGAATTGAGGCAAAAAAACTGTCTAATACTCGAGACAATGCGTCGATACCACAACACGACAATAGTTATAATTATTAATATCACAAATGACATATATACTCGTAGGTATGTATTATAATAAAATTAATATTTTATTTTATTCCGGAGTGTAAGGAGTTTAGTGCAGTCAGTAAAAACAACAAAAAATACATGTATAATAATGGAACGAAAAAAGACTTAAATGGTCTGTAGCATTATTTGTGATTGATTGGAGCCAATAATTTTCACCAATGTTCTTCAATGCTGGAATCTGGACTATGGCGGGATTCCACAAGGAGGACGTTTCCAAGGTTGTGTATTCCGTCCCTTAATCCTGCCACCCGGGTTTTTATGAGGGTTGGAAAACCAGGAACTCGGCTTTCTGCTTTCGTGTAAGCACAATGATCCTGTTACTTTGGTTAAACTTAGAAGCTAGTAAAATTTTAACATGGATCTCCGAATGCGTATCCCAATAAATACGCACTGTTAGTACCCTTGTTTCATAGAATAAAACAAGAAATGGCAAGTTAGCGTGTTTGGTGATCCAAAAGCCTGAGAACTCTCCGCTTAAATTTCATGTACAGAATTGTTTTTCACCTGCCTTATAAAATTCAAATATCTGGTAAGTGTAAGAGAGACAGAGCGCATGCTAGAATCAAAAGGTAATAAATAAAGCCTAGTACTCAAGGCAAGTATGATCGGGTAAATATAACGTCACATGTCGAGCGACGAGCATTTCTGCAAGCATGTCTGCCAGACCATCATCACGTACAGACACACCTGTGAAATCATGCTCAACCCGACATGTCCGTAGGTGAATACTAGGCTTAAATCAATACCGACATTTTTTTCTGTTCAAATATATATGAAAGGCATTTCTAGTGTTCTTCTTTATGTCACACTCTAAAACGTTATCACGAGATCTCGGAGACTGTGCTACCAGTGTCATTTACAACAATATTTTAAAAATACTTGAACTTAAAATTGTCACAATCTCCAGACTGAAATACGTATACACTGGATATGTGGAACGACTAACTGACAACACGAAAGAGTTAGATTCAAATCATGAATAGAGCTCCCAGATTCACATAAATGATACCCGCTAAGACAATCGGCAAAACTTAACGAACACCTTTGATGAATGCTAATATCATAGTTGGAAATAAGAAGTCTGAGGAAAAAGATTAACAATCCTGGGGAACAAATTACGATTGATTTTTTCTTAAAACTTCCGCGCAAAATATTGATAAACAAAAGACAAATATCATTAGCTTTGACCAGAGCCTCCTGTATGTAAGCAAATGAAGCAAGGCCAGTATTACACACTGACACATCAGGTAAACGTAAGAAAATTAATTAATATTGCTTGTAAAGTATCGGCGCAGAGTTCCGCAAGTTGGCATTGAAGATAAAGACAGATCATATCTCATATTTTTTATCTCTGCGTCTAACTTAGCGCCGCGAATCGTGTAAAGTACTCAGTGGCGCACCGTACTGTTGCCTACATCATTATACCAGCAACTAGACATTTTATAGACCCATCGTTGATTTTGTAGAGCACCAAGGGAGATTTCCACAAAATAAAAAAAATAATTCAAACAACCCAAATAATGGCAAACAACCCAATATTTTAAAAAATCAACAAAGTTTTGATATAATTATGAATCAAAATTAGAAAATACTCCCTACCGCGTAAAGAGCGTTCAATAAGTGAGATTTTTTGCGGCTGTCAGAAACTCCATGAAATGCGACCGTCTCTTTACCACTGTTGATGAAATTCTTTAAGGATCTTATCAAGAGAGTGAAAATATTATTTAATTTTCCAAAGCTTCCGCCGTTCGAAAAGACTTAAAGCTTAATAAAAGCAAGATTATTGCTACTTGTCTTAACTTTTCGCCAGGGCTGTGCACTGTGCGTGTTTTCTTCGCCCCTGCCAGGGCGTGATCCGGAATGTTAGAAGGTGCGGGTAAGCAGTAAGTTGTATGAGTTATTATAATTTTATGCGGCCAGCCTCATTACGGGACCATGACACAGACACTCCTTGCTGCGGTTCCTTCTGTTATGTCCTACGCCCTCACACCCTTCTCCCTTCTCCTTGTTCCCTTGTGCGCTGACGGTGTTTGTGACAACCTTGGTAACTGGCAGGCATCCCTAACATAATGTCACCATGCAATCATAGTAAAATTGAACCGAATTTATTATGCAATTTTTTGCCTCAATGATGATTTGTTGGGGCATATTTTGGCATAATAAACATTTATTATTGAGTTAGGAACTTTTGAAGCCTTAGAAATATACTAATATTTATTAATTTATTTATTTACGCATATTTAGGCTTTTACATATGCATATTAACAAAATTATACTCGTAAATAGTGCAGGAAACGACTGTACACTTACACAAAAATAAATATAAAGTAAGAATATTATTGAATTTGATCCACACAGTATGTATGTACAAAATATAAAAAATCGAAAATAGTTTTTTGTTTTTCTTTCAACTGAAAAAATACTGTTAATGTGTTTGTCAATTTAAATAGCTTTATCAAAATATTCCCCTTGATGAAAAAAAACTTCAAATAAGGTATGCTTATATATTACAATTGATGTACTAAATATATCAACAACATCAGAGTATTTGTTTCCTAGCTGTTGAATCCGACGCATAGGAGTGTAATATTGGGAAGTTAATGAAGAATTATTAAAATAATATGGTAGGTACTGTCTTGTAACTGACCTGCCTGGAGTATGAAAAAAGATAACATATAATAAATCAGGGGTTTCAAACATTGAATTTACGATTTTATACAAACAGGTTAAATCGGAAATGATTCTACGATCAGATAATTTTATTAAATTTAATGAACAAAGTACGTTATCGTAATTTAGGCATTCTCTAGGAATGCCCATTTAAAAATTTACATATCTTAATAATTTATTTTGTATTCTTTCAATCGCATGTGAATGAACCTCATAATTTGGGGATCAAACCGTGGAATTATATTCTAAATGACTCCTTGCTAGTATTATGAAACCTTCCGTTTTTATGCTTGTATTAAAGTTCTTATTGCATTTTATATTCTGGTATCTACTACCCCTAAGAACTTTTGATGAAGGCAAACATTCGCAAACCACAGTAGGTTCATATAATTTTCAATAACGTTAATATTTTATTCAAATCGCCAAGTTTCGATTGCTGAAAGTGACAATTATAAGGTACCTTGATGATTAAAAAATCCAAATATAAACACAACCAACAAACTACACTGAGCAATTTTAAGATTCTTGATATAAAAAAACTGCCCGTACTCACGTTAGTTGAGTAAGAACCTACTACATAATGAAGTCACGAAAACGTCCTCCGTAATTATTCTACTACAAGTCTTAGAGTTAATAAGTACTGGCAAGTCGTACAGTGTAATTAGGTTCATTTAACCGCATTCTGCACACAAAAGAACACCGTGCATTAGACATTAGTGAAACACTCTGAAATTTCTTAAGCCTAGGTGTTATTGCGAATTAGCATAAAGTGTCGCGGTGCGTGGTCCCCCCGACTGTGGATTGCCCACACTGCTGCACGGGGAGCAGAATATCGCAGGAGTGACGGATAAATCACTTATGCTAATAAAATGGCAAAACGTTTTTCTTTACTCTATTTATCTTTAAGGAAAGCGTGTCTGAGAGGGAAATTTACATGTCTGCCAAAATAGAGGGCACTTACGAGTATACCTGCAAAGGAAAGTGCCCCACCTGCAATCAGTAGCGGGGCGATGTTCAATTCAACAACTGTTTTCAACTCATTTGCATAATATTTCAATTCAATATATTACAATAATGTTTGCTATCACTACACTAGATCTGACGCTACTTTCAAAAGGCTGAAACTTTAATTTCATAACTGCAAGCCGAAATGCAATCATATTTTAAAAATAGGGAAACAAAAATGTTGTGCGCACGTTGTTATTTCAGTGCGCACATTATATATGCATATCATCTGTGGGTGAGGAGAACGCTATCGATGTCAACATAATCTTTCCACGTTCCCGATGCTGCTAAGGAATCTGAATTTAGGTTTCGTACCCACAAAGATAAAGAGACGTCATCTTCTTCATCAAATTCATGTACTGCTGTTTGAACAGGTAAACCGTCGTGGTTTTCAATGAATCCTGCATATTTGAAACAGTTGTGAATGTTACTTTGTGACGTTATATTCCAGGCATAATTAACCATAAGAATTGCATCGTTATTTTTGTAAAAGAGTTGTTTTCAATAGTAACAAGGCAATTAATCATTTTAAGCACAAGATTCTATCTAAAATTAGTTTTGAGTGACCGTATTATTTCTTGATCCATTGTAAGACTGTAAGACTGATGTTGTATTCGGCGGAAGGAAAGCAAGTATTGTAGACTTAAAATCAGTAACTGTGTTAGAAATCATGTCGGTCACTATAACTGGACATAATTTATTAAAAAAGGGTCATAATGAGCGATATGTCACTATAAGCGATGTCATTATATCCGACTTTATTATAAAGAATTTTATATGAAAACCAAACTTCGCTTTGTACTTACTTGTCAATATAGGCGGAGTGATAATAAACGGATCCTACTGTATGTAGTTATTATTGATAAATCCAAACCTCGGTGAACATATTAGTATCTTTTTAATACGGTAAATAACATGCTAACGAACCCATAAAGCCCACGTAATATCAATCCGATCCCCGGCTAACAAAAAGATCATATAATAATCCCCGTAGAAGTGACATCACGGAGAAATGTGGGAAAACTCCTGCCCATTACTGGCAATAATGTGAAAATAAATCGGCAAATGGGATTCTCCGTGGGGGAAATTTGTAATGACAGAGTCCTGCGGTAACCTATGATGTCTTGGTAGACTGGTACCACGCAGGAGGTGGTATGGGATCCGCCTCTCGGGGGATTGTCACTAAGTCTTCTCGATATTATTTCTCACCCCTACTCGGGACTCGGGATCCTGTTAGCCTTGTAGTGCGATGAAAACATCGGGAATAATGAAGATTTATGGAAGCGATGACGCGTCCGTGTCGTCGCCAGTGCGCAATGGGGCGATATCTCATTGGTTACGGGAAATAAATAAGGCCTACTAGGTTTGTAGGGTTTAAAAAACGTTTTTCTTTGTGAAATCAAAATGGTTAGTACACAACTAAGGGTGGCTTTGTGATTTTTAAAGGGATACCCGCCTACGCCACCCTGATATTGCATGTTCTTCGATCTCCAATAGGTAGAAGACTTAACATAACCTAAACTTATGTTAAGGTGAAGTATACGTGAAATCCTATTTAGATTAATCTTTACGACGAATTGGTTTACCTAATGAACATAAAAAATAAGCTGCGGATAAATTGAAGCTTTTACTGGCTTTTCTATGTTTTGGAATTACAATAAAAGTATTAATTACATAACAAAAAATTTAATCGCAAACCACTAAAAAAATGTTTTTGCACGACTTAACTATGAAGTAATATAAGAAACAATTTTTTAAAAATACCCCTTTATGGTCAAGACTATTTTTGAGGTTTCGTATGTTCTAACTTTTTTCCATTCTTATAAAATTATGCACTAACTAAATATAAAACACTTTTTCGCTTACTTGCCTCGTGCAAATTAGACGCTCGATTTTTTTTTATTTTTGAAGGCAAGAGATTCGAAATATTTCTAGCGTTTATATTCTTCTAAAAGGATTATCTTGACTTGATATCTCTGTATCGATAAAAATCACTTATTAATCGACGAAGATTTGTTAAATCTTTTAAAAATATTCGGTATTTTCATTGGGAGGTAATAAATAAAAGAAAACTGAACTTTTAGCAACATTAAGCATAATTTGTTACGAAATTAAGTCTGCTAATGGAGCTTATATGCTGTTGAAGCGAGTATCTAAAAGTAAAAGTGCGGCTTTGGAAATAAAGAAGGTTGAGTTGTTTGGTTGGTTTCAGGTGGATTTATTGCTTCCCGCGCCGCCCCCAGCTCGGGAAAACTTTTAAATAAATATTTTTCTTTTTAAAAGCTTTTCTTTATGTGCGCAAAAACCTGCATTTCTATTTATACAGTTGTTTACCTACAAAGGGTACGAGATCGGAATTCGAGCGAAATGCTGTTATAATCCAGGGGTTTTTCAATATAACTTTATTTTCATATTAAAGATTTTAATATCTTTTCAAAACCCCACTCAAAAGTCATCTGCAAAAGCAAGTTTTAGAAGAGAAAAAAATCTGAACTAGTTCAGTTTCAAAAAATTCGAAAAAAAAAAGTTGTTTCTTCGAAAGATTAATGCATACATTGATTTATTTATTTAAGCTTTGACATTGACATAATATTAACCTAATTGACAGCCCTGCCATTGTTGTTACTATTAAATTCCATGTACCGACAAGGAATACTAGACAAAATATAACATTCTTTAGCAACACATACACAACCAACTATCAATCACTCTCACTTACCAATAGGATGCATGATTTAGGCAACAAGTTTGGTGGTATTGTAGATATATTCGCTGATTCCCTTAATAATCTAAAATGCAATTTAAACCAACACTTTGTGGAATCCTACAAATTATTGTAACGTGGGTATAATATATTTAACGATTTGATGTGTTATTGTAATGTTTTATATTATATTTTATTCTATGTTATTGTCAAATATTATATTGTTTAAAATATCTCACGGTTTTACGCCATATTCTACAAAAAATACTTGTATATTCTTAAAATTTTTCACTTTTATAACTTTTGATATAAATTCTATGTATGTGTAATCCTCGATATCTTAAATATTATTTTACAATCTATGTAAAAACCCCTATGGACGTATAACAACAACAAATAAATATTGCCATCTCACTCTATTATATTACATGACATATCTATAATTCTCACATTTAAATAGAAAAATAAACTGAAAGAACGTGACATTCATAAAAAACATGATATCTATCATAAAATAAAAACATCATATAAATAAGTAAAATTAAAAATAAATCGTCAATCAGGGAGGTTGCTCACCAAATGCATAAATACTCTATGTAGGTAGATATATATTTCAAATATTTATTTATCAATGTACGTGAAAACTGTCTGTTATGTCAGACGGTAGAGAATCGATTTATTATGTAACGGTAAAGAATGCAGTTTCGATAAATTATCAAATGACTTGAATTATTTTTTTTTAATAACCGTCGCGAGTTGTAACACTTGGAACGTTCACTAACCATAAATACAAGGTTTAAACGGTAAAATAAATCCTAACACGCTTGGTATGGGTACCGCCGCACCGGGAACTATTTATTGTATAATCACAAAAGTCCTCTGCTACAGGTTACGCCAAGTGGTTCGCTACGTTTGGTCACTTTGCAGAAGTGTCCGGGTCCATGGGTGAGATTTGTCCGGATCTTGGCGGCGGATGCGTCTCCCTAGGACTCTCGGACCATCGCCTTGCGCCGCAGCGGAAGGATTGGATTTATACGCCCATTACTCCTGAACACACTGACCCTCAGATTACTAACCCACTCCCCATACATTTTTCTTTCCCAGAACTTCCTATCCTTCCTTTTCTATAAATACCCTCCACACAGCATCCCCAAAGGTGACAAAGGCCACGAGGGGAATTGTTATCCTCAGGGCCTCCTGTATGGGGTAATGCAAAAAAAAGATTTTTTTTACTAGAATGGGTGTCGTTGAGAAAATAATGTATGTCTTAGGGTTGGAATTTTTAGCATTTTATTGTTAAAACGGTTAAACCAAGCGTAATTATAAATACCCTGCACACAGCCTCCCCAAAGGTGACAAAGGCCGCGAGAGGATTTGTTTTCCTCAGGGCCTCTTGTGTGGAGCTAATGCAAAAAAAATTTTTTACTAGAATGGGTGTCGTTGAGAAAATAATTTATGTCTTAGGGTTAGAATTTTTAGCATTTTATTGTTTCAAAACAGTTAAATCAAGCCATTCTCTTTACTCCTGCAAACGTAGATTTTAAGGGTAATAAAATATAATGGAGTAATGTTCAGACCATCCCTTTAAGGATTCTTTTGTTACTTTTTTAAAGCTCCGTTAAACACTACATAAAAGGGCGGAATGTATTTTTATATTGAGATTAAAGTACCAGGGGCAAGAATAATATATTCCCGGCCGGGTTAATTGCTTTATTTGTAATTAATTCATGAATAGGTATGCTAAATTATCTACTTCACTTTGGTTCAAGTAAATAAGACATCAAAGGGCGTGGTGTTGATATCTACCTACTTAATACTGCTAATTCTTAAATGTACAAAATAAATCGTATCTACCCACTACGTACCTATCTTTACCTTCACAGGTAGGACAATTATTTCACTTTCAAAGACGAAAGAAGGCAGTTTTTTTAAAAATTGTTTGAACTTAAAAAATTAATACTTCAATATTCACAAATTCACTTTGTGGTGTCGTTTTTAATTATATGAAAACATTTTTTTTCATATTAACTCCACACAAGAAGACCTGAGGAAAATAATTTCCCTCAGGGCCTATGGAATCTTAGGAAATGCTGTGTAGAGAATCTTTTTAAGGAAGGGAAGTTCTGGGAAGGAAAAGGTATGAGGGGTGGTTAGGAATCCGGGGGTCAGTGTGTGCAGGAGTGACGGACGTATGAATCCTTTCCTCCAACTGCGATGCAAGGCAATGGGTCGAGAGAGTTCGGCTGGAAAGGTCAAAAGGCCTCCCTCACCCAATCTCTCTCGATCCGGCCGGCCACGCAGCAGGTACGGGTTTGTCCAGCAAGACCTGGACAAACCTCACCCCATGAACCCGGGCACCCCTGCTAAGTCACCAAACGTAGCTAACCACTTGAATTACTTTGTATGCACGATTTATACAGGGTGTTAAGGGATGTACTTGACTTACTTAAACCAGTGATTCCTGACATAATTTGAGTAAAAAATGCAAATAAAATTTTGGTCTCCAGTGACATTTTTGAAGTTTTTTTTCTACAAAAATATAAAATAACAATAAGTAAAATTTACAAAATTTTAAGAAACCTCCGACACAAAAAAAGAGCTGATGACCTTGAAACGCCTGAACAGATTTTCATGAATCGAAGAAGCTAAGAACCATCTCGATTACATTAGCTTTCAAACAAAAAAACTGCATCATAATCGGTCCATTTGTTTAGGAGCTACGATGCCACAGACAGACAGACACACAGACACGTCAAACTTATAACACCGCTCCTTGCGTCGGGGGTTAAAAAATAGTAGGTGTTGGACAGTTGCGGGCGGGGTAAGAGGTTTGGCAGTTACTCGGCTGAGTGACCAGTGACGACGTGCGGAAGAATTTATTTTTCTTCGATTTTGAAGAAAAAAAAAAATGAAAAAAAAAGTCATAGAAAAAGTCAACGGGGATCTAAATATCATTTAAAAATTTTCATTTTTTGAATTAAGTCAGTTTCTTCGGATAAAATTTATTTGTATTTATTAAATAAGTGGTGCAATACAAAGTAATTTGTTTTCATGATTTAAATTTGTAAGTAAAATAATAATAATAACTGCACATGATAGTACATTAGCCATTCAACTTGCTGTCAGACATGTATGTGACAAATATTAATTAGTAATAGAGATTGTGCAAAATTCCGAAATGTAAAAAACTGTAGCGAATAATTGAAAAACCTTAACTAGGCAAACCGGTAAAAGAAAATATGACGTTGAATGGTTTCTAACACAAACAGAATAAACGTTTGAACATACCTAAGATAGTTGTTTATCGAATATCTCCTTAATATAAAAAAAATAGTTTTGCTGACAAAAATTTCCTCTTCCAGATCCTTACTCCAAGGTGTGGACAACTCTAACAGTGTTAACAGTGCGCTGAAATTTCAGTAAAGCTGTTCGTACATTTTTGCAGTGCCGTCCGGCGGAAGTGAGATATGTGCCGTAGCGGAACTGCTCCTTTCACGATAAGGCTCCAGCCCCGGTGGGTGAGGGGGCGCTAGAAGCCGGGAGGCGCTGGTACAAGGTGGGGCGGCGGGGCGATGGTGCGGGGGCGGATTCCCCGGGCGCACGCCACCGGTGACTGCAGGAAACATTTACCAGAGCATAAATACCGCTGTGTTTAGCATAAAGATTACAATGCAGATACGCAAAACGAACTCTTGGGTCAAGGGCGTTTAATATGTTCATTACTACCAGAACCAACCAGAACTGTTTTGGATATCGAAGAAGACAGCTTTGGCTCCAGTCCACACATATTAATGAAGTGTTAAAACGTCTATTTCCATTTTATAAAACTGTGTCAATATCATTAGGCAATGTACTAATTGAAATATAAGTCACGCCTCTAATTGTATAGCTCTATGGCTGGGCGCATACATCAGGTTTTTCCATCCGATTGTCTGATCTGATTGATCAGACAACCGGAAGGCCTTCGCAACATACATTTCTTATGAAAGCCCGCACACATCCGATTCGAAAACCTGATCCGCAATAAAAATAGGCCACGCCCTTCCACGCCGGCCGTCCAATCCGGTCTGAAAAAGCGTGGCCCCGGTCGTATTACATACCCGGTCGTATTATCTAATTGGATGTGTGCGGTGTTAATCCGATCCGATTGTCTGATCAGACAACCGGAAAGCAAAATCGGATGTATGCGCCCAGCCTAAAGCGGGAGGTAAAATTTTACCAAAATATAAACAGGTACCTATTCTGCCAAAGGATGGAAAAATCGGATGTATGCGCCCAGCCATAAGCAAAAGGCAGCTAGGATTTTGCAAGTCATTTTGAATTATAAAATAAAAAAAACATCAAATTGCAACTTTTGCAAATTCCTAGCTACCTTTTTGCTTATGATGACATTATTATTTAATTACAAATGATAACGATTATTATTGTGCCTAAAACGTATTTTATTCAAACAACAGCGTATTTAATGTAAACAGAAAAAATAAACAGACAGTAAATGTACCTATGGTAGTGTGCTTGTGACAATAATCAATGTTGAAAGACAAAATCATTTAACATAGAAATATTATTGTTATTGAAACAACAATGTAAATAATTGTATACTTATGGTCCCAATATAGTGCTAAATAATGTCAAATGCAATTTCATAAAGTGGATCGTCCATTCCTGATGACTTATGAACACCTATAATATATTTCAGTGTACCTACCAAAGTGTGACTTGACATTTCACTTTGGTTTGGCAATGTGTAAATGAATTGGCTGCATATTTGAAAGTATGTAATCATAATATGCAGATAATAATATGGTCAGAACTATCAATTTACCTACAGCAAACCCCCGGTACAACCGGTCACCTGTAACAAATAAAAATAAAATTTTGTAAAGAAACTTTTGTCAAGTGTATTGAGATGAGAACGTTAAAGTATTAATATAAAGTTACAAATAATATTTCAAACCCTTAACCAAACATATCCGCCTTTATAGTATAATATATAGCTGTTGTTCGAGTAAAAAGTATGTAAGAATATGTATAAGAAATTAAAAACAAAACATCGAAATAATGTAGATTCACAAATCCTTATAAACTTTTCGTCAAACTGATTCTCTTTGAAAAGCCAAATAGTTAATTATGCATCAAAATAAAAATTCTTGAAATAAAAATAAATAAAACTATCTTCTACTTTACCCAGGGTAAGGGACGTCGTCTTACTTTAACCAGTGATTCCTGACATTGTTTGGAGTAAAAAATGCAAATGAAATTTTGGTCTCCGGGGACATTTTTAATGTTTTTTTTCAACTAAAAACATTTTTAAAAAATCAGTAGGTGCTGGACAGTTAGGGGCGGGTAAGGGGTTGGTTGGTTACTAGGCCGAGTGACCAGTGACTAAGGACGGGTTGTTTCAAAAAATTTGATGGATTCATCAAATATTTGAAGTTGATTTTCACGTTCTGTGTAAGTTCTACTCAAGTTCTGTGATTATTTCAGTTTTGTGAAGCAACTGTCCTATAACGATGTAATAACAGAACTTGAATAGAACTTACACAGAACAAGAAAATCAACTTCAAGTATTTGATGAATTCATCAAATTTTTTGAAACAACCCATCGTAAATGTTGAAAAAAAATTTCTTTTGTTTGAATGTAAGATTTTTTTTTTTTTATTACACTTTTTACTACAAATAACTTTAGGAATCACTGAGTAAAGTAAGTATAGTACGTCCCTCAACACCCTGTATAAAGAAGAGTGTCCGTGCCCTGTGATTAAATTTTTATAAAAATCTCTAATTTTACTCCGAGATTGATGAAATTTTGCACACTTGACCTTTGAAAATGGAGGAAGGTTGCTGTATATATCCGATTCGTCTGTTAATAATTTGAATATCTCTATTTTGAATATTTCTTTGATATACTGAATTTATTAAAAATACCTTTTTGGATTGTTTCCAATGATTTCGATGAGAAATGCTCTCTGCCAATTTATCTCCTAAATTCCTTCCACGCACGGAGACCGTCGGGTCACTCATTTGAGGACACTGAAACGAATAAAAATAACGTATTCATTAGAGATATATCGGCTCAAAAAACATTTTACAAATGAACTTATTTAAGATCAGGGAAAATGGAAAATATAATGATTGGCTTACAATTTGAAGAAGTCCTTCATGGTAAGTCAGGGCGCTGCAGCTAACTTCATTTGGATGAGTTCGAAAAGCCTAACATATTATCCATTATTGATGTTAGGCTTTGAGAACTGGCCATGGTCTGGAAATAAAACGGATAAAGGCTAATTATTATTAAATAAATAATGTAAATCAATTTAAAGCTTAAATATAGAATAACCGACACGAAAAAATTATAAAAGGCAACAATAACCATGCTACCGTAGTCAAACAAACGCATACATATACAAAATGCATATTTTTTATCGACATTCGTTAGTTAGTATAAGTAATAAAAGGACTCACCTCCGCCGCGTGGAAAGAATGAGTGACGCTTTGTGTAGGTCTGTATGTAAATAAATAGCATTTTAACGAGTCATAGACAAGAATATCCACCGACGTAGTTTACATACGTCGGATTGGTGCTTAATTCTCTATGCTAAAATAGACTCAAAGCAAAAACGTAACCAACCTATCGTGCTCACAGTTGAGTATGGCTGGGCGCATACATCCGATTTTGCTTTCCGGTTGTCTGATCAGACAACCGGATCGGATTAAGGCTGGGCGCATACATTCGATTTCTCCATCCGATTGTCTGATCCGATTGTCTGAACAGACAACCTGAAGGCCTCCGCGCCATACATTTCTTATGAAAGCCCGCACGAAAATCGGATAGGTAATACGATCGGGGCCACGCCCTTTCGACGGCCGGATCGGACGGCCGGCGTGGAAGGGCGTGGCCTATTTTTATTACCGATCAGGTTTTAGAATCGGATGTGTGCGAACTTTCATAAGATGGCGCGAAGGCCTTCAGGTTGTCTGATCAGACAATCAGATGGAAAAATCGGATGTATGCTCCCAGCCTATGTTGTGTACCTACATAAGTGTGGGTTTGGTATATTTATGCTACACGAGTATAATATGTTTTAGAACCACGCGCACAACGCTGTGAAATTACAAACACAATAATTGTATTTTTTTATATCATATTTTTTTATGTGAAAATCGTACAAATGCCTACATACTGCTCCCAACCGTCTATGGCCAGTGAGACAATAACTTTATGGCCGGGCGCATACATTAGATTTTTCCATCCGATTGTGTGATCCGATTGTCTGATCAGACAACCGGAAAGCCTTCGCGCCATACGTTTCTTATGAAAGCCCGCACACATCCGATTCGAAAACCGGATCGGTAATAAAAATAGGCCACGCCCTTCCGCACCGGTCGTCCAATCCGGTCTGAAAAAGGGTGTAGCCCTGATTGTATTACCTATCCGGTTTTCGAATCGGATGTGTGCGGTGTTTATCCGATTCGATTGTCTGATCAGACAATCGGAAAGCAAAATCTGATGTATGCGCCCGGCCTAATTTGGGTATGTTTTGAGGTTGAAGGTAGTGGGAAAGGAAAAGAGATGGGAAAGAGGAAGGTTAGGAAGAACCTGGCTATTCAGATCTGCTCACCAAGCATGGCTAAAACAATTTCAAGCAACGTTTCAATTCTTTTAATTTCTTACACCAGGGCGATACTGGGATACAGACGTGCCGCAAGTGCACAATAATTAATTTTGAGTGTATTAATTGTTAAATGATCAAAATGGATCAAATAAAATTTACTTGCGCACCGGGATTTTAACCCGCGACCTCCAGATTGCTAGCCGAGAGCCTCACTTCTCGACTACGGAGGCCGTCAATTGCTGACAATGTTGTGGCAATAATGTTACAACATTTGTCCCATTTTTAATAATGGCTTGCAAATGAACTGGCTAGAAATTTTGACGTACCTACAAGTAATTTGAATATGGCAATAAATTTATAATAATATTATGTTACATATTATTTAGAATTATTTACTGAGAATTATAAGACTTTTAACACTATTTCAAACGAAAAACTCGTCTTTTGACTTACCTATCGACATACCGTTTCACTTTCGTGTTATTTTGTCTTCAAATCATAAATAAACCAAACCACACGCCTTCAAATTAATGTCGTAAAATAGTTATAACTTCTTGCAAAAATATAATTTTTACACATAATAGCTACCCTCGGACAAACACGTGGAATCCTTATTCGCTGAATTGAATATACATTGTAATTAAAAATACTTACATTTACCGGTAAAAACAAACAGGCTAGATTTTTGATTTGGGAGGCGGGTGAACCACCACTTATTGGTTAACCGATACCCCTGCCGTAGGTCACTCCACGTCGTTTGCTGCGTTTGGTGACTTATCAGTGGTGCTCGAGTTTACCAGGTTTTGGCGGTGTATGCTTTTGACTTCTCCATTCGAACTCTTAACCTGACACTGACACGTTCGCCACTCCTGAATACGTCGACCCCCGCATTCCTAACCCCCATACCTTTATCCTTCCAAGAACTTGCTCTCCTTCCTTTCCCTAAAATGACCCTCCAGACAGCTTCCCCTAAGACGACAGACCCTAGGTTTTTTTACATCAGGGCCTTCTTTCTGTGATATTTGTAAGAACATTTTGATCAAAACAAGTACAGCGAAATATCTATCTCAAATTGACAAAAATGGCAGATTTTTAAAAGTTATTTTTGTTGTAAAAAACATAAAAGTTAATACGATTTCGTGATTTTAGCATCCGATAAAGTTCTTTCAAGGACACATCCAAATATTTGAAAAATTCTGTAGTAACTTTGAAAAATACAATACTTTATTGTAAACTATAACAAATTAGTTGACAATTTTATAACGTCAGATTTAGGAGTAGGTGACATAGAAAACAGTATTTTATAAAGAAAACAATTTATTATCATTTGTGAAATAGCAAAAAGTACAAAAATGTATTATTTCAACATAAAAGTAAACCAAACTTGTATGTTAAGTTATAATAAGTATAAAGTACATAAACCTAAAAACATAAATCTGATAAGAAAAATAAAAAATTATAATAATGTAATATAAACAAAAAAAAGTGAATAGTGAATCATACTAGGGTTAACTTTGGGTTAGAAAATTGTCAAAGTTAAAATTGAAATGCATATTTGATTAATTGTATAAATGATTCTTTAACCGTGGTGAAATGAAAACCATTCATTATTCTTAATATCTAAGCTAAACATGTGGTGTAGAATATCTTACATCTATTGTTATGGTAGCTACAAATTTGATAAAGTTGATACAAAAATTCGTAACAATTAATAAGCCGAATGAGACAGATTAGATATTGATTGTGGAAAATAAGAGATGAGTTCATTTTCCACAAAGAATATCGATGAGTTTTTTCGATTGCGTTTTCCCGCAACGGAAGCGAAAAAACTCTAAATTAAAACTACTTGGTCGTGATCTCGATCTAAAAACTTGAAAAACGGCGGTATTTTCGTTTTCAACTAAATTAACTTTTACTCAATGACGGAGTTCGGACGAATGCCAAGGGTTAAAATTATGATATAACGAGTTATAAAACCTCAGTTTAGTCAAAACTAACTAAGCCTTAGAAAGAAAACCTGTTAATACCGATTTTACTTTTGTACACTTGTGTAGTATACGGTATGCAACGTCAATGTTAAAAACTTGCTCGGGTCAAGAGTGCAGGGAGGGAGGCAGGTATCAAGGAGGTATCTGAAACAATGAAGAAAATACATAAAAAAATTGTGAATACATCTAATTAAAAGATTAAACACCATTAAAAAGTAGCCCTTTTTAAATTTAAAGTATTTCGTATTTAAGATATTAAAGTATTTCAGTTGTCTTTATTGTGACAGCTGTTTCGGCGTTCAAGGCCATTAACAAACGATGGTTACGCAACATTGAGATGACTAAGATTTTCAAATACACTTTTGTGGATAAATCAAACGATAACAAATTACTTTGTGTTCACAACTTATAATCAAAATTATCAATATGTTTTGAAACCAATGGTTCCTTCGTCAGGATAAAATTAATATTTTCAAATGTTTTCGAAACATGTCGATAATTTTGATTAAATAAGTGGTTAATAAAAAGCGATTTGTTTTCATTTAATTTTAAGATTTTATTTAACACTATCTCCCCACGTTTGTAAAATTTTTGAATTGTTATTATTGCGATAACTATTTCGGCGTTCAAGGTCATTTACCGTTGAACATGTTTATGCCACAAGAGACGACAAATTTAAACGATTTTATTTACACTATTTATTTATATTTTGGGGATGGGGTAGGAGAAGGTGACAATAAAATCATTTAAATATGTCGTCTCGCATGGCATGAACACACTTTGATAATGTCCTTTGAACGCCGAAACAGTTTTCAGTATTATAAAAACGAAAACCATCGCAGAACCCAATAATACATCATTAAATTCGACCAATTTTAAAAATGATAGTAAACGATAAAAAAGAAGAAAAAAAAAAGATTTTTAAAAAAAGATTTAAAAAAAAAGATTTAAAAAAAAGATTTTAAAGAAAGATTTAAAAAAAAAAGATTTAAAAAAAGAGATTTAAAAAAAAAGATTTAAAAAAAAAGATTTAAAAACAAAGATTTAAAAACAAAGATAAAAACAAAGATAAAAAATAAATTTAAAAAAAAGATTAAAAAAAGATGAAAAACGATTAAAAAGATTAAAACGATTAAAAAGATTAAAAATGAATTAAACAAAATTTCAATAAATAATGATATAATCTCGATTTCACGGCAAAAAATAAGCTGAATAAAATAAAATTAAAATGACTTGGAAGAAACCAGTAAAAATAAAAATAATGACAATAAAATGAGTACTAATTTAAAGATGGTTATTACCTTGGTAAACTGGCGGAGGATCTTCATATCTGGACTTTGAAACGGAAAGCGTGAACTTCTCGTGGCAAAGTTGTATTGAAGATGGCAGTCCTCGACGTGAGCCGATCCCCCTGGATTCATCACTTCAGCAGAAGTGAAGCCAGGAGGCCCGGCGTTAACAGATGGACTGCCGGCGGCACTGTGGTGATAAGTTCCTTTAGGGATACACTCCTTTTGTCAATTCCCTCCTTGCATCTGAAAAAATAAACAAGTCTGTAAAAATCATATGTTGTGTCGACGTAATTTTAGCACATCCATCGTAATGAATACGTTCATATTTTTCCTACACAATACTCCTCTAATATTTTTTATTAAAAGAAATGCCTTTCGCTCAAGATTCTGGGAAATTTTCCTTTGAAACATTTCTGGTAAGGTTTCCTTATTCCACTTACAGCTAAAACACACCCCAATTCTTGAAATAAAGTTTCATTATTTTAATTATTACATGTAACAACTATTTATGTTGGGGGAGATGAAAAACCTGCACAAAATAAATCAGGTTCTCAGTTTGGTTATTTAAATATAAATAATTTGTGAATATTTAGATTACGACGAAACCTTAGTCAAACATCACTTTTATTAATTGTTTATTAACAAAATCAAAGATGGCTGCAAATCGTGTTTTGACACTAGAAGTATTGAACTTTTATGGAATTGAAAAAAAATGGAACTTTAATGCATCTTTTACCATCTCCCGCAATGTTGGTAAAGTTTCAATAATCAAGTTGCAAGCAAACGGAGTAAGGAAACTTATCACAATTTTAAATAAAAAATGCGGAAACAAACATCAAACAAATGGAGCGTATAGTATTCACTAGGGGTGGGCGTTTTTGTTTTTTAAAAAAAACGAGGTACATTTTCGATCGCACTGGCCACGCTCAATACAAATATTTTTTAGAAAAAAACTTTAGATTCGCCTTAATGACTAATAAAGACAACTTTCTGCATTCGGGGTGATGGAAAACAATGCACTTAAATTTTCAATTGCGTAAAGTGAAATTTAGTTCGCGTTCCGAATTTGGACGGCCATATGTCATTTTGTTCTGTTCATTCTGTTGGCATTCCTGATAATATAAGCAGGGTCGTTCGTAGCCGACTTCATACGTAAATATTAGTGAGTATTATAAAGACAAATATAATTAATAATATTCAAATACAGAATTATTTTTACTTTAAAAAAAAAATCTTGCTTAGAACCTATTCTGTATTTGAATATTATTAATTATGTTTGTCTTTATAATTACGCACATATCATGTTTACGTATGAAGTCGGCTACGAACTCATACAAACTACTTGCATATAGTATCAGGAATACCAACAGAATGAACAGAACAAAATGACAGAATGGCCGTGCAAATTCGGAACGCGAACTAAATTTCACTTTACGCAATTGAAAATTTAAGTGCATTGTTTTCCATCACCCCGAATGCAGAAAGTTGTCTTTATTAGTCATTAAGGCGAATCTAAAGTTTTTTTCTAAAAAATATTTGTATTGAGCGTGGCCAGTGCGATAGAAAATTTACCAAAAACGAAAACAAACTTTTTATAAAACGCCAGCTGTTGGAAAAGGTCTGTTTTGAGGCAATTTGTGTAAAATAGAAATGTATTAATACCTTATACTGAGTAGAGAGTCCACAAATTTATTTTATACAAATTGCCTCAAATTACCTTGTTTTTGCCAGCAGATCGTTTAAACATTTATATAAAACAGTTTGTTTTCGTTTTTAAAAATAACAAATACGTTATAATTTACGCTTGCCCAGGCGTGGCAGACCACATACGTGAAAAACAGAATAAAAAAATGATCACTGGGATGTATAAAGGTTATTCTTTGTAGGAAATTCGTTATCAAATATTAACACTTATCGTGGCGAAAAAAAAAAGTTGTCCATGACGGGGCAGACTTTGACATTTTCAATATATATTAAATTTGAATATTGTTTAATGAAATATATATTTAAAAAAAAAACTTACGGGTTTCATTGGATGGGGGCTTCGGATGTTCGTTGAAAGTTGCATATTTGTTGGTAGTTGACCGTTGCACGAAGAAATAATATGCAAAGCATTGTAGCGTGGATAGATTCAGTGTTTCACCACGCGGTCGAATGCTAACCCATCGACCACGTGGGCCAGACCACTCCACCACCCTGCAGGCATCTGTAACAATTAAAACATGCACGTGAGTAATTATAATACACAAAAATAACACGCGATAGTGAACTTTTGCCGAAGAAAACTTGATAAATAGGTAAACCAATATGACAGACTGGCGAATTAATGTTAAATCTTTGAATGCTAGCCAAAAATTGTCGTTTTATAGGAAATATTATGTATCAATTAACACATTCATCAATCGAGTACTGTAGTGGGTCGCTAGTTTGCTAGGTGAATAAAATAACACGAAAGCAATAAAAATAACAAAAAGATAATTATTCGTAGTCGAATTTTGAAATATGCAGTAGGTGTATATAACAAATAAAAAAAAACGTTTTTTGAAACATTTTGTGTGGAAATCAGAAAATGATAAATATGGGTTTTGTTTCAAATAATTAAATGTTAAAAAACAAACATAAAGTTCCGATTGATTATCGTAAAAATCTTCAAAATTTTATGTACCTACATATTTTAAAGTTGCAATAATTTAATGGATCAATACGTAAGAATAAATTTTGATCATAATATGATAAGAAACATTGAAATCTACATTAGAACACGAAAATATTTCGAATTAAAAGATTAAAAATATTTAAAATTTACATATTTTATTGTAAGTATACGATGATAAGTTACCAAGAGAAAAGAAATATTAAAAGTGGACTTACTGCAGACTGCAGAGCGATCGAGCGGTCAGTGGGGCGATATTGGCGACGGTAGGATTTATATAGGCTTTCGGATTTGTTCGCTTTCTGCTTTGTCGCAAACTATTGATATTACTAAAATAAATCATAAATCGAAAATTCCTACTTAAGTAGAAAAATAATGCCTATGTCAACTGTCCATTTTATTATAATCGTTAAGAAAATTGTCTGAATATCAAATACTTGTTTAATTATTGAGTAGGTAATTTGTGTAATTCATTTCATTATCTTTGGTGTACAACCAATTTTGGAATTAACATTATTTTCTTATTATCTATCTTTTATATGTGTAAAGAATAGTGTCTGTGGTGGGCTGGGTGGATTTGATTTTTTTTTAATCTATAGTTTTATTCCGAGATTAATGAAATTTTGCACGCTTGACCTATAAAACAAGAGGAAGGTCATTATCTACATAATATTTAGAAAAACTACCTCAACCCCTTTCTCACTCCTTAAAGCAGAATTTTGACATCTCTTGATGAAATTTTGTTCATTTGACGTTCGAAATAAGAGAAAGATTACTGTCTCTACGTCTGATGTCAAAAATCTCCGGGTAAAGCCCGGGCAACGGGCCGGAAAATTCAGCTCGTTTTTATATAAAAATGAAAGAGAACTTATCCTTTTTCGGTGAGAGCGAATGGTCAATCTTGACAATCTTGTGATTTATACACATTTAAACAACGCTTAGCTAGGAAAGTCATTTTGACATCAGGAATAAATTTTTTATTAAAATTATTAAATTCTAAATTCGACTGTTGTTAACTCCTGCAATTGATAAATCTACATGTACCTACACGAACGACTAGACAAATATTAACAAATCATAAACACACATCTCATTCCAACTATAGTTTGCATTCTCCAATACAGCGTTTACACAGTCTTGGTAACAAATATTTAAACAATATGGATGTATTTGATAATAAATTAAATTTTTCAAACTTCAAACGACGTATGTGCCAACTATTTATTCCTACTCATAAACCATCTACCTCTATTTTTACTTATCATATATTCTATGTTACCTACTTTGCGTCAACTCTTACATTTTGTGTTACCTAAATATTGTTTCTTATATTTTATGTTATTTCCTGTATTTTGTCAAAAACATGTATTGCACTATATGTAAAGGCCCACGGGCGTTTAAATAAATAAATAAATAAATCAGGAATATTAGTGAGAAATTAAAATATATTTTCACGTTATGACCCCACAATGAAACCTATTAGGTACCTGGAACCTATTAGTTTTCAGACATGTTTTGCAACTAAGTAGTTTTAAATTTTTATCCCTAAATTGCTGTCAAATGTTCTAGAGGCGCAATCATTATTTTCCGTTAATTTTGTTGAAATTTAAAAGTTTCAATAGTGCGATATCTGTGATTGTGCCTTCCACTTTAATTATATAGACGGTTTCAGCTCTTGTGCAAACACAGAACCAAATAGATTAAAAGGTTATATCAACCTACCAGTAATAATATTACGCAAGTGCTACGACTAAATTGAGACTTAAAAACGCCAATTCAACTACTTTCCTCAGTTCACTGAGTATATATTTGTTTTGAGAGATGAGCCTACCCCTGACTTAACGCATTGTTTCACACGACCCCCGGTTCCCGCTGCATTGTTGTGTGCACTGCGCAGTGTTGGTACAGAGTACAGTGTGGAGTGTGCATCCTCCTTAACCTATTCAATTCTCATTGACTGATAACAAACACGGGAGCACGCTCTCGTGCAAGTGAAAACACTGCGAAATTCTGCAACAAGCGTGAAAAAGAGATTGAAATTTTCAATACGCTTGTGTGAAAAAAAAATAGTTATTCGTCATAAACGAAATCTAAGTGCACGCATTCGAAAAAGATCCCTACGCATTTGCAGTTAGGGGCGCTATCAGAATGGCGTTTAGGTTCATGTTTACGGTTTGGTTTGCCTCAGTTATGATACGGTTTTCGAAAGCCATCGGAATCTGGCAACACTAAACAATACGACAATTTAATTGTAGCCGTGTTATGAAGGTAATTTTAAAATGATATTTTTCTATAGGTGTTGCAAGTACGTATAAGAAGGATGATTAACATTTTGATATTGTTTCATGTATGTTATGTTAGGTCAATAATGTTTATGAAGTAATTTAAAACGTTGGTGCCTATTACCACTTTTAAACGGTGAAAGCATTTGTCTCGCAGCCGGGTATAAAATGTATAGTAACAAATAAGTACCAACCTACACTAAAAGATTAATAAGTGTGTAATTTGTTTCACACTTCGTACTTTGGGCTACTTATCTTAATCTACAGTTTACATAAATATGAATGTATATTTGCTTCGTTGCTTGCTTGCTTGCATGTATGTATGTATGTTTGTTCCTTATGCTAACTCATTCATCCGATTGCGGTATTAATAGTGAGCTCTGGGATTATGAAATTTATATAAAAAAATTACAATAGGTGGCATGCGAGCTGCTTGAAAACTGAATGCATGGTAGGCAGGAGGGGGGAGGGGAACGCGGGAGGGGGTTTCACGGGACGGGGAAGCGAAAGAGGGGAGAGGGAAGGTGGAGATGGTGGAACTCGCGCAAGGAGCTCGCTAGTTCTTTTTACGAAAATGTTGTTTCTTATTATTTTTCCTTTCTTTATTTACATAAACAAACCATGAATGTTATGTTTTTAATATTATTGATTATCTTTTCTGATAAGTAAAAATAAAAAAATTGATTTGTGATTGATTGAGCTAGAGAAAAAAAATGTTTGTACACCTCTCAAAAAATCTTGTTTGATTTCTTTTTTATTGAAAATTTATGATGGGGAAGGCCATTGACACTCGGTACATTAAGTCTCTTCCTGCAAGGGATGCTGTGAGGTGAGTGCAAGAGACGGGGGCGGAAAGGGGGAGGGATGAAGCACACAGACGCAGAAACGCATGCAGGCCTCATTTGCAATGCAGATTTCAAGTACAGCACGAAGCATCAAACGACCGAAAATTATTGTGTTCGGCCCACGGTGCAGAAGGCATTGCGCATGCGCGATCATCTAGGATTCAGGCTAATTTCTTGGCTAACAGGGCTGGCGATTTGATATTCTGCAATCAATAAACAATATTTTTTTGACCGGTCAGTGGGTGTGTGGAATGGTGAGCCAAACTTTCGGCCCAACAGTTCATCAGTAGGATTGGGAACAAAGGCCGTTAGTGCAATATTGTTAATTTAAATTCTACAGTCCTGATTTTACGAATAGGATGTCTGATCTTTATACTGATGCTTGCTTTATTATTTGTTTATTAAGATAACTACGTAGATAACTACGAAAAAAACTATGATAAATATATTAAAAAAAAATTAATTTAAAATACTCTGGTACCACTTCACAACTTTACTTATTGTTTAGATTTATGTTTATACTTTATCAATAATTTTATTAAGTAACTTATATTTTTATTACTTTTATCGTATTTTCTCATAAAACTTCTAATAGTTTTTGTAATAATATTTTTAATTTAAGTAGATGTAAAAATATTTAATTTAGTTGTCCTTTCCTAAACACAGCAGCGCTGCTTTATTAAGGGAGTGATTAAAATTTTTATGTTACATTATGTTGTAAAATTGTTACTTTAAATTGTAACAAACAATTTGTGAATTTATTGAAGACTTGACTTACTGAAATAATTAACCTGTATTAGCTTACAATGACATATTATTCTAGACTTTAAAATTATTATTTATGTTTTCATTATTTTTCTTTTTCTCTATTTATCTGTAAAATTTTTAATTTTTATTTAATAAAATTGGAAAAATGTAACTATTAATTAACTATAATAAGATTTTTAAATGTAAAAAACTCGTTAGACAAACTGCTAAAAAACAGTTCATCGGGACTTTTTGTCTTATATTTGTAAAAAGTGAAAATATTTTTTTTTTCAATTAATAAAAAAAAGACATACGTACATTATGATACAAGTTATAAGGTTTTAATTAAATTATCACGCGGTTATAGGACACATTATGTATGTCTGTAGAATATCAGCAGGTAATTTCGCCTGAGATGTGAACGGTTCTTCGAGTAATAGTAATAAAAAGGAAGAAAGTGTGTGAAGAGATAAGGAGAAATTAATGAGAGTTTTAAAAAAAAAAATAAGTTTTAGTAGTTTTAAAATTATTTATATCACGAAGAAATTTAATAAATAAGTTTTGAACAGCAAGCAATGAAAAATGTTTCAGTGTAAGAATATTTAGTAGTGGGTATAAATTGTGATTATATTTTAATAATTAATATTATCACACTTATACTCACTACAAAAAATTATATTATACACATTTCAGAGTGGAAGATACTCTCAGTATCGCCTTGGTGTAAGACTACTATTCAGAATTGAAACATTACTTGAAATGGCTTTAGCCGTGTTTGGTGACCAGATCCCCGCCTTCCTCTTTTTCATCTCTTTCCCCTCCCCAATACTTTCATTGGGGATGCCATAGTCTCAATCTCTTGTGGTATTAACATAAAATAAAATAAAATTAAGATTGCCACACAACGAACAATTTTTCTGCTCATGATAATTATAAGAGCACAATAATTTAGGTATTTTCAAGTGTGAATATAAATATTCCCCTGATGTCTATCAAATATTTACTGCATCTAAAAGAGAGTATTAGAAATATGTCTACGTTGTACAAAGAATGCTACACATGAAAACAGAAAATCAGTCGAATAAAACTACAAAAATATATAAACAACAAAACATTTTTCGAAGTTCCATAAAATACCAAGTGTTCCGGGCGTCAGAAAATTATCACGTTCCCGCAATAATTTTTGTCAACCCTATCGCGTGTACGTTGTGTAGATTCATTAATGCTTTATGGTTGTATGGGCAGTTATCTCTGATTGAATTGGATGGCAAGATCGGCGCCGAGAGCCCAGAGCAGTCCAGAGCAACCCAGTGCAACCCAAAGCAACCCAGAGCAGCCCAGAGCTAGGACACTGGTTAGTTGGGTAAGTAATTCATTATTTTTGTATTTACAAGAACAAAAGACATTAATATCACATTAATTTATTTCGTAAATAATACGATAATATTTTATAATTACCCAAACATGTTAACAATTACCTAACTAGTTTCAATTAATTGCATTGACGATAATGAGATTTTTAAATTTACTTCAAAAACAGAAATTATTTTATTTCCCTCAATTTTCAAATTTTTATTACTTAAAAATATAAGAAATTATATAGTTTACTTAGAAAAATTTAAAAATTAAAGAATCTCTGATAAGTGGGCTTAAAACTAGGATAAAAAACATTTGGAAAGGCACCTTGGTTGAAAATCGACGCTTTGTTGGAAGTGACTTTAGCAAAGTTTAGTAACCACATATAATGAGTCAGGTACTTAGTCAAGAGAAAGTACATTAGAAAAGAGAGAACAACAAACTTCCTCTTTATCTTTAAAAGTTTACTGTAATCCCCCGTATAATAATAATAAACAAAAAAATATATAACTGAAAACTGCAAAACAGTTCATCGGTCAACGTTTGCCATTTTTTCAAAATAATTTTTCTTATACAAAATGAAATAAACCAAATACCGGTAAACAATTTTTAAAACTTTAGTTGTGTTTGAGCGAAAAATTTAATTATTTTTTTCTTGCATATAAATATATTGCATATATATTTGTCCTATTATTTTCGGACATGTTTTGTCCGCTTGTAAAATCAAAATCTGAAGGAGTCTTTCATCTGCTTTCAAAAATAGTATTTCATTTTTAGCGAATCTATTTGAAATTGAATGTCAACCTGGAATATTTAATGACGTGATGTTATTTTGTTTAAGCCCGAGGGATTTACAAGAGATAAATAATTATTTTTAAAACTTTACCAATATATACTAGCAATGAAATAACTAGCCATAATATTAACTACGACAAAAGATCATCAATACCTAAATAAAAGTTTGAAAAAGTATCCCCAAACTAGTGAAAAAAAATGGACATAACATTTTTTTACGATCACTTACACACGTAACAATAATGTTATTTTTTCTCCGAATAGGCCGATGCTTGGCGATAGTCACCCTTATTGCAGGGTGCATAAGGTTCGGTACATGGCCAGTAATCCCCTAAGAAAGATTTGGAGGGTGTTTTCGAGGATAGCCCAGGGAGGAGCTGTCAATACTGCATGACAAATGACACAGTAAAGATTGTATATATTTTCCATATCATTTCACATCATCTCCCTCGAGGCAGGATAATAATATCTAAGCTATCTTCTAACGAAAACTGTACGTGTTAGACTCAATTTTATATCATATTTTAGTACCTACGCTGATAGACTGAATTTCATGGTGTTTTGGCCGGTTATAAAGTCAATAAAACGACAATTTTTCTATATTTTAATGGGTGGACGTAATTATTTTAGTCAAATATTGAAATTTTCATTGTATCAGAATTTATTTATAACATTAATGCCTTTCGGCTTTTACATAATATACGTAACAGGTATAACTACAACATGAAAAAAACAGCTCTAGCGAGCTTGTAAAACCGCAAGAAATAGAAAAAATAAATTGAGAAAGACATTGTAGATAACATAGCAAATATTGCAATCTTGTGAAAAAAGTTTTAAAAATAAATTAATAGTATTACAGGTTGTAATGGTTTATAATATTTCAAAGAATCATACATTTAATTACTAAAATGCGACAGGTTTATGTTTAATAAATTTTGTAATTAAAAATTTACGAAAACATTTCCTCTGCGAGTGCTTATATCATGAATAAATGATTTCGTTATTTCATGTTTGTATTGTATCAGCGACATTACTCAAGTTTTGATTCGTAGTGGTATATGGAATTGGGCCACGTTCGTAGTATTGCTACAATAAAACAGTAGTACCGACATTGATACGAAAAACATTTTTATTTACATTTGTGATGTTAATGTAATAAATTAAAATATTTTGTAACCATGGTAATTATAACCACGCTAATTGATTATCTGAATGAATAACATTTTCACCATGAATTTAGAAGTTGTTTGCTAAAGAATTTTGGTAGAAAGCAATGTATCAAGTAAATATTTTTTTTTAAAGCTTTACCATGAAACTGCAAAAATTAAATGTGTAGGGACACGATTAATGCACACTGAAAAAAAACTTCGTAGATAATAATCACAAGTATTTCAGTTTCCGGAAAGCGAAAATAATGCATTTTAATAATTATTTCGCTAAAATTAAAATCGATTGTGTACTTGACGACCATTGTCATTGATGTGAACGTTTTAAGATTAATTTATTTTCTCCTTTTATCCAAAAACATGAAACAATGATCCTAAAATAGGTTTGGTTTATTTAAAAAATTAAAATAAAAAAAACATTTTAAAATTAATACGCCAAAACATGGCATACGTTAAATTATTCGTTTTTTGACAAAATACTTACTTCTCTCTATTATTTAACCGATAAAAAGTGTTTTAAAAATAAAATGTGAGTATTAAGCGTGTTTTTGTATGTTTACGGTGATTCGTTTTATGGTCTACGAATATTTGTCACTGACTTTGGTAACGATCAGGACAATCCATTTATGTACCTCTACGCCTATCTCGACACAGGTATATCCTAGTGAGACATGCTTAAATAAAGCATACTGTACATAGATTAATAAAATCTGACATTTTTATGGGAAAAACTGTTTATTATTCTAAAAAAGTAATCCTGGTCATATTCCCCAAAAGAAAAAATATTGTTGATTCGCACTCAAAACAATAATGAACAACAGTAGGTTTTACTTGAAATAGAAACAAAAGCCAAATTAGATTAAATTGGTAGGTAAATGCGTGATTAACCGTCACTGTTTCGTAAAATTAAAAAAAAAAACACAATACAGAAATGATCACTTCCAACAATTTGAAGAAATTATTTCTCCGTTCTTGATGTCATTATTATTTCAATCGAATACTTTACAAAGATCATTCTATGTATGTCCCGCAGGATGCAGATACGAGAGTACCTCTCTATTGCTGGATCACAGGAAGGACAGGAGGACAGAAGGACAGGAAGGAAGTAGAGCCTCCGCAGCCCCCCTGTGACGGGCAGGAGGTTATGATGGATGTCCCTTGGCCGGGAATATTTCATCGCCACTCTAAACCTGAACTATTCGAGCAGAACTTCAATGGAAAATGTTTTATTTTTCTTTGTATTGCGGAAATGAACCGTGCATCTTTGAAGCAGGATAAAATACTTACAAGATAGAAATATTGTGCTGCATGTATGTGTCTAATTTATTTTTTATTTAATCATATTTTTGGTAATAAAGAATTCATTTTATAGTTACCTACGAACCTAAGAGATAAGCATGTAAGACAATGTTAACAAAGGCACAAAACATATTTAAAGTTTTATGTGAATGTTGAAAAATTAGCGAGATCATCCAGCAACGTTTAAAAATAATACAAGATTTATTTGAAGATAGCGAAAGCTTAATGAAACAAAACGAAAATTTAATGAAACAAAAATCTGAAAAAGATTCGGTTGCATCTGGGAATTGAATTCAGGTCCTTAGTTTTGCCGGGGCTCTACTCTAACTCTGAGCTAAGTCGAACTTATCCCATTCGTTCATATTTAACTGTATGATACTTCGACTAAGAACTACCAACATTATCTTCATTTTTTTAACGCATATATTTATTGGATGCTATCTTTGCTATAGTTGTTAAAAAAAAGTATATTTATTTATATATACCCACTCGAGCGACTAAAAACTTTTTCCTCCGATTGCTCGTGATTTTTTGGAGATCATTTTGAATATTTTCCGCCCACATTAAAAAAATCATACATCCGAATTTTAATATGGAGACATAAAAATTGATTGAAATTCTATATAGCCAATGAATTTACCTATCTTTTGACAATTATCATAAATTCGTAGGATTTAAAAAAAAGTATAAAATCGTAAAGAAAATGTGTCCAATTTTGACCTTAGTCGCTCCAGTGATTATATATGTGTACTTTATATTTTTTAATGTTTTAATTTGTTCAATACTAGAAAAAACATTGTTTTTCTTAATTTCACAAGCATTTTTGTGTGCTTACAGCAATATTTTGTAATTATTTTTAAATCTACCGGCTGCGCCAATGTTATTTTATAACGAGAGTGCGGGATTTATAATGACACTACTATGCAGATTCGCAATACATGATTTAACACAAATATGAAAATGACTGAGACTAACGTCTTCTCTAGCTGAGATCTGGGATAAGAGAGACAGCGAGACCAAGCGCAACTGTACTTACAAAATAAAAAATAAGAATTTATGTCCCATTTTAATACTGTCGGAATATTTTAGAATTTTACCAATCACACCTATCCTGTCCAAGAAAATTACAAAATTTCACAGGGCAAAAACATAAATATCTATGAAGGCAGGTACTTATTTGCAAATCTATAAACATTTTAGAGAACTATTCAAATATTCCACTTAGTCCATTTTGCAGGGATACTAGAGACAAGGGAAAGGGACAGAGTAAAGGGGGTAAGCGGTAGAGTACCCCTTTCAAATATTGAGTGAATCACCCCATAAAGATACTACCGTATTCAAATAAGGATCAAACAAAACTTAACGCGGCTTTCTTGCACAATTTACATACCATTTCCTTCTTAAAAATAGAACGACTTGGGAATATTTTTAAAGGGTGAGCTTTAGGAATTCATTTTTTTGGCAAAGCTGCAACGTGTCTACTACCTACTTTAAAAATAAATACACTGTGTTGTTTTAGTAGTTTTATGAAAAAAAAATAAAAATATTACGTCGCCTTAGTTCTTAATTGTCCAAACGACCATTTTAGTTTTGGTTCAATCTCCATTTTAAAATTAAAAATGAAGTATAAAAAGTAGTAGTGAATCACTTAACTAAGAATTATTTAAACTAATGAGACCTTTACCTTTACGGAAATATATTCATCTTAAACACCTATCATAATGTTTCATTGAAATAATGAAAGAAAAACTTTTCTTCTTGTAAAATTTTCTAATGGTAAGAAAACGATAAGAAAATTGGTAAGTAGGTAAGAAAAGTTAATGATAAGAAAATTGGTAAGTAGGTAATTATAATAATTTATTTTTCTTATATTGCATAATATGTTGATTAGAATTTACTATTAAGGAGGCGGGCATGGGAACCATTTACTGGATAACCGATCTGCCATAAGTCGTCTCAAGTGGTTCGCCACGTTTGGTGACTTAGCAGGGGTTCACAAGGTGAGGTGTGCACGGGTCTCGGCGGCAGTTGAATCTGCCCATCTGTTGCGTGGTGAGTCGGATCGGAGAGACTGGTTGAGGGAGACCTTTTGACATCTCCAGCAGGACTCTCTGACATCGCCTTGCACCGCAATGGAAGGAATAGATTCAAACGTCCGTCAGTCCTGGACACGCTAACCCCCAGATTCCTACAAAGACCGTCTACTACTACACTACACCCATCTACTACACCCGTCAAAGACCCTCCACACAGCATCCACAAAGATGACAGGCCCTGTGGAAAATTATTTTCCTCAGGGCCTATGCCATCAGGGCCGCCTGTGTGGAACTAATTAAAAAAAACCGCTACAATACGGGCATGACTTTAATCTCGAGGTCGCAAAACAATAAAAAAAAACCTTTGTAAAACAATTTTACTTAAAACAGAAAATTTTAAAATAGGTTGTGCGTAGGAAGCTCTGTTTATGCGAAAAATCATCTGAAAGACGAAAATAATTCCAATGACCTAAATTACTACATTTAATTATTTGGACATGAAATTAATTATTATATTTGGATTCAGAAGATAAAGCAGTGCATCGACAATGTTCACTGAACTAGGACTGCACGGATTCGCCGGTCTAAAGAGACATCGGGTCACTGGAGCCAGGATGCGGCTAATGGCTTCCGAGAATGCAGTGGTGACCGCAGCGTTCCAGCACCAAACCCCACTCCTGAGTGAGCGCTGGGCCCGAGCTTGAAGAATAGAATTGATTACTTATTTATTTTTTTATATTTAATTTTTATATATATATATTTTTTATTTTTTCCTATTCTATGTTCTAAAAAAAAAAAAAAAATCTGTTGTTTTAAAATATATTACATAAATATGTGCAATCATATGGAACGTGTGGGATTGCACTATCCTCCCCATATCCTGGAAGAAAACTTATTATTATTATTAATATGACTTTGGAGGGTGGAAACATTTTTTAGTAAAAATGACACAATTGAAAGCTTCTAATAATATATTTTGAGAAAAATCTTGTTAATAAATTTTTATATATGGTTGTAAATAAAATGTTAACCTATCGAACCCATAAGCTTGTTTTCACGATAATATAACATTACTAGACTTAAAAATTAAACTTTCCACATCAGTCGACGAAAGCTAATGTAGTCTATGCGCAAATAGCAGATTGATGTTTATACTGAGTTTTCATCTAGATGCAAGAAAAGAATTAGAAGTTCGAATTTTGTTAGTACCTTGTGATTTTCAAGTCATACCCTGTAAGCAATATTGTTATAAAATTTCTAAAAAAATTATTCTTTCGTCCGATCAAAACAGTTTGCTTGCGAATATCTTTGAACATAAATAAATACAAGCACTCGGAAAAATATGTTGTCTATGAGTCGCTAGTTTTTATTTTCTCGTTAAAAAAACGTCTGAAAGAATTCAAATATGAAAAAAATCCGAATTTAAAACGAAATCAAATGCGTTGTTAGCGCTGGCTCGAAGTGGTCATTTACTCTTTGTGTTGCGATTTCCTCCGCTTTCTTCTCGCGTTGGCGGATAACTGAGTTATATACCACAAACGGTTATCAAAACGAAAAGGGTGCATACGATTTCATGTTTTTATGCACAATATGCAAATTCTGTCGAGGGGAGGGGGCGCGGGGCGCAGGGGGTGGGAAGAACCACCCTCGGTTGAACAGGGAACCCCCGGATGCGAAGTGCGGGGATGATGCACCTCGGCTTAACAAGTGCGCGATTCTCCACGCTGTCAATAGACAAGCGATATCACATCGGAATAGGTTAGGTGTCTTGTTCAATTCAATATAATGACTTCAAAATCTTACTTCGAAAACAACTTCGCACTGTGAAGAGATAGTTAACTTTCCCTTCACATTTACTTTATTTGAATGAGATATATTTTACAAGACGATTTTTATTCAATTAATATTTGAGATAAACGCTAGATTTCCGATCGTAAATTTTAGCTGTTTTCTGGATGATATATTGTATTTTATTGATATATTTATTGATATATTGTATTTTACAATGAAGAAAAGTTGTTGTTCAACGTTATTCTCAAATAAAATCGTTTTTTTTTTTGTTTCCATATTACCATTTAAAATGCTTTCTTAAATCATCAGTCAAACAATTCTTAGTTGAGAATTATATGAAAATTTTTAACAAAATTAGTTCATATTTGGGATGCGGTATGGGTACGGGAATCATTTATTGGATAACGAACACCTCTGCTATAGGTCACATAAAGTGGTTCGCTACGTTTAGTGACTTAGCAGGGGTGCGCAAGTTCATGGGGTGAGGTTTGTCCGTGTCTTGGCGGTGGATGGCTCCCCACCAGCTGCATAGCAGACTGGATCGGTTGAGAATGGTTGAGGGAGTCCATTTGACTACTCCCGTCGTACTCTCTCGGAACACTGAGGGATGGATTCACACGTCTGTGACTCATGGATACACTGACCCCCAGATTCCTACCCAACCTTCATACCCTTTTTCTTCTTAGAACTACCTCTCCTTCCTTTCCTAAAAAGACCCTGTATACAGCACTCAAAGATGACATAGGCCCTGAGAGGAATTTTTTTCCTCAGGGCCTTCTGTGAGGAAAACAACTTATTTTTTTTAATAGTATTTATGCATAAATTGTATTTCTTGAGGAGACATTTTGAGAACCAGCAACACAATCGTTAGGCAAAAAACACTTCACAATTTTGCTGTCCACAAATATATCTTTGTCTTCCGCAGGGGTTCGTGGCCAGAGCCAAAGAGGGAACATTGTTTATAGAAAGGGGGTAGATCCTCCTCTCAAAATACATAATATTAACCAGTAGTGCTGCTCAGATTCTGTATTCTGTCACAATTCAGAAAAAAGCGTTATCCTTTAAGGAAATAAATGATCATTTATTTAAAAAAAAATATTCAATAAACTATATTGACCCACTTCAAAAAAAAAGTCAAATAAGACATTATTTTAGACAAATATAATAAATAGTCTAGAGCTAAAAATGGTTATATCAGTTGGATAACTTCAATTTAATTTCATGCAAGAATCTTTCTCAGGTCGTGGTTTTATCTCTGTCATGGTTTGAAATGGCAAAAAAAATTATCGAGTTATAAATTGTTTTTTTTTTAAACTATTTACTTTATTATTAATTAGTCAGTTAAAATTAAAGTTGCCATAATGCATTAACATATTTAAAATTAAAGTACTTGTTATATAATAATTAACGCCTGTCTCGACACAGATATATCCTGTAAATAAACTTTATATAGATAAAAAATATAATAATAAAATATTCATTAAGTGTTCTCTTAGACGTGACCTGTTCGTAGTAGGCAAAGTTGGATCTTTTCCAGAAGTGCATTTATTCGCGATGTATGAAATTGTTCTCCAAATTATTGCTTTGGCGAAATTAAAGTGATTTATCACTGCAGTGAACCCATTTCACTAAGTACGAAGAATTTATACTAGAAACTTAATCCCGTTTTGTGTAGCGTAACTTAACTAAACCCACTATTGGTAAATACCGAATGCGAAATGCAGATATTAAATCTTGACCTTACTGTACTTAGGTAATGTATTGAAAGTAATAAACCTGTATTTGAAATCACCGAATAGCTTGAAAACTGTTTTGTTTTTGTATTATAATTATGTCATCTTTATATGATGGGTACTACGGCATGCATTACTACTTATATGTAGCGATATCAGTTTGAATTGCCAATATAAGTTTTCTGACAATCAATTAATAAATAATACAATTAATTAATACATTACTAAAAAAAAACCCTTCCCATTGTTTATTGTAATGGCTCGTCCAAACTGATAAAGCCCATAGCAGAATGTATTCAAATTAACAGTTAGTGCTTTTCGTAAAAATGGAATCTAACACTGTTATATTTGATCGGCATGTGATGATTATTTGTTATTAAACAAATTTTCTCGTTACCTAAAGAAAGTACAAAGGTACGAGTAAAGAGGTGGTAGTGGCAACAGCTCCGGCGACGCCACATGCAGGTGAGGGCTGACTTCGACGCCTCATAAATTATTCCGGATAGATCAAAGAACGGCGTCCACTGGCGCGGGCGTCGGGCGTCGGGCGCGTTCACACTTCAGATTTGCATACAACTCACTTTTAGAGAGTTGTCACTAACACCCTCCGCCGGAGCCCGAGCCGGGCTGCGAGGGTCGCGGAGGGGGCACTTCCCTATCCGTTTTGATTCGGATACCACCAATTTTCGTGCCATTCCATTCTGTTAAGTAGGGAAGATGGCCTACGTGAGTGATTCATGATTCGCTAAATATCCACAGTCGTACTAAAAAAATACATTTTTACAAAATTCAAATGATTGACTGCTCCAATTGGCTTGAGTGTGAAATTATTTGAATACTACATACACATATAAATACTATAATTTTAAGATAGTCCGCCTCTCCATTTTAACTACCTTACATAAGATCAAAATTGGAACATAGTTGAGAAATTTAAATTAAAAAATGTTGGTTGGTGATATTAGATACTATAGAAGAACGTTCTTCCCCGTTTGAAATTTTGAGAGTGCACTTGGTATCTGTTTGACAATAGCATAATTTTTACATGTTATTTTATGTAGGTAATCAAACAATAAATAAAAACACTAGAAATATGATGTGAGTGATTCAAAGCGGTCCCTGAAGGCTCTCTAGGCTAATTAACTGCCTCGCAAGAAGTGTGGACATTCTCCACGTATTCCACTACAAGTTTAAGCGGAAATATTATTTTTTGATCTTTAACTTTGTGTATATACGTGTAACCTTTTTTGGTCCAGATGTATCCTTACATAATTACTGTCAAACAAGTTTTTTGTAATTTTCTTTATCACTTTAGCAATGCATTGCTTTTTATAAACACAATAAACAAATAAACAAACAAATAAGCAAATAAACAAATAAACAAATAAATTAAGGAAAAAAATAACAAAGAAACCAATACACTAAAAATAAATAAGAAATAAACGTATATAAAATAGACATATATACAAATAAACAAATAAATAAACAAGGAGTTAAGCAAATAAACAACTAAACAAACAAACAAATAAACAAACAAACAAATAAACAAATAATAAATAAACACATAAACAAATAAATGAATAAACAAATAAACAAATAAAAAAATATACAAATATACGAATAGACGAGTGATCAAACGAATAAATGAAAAAATGAAAAAATAAACAAATTAACATATAAAAAAATAAACATTAAACAAATAAACAAATAAAACAACAGTAATAAACAAGTAAATAAAAGTTTGGCAAAATGTGCACTAAATTTTCAGCGCAAAACTGCGTTTTATCATCATTATGCGATTTATTTATGGGAGGACTATTTAAACGTCAGGCAAGTAAGAGAGAAAGAGAGCGTGCAAAATGGGCAAGAAACAATTTTTTTTTAAATCAGTGGTTATATTGGTTTCCATTCAAATCTACATGTATGATGTCTCTATTGTGGATTATCTATTCAGTGGAAATAAGCACAAAAATAATCAATCAATTAAGTCGCGGTCAGGGATTATGAAAATTCACAGATTATTGTGTAAATTTCCTATATAAATTAAAAATGAAATTCTTTCTCATTTCATTTTACACTGGTGCCAACTAATTTCAGTGCTGTACTTGAAAATTTAACCTACAATACAAACACAATAAGTTAAATAAATACAGTTTTATAATATTTTTTTGAAAAGAGGATAAAGAACGCATTGTATAATAAAGGAAATAATTCTGAAAAGTAGATCGTCGTTACTTGACTCAGTGGAAAAAAATTATGCAAATTTTTATTCGATTCCTTTGTTTAGTGAATAACTTCCCGTCTGTTCGTTTAGAGGGCGCTTTAGGAGATTGGGGGGGGGGGGGGGGGAGTAAATAAGAGGCTATTTGTGTTTTCATTTTTCTTTGATTACGGCGTCCTTCAATTAGAGTGCGACCAATGCTTTCTCATTATTTGAATACGTTATTCAATTCATCGTTTTTCAAAATAATTTTCATTATTTTAATTATTCCAGTGAAAAAAGTGATTGAAGTTTCATTATCTTGAAATAATTAGGTATGCAATTAAGTGAAAAAGCACATAAAAATGTCAACACGACATTTATAATGTAATGATTCTAAAGGAAAATTGACTAAAACATCACATTACAAAAAGCAATTAATATTCAGTCGCTGCCATATCTGCGTTGGCACGTACTCTGTGAAAATCGAAATTATTTAAAATACACAATTTATCTTTCAGGCCAACTGCACACTGGGCAAGTTACATCCACCAAGAGTTAAATCTGCTCGGAAAACTTTAAAAGGCTGATCAATACATATGCATTTCCGAAAACGATCCATAATACGTTTTTTCATCATTTACATTCACTTAAAGATCAAAACAAGGCATCCCATGCATTACGATAAAGTATATTTTCGCGAGTTTAATAAGGAACCAGTGAAAAATATTATGGCTTTAAAAAAATATGTTCATATAGACCAATAAACGCTGATTCTGAATATATAAGTTTTATTAAATAATATTAAACGTAGATTTTAAAAAATATATTAAAAAGCCCATTTTAAAACGTGTCATTAAAACACCCTGTCAAGTATTGCTGGATTTTGGTGGCGTGACGTCACCGCGCCGGGTCACCTGGGTCAAAGTTGTATAGAAATGTAAGACGCAAGCCGTTCGACATTCCGTGTTATTGGTATAAACCTCTTTAAAAAGATTTGGACATATAATAGTTTTTGTTTTTATTGAAACATTATTTAGGCCTAAATAATTCAGTATCAAAAATAAAGTATCTCTATTAGTTTATCTATATTATTTAAAATATTCAAAAACTCTAACTGTACAAAAAACGACCATAATGCCCAGTAAAACGCTCCAATGCTGAAATTCAAAATGGCGGGAGTCGAACAGCTGATTCCAGTTCCATACAAAATTCATACTTCGGTTGATCATGATGACGTCACACTAGATTCGGCGGTTTTCGGGGGATCTTGAAAATTTAAAACTTTGAAATTTATTTTAACTATTAAAACTAACTATAAAAATAAAAATAAATATGCAGTTATTTAAGTTAGAAGAATTCATAAAAAAAATTAAAAAAATTGAATTTGGACTGGAGTTCTCTATTACCAGAAATTGCTTTATTTTATTCTGGTGATGGTTCAGATCTGTGGGATAAACAGTCGAGTACGAAAGATAAAAGATCAGATGATCTAAATTAGCACACAACAGGCATGCAGTTGCGGTGCGTCCACAGGAATGGACCAGCATGCAAATAGAGAGGCCGGAGCGTGCTGCAGATGAAACGAAGAAATTAAGATTGCTGGTCAACCGACTTCAACCTGAAGAAGTACCCCTTGTATGCATGTAATATTGTGACAACAAACGCAATCGATTAAAACTATGTTCTTTATTTTATAATATTTTCGTTTTCATTTAGAATGATTTGGAATGAAAACCAAAATTTGTTAAACGTATACAGACATCTTTCAGGAATTGCAGGCAATGTATTTTTTATTGAAAACCTTTTACAAGCAATTTCCTCCCAGTATTTGCTGTGAGAATTTTTTATTGAATTATGCATGAAGATGGAACATCTCTCCGCCCGAGTAGGAACGATCCATGTTCAAGCAAAGAAGTGAGGGTAGCGACTAGCGGTAGACAGTAGGTGCCTACCCACATCCAAAATCCTAACTTTATTATTAAATAAAACCAACGGGCAACATTACTTCTGCGGTAAACGAATACATTTGAATATTTAACGAAGATTGATTAAGAAAATTTTATAAGATTACGTTATTCCAGTTGGCGCTGCGGGTTTGGTATTATCTCTGTTAAGCTGAGCTCCCTTTTAGGATAAAATCCCCGACATCTTGGCCGAAAGGGCAAAGTCACAGCCGGAAAACAAATTGAATGATAACAATTGCCGGGGGGCAAAGTGGAACCAGGACTTGAGGCTTCGGGGTTAAGAAAGGCTTAACTTGAGATTTTTTCGAATTGATAGCTGTGATATTACAAAGATTTTGGTATCAATTAGTCTCGTAAAAAAGCAACTAAAATGTTTTAAAAATATTTGCAAATATATATCATATTATAGGATAATGTTACTTGTATGTTATTATTGTTCTCTGAGTATAAAGCTTATGATAAAATTAAAATTATGATTAGCAATTTTGTCTGGTCTTCATTAATTATTTTTGCAACGTATTACATTTTTGTTTTTCGAATATTATAACCAGTTGTTCTGTGAACACGTGAAAAGGGGACTTCGCGTCCAAAAAATATATATTTCTAATTCGATAAATCAAAAATAAAATTTTCTCTGAAATAATAAGATTTATAAGTAGGACATAAAGAACCACCTACTTAATCATAAATCATTTAATATATATTTTTTTATTTATTTAAAAAAATAATTATGCAAAGAAAAGTCATAGTGATAAATTTTATTTTTTCAAACTTTTTTCAGGCAGGTAAGTTCCATAATATTAAAAAAATGCAAACAAGAAAGTCGTAGTAAACACAACGATTTCACACTTGAAAAAAGATGGCCATCATCTTGAATGCGAAACGGAACTGACAAATAATTTACAGACAAAATGCATGATGGTTTAGTTAAAACAGGACACCGTTCCGCTCAGGCAAATATTATATAACAAACTCACTCAGTAGAGTAGGAATAATATTAAATCCGCAATCTGCTGATTAAAATTCAAGTAATCCAATTAGCACAATATTTAAAAATTATCTATATTATTTATCATAATTAAAAGGTTTGAGTATTTTTCAAGTTAGTAAAGAAATAAGAACAAAATTATGTTACCTTAAAATTATCTTAAGGTAACATTAAAGCCAGATTTTCACAAAAAGTAGCAATTACTGCAGAGTTTTCATTAGAATGTGAAGTCTTCTGTCAATAATGCCGCTGGACTCCAGAGGGGGGTGTGGGTGGTGGGTTGAGGGTGGGAAGTGGCTACAGTAATGTAGGTAAGTCTGCTCTCTGCCCCCTAGAGAAGTATCGGCTAGAGCTAGAGCTTGATTTAATGAACTTTCCTGTAGCTTTTTCTGGTGCGTCTTTCCATTTAGCGGGAACATTGCGAAACGCGTACAGTCGCGACAAAAAATATTCAAAAACAATTTGTTTTTGTGAAAATTTTTTTGCATTGATCATTTATTGACGGAGAGTTGCGAAGTTTTGTTTTAACTCGGACTATTCGAGCGTTTTGTATTTCATCTGTCTGTAAATTTGATTGTTACGTTCCGGTTCTGATCAAGATGGTCGTCGTGTTGGATACTACCTTTTTATACCGCCAGAGTTTGCATGATCGTGGATCCTAAAGAGCTCAAACAGGAATCTATACGTAAAATCGGAATAATAAATATCTTGGTAACCTTCTGGCTAGAAAAAAGTAAAAAAAAAATGTTATTGAGATGGCGGCATTTCGTTGAATAAATTATATAATGAAATTAATAAAAAAAAATTGTACCTTCTTAAAAATGTTATGATATTAGATAAAATTTTGGTTTTAATTTTTTTTCGCATTAACTCCATACAAGAGGCCTTTAAGAAAATAATTTCCCTCAGGGCCTACGCCATCTTTAAAGACGATGTGTGGAGTGTCTTTTTGATGAGAGGAAAGAGTGAACATGGGTATTGAAGAGATCCATGCTTTAGGAAGTGGGAAACACAGAGGACGGAAAATCGTTCATAGACGTTTTTGGACGCGAGATCTACTATTTATAGAACTACTAGTTATAATTACTGTCGATCAAATTTGGTCAAAATTACATTACTTAATTTAATTTGTTTAATTTAAAGTTGATCGGTTTAAATTGTCCCTAATAAAAGTACCTTAACATATTTGCAAAAATAATTTAATTGAAAAATTAAAATTTTAAAAATTTTAAATAAATAATTTAGTGTTTAGGTGTGCGGCACAAGAATCAGTAGAATGGGGCAAGTAATAAGAGGTGAGGATGGACCGTTATGCAAATCCAATGCAAATTTTTAGACATTAAAGCTTCTAATATAAACTGCTTCACTCTCTCGTCTCTCGTTGCTCCAATCTCCTCTGTTGTCTCTGGCTCTGGCTCTGGCTCTAGCCTTCTGAAATTTCATTTGGACCTGCAGTCGGCTATGGAGCCCGGCTTGTTTTTTGTTGTTTTAATCTCTAACCTCAGTTTTTACTGCGGAATACCCCCACTTTAGACTTTACCAAATAGGTTACTCTGAAAAGGGACAAGGTTTCAGGATTCATTAAAGCTGTAGATTTTATAGCTCTAAAATAGGAGTCCTTTAAAGAGTTTACCTCGCATCTTAAAAAGCGTGTTTCTAATTTTTTTCTTATTTAATAAATCGTAGCAAAAATTTCCTCTAAAATCTTCGATTTATAAGAAGGTACTTAAACAACGACCTATTGAATTGTAAACCAATTATTTTATGTAACATTTTTTAAAAATTATATCAAATAAGGAATTATACAATTTGCCCAAAGAAGTCACAATCACAAATTCAAACTTTCTTCGAAACGCGAATGAAAAAGTCTAAATAAACACGACGATTTCACATTTGAAAAAAGTAACGTAATGTTTTTACAAATTTACAGACATACGTATTGCAAAACGGTCGAGTTAAATCAGGACTTTGCTACGTTAAGTCGAAAAGCAATACAAATCAATACATGTCACAAATTGCACCTGTTTGCAAAATACAGTGATTGTTTTTGTCATCTCAGGCATAAATGAGATCTATTGTTGAAAGTTCAAGAATACATGTACTATTTATTTGCCACTGAATAAAGGAGACTAAAAAAACCATTCTTTTTGGTTTGGATGGATGTATTGCTCATTGAAACTAATACGTATTGTTAAATAAAGGCCACTGTTTGTTTTGTCAATTACATTTATTATCCAATCCTGTCCTTTTATGATGACAAGGTCGCTTCAGTCACAATCCGTCATTCGATTAGTTCGAAAATTTGAAGACAAAGAAATTCAGTTTCGTTAAATAAATGGAAAAAAATGGCTGAGATGATAAAATAGGAATCTACAGATATCTCTATTAAATTCAAGAAAATGGTTATGGTAAAACAAGAATATATAATATAATTCTATTGATAGATAAAGACAATAGTTACCATTGTAATCTACTAATTTAAATATTGATAAATAAAGAGAACATCATAGACATCTATTGACAATATTGGTCGCTGGTATTTTTGATAAACTGTCTGAATATTATAATAATTAGTTTGTTCAAACCTTAAATTAAAAACGTGTATAAAGAGCAATTTAAAAAATAGTATATTTTTTTCATATTTCTATTTTTGAAACTGATAATTCATGGTGGAATTCCATTATAATATATTATAATAAAAACAAATATAAAACTTTTTTCCACTTTAAGTTTAATGACCGTAACCGGTTTCAGCTCGCTAGAGCCATCTTCAGACTGGTACAAAATATTCTTAATCTACGGTTTATATACATAACATTTGAGGGAGGGGAAGCGGGGTGGTCTTAAGGGTTTTAATCAATTATACTAATTACATTTGTTACTAAGTAGTGTTAGTACTACTTAGTAACAAATGTAATTAGTATAATTGATTAAAACCCTTAAGACCACCCCGCTTCCCCTCCCTCAAATGTTATGTATATAAACCGTAGATTAAGAATATTTTGTACCAGTCTAAAGATGGCTCTAGCGAGCTGAAACCGGTTACGGTCATTAAACTTAAAGTGGAAAAAAGTTTTATATTTGTTTTTATTATAATATATTATATTTTTTTCATTGAATCACTCCATAAGCGGCAGCGAAACAAAAAGTAATTCTTTACAATAAAATTTTGTTGTCCATTTCTGCATAGATTTTCACTTAATTTTTGATTATTCAAACGTTTCAGATACTTCGAATGTTAATTACTAAGGCGAATATGTTGTAAATAAAAAAAAAACGTTAGAAACTATGTAGAATATATAAAGTACTAACTTAAGCCTTGAGTAGGCCCATATTAGAATAACACAGGCTATATGCAGAATAACAAAAGAATATGAACGAGAGGATGTATTTTTATTTTATTATAATTATTGAACGACAGATTAATCATCCATTTATTATACAAGATTTCTTTGTACGAGATGTTGTTTGGCCATCCACCCTCTCTGCCTACGCCTGCGGCGTGAAGGTTAGTTATGTGTAAGGTGTAAGTAATAATTAGGTTTGTGCGTTATATTACAAAATTAATTCTTTCTAACTTAGGTTAGTCTTGATAATTCTCGTACTTTATGGTTTATCCCAGATTTGAAGATAAAGTAAATAACAAGGGATTAAACACAATATGCAAAACATAGACGATGGGCCTTGGCACCTTTAGAAATAATCCCCCTAAATTTGGCCGAAACTCCCATTCCGTTGGAGAAATTTTTTGCACCGATGATTTCGTAATCCCTACAAAGTTATAAAATATCTCTCTTCTTGAGGCTTCCCCGCGATATTGCATGTATATTTATGTAAATAAAGGAGACTTAGTCAAAGTTGGCGCACGCTGGAGGCTTCTTTTTAATTAACGTAGAAAAATCCATCCCAACAACCAACCAACCAACCAACCTTGTTGCGAGCTCTTCTTCTTCACCGCTACCCGCCACCCTCCTCGCCCTCCACAACTTGTTAAAGCACCCGCACCATAGGATGGAGGTGTTAATATTCTTTTATATGAATTTGATGGTCTTCGTGGGCGAGGGGTAAGGCTCTCGACTAACAATCCAGAGGTCGCGGGTTGAAATTCCGACGTGCGCAAGTAGATAAAACCAAATTGAATAAAATGTGCTGTTTTACAATAATTAAAAAATATACATTATATTTGAGTCGCGTTCCAGAATGGATGATACTCTCAATCAGAGACGTCTCTAGGGGTCCAGAAGTGGAAGGTCATTTAAAAAAAATGATATTATGATACAACATCAGATTAAATACGATAATATCCGTTTCACGCGAGTACTTCACGAGTTTGGGAGTAAAATTACATTATTTATTTCATGCGACAAGCGTACAATGTGCAAATTCAACCTACGTTTATCAAACCATCTCTTTCAGACTCATAATTTCATCATGCTCTCTCCCTCACGGCAATGACCCAAACTTTGAATGAGTTCCGCTGTATAGTTTCATGGTTCAAGGATTATAATTTAAACATATACTTTAAAATATTCTGTAAATTTATCACTGCCTTTTCAAATTGGTTTTAATTATAGATTACTTAAAACATCTTGAATAGTTTTTTTTTTACTGTGTAATGAATGAAGCCGTACTTTGTTCTCATTTCTGATTAAATAAACGATTTTTAAAATTCGGAAAATTTTCGGAACGATGATCTTGCAGAAGTATGGTAATTCAGAATTTCGGCTTCCAGGAAGATGTCCTTTGAGATCGAAAGGCTTATTTCATTGAAATAATAAACAAAATATATTATACTACTTAGTAAAGTCAATGAAAAAAAACACGAATTCTGAACAAGTTGAGAGAAAATGCTTTTTTAAAAAACAGGAAAATCATAATCAATGTAACTTTAAAAATTTCGTCGCTTTCTTACTTTTCACCGCATCTAACAGATAAAAATAAAGCCAGTTTTCTCGGAGGCAATACTTTATTCAAATCTGAGTATAAAAATTGGTGTTTTAAGAAACATCTGCGTCCTGCCCCCACCCCTCTCTTTCCCCAACCACCCCCTCCCTCCTACTCCCCCCTCGAGCTCCGATGGCGGCTTTGTGAATTAAAACAGCCCTCCAACTTAATTAAGAGTCCGTTATTAAATCGGCGGATTCTTCACCATCTTTCATTCCGATGGTAAATATGACCACACCGCCAAATTTTATTATTAAAGTATACAGGGTGTGACAGCACGTACCCGAAGGATTTTAACCAGCGATTTCTGAGCATGTTTGAAGTAAAAAAAATAAATGTCATTTTACTCTCCGATGATATTTTCTTTCAATTAAAACGATAATTTTTTTTCCATCACACGTTGCAACTGAATAGTCGGGTATCGCCTTGCAGGTCACGTGATAAGTACTCGTTACAGCAGCACAGTGGAAGAGAGGCAGGGCGCGTAACGTATGATCCCGCCGCGACGTGTAGGGGTGTAATCGGTGGCGATGAAAATTCTTCGGGTACGTGCTGTTACACCCTGTATATATCTACCTCACTGAGGAAGCCGGAGGAAACAACGCCGCTGCAACCGCAACGATTATATTGAGGTTCTGGATCAAAATCTCTCACTCTTTCAGATAAAAACAGTTGTAACGCTGAATATTATTAAATACACCATATTATATCATCGGCAATAATCCGAAACAATCCCATTTTTTATGTGAATAAAAAAGAGTCCCATCTGCTCCCAGCCGTCTGCAGCCAATGAGACTATGGCATCCCAAATTGTTACATGTTGTACATGAGGCTGAAGGTAGCGGGGAGGGGAAGGAGATAGGGAAGAGGAAGGTGGGGAAGTACCTGGCTATTCAGATCTGGTCACTAAACACGGCTAAAGCCATTTCAAGCAACGTTTCAATTCTGAATGGTGGTCTTACACCAGGGCGATACTGATAGTATCTTCCACTCTGGAAAGTGCCGCAAATATACTATATATTATTTTAAATGAATAAATTGTGAAATAACACAAATTAATCAAATAAAATTTATTTGTGCACGCCGGGTTCGAACCCGCGACCTTCGGATTGTGGGTCGAGAATCTTACCTCGTTTTTCAGTTTGGTGAATATGCGTTTGAGAGTCGTTAGTATTGTCTTCAGTGAGAAAATAGATTAAATTGGTATTCGATGAACGCTTATTTGAACAAAGCACGAACAAATAATATAGGTTTGTTAGTTGTGAACGATGAACGAACCGAGAGATAAATAGTTATAGGCAAATAAGAAGCTTATCAAGAACACACTGCGTACGCACACTCACAATGGCGCCGGGCGTGAAAAAGTTTAAAATCATCGTGTGAACCGGTCACGCGTTTTGTGCCCGCCGATAAAAGAGGGGATTAATAAAACATGTATTCCCATTATGTATCTGATAGCAAAGCGAATAACGGGTGGTAGGAAAGTTTTTACTTTATTTTATACATTTTTGAAGTAAAACTTCTTTACGCACGCTAGACTTGGGGAGTAAGCTGGTGAATACGTGACGAGAGCGTTACGAACAGTGTGATCGGGCGGGGCCAACGAAGCATAAATAAGGTATGTTTTAAGGTTTCACAATTTATATTGTATATTTGCGGCATGTTCCAGAGTGGTAGATTCTTTCAGTATCGCTGTGGTGACCATTCAGAATCGAAATTACTCCTTACCTTCTTCTCCCCACAACTTTTCCCCTCACCCTACCTTCAGCTTCACAACATACCCCAATTGGAAAACACATTAAAAAAACTTTCTATCCTCAAAAATTTCTATTTTTATGCTTCGTCAGTATTTCGTTTTCGTTCATGTCGCATATCGACATTTGACCACATTGGTTGAAAACACACAAATTTTCGTTTAATTTTATATTACCAGAATGTTCCGTTAATTTTTTTAGTCTACTTGAAAGCAACTCAAAAAATATTTTTTCTGGTGTTATGAGATGAAGTCTTATTTTATTTTTGTGATAAGAATTGGATGCATTTAAACAACTTTAAAACGCTATCAAATTTACAAAGTTATTAAGACGTCTCTGAATAAGTGTGTTCAATAAATGCGATTTACAAAACTCACCTTTGAAGTGCAAAAAATCAGATAACGACGTTGTGATCAAAATAACATTGATGCAAAGAGCTACGCGATAAAACCCCAATAGAGCAATTAAATATATATTTTTTAATTCTTGTAAAGTGATCTGTAAGCGACTTTAAGAACTTCTATTTTTGCGTCTAAAATTTTAATATTTTTCATTGCATTTGTCGATTTGTAATACTTACACCTATAAGAGTCTTCACGTGCTTTTAAAAATAGCATTTTATTTTGGATTACTTTAAAAAACAGTAGGCTTACCTGGAATAGAATGTATTATGAAAATATTTCCATAGCAATTTGCATTGATAGTTCATTTAAGTGAGATATTGTGCAATTCAAAAAATAGAGGTTCCAGGACGAAGTTAGTTAGTCTCACACTCTCCACATTCCAATGGCAACATGCTCAAATTGCGCCACGAAAATAATTGACGCTCAATACTTGATGATCAAGAAGTGGTGCTTACTTTACTCAGCTGATACTGATGATCACGTAACATATTGCTACAAAATAAGTCTTACCTACGGGATTTGTCAGATATTCATGCCATTTTATTGGATTATCAGTTACCTCAGTAATAGAGTGCTTAGTGTCAGGATTAATTTTATAGAATCCTATGTATTCGAGGCCACAAGTGGTGTCCCGCAAGGGTCCCACCTCGGCCCAATATTCTTCTTAATATTCATTAATGACATTGTAAATATATTTAAAGATGTACAAGTCCTACTTTTTGCAGATGATCTAAAATTGTTTAAAAGAATACGAAATATACACGATTGCCTAATTTTACAAGCTAATTTAGATGAACTTTTTAAATGGTGCAAACAAAATATGTTATTTTTGAACATTGAGAAATGTCAAGTAATTCGATTTTCCAGAACTCATTCTCAAATCTTACATGAATATAATTTAAATAATGTTAAATTAACACCAGTATCACAAATTCGCGACTTGGGAGTTATATTCGATTCAAACTTAACTTTCACAGCACATATAGATGAAATAACTAATAAGGCTTTAAAGATGCTTGGCTTCCTTTGTAGAACCTTAACTGATTTTAAGTCCTTTGATTGCATGAAAACACTCTATATTTCATTAGTTAGAAATCAAGTGGAATATAATTCACCTATTTGGTCCCCTTTCTATAAAGTAAACTCTAACAAAATAGAACGGGTTCAACACAAATTTCTTAGGTACTTAAATTTCAAGCTCAAAATCCCAATAGAAAACATTAATTATATAAGTTTGATGAATCGACTTAATTTAATTACGCTATCTGACAGAAGAATCATTTCAGATTTAATTTTATTATACAGAGTCATGAACAACCTAATTGACAGCCCTGCCATTGTTAGTACCATTAAACTCCATGTACCGACAAGGAATACTAGACAAAATATTACATTCTTTTGCAACACATACACAACCAACTATCAATCACACTCACTTACCAATAGGATGCATGATTTAGGCAACAAGTTTGGTGATATTGTAGATATATTCGCTGATTCCCTTTATAATCTAAAATGCATTTTAAACCAACACTTTGTGGAATCCTACAAATTATTGTAACGTGGGTGTAATATATTTAACGATTTGATGTGTTATTGTAATGTTTTATATTGTATTTTATTCTATGTTATTGTCAAATGTTATATTGTTTCAAATATTTCACGGTTTTACGCTATAATCTTCAAAAACTACCTTTATATTTTTTAAATGTTTTCATTTTTATAACTTTTGATTTAAATTCTATTTATGTTTAATCCTCGATATCTTAAATATTATTGTATAATCTACGTAAAAGCCCATATGGGCGTATAACAACAATAAATAAATAAATAAATAAATTTTCTAATTTTCCGTTGATTCTAAAGTTTTTTTTATTGATTTTGTTTTACATTTTTCTTTCGTTAACAATTTCGTAACACTTCCCCAAATGTTACTTGTTGAACCACAAAAAAATAGGCCCAGAATTTTGACACCATTCCGTCTTTGAAATGATCAAATATTCAAGAAGAAAAAAATATGTGGAGTGCTTTCTAACCACCCTGTGTCCACATACAGAGTTTGTCACGTCCGCGCACGCATGTGTCCGCATACAGTTGGCGGGATTAGGCTTACCGGAGTACCAGTTCTGGGGACTGGGGCACCCTGTACCAGTCCCTCTCCACTACTCTGGGCCGCCCGACCGACAACAGATCTCTATTATTCATAAAAACAACCATGGCAACTGCAAAACACTCGCCGATATTGACCATTGGAATATTATATCCGTACGGCCGCTGATCGTGTTGATTGGCACAGATATGAACATTCGACTTCCGAAATATGGTTTTTTTTTGACAAGGGTGACGGGAGAAGAGTGTGAAGCGAGTTGGCGCTCTACTGTTCGAAAGGTTATTAGAATTTCTTCTTCTTCTTCAAATGGTACAAGTAATTTGGCGGATGTAAATGTAACCTGTTGAGGTTGGATTTAAAAAAAATAATCTCTGTTTATCTTTGTATGCAATTTCAGGTGAGGCGTTTAAATATACATATTACAGGATGAAGAGCACTTACAGTGGCGTAGCTAGCATGAGTGGCACCCGGGAAGGGTAACGTGGTGTCTACCCCAAGAAAGAACGTGGGGCCACCCCACCCTTAAAGTTAACTTTCAGAAATTAAAAACGCAAATTTTGATTTCACAAAATATAAAATTCCTAGCTAGTTAACTTTGTAAAAAAAAATTCAAATCCTTTAATTATTTATTCTTATTCCTTAATTATTTATTTATGTACACACAACAATGAAACACAGAAAAAAAACATTCAGGTGATTGATCATTTTTTTCACTCAGTTATCGATCGATTCTACTCTGTTTGTATTCGGGTTTTGCTTTTATCAGTTACCGTTTATTACAAAAAAATAACTATCCAATCCACTTACCTTGTTTTTTGGAAAGATGTCTTTCAACACTTTTAAAAACACTAACAGAATAACAACTTCTTCAACAACTAATAGGTAATAATAATAATTCCCTTCCCTTCAATCACAATGTATAAAATAAATGAGAATGACACAGATGACAAGCGAGGAATATTTCAGGGGTATCCCAACCAAGCAATCATTAGAGCCAGGAACGAAAAAAAAAAAAAAAACAATTTTTGCTGAATCCCTGACCGACCGAGTCATAGAAATTCCAAAATATAAATAACAGACCGTGTTCATCGGTAAAATATTTTTGTGACAATATTCTACCTTCGTAACTTTTTCCATGGTTTCTTGAGCAGGTTTGGAGTAAAAATGTAGATGTCATTTTGCTGCTGGTTTTTTTTCGATTAAAAACAATACAAATATTTTTCCATCACACGTCGCAACTGAGTAGTCCGGTGTAGTCAAGCTGGTCATGTGATAAGCACTCCGTCTCGTTCCAGAAGCACGGTAACACACGAACAGCGCACGAATCGCGTGATCATGTAACGTACAGGAGTGTGATCAGTGGCGATGTGTGATTAAAAATATTTATTAAGTTTGTAAATGAAAAAATATCATCGGACAACAAAATGACAACTACTTCTTGTACTCTAAATATGCTCAGGAATCGCTGGTTAAAATCCTTCGGGTATGTGCGTTGTTCCCCATGTAAACATACTAATTTCTCTTTCCATTGTTGAGATAATGTGTTGTAATGAAAGATGCATATATAATACAAATAGCCAATTGTTATGTATTAGATTAAATTAATATTGTTATTCTTTTTAATACTCCAATCACAAAAAAAAACCACCAAGCGGACTTGTCAACTGTACATTATGCTTCCAATAGATGGGACCGATATGAGACAGACACGACAAAACATTCTATATGTAGACTAATAATGATTTTTTTTATAATTGAAGAATAATAAATTAATAAACTTGAATTAAAATACGAAAAAGAACAACACACAGAAATAATCTGTCAAAAATATATAAGTACCATGTAAAATAAAAGGGTAACGGTGGCAACTGGGACTTGAACCCAGGATCTCTTGTCTTACCGGGACAAACGCCTTAACCAACTCGGCCAATGGAACCTTTTATCTTGATCATTTTTGTCGATCTCATATTTCAAATTCGGAATTGGCATTATTGTCTTCGACTAATTTTTCCCATATTTTTGGCTCCTTCTTTTTTAAATGATCACAAAGTTCTAAAGAATTGGTTTGTGACCTAGATGGTATCGCGGATCCGATTTTATTTATACGGGACACCTATTGACCTTTTCTAAAATCTAAATGAATGATCAATTTTGTTACTCTACAGGATTCTAATGGCAATTACATGGGAAAGTTATCCAGATATCCGGTGGATTGGCGCAAAAACAATGTGGCTAAATAGATGCAGATACTGTGCAAAGAAAAGATCCACAACCTGAGATCTTCAAATAATTTTGCAAAAGTAAGGAAGGGATTTAGTAGAAAATCTGTTAGGAAGTAGAGGAAATCTGTTACAAACTCAATAATACCAATTTTTTATCTGTTGAAAATAAAAAAAATTAACAAATTTTGATGAGGGAAATTTTCAAGAAATTTAAAAAAAATTATTTATCAAGTTTAAATAGAACTCCACGACAATGCCTTCAGCAGGCGAAACAGCTGTCAAGAGTTCTATTAATTACACAGCAAAACTTGTATATTTATTTTTTATTTTTTTTTTATTAGAAAAACAGTAAATATTTACAATAAATAATAATATATTATATTTCATATCAGACTTTTTTTGGTTACCCAATTAGTAGAGAAATATTCTCGGGTCTAACTGGGGAGCTAGTCTATGTAATTATATATATAGATAATAAATAATATGCATAGTTACAAAAATGGAAAAATAAGATTTTCAAAAATACTGTGAAATATTACAAAAATATTGTACAATAAGAAAATAACATATAATTAAAGAAACAGAATATCAACAAAAATCAACAAAAAATCATATAACATATCTGAATATATCTGAAAATCATCGATAAAAACGAGTCAATCTTCTCTGTAAAAATACAACGAAAGTTTTTTTTTTAAATTTAGAATAGTTTTTCTCACTTTTTATTGTATCCGGTAAATCGTTAAATAACTTTGGGCCTACATATTCATAATGGTGTTGTGCAGCTGTCGTGTTGCATCTAGGTACATATATGTTCCCAGAAGTTCTAGGTCCTATACTTCGCGTTATAAATAAACTGTTTTTATAAACAATATAATAACGCATATGGGGCACTATTCGGCCTACCTTGGCGATGCAGTGCCTCGCAGATGTTCGCAGAAGGAAGGGTACATGGGTTCGCCGCTTTGATGCGCCACAGAATAGCCGGGGTGAGACAGCGCTACCAAAGATTGGAGAACACTCTCGTCCTGGCCGTGGCCCAGTGGCAGGGCGCGCCTCTTCACCAAACATGGAGAATTCATCTGAAGCCCCCGTAGTAGATATACGAGTACTAAATATGTGTATTTATATTTCTTTTTAAATCTTCTTTTTTTATTATTTTATTTTTTCTTTTTCATATAGTATGTAATGTATACTTTTATATGGCTGACAGAGTATTGCACCCACCGCTCTGTTCGGCTGAAATAAATAACTTATTATTATTATAAATTGAATAATAATATTATTGAATATGTAAAGATAAAAAAATTCCAAAATAATCTTCAAATTCACTCAAAATTTAGGTACTATTTTGATTAAGATATTAAATTAAAATTAAATTCAGGTATTATTTCGCAATAATCAAAACACATTAATTACGGTTGTCTGTGATGATGTGCGTGAAGTGAAATATTTCTGCGTAATGAACTCAAATTTGTTACGAAATTTTCGAAATTGAAACTGAAGATTTTGTGAATTCAGACAAGCGATAAAATAGATACCTACATATAATCCGTTAATTATTTTATTTTTATTTGATGAATAATTCGGTTGTATATATTTTTGACAGATGATTTTTCAAGTTTACTAATGGTGTTCGAAAGGTAATTTTCTGATGTCTCCCTAATGACGTTATAACTGTCGTTAAAAGTAATAAACATCTTTTACACAACTGATAAACAACCATTAATGTATGGAAAATTGTGACGTGGGGATTACCTAAACGTGTATTATGCATATTTTAGGTCCTAGAAAAACCGGGAGGTTTTATCAAAAAACTCAAAATGTCAATTTATTCGAACCAAAAAATTTTCTGAGAAGATGATTGACATCCATCAAAAAAAAAATATTTTCGATAAATGGTAGAAATAAATCCAAATTGGCCAAAAATAGATATATTATCAGCTTATAATGACATATTCATTATAATATAATGTTATTCTCAATGTCAAAATTATGAATGGGATGCAATTATTTGCTATGTCAACATTATTAATGATCGGAAAAAAGCCTTTGTTCTTCTTCTATGTAAACTATAAGAAAATATTATTCATGCGTTTTTTGACTTATGAATAGAATGGCGTGTTGAATTAGCTTTGGATTATACTAACCTTGTTTTGTAAATTAAATCGTTTTCCATTTTTAAGCATTTTTTTCCGTTTTTTGGTGTTGTTTGTAGAAATTTTTAATTAAATGGGAAGGAAAAAGGAATGAGGGATGGGTAGGAATCTGGGGATTAGTATGTCCAGGAGTAACGGACGTGTGAATCCAACCTTCCTCCTGCGGTGCAAGGCGTTGGGTCTTCACCAACCGTCCTCTCCCCATCCGGACCGCTACGCAGCTGGGTAGCACACACATCGTCAACCCATGAAACAGCGCACCCTTGCTCAGTCACCAAACGTAGCGAAACGGGTGACCTACGGCAGAGATGTTGGTAATCCAATAAACGGTTCCTCGGGCATCGGCACCCTTCGTTCCCCGGTTCCCCGGGCCTTCCAAATTGTTTTTTTTGTTATTTGATATTTGGCAACGTTTGAGTAAACTTTTTACAAAATCCGCTCTGAAAATAATTTGAATTGAGTCTTCCAATCGAATGTTTATCAAATTAATGTTAAACTAAAACTCTAACGAATGGATCTCTCAGACACCGCATCCACAATAATTATTTTGGATATTTTTTTCAATAAAGCCCTTAGCAAAGCAAAGTCATCCCTTATGATGTAGCGTAAAATATTGGTCATATCATAAATAACCGAACAAAAGACTCCTGGACGTATTAGGCAGGGGAACTCAATGCGCGCGTGGCGGCGCTCTGTCAACAGAGATTAGCCATTGTGCGCGCATGCGCCGGAAGCACTGCTGCGCGCAATCTCCTGCCCTTCCCCCAAAAAGCTCTGCGCAGTCACTTTTTGCGCGGGAAATCTCGACGCAATTAAGAAAAAGGCGTAAACAAAAAGGGCGCACGTGACGTTTCTGCCCCGTAATGGAGGAATGACGTTTTAATGTGTTCTCTGCCCGCCAACTCGAAAAAATGACGCTCTAATGTACCCCGCCAACTCGAGAAATGACGTTTTTTCCTATATCGTTTCCGTGCAATTAGTTTTTTGATATTTCCGATGATCCCCTGCAGATGAATCCGGGAAGTGAATGCAGCTTTTTGGGTAGCGGATATATCTTTATACATGGTTGTTACTGGGTAATAAAACTGTCTTGTGAGACTTTGGAAAGAGATGACTTTATTTAGGCATTTTTGATATCTGTTTTTACTTTTTCATTGAGAATCTTTCTTATATCTAAAATCTTTCTTACATTATATTTTATAATATATTATCACAGTGTCGCTCTACTTTACATAACATACATACCCAAAAAAAAAATTAAACAAATATTATTATTTAGGAATTTGCTTGGAAAAATATCTCGTAAGAAAAGAAACAAAAAGGTATTTATTTAACGTGTTATATATTCCGTTTCCAATGGATTCAATACACCGCTTAAATGTCAATATCAGTTCTTGATAACATCGATTATCGGCTACATCATTTTTGCTGCGTGTACATTTGTGAACTGAGAGGCGAGCCGAACCACGAATTATGGGAAAGAAACGAATCAATTGTAAGCGGCGTCTCGCGCAGTTTGCTATTGCTTGGTTCCTTTCCCATCATTCATTGTTCGTCTCGCGTGTGTATACTCAGCCTTAGATAGTCCTGACTTAGTAAATGCTCCCGCTCTCGCCGGTCTCCTGTTGCCTTTTTCCATTTTCGTATAGCATAAGATTAAGAGAGCACGAGGGATTTTCAATATTTTATGTTGTTTGCGTGTCTTTAAAATCACCCGTGCACATAACAGAGACAAAATAAAAAAAAATTACACATTTCTTTTTTTAGATACAAGTGTGTTTTATACCACCAGTTTAAATTAAATATTTATAAAAAATACTGTCTTACTTTTAAAACAGTTTATAAAATGTCAGTTTTCAATAAATCGTCAATCGACCTTCAGATTTTTTCCATCTACAATCATATACAATATGAAAAAAAATTATAAAAAATTAGTTGTAATAGAAAACATCTTGGCCTATACCACCTCATTTATATATTTTTAAAATGTAGCTTAATAATGACGTATTTTAATTTTTTTAAACTACGTAAATCAACGGTGTTTAAAACCATTTATTTGTACTAAAAAACAAATAATTTTGCAAATTAAAAATATTTCCTAATAAAACAGTACATTAACTATAAAATTAATAAACTAAATTTAAAAAAAAACGGTGATGTATTGGGTAATACATAATTTTTCTATGCACCCAAAAGACATAAAAACGATGACATCTTCGATTTACTTTCATTACGCGAAAATCTTTCGCCACGAGCGGTCGTCTGCGGCGCTATGTTCTGTAAGGTAGTGTTGAAAATATTTTTGTGTGTTTGTGCTAAGATAGAATACATATACATTAGAGGAATCAAATCAAGCAATAGAATTTGTTCGCGTAATTTGAAGGAAGCATGTCAAAAAATTAGA